>CM057459.1:1437989166-1439320000 GCA_016271365.2 Neoceratodus forsteri
GGCTCTCGCTACCTCAATGAGCGTCGACCAGGCAGTCAGTCGGTGGGCAGCGGGATGGCGAAGTAGGTGAGATGCTGCCGCCCGCCGGCTGCAGAGGATAGAGTGGTGGGGCGCTAATGGTGAGGTGCGTGAGGGACCCTGGGATCACCGAAGATGTGTAGAGACTATGTCAAACATCTCCAGCCCTGACTCGAGCTAATCCCACTGGACCCTGAGGGAATATGTTCGGGAGAATGTAATCATCTCCAGCCCGTGATGAAAGCTTATCGTCCACTGAACCACCAGGGATACATTTGGGAAAAGCTGCTGCCCGCGATCGGGCTGGTGGGGGATTTAAGCTTATGCCCGCGATTGTGCTAGTGGGGGATTTAAGCTTCTGCGAGCGCTCGGGCCAGTTGGGGAGGGGGACTTTTCTGCTGTTGCCCGCGATCGGACGCAGTGGGGGATAGTGGGGGATTTTTCACTCTTTTGCCTGCTATCGGGCTGCAGGGGGCATCGGTCCCCGATGGCTGCTGCCTGGCAAGTCCTCAGGGATCGGCGCACCTGCATGCTAATGGCATGCAAATGGGGACATAATCAGATGCAAATGGCTCCCCCTGTGCCTTGCATGAATTATGGCCCCATTTGCATGTCACCTTTTGAATATCGGAAATTTGCACATGGTGCAATGGTACTTGCACCACCGCAAGTTGAATGCACCACTCTGACCACTTGCGGTGACGCAAGTTCCACTGCACCATGCACAGTGGCTGTGGCCGGGGGGTGATATTCAAAGGAGTTGCTCAATAGTGCAACTCCTTTGAATATCGCTCCGGCCACACCTCTGTGCAACTATTTTGTGCAGTGCAAGGGCTTGCGCCACAAAATAGCGCAGTTTAAATATCTGGCCCTATGTGTCTACCGGGTGGCCTCTGTCTGTCTTTATGTATTTTGGGTAGAATGTAGAAGCCAGGTGTGACAGGATCTTCTTGCCAAATAAAACCAAATTCTGATTCAGAAATTATACCTGTAGGAAGTACTTCCGTTAGTAACTTAAGTAATTATTTTTTGTATTCAAGCAGAGGATTACTTGAAAGCTGTTTATAGTGTTTTTTATTGCCTAATAAATCGATCACAATTTCCCTGTACTGTTCAGTCTTCCAAATCACAATATTGCCCCCTTTATCAGAGGGTTTAACAACAAATGACTTATCCTGTGATAGTACATCTAATGCAATTTTCTCTTTTTTTGTTAGATTAAGTCTAGTGACTTTAGCTTTTTCACTAATCAGCTCTCTGACCTGTTTAGTAACATTTTTTTCAAATGCTCCCAGAACATTATTGTAGATGTTGGGGAAAAAAAGTAGATACAGGTCTAAATAGTTGTTTCCTTAATTTCTTAAGACTTAAGTTAGCCCCAAGAATCCTAAAACCCGATTCTACTCGGGAGGTCATGGGGTCAAATAGCATTAGTGTTCAAAAGTTCCTCTAGAGTCAGAAGGTTCTCATCGTCTATTGTCAAGATTTCTTTACCTGAGTCAATAGGTGTGGATCCCATTGGTACATGGGTCAAGTCTGTAAGAGGCGCGCACTAACAGTTTTGAATTTGGAGGGGTACCTAGCCTGTATGGCAGGGCCCTCCCTTCTGTGTCTTGCACCCCCATGCCCAGCATGCCACACTTCAGTGAATGGCGCAGAGTCTGGGCATACCCCTGACACTCTGCCAGACTGCTCGTGGCATGTGTCTGTGCAGGTGGCCAGGGAACTGAGTGCACAAGGGGCTCATGCACTTGTTGTGACTGCCACCGGGGGTCTGCTAGATGTCACTGGTTGACATTCTGACTTAGGCATGTCTACCCACGGCACATCCAGAGCATGTAGCTTTCATGCCTAGAGCCCACTGTTAGTAGGGGGTCTGTGCTATACTCAGCCACTTTCATTACAAGATAATTCTCCCCTAACATAGCTAGTAGGGGTTTGGGTTATGCTCAGCCAGGTTCGTTACAAATCTCACAGCATCTCCCAGGATGCCCTAGTTCGTCAGTGTGAACTCAGTCATGCTGCCACCAACCTGGTCAGGACTCATTCGAGAATGTTTCCTTTCTAGTTCCACCATAGGCTTTTGCTCACATTGAACAAGGCCAGGCTCTTATGTGAACAGTTCAAGGCCTTTTGGATATCGGAGTCCTCCCAGTCATTCCAAGTACACCTTACCCCCTCTGTATAAGATACAGGTTACTTTTAATCTGGTAGTGCTATTTGGAAGGTAGATCATGCAATTGTCAAGAAAATTGATTACCTGTGTTTATTAACACACTGCAGTCACTAATATATTAAACACAGAATATTAAATATTTACTCAAGATTTACAAGATACACGGTAAACAAGAGCAATGGGAATGGAAAATTAGAAAGGAAAGTGTTTATTCTTAGAACAACCACTAGTGTCTTCTAACCATTTCCAAAAACAATCTTATATGATATATTT
This sequence comes from Neoceratodus forsteri, assembly GCA_016271365.2. Lineage (NCBI taxonomy): Eukaryota > Metazoa > Chordata > Ceratodontiformes > Ceratodontidae > Neoceratodus > Neoceratodus forsteri. Next base: position 1,437,991,634 of record CM057459.1, read on the forward strand.
TATAATGCTTGAAACTACATTTTGAAAACTCTAACATTTGAACAGTTAATAAGGTTCTCCAATGATGCAACATGCATATACACGGTGATGTGATGTGGCAAAAAGGGCAGGACTTTAAAAATGCAGCAAACCATTTTATTTTTTGTTGTATAGTGATATGACTGTGGCAATATATTAACAGTAGAACTACTTGACTGACTCCAAGCTTTCATTTAAAAAAATTATTCTCGAGTCCTAATGGTTCAAAAGTTATCACATTTTTAAGGAAATATCTTTTGAAAGGTCTAAATCTGAAACTGTTGGGGCTAGAAACTTAATATGAAAGCTTCGAGTCCATCTGTTCAGAAATGTTGCCAATATTATATCATTATTATGTAACAATGGTAATAATGTTATCAGTATTAAAAACAGGCAGTTTTTGCTAGCAATATTGATATACAAATTTACTATTACAGAACTGTTTTTTTTTTGTTTTGCAAAATAAATTGAATCGATATACTTTTTCCATAACAATAAAGTATATCAGTATACTTTTTTAATATCTACATGGAAAATTTCAAGGCGGTTTTAAAAATGCAATTTGAAAAAAAAAATTGCGCCATTTCTGAATTTTGGTATTAGTCCCTATAATTTAATCGGTATCTATACAAGTGTAATACCCATAAACATTTATCTTATACCTTAAATTGTCCGACTAACATTTCACTCTCCTCACCAGCAGTACCAGTTCTTCCTTGTTTTCATAAAATTTGGCTGTGAAAGTGTCGGAAGCTGATAAACAGATTAAAACACCCAAGCACAGAGTAGAAAAAGCTAACTAAACAAACCAACATTTTAAGTCTTACTCTAAGATCTTAAATGTTTCTACAGAACAAACAATTCAGTCAGAAATTCCCCTTTTCTCTACTATGACACGCAATCATTCCGTCTTGTGTCTCATTGCTGGCATTGGGAAAAAGGGGGATACATTCTCTTTGCTTACTCTTTTTTAAATCCACAAGCAACAAACTCCCAGGATATAGTTCACTCCTCCCCTCTGAGAACTTTCTCGAGGAAACCTGTCCTCCTAGGTTCTGGCAGAACTGATTTTCCAAGCAACTGTGCTTATTCTGAATTGGAAATGACAAAATGCATTACCTTAATGTTCCCATTTTGGAAGGATTACTTCCCACTACAGCTAGAAGCTCTTTGTTCCCCATGGATCACCCAAACTTCAGGTCTCTGCCTTTTAACCAACCAATAATATTTGAACACCCCCCTCTTTAAACTGAAACAAAGGATTACCACAATTCATGAATAATGTTCTTGCATCCTGCAGGTGCTTTGGAAAGGTACCACAATTCCTAGAAACAGGATGTTTCCATATAGCAATTGGGGTAAAACTGAGAGGCACAGGATAAGGACATAACATAGGAGAGAGTCCTGAAAGAACTTACAAATCTTAAGGTGGACAAGGCAATTGGGCAGACAGGATATATCCAAGTTTATTGAGGGAGCTCAGAACGGTTATAGCTATACCACTGACAGTCCTGTTCAATCACTTACTGGAAATGGGAGTAGTCCCAGAGGATTACAGGAGGGTAGATGTAGTACCACTCCCCAAAAGTGGGAGCAGGGAGGGGGCTGGCAATTACAGGCCAGCCAGCCTGACTTTGGTGGTGGGGAAGTTAATGAAATCGCTACTGAAAGGAAAGGATTGTGGAATATCTTGAATCCAGTGGCTTACAAGATCCGAGGCAGCATGGATTCACTAGGGGGAGGTTATGTCAAACTGATCTTATAGATTTTTTTGACAGGGTGACCAGGAAAGTGGATCAGAATGGAGTGGTGGATGTGGCATATCTAGAGTTCAGTAAGGCATTCAACACTGTTCCACGTTGGAGACTTGTAAACAAGCTGGGCAGCCTAGAAGTGTGACCAAAAGTGGTAATCTTGGTAAGAAATTGATTGAAGAATAGGAGTCAGAGGGTGGTGGTAAACAGAGTTCACTCCAAGGAAGGAAGAGTGACTAGCAATGTGCTGCAAGGATCAGTACTGGGGTCAGTCCTCTTTTATATCTTTATAAGCGACATTGCAGAGGGAATAGAAGGAAAGGTATCTCTTTCTGTAGATGACACTAAAATCTGCAATAGAGTGGACACTCCAGGAGGAGTGGAAAAAATGAACAGAGATCAACGTAAGCTTGAGGAGTGGTCAAGAATGTGTCAACTAAGTTTCAATGTGAAAAAGTGCAAAAATCATCCACTTGGGGCGCAGAAACCCAGGGGCTGAATACAAAATGAGGGGAGTGGTACTAGTGGCCACCAAGCAAGGAAGATATCTGGGTGTTATATCTGATGACCTAAAGGTGGCCAAACAGTGTGACTAGGCAATGAGGAGAGCCAGTGGGATGATAGGGTGCATAGGGAAGGGTATCACTAGCAGAAAGAGGGAGGTGGTGATATCTTTATATAAATCTCTGGTGAAACCTCACCCAGAGTATTGTGTCCAGTTCTAGACTTCTCCTCTTCAGAAAGACATAGACAGAGTAGAGGCTGTCCAGAGGAGGGCAACTAAAATGGTGCGGGATCTGCATCAAAAGCCCTATGAAAAGAAAGACTGGAGTACCTCAATATGTACACTCTGAGGGGAAAGGAGGGAGAGAGGGAATGTAATAGAGACTTTCAGATACCTCAAGGGTATAAATAAGGTTCAAGAGGGAAGCTTTTTTAGAGAAAAAGATGCTCAAGAGCAAAGAGCCATGCTATGAAGCTGGAGGGGGTAGACTCGGAGGAAATGTAAGAAAGGACTTCTTTGTAGAAAGGGTGGTGCATGTCTGGAACAGCCTCCCTGGTGAGGTGGTGGGAGCAAAAACTGTAATGAAATTTAAGAAGACATGAGACAGGTATAAGGGAAACTTAGAGGTAAGGGTAAAGCCGGAGATCCAGTAGGGTCTGCGGTGTGATCTAGAGCCAGGGTTCACCTGACAGCTGAACCCAAACCAAACATGAACTATTCGATTTTTACCCGATCCAAACTGAACTTGAACCCTAAAAAAAAACAAAAAAGATTAACCTGAACCAAACTCGAAACCCAGACCCTGTGAGATGAGGGGAACCCACTTGGAGACAGTAGGGTGAGTTCACTAGGACTCAGACTCAAACTGATAAATTAAACACAAAAAAAACCTCAAACTGAACTGAACTTGAACCCAAACTTCTACTTATCAAATCGAACTGAGCCAAACTCAAACTATACCCTGCCAAACCAGAACCAAACTAGAACCCTAAAAACATGTCGAGCCCTGGCTGTAGTGTGACAGAAGGTAGGGAAAATGGGCAGACTAGGTGGGCCAAGAGGTCCTTATCTGCCATCAAATCCTATATTTCTGTGTTTCCACAACAGAAATTAAGATACAGCCTACTACAACAAAGTACAACTACCCCTGCATAGCTAGAAGGGGTCTGGGTTATACTCAGCCAAGTTCATTACAAGGTACAAAGACCCAAACATAACTAGTGTAATGCTTGGCCAGTTGGTTATGATTGTTTTATGATATTTGTAATATAAAAATATAGTGTGTGATTGTCAGTGCTTCCATGAGTGCCCCCCACCCAGGTTTCAGTTACAGTCAAGTGACCTGAAACCAGGAGGTAATTAAAAGACTAGAGAGACTTAATTAAGAGTTTCTTGCAATTAGAACTGACCCAGCTGCTAGGATATAGGGATCTTAAACTTTTATGATGTCTTAGAGGGAAAAAAAACATTTTTATACCATGGAGTAAAAAGTCATAAAAATTATTTGATGTGCCCTGGGATGAGGAACTGCTTGAGATCAAAGAGGGGATGTTAATTAAGGAGTCATATTGGGAAATTAGTTTTTGCTGAAGTCACAGTATTTAAAATATCTCCTGACAGGAAGATCAATGTTGTATAATTTTTATATTCTAAAAGGAGGAGCTAGATGACATCATAGAAGGAGTGGAAACACAGAGTTTAAACTGTATTCTGTGCTTCAACTGAGTGACATTTCTTTTTGGACTCTTAAGAAACAAGATCTCTAACTTAGGCACTTAGAGGTAATACATTAGATAGAAAAGATCTAAATGTACTTTGGTAAGAGTTTGTCTGTAGTTTTCCTTGTTTTTCTTTATGTGATTGCATGCTTTGTGATATAGTGTTCTGTGTTTACATGTAACATATTTTTATCCATTTTTTAAGTAAACCTTTTATTCCAAAGATACTGCCTGGGTCTTCCAAGTTCTTTTTGCATGTGATGTATTGAGGGTTAAGACTGACAAAAACTGTTCATAAGTTTGATGGTGTTACTAAACTGGGAAAAGGTAAGAATATACCTAAGGTCTTTTATAGAGTTTTAAGGGTTCATTTTGGATACCTGGTTAGGTGCCCTTAGGTGAAAGATATCTGGCACCCCCCCCCCGAAGAGCAGATTATCTGAGCCTGTACATTTGGGTACGCTAGCATAAGGTTCACAGTTTGAATCCCTCCAGAACTTGAGACCAAAGGTGATTCGGACCCACAAGCAGACATTAGGGTTAACCTGTCTGTTACCTGTTCACACTCTTGTGCTTGGAGGTTGGCACTGTGGGAGCAGAGGGCCTGACCTGTTGAGTGCGTTTGTGACAACTAGTAGTAGTTTTGGTTATACTCAGTCAGGTTTATTACAAAGTACAAATTACCTAACATAACTAGTTGGAGTCTAGTTTATATTCAGTAAAGTTCCTTGCAAGGTGCAGATTCCTAACATTGCTAGTTGAGGGGTTGGATTATACTCAGCCAGGCTTTACAAGGCACGGCTCCCCTAACATTGGTTCATTACAAGGTACAGAAACTCAAACATAGCTAGTAGGGGTTGGGTTATACTCAGCTGGATTTATTACAAGCTACTGCTCCACTAACATTGCTGTTTGACGTCTGGATTATATTCAGCCAGGTTTTTGTGAGGCACTGCTCCCCTAACACTCCTAGTAGGGGAATGTGTTATACTCAGTCTAGTTCATTGCATGGTACAAAGACACAAACATAGGTAGTAGGGGTCTGGGTTACATTCAGCTGGGTTCACTACAAGGCACAGATCCCCTAACAGAAGCTAGTTGGGGGATACATGTTATACTCAGCCAGGTTCATGAAATTATACAACTCCCTAAATATATATATATATATATATATATATATATATATTTTTTTTTTAACCAGGAGAGACACACTAAGCTGAAGCTTGTTTACAGGTGTGACCTGGGAGCACAAGGAAGTTAAGTGACTTGCTCAGGGTCACACACTATGCAAGTGGGGGCTGTGGGATTCAAACCCAGGTCTCCAGGTTTACAGCTCAGAGCCTTAAACCACTATAGCTAGCTGGTTTCTGCCTCATACTCAGCCAGGTTCATTACAAGGTGTAGCCCACTTTACGTTGTTAATAGGGGGACTGGGTCATATCAGACAGGTTCATTACAAGGTACAACTCCTCTAACATTGCAAGTAGGGGTCTGTGTTATACTCAGTTGTGTTCATTACAAGGCATATCTCCCGTAGCATTGCTAGTAGGGGGTCAAAGTCATAACTAGAGATGGGCGAAGTGGCCCCAATTCGCTCCGTGAAGTGATTCGCGGTGTGAAGGCAAATTCGTGAGGTTCCACAACGCCGGGCTGAGTACTCACAAGAGATAGGGTAACGTGAAGTCCATTGAAAACAATGACTTCACGTTACTCTGCCTTCCAAACCATTATTCCACCAGTTCTTAAGGTGAAATACATTGAAAACAATGTACTTCGCCTCACTTCACCTTGTTTTTAAGCTCCAATGGTGAATTTTGCAGTGATTCATGGGATTTCAGGTCACATGGGCACTAGATTGTTCTGCACAGCCTCAGTTTGGGGTAGTGTGTGTAGAAAGCTGTAGGAGACAATCTGATCTGAAAGCTCTCTGTGATTCAAACCTTCTAAAAGCTGTTAAAAAAGCCTTTTTTGAGTCTTTTTTTTTGCTGAAACTTTAGTTCATCGATTATAGGAAACCCTCCTGTGCTCATATCATCGAGCGTTTATTGTTTGTGTGTGGATTTTGAATGTTAATGTACAACATTCAGTCTGTGTACTGAGATACAGTGGATGTGTGCTTTGGGGAAGGGACGTATCTGTGGTGTAGGTAGATTAACTTGGAAAAAAAGACAGTGCTTTCTGTTTTGGTGATATTTTTCTTGTATAACTGTGTTAATGTACACACAGTAATATTTTCAATAATTCTTGCCTTTTTTTGCTGATTGTTGTGGTGCAGCAGTGCATAATTTTAGTTTGTTTAAAATATGTGGTTATGTTACTGAAGTTTTCAATTTGCTATGCATTACTTAGTGTGTGTGAGCATGTGTGTGACGTCATCATCAAATCAGACACCTTTTATTGTGCCACATAATTTCAGCAATGTGAACCTGCTATCCACTGCAGCTGTATAATTTCTGTACTCCTTTGTGGTATCTTTACTGGTACTAGTACTAGTGACTGTTACTGCAGCAGTGCAGTACACTGCCCCCACATGGTCTGCCCCAACTGGCAAAGGTATTCTTTTCCAGATTTGAATTTCTGATGGTGTGCACTGGTTAGGTGTTGTGCCTTTGCATCTGCATATCTTCAGTGTGCAGCGCAATCTTAATCTGTCTGTGCATTTGCATCTCTTTAGGGTCCAATCTCTATCTCTAACTTAAGACTGGATGGGTCTTGCGGTCATTTATCTGCCATCAACTTCTATGTTTCTATGTTTCTAAGTCACAGTTGTTTCTTTGGCTTCCCTTCAGAGTACTGGACAGGTGTGGTGCATAATTCTGCATGAACATTGTACTCATTAATATGCATTTTTAAGTCAGGACCATCATCAAGAGTCACGTGTGATACAAATCACGTTCTTCATCATCACGGTCACAAATGCAGTCACAAATCACAATTTACGATCACGTCACAAATCACAACATAAATTTTTTTTTACTAGTTACTTGGATATATTGTAAATCTGTTTTGTAGTATCTCTCCATGCTTCACCAGCCCACCATTGTACTCATTAATGAGTGTTTTTAAGTCAGGGAGATTTGTGCCACACCTCAATGGGGCCCTGGGAAGTACAGCAGTAGTCATTCACGTTTCTTCATCATCACGGTCACAAATGCAGTCACAAATCACGATTTACAATCATGTCACGAATCACAACATTAATATTTTTACTAGTTACTTGGATGTATTGTAAGCCTATTTTGTAGTATCCCTCCAGGCTTCACCATCCCGCCATTGTACTCATTAATAAGTGTTTTTAAGTCAGGGAGTTGGACAGTGTCTGCAGTACATACACAGACTGGAAAGAAGACTGACTGCACACATGCAGTTTAACAAAGTATACTTGCACTGCTCAGAATACAAAGTGTCATGCATACGGAAGACAACAAAAAAAAGGGCATAATTACATACAAGGGTCGGGGATGGTGGAGGAATACAGCAAGGAAGGTGTGGGGGGGGGCACATGGTGTGAGGGAAAAATGAATGTAGGATCCAATGATGATCCAGCAGCAGTTCCAGCATGTAGAGGAAGGAAACCAAAATGGTGCAAGGTCTGCACCAGAAGACATATGAGGAGAGACTAAAGCAGCTTAATATGTATACCCTTGAGGAAAGGAGGGAGAGGGGGGACATGATAGAAACTTTCAAGTATCTCAAGGGAATTAAAGTACAAGAGGGTAGCAGATTTCAGAAAAAGAGATGTGCAAGAACAAGGGGACACAACTTGAAGATAGAGGGGGGAAGGCTCAGAGGTAATGTTAGAAAGTATTTTTTCACAGAAAGGGTTGTGGATTAATGGAACAACCTTCCTGAGGAAGTTGTGGAGTCAGGAACAGTGGGAATATTCAAGAATGAATGGGACAGGCATAAGGCAGTTCTAGTGGGGGGGGTAGGAGAAAGTAAGCTGTTGATTAACTAGAATCTGCAGCTTATCCATCAGGTAGGGAAATGGGCAGACTAGGTGGGCCAAGAGGTCCTTATCTGCCATCAAATTCTATTTTTCTATGTTTCTATGGACATAATTTGCAACTGATGTCCCTCTATGCGATCCAGCCGCGGCTCCACAGCACTCACCCTCTCATTGTTCTTCTCGACAGCACTCCAGAGAACTGCCAAGTCAACCTGTGTTACACGCAGTTCTCTGGGATCCACACGCTCTACAGGCTGACCTGTTGGTGGTGATGGGGGTGGGGGTGCTGGTGGAGCAGCAGGTGCTGCTGTGGCCCTCCTCTTCTTAGGGATGCCGCCATGCACAGCTACACCCTCTGCCACAGAATAGCCAGCAGGTGCAGGCATGGTCCATTCTGTGGCAGCCTTCCACTTCAACTGGTGGTGATTGAGTATATGGGTGTGCTGGCCCCCCAGTCCCCAGATGAGTCCCTCGGGGGCCATGGTGCACCTCCACCTCACATAGGTGGCACTTGACCACACTGCTGTCCCCCCCGACACAGTCAAAAAACTGCCAAACAATGGAGGTGCGGGGAGGACCAGGCACAGGCAGGGGAGGGCCAGATGAACTGGCAGCCGGTTGGTCACGGTGCTGAACAGGGATGGGATCCACACCTGGGCCCAGGGGAATAGGCACATCCTGCTCCAGAGGACCTGGTGCTGGACTTGGTGGTGGTGGTGGTTCAACTGCCTCAGAGTCAGGACAGGAGGCGGTGCTGGTCCTGCTTCGGGGGGGGACACTCACAAGTTTCGAGCGGTCCAACAGGAATGGGCGCCCATCTCCCCCACATGCGCATGGTATGACGCTTACCACTACCACGCTCTCCCAGAGCTGCCCCCACCCCAGAAATTCCCTCACCCTGGTCCATCTCTAGTACTGAGCTCCCCCAGTCTGAGCAATCACTACTCGCACTGTCACACAACAAACACACAATCACACAGACACAGACAAACAACTAACTACTTATAAAGGTAAGAAAAATAAAATTTACAGACAGAACAAATTAAGTAAAGAAGAGTACAGAAAAGACAAAAAATGTAGCTTTTGGTTGAGGTCACGTGATGCAGTGCACCTAGTTGCAGCTTAATCCAGAGCTCCTACCCACCGACCGGCTAAAATCCGTTTTTCTGCCCATCTGGCATCTGGAAAAGCTACCCGAATCTCCTGCTATACTGAGTTACTTGTCAAGATCATGATAGCGATTGAATTTGGTCCTATATTAGTCTACTTTGGGTGTTTAAGATGCATGGAGGCAGAGATGAAACAGGCCGGCGCCAAGCACACCCCACCGGCTTCCCCGGAGAAAGCAGCTAAGAAGTCTAAAACCCAAGGCGTGGGGCACAATGCTAAATCAAACTCTCCTGGCACCTCTGCAAACCCTCTAACAGAGGATCACTTTCTTCAGGAGTTGATCCCATTTCGGGAAACTCTACAGGATATTTCTACGGAGCTGAAATCCATTAGAGGTGACCTCAACTCACTAACCCTAAGAGTGGGGGATTCCGAAGCAAGAACCTTTTCCTTGGAAGGCTGGAAAAAGAAAGCTGAACCAGAAATTATCCAACTCAGACAACAGATTACCAAGCTCCAACTTAAAGCGGAAGACCTAGAAGGACGAAGTAGGAGAAACAACATACTGATTTTGGGCCTGCCTGAAGCCGGAAGAAGGAACAGATACCATTGCATTCATTCAAAAGCTGCTCAACAAAATCGTGGGTCCTTCTCCCTTGTTCCCGCAGTACCACATTGAACGTGCACATCGTTCCTTAAAACCAAGGCCACCACCTGTGGCTCCTTTGCGGCCCATAATAATTAAATTTCTCAGTTTCCTCAAGAAGCAGCACGTTCTGTCTAAATCCAAGGAGCTGCAATCGATTCTCTGGGGCAACTCTAAGCTGAGACTTGCGCAGGACTTACCCTACGAAATTCATCAGAAAAGAGCTGCTTTTCATCCGATTGTTAGCAAGCTTATTGCTGCGGGGCATTTGATTTCGCATGAGCTACCCGGCTAAGCTACAGGTGGCATTGGATGGTGTCTGGCACTCTTATGATGAACCAGATCAGGCCACAACGGATCTCAACTTGAAGCTACCTAATCTCTTTAAATCTGGTTGAACTCTATATTGCTAGTGTTATTTACCAGTTCCTTTTTGTGATGTGTTGGTGGTATAGGTTGTTTTTACCTGATGGTGTGAGCCATCCATCTCCTCCTTCTCCCCCGGTTCTTTTTTTTTTGTAGGCTGGGGCAGTAGTCCGGTTGCGGCCTATTAGGCCTAAGCTGGCAGTAATAGGCCTAGCGACTCACTCCGAGGAGGATGGGGGGGAAGGCGGAACTCAGGTTTTGGATGCGGTTTCCTCCGGCTTTTGAAGAGGACAGACCAGTTGGTCCCTTATGTTATGACTCCCCCGGTTACTTCCCTTGTCTCGGGGTTAGCTTAAACTCACAACAGGGGTTTTTGTTTTTAGTCATTCAGTTGGGCTTGCAGCGTGGGGTCTCAGATGGTGATGAGTCGAGTCCCTGCACATTTTGCTTAAACGCCTATTTTTGGGTGTGAAACAGTTTATGAATGCACTGGAGTTTTTCTCACATGCTGCAGTTCCTGGTATGGTCATTATTTCTTTTACATTTTCCTATGGATTTAATAGTGGAGATGTCATTTATGGGGCATGAATCATAACTTTAAATATGTTTTTGCCTGGGTCTGGTAAGGGGTGGGCTCTAAGATGGAGAAAGCACTGGGAGACCTGCCTTGCGACCTAGTATGGGGGGGAAAGGTGGGTGGCAGTACCCGAGAGACCAGGTTGTCTTCGCTTGTCCCGAGACACTAAAATGTGTTTTATCAATCTGGTCCAGTTCTTTTCAATCCAGCTTGTTTTTTTATTGTTCCTGGGGTCTGCAAGCCTTGGGGGCCGGTACTCGTTTGTTCTAGATACTCAGTCTAAATCTGGCTTTTCATTTATGCTAGGATCGTCTGTACATAGTTTAAGGGGGGTAGAGAGGGTGTGGGATGTTATGGTTAAGGGATGGGAGGGGGGATTCCGGGGTATATCCTCATTGGGATTAAATATTGATAGTCCATTGTCAATTACAATCCACGTCTTCAGTTCACCATTTGACTTTACAAAGACTGAGGTGTGTCAGTATATGTATCTCTGTTCCTTAGAGGGGGGGGGAGTGGGGTGAAAACCTGGAGGGTGCTACTTGTTTCTGTACCTAGTGGAAGTACTACTGATTTCTGGCTTTCTCAGTTATGATATCATACCATATGGCTATAAGGTCGATTAAAATTGCTACTTGGAATGTCAGAGGCATTAGGGATCCCACCAAGAGGCATCAGGTTCTCCAAAATTGCTCCCTATTAAATGTTGATATTCTTTTCATGCAGGAAACACATTTGTCAGCCTCGGAATCTAGTGGATTATGAAAGTTGGGATTTTCTCAGGTTTTTGTATCTAGCGGACTACAGGCTAGTAGGGGGGTTGCTATACTGATCAAACAATGCATCACATTTATAGCGGAAGATAGTTCTACTGACCAAGAGGGTAGGTTTGTTTTGGTTAAAGGATTGCTTAACAATACCAATGTGGTACTAGGCGCAGTCTATGGCCCAGTGGGAGGAGACACCAAATTTCATGCACCTAGTGGACAGATTGAGTGGGTTCCTGCCCTCCCATTTACATTGGGTGGTGACTGGAATATTGCCCCAACTCAAGAATTTGACAAAACCTATAGGCCCTTAAAACCTCCTTCCCCATCCCAAAATGCCCTCAGTGACTTTATGCAGTTGCTAAGTCTATGTGACCCATGGCGAATGCTTAACCCTTCTGGACGACTCTTTTCTTTCTACTCCCAAGTTCATCAAACGTGGTCTAGAATTGACTATATTCTAATCAGTGCCACCCTTCTGGGTAGCATTCACCAAGCAGGTATAGAGCCAATAGTCATATTAGATCACTCCCTTGCATGGTTCATGGTTTTCCCAGGACCACATGGTCAAAGGGATACCTCATGGAAGTTAAACTCACAACTCCTAAAGGAAGATCGAATAATCTCCCATATTAAATCTAGGATTTCATCCTTTTTAGAATTCAACCAGGGCTCTGTTACCAAAGAAGACATATTTTGGTGTTCTCTTAAATGTTTCATTAGAGGTGAGTTCATAAAGCTAGCCTCCAGAAGGAAAAAATTAAGAGAAGCCAAACTCATTTCGCTGTCCAGTCAAATTAGGATAGCTGAAAATGACTTTCTTCTCTCTGGTTATCAAGTTGATCTGGTAACCTTACTTAAGCTCAGAAATGAGTATGAGGATTTACTAAGAGAAAAAGCGGAATACACTATCCTTAAAACTGAAACTCGTTACCTGGACCAAGGGGAGAAACCTGGCAGACTGCTAGCCCTTAGACTGAGGGAGACAGAAAGCTCAAGGTTAATCCCCGTACTGAATTCTCCTGATGGTTCCATTAAAACTTCACCAAGAGGAATTGCATACATTTTTGAGTCCTTCTACAGGGAGATTTATGGTAAAGGTACCTTTCAATCACCTCATCCCAATGTAGAACATTTTCTTGAGGAAGTTAATCTTCCTTCCCTGCAGGCACACCAGTGTGACATGCTGTCTTCTCCCATTACCCTAGCTGAGATAGAGGAAGCAATAAAAGGGCTACCCCTGGATAAATCTCCAGGCCCTGATGGCTTCCCTCCCAACTTCTATAAAGTATTCTGTAAAGAGATCTCTCCTCTCCTATTGAAATTGTATGAATACATGTTCACTTCAGTTTCTCTTGATCCTTCTCTGTTAGAGGCCACAGTAATCTTAATCCCAAAACCAGATAAACCTGTGTCAGAGCCAGCCAGCTACCGTCCAGTCTCACTATTAAATTACAATATCAAAATTCTAACCAAGATCCTCTCTCTCAGAATTAAACAGATCTGGCAGCAGTTGCTAAGTCCTGAACAGGTGGGGTTTGTTCAGGGCAGGTCTGCAGCAGATCATCTGAGAACCCTTTCTCACATATTTCAAGCCACCCAAGATTCTCAGTCCCCCATGGCACTAATTGCACTAGATGCAGAAAAAGCCTTTGATAGGGTGAACTGGGATTTTCTGTGGGCCACTCTCAAGAGAATGGGATTTCCCAAAATTTTTATCCAGAGGATTAAAACGGTCTATAAATTGTCTTCTGCCAAAATATACTGCAATGGAGTTTTCTCATCTCGATTCCCCTTGTACTCTGGCACGCGGCAGGGCTGCCCTTTGTCCCCCTATCTATTTAATCTATATTTAGAACCCTTGATAATTAGCATTAAGGCCTCATCCCAGGTCGCAGGCTGTGTTATCTCCCAGAAATCCATGACTCTTTCAGTCTTTGCAGACGATATCCTACTGCACCTTTCTAACCCAGAATCCTCCTTAGCACAGGCACTACAAATCATTGACCAATTTGGACAAGTTTCCAACTATAGATTAAATTTAACCAAATCTGTTATTTTCCCGTTAAATTCCTTCACACTTCATGCTAACTTTGCCCAGTTTGGCATGAAATGGTCCCCAGTTTCGCTTAAGTACCTAGGCATACATCTTGCCCGAGAACCGGAGGTTGTCAAGAAGCTTAATCTGGATGACTTGCTGATAAAAGTTCAGAGAGATCTCTGTAGATGGGACAGCTTGCCGATATCTCTATGGGGCCGTATCAGCATCATTAAAATGAATGTCCTGCCCCGTATTTTTTACCCCTTAAACCTACTAAACATCTGGCTTCCAAGTTCTTATTTTCAACAGATCCATTCTGCCATCTTCAGTTTCATTTGGAAGGGGAAACAACCTAGATGGGCTTTTTTAAAGCTTAACTTACCTAGGGACAAAAGAGGTCTCTGTCTCCCTAACTTCTTGCTATACTACTGGGCTAGCTAGTTATTCAAACTAGGAAGATGGTTAGGCATCCAGCCCAACCTTCCTCAACCCACTTGGTTGCAGTTAGAGCTTAATCTCATGGATCAGTATAATCTTCGACCTCCCCGTATTTTCTACTACACTTTTCCTGCACTACCGGAGGCTATACAAAATTCAGTTATAGGCCTCTCCATTAAAATTTTATCCCAATGCTGGCACTTTTTTAATATACCATACACAAAAGACCAGACACAACCCCTTATTGCAAACCCCAACATCAAAATAGAGGGCACCCCATTGACCTCTGACTGGCTTCCACAAATTCAGGAATTACCAGTGGAAATCCTATACTCTCAGGGTTCCCTTCTTTCCTCCACTGATATATTGGCAACCCTAAACATTCCCCAGAAACACATATTCAAAGTTTTCCAATTGAGACACCTACTAGTTAACTCATTTGGGACTGTATTTAGTCCGTCTCAAACGAGGCCCTTTTTGGAAAGGATTCAAAAGTGTGTAGCCAAGCCCCATGGAATTGCCAGATTATATGCTTATCTATTGGACACCAAATTTCCCAATACCCTTGCTGGCTCTAAAATTTGGGCTTCCCTCTTACCTGATTCTCCTTTACCCTGGAGCCTGATCTGGAAGGACACACATAGGTACCTTACCCAGGATAGACACAGGCTGACTCAGTTCCATATCTTAAATAATTTATACTACATGCCAATCAGGTTGGCCAAATTTGGTAAACTAACATCAACCAATTGTACTCGGTGCGGAGTGGCTGAGGTGAATCTGCTGCATATATTTTGGTATTGTGATAAAGTGGCATCCTTATGGAATACAATTCAAACTAATTTAGATCCCCTTCTAGGATTGGGGGAGCTATTTACAGTAGAAATATGTATATTAGGGATGTATTTTAATATTGATGTTAAGGAACGTAGATATCATATGGCTTTATTCTCCATAGCAGTTAAAAGGTTGGTCCTTAAACACTGGATGGACCAGAGTACCATCTCATACTCTGAATGGCTTAAAGAAATCTCCCTTTGTTTCAAAACAGAAAGGTTAATAGCTAGCTCCCAGAACCGTATGGCCTCCTTTAATCAGAAATGGGGCAAGCTATACGCTTTATACCTGAGTTAAAGTTCTCGCAACGAAGACCTCTGACAAAACTAGTTTATTTGGTTTCTGAAATATTCTCATTACCAGAGTATTTCCCACTAACTTATCTCTTCACTCTTGGTTTCGGATATGGCATTCTCCAGGGGGGTGGGTAGGGAGGGTTGGGGAGGTTTGATACGTTCTCTTTTGGTTGTAAGTTTACAGTCATATTTCATCTCTCACTGTGCTGATGTCTCATTAGTCATATGTTATTTTGTCTCAAGATTACATGTCACAATATCTGTATATCATGCTCCTTTTGTTATTATATAATTCAATAAAGATGTTGAATTTCAAAAAAAAATGTAGCTTTTAAAAAAGCTGTTGGGTCTAAATCAAAGTTTAAATTTCCTCCTCACTCTGATCTCAAAGAATCAGCAGTCACAAAACACACTCCTCTCTCTCCGTCTGCACAGGAGAAAGTAAAAGTGTCTGCTTGTATGACTCACTTCCTTCCTGCCTAGCTAAAGAGCATGTGACTTACAGTATTGTAAGCCATATGATGTGTGGGGGGGGGGCTGCCAAATCTGAAACACCAAGTGGATTACTTAGAATCATAATGAGGAACGTGAAGTCCATTAAAAACAATAACTTTGCCTAACTTCGCATTGTCATTCTGCCTTAACATGAAGTGGTAATGATAAGGCAGAGTGAGCATTTTACATTGCCCTCTCTGCGTAGCGGAGTGGCAACGCGAAGTGCCCACTTCGCGTTCACTTTGCTGGCGGAATTTAAATTGGCTGCATCTCTAGTCATACCAGTCAGATTCAGTACAAGGTATAGCTCCCCTTACATAGCAAGTAGGTGGAGCTTTATGGAATGAGAAAATTCTGAATTTGTGACATTTCAATGGAATTTTGTGAAATTCCATGGAATTCCACAGAATTGTGTCAGAATTTTACAGTATTTTGGAAATGCAGTAATTTGGTTATAACTCTGCTGTCAATTGAGCTAGAGATCTGAATATTGTCTTGATTACTTGGCGATAGGTACTCTAATGGTGTGCCAAATATCTTGACATTAGGATGCATTGTCTCAAAAGTATAGGTGCTCAAAGTCTGTCATTTTGTTTTCTGTGGAAACTTTCATGAACTGTTTTATCTGCATGTAACTTAGGCACCTTTGGAGCTAGAAATCTAATCCTAGGTATATACAGTATATAAATGTAGTAATAACCCTCACTCTGGCAAAATTTAATAACATGTTGATGAATGTGTTCAAAATTATGCTAAAATAACTAAAATCAAAATCTTGGCAAAATGTTATCTCTAGCATTTTTGTATCCCTTTAATGCTTGATACTTAAAACATGGAACACATACCTATATTGCACATTTGTCTAACTCCTGACCCTATGGAAAGATTTGGATAAGATTTTTTAAAATTAGATGGAAATAACTGAAAATTTAATTTTGATTTAATGTTTGGCCAACCACAGTGAACCTCCTTTCAGTCCAGGACTCTAAAATTGTGTGCACTTATGAAAGCCATTAGTACCTGTATACATGCCAAATGTATCATTTGGATAGTACTTTGAAAACTAGATGAAAATAACTGAAATTTAACATTTGCTAAAATTTTTCAGTGGAATAGTTGAACTTTATTAATTTGGTCATAATTTAGCCTTCCAGTTAGCTAGAGATCTGACATTTGGCACAGCTACCTGATGATAGGCTTTCTAATGGTGTGACAAATATCATGACATAAGACCACACTGTCTCAAAATCATAGATGCTCAAAGTCTGTCATTTTATTTTTTGTGGGAAATTTCATGAAAACGTTTATCTGCATACAGTATATATACCTCAGGCACCTTTAGAGCTAGAAATCTAAAACTGGTTATATATACAAATAAATTGTAAAAAAACTTTGTTAATGCTCTAGTTAGGGTTAAAGCCACAAAAGTAGGGAAATGTGGTCTGAGGTGTGGCAATTGAGGTTCAATTCAAAGAAATGCAAAATAATGCACCTAGGATGAGGGAACCCTGGGGAGAACTACTGGATGGGAGGAGTTACTGACGATCACCAAGGAAGAAAGGGACCTGGGGATTATCATTTCAGATGACCTAAGGGTGTCTAAGCAGAGTACAATGGCTGCAGGCAGGGCCAATGGCATAATGGGGTGCATAGGGGGTAGTGATGCCATTGTATAAAACACTGGTGAGGCCTTACCTAGAGACTGTATGCAGTTCTGGAGGCCGCACCTTCATAAGGACATTGACAGGGTGGAAGTGGTCCAGAGAAGGGCGACTAATATGGTACAGGGCTTGCACCAGAAAACATATGAGGAGAGATTAAAGGACCTCAAACTGCAAGGAAAAAGATACAAGGGCAATGTGAGAGGGTGTTTCTTCACAGAGAGTGTGGTGGAGCCTGGGAACAGACTACCAGACAGAGTGGTGAGGGCTAAATGAGTGGAAGAATTCAAGACGGCATGGGACAAACATATGGGGCTGAGTATTGGGGAGGGTGGGGCAGGCAGGGAGGGGACGTGTAGGGAAAAAAAGGGCAGATTAGATGGGCTGGTATAGCCCTTTTCTGCCGTCAAGCTTGTATGATTCTGTGATTCTATGATATGTACTTGCTGGAGGACAGGAGGGATGAGGGATGAGGGGGACATGAGAGAAACATTCAAGTACCTTAAGGGCATAAGAAATCTTCCAATATAGAAGGAGTACAAGAATGAGGGGGCATAATATGAAATTGGAAGGTGGCAGGTTAAGGGGAAATGTGTGGAAGTGTTTCTTCACTGAGAGGATGGTGGACACATGGAATAGTCTGTCACAGGAGGTGGTGAGAGCAAGCACAGTGGAGGGATATAAACATGCCTGGGACAGGCATAAGGGAACCTTAGAGGTGGGAAGGAGGAAGGGATGAAAAGCCATTGACCAGGTAGGGTGAGAGGCCACAAACTAGTGTAGAGCTTACAGGCAGACTGGATGGGCCTAGCAGTTCTTATCTGCTGACAATTTCTATGTTTCTATGTGGTGTTAGGGTTTCTAACCTTAACACCACACCCCCACCCTGCACACATCAACAGGCATTGGGGGTGCATGCCTTAGGGTCATCAGCACTAACACTTACCCCATTCCATAAGTAAATAAGCTGAGATGGGTACAGTATAAGACACCCCTGAGGAAGACTTGCGATGAGTCGAAGCGTCGGGTGATAGCAGGTGTTATGCTGTGGATTTATGTGAGCTCAAGAGCCAAATTAAACTAACCATTTGGATTATATTTTGGGACTCTGAACTTCCTTGCTGATATCGAGTGCATTCATTCCTGTTGTGTTTTCTAGGAGAATGGGGTGAGCGTTAAGGCTGACAACCCCAAGGCACACCCCCAATGCCTGTTTGGTGTGTGCAGGGTGAGGTGGGGTGTTAGGGTTGAAAACCTTATCACCACATTTCTCTACTTTTGTGGCTTTAACCCTAACTAGAGCATTAATTAATTTTCTTTGCAATTTATTTCCTTACTTTTTAAGATAGTTCAGTATAATCATACCCTTATTTGCCTGTGGGAGCGCGTGGTCCTCCAGGTTCTGCTCTCCCATCCATCCATAGATGCATATACAGTATGTATGTAGCTGTGGAAGCTCTCCTAGCTCTGTGCTTTTTTTTATAGGACAGTAGTGGCCAAATTGTCAACATAGCCATCTTATTACCCCATCTCAGGTACCCGGTACAGAAAAATTTCTTATCCCCACCAAATGTAATTCTGCGCAACTGCAATGCCATTTCACGCCACAGGTGTGAAAACACATTTTGGCCAGGATTTGAAAAGCAACAGTTGTGACATACATGAGGTGGGGTAATAAGAAGGTTATACTGAAAATCTGGGGTGAAAATATTTAAAATTTCCAAAGTTACATGCATGCATAGCGAAATTGCAACAAATGGTCATAACTTTGCCATTTTTAATAATTCTGACCCCAAATTTTCAACATAGCCTTCTTATGGCCTCACCTCATGAACATGATCAGGAAAAATTGTCAAATACTGTCCGACATGTGATTTCACCAACTGACTGCGAAATCACCTTTCAGATAGGAATTGTGTAATGACAGTCATATTGTTCATGAGGTGGGGTCCCCAAAAGGCCATGTTGAAAATTTGGGGTAAAAAATCTTAAAAAATGGCTGAATTATGCATAAAAGTTTAAAATCCCATTGAAATACTGCTCACTGAACTGCATTTACCTTAGTTTATCATATTGCAGTCACCGGTTCCTGCAGCAAGATGTGTCTTCGATCAGAGAGTGAGTCTTGAACCTGGGACCTGCTCAGGTGAGTGAGAGTTTGTGGGGGTGTAATGAGGGGTGTGGGGTGGTGGGTGTTGTGTGGAAGGTGGGAGTGGGGGAACTGATCATCGAAGGGCTATTTTTTTTTACAAGTTTAAACATCCAAAAAAAACATTGAGGGACCGTTTTCTTTATTTCAGTTTTATTTCTTCAATGGGAGAGTAGGGGTGCCACTTGACATCAGGGAATACAGCATGGCATAATGGGGACAGAGATCAGTGGATGGGGGTGCCACTAGACACCAGAGAAATGGGGAACAGTGATCAGAGGGTGGGAGGAGGGACCACTACACCATGGAAAACTATCTCATATGGGATTGGGCACGGGAAGGGGGGAGGGACCATTACACTATGAAAAACTAATATTCATATGGAATCAGTGCCCAGGGAGGAGGAGAGGAGCACTACCCTATGGAAAACTAATGATTCATATGGGATTGGTGACCAGGAGGGGGGAGAGATCACAACACTATGGAAAGCTTATATTTTATTAAAAGGGATCAGTGACCTGGGAGGGGAGAGGGACTGCTACACTACACTGCAATATAGAAATTCAAAATTATTGGAAAAGGCTGGGAAAAGGCTTTTTTTCTGTGTGTCTCAAAACCTTCTTCAGGACTCGTGATCCTTTTTGTTTGAATGAAAAAGGATTCAAGAAAAAGGATCTTAGCGAGTGATGAAAAAGGATTTAAATTTATAAAAAAACATTCAGAGGCCATGGAAGCTATAAAAAAATACTAAGTGAAGCTCATCAGCTCCAGATGAGCAAGACACATGTTTGGATGTCTGTAATTGATCACAGTTTGCTGTGTGAAAAAAGAAGAAAACAAGATGGAGGCTCATAAAAAGGGATTTTTTTTTCTGGTGAAAAGGATTGGTCTCTCACGGAAAAGAATCCTTTTTCGTGAGACTAAAATCCTTTTTCATTCTATTCCTCTATCCTGGAAAGTGAATTTCCCACTGAAAATAATGGGATCTTAATAACTGAATAACTTTGCAACAGATTAATATTTTTTCACCAAACAAATTCAGAGCATTTCTGTGAGCCAAGCTGTTTCTGCCATAAAAATTCCCACTAAAATTCCACACCATCTGGGTGCAAGACAATGAGGATAAAACTGCAAAATATAATGAATTTTAAGGTTTTTGCACTATCTGGATCTCAGAATCTGCACATCCAGCCAGAACAAAACGTGCCACGTCAAGAGATCTACCCCACAGGACAGCACGCACCAGATTTTGTGCAAATCCATGGATTGGTTGCAAAGTTATTAAACTGTAAAATTTGAACTTTAACATTAAACAGTCTACTTAACCCTAACTATAGGGGAAAGACTGTGCCCCTATAATATAGAAATAACCCATATATCTGCAAACTTTTATAACATTTTGACATATGCCTTCAAAATTATACTAAACTAAAATCTAAATTTTGGTAACATGTTTGGCTGCCTATAGCACAACCCTCTTTAAAGCTTGAGACTTAAAACTTAGTGCACATAACCACGTTGAATGTTTCTATTAGTAGTGAAACTGTGGTGAAATTTGGATAAAAAATGTTACAATTAGAAGGAAAAAAACAGAAAATTAAATTTTGATTAAATCTTTGGCCACTATTACTCAGCTCCCTTTTAGTCTAGGACTCTGAAATTTGGTACACTTATGCAAGCCATCACTACCTGTATACTTGACAAATATGGTATCATTTGGATATGTACTTCAAAACTAGACAAAAATAACAGAAATTTGAAATTTGGGGAAAATCTGCAGAATTTTCACACACTTTCTGCAAAATTCCATGGAACAGAATAGTAATTCTGGGGACATTATGCTGGCAGAATTTTATATTTTACACAGTTCTACTAGTAGGTGTCTGAGTTACACTCAGCTAGGTTCATTGCAAGGCACAATTCCCATTACATTGCTAGTAGAAACACATAAACGTAGAATTTGTCAGCAGATAAGGACCACTTGACCCACCCAGTCAGCCCAGAAAGTCCCTGCCTAGTCTGTTTCTGCACACCCTATCTGCTTTCTGGTGACCCTCCCTCCTCCCTGCTTGTTTACTAACATTCCGCTATGTCTATCCCATTCATGCTTGAAGCCTATCACTGTTTTTGCCTCCACCACTTCTGCTGGCAGTGTGTCTGAGTTAACCACAGCATTCTTGGTGACCCCTGGGTCAGGAGAAGGGCCCTCTATAACCTTGCCAGCTCGGCTCAGAGTTCATCGATCTCAGCTCTCAACCCAGATAGGTGAGTGCAAATGGAGCAGCACTTCAGCCTCTAGAAGGTGTCCCAAAAGACTGCGGCTCCACATCCATTACATGGCATCACTCCGTGTTGTTTGTCTGTTTAACCCTTTATGGCTACATAGCAAGAGCTTTGCTGAAGTATAGCAAATAGGAGGATAAGACAAGGGGGTCTGGGACTGTGACAGATTATCGAACGCATCACAAGTCTTTGCTCTGCACTCTGCTCAGTGAGTAGATTTGAAGCACATACAGTCTGTAGGAATCAATCCACCGCTCTTTCTTTCATTTCTGCTTGTACTTCATTTCATTGATTCCCCATTCCTCACACAAAAACATTAGAAAAGCAGCAGCACGTACAGTGAAACTGACAAATCACCTCCTATTATTGTAGTATATACATGCTGTAAATGTACTTATGTGAAGTACTGTACTTGGGAAGCTATTAGAGTTCTAGTCCCTAGCCATAGAATGGCAGTCTTCCTGTAGTTCCTGTGTTGCCCAGTTGGCACTCCTTTGTCCATTGTCCAGTGAAGGGTAAAGATGGCCACAAGCAAGCTGCTCTACATCTGAGTCTGTCTGTTCAAACCCCTCCCCGATTACTACAATTTTAACTGTAATTGTGTATTGTAAATCAGGGAGTATTACGAAAGATTGAAATGCAAAATCCCGAGTGTCTGGAGCCTGAAACCGATTGCCCTGCACTCGGTATCCTGACACTCGGGATTTGCCAGTGGCAGAGTTTGTAAGCCAAAATAAGTGAGGTGCAGGCACGAAGCCCCCTGAAACATAAAAAAACCCTTTGCCGCAGGCAAATCCTGAGTGTTGGGATACCAAGTGTTGGGCAATCGGTTTCGGGCTCCAGACAATCAGGATTTTGCATTTCAGTCTTACATAGTATAGCCGTAACTCATCCCCACTCTGGGGGGATACTGTGTAGCTGTTCATAAATACTGTCTAGCTGTTTGTGTAATTGTTCACCTAGGTAACAGTAAAGACTATATACATATCAAGGCACAGATCATGTTTCAAGTTATTCTTGTGGTTCTGACATCTCCTGTTTTACTTAGTGCTTCCATCCAGGCAAGTAAGTAAGTAAAACTTTATTTTTACGTTGCCCAATCCCAGGGACTCTGGTCACCTTACATATGGTATCAGACAAAATGTAAGACATGGCAGGAAAATATGAGACAAACACAGTCATCAATCATATAAAAGCATAAAAATTTAAATGACAGTAAATAAATAACACTAAAATCTGCTGCAGCTAATCCAGAAAAGCTTCTTTAAAAAGATAGGCTTTCAGACCTGTCTTAAAGGCCTCCACCGAAGGGACCTCCCTTAGAGATCTGTGGAGTGAGTTTCAGAGGATTGGGCTGGCCACCTCAAAGGCACGATCCCCTGAAGTTTTCAGCCTGGACCTCGGAACCACTAGGAGGCCCTTGGTGAAGGAGCGAGGGAGCACACCAGATGGGCAAGGGTTAAGAGGTGATTCAGATACTGTAGCTAGGGCCCAGTCCACATAGGGCCTTATAGGTTAGCAAGCCACCTTGAAGAGGATCCTCCATCTGACAGGCAGCCAGTGCAGATTTCGCAGGACCGGGGTCACATGACAGCACCTGGGTAGGCCCATCAGTAACCTGATTGCTGTGTTCTGCTACAGCTGTAGTCGATGGAGGTTCCCTCCATTGACCCTGAAGTATAGGGCATTACAGTGGTCCAACCTTAACATAACAAAGGTATGCAACAACGTGGGCAGGTCTTTAGGCAGAATTAGGGGTTTAATCCAGGCGACATTCCTTAAGTGGTAAAAAACACTTTAGACAATGGACAACACCTGTGCATCAAGCATCAGTCTGTCATCCAGGGTGACACCCAGATTTCTCACTCTAGTAGATGCCATCAACAGGAAAGAACAAAGGAACAACCCTGTTACCACCCCGGTAGCATCCACATCACATCTGCGACCAGGCTCGATCATCAGTACCTCCGTCTTGTCTGGGTTCAGTCTCGGCCAGTTAGAAGACATTGAGTCTTGGATCTTGGACAGGCAATTATTTAGCACTTCTATGGTGTTGTTCTTCCTGGGGGCAAAAGACATATATAGCTTGGTATCATCTGCGTAACACTGAAAACCCAGACTACAGAATCTAATGAGCTCTCCAAGGGGTAGCATGTACTCACCAAACATAGATGACAAGATTGAGCCCTGAGGAACTCCACATGGCAGGAGCTTTGGATGGGAGGAAAATGTCCCCATCACTGCCCATTGCATCCTGCCTGAGAGATAGGACTCAAACCAGTTGATGACAGTACCAGTAAGTCCACAATACTCTCTAAGATGATCCAGAAGCACAATGTGGTCCACTGTGTCAAATGCTGAGGAGAGATCTAAGAAAATGGGAATTGACTGACCTCCTCTATTCCTCACCCTGAGGAGATCATTTTGCACCCTGACTAATGCTGTTTTGGTGCCACTCCTAGCCCTAAATCCAAATTGGAATGGCTCTTAGATGTCAAAGACTATGAGGTGTTCCTTGAGCTGCAGAGCCACCACTTTCTCAACAACCTTTGCCAGGAATGGGAGGTTGGAGATCGGCTGATAATTCGCCAAGATGTCAGGATTGAGAGATGATTTCTTCAGAATGAGCTTCACCAGCGCCTCCTTCAAGGCATCAGGAAAGAACCTCTCTCAAAGCAAACACCGGATAATCTTGGTGAATACTGGACCAACGGACTCAGTGCATCCTACTAGGAGATGAGTCGGGCCTTTGTCCAGTTCACAAAACGTGGGCCACAGCTTCGAGATTACCTCAATAACCTCAGCCACCCTCACTGATCAACACTCCACCCAATCAATAGGAGTGCCTCTATTTCTGCAAGGCCTACTACTGCGGGACTGATCTAGTTTCACTGGGGAGATCCCAGACTGAACAGAGGACACCCTGTCAGAAGAGAACTGAGCAAACTATTCACACAAAGCAACTGAAAATGCTTTTTTTTGGCTGTAGACAGGTAGGGTGAAATAACCTGTCCACAGTCCATAGGAGCAGAGCTGGTCTGTTCCTCCCTGCAGCAGTCTCCATGCACAGGAACTCTGCCTTCTTACAGTCTATAGCCCTTTGATAATCACCGTAGTGAGTTTTCAAACCAGTCTATCCTCCTCAGACCTGGCCCTCTGTCAGCAATTCTCCAACTTCAGACCCTTGTTCTTCATCTCCTTGAGAGCCCCATCAAACCACGGGGGTCTCAAGAAAGAAGACCTGGGTCATATACAGACTGGTAAAATGGCATAGACTGCCTCAGAGACAGCCCTATTATAGGTTGCCACCGCCTCACCTGTGTCACCCGCTTGTGCAGCACTCACACCAGAAAAACCCACCACTGCCATAAGTGCCTCCGGGGACAATCCCCTCAATGGGCGGTAGCGGACCATCACAACAGGGGAGGAACTATTGGGGGGCCCCCAAATGAAAACTCCACCATGCAGTGATCGGACCAAACAACCCGATCAATCCTGAGGTCAGTGACCTCAAGCCCCAGTGAGAATACAAAGTCCAAGGTGTGGCCGTAGTAGTCAGTCACAGAAGCAACTGTTTGTGCTAGGCCCAGTGATGGCATTAACTGGAGGATGTCATGTCCAAAGTGCGAAGATTCATCGCCGACCCAGGCCTTGAAGTCACCCAGAATCAGCCATCTGGGCTACTAAACACACTGTAAGCGATGAAGTCCATGACCTCCTGCAAAAAATCTCCCCCACAAACAAGGAGAATCCAGCAACCTGCACCTGGACCCCCATGCATAGCAACATATTAAAATGACAAGGTAGAACCCACTGGATGCACGGAGAAGTTCAAGCTATATCTAAAACAGATGGCCACCACCATCCCACCCCTGCGTTCCCTTCTCTGGTAGTGCACTACAGAGAACCCAGCCAGGACTGGCACCTTCAGAATCAGACCCAAGTCATCCCCCAGCCAGGTCTCCATGATTCAAGCCAGATTGACCGAGGCAATCAAGTCCGCCATAATTTCAGTCTTGTTCTCCATCAATATTGCATTGCATAGCACTGCCCACAGGGGCATGTGGAGGCTGCAGGCCTGTCAGCTACCTGCCCACTCGGTCCGGTTGGAGCCCTGAAGATGGGCACAAAGCATGTCTGGCCTCTCTCTCTCTCTCTAGGCCCCATTTTTCCCCGGGCCACCTCCTGCTCCTGACCACCCTAATGCTGCTCACCCCCACTACACCCACAGCGCTCCACCACCAGCCCATTTTTCCCCTACCAATACCCACCTCCCAGTCAATACTGTGTTGGGCAGATGGTGTGCACCATTGTCTGGGCCCCCTGTGGCCTTAGGTAGCCTCCTGTACCCGAACAGCTGTGAAGACTGAAGAGATAGCAGCCAACCCAGATGAATGCAGATATATCAATCACTGGGACAGGTGACATCAAAGGACAATCTGACTGTGGTTAGGGGGACATCGTGCATGCAGACAAACTGATATGAAGAGGGGATCGTGTGCACCCTGGACAGAATGACTAGTGCAAGGGGACAACCAGCATGCAGACAGAGCAACAGCCAGTGAGCATAAGCAGCAGTATGTACAGACAGACTGACTAGTATGAAGGGGATTTTATTTGACAACAGCAAGTCTTAAACTCAGTTGATCACAAAGTCTGAAGAAACAAGAGCCCGCCATCAAAGGGGCAATGGATATTACAACAACAATTGTAAATAGCAATGGTTGCTTACTAAATCACAAACAACTGAAATTTATATTTTAATGTGTGGTGCTGTGTCCCCCCCCCCACAAACTAAAAATAATCAACTCCATGGGGGGGGGGTGGACCAAGGGGAAAGTTAATATTTAAAAAAAGAAAAAAAAATCTCCCTCTGGAATCAGACCTGAACCCAGGTCTACTGGCATTGCAGGCAGTGGCGTACACCACTACACTAAACAGCCAGCTTGGCAGGGTTTGGCCAAACAATGTCTTGTATCATGCTATAGTGAGTGTAGCTCCCTGCTACACCCGCTATACAGAATATATTGATCTTTCCTACCAGTCACTCTCAGTACGAGCGGTATTATTGAGTCACTCATATTGATCCGCTCAATAATATTCGCTCATATCACTGTACACCTGTGAGGCGACCGTACATGAACTACAACCCGTGTGATGGGCAGTGTGCAACTGCTCATATAATATAGAGTCTGGACTATCTTCCCTATCTTCATTACTGTCACCTGATTAATCTCAGAAGCTCAATGAGACATACCGATCAACCCTGTAAGGATTTAAAGAAGGTATCTGATATACGGGTGTATACATATTATCTATCTCACATACTGTAGTGAATCTATAGATCCACTTTCAGAGCTTCCACACTCAGTTCTCTATGCTGGTACTGTCATGCAGCCTTCCGTGACATGAGGGTCACTGCTGTAATGGAGAAGTTGAGGTCATCTCACCTGATGCCCATAATTCTATTTCAAGCACGCTTGTTAAAATATGTTTTTTCATATAGTTTTTATTAAAAGAACATTTCTGAAGTTATACTTCTGAAAAAAAGTAGGTGAAACAGGTCACAAAACTAAGAGACGCAGAAAAGTGCACATTTTTTTAAATTCTGCATGCTAACAGAAAACACTCTGAATTGCTTCTCATACTGTAATATGCATTTAATGGGTATTTCACTGTTCTTGACATGTAGCAACAAAGTGTGTCCCACTCAATAGCACAAATAACTAATGTTCATGTTATTCAAGTAGACAGATCTGAAAAAAAAAAACGACTGGTTTAATTGGATTCTGCAATGTTCAAGTTTATTGGAAGCTGATTTATATTTTTTTACCGAACTGGATTACAACTACTTTGAGAGGTCTGTGTTCTTACCAGAGAGTTAAAATACAGGTCACAGAAGTAGAAAAAGCATTGAGAGTGCATATTCCCGCTCAGTACAAATAGAAAAATACACTTACTTTTCTTTCAAGCCAACCTAATTCTCTGTTATATAATGTTTTTACCCCAGTGAATATACCTTTGAGCATGTGTGACAAACATATTAGCCCTGACCTACTCTGTAACAAAGGCAATAATTACCGAAGGGTAGAAATATAGGAGTGAAGCAGGCACTGCAGGTCATCAATGCCATCTCCTACTTTTCAATTTTTTTATTTGTTTGCCCCCCTATCTTTCCTATTGGTCTAGCTTTATCTTAAAGGTGTTTAGTCTCTCTGTATCTGCAGCTGTTTCTGTGAATCCATTCCACATGCCTAACACCCACTGCATACAAAATTCCTTCTTATCTCCCACATGCCAGTAGCCCTCCAACTATCTTATGGCCTCCGGTACCTTTCCGTTGTCTGTCATACACTAAGGGCGGACGCTAGGGCATCAGCGTGGCACATCTGCCTCTGGGCCAGAAAGTCATGCATTTCGGTGCCACGCTGGGATTGGGCTCATACCCTAAATGCTGGTGCCAGAGTTCAGTACTAGAGGTGTGCTGTACTGTCGGGGTGTGCTTTCTTTCAGAGGAGACATTAAACTGAGGTCTCTTCTGCTCATATCTGGTGCTGTCCCGGTGGGTGTTCAGATGGAAGTAAAAGAACCCAATGCACTTTTTGCAATAGGAGGTGATTCGTGCCTGTGCTCTGGTCAACATTCCCATCCCCATAAAACGTTTTCATGCAATTGTTCAAGTCTGTGTGTGGCTGTTGATCCATTAAATGACTGCCTTTACACGTTTACAATGACTTCTCTACCTGTCTCTCAATGCTTGTCAAGCGCTTTGGGATACAATGTGTATGAAAAGTGCAACATAAATTATTCTTCCTCTCCTGCTTCTTCTTTCATCCTGCCTTATCTTTTAAATCTGTATATTTCCCCCTAGATCTATCTTTGTTCCACGTGGAACAGTTTAATTTCAGACACATTTCTACATATATTTTTTCACTTGTCACCGCACTTAGCTGTTTTTTTCACTTGTCTTCATACTTGGCTGTTAAACCCTCCTTTGGACAATAGCAGTACTCCAGCTGTGGCATCACCAGTGGCCTGTAAAGTGGCATAATCTCCTATGTTCTTCTTATATAGGTCCCCTATATACAACCCAATATTTGGTTCCCCTTTTCTTGCTGCCTGTTGCTATTGCTATACCTGATATGAGAAAAAAAACAAAAGCTGGACGAGGCCTACAAGCTTTTTTCTCTATGTTAGTTGGCCTGCAGAATCCATCTCTGTAGGGTGATGACCCCTTACTTACTTACTCCTGATCATTTCTGGTCTGGAGATCACTAGCCCAATGACCAAAGCCAATCCATGGGCATGACCTTCCCAGGTACAGTGACCAGGAAGGTTGTGGCCAATGGCCTTTTCCCTGACCTGAGGTGGGTTAGGAATAGCCTGGAGCAGGGAGGGGCAAAGGGCAGGCTACTTTAGGTCTGGGCAGAAGAGGATCAGCCTCTTTATGCCTGGACAATCATAGGGACAGCAAGAACCTTCAGGAACAGAGTGGACTGAGGTAAGGCCTAAGGGCTTGCTGGGCCAGTTATGCAGGGGGCATGGGTAGCAGTCGGAAGGGTGGTTTCCAACTCAAAAACAGAATATATACAGTTTATATAAAATCACACATGCCCCCACAATGCAAAGCATCATGGGCTGCATATGCAAATCACCACAGAATGTTATGCTGGTCCAACTTTAAGCAGAATTGCATGGTGCCGAAAGGCCTCTCACACAGTTTGCAAAGGGTGCTAACAGAAGACATAGACACGTGTTTTGTCCTACCAGGACTCATCAGTATGCCTCATCTGTTTGACACCCCAGTGGAATGGACCAGCTACCCCTAAGGCAGTGTGCCTGGGATATATTGTGGTGAACCCATTAAAATAAAAAACTATTTAAAAGACAAAGAACCTCTGTGCATAAACACTGAAGCAAGGGGTGTCAAACAGATGAGGCATACTGATGAGTCCTGGTAGGACGAAACACGTGTCTATGTCTTCTGTTAGCACCCTTTGCAAACTGTGTGAGAGGCCTTTCGGCACCATGCAATTCTGCTTAAAGTTGGACCAGCATAACATTCTGTGGTGATTTGCATATGCAGCCCATGTTGCTTTGCATTGTGGGGGCATGTGTGATTTTGTATTTTCTTGAAATTTGGCTCCCAGCCAAATGCCCTTTGGGAGTAACCCCTTGCTTCAGTGTTTATGCACAGAGGGTTCTTTGTCTTTTACAGTATATATATATATATATATTTTTTTTTCATGGCAAAAACTCAGTTAATGCATCAGTTAGGGTTGTTCCACAGTGACAAAGCATGAAATTCGATGAGTTGAAAGCCTCCCCCACTCTACCCTCCCAACCAGCATCGGGTGCGCTGGGGTCATCGGGCTCAACTCTCACCCCATTCCATGTGTAAACAAGCTGAGGTGGTGAAGTATAAGAGAATCAGCTCAGAGTGGGGCTGCAAGGGGGCTTTCAACCCTAATATCAAATTCTCACTTTTGTTGCTGTGGAACAACCCTAACTGATGCATTAAATGGAGTTTTTTGCCATGAATTTCCCTTCTTTTTGAGAATGAGGACTATAAATAGTGAATGTAATGTGGTGGTAGAAGCGTGGGACCTTCAGGCCTCTCACTCCCACCACATGATTTTTTGTGACATAGTAACAGTAAGTGCACTACAAACACAAGCACAAAAGGTTATGCATATGGTGACGCAAACGTAAATGGTAATGCAAACAGTAATAGAAACACAAGTGCAAAGTGACGCGAAAGCGAACAGTGACAGAAACAGAGATGCAAACGCAAGCACGTACGGAACGCAACTGGTAACGCACACGGTCTTGGTACCACAATTGGAAATGCAAATGGTAACGGTAATAGTCCAACTAGGTGAACACAAAAAGAATTGTGTTCCTAGAGGGTCCCAATTTTAAATGCCAAGCATTTTTCTGATCACCAACAAAAAACAAAATGGCAGATTTGCGACACTACTAGGGCCATTTACGACACTAAAAAGTGCATTTGCGACACTGTCAAACTTTTTGTTAACTTTTCCCATTGACTTATAATGGGAACTTGTTTTTTGAATAACTTTTGAACCGTTCAATATTTTTTCACGAAATCTTCAAAAGGCACATGGGGACCCCGGCCGCACGTTCCCTGAAGTTCTAGGACTGGTTGCACAAACTGTGCAACCTGTAGGCGAGAGAAAAGAATTCGCAAAAACCATAAACGCATGCGCAGATCTCACATAATAACTCCGCAGCCGTATATCTAACCACTACGAAAGTTGGCAGATCCCAAGATGTGTGTTACTTGATCATCCATTCCAAATTTCAGGCAAATCTGTTCAACGGTGGCAATGTTATTAAGGTGCAAAGTTTGACCCTTTAACCTTAAAGGGCTATCAATCTAATCTATGGTAGCACTATCATATACTACATATATATATATATATATATATATATATACATATATATATACACATATATATATATATATATATATATATATATATATATATATATATATATACATATATATATCTGTATGTGTATATATATATATATATATATATATATATATAATGAGTAAGAATAGTGAGTTTTATCCAGAAGCAAGGCGGTCAGGAAGGGGAGGGCCACTATGAGAGATGGCTCACCGCCCAAACTGGGGAGCAACCCCTTCTAGGCCATGGATAGCCCTGGGGACATAGAGTTTTCTGCATAACAATCAGAGCTCCCATCCTCCTAGGTCTACCATAGCCCCAAGCTATCTCACTTCACAAGACTGAGCTAGCGAGACCGCGGTTCCCCCCCCAAAAAAATATATGTATACATAGCAAGAAAGAATAGCACATTTAATTTGGAGATAGCAGAACTCACTTTTGTAGGACTCAGGGTTTTTTTCGGTGCCTCTTGAGCTCTAGGGTCCAGGGCATGGGTCAGCCTAGTTAGACCGAGTGTTTCCATGCGATGATATGTTCTCGCTCCACAGATGGGTGGTCAGAGGAGTGGACAGGTGGGGCGGATGGTATATCCATAGACAGGCTGGCCTGCTGCAGTTTTAAGCACTGTGGGTATGATGGAGGAGGTTGATGTTCGGTGGCTGTGGCAAGTTCTCAGGCTAAGTTTCTAGTACAGGCACACAGTCTCACTGGAGCAGGACTATCACGAGACTGGGAGGTCACATGTTGTGGCAGAGAGCATGTGCGTTAGGGTGCCTTGTTGTGGGTGCATGTAGTGGCCATCTTGTGGAGGTCGCCTGCTGGTCCTTGGGCATTTCTCGGTCTGTGCACTTCAGCGAGGGCCGGTGCTGGGATGGTTTTTTTTGCCAGTGCTGGCCATGGTTGGGTAAATCAGCAAAGCAGCAGGGGAATTAAAAAGGATTCCTGGACCTCAGGGCAATGCGGAATACTCTCAGTACATGTGCAGGGGAAGCCACCTGGGCTCTAGGGAGGCAGCCATCTTGGTGAAGTACAGTGTGAGTCATGGGGGCCACCATGTTAGTCTGTTCCCCCCCCAAAAAAAAAAACACGGAGATTATATACACTCGGAATGGGGAAGGTAGCTGAAGGGTGGGATAGGTCCTAGCTGGGGGCAGGGGATTTGGAGAACCATTGTAGATACCATGCCATGGATACAGCTAGAGAGTCATGGCTGGACAGTATAACTACAATAAAGTGTTTCCTCTGCTTCTCTCCTTTTATCCTTTATTGTGCCTGCTCTATGCTCCACAGATAGGCCAGCAGTGTGGGGGGAATATACATTCATGAATATATAATTACATAGATAAATAATTGAATAAGAATGAATGTGTGCGTGTATTCATAAGTATAAAGAACAATGAATACAATGACAAAAATTCGGTAAAAGTTTGACAGAGGTAGATGGCATCATGCTCGAGGAACAAGAGAACTCAAATGGGGGGGCAAGCTTAAGGTCAGTGGGTCCATCCCAAAAACTGGTGCCCACAACGAGAACATAAATTTAAAGTTTTTTGTTTCTTTCCCCAGGCTTTCAAGGACTTTGAAGTTATGGTGGAAGAGAACCATAAGCATTAGCACCAGGGGCAGGTCAGAAGAGCAGGGGGCAGGGAGTCTCAGGCCTTGTTCAACCTCGTTTCAAATGACTGATCCGCTCTGGAGATTATAGCAGCCAGGAAGAGTGCTTTTACAATGGCGCTGACTCCTCGGGTGATTCCAAAGGCACTGCAGCTGAAAGAGCGAGCGGTCACAATGCCAGACAGACAGTCAAAGAATGAAAAGCTCTGCTGCACGGTAAGGGCATGTCCCACACACACATCAGCAGCAGGACCGCAAGCCCCAGCAGGCCGCGCAGAGGTAGGGTGAGACCTGGACTGGACATCAGCAACCCCTCGGGTTGCGGTCCCTGAGAATGGCACCTGTGGTAGTCCTGGGCAGTGAACAATGACACACTAAATTGTGGATACATGTCTCCATGAGGGCACATATGGAACACACATAATACCGGAGTACAGCATATGTCATGTACTGCGCAGTGAACAGCAGTCCCTTCAGCCTAATACACACTACATGAGTGGGTGAGGGTGGGGAGTTGTGTGATGGGGACATGGCCCAGAACAACTGTGCCTATAAAGGGTAGAAAGCCTGGTACACTGATATAAGTGTCAGACCTACAGACCCTCCTAGGTGACTAGTACGCTCAATCCCAATGGTAGGGCTACAAATGTAGGACAGAGAAGGGTAAAATTGATATTGTGTCTCACACTGTCAGCTGGACATGTTGGACATCTGTGTTTGTAAGCCAGCACATCATATCATTCACAGGTGTGGTATTCCCACTCGTCACAGTCACTGCAGGTACCACAAAGAGCGACACGAGTAGTACCCCTGCTGGGGAAGTGGACTTTAACTGCATTGTGTGCTCACTGTACATGATGATGACTGACATCATCGGCAAGAGGGGCTATGTGTGTGGAAACTGTTACCCACACCAGTGGTGGTCAACTGAGCTACAGCAGTTATGCGACCAACTCAGCTTATTGGAACTGTAGCACCCCCTGTCCACATGTGGTGCGGGACACGGCCACTAGCTGTCACCCTGTCCATGTTGCCTGTCCCGTACTGACTATGCTGCTTCATCCAGTACCTCCTCTGCCCAGCCATACTTGCCATGTCTGCGCCACCCTTCCAGCCTCCTCCTGCCTCCGTCACTCACTGTGCTGTTTGGTGTTCTTTCCCTGTCGCCCATGCGGTAGTGCCAAATTTCCTTCTCTGTTTCAGTCCGCACCATATGGGGAGCACTCATATCACATAAAACCATTTAAGGAGCCACTGCAGTGGTTAATGGAGCTGGACTGACCCAACTGGTTGCAGGTAGCAATGCATGAAGCACCAGGGCAGCAGCCAGAAAACACAGCACATCACGAGAGCTGAAGAGATCTAGAAAGCCTTCCATGAGAATGGTGGAGGCATTGGCAACCAGGGCTGGACAGAAGAAGCCCACAGCAGCAAAGAAGCACAGAGAATCAATGGAGGCCCCAGCTGCAACTGACGAAGCAGCAATGGATGAGCAGCAGATGGGTGGCCCTGCAGAGGACAATGGAATGGCAGGAGAGACTGATGGATCCCACACTGTGCCAGCACCTATGATGTGGGAAGATGAGTGTGTAGTGTTACAGGTAATAGCTAGTGCACAAGTAAATGACCAGGGGGCAGGTGGGGCAAGCAAGGGAAGAGGCACTTCGCAGCCTAGAGGGAACATACCACTAGGCAAAGGCGCATCCACGGTGGGGAGGTGCCTTTATGCCAAGGCCTTCAAGAGAGCTCATGGCCAAATTAGGGGTAGGTTCCCACGTCCAAGGGCAAGGGTAGGAGAAACCTCTACACTGGTGCAGGATGCTACAAGGGAGAGGCAGGGCCCCTGTGGGCAATATGCCACAAGGTTGTTGGCCAATGTCAATCCCGTGGTTCTCCCAGTACCTGACAGGCACAACACCCACAATGGCAGGTACAGCGGTGGTGGGAACTAGGGGTGTGGGCATGTACCCACCACCTGTGGCAATCCAGGCATGGCTCTGGGCTCCATGGGGAGGACAACAGGTTTTTGGTGGGGCAACATTGTGAGAGAAGTGGGTTTACAGATGGACAGTGGGACTGTCCCTCCGGTGCTGCCTCCAGCACAAGTGCTGGGGAAGGTGGCGAATACTCAGCAAAATGCACAGCCTATAACAAGGCCGGTAATGGAAGGAGTGCTGGGGGGCTGGATGCAGCAAATCAGGCACAGGTGAACAAAGTGGTCAGACAGGTTTGGGGTCTGGGAGTATAAATTGCAGCACCAGCAGCCATCAGCATTGGGCAGCAGTCACTGGTGGGGTCTATGTCGGCACAGGCCACAGCACAGGAGTCGGCTGGTACAAGCAGGCCTCAGTCAGCATCCTCAGCAGACCATCAAGTGTACGTGGGAGTAGATGACCCCCTGGACACCCACTTGACACCTGCTATAGAAGGAAAAAATCTGGAAAGGGGAATACATAGAAATTGTTGAGCTGTTCCATAGAAAAGTGTCAGACATAGGGGACAAGTATAAGGTGAAGCAGGAGAAGCCACGGAGGATGAAGGTACCACCCACATTCGAGAACTGCATGGCAGCATTCAAC
This sequence comes from Neoceratodus forsteri, assembly GCA_016271365.2. Taxonomy (NCBI): domain Eukaryota; kingdom Metazoa; phylum Chordata; order Ceratodontiformes; family Ceratodontidae; genus Neoceratodus; species Neoceratodus forsteri. Next base: position 1,438,026,874 of record CM057459.1, read on the forward strand.
ATCTTTATATCCATCTACTGCAGTAAGTTCCCGCAGAAGATAGGGCAGCTCTTAAAATACAGAGATAATATCAAAACTGCACATTTGGCATTTGAAGGGAATGCAAGGTTGTGATACGATGAGGTTCTTCGATGCAGCTAGCCAGGGCCCAGTTATGTGATGGGACAAGATTGACCATGACTTGTGGTATATACATATGACTAGGGTGAAGCCAGCTAATGTAGCATACATGGCAAGTGGTCACATGGTATCCAAGATGCCTTTGATGGGGCAAAAAGAGGTGGGTATCTGTCGGCAATATAATACAGGGAAGTGTTTTTGAGATTATTGCAAATTTAAGCACGAATGCAGTAGCTATGGTGAGAAACACAAGGCTAGTGCCTGCCAAGGGGGTGGCAACTTCAAGAGGGGAGAAGGTCAGCAGACCAACAACAAACAAGAGACAGACCCACCAAAAAGACTGGCGAGGTCCACAATAAACATTGAACACATGGCTTGATCGCTACCCTTTTAAGAAGGACACATGCTACTTACTGGACAGTTTCTCCAATGGTTTAACCATTCCTTATCAGGGTCCATGGCTATCTACCACAGCTCACAATTTGAAATCAACAAATTGGCTGAAGCAAGTAGTGGCAGAGAAGATCTGCAAAGAAGTGGAAGTGTGCAGGGTGTCGGGACCATTTTGAGAACCACCACTGGACCCACTCAGGATTTTACCTTTGTAAGTGGTTCCTTAGAAGTCACTAGGAGAATATCAGTTGATACATCACCTTTCATACCCTAAGGGGGCATTAGTGAATGACTACATTAGTGCTGAAGACAGGGCAGTTTGTTATCTTCTGATAGAGCGGTCAAGCTTACTCAACAAGCTGGCAAGGGGAACTTGTTTGGTGAAAAGCGACATAAAGTCCGCTTTTCATTTATTACTGGTTAGTCCAAGGGACTTTGACCTGTTGGGGTTTTCTTTTGAGGGGAATCTCTATTATGACATGTCAATGCCAATGGGTTGCTTAGTCTCTTGTGCAGCCTTTGAAGCTTTCAGACATTTTCTGGAATGGGCCGCAGTACAATACAGTGACAACAACAGGAAAACACACTACTTGAATGATTTTCTGTTCTTAGGGTCCACAGGTATGACTGAATGGGAGGGCGGACTTATATCCTTTATGCAATTCATGGGTTGGTTTGGGGTGCCGCTCACACATGAATAGACCGAAGGGCCAGTAACTCGGATGACTTACCTCGGAATCAAGTTGAACACTGTGGAAATGGTTTCAAGACTGCCAGCCGAAAAGTGAAGAGGCTGGGATGTTTGGTGTCGGAAACCTGTTCCACCAAGAAAGTTATCTTGAAGATACTACAGTCATTGATTGGCCATTTGAATTTTGAGTGTAAAGCAGTGGCGTCCAGAAGGTCATTCATGAAACACTTGGCATGGGGAATGAGGGGTGCGCTAAAATCGTACCATCACATTAGGGTGTCCGCAGAAATGAGAGCTGACATGGCAGTCTGGGACAACTTCCTACAGCACTTCAATGGGGTGTCCATATGGCAATCAGTGATAGAATTTAAACAAGACCGCCAGACGGTTACTGATGCTGCAGGTGATATTTGGTACGGGGCATATTTTCAAGGTTCCTGGTTTGCAGGACCCTGGGATGACAGCTGGCGGGATGCTGGCTACAACATATTCAGAAGAGACAGAGGAGGCAGGAAGGGAGGAGGAGTGGCACTGTATGTGAAAAATGACATAAGGGCCACAGAGATCCAGGAGGAACAAATTGGGGGAGAGATACTGTGGGTTAAGCTGGAAAGGAAAATGGGGCCAGCCATCCGCACAGGTGTGGTCTATAGACCACCAGCCCAGGAGGAAGAAACAGATAGAGTTGATGCTAGCCATCCAAAGGATGGCAGACAAGGGTGAGGTAGTACTGGTTGGAGACTTCAATATTCCAGACGTGGACTGGAGCATCCCAGCAGCAGCATCAACTAGGAGCAGATTTATCCTGACTCCCTTCAGGGTGCCTTCCTCAAGCAATTGGTCATGGAACCAACTAGGCTGAAGAGCAATACTGGACCTTGTGTCCTGAAACAGGGACAGTGTGATGGGGAAGCAACAGTGGGGAGCACCTGGGTAACAGTGATCACCAGTCATTGTGGTTTGAAATCACAGAAAGAGCAGAACCAAACCACACAAAAACACGTATCCTGGATTTTAGGGGCAGACTTTGGGAAAATGGGAGATACTTGAAAGAGGCATTAAGGAATGGGACAGGAATCAGGGGTTGAGGAACAGTGGGCAGTATTTAAATGGGGATTATAAGAACAACAGAATTATGCATTAAGCAGGTTAGCAAGAGGAAAAGGAAGAGGAGACCATTATGGTTTTCCAAAGAGGTAGCAAAGAAAGTGAAAGCCAAAAAGATTGCATTCAGGCAATACAAAAAGACACAGGCAGAAGGGGATAGGGAGAAGTACCATGAGAAACTAAGGGAGGCAGGGAAGTCAGTAAGCGAAGCCAAAGCTCAGACAGAAGAACACATTGCAAAATCAGTGGTTAAAGGGGACAAAACCTTTTACAGGTACGTAAGTGAAAAAAGAAAGACAAAGGGAGGGATAGTGAGGCTGAAGGGGGAGGATGGGAATCACGTGGAGGATGACAACAGTAAAGCTGACATATTGAACAGGTATTTCTGCTCAGTCTTTACTGAGGAAGAGGGGGGTAATGGGTCTGAAGGGAGTACAAGGGGTGAGAATGGTGCAGAAATGGACACAAGTCCCTTTACACAAGAAAGGGTCCTGAAGGAACTGGAAGTAATAAGAGTTGACAAAGCAATGGGGCCAGATGGGTGAATTCAGGGTCCTTAAAGAACTAAGAGAGGTGGTGGCTGAACCTCTGGCTATCCTGTTTAGCCAATCACTGGAAATAGGGAGGTACCCAAAGACTGGAGGACAGCAGATGTAGTCCCCTTATACAAAAGTGGGAACAAAGAGGAAGCAGAGAACTACAGACCAGTCAGCCTCACCTCGGTAGTGGGAAAGATCATGGAAGCACTACTGAAGGAGAGATTGGTGGAACATCTGGTTGTCAATGGACCACAGGACCCAAGGCAGCATGGTTTCACCAGGGGAGGCTCGCGTCAGACCAACCTCATTGAATTTTTTGACTGGGTGACTAGGGAGGTGGATCAGGGGGCAGTGGACATGGCCTATCTGGACTTCAGCAAGGCCTTTGACACTGTGCCACATAGAAGACTATTACACAAACTGGGGAATATGGGTGTGGGCAGGACAGTAGTGTGGTGGGTAGGTAACTGGCTGGGTGGCAGGACACAGAGGGTGGTGGTAAATGGCTGTCACTCCACAGAGGGAAGAGTGACCAGTGGGGTACCACAGGGATCAGTGCTGGGACCGGTCCTATTCAACATCTTCATCAGTGACATTGCACAGGATCTAGAAGGCAGAATTTCACTGTTCGCTGATGACACAAGCTCTGTAACAGAGTAGACACACCAGAGGGTGTAGACAGAATGAGAAGGGACCTGCAGAAACTTGAAGAATGGTCAAGGGTTTGGCAGTTGAAATTCAATGCAAAGAAGTGCAAGATAATGCATATGGGGCACAAAAACCCTGGCACAATATATCAGTTGGGAGGTGAGGATGTAGCATGCACCAAGCAGGAAAGGGATCTTGGGGTTGTCATCTCTGATGACCTCAAGGTAGGGAAACAGTGTGACAAGGCATCAGGTAAAACAAATAGGATGCTGGGATGTATAGGCAGGGGCATCACCAGCAGGAAAAGGAGGTCATAATTCTGCTATACAAGACACTAGTGAGGCCCCACCTGGAGTACAGTGTACAGTTCTGGAGACCATACCTACGTGAAGGACATAGACAGGGTAGAGAAGGTTCAGAGGAGGGCAACAAAGATGGTGCATGGATTGCATAACAAGTCCTATGAAGACAGGTTGAAGGAACTGAACATGTACTCCCTGGAGGAGAGGAGGAGAGAGGATATGATAGAGACATACAAGTATCTTACAGGGAGAAACAGGGTGCAGGAAAACACTATTTTTAAGCGAAAAAGATGTTCCAGGACTAGAGGGCATGGGATGAAGTTGAGGAGGACGATTCAGAGGAAACATGAGAAAGAATTTCTTCACAGAACGGGTGGTGGACAAGTGGAACACCCTGCCAGAGGAAGTGGTGGGGGCTGAAACAATCACGGGATTTAAGAATGCATGGGATAGACATAAAGGAATTCTAGAGGTCAAGGGTAAGGGGAAACAGACTTCTAGGCAAACAAACTGAACCTACAAGCTCAAATGGGCAGACTGGGTGGGCCATAGGCCCTTATCTGCCGACACTGTCTATGTATCTATGTATCTATGTATGCCACTTTCACAAAAAATGTGACTTGGTTGGAATTTTTCCCCATACTTGCAGCCGTATTTATGCGGGGGACAGACTGAAAAACAGGAAGGTTCTTTTCCAGTCAGTTAACATGGGGGTGGTTGAGATCTTGAACACACAGTCTTCCAACTCAAAAGAGGTAATGAGACTGTTGTGACTATTTGTGCTAAGATGCTTGCGGCTCAATATTACATTTAGAGTGAAAACACATTCCTGAGGCACTGAATGTAATCGTGGATGAGTTCTTGATTGCAGTTTGAGCGCTTCTGGCAGATGGCACTGGCAGCAAAGGAAACCCTCAGCTTAAGTGCTGGCATTCTTGAGGCAAACAGCGATCCTTGAACAGTCAAACTGGTACAACATGCTCTGGCCCCGGGAACTTGGCATAAGCATCTAGCACATGTGAATGCTTTTTAGGAATTTAGTGGAGAAGGCAGTTGGGGTTATGACATGCTGCAGAACCCCAGGTTGGTTCAGCAGTTCATATATCACCTCATTGAGGAAGGCAGGACACTCGTATACATACGCAGTCTCCTGTCAGGCATTGCTTTCATAGTTAAGATGCAAGGTCTCCAAGATGTGACAGGATCATTCATTATAAGGGAAATGATCGAGGGATGGGCAGGGATAAGAGGGACCAAGAAGGACCAGAGGAAGACAGTCAACAGCATGTTATTGGAGGAAATACTGAACACTCTATCTCAGGTTTGCTTGTCAGCAGATGAGGCAAAACTGTTTAAGGGGCTATTTGCCTGTGCCTTGTTTGGGGCATTCAGGGTGCCTGAGCTGGTGGAGGACCCCACGCTCGGGGCAGGGCACAGCATCCAATGGGAGGAGGTCAGTATCAGGGAGGATAGCATAGAGATATCACTGCATCCGTCCAAGACAGTGCAGCAAGGTCCCCTAAATTAATTACGTTACACAGGACCCAGGGGCACAGACTCTGCCCTTGGGCTCTAATCAGGAATTACATGGATCAGAGAGTGAAAAACAGGGTACATTTTTCATGCATGCCAAACAGCAAGCCAGTCATGAGGTATCAGTTCACAGCAGTGTTGAGGAAAGGTATTCAGGCCACAGGCAGAGACCCAAAGTATTTTAACACTCATTCTTTCAGGATAGGTGTGGCCACTGAGGCTGCAAGGCTAGGTTGCCAGGAACTTTAGATTCAGGCAACTGGAAGATGGCAATCAAAGGCGTACAAATGGTATGTGAGGCCCAAGTACACAGAAGATGGGGCATGTCAAGGCACTCTAGTGAGTGCTATTTATTAATGTTTGTGATTTGTCTTACAGGTGCACGTCCCACAGTCAAAAACATCTATCTGATTGGCCATTCCTTTATCATAAGAGCACATGATTGGGCAGCTCACCAAGGTCCAGGAAATCATCTGGGCATACCCACGGAAAAGGCAAGCATGCACTGGTGCAGTATGGGAGGCATGAAATAGGGGGAACTGATACTGACATTGAAAAAGTTGGGATTGGTTAGTGCTCCTTTGTATGGCTTGATCATACACATGGGGCGGGAACGACCCAGGCAGGTTGTCCTCCATCAATGTAATTAGAGGCATTATGATTGATCTGAGTTGGATTAGCTGACACATGCAGAATATGAAGCTGGCTTGGTTCAAGATAGTGCCTCATCAAACATGGAGGAAAGGGTTGGCAGCCAGGCCATTGTGGAAGGTATGCAGGGAGGTGAATTGAGAGGCATCTCATTTCTGCCTCCCTGGCAGAATCCAAGTTGTTTGTCATCTGAACAGTTTGCCTGGCCATGTGGGTTTTTATGATACAGATGGGGTGCACCTGTCTGAGGTGGGGCAGGCAGTATTCAACAATAGTCTCGAGATGTTTTGGAAAAATGTATATAGAGTATTCCCCTGGGGCATTGTTGGGAGATGCATAATTGAGTTACGGATCTAGTGATGGACAGTTTGGGGAAATAGAAAAAGTAAGACATAGATCAGTGAAGTAAAGGAGTAGCCCGGTGAGGGCACACTCAAGAATGGAAGATGGAGCGGCCCAGTGAGGGCGCACTCCAGAGATTTCCACAACATGTGACAGAGCAGAGAAACCGTGGGGGGCAATGGTTGGGCAACTGAGGCCCGGTGAGGGCAGCACTGCATGGCTGTGGCCTAGCGGGTCTCAGTTCCATCAAGCTATGCTTGTCAAGGGACTGGTCGGCTTGGTGGAGGTTTGCCAAGCTTTCTTTGGCCTAAGGCTGGTTTGTAATTAAGCTGAATTTGATTTGTGACCAAATGCGTCTGCTGCCCCAGGAGAATACTCTATAGGTCAAAAATATTGTATGTGATAAGGAACATTTTGTATTGTAAATAGTGTTTAATGTATTGTTAGTGTAGTTCGAAAATTCACATCGAGTAAACATTGGCCTTTTCAGCCAAAATCAATTTATGGTGTCCTGTGTGTTATTTGGTGATTGAGATGGTTGTATCTGGGCATTGCTGTCCATACTTAGGACTGTTGTTCATAGTATGGATAGCAGTGCACATAAACATCCCAGCTCTTACTTCCCGAAAAGAAAGGTTCACACTGCTGTCCCTAAGGGGACTAACAGTCTGCAGGAATGTGTCAGGCCAGTGAACATAGAGAAACAAGCTTGTAGGCACAGTCCAGCTTTTGTTTTTTTTCTCATATCAGGTTAATGCATAGCAGCTGTGTTGGCTGCGACCAGAGTTTGTTTCTAATAAAGGGCAGGTTAGAGACAGGTCTGTAGTTAGCGAGACAGTCCTGGTTAAGGGAGAGTTTTTTTCAGGAGTGGTCGTACAACCTCCTCCTTCAAGGGATCTGGGAAAAAAACCCTCTCCAATGAATTCCAGACTATCTCAGCAAGGACCGGGCTGATTTTCTCAGTGCACCCCACAAGGAGACGCATTGGCCCCGGATCCAAAATACAGCTGGTTGGCTACAAAGTCTGAATGATCCTCACAATATCCATGATGTTGGCTAAAGCTGGACCAGACAACCTGGGTGCCCACAACCTCCTACCGACCTCCACCATACCCTGTAGAGAAGGCTGAGCAGATACTGGACCTGATGCTGATTACCTTATCCATGAAGAATCAAACAAACTCATCATATCTTTCTTGTGACAATGTTCCACCAGACTGTAGACAGATTGGATTACACAATCTGTCGACAGTCTGGAAGAGCTGAGCTGGTCGATGTTGCGTGGCGGCAATCTCCCTGAACAAGAATTCTGCCTTCTTATGAGTGATTGTGGATTGATAGATAGTATAATGATCCATCAATCTAAGGCAGTCAACCTCTAGGCCAGACTTCCGCCAAGCCCTCTCTAACCTTCGACCCACTTTCCTCAACTCCTTCAATGTCCCATCAAACTAGGAGAACCTTGGGCGAAGAGTGAGTGGCCGAACAAGAACAGGAGCAATGAAATCCAAAGCATCAATCACCACCTTATTATAGGCCAGTACAAGATCCCTTGGACCCATGCATTCACTCGATAGGCTTGATTAGTCTAGCACCACCATAAGGCCCTCTGGGGTCACACCCCTCAAAGGGCCATACTGGACCATCTCCGTAGGGGCGGGGCCATTAGGGGGAGCCATGAAACTGAACCCTGTGGTGTGATGGTCAGACCAACTGACAGGTTCCACCACCAAGTCAGAGATCTTCATCTCCAGGAGGAACACCAGGTCCAATGAGTGGCCACCAATGTGAGTTGCGGAGGAAATAACCTGTGTGAAGCCCAGGGAAATCATAAGCTGGAGAAGATCTTGACCAAAATGTGAGAGTTCATTGTCAACCCAGGCATTGAAATCCCCAAGAATTAACCATCTGGGGGATCCCATCACCACATTGACAATGAAGTACATGATCTCCTGCAGGAAGTCTCGCCCGTGGATGGTAGATGAGCAATATCCTGCACCCCACATCCACACCCATGACACACTAAAAAGATCTGGTGGACCCCATTGGCACATCCGCAAGGCCCAGTTCTGCTTTAAAAGAAATGACTACACCCCCACCCCTATGATCCCTTCTCGGGTAGTGTATCACTGAGTACCTATCTGCAACAGCTGAGGCCAATACAGGGCCCGCATTCTCATCCACCCAGGTCTCAGTGATGCACACCAAGTCAGATGTTTCAACAAGATCTGCTATTATAGTGGTCTTGTTTTTAATAGAATTGGCATTACACAACACTGTCCGAGTAGGATGGGCTGTCGAGGAAGACCGCGCTACCTGCCTGCACTCAGCAGAACCCTTGGGTATGGGAACCAGACAGGGAGGGCCCTGTTCTGGACCCATTTCACCCCAGGGCATCTCCATGTCCCCACTATGTCTATCTGGCCACTCCTCTCCATTCCCTCATGAGGCCCAGTGCCCCCCCTTCTTCCTTCTCCTAATAATCCCCTAAGCTCGACAATTCTTATAAGCCTCCACTGATAAGGGGGTATAGACAAAAGGGCGGAGACCCCTGAGCCTGGTGGGGGAATAGCACCTGACCATCAGGTGGTTGTGAGAGAGACGTAATTCTGGGGAAAGAGAGTTCCAGTAGACAGGGGCACAGACTGCAAAACACAGTTTTCCCAGGCCAGTGGAACACTGATGCTCAATGAGAGGAACGGAGTCCACAGATCTTAGGGAGTATGTACGGGTCCGGTGCCTCAGATGTCTCGCTAGAGAAGATGGTGAGCCTGTTCAAAAGAGTTTGTTCACAAAACGGCCCAGAGCATGAGATTGTTGGCCAGCAGGGGAAGGCCAGCTCAGCCCAGTGAATAGGGGCAGTGATGTGTAAGCTTCGGACAGGCCAGGGCAAAGTGACACACATTATTCTATGTTGTATCCCATCTAAAGAGGACAATTTTAGTTTGCAGCCAGGAATGCAAAAAGTCCATACATGAGACCTGGCAGGAGTACACCTTGAGCTATAAACTCTCAAGCAGTCAGGGATAGGCCATGTTTGGTCCTAAAGGCTATGCCCAGTTTAGCATTTACAGATTTACAGACTGAGGAGACAAGGAGGGGGGAAATCAAATGAGAGGTCTAGCCATACTTCTAAGTATTTGAAACAGCTGAGACCCTTGAGTGGTGATCCATCATTAAAGGTGATGGAGAGTTTTGAGGGGGTAGCATGGAGTTTTGGCTTGGAACAAAACAGTATGGACTTGGTATTTTTTGCTGTTTAGTTACAAGGGACAACTTCCCTAGCAAAGCTAGTAGGGGTCTGCCTAATACTCAGCTGGATTCAGAATCAGAATCATTATATCCTCTTTTAAAACAAGATAACTTATTGCTAGTACTTAGTAATCACACATTTTGTTATGTATTTACTAAGAACCACCACATAATCCAATTCATATGCCCCACTGCTGCTGTCATTTTTAGATACATTAAATAATAAATTTAATTTAAATGAAATACAATTTGGATTTTATTTAATGGCAATATTAACTAATATATTCCATAAAGCACTGAACATATCTTTAGCCAAAACAGAGTATTCATTTTTTTTCTCCCAACGGTTCCTCGGCACAGTCCAAATACTGTATCATTTGAAATATATTCCCCTCTTAACAAGAAGGCACTGCAATTAAGCATTTATGGCTGCACTGCTAATACATTTCAGATGTTAGCAACCCTAATCCAAACATTGTGTTTCCACTTACAGCGTTCCTATACTGTAGTACATATGTCTTGTAAAACCTCTCTGAAACTTCTGGCCAGTACTGTGGGTTAAGTGTGTTTTCAAAGCAAACTGTAACACGTACTGTGATATATAGAGATACTCTGTGAAGCTGAAGCTAAAACAGATCAGTAGTAGAATACACATTATGTCCATTACAGGGATACAATCCCATCCTTCTGCTTATAATGACCTTTTCTTAAATGCAAACAACGAAGGGATACTTCACATATCCCTTACAGTATATACAGAATACTTTGCTGTGCTTATTTTTTGTTTTGAAGTTATGTATTTCTTAACTTTGTTTGTGACCAGTTGAATATTTTTCACTGCTCAGAAGGACTTTGTGTCTGAAAATTCTGGTGACTGTAACCCTCATATTATGAAATGGGTAGAAAGAATGCTGAATTTTGATTGGCCGACGAGAGCTGCTTGCAGCTGGGCCGTTATCCCAGCACAATGGCCAAGCTGAAAGTATTTTGTTCAAAAAGGCATAACATTTATTAAAAATTACCCATTTCATAATCGCAATAAGGCACTTCAGGGGGTGTGTTATGGTGGGTTAACGGCCCTTCTTGGGTGGTGGAAGCCCTCGGCTATGCCTCGTGCTTCAACCTACTCCAAGGTGGGCCATTATCCCATCATAACATACCTTCTGTCATGCTTTATTGCTTAATTATTATCAGTGCCAGGCACAGTCAGTGTGGACCAGCCGAGGTATCATGCAGGCCTCTCAAACTGTGATGTATTCAGCACTAGTGAAAAGTGAAGGAATGACAGCACTGGAGGCTGAAACCCTCTGTTTATCCACTAGCCAGCATGTAAGTGCAGTGCAGGCTTCCCCCACTGTGATGTATTTAGTACTGGTAAAAAGGTGAGGGACAGACAGCACTAGATACTGGAGCCCCCCTCCTCTGTTTACCTACAGGCCAGGTACACTGTGGGCAGGGACATTGCAGCCTATCCCACACTGATATTTATTTTGTGCAGTGAAAGGTGAGGAAAAGGCAGCACTGGAGACGGAAGTCCTCTGCCTATCGAGGGTGTCAGGTATAAGGTGGGCATGGGATTGTTCAGGCTTTCCCATACGGAGATTTACTTAGTGCAGATCAAGGGCGAGGAACTGACAGCACTGGAGGCTGAAGCCCTCTGTTCATACTCAGGAACAGGAACAATCTGGGCAGACACTACAGGCTTCCCCTTCTCCACACCATGATGTACTGTATATTCACAAACATACTGTATAAGTTGACCTCACGTATAAGTGGACCACATTTCAATTTGATTTTGGCAGATTTTCTTTGCAGTATACCTCGTGTATATGTTGACACCTCTCTTACTGTACTTACAGCATTATCAAACCATATACAGTACCCATTCTGGTAAATGGAGGGAACAAATCCAGTTTGTACTTAAAATAAAAAAACTGTTACATTTCATTTTTGAAGAAAAAAAAAAACAAATATGGTACCTGTATCACATTACATTGGTACATATTACAGTGCTTTGTGTGAACTGTAACAGTCACATTTACCATGCTGCACTCTGCACTGTGTGTACTGTAAAAATAACATTTATCATGTCATACAGTGCTTTGTGTGTACTGTAACAGTAACATTTACCATACTGTACTGCTGCACAGTGTTGTGTGTGTACTGCAACAATAACATTTAACATGCTGCACAGTGTTTTGTGTGTACTGTAACAATAACATTTACCATGCTGTACTGCTGCACAGTGCTTTGTGTGTACTACAACAATAACATTTAACATGCCGCACAGTGCTTTGTGAGTACTGTAACAATAACATTTATCATGCCATACACTGCTTTGTGAATACTGTAACAAAAACATTTACCATGCCGTACAGTGCTTTGTGTGCACTGTAACAATAACATTTACTGTGCTGCACAGTGCTTTGTGTGTACTGTAACAATAACATTTACCATGCTGCACAGTGTGTTGTTTGCACTGTCACAATAATATTAACTATGCTGCACAGTGCTTTGTGTGTACTATAACAATAACATTTACTATGCTGCACAGTGCTTTGTGAGTACTGTAACAAAAACATTTACCATGCCATTTGTGTGTACTGTAACAATAACATGTATCATGCCATACAGTGCTTTGGGTGTACTGTAACAATAACATTTATCATGCCATACAGTGCATTGTGCGTACTGTAACAATAACATTTACTATGCTGCACAGTGCTTTGCGAGTACTGTAAAAAAACATTTACCATGCCATACAGTGCTTTGTGTGTACTATAACAATAACATTTACTACGCTACACAGTGTTCTGTGTGTACTGTAACAAAAACATTTACCATGCTGCACAGTGCTTTGTGAGTACTGAAACAATAACATTTACCATGCTGTACAGTGTTTTGTGTGCCCAGTAACAATAACATTTACCATGCAGCACAGTGCTTTGTGTGCACTGCAACAATAACATTTACCATGCTCTACTGTGTTTTATGTGTACTGTTACAATAACATTTACCATGCTGCACAGTGTTTTGTGTGTACTGTAACAATAACATTTATCATGCTGTACAGTGCTTTGTGAATACTGTAACAACAACATTTATCATGCCATACAGTGCTTTGTGTGTACTGTAACAATAACATTTACCATGCTGCACTTTGCGTTGTATGTACTGTAACAATAACATTTACCATGTTGCACAGTGCTTTGTGAATACTGTAACAATAACATTTACCATGCTGCACAGTACTTTGTGAATACTGTAACAATAACATTCATCATGCCATACAGTGCTTTGTGTGTACTGTGACAATAACATTTACCATGTTGTACTGCTGCACAGTGCTTTGTGTGCACTGTTAACAATAACATTTACCATGCTGCACTTTGTGTTGTGTGTACTGTAACAATAACATTTACCATGTTGCACAGTGCATTGTGTGTACTGTAACAATATCATTTACCATGTTGCACAGTGCGTTGTGAATACTGTAACAATAACATTTACTATGCTGCACAATACTTTGTGAATACTGTAACAATAACATGCATCATGCCATACAGTGCTTTGTGTGTACTGTGACAATAACATTTACCATGTTGTACTGCTGCACAGTGCTTTGGGTGCACTGTTAACAATAACATTTACCATGCTGCACTTTGCATTGTGTGTACTGTAACAATAGCATTTACCATGCCATACAGTGCTTTGTGTGTACTGTAACAATAACATTTACCATGCTACACAGTGCTTTGTGAATACTGTAACAATAACATTTACTATGCTGCACAGTGCTTTGTGTGTACTGCAACAATAACATTTACCATGCTGCACAGTGCTTTGTGAATACTGTAACAAAAACATTTACCATGTCGTACAGTGCTTCGTATGTACTATAACAATAACATTTACTATGCTGCACAGTGCTTTGTGTGTACTGTAACAATAACATTTATCATGCCATACAGTGCTTTGTGTGTACTGTAACAATAACATTTACCATGTTGTACTGTGGCACAGTGCTTTGTGTGTACTGTAAGAATAACATTTACTATGCTGCACAGTGCTTTGTGAATACAGTAACAAGAATATTTACCATGCTGCACAGTGCTTTGTGAATACTGTAACAATAACATTTACCATGTTACACAGTGCTTTGTGAATACTGTAACAATAACATTTACTATGTGGCACAGTGCTTTGTGTGTACTGTAACAATAACATTTATCATGCCATACAGTGCTTTGTGTGTACTGTAACAATAACATTTACCATGCTGCACTGATGTACAGTGCTTTGTGTGTACAGTAACAATAACATTTATCATGCCATACATTGCTTTGTGTGTACAGTAACAATAACATTTACCATGTTGTACTGCTGCACAGTGCTTTGTGTGTACTGTAACAATAACATATACCATGCTGTACTGATATACAGTGCTTTGTGTGTACAGTAACAATAACATTTACCATGCTGTACTGCTGCATAGTGCTTTGTGTATACTGTAGCAATAAAATTTACCATTCTGCACAGTACTTTGTGAATACTGTAACAAAAACATTTACCATGCCATACAGTGCTTTGTATGTACTATAACAATAACATTTACTATGCTGCACAGTGCTTTGTGTGTACTGTAACAATAACATTTATCATGCCATACAGTGCTTTGTGTGTACTGTAACAATAACATTTACCATGTTGTACTACTGCACAGTGCTTTGTGAGTACTGTAACAAAAACATTTATCATGCCATACAGTGCTTTGTGTGTACTGTAACAATAACATTTATCATGCCATACGTAAGCAATAAGACACGACGGGGTATGAGTTGAACATATATTACAGCACGGCTGGGCGTTTGTAAGTCACGAGGCCGATAGGCCGAGTGACTTCAGCCACAGCCGTACGCTAATGTATGTTCAACTCATACTCCGGAGGGTCTTATTGCGTTTATAAAATGGAGAAATTGCAATAGAAATAAAAACAAACAAACAAGGAAATCAGTTTTTGCATTCAAATATTGCTTTATTGGATTAGTGTCCATACGCAAGGAGAAATAGTTCCCTTTCAACTGCAACCTTTACTTTTTTTAAAGCATTAATTCAGTAAACTGTGTAAAACCTTTACATTTTTAACAATTATTGATGAAGGAAAAATGAAGCACAAGCGCTAGTCACACACTGCTGGATTTGTGTCATGGTCACGTAAGCAGCATTTCCTGGGCTGATTTGCCACGGAGCTGATTGAGGACCTGTTGATGATTGAGAACCTATTAATGACTGGCCACCTGTTGCTGTTGGGGGGGGTGTAAGTAGTATTCTCTGGGTTGATGTTTTCGTTTTGCCACAGACTAGATGGACAAACTGTCTGACTTGCTGTCAGGGGTGAGTGATCAGGATTTCTTGGGCTGATGGCTTCGTTCTTTGACAGCAGTATTTTGTTTAGTTTTACTTGTGGTTCGGCTGTCGGAGGATCGCTGTTATAGTCAGCAGCTTTTTGACAAGGAATGCTGGTTTCCTCTATGTTAGTTTAATTTCTAAAGATTTCCTCTAGCTCCTCTTCAGTTAAGCTAATATTGAAATTCACAGACTCATTCGACATGTTTGTAACAGGATAACAAGATGGCTAACTGAGCCTTTATGAACATTCTATGTTTGGCATATTCAGTACTGAACATTCTAATTCAGAGAATTGATTTCTTACTACCCTTTTTTTTTCTATGTGTAATACACATATGACACTGATTTTCTACCCAATCAGTGAGCTTATATTTTCATGCCCATTTTATAAAGTGCATTGTGCGAACTGTAACAATAACATTTACTATGCTGCACAGTGCTTTGTGAGTTCTGTAAGAAAACATTTACCATGACATACAGTGCTTTGTGTGTACTATAACAATAACATTTACTACGCTACACAGTGCTCTGTGTGTACTGTAACAGTAACATTTATCATGTTGCGCTGTGCTTTGGGTGTACTGTAACAATAACATTTACCATGCTGCACAGTGCTTTGTGTGCACTGTAACAATAACATTTACCATGCTGCGCAGTGTTTTGTGTGCACTGTAACAATAACATTTACCATGCTGCACAGTGTTTTGTGTGCACTGTAACAATAACATTTACCATGCTGCACAGTGTTTTGTGTGCACTGTAACAATAAAATTTACCATGCTGTACAGTGTTTTGTGTGTACTGCAATAATAACATTTACCATGTGGCACAGTGTGTTGTGTGTACTGTAACAATAACATTTACCATGCCGTACAGTGCTTTCTGTGCACTGTAATAATAACATTTATCACACTGTACAGTGTTATGTGTGTACTGTAATAATAACATTTACCATGCTGCATAGTGCATTGTGTGTACTGTAACAATAACATTTACCATGCTGCACAGTGCGTTGTGTGTACTTTAACAATAACATTTACCATGCTGCACAGTGCGTTGTGTGTACTGTAACAATAACACATACCATTCAGCGTAGTGTTTTGTGTGCACTGTAACAATAACACATACCATTCAGTGTAGTGTTTTGTGTGCACTGTAGCAATAACATTTATTATGCTGTATAGAGTTTTGTGTGTACTGCAACAATAACATTTACCATGCTGCACAGTGCGTTGTGTGTACTGTAACAATAACACATACCATTCAGCGCAGTGTTTTGTGTGCACTGTAACAATAACATTTATCATGCTGCACAGTGCTTTGGGTGTACTGCAACAATAACATTTACCATGCTGTACAGTGTTTTGTGTGTACTGTAATGATAACATTTACCATGCTCATAGTGCGTTGTGTGTACTGTAACAATAACATTTACCATGCTGCACAGTGCTTTTTTGTGCACTGTAACAATAACATTTACCATGCTGCACAGTGCTTTGAGTGTACTGTAACAATATCATTTACCATGCTGCACAGTGCATTGCGTGCACTGTAACAATAACATTTACCATGCTGCACTGTGCTTTTTTGTGTACTGTAACAATAACATTTACCATGCTGCACAGTGCGTTGTGTGTACTGTAACAATAACATTTATCATACTGCACAGTGCGTTATGTGTACTGTAACAATAACATTTACCATGCTGCACAGTGTGCTGTGTGTACTGTAACAATATCATTTACCATGCTGCACAGTGCATTGTTTGTACTGTAACAATAACATTTACTATGCTGCACAGTGTGTTGTGTGTACTGTAACAATAACATTTACTATGCTGTACAGTGTCTTGTGTGTACTGTAACAATAACATTTACCATGATGTATAGTGTTTTGTGTGCACTGTAACAATAACATTTACCATGATGCACATTGTTTTTTGTGCACTGTAACAATAACATGTACCAAGCAGCACAGTGTGTTTTGTGTACTGTAACAATAACATTTACCATGGCAGCACAGTGCTTTGTGTGCACTGTAACAATAACATTTACCATGATGTATAGTGTTTTGTGTGCACTGTAACAATAACATTTACCATGCGGCACAGTGTTTTGTCTGCACTGTAACAATAACATTTACCATGCAGCACAGTGCTTTGCGTGCACTGTAACAATAACATTTACCATGCAGCACAGTGTTTTGTGTGCACTGTAACAATAACATTTACCATGCAGCACAGTGTTTTGTGTGCACTGTAACAATAACATTTACCATGCAGCACAGTGTTTTCTCTGCACTGTAACAATAACATTTACCATGCTGTACAGTGTTTTGTGTGTACATTAACAATAAGTGTCTGACTGTATTGGGAGACGGGGCGGCGGCTGCGCTATTTATGTCAAGGAATCTCTCCCTGTATTAGCCCTGCCTGCTCCCATCCTTGACTCCAGGGCCCAGGTGCTTACGCTGAAACTAACCCCTGACCCTTTAAAGGGACCCCCTTTATCTGACTACTGCATACGTGCCCACCAGGGACCAAACGCAGGCCATTGCCTCTCTTACAGAATACCTTTCCTCACTACCTCCTTCCGCTGATCAAATTCTGGTGGGTGACTTAAATGTCAACTGGCTCAGCCCCTCCTCCTCCTCCTCTACCCGAGACTCCTTTTCTGCAATAGACCTAACGCAATTAGTTACCCACCCTACCAGGACTAACCCCAAGCGAGGCTCCAGTACCCTGCTTGATGTGGTACTCACCAACCGCCCTAATCGGATCCCCAATGTACAAGTCCTCCCAGACTCTCTCAGTGATCACTCCCCCCATTCTATTCCACTGGTCATCCTCAGTCACCAAACCCATAGCACAGTCCACATGCCAGCGGCATCTAATACCTGGTGGACTGATAAAACTTAAGGAACTTCTGTCCCAAATTGACTGGTGTCCTATACAGGCAACTCCTGACATCGACACAGCTCTCTCCTTCTTTACCCGAACTTTTAATAATGCCTGTGATATCTTTGCCCCAATGTTGACCCACCGTTCTAAAAGGCAGAATGCCCCCTGGGTAACCCCAGCTTTGATCCACCAACTCAAACATAGAGACAACCTATGGCACCGTGCCATTGAGACTGGCTGCCCAGTGACAGGTGTTATATGCTGCCTGAAACAAGTGCACTCGGCCATCAGAAATGCCAAGTCTGAGCACTATCGGTCCTCACTCACTGCCTCATGGGGGAATCCCAGAACCTTCTGGGATAACATTAAACAGTTAAATGGGAGTGCACACTCCTCCCCACCCACCCAGATCAACATTAATGGCGTGATCTCCTCAGACCCAGCCCTCATAGCCAACCACCTCAACACCTCATTCACTGACCTTAGCCCTATCCTCCCTACAAATTTTTTTGACCCTCCTCCCCCAGCACCTGCCATAAATCTGTCTCACCCTTATTTTCTCCTCCGCCGTGTTTCTGCCCAAGAACTTAGGCTGCACCTTGTCACTGCCCTCAAGAGTAATAGTACAGGCAGTGACACCCTGGATCTGTGTATACTACGGCTGGTCTTAGACACAGTCCTTACCCCGATCACTTGCCTCATCAACCACTCTCTTTGCCTGGGGAAGGTTCCAACTGCCTGGAAAGTCACCACTGTCACCCCTATATTTAAATGTGGTGATAGGACTGTGGCTGGAAACTATCGGCCAATCTCCATTCTCTCTCCTCTCTCCAAGGCTTGGAAAAAGTGGTGGCCTCTCAAATCTCTGACTACCTCTCCACCTACAATGTCCTATGTCCTGAGCAGCATGGCTTTGAGTGGCCACAGTACCAACACAGCCCTCCTAGAGTTCTCCAACTTTCTCCACTCCTCCTTAGACACTGGTTCTCTGGCTGGTGCGGTCTTCATTGACCTCTAAAGCTTTCGACACTGTCTCCCACCCTCCTTCTTGATGCCCTTAGTCTCTCTGGTTTTGCTGTTGGGCCTATCTCCTGGTGCACCAGTTATCTGTCTGACTGCTCACAGCGTGTAAAATTAATGGGACCTACCAGACATCTGTCCCATCTTTTCTGTTCCCAGGGCTCCATTCTGGGCCCCTTACTATTCTCCCTTTACCTTAACACCCTTCTACGCCTTGCTTGGGGAACATTCTATTGTACGCTGATGATGCAGTCATCTTTGCCTCAAGTCGTATTCTATTGCTCCAGGACTCGCTGCAGAAGTCCTTGCGAAGCCAAGGGCTGGTTTAAGGAACATAGATTGGTGATAAATCTTAAAAAAACAAAAACCATGTTCTTCACTCATCCTCAAAACAAGTCCTGCAACTTCAAACTCCTCATTCACTCTGGGTCCTCTTTCCCACTCGAACAAGTTTGCTCCAATAAATACCTAGGGATCCATTTTGACCTCCCTCTCCTTCCATGGACACATCGCTGCCCTAGCCACTGCCACTAATATCCAATTGGGCATCTTACATCAGTATAAACACTGCCTCCCCTGGAGGCTCTTCAACTCGCAGTCACCTCCTCTATCCTGTCCCTAGTGGACTATGGACTGCCGTGTATGGTGCTGCTGATCAGACCGCACTCCATAAAATTTGCACTACTCTGAATAAGGCCTGCAGGTTAATTACTGGGGCACCTAGGCTAACACACACCTGTCTACTGTACGCTAAAGCACTGGTACTTGATCTTGATGAGCGCTTCAAATATCTGACCTGTACCCTTACAAAAAAGACCCTCCTTGGGCTATCCCTGCCAGGACTGACCACCACCATCCGCCGCTCTGTCCCACTAGTTCATACTCAGACCTCTGGGAAAACCTCTCTTGTTATGCCTAGAGCTAGGACCTCTCACGGCCAAAGAGCCTTCAGCTTTAGGGCCCCCTCCTGGTTCAACACACTGCCCCCCTCCATCTCCGAAGCTCCAACTATATCGTGCTTCAAAACTTCCTTATGTAACCACCTTATTAACACCCAAAGCTGTAATTGCCACTAGTCAAAGCCGAACTCAATACTTATGACAAAGCTTACTACTAAGCTGCTAAGGACAACATAACTCTGGTATTGTTTGCATCAATCCTACCTGTACCAGCTTGTTCGTATCTATGTCTTAAGTTACTGTTACACTGTGTTGTACTGTTATACTGTGTTTTTTCGTTTGTCTTACTGTGACAAGGTACCTTTGTAAATGAGCCTATGGCTCAAAGGTTTTCCAAACTGCTGTTTAAATAAATAAAATAAATAAATAAATAAAATAATATTTACCATGCTGCACAGTGCGTTGTGTGTACTGTAACAATAACATTTACCATGCAGCGCAGTGTGTTGTGTGCACTGTAACAATAACATTTACCATGCTGCATAGTGTTTTGTGTGCACTGTAGCAATAACATTTACCATGCTGTACAGAGTTTTGTGTGTACTGCAACAATAACATTTACCATGCTGCACAGTGCATTGTGTGCCCTGTAACAATAACATTTACCATGCTGCATAGTGCTTCTGGTGTACTGTAACAACATTTACCATGCTGCACAGTGCTTTGGGTGTACTGTAACAATAACATTTACCATGCTGTACAGTGTTTTGTGTGTACTGTAAAGATAACATTAACCATGCTGCACAGTGCATTGTGTGTACTGTAACAACAACATTTACCATGCAGCACAGTGCTTTGTGTGCACTGTAACAATAACATTTACCATGCTGTACAGTGTTTTGGGTGTCCTGTAACAAAAACATTTACCATGCTTGCAGAGTACTTTGGGTGTACTGTAACAATTGATAATTACGAAATAACAAGACATTAAGTCCATAACATTGAATAAAAAGCTTCAATTTTGTTTTATTCTTCTTTTAACTTAGCACCAAAACTTGCTCAAACTGGCTACAGTTTCGTGGTTTCACACCACTTCTTCAGGCCAATGTTACATGCAGTACTTTTTCTAAACATAAAGAAACAAACAAACAATTAATACATTTCCTACTATTGTACATTCTTATTTTCTATTGCATTTCAGTTGTATCCAGTAATACAGAAAACCCATCATTCTCAGAGAGTGAAATGTTTAATTCAAAATTAATACATTAAGCTTATATATTTTATAGCTTATATCATGTCTATTCAGGGACTTGCAATAACTTTATTACTGGTTAAGCTTTTCTATCTCATACCTGTTTCAGTGTGTGTGCATTTCAATGTTAGAATTCCCTTAATGCTTTCTGGCACCAGTCTTAGTATCTAGTTCCTGATTAAAAACAAATATTGTTTCAGTTTTTTATCAAATGTATCAATTCAATATTTGTATTCACAGATTTCTATTCAAAACTTACTTCTTTGACTAAAACTTTTCATAATCAAGTCTGGCTTTGTTACTTTATCTCATATTTAGCAGCATCATGGTTAACTTAATTTAAAGCTTTTTTCTTTTTCTTGTGAAACTTATGTATTTGGGACTTTTCCTGTAAAAGGAATTATATTTCTTTAAGTAATCTTTACTTCATTCTTTTTTATATGTTTTTACCTTACTGGTAAAAACCTATACCCACTAGATAGTGTACTGTAACAATAACATTTACCATGTTGCACAGTGCATTGTGTGTACTGTAACAATAACATTTGCCATGCTGCACTGTGCTTTGGTTGTACTGTAACAATAACATTTACCATGCTGCACAGTGCTTTGGGTGTACTGCAACAATAACATTTACCATGCCGGACAGTGCTTTGGGTGTACTGTAACAATTACATTTACCATGCAGCACAGTGCTTTGGGTGTACTGTAACAATAACATTTACCATGCTGCGCAGTGCTTTGTGTGCACTGTCACAATAAAATTTACCATGATTCGCAGTGCTTTGTGAGTACTGAAATAATAACATTTACCATGCTGCACAGTGCGTTGTGTGTACTGTAACAATAACATTTATTATACTGCACAGTGCGTTGTGTGTACTGTAACAATAATGTTTACCATGCTGCACAGCACATTGTGTGTTCTGTAACAATAACATTTACCATGCAGCACAGTGCTTTGGGTGTACTGTAACAATAACATTTACTATGCTGCACAGTGTCTTGTGTGTACTGTAACAATAGCATTTACCATGATGTATAGTGTTTTGTGTACTATGACAATAATATTTACCATTCTGCACAGTGCTTTTTTGTGTACTGTAGCAATAACATTTACCATGCTGCACAGTGCATTGTGTGTACTGTAAAAATAACGTTTACCATGTTGCACCGTGCATTGTGTGCACTGTAACAATAACATTTACCATGCAGCACAGTGCGTTGTGTGCACTGTAACAATATAATTGACCATGTTGCACAGTGCGTTGTGTGTGCTGTAACAATAACATTTACCACGCCATACAGTGCGTTATGTGTACTGTAACAATAACATTTACCATGCTGCACAGTGCGTTGTGTGTACTGTAACAATAACATTTATCATTCTGCACAGTGTGTTGTGTGTACTGTAACAATAACATTTACCATGCTGCATAGTGCGTTGTATGTGCTATAACAATAACATTTACCAGGCTGCACAGTGCATTGTGTGTACTGTAACAATAACATTTACCATTCTGCACAGTGCGTTGTGTGTACTGTAACAATAACATTTACCATTCTGCAGTGTGTTGTGTGTACTGTAACAATAACATTTACCATTCTGCACAGTGTGTTGTGTGTACTGTAACAATAACATTTACCATTCTGCACAGTGTGTTGTGTGTACTGTAACAATAACATTTACCATTCTGCACCGTGCGTTGTGTGTGCTGTAACAATAACATTTACCATGCCATACAGTGTGTTATGTGTACTGTAACAATAACATTTACCATGCTGCACAGTGCGTTGTGTGTACTGTAACAATAACATTTACCATTCTGCACAGTGTGTTGTGTGTACTGTAACAATAACATTTACCATGCTGCATAGTGCGTTGTATGTGCTGTAACAATAACATTTACCAGGCTGCACAGTGCGTTGTGTGTACTGTAACAATAACATTTACCATTCTGCACAGTGTGTTGTGTGTACTGTAACAATAACATTTACCATTCTGCACAGTGCATTGTGTGTACTGTAACAATAACATTTACCATGCCGTACATTGCGCTGTGTGTACTGTAATAATAACATTTACCATGCTGCATAGTGCGTTGTGTATGCTGTAACAATAACATTCACCATGCTGCACAGTGCTTTGTGTGTACTGTAACAATAAAATTTATGATGCTGCACAGTGCATTGTGTGCACTGTAGCAATAACATTTACTATGATATATAGTGTTTTGTGTGCAGTGTAAAAATAACATTTACCATGCTGTTCGGTGTGTTGTATGCACTAGAACAATAACATTTACCATGCTGCACAGTGCTTTTTGTGCACTGTAACAGTAATATTTTCCATGCTGTACAGTGCTTTGCTGACTGCTTTGTAAGAATGGAAATGACTATACTTAAAGTTACACTAAAGCTTAACAAAGTGCAGTTACCACTTCTGCTGCAGGTTAACAAAATGGAAAAAAAAAAACCATGATGCAGGCCTTTCACTTTTTCCTACAGTTTACCATAACAACATGATAATCATGTTGCAGTCACATTTAAAAACAAAATGATAGACGTGCAGCAGTAGTCGGTGTCCTTTTTCCAGTTACGGCATAAAGATGAGATATGGTTTAGAAACTCAGAAATTCCTCTTGTTCATCATCGCTGTCTGGTTTGAACAGCTGTCTGACTTTATCCTTTGTCAAGGCAATGATATGATCAGAGTAGACATCTCCAAATTCTGTGTCACTGTCTCCATCAGCATCTTGTTCTTCTTAAGCATTTAAGGGCAGCTTTTCCTGCAGTCTGTCATCTTTAAAGCCATCAAGTGCATTGCTGATTGTACAACTTTTGAAGGTGTTGATGATGGCTTCTTTTGATATGGCATCCTATGATTCTTTAATCCACTGGACCACAGTCTCCAGCTTGCACACCTCATACTGTATCAGTTAAAGCAGAGGAATGCGGAGAAGGAAGCCAGGATAGCAAAGGCCTAAACTGAGGACACGATAGCCAGCTTAGTTAAGAAGGTGGATAAAATATTTTATAGATACATTAGGGAGCTCAGAAAGGCCAAGGAAGGGATAATGAGGCTTAATGAAGGGAAGGGGAGGTGGGCAGAGAGCAACAGTGAAAAGGCAGAGATACTGAATTAATACTTTTGCTCAGTATTCACAAAAGAAGAAGATGGGGAGGTACCTTAACCAAACAATAGAAGCACTGGGGAGGCAATATCAGTCCATTCATAGAAGAAAAGGTCCTGAAAGAACTCTTAAAACTGAAGGTGGACAAAGCAATGGGACCTGATGGGATTCACCTCAGAATTCTAAAAGAACTAAGGGTAGACCTAGTGACACCACTGACTAACCTTTTTTTGTTGTTGTTTTTTCATATACTTTATGGTATTTTTTTGCTTTTCTTCCCCCCTCCCTTCGAGGCCATGGCATACACATATGTGTTCATGCATGGAGGTGCACAAACATGCCAGGATCCGGTGGCCCCTTCTTTCCCTTCGCAGACTTACATGGCTGCTCCATGCTACCCACACAATCCACCGGACCTCCACCAGATGGGAGCAGGACTACGGAGGAGCGGGCATCCACCCCTTTGTAGGGGAGAGCTGTGGCTCAATCCTGCTCCAACCCACCCCCTGAGCCAGCTCCCTGGTGACCTGAGGTCTTTCCCAAACCTGGGTCGCCAGCGTAGCACGAGGTAAGGCGCTAGTACCTCAGCCTTCAGCGCCACTGAGCCAGCCTACTGACTACCCTTTTTAACAAATCACAAGAGGATCATGTGGTAGATCTCCCTGTCACATGGTACCTGAGGACTGGAGAAAGGCAGATATGATCCCCCTTCACAAGAGTGGGAGCAAAGCAGAGGCAGGAAACTACAGTCCTGTTAGTTTGACCTCAGTGGTAGGAAAAATGATGGAATCACTTCTGAAAGAAAGAATTGTTTAGTACCTAGAGGCCAATGGGGTACAGGACCCAAGACAGCATGGATTCACAGTGGGAAGGTCATGTCAGACAAATCTAATAGATTTCTTTGACTTGGTGACCAAAGCAATAGACAAGGGAGGGGCTGTAGATATGGCCTACTTAGACTTTAGCAAGGCATTTGACACAGTACCACACAAAAGATTAATAAACAAGTTAGCCAGCCTGGGAGTGGGTCCCAGGGTGGTAGCCTGGGTAACAAATTGGCTGGACAACAGGACTCATAGGTAATAGTAAATGGAGCACACTCTGGAGAAAGGAAAGTTACTAGTGGGGTACCACAGGGTTCAGTACTGGGACCGGTACTCTTTAATGTCTTTTTTTTTTCCCTCCTCTCACCTGGTGACCCCCACTCCTTCGGGCTCCGACAAGTCCTATCTTGATCCCCGCTAGTCCTGCCCGAGCCCTCCGATCCTCACATCACAGTCATCCCCCGGGATATCCCGGATGTAACCCTTCACCGGGTGGGTCCCTCTCCTCCGAGGGGGAAGGCACCAGGGAAGCGGTTCCAGTGCACTACTCGATAGGGCCCAGGGGATGCTGCTGTGGAAGGAGGCTCACCAAGGGCACCAGAGGCATCGAGGGACAGAGAGCCATCATCCAGTAGCCACCAGGCAGCATTTCCACTTTTGTAGGTCCCCTTCACTACTTCGCTCATGTAGTGCCTCTAGTCTCCACTGGGGGCCGCTGCCAAGTGATGTGTTCCCCTAAACCACCCCAGGATAGGAGAGCAGTCCCTCTGGATGCTTGATCCTATCCTCCCCCTGCCGACCCCCAGCTCCCCGGTTCCGTATCCCGAACCCCGGTCACCGGTGTGGTTGGAGGTGAGGCGCCAGCACCTCAACTCTCTATGCCACCAGGCCAGCCTTTAATGTCTTTTTAGGTGACATTGCATAGGGGCTGGAAGGAAAAATATGCCTCTTTGCAGACTACACAAAGATCTGCAACAGGGTTGACACACAAGAAGGGGTGGAAAGGATGGGAAGGGACTTGACAAGGTTGGAGCAATGGTCAAGTGTGTGGCAGCTTAGTTTCAATGCAAAGAAGTGCAAAGTAATGCACCTGGGAAACAAAAACCCCAGGGGAAGAGTACACAATGGGGGGGGAAGTACTAACAACAAAAATGGAAAGGGACCTGGGGTACTCATCTCAGATGTACTTTAGGTAGGTAAGCAATGTGAGAAGGCAGTAAGGAAGGCTGGGGGGATTCTGTGATGCAGAGGGACAGGCACCACCAGTAGAAAGCAGGAAGTTGTTATCCCTCTTTACAGGCAGTTGGTGAGACCCCATCTGCAGTACTGTGTGCAGATCTTCCCATGTCAATCTTCACCATTCATTACTGTTGGGTGTAAGCTGGAAGTGCGCACCCGCCACAGGAGTTTTTTTTTTAGGGAGAAGTCAGCGCCGCCTCAAGAGCAACGCACTGTGTGGTGTGTGAGTGGCGGCTGTTAGGCACCGCAGGCTCCTCCTCCATCCCAGTTCTGTTTCTCCCGCCATCAAGGCTGCACCTGCTGCGCGAGTGAGAGGAACTGTTGCTGCACCATTAAGCCTTTTGTTCTTCAACGCCGTTCGTTTGACTCCTTCATCCTGGTTCTCCATCCTGACGCCGTTGAAGTCGGTAAGACCTTTTCAGTTTTATATTTCGATGGCACAGGGATCTTTGCTGTTTTGTAAAATAATTTTGCATCATGTCCAATTCGGGGGGCCAAGTTTAAATCCAAGGCGGGCTGTGCCCCTATGCGTTGGTGCCCTTGTGGCCAGAAGTTTTCCGTCATGGGTCGGCATGATGTTTGTCTTCGGTGCCTGGGACCCAACCATGATATATGGACCACTGCATCGCCTGTTTTTCCATGGAGCACCATGTGTTGGAAATCCATGCATTTAAAATTGACAGGGCTCCACCGACTTTTGGAGGATGATGTCGCCTGCGGGCCTCCCAGACCAGATCTCTTGACCCTTCCCCCGGGTCCTCTCCCGGGTCTATAAGGCCCAGTGAGGAGGGAACCTCCTCCACTTCCAGCCTTGTCGAGGAGGAGGTTTCTTCTTTTGGTGTTGGAGGAATGGTGCAGTTCCTCCTGGGGTCACATCGTTAGCACCATCCCGGCAGTCACTTCCTCAGAGGTGCAGGCTCTCCAATGTTGTGGCCTCTGATTGTGGGGCCTGGCACTGGTGGACCCTCGATGCCACCTAGTGATGCTGTTTTGATTTCTGGCACTGTCTGTGGAGCTGGGGACTTGGGTGGCACCATTGTCAGTGCCTTTTCATGTTCTGGTGGGTTCCAGCACTGTCCGCAGAGCTGGGGACTTGGGTGGTGCTGTTGGCAGTACTGTTGTTGTTCCTGGCACCATCCACAGGGACGGGGACTCGAGGGGTACCATTGGCGTCATCGCAGCCTACATCGGTGCCATTCCCAGTGCCATCGCAGGAGATGTTTCTAGGGTTGCCTCTCTGGAGGTCACTCTGCTCAACTCCTCTTCGGGGGAAGATGACTCAGAGGTGGACCCAGACTGACAGCCTGAGTCTTCAGATTCGGAACTCTCTGTAGGCCAGGGTGTCAGGCAGTCCAGTGTTCCTCTCCCCTAGTCCCCAGAGCAGGTTCACCATGGGGGTCCCATGACTAGGGGTGGCCTGGAACCTTCTAGGGGTGATCATTCTTGGATTCATGGGAGGATGCCCTCTTCTGAGAGGGCCCAGGCAGCTGCTATCCCTGGTGCTGCTGAGGCTCCTTGGGAAGGGGCAGAGAGCCCTACTTCTGTGGTCTCCCTCCAGAGGCCCATGGAACAGGGAGCTCCTGCACTGGTGTTGAGGAAGAAGGCCACTTTGGAGTCAGAGGGGTTGAGAGGTCGGGGTGAGGAGATGGTGCATTCCCACTGCCCTGCAGAGTGTGGGAAGTAGTCATAGCACTGAACCCTGCCTTTCTCTTGAGGTCTCCAGAGCTCCTTCTAGTAGTGGTACTGAGGGTTGCCCTTTTGGACACACAAAACCTCAGTTGTGTCACCGGGGAGATTCCCCTTCTGAGCTTTTCTGGGGTTTGCCTTCTCAAGTTACCTCCTCACAACCCAGAATGATCTCAGGGTCCCCAGTCTTGGTAGCTTTGCTCCCTGGATCTCAGAGCCCTGGCAGAGGCCAGGCATGTGCTGTTAGGTGCCCTTCGCCCATCCCTCTGCAGCCACCCCCCTCTCTCCCAGGCCATGTGGGTCCTACAGGGCCCTTAACTTGGGAGACTTTCAGAGCTATTGTGGTGGCCTTCCCTTCATACGTCAGGGCCATGGACGAACAGGTCTTTTGCCTGTCCTCCCTGCCACAGGAGTCCTCTGAACATTTGAGCTCCACTTTCTCCTCGTCTTCCTCTCCTGAGGAAGAGGAACCTTCTGTCCATCTATCCTCTGTCACTGATTTCACTGAATATCAGTGGTTCCTTTTGAGGCTGGAATTGGAGCTTCTTATCTCCTTCATCTGCAGGGACAATACCGAGTGGCAGACATGTGCATTCCTTAGTGAATTCAGCGCTCGCCACCTTGTGGTACCTTCCTGGCTGATTCCTTTCCAGAAGGCATCCATCCACACCTGGCAGTCTCCAGCCACCCCTTCTCCAGCCCCAGCAGACTGCAGGAGATGGTATTGTGCCCTCATGAGTCTCTAGGTTCCCTACCTCACCCACCCTTGGGCTTGATGTCCCTAGATACTCCTTCTGGGCCTCAGCGCCTGGCACACAATAGTCCCCAGGATCTTGATTCTGCTGAATTTGATAGGTGAGGATGAAGAGTTTTCTCTTCAGCTCATGTGTTGATGTGTATAGGTTCACATCAGACACACCGCGCTGCCTACAACCGGCATCTGTGGTCGATACTAGCACAGGTTCTGGTGTCTATGCCTGATACACAGCAATCTAGACAAGTCATTGCCCTCTCTGCACAGGGTCTTGAGCTTGCAAGGCACCAAGCAAGGGCATCTTATGACGCCAACGAGGTGGCTTCCAGACTGGCAGGGATAGTGTTCTGCATAAGGTGGATGGCATGGCTTCATCTGTCCAGACTGTCACTCATTGCCCAGCATAGGGTGATTTCCTCCACTTTCTGGGGAACCCGCCTGTTTTCCCGCACGGCGAGGAGGATTCTTCAGGGTCATTCTCCGTCCCCCTGGCCTCAGGGGACACCCCCTCTTTCTCAGTAACCTTAGACTGTTCCAGTTTATTGGTCAGGGTCTCCCACTCCTGCTTTCCACCAGTAGGAGGTTAAGGGATCTGTTCCCTCAGGGCTGAATTTCATGCCCCCTCCGGGGGGGGCTTGGTACTCACCCAACAGTAATGAATGTTGAAGATTGACAAGGGAAGATATGGAAATTACATACCTACTGTAATTCTTGATCTTCTCTTGTATCTTCGCTATTCATAACCGAATCCCACCCACCTTCCCCTCATGGGCCTCATTTCTTGGGCATCTCCCCCACCCTGCTTGCCCTCCTCCTACCCCTACCCCACCAGGGGTGAACTAAATCCTCTGGTTCCTCTGGACCTTCTATTCTTCTCTAAAAACATGATGAAAGATTTGAGTAGGAGGAGAGCAGGCGAAGTTTCGTCCTTTTCATCTGAGGAAACTCTTTTTTATTTCTTGCAATGTATTGCCTTCAGGGACTTACCTTCTGGCCAGATTAGCTCAATCTCTGGACAACAGGGTTAGTCTCTGAGACAGCCCTCTAACCCTCAGTCTTCAGACTTAGTTGGTGTCCTTGGATTTACCTGGTAATGCCAGACCAAGGCTAGTCAACACCTGTTCTAGCCTGATTCGAAAATTAACATCTTGAACTGGTGGTCTGGTCCATTTGGCCCCTGCTTTCTCTAGGGAGTCAGAAGGAGCTCCTTCTCTGTCTCTGTCCATCTTGACAAAGAGATTGCCCTCTCTTAGGGCTTCCACCCCCCCCAATACTAGCACATATCTGAGTGCCAGCTGGGGTCTTTTTCCCTTTACCTAGTTGGGGGCTCTCCCTCTCCGGAACCAAGTTTGCCTTGGCATTCTGTGAGCTCTCAGCTTGACTGATGGGTAATAGGATAGTGGTATGTGTAGGGAAATCAGCCTTTCTCATTTCAATCTATGTAGAAGGTTTGTTGAACCATCTGAACCAGTTTTGTCTGAAGGGATCCTTGCTTACGATCCTAACTGATAAGCTTCAAGCCAATTTCACTCATGATTTGTGGCAGTATTTTTCCCTCCTCCCAATATTCTCTCTTCTTCTTCTTCTTCCCTTTTCTTCTTTCTTCCTTGCCCTTTTCTGTTTCTCCCTCAGAACCGCCAAAGGAAGGAGGCCCTGAAGTCCCTAACGGTAGGATTCTTCTCTTTCCTGTCCTCTTTTAGGCTTATTCTTTTTTCAGTTTGTTTCCTTTCCTTTATCTATCTCCCAGCTCTCTTGCCTCACTCTTATTCTTCTAATTCTTTTTATTTCACCTCTCCGCCTTACAGAACTGGTATGGAGGAGGAGGAGTCTGCGGCACCTAACGGCTACCCCTTGCACACCACGCAGTGCATTGCTTTTGTGGGCAGTGGCGTCGGTGCAGACTCCTCCCTCCAAAAAAAAAAAATCCTGTGGTGGATGCGCGCTTCCGGCTTACACCCAACAGTAATGAATGGTGAAGATACAAGAGAAGATCAAGAATTGTGGCAGGTACATAATTTCCATTTCTGGAGACCCCATCTCCACAAGGACATAGACAGGATGGAGGCAGTTCAGAGGAGGGCAACCAAAATGGTGCAGGGTCTGCATCAGAAGCCATGTGAAGAGGGACTAAAAGAGCTTAATATGTATACCCTTGAGGAAAGGGGGGTATGATAAAAACCTTCAAGTACCTCAAAGGAATCAACAAAGTCCAAAAGGGTAGCATGTTTCAGAAAAAGAGATGAACAAGAACAAGGGGGCACAATTTGAAGATAGAGGGAGGACATTTCAGGGTAATGTGAGGAAGTATTTTTCATGGAGAGAGTGGTGGATGCATGGAACAGCCTTCCTGAGGAGGTTGTGGGGTCAAAACAGTGGAGAAATTCAAGAATGCATGGGACCGACATAAGGCAATTATAGTGGGGGTGGGAGAGGGTAGGAAGGGGGTAAGGAGGATATAGGCTGCTAGTTAACTAGGATCTGCAGCTTATCCAATAGGTGGGGAAATGGGCAGACTAGGTGGGACAAGCGATCCTTATCTGCTGTCAAAGTCTATGTTTCTATGTTTCACACAGTACATCCTGCAGGAGTGCAATCATGTTCTGCAGAACACTTCCAGTTCTGCCTCTTTTCATGCATGTGAGTCTTAAAGGGTTTATTACCCCTGCATCTAATGGTTGCAGGACAGACTTGAGTCTTCCAAGAATCACTGTAAGGTCAGTGTAGTGATGATGATGATGATGATGATGATGAATGTAACCCCTTTGTTACCCGGGGTTACTAGAATCCCAGTAAGACCTAGTGGTAGGCAGGGAAGGCAGCTTGTGAAACTCCAGTTAAATGGGTTTCACACTGTCTCACTCTGTCCTCAGTCACAGCTGAGACTTGAAAGATGACATCACTATAGAACTGTCACAGCTGCATGAGCCACATTGGAATCTACAGCTGAGGGAGTGAGTTTAGAACCTTGGGAAATTCAAAGTGAGTCTTCCGTTTGTCCTTAAGCAAGAAGGAAGCATCAGTCTGCTGTTTGATCTCTCACTAAGAAAAAGGAAGTGTTCCTGTGTTTTATCTTTTTTAAAGTGGTGGAGACCGCTCCCCTGGTCTCAGTACCCCTTCCCTCTGGGGGGGGGAGTTCTCTGTGGGTTTCAGGGGCAATCTCCTTCTCCCACCATGGAAGGAAGCTGCCTGATTTAATTTAGTCTGTTCTTGTATAACAGCAAAGGTTACAGTACTTCGCCTGTGGGGCACCTGCAATGAATGGGTGAGTGTTTGACTCCATTTGAAGGGGCAAACATATTGTTTTCTTCAGTTGGGACATGAATGGGGACTGCTATTTGGGAGGACTATGTTTACTAGGATGAACAAATGGAGCAGTCAAACAGTTTAAAGTTTTAAATGGATTTAAAGTTCGCTGTAGAGGGGGTGCTTCAGGTCATCCACCGTTCAATCTACATTTTAAAGTTCTAAAGTTTTCTGTGTGTCCAGAGAAATGGCCGGGCATGGGCTGTGGGAGATGGAGGTGGGAAAACTCCCCATCTTTAGTAACCAGGTCCACCTCTACGGATTTCTTCTGTGTTTTGCTACTTGCCTCATGCACTTGGCCAGTGATGGGGTGGGTACCAGGCATTAGTGCAACGAAAATCTCTCTAAGTGCGCCCAGACTCTAAGTGGTGTGGGGAGCCACAGGATGGGAAAATTACTCCTTGTTTGATGGGAGTCTCCTTGTTTGATGGGAGTTCGATTGGAAGTACGAAAACAAATCTCTCTAGGAGTCGCAGACTCTAAGTGGTGTGGGGAGCCACAGTTTGGGAGTCTCCTTGTTTGATGGGATGTCTTTCCAAATAACATTTGGGTTCATTCTTCAAGTGGACCGTCAGTCAAGTGGCCGGCAGGGGAGCCGGACCAGTCGGGCTATGTATCCAACGCGCATGCAAAGTCCGGGCTGAGTGCCTGGTGGGTCCAGACAACTGTAGTAATGTGTTCATTCCTCAAATGGACCGCTGTGTTAAACTCTAATCTGCACATATAGTAACGTAGCCCTTTGGGGGACCATGCAATGCTTTGTTTATGTTCAGTTAGTTAATAAATAAAGCCACACTGAAAAATCCCAATTCTGGTTCTGGACATTACAGTTATTGCTTCCTGTAGTTGGATTTACTTGGGTGCCCCTGTGCAGAGTAGCCAAACCTAGGTCCCTTGTGCCAGGTAACCTCATCCTTCCCCGAACCCAGATCCCCCACCAGGTATTGCTGCCAAATGCCAACAGCATGCCACCTGTCGTTTTAGTAAAAAGGCAGGGGTGGGGACCCCTATGTTACAAAATGGAGGCACCGCTTTGGATTTGTTCGGGAAGGAAGGTGCTTGGGCAAGTAGGCTAGCGTTTTGGCTATCTGGCAGTCGGTAGCCCAAAAAAAGTTGAAGCAATTTCCCTAGTGTGTTGCTGTGTGCTGTGAATCTTGTGCTGCTGTTTAAAAAATGCCAACTGTTTACCAAGGTGCTGTAAAGCCAAAGTGTGTGTCCTTGTCCTGCATCAAAAAAGTTTACAGCATTTTTGTCAGTTTTAAAATGAATTTCTGTGAAGAAAAGTGTGGAAAACTAGGGGTAGCAACAGAGAAATTATGCCCTGGACGGTTGAAATGCTTTTAAAATGAATTTCTGTGAAGAAAAGTGTGGAAAACTAGGGGTAGCAACAGAGAAATTATGCCCTGGACGTTTGAAATGCTTTTAAAAATAATTTCTGTGAAGGAAAGTGTGGAAAACTAGGGGTAGCAACAGAGAAATTATGCCCTGGATGTTGGAAATGCTTTCTGTGCAATGCTAGAGACTGCAGAGTTAATGGCAATGTTACATGGTTAAAATGGGCTCCCGCCGTGGAGTCAGTTCTAAAAAAAAAAAGTGCATTTTTCAGTTTAAATTTGCCTGCTGGACGATCACCGTGAGGAGAGGAGCCCTCGTGAGGAAGAAGAGGCTCATTTGCATGGCATCATGTGGTTGGTCAGTTTGCCATTAGTCCCGCCCCTCAGCCAGCTCTTCTGTGATTGCCTCAGCATTCGAGAGGGAGACAGAGAGTAGTGCGTGTACTGGCAGTGGAGGAGCGTTCGCGAAGTGTTCAAAGTGCTGTAAACAGTAAAAAGTGACTTTCTAGTTAAAAATTGGGCTCAACCCACCAATCGATCGTGGGATCAGTGAATTGTGTGGTTAATACTACGATCGCGGAGACTGCCCGCCCGTTTGCATTCTGAGGCCTTCAAAAATCTGGCTGCAGGCCGTTTTACCCCATCGCAGCAATCTGCTACAATAACAGTGAGTAAATAATTAAAACTGCTCAAAACAGTGATTTTCAGTAATGCCATATAAAATATGTGTGCAGCTGTATAGTCGCTTTGCAAGTAGCGATTGTGTGATGTCCTGCTGGCAAGTGCAAGTCTGTAAAGCCATTAAATGGTGCATAGCAATGAAAAGTAGCCTCAGTTTAAAGTTTGCAGCCAGAGAGAGACTGTGGGTTGTAAAATAAGTGCAACACTAGTAGAAGCAGGCAATCCTGTGCTGAAACCTGAAGTTAAAGGGACTGTAATTAAATGAATGTTGCCAGCATGTGAAAAGTCCAAGGAAAATCCTGTAAATGTGTGAACATCCAGAACAGAGCAAGTTGTGCAGTTTGAATAAAAGTTATTAGTAGCTGATGTAAATCGGGTGCGCAGTGGCTTGACCCAGAGTCTGAATGTTGATGCACAGGAGTGCTGCCGCCGCCATTACAGGGTGGGGTAGTAAAGTAAACACAGCAGCAGAGGAGCCATTTTAAAGCTATAGAGTGTGTTCATTTAAAGTGGGACTTTCAGTTACAGTGAACTTTTGTTTATTTTTCTGCAGTTATGGCCTCAGGACCAGCTCGTTACCCGGATCATGCCCGAGTTGCAGTAACAGCAGCAGTGAATAGATTGAGAGATATTGAAAATTGGTGCTACAGAGGGCAACTCCCTCCTGATGTGGCAATTCCTAATTATCCAGTGCGTGTATGCCAGATGTGCTTGAGTGCTGGAAGGGATGTCTTCATGATTCCTCACTGTGCTGGATGCCTTCAAAAATATGGCTTGTATAAAGCGCCTCCAATTCGTTTGGCTCCCACATGGACACAACTTCAAGAATCTGCAGTTGGCAGCACACAGCATCAGGCGGAGCCTGTGGAGGAAGGTCCCTCGGGGGAGTGTGGCACAAAGTTAGAGAGTGCAGAATTAGAGACTGAATCTGAAATTGAAGCATTGGATGCTGGATCTCAGAAAGCAAGTTCAGATAAAGCATCAATAGTCCCCTGGGTGGGGGGGCCTAGCCCAAGTCTCGAAGGTGAAGATGAGATGCGGGAGGCCTTTGAATGGGAG
Organism: Neoceratodus forsteri; assembly: GCA_016271365.2. Classification (NCBI taxonomy): domain Eukaryota; kingdom Metazoa; phylum Chordata; order Ceratodontiformes; family Ceratodontidae; genus Neoceratodus; species Neoceratodus forsteri. The sequence continues at coordinate 1,438,061,948 of CM057459.1, forward strand.
GTGTCGACCTCCGCTCCCAGTGATGAATGGATAGTCTCAGGGGTGAGAACTACTGCTCACTCCTGGGCTCAGATCCTCAGTGAAGAGGAAGATGAGGGGAACCTATGTGGCCTTGTGAGAAAGGAACGGTTACACAGCCTCAAGATCTTGCCTCGGAGGAATGTGTTCAAGAAGGTGGTGATGCCACTGCCCTGGCTTCACCAGAAGAAGAAGAAGTCAGGGATCCATTTTTAATTTCATTGAGGATGCGAAGCTGGCAGAACCAGGACTGGCCACCCCCAAGCCAGGCCAGCGGTCTCAGATTGACCAAAGCAAGTAAAGAGAGACTGGTTTGTAGAAAGGCCAATGAAATCTTGGTATGACTTTCCTACCTTTCCTCGGAGAGTCTGGGAGGAGATTGAGAACTGCAGGAAATCCTGGATCTGGGATGAAGCAATGAAACATGTGCATCCTGGGGCTAACCAGCATGTAAAGAATAGACTGTTCCAAGAAAAGTATACACAGTGGAAGAGAGGCAGGACACTGTTTATGGACAGAGTGAGAATAGTGGACGGAGAGAGACGTGAAGTCTCCCACTGTGTGAATTATGTGCATCCAGATGGAGTAATAATTCAAGCCCCTGACCCCCTCTACTATTGGCCTCAGTGCAAGGACCTCCCAGTAATTAAGCCCGTGCCTACAAAATGGACAGCCGAGCAGCGGTAGTCAACACTGCCATATCTAGACTGTGAAGTGCCCTTATTGAACTGCCAATATGAATAACCAAGGAATCAGGTGCCTCACCTTCATCAGTCCACAGTGTACTGTCTTGTTCAGCAACCATCTACTGGCACCACCAGATGACTTCAGATCCAGAGAGGACACCAGCCCAGCTGTTTCCTGTTCATCGCCTGGTAATCGGATGACGCCGGACCAGCTGTTTTTCTTTTTGTTCCTGTACTAAGGTTCCTTCTCCAGTTATGACATCAGCCCAGCTGTTTCCAGATGTGCACTCCTGTGGGTTCCCGGAAGATGTCCACCCAGCTGTATCAGAAAATCTGCCAGGGAGAGTCTTGGAAGGACCACGTTTGAAATCCGAATACTTCAAGAGGCTGGTAAGTCCGAAAAAATCTTTTATTCTATCTTTATGACATTGCAATACACACCACACTACAGACCTAAAAGTGTGTGAACTGTCCATTAAAGACCTCCTTCGGGATTATTGCCTTAAAGAACTATGTTTCACTGGGATCCGGCCCAGGAGACTCTTTAATGGACTGGCCTTGGACCTTGTAGTCACTAGTTGGGACTTTTAGGGCACTCCATCCCCCCAAAGGTGTATTGTTACCAATGTCATTACTGTACTTTAATGTAAATACTGTTTTTCTACCTTTTCAAAAAAAAAATTTTCTTTTTGGGATTGTTCAGTGTTTTGTTTTTCTGTTTGGTAAGGTTGTTGTTGTCATTGTTGTTGTTTAGATAGACTGTACATGCAGATTAGATGTGTTTTTTTGTTTTTGTCTTTTCTTACAGGTGTTCTGGAAGACAGAAGAGAAGAAGAAGAGGAGGAGGGGCTCATCGGAGTTCCTCGTCAGTGCTTATGGTGTAGAATTTAAATGTACTGTGTTATTATTGCTAATGGTTGGTTGCAGGTTGCCCTAAGGTCGGGAGGTCCCGGGTTTTGTTTTTGTTTGGGATGTTATGTTAAGAGGCAGATAGGTTTTCCCTAGAGGGTTAGGGGGGATAGACAGGCTGTGGTCCTCAGTGGCCATAGGGACTGCAGTGCTGATCTATCAGGACTATGCTCTGGACGGTTCTACCAGAGCCACTAGGTGTCCATAGTAAGTGGATAGAGTAGAGGCTGATATGTCAGCTATAGGCCTCTAGGCCCTTAGTGTTGCCTACCTGTGCTCGCACATGGTAGGAGGGGGCCTGATCACCCCCCTCCGCAGGTAGCACATAGGGTGGGATGGCCTAAGGCCTGGGTGCATAATGACTTGGGACAGTCATTTTCCTGGTCAAGGGTGAGTGTAACCCCTTTGTTACCCGGGGTTACTAGAATCCCAGTAAGACCTAGTGGTAGACAGGGAAGGCAGCTTGTGAAACTCCAGTTAAATGGGTTTCACACTGTCTCACTCTGTCCTCAGTCACAGCTGAGACTTGAGAGATGACATCACTATAGAACTGTCGCAGCTGCATGAGCCACATTGGAATCTACAGCTGAGGGAGTGAGTTTAGAACTTTGGGAAATTCAAAGTGAGTCTTCCATTTGTCCTTAAGCAAGAAGGAAGTATCAGTCTGCTGTTTGATCTCTCACTAAGAAAAAGGAAGTGTTCCTGTGTTTTATCTTTTTTAAAGTGGTGGAGACCACTCCCCTGGTCTCAGTACCCCCTCCCTCTGGGGGGGGGGAGTTCTCTGTGGGTTCCAGGGACAATCCCCTTCTCCCACCATGGAAGGAAGCTGCCTGATTTAATTTAGTCTGTTCTTGTATAACAGCAAAGGTTACAGTACTTCGCCTGTGGGGCACCCAACGAATGGGTGAGTGTTTGGCTCCATTTGAAGGAGCAAACATATTGTTTCAGTTGGGACATGAATGGGGACTGCTATTTGGGAATACTATGTTTACTAGGATGAACAAATGGAGCAGTCAAACAGTTTAAAGTTTTAAATGGATTTAAAGTTCGCTGTAGAGGGGGTGCTTCAGGTCATCCACCGTTCAATCTACATTTTAAAGTTCTAAAGTTTTCTGTGTGTCCAGAGAAATGGCCGGGTATGGGCTGTGGGAGCTGGAGGTGGAAAAACCCCATCTTAGTAACCAGGTCCACCTCTACGGATTTCTTCTGTGTTTTGCTACTTGCCTCATGCACTTGGCCAGTGATGGGGTGGGTACCCAGACGGGTCGAACTTTGAAAATCTCTCTAGAAGTCACAGACTCTAAGTGGTGTGGGGAGCCACAGGATGGGAAAATTACTCCTTGTTTGATGGGAGTCTCCTTGTTTGATGGGAGTTCGATTGGAAGTATGAAAAATCTCTATAGGAGTCGCAGACTCTAAGTGGTGTGGGGAGCCACAGTTTGGGAGTCTCCTTGTTTGATGGGATGTTTTTCCAAATAACGTTTGGGTTCATTCTTCAAGTGGACCGTCAGTCAAGTGGCTGGCAGGGGAGCCGGCCCAGTGGGGCTATGTATCCAAAGCGCATGCAAAGTCCGGGCTGAGTGCCTGGTGGGTCCAAAGCCAGACAACTGTAGTAATGTGTTCATTCCTCAAATGGACCGCTGTGTTAAACTCTAATCTGCACATACAGTAACGTAGCCCTTTGGGGGACCATGCAATGCTTTGTTTATGTTCAGTTAGTTAATAAATAAAGCCACACTGAAAAATCCCAATTCTGGTTCTGGACATTACAGTTATTGCTTCCTGTAGTTGGATTTACTTGGGTGCCCCTGTGCAGAGTAGCCAAACCTAGGTCCCTTGTGCCAGGTAACCTCATCCTTCCCTGAACCCAGGTCCCCCACCAGGTATTGCTGCCAAATGCCAACAGCATGCCACCTGTCGTTTTAGTAAAAAGGCAGGGGTGGGGACCCCCTATGTTACATGAAATTTTAATTTTTACCCAGGAACAAAAGTTAGGGAGAAGTCCCTGTATACAAATAATGTCCTGTACATAGACATTTACCATCAACAAGTACAAGTGTATAAGTCATACACAATTATAGATCTAAAAGGCAATGTTGCATAAAAAACAGGGGGTACAATAATTTAAGAAATAACATAACAAGTACAACCTTTATGGTAGTATTTGATCAACTCCAGCTGAAATGTGCGAGCTCTATCCTTCAGTTTTATATGGTTTGGAATATCATTCCATGTACATGCTGACGTGGGAATCAGTTCATAATCTCCAAATCTATTATTAACCCTAGGCCATACCGTGTCAAAAGAGGCCTCTCTCAAATCATATTTGTTTTCTCTATAACTTAATGTTATCTGGGACTTCAAGGAATGAGTATGGTCTGTGTTTATTAACTTAAAACACTGTATCACTGGATTTCCCTTTTTAGATCATGTCCCATCCATTGAAGTCTATCATAAAAACATTGCAGTGTTGTTCTACAAATTTGCTTCCACTGGCAAATCTTGCAAGCCTATCACAGGCTTGATTAACTTTTTTAAGACAGTTTTTGAGGCATTTCTATACACTAGAATGCCATCATTTAGGACAGGAAGTAAAAGTTGGTTCACCAATTTAGTCCTAGTGGGTTTCCCAAGGGAAGCAGAAATCCACCTTAGAGCACCCAGTTTCTGATTGCACTTTTTTACTATCACATTAACATGTTCCTCATATGTTAACCACCGATCAATCAGTACCCCAAAATATTTATAAACATTTGTTTTAGGTATCTGTTTATTTTTGAAAAACAAGTTCAGTTCCCCACCTACTTGCAATCTGTTGTAGTTGTGAATGTCGTACATTGTGTTTTCTTAGAATTCATCAACAATCTAGCTTCACAAAACCAGTTTTCCATAGCAAGCATGCCTTCCTGCAGTTGTAGTATTATTTCTTTCACACTTTTTTGTGTGCAGTAAATGTGCTCAGAGTTGGAACTGGTCCCATACAAGAAATGTCTTCTTCCTGAGAAAAGCACCAGGTCTTATAGGCCACACTTTCTCCAGACAGATTACCATCCCACCTTCATCCATCCCTTCTGGTGAACATGAATAACAACCCTAGAAGGAGTTTTTTTCCCCCTTGGATGTTGTTTTTCTCTTAAAGATAACAAATGGTTTCAACTTGGACCTGTCTGCCATGAAGAAGGATAACACCACCATGAAGTGTGTCTTCTCTGAACTGGTTATTTTGATGGTAATGGTCTTCTCTCCAACAGTATCTACTGTAGTATCTCAGGGAATATCATATGTCCTTGGCATTTCATCTGTATTCCCTACCCTGAGAGATGGTTTTCTTGGTGAAGTCCTATTACAAAATGCTGGAAAGATAGTACCTTACCTTTTAAGCCAATGGGCAGCTTCTGAGCAATGTGTGCTTCTTTTTCCCACAAGGCAAGACCATTACATTTCATGAATTTGCTGTGCCACCCCAGCTGAAGCAGCATAACAATGGCTAACAGCAATGCCCTCACTCTTCGACATTTCTAATGCTTGCATTAAGATGTTGGATGGTAACGGCTTCTTTTGACATGGCAACCCAGGCATCTATTATCCATTGGATTATGGTCACCAGACTTACACAGCTCATGCATCCTGCAGGAGGGTAATTATGCTTCTTACACTGTAATATATTTAGAGCTGGGGAAAGGTGAGGGACTGATAGCACTGGAGCATGACGTCTCTGTTTATCTACAGAGCCAGGTACAGTTTAGGGCAGTAACATTGCAGGTTTCACCACACTGTGATGTATTTAGTGCAGGTGAATGAAAAGGGCCTGACAGTTCTGGAGACGTAAGCCCATTGTTTATACACAGGGACAGGTACAGTGGGGGCAGGGACAAAGATGGCGTCCCCACACTGTGATGTACTTAGTCAGCTGAAAGTTGAAGGACTAAAAGAACTGGGTTCTGAAGTTTGTATTTATCTACAGGGCCAGCACAGTGTGGGGCAGGAATATTGCAGACTTATATTGCCAAAATATGGGCAATTTGGGTCACGTGGCAGATGCTGAGCGTGGCCTGCCATTAGATGATCTCACCATGCAAGTGTCCACCCTGCCAAGGTAACAAGACTGTTATTAATACCATTGTTTGTAAAGATTTCTGAAAATTGAGTATGAGATGAAATTTTAACAGATATATGTATATATATTTTGAAGGTACTGTCTCTCCCTGATGAAGCCATAATGGTGAAATGTTGGGCTTACTACATGGTGGACTTCTATATAAAATAAATAAGAATTCAAGACTGGAACCGTAGTTTGGTTTCATGTGGCTATCTCACTGTGTTGAATAGATACTTTGCAGACTTTCCCACACTGATGTGTTTAGTGCAGGTGAATAGTGTGGAATGGACCATAGTGGAGACAGATGCCTCTGTACTTTCATAGAATGGTAAAGTGTAAATGAGATGGGTACAGTCCTGGCTCCCAGCACCCCACCCCTCATACATGCTGCTCTGCCAAATCAGTCCTGACCCTAAAGGGTGGGGGCACATTTCAGGAGGAGAGATAGTTTATCCTCCATGATTTAAATAGGTGCACCGAAAGGATTTAACACACACCAGAGTGTTGGTGGGAGCAGCCTTCACAGTACCACTTTTGAGGGGTTGGCTCATGCAGATTAAAGGAAGACTAGCAACAGCTATACAGCATATTTTTCAACATTTTCTGATTATGAGGGTTGTCCTTTATTTTACCCCTCATAATTGTGGATGGCACATTAAAAATGTGTACTGTGCTGTAATTGTACTTGGTAGGAGTGTGTGCTACAATCTCGGTCAAGTGCTACAATAGTACAGTGAATGATGTGCATATAAAAATGCTATTTGTCTATTCCAGATACCAGCCTCTTGACAGACAAAAGGGGTATACGTAGAGTAATCCATTATAAGCAGGTTCCATTGTGCTGGATTGATGGGGTTAGGAGTTCGGCACACCACAGAGGAGAGGGACTTGGGGTTATTATCAGTGAAAGTCTGAAGTTCATTGCTCAGTGCAGCACAGTGTATGGGAAAACCAATACAATGTTGGTGTGTACAAGGGAAGTTGCAAAGTTTGAACATGTACTCCCTGGAAGGCAGAGGAGAGAGAGAGAGAGAGAGAGAGAGAGAGAGAGAGAGAGAGAGAGAGAGAGAGAGAGAGAGAGAGAGAGAAGAGAGAAGAGAGAAGAGAGAAGAGAGAAGAGAGAAGAAGAAGAGAGAGAGAAGAGAGAAGAGAGAGATATGATTGAAGCATTCCAATTTTGGCAGAGGATCAGTAGGATGTAAACTTCAGAGGTTTGTAAATGACAGCTCAAACAACAGGGGACAGATTCAAGCACAACATGAGGAACTATTTCTTCATGCAGAGGGTGGTGGACAAATGGAGCAGCTTGCCTAACAACTTGATAAATGCTGGGACTATAGCTGGGTTAAAGTCAGGCTGGGATAGGTTCAAAGGGCTGTTGGTGGTTTGGGGGGGGCAGGGGGCAATTATGGTCCCAAAGAGGAAGCATCTACAAGATGCTTCATCTAAAACAGACGACTGGACCAAATCATTCACTAGAAGTTAGGACCTTTTGGGCACACTGGATGGACGTTCAGTCTTTTTCTGCCCACATTATTCTATGGGAGTGACTACATTTCACAATAATATAATTAAAATTTAATACCACATATCTCCTGTGAGGAACCCAGGCTCGTTTCCCTCCACGGCTACTTAAGCAACTTAGCTGGTAGGGTGGGATTTGTTGGCTGACCCCCATCACTTCAGTTAGCTGCTTTTCTGTTCTGTGCATGGTCTTGCACTCAAAACATTTATCGAAGTATGTGACTTTGTGCTCAAGAAGAAATTAAAAAAATAATTTTCTTTTTTGTTTTCTGAGAAAGTTTGTGGCTTTGTGCGCAAGAAAAAATTTAAAAAATATTTTTTTTCTGAGAGTTTACTAGTGAGGCTTGACTATAAGTGAGTGAGACTTGTCAGCTCAGTATTACTGCAGTGATCTGAATGACTATATTTCATAATATTATTTAAATTTAATATGTCTTCCTGTGATAAATACAACTATGGCAGACAGAGGACGTAGTATCTGAAGAGGTAGTTGGTCCAGCTGCCTCAGCAAAGCTGCAGTAAAGCAGCACACAGCAGGACAGGGTGAGTGTACAGCAGTGTGATGCTCAGGACATATTCACAGCACAAAATTATGTTTTACCCCATCAAAGCCTGCAGTCTCCACCAGCATCAATATGGTGCTGGCTGACACGGGTCTATGTGATAACGGCGAACACTTAAAGGCGATCGCCGTTATCGCTCAGTCAGAGTGGCGAGCACATTCTCAGCACTCTGACAACCCTGGCGCACCAGCACAACAGCGCCAGGACATATTTTTACTACTTTCTGTGGGGAGTGAGCGCCCACTCCACACCTCCGGCTGGGTTTGCCTCCGCACTCCCTACCAAGGATTCTCAACCCAGGGGGTGCATGTCGGGGGTGAAAGTAATAAAATAAAAGGTTCAGGCTGGGCACAATAAAAATTGCACCAGCGCCCAGACACAAACCTAGTACCTTAGCCACCGCAGCCATTGCCCAATCTCCGATGCCATGCCGCAGTTCGACTGATGACTGCAGTGCCACCCCCTACAGCCTCTCTACCCCAGCCCACGCTCGCCGTGCTCGCTCCCACCCCCCGCGCGTGTATGTATAGTGACATCCTGTTGCCTAGTTCACCCACTCCCTCATCCAGTTGCCCTACCCGTCAGTCGTCGTGAGTAGATTGCACAAGGAAGGTGTCGCTGTAACAGACGGTGCCCTTCCTCATGCGCCCACTTCACGGGTTTCCAGCTGACACCAGGGAAGCAGTACCATTCTAACTACTAACAGTGCTGCTAGAAGGTCAGTGCCATTAATTGCCACTGATACTAATGTGAAATGTGTCCTCTTTATCCCTACCACTGCCCCCAGTACCACCAGGACATCCTTCTTAATAACTACCACTACTCTTAGTCACCACCTACCCACTGCAACTACTACCATCCCAGCTTCTGCTGCAACAGTGGCCATGCTAGCTACTCCTGCCAGTGTGACCCAGACCACTCCTGCCACTGTGACTCAGGCCACACCTGCCACTGTAACCATGATGACCACCAGTACTGTGACAGCAACTCTGGCCGCTACCACCACTATTGTCACAGCCAGTTACACAACTATTTCTAATACTGTGTCCACCCTTACTATGATATCTCTTGTTTCTCGGCCTGTCTCCAGTACTATAGAATTTGTAAGTGTAGATGAGGAGGAGGTGCACTCATCTGGGTCTGAGTACTTTCCACCAGGAGATGAATTTTCCACTTATATATCACCTGAGAAGAATAATTGAAGCAGCTTTGATAATGAGGCAGAGTATGGGCTGTACCTTAAGAGCCATAAAGCAAGAAAATTAGGTGGCAAAAAAAAAATATCAACCTATCAAGGCTGCAGTTGTAGGAGAAAGAAGGATATGACTCCTTCCCCCCCAAATAAAAAAACTCAGCAAGTTACCCTTCAGCACTTTGTTTTGCAGGCTCCATCCCAGCCTGAACAGCCAAGCAAAGCAGCTGCAGGTGCACCAGTGGTGGCAGAGCAAAACCCACAGGTGCAGGTCCAAACAAGAAAGGCTAGTGGGGGCCAAAAGAGTGGAGGTCATACTGCTGACATTGGCTGCATGAGTGTCAAGAACAGTTAGAGCATGGTATGGCTGTTTCATGTTACTAAAAGAAGATAACAGAAAGGCAGTGTGCACACTGTGCAGTGCAACTATCAGAAGGGGGAAATGTCTGACGAATACAGTATTACAACCACCTCCTTAATGAACCATGTAAAGATAAAACATCCCCAGGTTTTTAAAGCATCCGGGCCTGTGCTTATGACTCCATCAGACCCATCTCATGGTGATGATGCAGGCAGTGGTGCTAGTGGCACTGGCAATGCCACAGACCATTCTGCCTCTGAAAAAATGCTGCTGTGCCTGCTGCTACACTCCTTCCTCCTTCCTTCCTCAACATGAGAGTCCTGCATGCACTCCCAGCTGTCCTGCCAGGCACCAGTTCCCTACTATTTGCACACCATCTGGTAAGCATGGAACATCCTCCCATCCATGGTTAGTGTCAACAGTGGAAGCATTCCATGCCAGAACGAAGTACCAGATGTCCCATCCAACAGCTCAGCACATCTCACAGCTCACTGGTGAAATGATGGGGTTGGTCTGCGACCCTGTTCACTTGTGGAAGACACTGGCTTTCACAACTTCTGGAGCACTTGCAGCCACTGCACCAGCTCCCGTCACATTTCACATTTTCATGCCCTGTGGTGCCAACGATATATGAAGGTTTGAGAATGGTGACTGGCACACTACTCTCAGAGGCTGTGGGGGAGTTTTCCAATGTACCTCAGACATCTGGAGCAGTACAAACTCCATGCACACGTATCTCTCATTGACTGCACACTGGTGTGTACAAAGGCCTGTCTTCTGTTGTGGATTCCTCCTTCTCTCCCTGGGTCACTGGCTCTCCCTTCCTCCCTCCACAATCTGGCAATCACTCCAGGTCTGCTCTTCTAAATGATGGGCTAATGGAGAAAGATCCCAGGTCACCAGACATTCTTCCATTCATTCACGACAGGCTGCAGTTCTGGACAGAGGGTACATGTTGGTCTTTTCAACACAGATAATGAGGCAAATACAGTGACAGCAGTTGCTAATGGGAATTTTATCAGCATTCATTGCTTTATCCACACCCTGAATCTAGTGATCACATCTGCATTATGTCACAGTTCTGAGGCTATCAAGACAGACTCTCCAGAACACCCCATCTGTGCTCATTTTCATCGCTCTGTAAAGGTGACTAACCAGCTAAGAAAAATGCAGCAATGCCTTGGTTTGTTTCAACATCGCTTGATACAGGATGTGAGTACCACATGGAATTCATCATTCCTTATACTGTCTAGACTGCTAGAACAGAAGCATGCAGTTCATAGCATGTCAATGGAGTGTGACAGTGTGGGAGTCCTACACCACCATGAGTGATCAATGGTTGACACCATGGTGAGAGGTCTTGGGCCTTTTGAGAGGAGCACCCATGATCTAAGTGTGCCCACGGCCACTCTGAGTCAGGTGATCCCAACAGTACATATACTGAAAGCATCCATGGAGAGATACAGGAAAACAGGGTGATTCCAGATGTGGCAGCTGTACTTGCTGAGCACCTGCAACCCGACTGGATGCAAGGTTTCCAAAAGTGCTGAATAAACATAGAAACATAGAAACATAGAAGTTGACGGCAGATAAGGACCGCAAGGCCCATCCAGTCTGCCCATTTCTTTTTCTACCTTATAAATGTGCCATCGGCCTTTGCTCTGTCAGTGGCCTATCTATTCATAGTCATTTGTATTGCTCCCTTATGCCTATCCCATGCCTGTTTGAAGCCCTGCACTGTATTCATAGCCACCACTTCTTATGGTAAGCCATTCCATGCATCCACCACCCTTTCTGTGAAAAAAATTTCCCACATTCCCCTTACTCGGCCTCCCTCTAATCTCATGCTGTGTCCTCTTGTCCTGCTATTTTTCTTATATTTAAACATGTTAGACTCTTTCACCTTGTTTATGCCCCTTAAGATTGTTTGAATGCCTGATCATATCACCTCTCTCCCTCCTTTGCTCAAGGGCATTACATATTGAGCTCCATTAATCTGTCCTCATATGTCTTCTGATGCAGTCCCTGCACCATTTGGTTACCCTTCTCTGGACTGCCTCAATTTGGTTAATGTCCTTGCGAAGGTGTGGCCTCAATACTGCGTCCTCAGATGGGGCCTAACCAGTTGTCTTGTACAGAGGAGTTATTACCTCCCTCTTACAACTTGTGATACCCCTACTAATACACCCCTAACACCCCCTAGCCTTACCTACTGCTTTAGGAGGTCTGCTTGATGTTTTGAGTCATCAGTGATGATGATGCCCAAGTCTCTTTCTTCCTTTGTGACTGCTAGCAACTCCCTCCCAGCCTATAGGTGGCTTCAGGGTTTCTCTTCCCTATGTGCATGATTTTGCACTTCTTTGCATTAAATCCCAGTTGCCACTCTTCTGACCATTCTGCTAGTTTATCCAGATCTCTTCTCATTCTGCCCACCCCATCTGGATCATCTACTCTGTTGCAGATCTTGGTGTCATCTGCAAACAGACAAGCCTTACCCTCTAGTCCATCTGCAGGTCACTAATGAAGATGTTGAAGAGGACTGGCCCCAGGACTGATCCCTAAGGTACCCCACTTATGACCTGCATCTCTTCTGACTGTATACCATTTACCACCACTCTCTGTTTTCTCCGGTCAACCAGTTTGCCACCCAGTTGACCAACTTCTGACCACCCAGCCTACCTAGCTTATTTATCAATCTTCTATGTGGAACAGTGTCAAAGCTTTGCTTGAAGTCAAGGGAGTGACATCAACTGCTCCCCTTGGTCCACCACTCTGGTTACCCAGTAGAAATCTATGAGATTAGTTTGACAGGACCTTCCTTTGTAAACCCATGCTGTTTGGATCCTGTGCCCCTATGGATTCCAGGTGTTGCACTAGACTTTCCTTAAGGAGTACCTCCATAATCTTGCCCACTACTGAGGTAAGACTGACCGGTCTGTAGTTCCCGCCTCCTCCCTGCTACCACTCTTGTGGGGCGGGATCACATGAGCCCTTCTCCAGTCTTCTGGGACCTCTCCTGTGCTCAGAGACTCACTAAACAATTCTGCTAATGGCTCTGCTAGTTCCTCCTTTAGCTCCTTAAGTACCCTGGGATGTATGCCATCAGGTCCCATTGCCTTATCCACCCTGAGCTTACTTAAGCTCTTGTGGACCTTTCTTTTGTGAAGGGGTGGTGCTCACCTCCTCCCCTGTGTCCATGATGCTGAGCTGTGGGCCCTGCCCTACCTTCTCTTCAGTAAATACTGAGCAAAAGTATCTATTTAGGATAGATGCCTTTACAGGGTCCTCCTCCTCACATGCTCCCTTTTCTCCATTAAGCTTAGCAATACCCCTCTGGACTTTCTCCTTTCACTAATGTATCTATAGAAAGTCTTGTCACCTTCTTTTACTGTTAGTGCTAGTGTTTCCTCAGTTTGGGACTTTGCCTGCCTTACTGCCTTACCTGCTTCCCTTAGGGCAGTTTGGTATGCCTCCCCTATCTTCATCCGCTCATGTTCCTTATATTTCCTGAAGGCCAGCCTTTTGGCTCTGACCTCTGCTACTGTATTTGAGAACCAAAGTGGTTTCCTTCTTCTTTTGCACTTCCTTTTCTGTCTAACACAATGGGATGTTGCTTCAAGTATTGCATCCTTAATGCTTGCCCACTTTGCCTGTACCCCTTACCTGTGTTTCTTTTGCCAGGGCTAGCTTAACTCTGTTGGCCATCTTATCAAAGTCAGCTCCTCTGAAGTCCCATATTTTTTGCCTTGGAATGGGATGATTTAGATGTAGTAGCCAAATTGAACCATACCATGTGATGGTCACTGGCCCCAGTTGACCTTCTACCTGAGATCTGTGATCCCTTCTTTGTTAGTCAGTACTAGATCTAGGATAGCCCTGTCTCTTGTGGGTTGCTGTACCAGTTGTTTGAGGCACTCCTCTGCAGGGAATCCACTATGAGTCTAGTTCTGGCAGATGTTCCTGCTGGTATTGACCAATCTGTATCTGGCATGTTGAAGTCTCCCATTATCAGAACCTCCCTTTAGCTGTCATGTTTTGTATATCTTCTAACAGTAATGTGTCTATGTCCTCCCTCTGGTCTGGGGCTGTAGACAACCCCAGTTCTTATGGCTGTCCCATTTCCTGTTTCAGGGTGACCCACAGTTCTTCTGGCTCCTTATGTGTATTCTGAATTTCTGTAGCTTTGATATTTTTATTAACATACAGGGCCACTCCTCCCCTTTTGCACCTCGGTCTCTTCTGGAACAATACATAGCCAGGTACTGAAGTCTCCCTAAGTGTGGTTACTGGTAAACCACGTCTCACTAATTGCTACTATGTCCAGTTTAGCCTCTGACATTATTGCCTGCAGGTCTGGGATCTTATTTCCCAGGCTGTGAGCATTGTGTACATGATTTTCCATTGGCTAGATTTTGGTGTGTTGGTTGCTGGGTGAAGTTTGGCATTACCTGTGCATCGTATGGGGAGACAAACCTTTTTCTTACCTGGTGATGCAAATGAACGGCAAACATGCTTGAATTCCTGTTTGACCACTAGCTGAGGGGAGGGTGTTGCCTTTTATTCGGCGAATAGGGTGCTGCACCCTCTCCCATTTGCTTGTTTAAATATTCTGCAAAGACGTCAAACTTCTGCCCAATGCACTGACTCCCTCTTTAGTCAGTCAGATGCAGTCCATCAAATTTAAAGAACTTTCGGCTCCCAGAACTGTTGCCAGTTCCTACAAATCTGTGTCCTTTTCCTGGCACCAGTCCTTGAGCCACGTGTTTAGCTCCCTATCTCCCTTCTCGACCTTCTTTCCATCTGCTCCCCTCTCCCAGACTGGCAGGATCTCAGAGAAGAGATGCCGAGACAAAATAGATGATAGTTTGTCACCAGCCTAGTCAGGTGTTCCTTGGTCTCCACAACTGACCGGCTGGCGAGATCGATAGTCCCTATGTGTACTAGGACATCAATGTTTTCTCCTGCTTTGTGAAAATTTTAGCAATGCGGTCAGTGTCTCTCCATACTGATGTACCTGGGAGACATCTGACCATCACCCCCCTGGCTGGAGATGGTATCAACTCCCGAATCATGGAGTCTCCTATGATCAGAAGTTTTTGGATTTCCTTTGTGCTTGTTTAGTTTTGGTTCCTGATTTGGGTGAGTTTTGTTGTGCTAGCTCCTGTGCCACAGTGTCCTGCTCTGCAGTGTCTTCTGCCTCTTTATTTGATTTCAGAGATAGAGGCAGATACCTGTTTGTAGTGTTTATACGGTTTTTGGAGGTAATGTGTTGGAGAGCAGAGAGTGATGGGGCACCTGATATGCTCCTCCTAACCACCTGCCAACCTCCTGGACCAACTACCCTCTGCGGTCAAGGTTTTTCTGTGAATAGTCACAGACACATTTTTGCAACCATGATAGATCCCTGATTCAAATGTGAGATCTTTCATATGGCTGTGGATAGACATGGAGGATTCATTTTTGACAAGAGCTGTGTAATAAGCTGACTGGTTGCATGTGGGGATTGGTGCAAACACTGGCAGCTGGTGCAGAAGGTCATGATAGAGATGGAATGCTATTGGGCAGGTCTGGTTCCACTGGTGGAGATGTGGAATAAATATCTGTTGCTGATGGGAGTGAGTGGGCACTGCTTAGCATGCCCCTAGGCTAAGAGTAACAGAACAGGACACAGTCACAGCCTTTTTCTGCATAAAATATCTTGAACAGCTATTTTGTGGAGTTTCTTGAGCTGTTTCAGGTTGATCTATTAGGCTACTGGGTGCATAAGATGCAGTCATTCCCTCACTTGGTGCAACTTGCTGTTGGATACAGCAAGTTGCCCTCCTAAAAGTGTGCCACCTGAGAGGATGTTTAGCACAGCTGGTGGTGATGATGAGCCCCATTGTGCAACCCTAGACCCGGAAAACATCCAACAGCTTGTTTTTTCAAGCTTTACTTGCCATTACTTGGGCACAAATTTAAGTTACCCCCATGAAATAGAAATACAGGGCTTGATTCTCAAAGCTCAGCACAAGCTGTACCAATGATGGCTTGTGGTGATTGCTAGTGCACCAGGGGCCCTGCGCCTGATTCTCTATTGGGTAGGTTCCCAGTGGCAAAGTCCTGCAGCTGCAGCAACTGTGGACATGCACCAAAGAGATGGCACATCTGGATGGTGTGCTGCAAACTGCAGAGTGGCCATGCACCACTCTAGGACATCCCTAGTGGCTAGCAGTCTCCCCCCAGGCCTTATCCCCTCATTAGTATGAGTATCATAACCCTGCTGGTCTAATGGACCCCCCAGCCTGGGTCCCTTTTTTGTTATTAAAAGAATCATGTCCATGGTGGTCTAGCGGACCCCCTGGCCTCGATCCCCTTTTATTAAAATAATCACATCCCTAGAGGTCTAGAGGACCCCTCCAGCCCTGATTCCCTTTTATTAGAATAATCATGTCCCCGGTGGTATAGTGGACTCCTCCCAGCCCCGACCTGCCTATGTAATAAAATAAATTTCCCTGGTGGTCTAGCGGACCCACACCCCCACCCCAGCAGGCAGTGCCCCACTATCCCGCTCCTCTCTGTTTCATCTCCAAGCATGCGATTGGCACAGCCTTCCACTCTCCACAATGGCCATCCGCTGACTGAGCTATCAAGGAACACATGCTATATACAGTACGAACTCATTGATTGACAGCTCAGTAAGCTGTCAGTCAATGAGTGCGTACTGTATACTGTATATACTCATTGACAGCTCAGTTGTCGGCTGGCCATGGTGGAGAGTGGAAGACTGTATCAATCACTGACTCAGGGCTGGGGAGTGGGGTGGGGTGGTGGGGCACTGCCTGCTGGGGTGGGGGTCCACTAGACCACCAGGGAAATATATCTTTATATTATATGGGCACATCAGAGATAAGGAGGAGGGGTCCGCTAGACCACCAGGGAAAGATATTTTATTATATGTGCAGATTAGGGCTGGGGAGGTCTGCTAGATTATAAGGAACATGATCATTTTAATAAATAGGGACTAGGGCTGGGGGGTCCGCTAGAACAGCAGGAATGTGATTCTTTTATTAAAAGGGGATCAGGGCAGAGTGTCTGCTAGCTCACCAGTGACATGATTCTTTTAGTAAAAGGGGATTGGGGTGGCAGGTCTGCTAGACTACCAGGGACATGATTATTTTACTAAAAGGGGATAAGGGCTGGGGAGGGAGGAGTGTGGCATGTGGCACAAATTTTGAAACCCTTCCAGAAGACACACTTCTAAAGTACCATAAGGGTACTTAGAAATGTGCCTTCTGGGAGAGTTTTGAGAATCCTGAATTAGGGGATACGGCAGCCTGCATCTGGCGCAGGCCCCCTAGAACCAGGCTGCAGCCCATTTTGTACCTCAAGGATGGTGCAAGCCCCCTTTGGCACATGCAGACTGTGTTTGCCACAGGCTGCATTTGTGAATAGCTCCCAGTGCATCTTTTGGTGCAAGCTGCACCCTGCACCATTAGAAACATAGAAACATAGACTTTGACGGCAGATAAGGACCGCTAGGCCCATCTAGTCTGCCCATTTCCCTACCTACAGGATAGGCCGCAGATTCTAGTTAACCAACAGCCTATTTCTTCCTACCCCCCACCAGAATTGCCTTATGTTTGTCCCATGCATTCTTGAATTATCCCACAGTTTTAGACCCCACAACCTCCTCAGGAAGGCTGTTCCATCCATCCACTACCCTCTCTGTGAAATAATACTTCCTCACATTGCCCTGAACCGCCCTCCTTCTATCTTTAAATTGTGTCCCTTGTTCTTGCAAGTCTCTTTTCTGAAAGATGCTACCCTCTTGGACTTTGTTGATTCCACTGAGGTACTTAAAAGTTTCTATCATGTCCCCCCTCCCTTCTTTCCTCAAGGGTATACACATTAAGCTCCTTTAGTCTCTCCTCATCGGCTTCTCTTGCAGACCCTGCACCATTTTAGTTGCCTCCTCTGCTGACTACCTCTATCCTGTCTATGTCCTTGTGGAGATGGGGTCTCAGAACTGGACACAGTACTCCAGATGGGGTCTCACCAACTGTCTGTACAGAGGGATAACAACTTCCTGTTTTCTGCTGCTGATGCCTCTCCCTATACATCCCAGTTTACCCCCAGCCCTCCCTACTGCCTTTCATCTGATATGATTACCCCCAGGTCCCTTTCCTTTTTTGTTGTTGTTACTACCTCCCCACCCATTGCGTATTCTTCCCCTGGGTTCTTGTTTCCCAGGTGCATTATTTTGCACTTCTTTGCATTGAATCCTAGCTGCCATACTTCTGACCATTCCTCCAACCTTGCCAAGTCCTTTTCACCCTTTCCACGCCTCCTTGTGTATCAACCTGTTGCAGATCTTTGTGTCATCTGCAAAAGGCATACTTTTCCTTCAGTCCTCTGCAATGTCACTGGTGAAGACATTAAAAGGACTGGACCCAATACTGAACCCTCAGGTGCCCCACTAGTAACCCCTCTTTCTTCAGAGTGGACTCCATTTACAATTACCTTCTGTGTCCTATTGTGCAGCCAATGTTTTACCAGGCTACCACCCTGGGACCCACTCCCAGGCTGGTTAATTTGACTATTAATCTTTTGTGTGGGACTGTGTCAAATGCCTTGCTAAAGTCTAGGTAGGCCATATCCACAGCCCCTCCCTGGTCTACTACTTTGGTCACCCAGTCAAAGAAATCTATTAGATTCGTTTGACATGACCTTCCCGCTGTGAACCCATGCTGTCTTGGGTCCTGTGCTCCACTGGCCTCTAGGTACTCAACTATTCTTTCCTTCAGAAGTGACTCCATCACTTTCCCTACCACAGAGGTCAGACTGACAGGTCTGTAGTTTCCTGCCTCTGTCTTGGTCCCATTTTGTGAAGGGGAATCACATCTGCCTTCCTCCAGTCCTCGGGTACCACACCATCCTCCCATGATTTATTAAAAAGAGTAGCCAGTGGTTTCACTAGTTCCTCCCTTAATTCTTTTAGAATTCTGGGGTGAATTCCATCAGGACCCATTGCTTTGTCCACCTTCAGTTTTAGGAGTTCTTGCAAAACCCTTTCTTCTATGAAAGGACTGGGATCGACTCCCCTATCAAGAGTGCTTCTGTTCATTGGATTAGGCACTACCCCCTCCTCTTTTGTGAATACTGAGCAGAAATATTCGTTCAGTATCCCTGCTTTTTCACTGTCCCCCTCTGCCCACCCACCATTCATTCTATTCAGCCTCACTATCCCTCCCTTTGTCTTTCTACGCTCTCTGATGTACCTATAAAAGGTTTTATCCCCCTTCTTAACTGAGTTGGCTATCTTTTCTTCAGTTTGGGCCTTTGCTATTCTGATTTCCTTCCCTGCTTCCTTCTGCCTTAACTGGTACAGCTGTCTATCCTGCTCCTTCTGTGTTTCCTTATACTTCCGGAATGCTATCTTTTTCTTCCTGACTTTCACATCCACCTCTTTTGAGAACCATAGTGGCTTTTCTTTCGTTTTGATTTGTTTATTTGTTTCTCTAAAAGGCTTGTTGCCTCTGTGATGGCAGTTTTGATGGTTCCCCATTGTTGCTCCACACCTCCTTCTAGCCTGTTTGCTAGTGCTTTTCTGAGGCACTCTCCCATCTTGCCAAAGTCAGCCCTCCTAAAGTCCAGTACCCTCACTTTTGTATGGCTTGACTCTGTAGCTGAGTTTAACGTGAACCACACTGTTTGATGGTCACTTGTCCCCAGATGGCATCCCACTTCTAGATCTGAGATCCTCTCACTGCCCCCGTTTGAGAGTACGAGGTCTAAGATTGCTCCCTTACAAGTGGGTTCCGAAACTAGCTGTCTAATGGTGGTTACTTGTGGTGCAAGCCCCTTGTGCCATTTGGGGGGCTTTGAGAATTGGGCCCATAGTCTTTCAAATCTGCTTTTGCTGACTGTTTTCTTCATAAAGTTAATCACGTATTTCCCCCTATGCTTCTTTCATACAGTGTTTAATACTCGCACCTTCATTATAATATAATTAAATACATGAACTTTTTCTGAGCCTGATATCACTTCTCTTCTTCTTGTTTTAATACATGTTATTGTCATATATACATGGCCGCTAATAAAGGTAGAGTATATGGGTAGACTGGATGAGCCTAGCGGTTCTTATCTGCAGTCAATTTCTATGTTTCTATATGTAAGAAACAGTAAGGATGTTGAACAAAAGCCCAGCTATAATAGCCCTAACATAAATCAGAACCCAGTGGGCGCTTGTTTCTCGCATTATGACTTCGTAAGAATGAGGCTGTGAAACTGGGTAAACACCACAGTGCACCACTCACCACTCCACATTTGTGTACAGTCTGCGAAGATAATATTCCCCAAATATTCTTGCTTCCCACATAGCCACAATGTTTTGCCAGTATGGATTGTTTAGCAGACTGTTTTTACTGCTTCTATCATTTTGCTATCCCTTTCTTGCTTATAATTATTTATCTCACAAATAAAAAAGTCTACCTGCTTATATTGCTTTTTTAAAATCATTTGTTTTTCTTTTTTTCCGAGATTCCTTTGTTGCCACCCAGCTTATGCTAGGGTGCTACGGCAGTCCGACAGGAGGACACTGTATCTACCCTCTTCCAACGAGAAGAGCCACGCATTTGATGTTCGGTCCTCTCTCTCTCCCTGCCTGGCCCCCAACTGAACAAGGTCCATTCGGAAATTCGGTTCACGGCAGTAGGTAGCAGTAGTGATTATACTGTAGCGCTAGGGGCTGGCTTTTTCTGTTTATGTTAAGTAACCAAAATATTTGGTTTTTATCTATTATTTTCCCCTCCTATTGTCCACCAGGGATATACCCTGTAATCAGATAGGGATGTACACTGCCCTGTAATCAGACAGGGAATGGGATATACCCTGTTTAGGCTCTATGAGTCATCAGTGAGACAGCAGGGAGTTTTTTCAGTCAGGTCCATTATACCACACAGTGCCGGGCCAGTTCTGCTCCTCCTGAACCTGGCCCATTGAGGTGGCCACACAACTAAAACATTTTGACTGTACCATGTTGGCCTCCTAGTAGGTTGGAAATCCTTGCAAGGAGGCCAACATGGTGCTTTATTAAAAAAAAGTGCTGTGAGGCCTTGCCCTTTGGCAGTCCTTCACAATGAAATGAAGGGATGTAAAAAAGAGCCATAAAAGCAGGTAGCCTTTATTTGTGTGATAAATAAATAATTAAAGTAAGAAAAGGGCAGCAAAATGATAGCAGTAAAAACACTTCCCTAAACAAGTCCTGCCTGTGAAATGCTATGGTTTATATGTGTGGTCTTAATGGAAAATAATTCAACAACTTGATATTGAAAATGTTTGTGCAAATTGCAGCTGCTGAGGGAATGTCCTCTCCCCATGATACTACACCTAATGAGATCTTTTTTTATCATTATGCCAAAATCAGGAGGATTTGCACCAGGCGGTGACTGATTCTGGCTTACAGAGTAGAAACAGGTGTAGTCTGTCTAGTATGACTATTGTTTTTGTTTTTTTCACTTTTAGGGAAAAAAAACACTTTCGTAGCAGTTCTGAGAAACACTGAAAATTTAACTTATCTCACAAAGTGTGAAAATATTTACCCTGCCCTCTAGCTTGAGATTTAGAAGAGGAACAAAACTGCCAAGATTTTTTGCTTTGTAGCTAATTTTAACAAGTGGATAGAAGTAGACTGCTCTTTCACAATAAATAATTGCTAGTAAGAAAGGGATGGCAAATTGATAACAACAGAAACGCCCCCTAAACAAGCCCTATTGGCCAGGCTGTAACTGATTGCTTTTGTTTGCAGAGCAAAAACAGGCCTAGTATAGCAGTAGTTTTTTTTTCACTTTTAAGGAAAAAATTAAAAACTGTCCTAGCAGTTGTCCCGAGAAACACTGAAAATTGTCACACAAACGTGACAAAAATTACCCTCTCTATCTTGAGATTTAGAAAAGGAACAAGAACTGTCAAGATTTCTGATTTTTCTCTTATTTTAACAAGTGGATGGAAATACATTCTTTCTCAGCAGCAGCTCAGTCATCTGTCTCTCCCGCCTGAAACTTCAGCGAATGCTGGGTCCCATGACCTGCCTTCAGCGAGCTCCCAAAGCGACCTCTGAATGGACGGGAAGTCTCAAGAGATCCTAAAGTCTCATGCCTAGTTCCAGTAGCCGAATAATGAAACACAAATAATGAATAATCGGGACCCTCAAATGCGAATACTTGGTGAATATTCAAAATAAGGTATTCGGACACCCCTAGTTCAAAGTATATAAGGACCTTAAAGTCATTTTTGAAAACTGTAAATCCTTCGATGCATTTTCTATATCACTGCCAAATAATTGCTTTCTCCTAAAGGGAGCATTTAGCACAGATTGTTGTATATCAGAGGCAAAACCAGCCATCCTTAGCCAAAAGTGCCAGTAAAGGTTAATTCCCGAGGCAGTAGCTCTGGTGGCAGCATCTGAGGCATTATATGGTGTCCAGTGCTTTCCAGCCTCCTGTCCATTGGCAGTAGTCTGCTGGGCCAATATTTTGTCCTGGCCTTCTAGCATTTTATCAGTCAGGGAGGCTCTAGTCTTCCACTGTCAGGTCTGATATTTTATCATGTAAGCCTGATAATTTGCTCTCCTTAAGTCAAGTGAAGCTGAAGCAAAAGTCCTCTTTCCTATCACATCCTGCTTCATTGACTCCTTATCAGGAGGAATAGAATTCATGTGCTTGGGTGCGTTGGATCTATTATGAGCTGCCATAATCACCACTGAATCTGTTTCAGACTGTGATGAATAATATGGCTTTGTGGTGGGGGCTGAATATCTTTGATCAGGCTTTCTGAGAACTGCTGGCAATTCAGCTTGCCTATGCCAAGCAGTCAAAGTGGCATCCTCAAAA
Organism: Neoceratodus forsteri; assembly: GCA_016271365.2. NCBI lineage: Eukaryota > Metazoa > Chordata > Ceratodontiformes > Ceratodontidae > Neoceratodus > Neoceratodus forsteri. The sequence continues at coordinate 1,438,084,172 of CM057459.1, forward strand.
GCAGAATGCACAGTAAGAATAATAACCATGGGGGAGGCAGAAACCTCCAAGAACTCAGAGAGAATTATCTTGGAGGCATCCTCCTCCTCCTCTGCTTAAAACCCTAGTTTAGTCTGTACCTGTTTAAGGACAGCTTCAAATGAAGTATTTTCAGGTGGAGACCTAGGAGCTTGAGTCTACTACTACTACTCCTCTATATCAATAGCTTCCTCTTCTTCATCAATGATCTCCTCCTCCTCCTCCTCTTCCATATACTCCAGTTCATCATTGATCAACATCAGCTGAGGGTTGACAGGAACATAAGACAGTGGAGGAGGAGCCATCAATGGGAGTCCTGTTGACAGAGGCCATTAAAGGCCTATCATGATGGCGGGGACCGAGAACTGAAATATCGATGATTAGATCAACAATGGCACAGCTGAGGGTGTCAACAGAGGAAGCAACAACAGTGATGGAGGCAATAGGTGCTGAAAAGGGTGTAACATCATCTGGTATTAGAACTGTACGTCAACTGGCCTGAAGAGGTAATTGACGACCAAACTGTCTACAAGAACAGGACTGTGCCTGAAGGCGGTATGGGCTGAGAATCCCCCAGTGGGGAAGGCAAGACAGCACCACACTCTGACCTTGAGGTCTGAGAGATGGTCATGGAGGTAGTAGGAGCCACAGTCGGAGCTGGGGACCCATCTTTTCCACTACATTTTCCTATTAGTAGAGGTGAACAAGAATGGTTTAGGGAAGTGGTCTTATCCTAATGCCATTTCTCTATCTCAGCATGGCGGTGTTTCTCTGCCAATTTTGAGAACTTGTCCTTTTTCTTTGAAAAGTCAATGATGGATGCTATTGACCATGGGAACAGCAAATCAGGAACAGAAGTGGTTGATCATGGTAAAGTCATCTTTTCCACAACCTGTTTCTCCATTTCTTTCAGCTTCAGATGCACTTCTAAAGTCTTCTTGTGATGTCTCCTGGTTGCCAGGTTCAAGGTCTGGCAAACTGAGCAAACTTTAACGTCATGGTCTTTCCCAAGGCATACACATGAAGTGGCCATCATCTTTATTAAGTTTAACATTGCTACAATAGCATCAGCAGAACAACGGTTCCTTTTCTGTCAGTGGCAGAATAAGAGCAAAGTTTAAAATAAACTTCAAGCAGCAGCAACAGTGAAACCTTTCAAGTTCAATGGCATTCTTCAGCAGTGTTGGACCAATAAATGGTTGATGGTGTGAGAAAGAACTGAGGCATGCTGGGGATACCCACATTATATAGGGTCCTATGAGGCATGTTAACATGGATGGCTCCAGAGAGCAAAAATGTCCATGCCATCCTGATGCCAGCAGCTTACAGTTCTATGATGTAGCTCAATGGAGGGAGACATCCTCAAAAAAGATCTTGGTGATTCCATCCTTTTTTGGGATCAAGACTACCAGTGAAGCCCAAGGGTTTTCAGATTCCTGTATCACCCCTAGCTGTCTCATCTCTGCTATCTCCTCCTGAATTAGGTCTCATACACTAGCAGGGATCCTGTAAGCACTTTGTGTCAGAGGTTCACCTAAGACAGTCTCAATTTCATGCTCTGCCAATCTAGTGTACCCTAGCTTGGAAGTGAACAGAACCTGAAAGGTCTGCAGCACCCCAGTAATGTCCGCCCCCTGATCCAGGTTCAACTGTGTGGAAGACTGGACTGCATCTACTGAAGTCTCACCCCTGCTCTCTTTAAGCATATCAATAATATGATGCTATTACCTGTCCTCAGCTGGTGAACACATTAATAATAAAACTTTAGTTGTAAGGTGCCTTTCCAGAACCAAGGTGCCAAACAGGTTTAAAAACAAGCAACATTTGTACAAATTGCAGCAAATCAGTTAGTATGCAAACATTCAAAAACATTAAGATTAACACAGTCAGTCACCAAATGCCTGGTTCCATAAATGGGTTTCTACTGCTTGTTTAAAGCCCTTCACAGTTGTGGACTCTCGTAACTGGTGGGGTAGAGAATTCCAAAGAGAAGAGGCCACATGCATAAATGCCCAGGCCTCAGAAGATTTCAAATAAACTCTTGGAATCTCTAGCAACCCCACACCAGCTGAGAGGAGCAATCGCCTGGGGCGATAATGAATCAAAAGCTCTTTCAGGTAGTCAGGGCCCTGACCATGTAGGGCTTTATAAGTCAAAAGACAGACTTTAAAGGTGATTTGCTATTGTACTGGCAGCCAGTGCAGACCATGCAGCACCGGAGAAATGTGACAGTACTGAGAGGTTCCAGTCAAAAGCCGGACTGCTGCGTTCTGCACTAGCTGCAAATGGTGAATTTCAACCCGGAAAGCCCTAGATACAGGGAGTTACAATAATCCAAGCGGCAGGACACAAAGGCATGAACTAGCATGGGAAGGTCGCTGGATAGAACAAGGTGCCTAATCCAGGTGATATTCCTCAGAGGATAAAAAGAGGTATTGATGACGGCTGACACCTGCAAATGCAGGGTCAACCCCTCACCAAAAATTACCCCCGGGTTATGAACCTGTTCAGAGGCCAGGAGTGGCTGACTCCCGAGGAATAATCCTGAGGGGAATCTACCCCTGACCCCCCCAATCTGGCATCCTGGGTCCACAACTAGCACTTCAGTCTTTCCCAAGTTCAACTTCAGCCTACTTGAATCCATCCACTCCTGGATCTCTACCAAGCAGTTATTGAAGACTGAGAGAGAGCTCCATTCTGGTCAGGTTCAAAAGAAAGGTATAGCTGGGTATCATCAGCATAGCAGTGAAACCTCAGCCCAGGGCCAGCGTCAGCACCTAAGCCACCCAGGCAATTGCCCAGGGCCCCAACACCAGAGGGGAGCCCTCCAGGGACTCAAAAAGATAAAAAAAGTGCTCCATGCAGCACACAGACTGTGCTGGCAGCATACTTTTTTTCCCACAATCTGTGCTCGTAATGCTCTGAGTCAACCACTGCCTCCCTGCTGCTGAAGCCAGGTGTGACATTCAGCATTCACTTGTGCTGCTGAGCTGAGCAAGCCGAGCAAGTAACAAATGGACTGATCCCCCCCCCAAGGTTGCCTGTGTGAAGCTACAATGTGAGCCCAGCCCTGCTTGTTGACTGGCAGGGCCCTGATCCACTGCATTTCATGGGGGGGGGGTGTAGGATATGCAGGTGGCCAGTTGCTGGAGAGGAGTGTGGTGTAGGGATGGACAGGCCCTAAGTGCCATGGCCCTGCCAGACAGATTTAGCTTAGCTGCCTGTGTTATTGTGTTGTTGGGAACAGGCGCATGCACCAAAGCAAGGCAGGAGTTCCAGTAGGCCACTGGTGCAGCCAGGCAGAGTGGTGGCAGAGTACTGACTGGTAGGGCAGTCTGGACTGAGTTTAGAGCAATCGGGATGATTGTCTGAGCATGCGATGTCATCGCATCATTGGGCCAGTGGAGCTCCAAATGGCACCAGAGACACTGAACAGTCCAGAAGGAGTCGACAGCAAGCAACGGATGTGGTCTCACTGGCTATCTTTGATAAAGCTCACTGCTCCCCTCGTGAGAGTCGTGATCCATCCCTGACCCACATCACACAACAGTAGTGCCATACCAGGTAGGACAGAGTCATTTTATCTCCCTCCCGTTTATTGGGAAAATGGGTTGTCCTGACTGACTCCTTGGCTTGGCTAAGATAGGAGCATAGCATACTCCCCTGACCCCTGCAGCTGTGTTTGGTTTGGGATCTATATGGGAGACAGACAGGTAGCCCTGGGGGGAGAGAGGCTCAGCCTGGCATGAGCACGAGTGACTCAGCTTGCTGGGTTGGTTGGTGTGGATTGGAATTCTTTCTGTCTGAAATTTTAAATCTCAGTTTATCTTCTTGATAGCTCAAAAAGTCACTGCTGTGTGGAGAGAAGAAGGTCGCTGCTTTGTTGTGTGGAGAGGGTTTATGATGGACGGTTGGCATTGAGTCCTATATTGGGGGGGCAGGGGATGTTTCTCCTTTGGAAGTTAGTTGGTACTGTACTTACAATTAAATTCTGCATTGCGTAAATCTTGATTCCTCTCTCGGGGGGGGGGAGGCAATGCTTGCATCTGTAACAGACTCTGCAAAGTCAGCTGTTGTTTGTTTTTGCTTGTTTGTTTTGTTTTTTTACAGGTGGGTGAGTCTGAGGGGGAGCGCATTAGAGGTCCATTGCCCAGGGCCCACAAAAGCCTGATGCCAGCCCTGCCTCAGCCCATACCTCCTTACAATGCCTCTGAGGGGCAGCATATACACTACGAACAACACAGGGGACAAAACCGATCCCTGAGGAACCACACAAGACAGAGGAACTGGGTCCGAAGAATAAATCTCAGACACCACCCTCTGAGTTCTTCCAGTGAGGAAAGATGTAAACCACCTGAGGACTGTACCTGACAGGCCACAGATGAACCTCAGATGGTCAAGCAAAACCCCATGGTCCACAGTGTCAAATGCTGATGAGAGATCAAGAAGAACCAAGATGGAGTGGTTCTTCCGATCTCTAGCCATCAAGAGATCATTGAGCACCCGAACCAGCGCTGTCTCGGTACTATGCTTTTTCCGAAAACCGGACTAGAGGGGTCCATAGATGTCATGGATGGTTAAATGGCTCTCCAGTTGCACAGCCCCTACCTTCTCAATCACATTCCCTAAAAAGGGAAGGTTAGAGATTGGTCTGTAGTTCGCATGGCAGTTTGGGTCCAAAGAAGCCATCTTCAGAAGGGGTGTTACCACCACCTCCTTCAGGGAGCTAGGAAACTCACCTGTTTCCAAGGTGCACCAAACTATTCGTGCAAGGACTGGACTGATGGAATCAATACAACCCACAATCAGGCAAGTTGGTCCAGGGTTCAAACTACAGTACATAGGGTGTGCATCTTGGACAATCCTCATGACGTCCATGAACTCCGGGCGGTCGAAGGTACTCCAGGAAAGCTGAAGGCCAGTGGCCAAGTGCTGATCATCAGCAACACCCATAGAGTGCACAGGCTGGAGAGCTGCCCTGATGTTGGCCACCTTAGTTGCAAAGAACCGAGCAAGCTCAATCACTCTATTTGCGAAAACGCTTTCCAAACTCGTAGACAAGCCAGGTTGCACAGCCTGTCCATGGTTCAGCTGAGCTGGTTGGTTCTGAGCAACTGCAATCTCCCTGGACAGGAACTCTGCCTTCTTACAGGAGATTGCAGATTGATAGGCTTGATAATGAACCATCAACCTAAGGTGATTGGTATCAAGGGCTGATCTCCGCCAGCAATGCTCTAACCTTCGTCTTGTCACCGCATCTCTCTCAAGGTCTCATCAAACCACAGAGACCTAGGGCAAAGGGAGAGAGGACGAACATGGACGGGAGCAATGACATCCAGGGCCACCGCAATGGCCATATTATAGGCCATCACGAGGTCTTCTGGGTTGCTGTTTGCAACCGGAATGGATGATAGGTCAAGCACTGCCATAAGGCCATCAGAATTAATATCTCGTAAAGGGCGGCATTTGACCATCTCCACAGGGGTAGGCATTCAGGGAGGGGTGCTGAAATTAAACCCCATGGTGTAGCGATCGGACCATCTGACTGGGTCCACCCTCAAATCAGAGGTTTCGATCCCCAGGAGGAAAACCAAGTCAAGAGCGTGACCATGTTTATGGGTGGCAGAGGTAAGTACCTGTGTAAGGCTCAGAGATGTCATCAACTGGAGGAGGTGTTGTCCAAATTGTGAGAGTTCTTCATCGACCCAAGCATTGAAGTCGCCCAGGACCATCAACCTGGGAGACTCAAATGCCATGTCAATGATGAAGTCAGCCACTTCCTGAAGGAACCGCCTCCCATCCCCTGGTGGACGGTAGATGAGGGCGATCCAACAGCCTACACCTGCTACAACAGTGCACTCAAATGACTCAGCCTCTTCAACTGGTACACTCATGAGGCCCAATTCAGACTTGAAACAGACCACAACCCCCCACCCCTGTGATCCAATCTCAAGCGGTGAATCACCAAGTAACCTGCTGGAATTGCGGCCTCTAAAGTGGGGCTAGAGTTCTCATCTAGCCAGGTCTCGGTGATGTAAGCCACATCCACCAAATTTATAAGATCTGCAATAATTGCCGTCTTGTTTTTGATGGATCTGGCATTGCATAACACCGCTCAAGTTGGATGAACTTCCAGGGCCTCCCGAACTACATGCCCACCCGATTTGCTGGTGCCCATGGGCATGGAAACCAAACATGGAGAACCGCAATCCGGATTCCATTTCACCCCAGGGCGTCTTCTGGACCTTACAACCCCGATGCAATGGCCCCACTCATTCAACCTCTGCTGTTTGCACCCCCAACCCCTCCCTTCCCCCGACACACAATATCCAGTGCTCTACAATGCTGGTAGATAGAAAGGTGTAGTGGAGGGGAAACGAAGGGGCGGAGGGAGTGAAGGGTGGAGGATGAGTAGCACACGACCATGGGGGCAGGCCTCCAGCACATTCTGAAGACTGAATTTAGTAAAACCTAAAACCAAATAAATTTAACATTAAACAAAAAATGAATAAAACAACCCCCCCCCACTAAATATAAGTAAAATAAATCAAATCCAATCTTTTAATCCAAATAAACTAACAATTAAATAATGAGAAAACACCCAAAATAAAAAGTCCCCAAAGTTGCAGAAGCTTTGCCGGTGGCTGAGGAGAAAATCCTCAGAGCTGCAAAAGATCACAATACTAGGGGAAAGATACCCACGTTTCTAGTCTCCATTGGATCTCTCACCTCCAGGGAGACATGTAAAAGCCCCAGGAAATCACACATCCAGGGCAAAACAGATGTAAAAACTGCTACCAAAGCAGATCCTCTCAAGCATGATATGGTTTGAGTGTATCTATACGATAGGTAAGGCTTTTGCAGGTTCAGCCTGGCAGTCTGAGCACAAAATTCACATCATTCAGTTTCTTAAGTCACAACAAAAGAGCCCTGACAGGCAGCCTGCAATTTGCTGTACTTCACTTCAGTGAGTGCCATTACTGTCTGCCCAACCTGATGTGCTGGAGTCCTCGCATCCCGATCGTATGTTTTCTGCATGTTTGGGGCTTGCAGGAGATTCTTCTGTGCATAGGTCATGTACTCTATTAAATTCTCCTGGAAGTTCAGTACATTCTCCACAAAGCTCTCCTTGCTTGTGGGGGACTTCCGAGCCCATTCCTCTCTGGCCAGATTCAATGGACCTCTTACCCTGTGTGCATAGAGTAGTTCAAAGGGTGAGAATCCCATGTACTCCTGTGGCACCTCCCTTTAAGCAAATAGCGAGAGAGGCAAATACTTGTCCCACTCTCTGGGGTGATTGTCTACGAAGGATCAAATCATTTGTTTTAACAAGGAGTTACATTTCTTGCACAAGCCATTCCACTGTGGATAGTATGGGGAAGTTTTTAGCTGTCTCACTTTGCATTTTCCCACAAGGTAGTTATCAGGGTGGACATGAAATTTGTGCTCCTGTCTGGTAAAAGTCCCTCAGGGATCCCAACTCTGCAGAAAATTCCCAAAAGCTTATCTGCCACCTCCTCTGCTTCCACAGAAGACATGGCAATTGCAAAATCAGCAACCACCAAAACAAATCTTTCGCCTGTCCTACTAACAGTACTCAGGGGTCCCACAATATCCATAGCTACTCTCCTAAATGGTTCCTATACAACAGCCAATGGCACAAAGGCAGCCTTTGCCTTATCTCTTGCCTTCCCTGTCTTTTGGCATGCTAAACAAGTTTTGCAGTACCACACCACATCTGAGAAGATAGTGGGCCAGTAGAGAAACTGCAAAAGTCTATTTTGGGTCCTTTTAATGTAATACCCCAAAGATGGGGTTCCTCAGCAGTTCCTTGTAGTCCCCAGTCCTCCCAGTGTACCCCAGTAAAGGTGCCCAAAATTCACAGACTGAAAATTATGCCAAGCCAGATTGCTATGCCAGCAAGTGGCAAAAGTAAACAGTGTGCCCAGGATAGAACGCTGTGCTGACCTGCATATGCACAGCATTCTAATACCAGAACTAGAACCCAGATTGCCTCCAGCTACTGAAGACTGCCTTCCTGCTGTGTGGCATGGTCGGTGGTGCCATCGAAACACAAGAAGAAATAAAGCCATCCAGTTCCCGGTGAAAAGAGCTTGGTGTCCCGTTTTATTATTTTTTATTTAAAGTAAAGTGTAGGTCCCCTGGAGGCGGCAGTAGCAGAGCCGCATTGTCCTGAGTGACGGATAGAGAGAACCAGTGTCAGGAAGACCCAAAAGGCCCCCCTGTCGTCCACCATTCTGCCATTTCCAGAAACGCCCTTCCACTGACAGCAACTCCTGACACCTCCCGAACCAGCTTCCTGAATCCCAGGATGGGGCAGTGAGTCGGTTGCAGCACACCAGCAAAGTGCTGACCTCCAAGAAAACAAGCAGTAAGTTATTTATTTATTATATTAAAAGTAGCGCTAGGCACTTAAGAAAATGGCTGAGCACCCTAATGGGGCAGGCCAGAAAAAGCTGCATTTAAATAATTAAATATTCAGGGCATGATGACGCCCACAGGAAGGGGCTAGTACAGAAAGGCCCATGAGGGGGGGCTCATGAATATTCATTAGAGGCGGAACAAGGTGGGTCAGAAGTGAAAGAGTGACAGCAAGGCCCCAGTCAGGCCTAAGATTTAAAGGGCCCAGCCACAGAACGGTCCAGATTGCTTAAGAGGGCAGGCTTCCCAGGTCTAGTAAAGGCCCAGCAGTTAAAATGATAACAGACCCAAAGATTTAAAGGGGCCTAGTTAAGAGAGGCCCAGGCCTTCAAAGGGCCTAGTCAGGGGCACAGTATCAATGAGGCCAAGTCTTCAGGCTTATGCTTAAAAAGGGTCCCAGAGCAAAGGGCAGCCCAGGTTTTAAAGGGGCAACAGGCCTGAATGTCTATTTAAAGGGGCCCAGCCGTATAGGCCCAAGCTGTTAAAGGGGCAAGTTAGGCCCATAACTGCTGTTAAAAGAAGCAACTAGGCCCAGATCTTAAAGGGGCAAGTTAGGCCCACAGCCACTTAAAGGGGCATCACACGGTCCAGGACATGTAGCTAGCCATTTAGGCCCACAGGTGTTATAGGGCCCAGCAGCACAATCGACCCCAGGTGTTATAGGAGCCTAGCTAGCCATTCAGGTTCACAAGTGTTAAAGGGACCTGGTCAGACATTTGGGTTTGTAGCATTTTGAAAGTGCCTATTGCCAACTGCAGCATATCCACAGTAACAGGAGAATCTGATTGAGGATCCCTTGGTAGTTAGGTCCACTGAAAGCTAGGGTTCACCTAGAATAGTAAAGTGCCTGTTTATTTACTGAGCTCTGCACATTGAGACTGTGCAGTTGACCACTACAGTCGGAACTGTGACATTTATTGTACTGGTATTCATCCTACAAACAATGTAAGTGCCAGAACTTTCTTTGCATTGCTTTTTGCCAGCATTTCAGTGCTGGGAAAGTACCCAAATCAGTCTTCAGCAATCTTCAGAGTCACTTCACTAATGTGCATCCCTATCAGGCTTCATCAGTTCTTCAGGAATCATCTTCCAGTGCATCCCAGGAGCAGCCAATAGCAACTTCAGGAAGAACCGTGCCACAGTTGTCTCAAGTTGCATCGTCATGTTGATTGCTTTCCTTTGACAGTTCCCCAAGTATGGCTTGGCCCAGTGCAGAATCTGCAGTGCATTTTCTTATTTTGATGTCCGCATCAGAGTACCGTCCAGATAATTTGTTCCAGTTCTCTGAGTGACGCTCTGTTTGTTGTTTTAAGTGTGCTCTTGGCTCGTCCGGCCTTGGAGACCCAAATTTTGTCACATTTTGACACGTGGTTTGTTGCTTTATGTGTGCCCTTGGCTCGTCCGGCCTTGGAGCCCAGAAGACCATCGTTCCCCGATGTCTGGAGATTTCCTTATCCAGACTTTTGTATCCAGTGGAGTCTGCATCATCTTTTCATCCAGCAGTCCAGAAACAGGCTGTGGCAAGGTGATCTTTTTCGTCTTCCTCATCTGGCAGTTCAGAAGTAGGCTGTGGCAGGGTGATCTTCTTCATCTTCCTCATCCAGCAGTCCAGAAGCAAGCTGTGGCAGGGTGATCTTCTTTGTCTTCCTCATTCGGCAGTCCAGAAATGGACTGTGGCAGGGTGATTTGCATTGAATTCTTCACCTGGCAGTCCAGAGGTGGACTGTGGCCAGGTGGTTTGCATTGTTTCCCCTTTCTGGGCAGTCCAGAAGTGGACTGCGGCCAGATTTTGTGTGTTTCCATCCCAGTAGCCCTCAGTGGATTTTTAGCCAAAGAAATCTTTATATCTATTTCCATTCTGGTGACCCTAGAGAGGTGGGGTGTGGCCGAGAAACTCATGGTCTGTTAAAAATCCTCTCTGCATTCCCCTAGTTTCCCAGAATGTTCTCAGAGTTGACAGCCAGTTGAGTTGATTCTTGTCACGACAATCCCTTTGATTACATTTTCTTCTCGACGACAGAGAAAATCTGAATGTGCACGAACTGCCATCTGCCATATGTATAGACTCTTCCTATAGCATGTAGAGTGACTGATTGTGTGGAGTACTCCAGGTAACAATTAGAGGTCCACCTAGAGGTTGACTTAGAAAGTTCTGAAGAGAGATTAGAAATAGGATACTCTTACAGTGTAGCTGTTACAGCCAATTGATCGTTTTTGCCTATTTTGCTATAGAATCACCCTCTTACAGGGAGTAGAAATCGGACACTGTTATAGTGTAGCTGTATAGCGAATTCCTACTACAGTTCTCCTCATATAGGAGATTAGAGTCTCAGTATGACATCCAGGAGACCAGACCTGGGTTTGAATCCCACAGCTTCCACTTGCATATTGTGTGACCCTGAGCAAGTCACTTAACCTCCTTGTGCTCCCAGGTCACTCCTGTAAAAAAGCTTTCAGCTTAGTGTGCTATACCTGGTTAAAAAAAAAAAAAACAGAAAAAAAATACAACTAAACTAAAAAAAAAAAAAATTAAAAAAAAAAATTAGATTCTCAGTATAAGGCCTCAGGGCACTAGTAAGATAACAGAAGCAGTACTTAATGCTGTTGTACCCTTTTCCTCCTGTTCCCTACCATATGGTCCATTGCTCAATAAACTGGTTCCTTTCTCAAATCGTGCCTCCTGCCTCTCCATTTTGGTGAAAGTAACAACAGGTAACCAAATAGGGAAACAACTGGCTTACCACCTAGTGGATATACTTTGAAAGTCTGATTTCTAATATTTAGACAATCGAAGCACTCATTCATCGCAACATCCTCTACTTTCGGCTCGCTTCATTTGTTTCTAGGTGCCCAGACATTGGAATGTCATGTGCCAGCTGTACCAGATAACTCCTGCATCCCTATGGTATCACTATCTGTTGGAATATGCCCCCCTTCCTTGCTCCTGGCTTTGCCCACCACTGCCTCAACAGTAACCAATCCAGCAGTTTCAAGTATCCAGTTTGTGGCATTCTTTCACTGCTAAGAATCTCTGCCACCTCCCTTATTTTACTCATGCTTGAATCCTGTTGTTATGCCTGCATTATCATATATTTGTACACACTACCCATCCCCAACCTCTCTCTGTACTTGATGCAGTTCAGTCTCTGAGGCATCAGCTTGCAGAGGTGTGAGGTGCTCAGACACTTCCAGCTGTCTGTCACCTCTGCTATCAGCCTTTCTTGCTGGGTGCTGTGGGGAGTATCCTGAGCCCTGACTCTCCTTTCAGTGCAGAACCTCTGATTGTGTCCCTAACACACCGACTGCCCTCTCACTTTGTAGCTGTGGGGAGTCTTCCAAGTCTTTTCCCTGTACCCCACCCCCCCTTTTCTCATAGTCAGCAGCTGTCTCCTGCTGTAGCTGAAGGGTATCTTCACAACATATTGTCTCTCCCTGGCTCTGAATGGTCCACCTGGTGCTCTGACTGTACCTCCTTGTCACACTTCCTGCAGTTGTGGGGGAGTTTTATGCTGCCCTAACTGCACATCCATCTCATAGTCTGCAGACTCTTTCTGCAGCTGAAGGGGAGTTGTGAGCTGTTTCGTCTACCCTCCTTTCTTGTGCTCCTGTTCAGTACAGGGCAGAACAGAAATCTCACAGGCATCTGCAATCTCCCCTCCTGTTATACTCTGATTCTGACTCCTTGTGGCAACACAAGGAATATTTCCACATGGGGTCCAGGTCATAACCCAGAATTACATCAAAGGGCAGCTCTACAAGCATACCCATTTCTGGTGTTCCCTCATACCCCTCCCTGTTAGAGAACCTTAGCTATAGGTACCACCCCGTGGCCCCCCTCCCCTGTCTCAGTTTGGCCATTCAACACTAATGCTTGTTTAACTAGTGACAGGCTTGCGCCAGTATTGTGGGATTACCAGTTTGTGCCTAAGTATGTCTAGTGGCTAGAGTCCCACTTCCTCACAGTCTGGTCATGCCACTCTGCAGCCTGATTCACAGTTTGTGAGGCTTCTGTAATGCAGCCAATACCTGAGCTCCTCTCTGACACATTCTTTAACAAGCGTTTGTCAATGATGAATGTTTGCTTGCTTGTTGGCATTGGTAGTGCAGGAGTTAGAGAGATGCATATTAGGAATGGCACTAAAGTGCTGAAGGAACGCCAATCCCCACCCCCACCCTGCAGAGACTGACAAGTGTTGGGGCTGTGCCTTTGGGTCGTCAGCAATAACACTCACACCATTCCACCCCACCCCACCCTGCAGACACTAACAGGTGTCAGTATGCCTTGAAGTCTGCGGCTCTTACGCTCACCCCATTCCATAAGGAAATAAGCTGAGATGGGTGCAGTATAGAAGAATGAGGTGAACATTAGGGCTGAAGACACCGAGGCACACCTCAATGCCTGTCAGTGGCTGCAGGGTGGGGGGTGGTGGGAGTGGAATGGTGTGAACATTACGGTCGATGACCCCAAGTCACACACCCCCCCCGACGACTGTCAGTCTGTACAGGGTGGGTGTTATTGTTGGAAACCCTAACGCCCGGGGAATTTGTTGGTATTTTTGCTCCAAATTTTCAACATGGGATTTTTGGGACCCCACCTCATGAACAATGACATTCTCATTTCATTACTCAATCCCAAAAGGTGATTTTGTACAGCGAGTGTGCCATTCAGTGCCACAGGTGTGAACACATTTCAGGCAGGATGTGAAAAATGACAGCTATATTGCTCATGAGTAGGTGTGAAAAAATGGCAATGTTGAAAATCTGGAATAAAAATATGAAAAAATGGTGAAGTTACGAGTGTGCGTAGAATGTGTGCAATGCACCCTCATAATGCAGTCATTTTTTGGAGTATTTTCACCAAATTTTCAACATGGCCTTTTTGGGACCTCCCCTCATGAACAGTGGCACTGTGATTTCGTTAATCTGTCCCGAAAGTTGATTTTGTACAGTGACTATGCCATTCTGTGCCACAGGTACAAAAACAACATTTCAGGAAGTATGCGAAAAATGACAGCTGTACTCTTCATAAGGGGGTATGAAAAAATGGCAATGTTGGAAATTTGGAGTGAAAATATTAAAAACTGATGAAGTTATGATCGTGCGTAGAAACTGCGCAATGCACGCTCATAACACAGTCATTTTTTTGGATTTTTTTCAGCAAATTTGCAAGAAGGGCTTTTTGGGACCCCACCTCATGAACAGTGGCACTGTTGTTTCGTTAACTGGTCCTGAAAGGTGATTCCCTGCAGCGACCGCGAAATCACCTTTTGGGACCAAGAAATGAAATGACAGTGCCAGTGTTCATGAGGTGGGGTTCCAAGAACCCCATGGTGAAAATTTGGGACCAAAATTCCAAAACTTGGCTGAGATATCAACCTAAATTGAAAACCCCCATTGACTGCCATTATAGGGCTTACCATCATTTCTTCAGTTCCCAGCTGGTCTTTGAAGAGTGCAGAAGTGTTCCCAGACCACAGGAGATAGCTGTTCCTGACCTCTGGAAGTAAGTACGGGTGAGGGGGTGGAAGGAGGTGGAACTGTTTTCTTTTTTACTGGTGAAATATTAACAAAATGGATTTCTGCACACTGGGGTGTGCTCCCAGTGTGCCAGATTACTGGAGTGGGGGATCAATGCCGACCCAGGAATTGGGCACCCCAAGGTCAGCTGAGAACATGAGGTGTGGGGCAGGTGGTGCATCTGACACCAGGAGTGGGCATCTCGATGTCAGAAACATCAAAGAAGTATTTTTTGGCACACTGGGGTTGGCTCCCAGTGTGCCACATTGATGGGGGGAGGGGAGATACATGGTGACACAGGGATTGAGCACCCCAGTGTTGGCAGGGACAGAGAATGGAGGGTGCGGGGTGGGCAGTAGCAGTGGGAGGGAATGGAATTATTTTATGTCGGTGCAGCGGAGAATGGAGGGTGCGGGGCAGGCAATAGCAGTGGGAGGGTTTTATGCCAGTGCAACAGAGAACAGAAGGTGCGGTGCAGGCAGCAGCAGTGGGAGGGAGTGGAATTATTTTATGTCGGTACAACGGAGAATGGAGGGTGCGGGGCAGGTAATAGCAGTGGGAGGGAGTGGGAGGGTTTTATACTGGTGCGACAGAGAACAGAAGGTGCAGTGCAGGCAGCAGCAGTGGGAGGGAGTAGGAGGGTTTTATGCCGGTGTGATGGAGAACAGAAGGTGCAGGGTGGGCAGCAGCAGTGGGAGGGAGTGGGAGGGTTTTATGCCAGTGCAATGGAGAACGGAGGATGTGGGGTGGGCAGCACCAGTGGGAGAGACTGGGAGGATTTTATGCTAGTGCAACAGAAAATGGAGTATGTGGGGCAGGTAGCAGCAGTGGGAGGGAGAGGGATAGTTTTATGCCGGTGTGACAGAGAATGAAGGGTGCGGGGTGGGCAGCAGCAGCAGTGGGAGGGAGTGGGAGGGTTGCATTTTGGTGTGATGGAGAACAGAGGGTGCAGGGCAGGCAGCAGCAGTGGGAGGGTTTTATGCCGGTGCAATGGAGAATGGAAGGTGCAACGTTTAGTATGAGTAGATCAAGGGCCATATATTCAAAACTCAGCCCCAGGGCTAAATTAGCACCGCACGGCATGCCAAATTAGCTCGGAACCATTAGCATGCCATAGTCAATGAAATAGCCCTGGGACTAAATCTGCTGAATATAGCATACAAAGGAAGAAGTGCAAACAGGGCTGTGAGTGTAGTGCAAAATAGCCTGGGGAATAAGATAGCACTGAATATAGCAAACAGGACAGCACAGAATATTGCAGCCAGGGCAGTGCAAACAGCTGCAGCAACACAGTGCAGAGTGGAACAAAACGGTCACAAGGGGCACATGCAGAGGAGTGGATCCCAGAATCAGAGCACAAAAGCAGACAACAATGGATAACTCCAGCAATGGCCATGCAATCCACGAAGTCAATGCATGAAACCACACATGCACCAGCAACAGGAACCCAAGGGCCAAAACAACCACTCCAATGATGTAACACCCAGGCAAGAACCACACAGGGCACAGGAATTCAAAACGGTAATATCTATATTGTGAGCAAAACATGAACAACAACTATGTACAAAAAACGGTGCAAAATGTGGAGGGGAAGCAGCAATCAGGAAGAGGGGAATGGGACATAAACAAGTGGAAGAGAAACAACAGTGAAGAAAGAACAGTGCATAAAAAGAATATCAAACAGTAACTATTTCCAGAAGCAGCACAGCTACGGGGGAGCAGGGAAGGTAGTATGAGAAAGAAAGGAGCAGTAAGGGACAACGGCTAGGGAACAGCAGGTGGTGGTGGTGTTGGTGGTGCAGGGAACCATTGGTCCAGCAGCTATGCCACCCATCTGATCTCCGCAATGAGCACTGCCTGCTGCTCAATCAGTGTGAGCTGCCGCCTCATAATGCAGTGAAGTAGGTCGTCCCTCCCCTCACCTTCCTCAGGCCTGGTGGCCCACAATGAGCTCCTCCATAGATCTATGAGTGGAAAGACAACCATGTAAAGATGGAATACTGACAATGCGGATCAATGCAACTCTCCAGTATGATGCCCCAGTGGAGGACAGCATGTACCAACAACCGTGGCCATGTATCCAAGGTATAACACCACACATGCCACCAGCACCATGCCTGTATGCCGCAGCCGAAGGCAACATGGCCACACAGCCACCACATGCACACAGGAAGGCCCGGAACAGCCCTGCTGACAACCACATGTCTGGGATGATGCACCACGGCTGAGCAATGCAGTGGCAGCCAGACTGCAGAACAAGGACCTACCCCCGGAACACACACACACACACACACACAGGCCCACAGCACCAACAGTACAGTAATGCAATGCAATGGTTGGGACATGCTGCCCATTAAAACAGTAGTCACAGACAGTCAGCTACATAACAATACATCCACACGGCACACAGGCCAGGAACAAGCCAGCAAACCCATGCCTCAATGCCACCCACTGGCCGTACTGCTGGAATAATGACCCCCCCCCACCTATGCCATGACCGGGACAGCACTGTGGGAGCATGCACATGTAAAAGCATGGCAAGTGACATTGTCCAGCTGTGATAGCCCCCCTCAGTACAACACCCATGCCCACCCTGCTGCAGCAGCAATGCATGCAAACAGTATGGAGGCATACTCACATGTGGCATCCTGCTGCTCCTCACTGGTATCTGTACCCCTTTGGGCAGTGTCCTGGCCCCTCCTGCTGGGCTGGCTGGTCCTATCTGTGCGGTCTACAGAGGGAAGGGAGAACAATGTTGTCACAACAGCATGGATGGCACTATGACACATACAACTCCATAGCGAGCATGGCAGTGAACGCCACAATGTATTCCCCCACCAGTGCAGGGACCATGGGATGCCGGAAGGCACTGGGTGCTTGTACGACACATGCAGCAATGGCATGCCAAGCAGTGTGGTTTGTGCAGACTGCACAGAGCAATACATGACCCCCGCAGACATGGACACCTTACGACCACAGAAGCACAGCACCGGGCACACTGCAAAGCACAGACAGCCCATCCATCTGACACCACCCACCATGTGATCGTGTGGGCGCATGACAAGGATGTACACACATATACTGGGTGCATAGGTGTGTGCATGCGTGTGCACGCACACACACACACACACACACATGCACACACACACACACACTGACATGGGAACAGGTGTGCCACAACAGAGGTGAACATTTACCTGGTGCAGGCACAGTCCCCTCCTGAACCATCCTTCTGAAGCAATCCAGGCGCCGCCTCTCCCGACGCTGCAGGTCAATATACCTGTGCCTGCATTGCTCCCCATTGCTTGGTATGCTGGTCCTCTGAGACAGGTGGTGGGAAAATGACACCCAGACCTGCCATTTGGGCCAGTCACCCTCCCTGACCTCCTCAAACAACAGGCAGTCCCTCTATACCACCAGCTGCACCAGGTTGGCAGATTCAGCATCCCCCCACCTGTGGTCTCTCTGCACCACTGCCCTCTGTCTCCTGTCTTCTGGCATTGTTCCCAAATTGGCTGGCAATGCCACCACCCTTACACCCTTGTGAACACACAGTGCAACAGGGAATGGCCCCTGTGCACATTTGTGCAAGCGGGTGGTGCAAATTTGGACTAGTGCCACACTATACCCAGCCTGCGCCAGTCAGCATGCATGACCCCTGCATGCCCCCACACATCATGACATCATCCTGCATGCTCAGTAAGTCTGGCACTAACTGGGATTATGCGACACTAGACGTATAGCGTGGCACTACAGATTGCCTGGCACTAAGATGTTAGCCAGGGCTAAAGTTTGCAATATTCAAAGCCAGTATGCAATGTTGTGTTGAGTATTGTTTTGCTGTTTGTTCTTGCATTTTTGCTCTGTAATGTTTGTTGAAAAATATAATAAAATATACTAAAATAAAAAAAGCCGGTATGCAAATGAATCTACTTAAGCATTCACAGAGCAAACCACCAAATTAACATCCCATTACAGCCTAATATGCATGCATTATCAAGTGGATTGCCCGGCTGGGATATTCAAGGCCTCCCTGAGCCCCACCTGCAGGTCCGTCAGATATAGCAGGAGTTAGGTGGAAGACAGTCTGCAACAAGAAAGGCCCCAGGATGTCACAGCAGGGTGAACAGGCTGATGTAGGTATGTAGGCCACTGTACCCACAATCCTGTACTGTATGGCTACACAGTGTGCATGGCTATGCATTGTAGTAAACCGGAAGAATGTTGTGGGCTGTGGTTTACATGAAGGCCTTGTCCTGGAACACTGCAGGCCACAGTGCCACAGGGCCTGCATACAGGCATCCACATCCACAGCGCTGCAGGGTAACCATGCCCCCCTCTCATGCACCCTGTCTGTGTACAATCATGACCGTGCTCACAGCGGCACACTCAAGGCAGCACAACCGCGGCACCAGTGTAGCAGTGCCTGAGGTACCTGCAGAACATGCACCCATCACTGCCTGCTACACCGGCTCTGTGTATTCCTGCAGTGGGTCTCGGCACCCAACTAAGGATCTAGGTTCGAGCAGACTTGATAGACCATAAGGCCTAATCTGCTGGCAAATAGTATGTTAGTATGTTAGCGTATCATGGGTACACCATATGAGTGTTTGTGTCAACACACATGGCAGGACATGTACATGTACAGCACATGGGGCCACCACACAGGCATCCCCATGCACTGTGTGATGACAGTCTTGCATGTATCCTGTGTGTGTGTGTGTGTGTGTGTGTGTGCCATATGCCCTGTGCTGACGTCCAGTGGCAGTCTCTAAGGTGGAGGCCCTGGGACTGTCCGCTGGCCATACCACAGGCATCAAGGGTGGGGATGAGAGGAGCGGCACACAGTAGCCCATGCATGGCCTGTCCCCCAACATCCGTATGACAGCCCCATGTTACGTATACTTCCAGATATTGTCAAATGTGCAGTATGATGGCGAGTCTGGACTATGCAGCACAGCTATGCCACAGCTCCGGTGGTCCATAGCCATAACAGGGATCCCACAGCTGATGACCTTGTGTGGACATGTGTGTGCTGCTGTGGTGCCCATATCACGGTCCTGTCACTCTGTGGTCCACAATGGCAAGTTGGGGCCATGGCAAGGCCTGGGGCACCTGTGTACTGGTGGGCCTCCGACTTACCTGTGTCATAGAACCACAGGGACTGCCAGTCACTGTACTGACTTTGCAGTGCATTGTCCGGCAGTCACACACACATGGTGACATACACACACACCAGGAGCTCACTCACAGACTGAGACACACAAACACACACACACACATCCTGTGTTGCTGGCATTCACTTATCACTGTCACCCTCCTTCTCACACAGGTGCCAATGACTGACAGGCCTGTCTTCAGGTATACAAGTTCTCTGACGAGGAACTCAAGGCCATGGTTATAGTATACAAAGAAAGGGAGGCACTAATGTGGCCACCATTCTCCAAATATAGATGGAGACCACTGCAGTGGTCAATGCCTTGGGTGGCTGAGGAAGGAGCGTGGATGCATGTCGGAAGAGGTGGCACAACAGACAGGCCAAGGAGGAAGAAGCATGGTGGCTGAAGTTGTACCACACTGTGGGCACAGGTGTTCCGCTGCACCCCGGATTGCATGATCTGGGTGGGGGTCTGTGTGCACCATGCCTGTGATGGTGTGTGAGCATTGTACTCTGGGTCATGGCAGGCACCATGTGGCATTGGGGGTACTCTTGTAGTGTGCTTGCTGGGGTAGTAGTATGGGTGTACTGTGATGTGTACAGGCCACTAACACTGTTTCTCTTGCTTCGCAGCTCAGGTCGTTGGACATG
Organism: Neoceratodus forsteri; assembly: GCA_016271365.2. Taxonomy (NCBI): domain Eukaryota; kingdom Metazoa; phylum Chordata; order Ceratodontiformes; family Ceratodontidae; genus Neoceratodus; species Neoceratodus forsteri. The sequence goes on from CM057459.1 coordinate 1,438,103,958, forward strand.
CAGCGGTGGCCCATGTGGTGGAGGGTGAAGACAATAGCCAGCCCAGACCATCAACATCTGGCCTGCAGGGGCATGGTGCCCAAGACACTTCGGCAGCAAGGAACACCACCATGGGGAGGCACCGCAGCCATAGCGCATGATGAAGATGATATTGACGAGCAAAATTATGTCACATTTGTACCCAGACTGAAGTTCCTGGAGGACATGGACTTTGAGGTGGGGGGGCTCAACATCAGGGTTTTCTGTTGGCCCTGAGGACCTGTCCATGGCTGCCAGCAGTGGCCATGGTGCTGCCACACAGGCCTCACCTGCTTGGCAGGTGGTGCCCTTGGTCCTGCCAGGGTCTCCTGAATTATTTGGGACGGTACCTCTGCGACAGCCCCTGCTAGTACCACCACTACCACCATCACCGCCACTGCCACCACAAATGGTCAGCGGGTGGCCTGCACCTGGACAGGCCCACTGACACAGCAGCATCCCACGTGCAGCCAGGCTGCCATGCCCTTGCCTCCACAAGGTCTGTGTGATAGGTTGGAGGGCACTGTGGGTCAGCAGGTGGCCAGCCTGGGTGCCTGCCAACCCCAGCTTACTAGCATTCCCCAGCCCTCCCCATCCAGGGTGTGCAGCCACCTGAGGGGTGGGACAACACTGGTTCCCAAGTGCTCCTCCACAGTGCTATAGTCTCACAGACAGCTGCCCTACAGGAGCTCCACACCTTCTGCAGGGAGGTGCGGCAGGAACTATCCCTCCTCCTGGAGGCCAAGGCCACTGGTCTCCTGTGGGCTGAGCAGCAGATGCAGGATCATGAGGAATGGCACCTCATTGCCCTTCACCGGGGTTATGGTGACCTCACTGGGGCTGTGAGGGACCTCACAGCCACAGTTAGGGAAGTGGTGATGGCTGGGCAGCAGCGTATAGGTGGTGCACGCTGTGCCTGTCCAATGGTGGTCTCCAGTGTGCCTCCACAACAGGTGGTGGTTGGTCTGGGTCATCCAGCACTGCTTGCTGCCATTCACTGTGGCCACAGCATGGTGGAGATCACTGGCATCAGCAAGTCTGCGCCATGGCCGTGGTCGAACTAGGACTGCATCATCCCAGCGATCATCACTTGCTGGCTCCTTGACCCACAATACACCCCCTGCAGGGTTTGCCATGGGGAGTCTGTCAGGGTCCGTGATGGGAGACGGCAATGATGGCATGTCCCCACCACACCCACATGCACACTTCACACTCACACAACAACTGCATTCACCTTTTCAACACTGCACACATTCCACCACTATCACCATTACACGTGTGTTTGCATGTGTCTTCATTGGTTTGCACCCATACCACAATCCCGTGAGGTGCACATGTTGGCACATATGCATTAAACACGTTTGCTCGCATGTTAGCTGTCACTGTTGTGGCTCACCTGACCAACCATGCAAGGGTTCTAATTATGTGGTGACGGTGCTACTGGGACCTCCTGGCCATGTGAGGGTCTCACCTCTCAAGTTGCTCTACCGTCCCCTGGACCTCTGGCTCTGTGTCACTTTCTGGCTGTTCCTTGGGTTCAGGCACATGTATTCCAGGGTTCAGAGCCATGTTGTGCAACATGCAACATATTAGGAATATGCAGCTTACCTTGCGAGGATTATATTGTAGGGCACTGCCAGACTGGTCCAGGCAGCAGAATCACATTTTAAGCATGCCGAAAACCCACTCAATGACATTCCTGGTGGTGGCATGTGCCTCATTGTACTGCTCCTCGGCCACTGATGCTGGTCAGAGGACTGGGGTTAGGAGTCAGGGTCTCAGGGGATAGGCACTGTCCCCTATGAAATAGTAGATTGTGTTAGTGCCTTTCTGCTGTGTCATCCACCCTGCCTGTCTGCTGCACCTACTATTCTGGCTGCCTGATCCTTCTCCCCCCCACCACCCATGTCTGCATTACCCTGACACTCTCCTGCCATTGGGGTGAGTTGTGTCATGCCTACTGGTGCTACTCACCAACAAGGTGCCCACTGGATATGAGGCCATTCTTGAATGCCTGGCACAGCCTTGACTGGTGCCAGATGAAGGCATCGTGGGCATTGCCAGGGGACCGTGCAAAGACATTGATATGTTTCCTGTTGTATCGTACACCACCTGGCAACTGATGAAATGGTACCTCTTCCTGTTGATGAAAACATCATGACCATCACCAGGTGATGCATGCATGGCAATGTGGGTGCAGTCAATGGCATCAAGTACAGCTAGGAGGTGTGCAGCCTGATAGAATGGCTGCATGGTTTCTCTGCGCTCCCCTGCTGTGCTGGGGAATATGATAAATTTATCAGCATGTGGCAGGAAGGCATCCAGGAACTGGCTCAGGAGGCACGAGGTGGTTGACTGTGACACACCGATTGTGTCTCCCACCGGTGTTTGGAAGGACCCAGTGGAGAGAAACCACATCACACTCATCACCTTTCCCTCCACTGACACGGCACGGCTGCGCTTGGTGTTAGACTGCAGCTGCTCATGCAGGAGCTCACACAGCTGCCTCAGCATGACCCAGTTCATCCTGTAACAGCCCACAGGGAGGTTGTCAGGGAGTGTCTCAAAAGAGACTCTGGGCCGGTACATCCTGTGTGCAGCGTATCTCCTCCTTGGCCTGCAGTGTCGGCCTGGGTGGGCCTGATCCTTCTCTTCCTCCTCCTGCTCCAGCACTTCGGCTATGAGCAGCAGCAGAACAGCATTGTTTGCTACCGCCATCTTGCTTCATAGTGTGTCCACGCCCCCTCTGTGGTTTGCCCTGACTTTAGACATGCTTTTTATAGGTAGTAATTTACATCATGCTACGTGACATTGCGTGGTGCTAATCCTTTGAATATGGCTTAGCACCAGTATGCATGTCCCCACCCCTTGGTTTATACCTTGCATATATTATCTTTTTTGCGCCGGTGCTACTGCCTTGTGCTGGCACCATTTCCACTTTTGAATATGGCAGCCTGGTGCAAATTTGGCGCTATCATGGTGCAAACATTTTGCACCCGGTGCTATGTTTTGAATATCTGGACCCGGGTTTCCTGTCCAAGTTTGTACTGCTTATACAATTTCTAAAAAGACCTTAGAAATGTGTAAACATTATCAGTTTCTTTAAGAAGTGCCACTAAACTATTTTGTAAATTTAGTGACTACAGAAAATTAGGCTAACTCATTTGTGCCACTACTCACCACATCTAGCGTTTTTAGCTTATCAAGTTCCAGTTGATGCTGACACTCTTTCACTTTCTCTTCAAGTTCCAGTCACCTCATCTCCACCTTTGCCTCCATTATCCTTTCTTCTCTTTCTTCTCATTCTCTCTCTCTCCCCCCCCACCGCTGTTCTGTCTTTCTCTCCATCCTCAGTTTCTCCAGTCTCTTCAGGGCAGGGGTTTGAATTCCTCCACTGCCACCAATATGTGATGATCGTGCTCACGCTCAAGCTTTTTGCACAATGCCACACTGCCCCCCTTTTATGGGACAGACCAAGCAGAAGGTTTGCAGGCTTTTCACTCTGGCCTGTTAGCCATACACCACCTTCTTTTCACACCCTCCAAAGTAAAGCTCACCTGCTTTAAGGTAGCCAACACTGTCCCATAACATTTCTCCTCTGGATGCCCCAGGCTGTCTTCAGTAGTTGTGTCTTTCGAAGGTGGAAGTCACTCTCTTTAATATGGCATTCAGGCCACTCACACCAGATATTACGTGAAAATCATATCTCATTATTTTCCCCCAGGTGTTTAATCCTGGGGGACTTCAATGCCTGGATCAACGAGGAATCCTCGCATTTCGGTTATGACCTCCACCAGCTGATGCAGTCACTGGGCCTGTCACAAGCGGTTGCTTCTGCGACCCACCCCCATGATCTGGTGTTCCAGCTGGGTCTTGAGGTCGATAACCTCAAGCTTGATCAGGTCACTTGGTCTGACCACTGTACTGTGGAGTTCACGTTTGGCCCCCCCTTAGTCCCCCCCCATGGAGATTGTCAGCTTCTGCTCTTTAAGGGCATGCGCCCTGAGGGCAGTTGTGGGTAAGTTACTTTTTCTGTTACTTTGTTACTTTTGGAAACTTGTTCCAGGAAGCTCTGTGCAGTCACTAGCAAGGATGGTAGAAGTCCTAGAAAAATTAACACACCTTACAGTTACAGGTACTTATTTATTTTTATACAAAACAATACAAAAGTAACAAGTAACTATAACAGATTATATTTATTTGAGAGTAAAAGGTTAGTTACTAGTTACTTTTAAATAAATATAATCAGTTACAGTTACATATTACTTTTGTATAAAAATACATAACTGTAACCGTAAGGTGTATTACTTTTTCTGGTACTCCTCCATCCTTGCTAGTGACTGCACGGAGCTTCCTGGAACACGTTTTCAAAAGTAATAGAAAATAATAGAAAAAGTAACTTACCCAACACTGCCTGAGGGACTGTTGGTGCTAGCTGACCTATCTCAGGTTGATGCGGCATGTGCGATGGGTGCTGGAGAGGTGGTGGTCACTTATAATAGGGTGGTTTCCGAAGCTCTGGTTGTTCTTGCACCAGTTTGTATATGACCCAGATCTTCTCACTTGAGGTTTCCCTGGCATGATGGGGACCTCAAGGTGATGAAGATCAAGGGTCAAAGGTTGGAGCATTGCTGGTGGAAGACCCGGCAGGAGGCCGACAGGCTGGCCCTAAGTGCCCACTATGTGGAGTACCAGGGAGAAATTTCTTGTAAGAAGGCAGAATTTCTGTCCAAGGAAATTGCCATGGGGAGAAACAGACCATTTCAGCTATTTCATACTGCAGACAAGCTTCTGCACCCTGCCTGTCTGCAGCCAAGAAAAGCGTTGTCATCCACCTTATGTGAGGAGCTTGCTCTGTTTTTTTCCAACAGAGTGTCAGCCATCTGGTCGGGGATCCCACCAGGGAAGCATTCGCCTCACAGTGGTCAGGCTGAGGGTCTTGGAGGTGCTCTGCCTATCTGGGTAGAGTTTAAGCCAGTGGAGATGTCTGAAGTGACTAGGGTGATCCTACAGCTGAAACACATTTCTGGTTAACTGGACCCAGCCCCGACGCATTTCTTAATGGGATGTGTTGAAGCTGTTGGCCCGGTGTTCACCAGGATTGGCAGGTGCTCAATGGCAGAGGGGGTCCTCCCTGCAGCTTTGAAAGAAGCGCTGGTGAGGCTGTTCCTTAACAAATCTTCCCTTGACCCTGACGTCGTGGTGAATTACTGCCCTATCTCCAACCTGCCCTTTCTGGGCAAGATTGTTGAGAAGTTAATGGCACATCAGCTTGAGCATCGTCCCGTGTCCTCGGACATCTGTGAATCATTTCAGTCAGGTTTTCGGGCTAGACACAGCCCAGAAACAGCTCTACTGAGGGTGCATAATGATCTGCTTAGGGCTAGAGATAGAGGAGACAAGGCCGTTCTTGTCCTCCTTGACCTCTCCTCAGCATTTGACACTGTGGACCACACTGTGCTACTTGATCAGCTCTGTGAGTTTTGTAGACTCGTCGGTACCGTCATCAGGTGGTTTGAGTCCTATCTCTCAAACAGGGTGCAGTGGGTAGTGATGGGGAATTTCTCCTCCTCTCCAATGCCCCTGTCTTGTGAAGTACCGCAGGGCTCAATCTTGTCACCAATGCTGTTTGCAGTGTACGTACTGCCCCTGGGTGGGATCATTTGACAATACAGCATGGAGTCTCACTGTTATGCAGATGATACCCATCTGTACTTGTCTTTTGCCCCCAGAACATTAGGAGCAGTTGATGTGCTTAAAAACTGTCTGGATAAAATCAATGACTGGATGGCTTCCAGCTAGCTGAGACTTAATCTGGCCAAGACGGAGGTACTGGTGATCGACCCTGGTCGCAAACATGATGACCTGCCACTTGGGGCTGATTCAGGGATTTTCCTGGGATCTGCTCCACTGGTGGCTGCCCCAAGGGTGTGAAATCTGGACGTGATCCTTGGTAACAGATTGACTTTTGAAGATCAGGTGTCATCTGTTGTCAGTAGCGGTTTCTATCATTTGTGAACATTGCCCGGATTATGCCCCTTGTTCCGTCTGGAGACTTGCCGATTCTAGTGCATGCTTTTGTGACCTCCAGACTGGGCTACTGCAACTCTCTCTACTTTGTGGTCATTGGAGGGACCTTCTGCAGACTTCAACTAGTGCAGAATGTGGCAGCACAGTTGCTGATGGGCCTTTCGAGGTCCAGTCATGTGACCCCAGTCCTGCGGGCTCTGCACTGGCTGCCGGTCAGGTGGAGGGTCCTTTTCAAGGTGGGTCTTCTCCCCTTCAAGGCCCTATATGGACTGGATCCGGGTTGCCTGTCAGAACTCCTGACACTGGTGACCTCTGCCTGCTCCCTTCACTCCTCTTCAAGGGGCCTTCTGGAGGTTTCCCAGGGGTTCAGCTCAAGACCTCAGGAGATTGTGCATTTAGTGTCTCTGGGCCTACCCTGTGGAATTCGTTACCATCTTCTGTCCAGGAGGCTTCCTCAGTTGAGGTGTTTAAAAGGAGGCTGAAGGCCCACCTCTTTGTCCTGGCTTTTCCAGTTTTTTTGAGTACATCCTGTGCTAGTCCCTGCTGTAATAGTCTGAATCCCTTTTTAATCTATTTTAAATTGCTATATTTACATTTAAGCATTGTTATTATATTATAGTATATGGTTAGGGATGATTGTGTATGGAAAACAAAGGTTTTTGAAATCTTGTTGTAGGGCAGTTCAAAGTTCAAAAAGCTCTGACGTCACATCGATAGTACAACAATTTTTCTCCCTTGAGCTCCTACCTGATTGGTGGAAACAGGCAGAGATTCAAAAAATACATACAAAAATGGTGGACTCATTTAGCCAGCGATCTGGGGAGCAGACAGTGTGGACACAGACTACCATAATTGGGTCGGTCTGTCAAAAATATCAATTTGCAGTTTTTTTATTTTTTAACAAAATGGCACAGTTCCAGTAAAAGCAGAGTAGGATTATGGCAAGGAGCACGGATGTGACTGGAACATGAGCGCGTAACTGCAGCGAGGAGAAGGACCATTATCTTAGGGAAAGGGACTTGAGCGAGGGGGAGTGCAGAAGCGTGAACAAGGTATGAACCTTGTGTCAATTTTGGGGAACCATATACCATAAAAAACAGTGGATGATCGCCCATCCACAACAAAGTATTTATTTCCATCTTAGGAGTTGATGATGCCGGAGACCTCTCGAGCTTCGCACTCGAGGTCTCTATGATGTCATCAGCTTCCTCAATGGAAACACAGCCTTGTTGTGGATGGTTGCCCATCCCCTATTCTATATGTTACATATAGCCTTTCCCAAATCAAACTGACCCGCTCCCTCTTGCAGCTAACGTTTTCATCCTCCCCCCACTCCTGCAAACATACAGTATGAAAACATCTTTTTGAAGTTTTACATCCTTCCATAAGCCTCACTGGCCACATAACAGACTTCCTCCCCTACTGGTTATGGTTCCTTGCTGTGAAGTGACAATTGTGACTCCTTATTCCTGTGAGTGTTCCAAACTTGCATACTTGCCCAGGCCTCCCATTTCCCTGTAGAAATAGAAAAAAACAAGCATTTGTCAATGCCGAATGTTGTCGCGCTGGCATTGGCAGTGGAAGTGGCAGAGCTAGAGATGCATAGTGCTGTGATTTTGTTAATGTGTCCCAAAAGGTGATTTTGCACAGTGAGCATGCCATTGTGCGCCACAGGTGCGGAAAGATGTTTTGGGTAGGCTGTGAGAAATGGCAGCTGGACCATTGATAAGGGGATGTACACAAATGCCAGTGGTGAAAATGTGGCATGAAAATATTGCAGATTGACAAAGTTACAACAGTGCGTGGAAACTGCGCAATGCAAGCTTGCAACACAGTCATTGTATGGACTTTCGGCACCAAATTTTCAACATAGGCATTTTAGGACCTCTGCTCATGAATAGTGTCACCGTCATTTCCTGAAACTGTCCTGAAAACTGATTTCGCACAGCAACTGTGCAATTCTGTGCCGGACATGCGAGAACACATTTCAAGCAGCTGTACTGTTCATAAGGAGGTATGGGAAAATGCCAGTGATGAATAGCTGGAGTGAAATTATTACAAATTCACAAAGTCATGAGCGTGCGTGCAAACTGTGCAACGCACAGTCGTAAAACACTCATTGTATTGACTTTTGTCCCCAAATTTTCAACATAGGCATTTTAGGACATCTGCTAATGAACAGTGTTACTGTCATTTTCATCATATGTCTCAAACATGGACTTTCCACAGTGACCACGCTCTTCTGCGCTGGAACTGCGAAAACAGATTTTGGTCAGGATGTAAAAAATGACAGCTGTACTGTTCATGAGGAGGTGTGGAACAATGGCATTGTTGAAAATCTGGAGTGAAAATATTATAAGTTTGCGAACGTACGAGTGTGCGTGCAAACTGCGCAACACACGCTCATAACACAGTCATTTTATGGAGTATTGTCACCAAATTTTCAACACAGGCATTTTAGGACCTCTGCTCATGAACAGTGTCACTGTTATTTTCATGATGTGTCCCGAACACTGATTTCGCACCATGACCGAGCTATTCTGTGCTGGAAGGCGAAAACACATTTTGGCCAGGATGTGAAAAATGACAGCTATATGGTTCACAAGAAGGTGTGGTAAAATGCCAATGTTGAGAATCTGGCATTAAAATATTGTGAAGCTAACTACGGTGTGCGTTGCGCAGTTGCTACGCACGCTCGTAAAACAGTCATTTTTTTCCTTCAAATTTGCAACATAGGCTTTTTGAGAGCCCTGCTCATGAACAGTGGCACTGTCATTTCATTACTTGGTCCTGAAAGGTGATTCCTCACAGTGACTGCAAAATCACTTTTCGGGACCGAATAATGCCATGACAGTGCAAGAATCCATGAGAAGGAGGTCCCAAAAACCCCATGCTGAAAATCAGGGGCCAAAATTTGCAAAAATTCCTAAGATATGCATCAAAGTTGGAAAAACCCTATTTATTCCATTATACAGCTTACCGGCATTTCCTCAGTTCGCGGTCGGCCTTGAAGAGTGCAGGCGTGTTCCCAGTCCACCAAAGATCGTTGTTCCAGACTCTGGAGGTAAGTATGGGGTGGTGGGTGTGGGGAGGCTGGGTGCACAGAGGTGGAGTCTGCGGGTAGGGGAGGGCCGCAGGAGACTATGAGGACCATTTTGTTTTACAGGTTAAAAAAACATCAGGGACAGTTTTTTTTTGAGGGATTTGGCATGCTGAGGTGGGCTCCTAGCATGCCACCTAAATGTTTGGGGGTGTCTGTATTAACGGGATTGGGCACCCTCATTGGCAAACAACACATGGGGAGGAATTTATGCTGACAGGGATTGGGCACCCTGCAGCACACAAAGAAGGGTGGGGCGCAGAGCCGAGGGGATTGGGCACCCCTCAGCATTAAACAATTGGGGGGTTCTTTATGCCGATGGGTGGGCTCTCCGCCAGCACACAAGGAAAGGGGGTAAGAGCTGAAGGGATTGGGCATCCCCTCGGCATATCACAAATTGGAGGGAGTGCTTTATGCCGACGGGGGTGATCTTCCCGTCTGCACATTCACAAGGGCAGGGGCAGCCAAAAGGGATTGGGCACCCCAAGTCGGCAGTCGGTGACTAGTGCCGCCATGTGCATAATGTCGGCGAGCACGTCAGGAAAAGGTCCGCTGCATCTGACAAGCTTTGCTTAGATTGCAGCGGACCTTTTCTTAGATGTGCTTGCCACATTATGTATGCATGGTGTGGCGCCGGCATGCAGGCTGATTAGGGAATGCGGGACGCACCTACTGGTGCGTGCCCTGTATTCGCCCAACAGCGATCGCGCCTCCAAATCCCCACTGTCCCAAGACGTTGGTTGCGCAAGCGCGCCAACAAAAAAAAACACATCTACAGTACATTGCCTACTAATCTCACTATATGGGTGCCCAGGATACCACGTGTCACACACGGCCACCACATTTGTTTGCATTACAGGAAATAACAATGTGTGTTACATCACTGCAGTGGTTATCTCTGTAGGAGTTTTGCTATAGGTCAGGTGACTTTTGCTGGGGTACTGTTACTTTGTGTTGTTGGCAAGATCTTTTTAGTTTGGTTTTGTAGGCAGTTAAGACTGTTGTAACATTAGTGGGGGTAAGATGGGGGCTAAGTTACTTTGGTTTCTGTAGCTTGCCATCAGTTTGCCTTTGCAGGCAAGAAGCAATATGTGTGGCTTTACACAGTCTGTTATTTTTGCATAGATCACTTCCCTGGAAAATTTGTTCCACTTCCATTTCACCACCACCCTTTCCATAAAGAAATACCTCCTAACATCCATTTTTCAATCTCCCTCCCACTGGATTTATAAAGCTTGCCCTTGTGCCCATGTGTAGATCTGTGAACAGTTCCCTGCTGTCCTCTCTGTGTATCCCATGCAGAAACTTGTATTTATAAAATGGACTTCAGAATTCTCCAGAATCCTAGAATGTCACTGGTTGAAACACATCACCTGATCATTCATTAATTCTCAGTAAATGTACGGTGTGTCACCAACCTAACATAAGCTACCTAGGAATAGCCTAACTACACAAAAATGAAACCTTTTTCCGTTTAAAAAAAATATTTTTTCCATTATATATGCACAATAATAATATGCAAGGCTTTCGACTTGGTGCCGCACAGGAGGTTACTGAGCAAGCTGAGGGACCTGTGGCTGGGGAGAAACTGGTGGGGTGGGTTGAGAGCTGGCTTCAGGGAAGACAGCAGAGGGTGGTTGTAAGTGGGGGAGACATCCAAGACAGAGCCAGTGACTAGTAGGGTACTGCAGGGTTCATTGCTGGGCCCTGTTTTTTTCAGTGTCTTCACTGGGGACATTGCAGAAGGGGTCAAGAGTAAGATCAGCCTGTTCGCCGATGGCACAAAGATTTGTGTATAAGTGGACAGTGAGGAAGGGAAGAAAGCACTCAAGGAGGATCTAGCTAAACTCAAACACTGGTCAGAGGAGTGGCAGCTGGGGTTTAATGCTAAGAAGTGCAAGATCATGCACCTCGGAGTGAGGAGAGGGACCTAGGGGTACTAGTTACAGGGGACATGAAGGTATCAGCACAGTGTAGGATGGCAGCAACAAGGGCAAATCAGATGCTGGGGTGCATTGCCAGGGGATCACCTCCGGAAAAGAGGTCATACTGCTTTTGTATAGATCACTAGCGAGGCCGCACTTGGAGTACTGTGTACAGTACTGGTGCCCTTACCTTAAGAAGAATGTGAGATTGCTGGGAGGGGTGCAGTGCAGGGCAACAAAAATGATCATGGGGCTCAGGGAGATGCCTTATGAGAAAAGATTGAGGGAGCTCAGAGTGTACTCGCTGGAGGAGAGAGGCAAAAGAGGGGACATGATAAAGACCTTTATATACTTGAAAGGCATAAACAAAGTCAGAGCCGGAGGATTGTTCCACTTAAAGGGGGGGAAGGGGCACGGTATGAAATTGGAAGGGGGGAGGTTCAGGAGGGAGATGAGGAGGCACTACTTCCCAGAAAGAGTGGTGGTGGATTGGAATACACTGCCGGAGGAGTTAATCAAACTGTGGACACTGTATAGCTTTAAGTGGGTATGGGATAGAGTCAGGGGTAGGATAAGTAGTACAGACAGGAACATAATGGGGGCTAGGCCCGAGCGAGGGGATTGAGGGAAGGGATTGGTTGGGGGTGGGGGGCAGCTGCAGTGGTATTAAACTAAGAACTGCACACTCGGGCAGACTTGATAGACCTGTGAGTCTTTTCTGCTGGCTATTTCGTATGTTCGTATGTAATAACCAATGTCAGGACATGCATTTCTTAAGAATTAATGCACTTCACAGATGCATTCGAAAGGCGTGTCTAGTGATTTGGGTGACTCAAAAACAGCAAGTCCAAAATGAGTGAAGACAAAAGAGTGCGACCACAAAGGGCGAGGGGTATAAGTCAGCAATTGCTGAAATGGTGATCTCTGGCTTTTCCCCCTCCCCGAGTTGCTCCCCCCTCGGATTTGGTTATTTTAGTAAGGGGGGTGCGGGGAGCAAAAGCCCTCCAGTAAAAAGCCCCGTTACATTTTTGTCACAGTTTTGGCGATTGCTGACTTGTACACCTTGCCCTCTTTGGCTGCGCTCTTTTGTCTTTGCTCATTTTGGGCTCGCTCTTTTTGAGTCACCCAAATCACATAGAACTGTTGAAAGGCACTCAGCCATTGAGCTTGCGCCTTCAGATTTACCTGGGGCATGCATTAATTCTCTTACAACGCACACCTTGTTGTGAGTTATTTCTTATATCTCTACATTGTCCTACCTTTTCCTACAAGCCTTCAGTGTGTACATATTGAGGTCATCAAGGCTGTTCTTATAAGCCCTGTTTAGACCCCTGACATTGCAGCACATAAGCCCATGCGCACTGGTTGACGCACTGCAAAATCAGCTTTGTGGACACTTTCCAGAGGACCGTAAGTGCAGTTCCGATTCCTTTTTGATGCAACTCAGTTGAGGGTACCTGCATCAGGCGAGCGCAGCAACCAGCGTTATGGACGCTTTGCTGCACTCACTCCGCTGCAAAGCCTTCTTTTCCTGTGTCTCCCAGCATCCTACAGTTAACTTACTATCCTTCCTCAGAGCGATCTGCAGTGGTGTGGAGGTGGGTTGTGTAAATACTGAATTGACGGAGGAGTAGCCAGCACAATGGGAAGGGAGCGGTGCAAATGCCAGAGTGCTGAGGCCATGTAAACAAGGCTATAGTGCTGCCCTTGCTGCCCCTGAAACATCCTGGTTACCCTCCTCTTCACTGTCACCATCCTATTTCTGTCCTTCCTCAAGTGATAACTCCAGAACTGTGTGCAGTAGTCCAAGTGTGGCTGCACCAGGGATCTGTAAAGGGCCAGGATCACCTCCCTTCTTTTGCTACTGATCCCTCTGCCTATGCACCCCAGCATTCTATTTGCCTTCCCCACTGCATTGCTATACTCTGCCAATTGTTTTATGTTGCCTGCAATTATCACCCCAAGGTCTCTCTCTCTCTCTCTCTCTCTCTCTGTTGTCTTTTCCAACACCAACCCTTCATTCTGTACTCTGTCTTTGGGTTCCTGGCCCCTATGTGCATGACACTGTTCATTTTTACATTTAATCTCAGCTGCCAGACTTTGGCCCATTTCTTCAGCCTCCTCAGAGCCTCCCTCAGTACCCTTACATTCTCCTCACTGTCCACACTTTCATGTAATCTGCAAAAGGCATATTTTTCCCTTATTCCCTTCCCTAATGTTGCAAATAAAGATTTAAACAGAACCATATCTAAGACCATTCCTTGGGGAACCCAACTGGTTAACATAGAATCTGAGGAATTCCTCAGTCCAGATGACCCTCTGTGAACTGCCCAGCCAATTTTTGACTCACCTTGTAATCCTCCACTCTCCCCCAGTCCCTCAAGTTTTTTAAACCATCGTTTTATGTGGGACTAAGTCAAAGGCTTTACTAAGTCTAATTAAAGTTCATCTACTGCCTGGCCCTTGTCAGATGCTTCCATGTCCCATTCAAAAAGGACAGTCAGATTCATTTAACAAAGCCTCCCTCTGCTGACCTCATGCTGCCTTTTGTCCCAGAATCCATTTGCCTCCAGGAACTCCACCATCTTTTCCTTTATAATGGCCTTTTACAATTTACCAACATTAGATGTCATACTTACTGGTCTATAGTTCCCTGATGTATTCCTACTTTCCCTCTTATGCAGGGGTAGCATGCTAGATGTTCTGCAATAAACTAGTACCACCGTTCTCTCCAGAAAGGTATTGAAGAAATCCATCAAGGATGTAGACAGATCCTGACCCATTTTATAAAATGGGTAAGGTAAAATCCTGTAACCTGATTGGCTCACAGCCATGCTACTAGGTGTCTAATGCATGGCTATATGTAGTCCAGGTAGCAGAATCTTACTGAGTCTCATAATTCCAGAAATCATTATCACATTGAATCAAAGTTCTTATCAGCACTTTAAAACTTCAAATGGCTGCCATTTTTCTGACTGCTCACTCGGTATTACTCGGTAGTTACAAAGTGGAAGCAGGCACTAAGCCCATCGAGACCACTTTCCCACACAAGTGGGGAATATTTTTTAACTACCCAGAAGATACATATCCAATTTAGATTTAAACTGGATACAGGAAGTCTGAGTCACTATATGCTGAGGCAAGGAATTCCAAAGAACTGCAGCTCTCACGGTAAAATAATATTTCCTCTTATTGGTGAATGCCTTAGTTATTTTTATTTGCCTGTTGTTACATCTCAATCCATATACTTTATCTAAGTATGTTAGTCTACATGATTTCATTAAGCATTCATCATTCAAAATATTAAATAATAACAACAAATCTCCTCTGTCCCGTCTAGTCTGTAAATCATACAATCCTAGTGCTTTCATCCTATCTAAATATGATAAACATTTCATTTCTGGTATTAATTTAGTCATTCTCCTCTGAAGACTCTCCACCATTTTTTTATCTTTTTCTAAATATGGTGCCCAAAAGGATACTGCATAATCTGTGTGGGGTCTAACATATGCTGTGTATAGTTTAATAATACATTCCTTATTTCGTGTTATAAAAGCTTTTTTTATTGCATTAATAATACGGTTCCCTGTTTGAATGACCTTATTACATTGATTACTACAATCAAATTTATTATTTACAGTTATTCCCAAATCTTGTTCATAGCTTACTGTCTTTATTTTATTCCCATATATTGTATAATTGGCCATAGGGTTTCTTTTTCCCAGATGCATAACCGCGCACTTCTCTGTATTAAAACACATACCATTCTCTTTAGCCCAGTTTTCAATAATCAATAGATCCTTTTTAAAGAGATTAATTTTTATTTCAGTATCCACTTCTGAAGAGATTTTAGTATCATCAGCAAATTTGCTTAACTGACAAGATATCCCAGATTGTAGATCTCCAACAAATAAGCCAAAAAGAACAGGGCCCAAGACTGATCCCTGAGGCACTCCACTCGTAACTGGAATACAAGCAGAGACTGAGTCTCCTATCCTTACACACTGGGATCTATCCCTCAACCAGGTCTCAATCCATTTAATAGTATATCTGTTAATTTCCAACTTTACTAATTTTGATATTAATAAATTATGTGACACTTTGTCAAATGCCTTTCCAAAATCAAGAAAGACAATGTCAACTGGGACTCCTCTGTCCAGACTAAGACTAATACTCTCATAAAAGGTAACCAGATTTGTTGTGCACGATCTACCTCTTCTAAATCCATGCTGTGTATTATCTATTATACCTTTCAATATAAACTCATGTTCCATTTTTTGTTTTAATATTCTTTCCAAAACTTTACACAAGATAGATGTCAGACTAATCGGTCTATAATTATCCACTATGCCTCAATTACCCTTCTTATACACTGGCACCACAGTGGCTAGTCTCCAATTCTCAGGAACCTCTCCACTCATATAAGATTTATTAAATATCAAGTATAATGGGCATATAAGTGAATCTATGACTTGTTTTATAAAAAAAGTATTAATACTATCTGGTCCAGATGATGATGTTTCCTTTATAACTCTAACTGCATCTTTTATTTCCCTTATTGATATTTCCTCATATCTACTAGTATAAGGAGGAACTATTTCATTCACATGATCTTTACTTAGGAACACAGACCCAAAGTATTTATTAAATGTATTACTTATATCTAATCTATTATTTAGTTCAATCCCATCATCAACAATAGTCGATATTGGCAAGTTAGAATTCTTGTTTTTATTTATATATGCATAAAAGGCCTTGGGATTATACTCAGAAGTAGATAATTTATATTCAATCTGTTTCCTTTCTTTCTTAATTAGGGATTTAGTGATATGCAGCTCTCTTTTATAGTTCTCCCTTTTTTCTGTGCTAGGGTCCAATTTTAATTTTTTATAAGCCTTCTCTTTTATTTTAATCTGTTTTTGTATATTTGCTGTTAACCAAACCTGGATTTTTCCTTTATGATTATTTATTTTAATTTTAGGAATCTGTATCTGTTCCAAATCATGTATTGTTCCTTTAAGAAACTGCCAACATTCATCTACATTTTTATTTTTATATTCTAGATTCCAATTTATTTTAAACAAATTGGCATTAATTTCCCTATAATTCCCCTTGCAATAGTTATAACGATATTTATTCTTCTTAATATTGTTTTTAAATTGTTTTATTGAGAATGTAACTGCATTATGGTCACTAGATCCCAGTGGTTCTACTACTTTAATAGTATTAAAACTATCAGAAATATTTTTTAAAGTCAAATCCAAAATATTACTATCTCGGGTTGGTTCCGTGACCATTTGTTCCAGACCAAGGTTTATAAAGGTACTCAAAAAGTTTTGTTCTATGTTAGTAGAAGCTGTAAATTTATGCCAATCGATACCGGGTAAGTTCAAATCTCCCATAATAATAGCATCTGAAGTTTCAGAATACTCCGTTATTAAATAGAACAATGTGGAATCATAATCTGTATCTACATTGGGGGGACGGTATATATTTATTAGAATACGTTTTTTTCCTTAAATATTCTAACTCTATACAACAACTTTCGATGTCTACCTCATTTTCTTTGAATATAGACATTTCTTTTGATATAAGTGTATTTCTTATATATATATACATGTCCCTCCACCATTTCTATCACTTCTATTTTTATAATATAGATTGTAACCTGGGATGGCATTAAACCACTGAGAAGCTTCATTCTACCAGGTCTCTGTTATTGCTATTATATCTAAGTGTCCTTGTTTAATTCTCCCAACTAATTCTGTTAATTTGACACTATTTAGGCTTCTGGCATTACATATAAATATAAGTTCTTCACTTAATGATAAGGACTGTACTATATCATTCCCATTTTGCCCCCCTATATTTAGTTTAAACGTTGTTCAATTACTGTCAGAAGATCTTTTCCAAGTACATGACTTCCCTTTTTACTAAGGTGTAGGCCATCCCAGCTAAAAAGACTATGATCCCCATTAAATCTTTCCCAATGGGTAATACATGTTATGTTATTATTTAAAGCCCATTTCCTCAATCATTCATTAATTTATTTTATCTTATTTTCAATCTTTGCAGAAGCTCGTGGTATGGGCAGAATTTCGGAGAGACATATTTCTGTTTTTAATAATCTTACGGTATTAACTAGAGATATATAACTGTCTTTAATGTCGTCAGTTGTAAACTTATTTAAATCATTTGTACCCACATGAATTACTACTAAAGGGTTTATACCTCCATCTTTAACGATTTTAGGGACTACTCTCTCAATATCTTTAATCCAAGCTCCCCTGAAACTAGAACACATTCTGTTCTGTTTATCCTTTCTACAAATATAACCATCGATATATTTTATTATAGAATCACCCAATACTATAACCTGTCTTGGATCAGATGGTTCATTCATTTCTAATGGAGTAGTCAGATTTTCAACTTCTAGTATGGGCTTAGTTAGATGACTTTGATTTTCCACATAGGTGCTGTTTATGGCAATTGAACAATTTTCCACATTATGAACTTGTGCAGTAGTAGTGACAATATGCTGCTGCCTAATATCACCATGTCCTCCCATGTTGCTACTATGATCTTGTCCATCTGTTATGGTCCCATTTTTTGACCCATTATTTTGTAATGTATCAGTTAGAATCTGAAATCTATTTTCTAGAGGAATTTCAAATTCCATTGCCCTCCTTCCTCTTTTTTTTCGCCTTTTATTGATTACTGGACTCCATTCCTCACCACTATCTCCAGATTCTTCTTCTCGTACCCTCTTCAAAGAATCAACTTTTAAAATATATTGATTAATAGGGACTATTTGCTGAGATTTTCTAAACTCATTCAGTTCAAAATGTAGAATCTCATTTTGTTTGTTTAAATCGATGATCTTTCTTTCTAATATTTCAATCTTTATTTTCAAATCAGCATTCTGGATACATTGGGCACATTTTAAACCTTCAAATCCAACATTCATTTCTAAGCAAAAATGTTGACACAGGATACAGGTCATTGCAATTTCCCCTGTTGTCAGGGTTACAATACTTTCATTAATATTCATTTTTCTTAATAGCCCTAACCTAAACAGGATATAAACCAAGATGGTAATAATATCTTGTCCCCCAGCTAATCCCCTAATATATGTAACAAACTAATAACTATATTTTAGAACAAATATGCCTACTACCCTCTCAGCTACACACCACAGCAATTGGCCCAGATATATCCTAGTAGCAATTGTGTACCAAAGAACTGAATCCAACAACACACAATCTTTTAAGTTACCCTAAATTGGTCCGTATCCCTTCACTTTTCTTTTACATTTGATGTTATATCCACCTAAAATGCCTGACATGCTTGACACGCGCTTAGATCGCGTGTGTCTAATCAAGACGCGCGACACTGCATCGCCACCCATTACTGCAGGGCATGCTAAAATACCCTCCCATACCCTGGAAGAGCTGCAAAGGTCACGGGACCAACAAATTGCACCAAAGCACTATAATTTGTCTAAGATTACACTTTCCTGATGTTTCCTTTTCTATAATGCCCACTAAATCTTCAGCCCAGAATTTTAAGACGTTTTTCAAATTAAACAAACAACGAGGTTTGTAGTCCTCAGAACTACTGACATGGACTACAAAGCTCCTCTTCCTGCTTCCGTGTTTGCAGGGCTCAAAAGATGGCAGTAGAGCTTCTAAACAAAATAAGTGGTGGTGACTATTTCTACACAAGATCGCTTTTAGTGCAGCTCAGTGACTCCAGTTACTAAAGCAAGCACCTGTCTGCTTTTAAAAAGTTTCGCTAGCCACAGGGCATGCTAAAATACCCTCCCATACCCCAGAAGAGCAGCAAAGGTCACTCAGTACATTTACTTGGCTGCCCACCTGCTAACACCTCTCATGGAAAGTTTTATTTTTAAACTCACCAGCACTATAATAACTCTGTTCACATCTATTTCCCATGCCACTCATTGAGCTCTCTTTTCACTCAGTCCACTCACTCTTCTGTTTGCTGGCTTCCCAGATCTTGTTCACAGAGGCAACAAGACTTTGTGTGAAGCAAATAAACAAAACAAAACAAAGTAAAAAACCACTATGGGACTCAAAAGAGGTGGCAGACAAAGTTAGGGAGAAAATGATAGCATTCAGGAAGTATAAGGAATCACAGAAGGAGCAGGACAGAGAATTGTATCAGTTAAAGCAGAAGGAACCAGGGAAGGCAGTCAGAATAGCGAAGGCCCAAACCGAGGAAAAGATAGCCAATTCAGTTAAGAAGGGGTATAAAACCTTTTATAGGTACATTAGGGAGTGAAGAAAGATCAAGGGGGGATTGTGAGGCTTAATAAAGGGGAGTGGAGGTGGGCAGAGGGTGGCAATGAAAAGGCGGAAACACTGAACCAATACTTTTGCTCAGTATTCACAAAAGAAGAAGAGTGGGAGGTACCTAAACCAAACAATAGAAGCACTCTGGACGAGGGGTCGATACCTGTCCATTCACAGAAGAAAGGGTCCTGAAAGAACTTCTAAAACTGAAGGTGGACAAAGCAATGGGGTCTAATGGAATTCACCCCAGAATTCTAAAAGAACTAAGGGGAGACCTAGTGACACCACTGACCACCATGTTTTATTATTATTACTATTATTAGGAAAACGGCATAACAGGTATGGTGATAGGACCTTAACTTCTCGGGCTACTGCAGTTTGAAATCAGTTACATTCTACAATACGGGAGACAGTGAATTACCCAAAATTTCTTCAGGCTATTGGGAGTTTAGTTATTTTAAAATGTGATTGTTACATGTAAAATTGTGGTTTGTTGTTTATTTAATGTCTCGTATTTGTCCTTGTATCTTGTACTTTGTTTTGTTATTATTTATGTAACTTAAGACTTCACATACAGGACTGTCTTGGAAACAGGACCTTGGTCCTAATGACATGCTGTTGCCTGTCTAAAAATAACATTTTTACTACTACTACTTTTTGTGTTGCTTGCACGCATGTGCAAGAAACACATTGCATCAGGTTTTCTTCACAAGTAGGTTGTGGAGGCGCAGCAGTGTTGTGCGAATGGCAGCAGCCCATTCAGGGGCTGGCTCTGCCTCAGCCAATAGATCAGCCTGCTGTCGATCACCAGCAGTTAATGTGCAGGCCACTAGATCAAAGTAACTGAGCCGCTGTAATCAGTGTGCGCCCCGTGACTACGCAATCAGCTGTTTGTATGCGGGGCCTCCCTGACTGCAGCAGTCAATTATACACCTCCATTGTGCTGTGTTGCCATGGCAATGGCTTCTCCGTCAACCTCTCACAGGCCCCACAAATCTGATGGAAAGCCACCACCTAGCCTTTAGTGTGCCTTCCTGATTAAATATTTCAATAAAGTATAAAAACAAAACTGACTGAGGACGTCCAATCCCCTTCAGCTCTTGCCACCTTCCCCGCACTTATATGTGCCGACAGGAGTACCCAATCCCCCTGTCAGAATGCCACCTGCCTGGTAGTTTTGCTGACGGGGGAGCCCACTCCCAGTCGGCATACTGCTCCACCCCATCTGGAGTACTGTGTGCAGTACTAGAGGCCACACCTTCACAAGGACATTAATCAAATTGAGGCAGTCCAGAGAAGTGCAACCAAAATGGTGCAGGAACTGCATCAGAAAACATATGAGGACAGATTAATGGAGCTCAATATGTATACCCTAGAGCAAAGGAGGGAGAGAGGTGATATGTTTGAAACATTCAAACACCTTAAGGGCATTAACAAGGAGAAAGAGTCTAACATGTTTCAATATAAGAAAACTAGCAGGACAAGAGGACACAGCATGAGATTAGAGGGAGGCCAATTAAGGGATGATGTGAGGAAGTTTTTTTTCACAGAAAGGGTGGTGGATGCATGGAACGGCCTACCTCAGGAAGTGGTAGATATGAATACAGTGCAGGGCTTCAGACAGGCATGGGATAGTCATAAGGGAGCAATACAGACGAGTATGAATAGATAAGCCATTGACAGAGCAAAGGTCGATGGCGCATTCATAAGGCAGAAAAAAGAAATGGGCAGAGTGGATGGGTCTTGTGGTCCTTATCTTCCGTCAACTTCTATGTTTCTATGTTTCTGTGTTTCTTGTGTGCAGAGGGGGTGCTCAATCGCACTTGGCTCTTGTCCCCCCCAGCACTCCGTATGTGCCGACAGGGGTGCCCAATCCCCCGTCGGCTACAGCCCTCCCAAACACTCAGGTGTCATGCTAGGAGACCACCCCAGCATGGCAAAATTAAATCTCCCTGAAAAAAAGAGAACCTTCCCTTGACGTTTTTTTTTTTAAATAAACCTGTAAAATAGAAAATGGTCCGTCGTTGAGTCTGTGGCCCCTCCCCCAACCCATGCCCACCCTCTGCACACTCTCGTCCCCCACACCCTCACCCCATACTTACTCCAGAGCCCGGCACAATGATCTTTGGTGGACTGGGAACACGTCTGCACTCTTTAAAGCCGAATGCGAACTGAAGAAATGCCGGTAAGCTGTATAATGGCATAAATGTTTGTTTTTTTTTTCAACTTTGGTGTATATCTCAGCCATTTTTGGGAATTTCTTCACCAAATTTTCAACAAGGGGTTCTTGGGACCTCACCTCATGAACTCAGTCACTGTCATTTTGTTATTCGGTCCCGAAAGGTGATTTTGCAGTCACTGCACAGAACCACCTTTCAAGACTGATTAACGAAACAACAGTGTCATAGTTCATGAGGTAGGCCCCAAAACCCAGATGTACAGTACTTGTGAAAATTCTGTACAGACTGTTTTATGAGTGCCAGGCAGTTCCTATGCACGCTTGTAAGTTCGAGCATTTTTAATATTTTCATTCCAGATTTTCAACATTGCCATTTTACCACACCTTCTTATGAACAGTACAGCTATCATTTTTCACATCTCGCCTGAAATTTGTTTTCGCACATGTAGTGCACAATGGCACGGTCGGTGTGCGAAATCAATGTTCAGGATAGAGTAAGAATATCACAGTGACACTATTCATGAGATAGGCCCCCAAAAACCCCATGTTGAAAATCTGGTGAAAAAATTCCCCAAAATGACTGTTTTATGAGCGTACGTTGCACCGTTCTTACGCATGCTTGAAACTTCGCGCATTTTTAATATTTTCACTCCAGATTTTCAGCATTGCCATTTTACCACACCTCCTTATGAAAAGTGCAACTGTCATTTTTCACATATCACCTGAAATGTGTTTTCGGACATGTGGAGCACAGCGGTGAGGTCAGTGTGCAAAATTAATGTACGGGATAGATTAAGAAAATCACAGTGACACTGTTCATGAACACAGGTCTTAAACTGGCTATGTTGAAAATTTGGTGACAAAAGTCGATAAAATGACGAGCGTTACAAGCATGCATTATGCAATTTCCACGCACCCTCGTAAGTTCACAAATTCATAATCTTTTCAGTCCAGATTGTCAGCATTGGTATTTTTCCACACCTTCTTATGAACAGTACAGCTGTCATTTTTCACACCCTGGCAGAAATATGTTTTTGCACTTCCGGTGCAGAATAGCACAATCATGTGGGAAATCACTGTTCAGGATAGATTAAGAAAATCACAGTGACACTGTTCATGAGCGGAGGTCCCAAAATGCCTATGTTGAAAATCTGCTGTAAATAATCCCCAAACTAATTACATTACAGGTGTGTGTGTGTTACAGTTTCTATGCACACTCGTAACTTCACCAGTTTTTTTATATTTTCATTCCAGATTTTCAACATTGCCATTTTTTACACCTCCTTATGAACAATACAGCTGTCATTGTTCACATCCTGTTCAAAATGTGTTTTAGCACCTGTGGCACCAAATAGCGCAGTCGCTGAGCAAAATCACCTTTCCGCTAATGAACTGTTAGTGTCTCTGTTCATGCGGTGGGATCACAAAAAGCCCATGCTGAAAACTTGGAATAAAAATACCAAGAAACGCCCAGGGTGTTACGGTTTTCGATCATAACACCCTACCCTGTATGGACTGACAGGCGTCAGGGATGTGACTTCGTATTGTCAACAGCAATGCTCATGCCATTCCACCCCCACCCGCACCCTGCAGCCAGTGATAGGCATCAAGGTGCGTCTCGGACTCTTTAGCCCCAGAGTTCACCCCATTCTCCTATACTGCACCCATTTCAGCATATTTCCTTATGGAATGAAATGAGTAAAGCCCGAACACCCAAAGCACACCTCGACACTTGTCAGTGTCTGCAGGGGAGGGTGAGGTGAAATGTCATGACCGTTACGGGCAATGACCCAAAGCAAACCCAATGCCTGTCCATCTCTACAGGGTGGGGGTGAGGTTGGCGTCAGTTCAGTACTCACTGCCATTCCTATACTGCATGGGCCTGATTCTCATAGGGGCCTGCATCTGGCACAAGCTGCAGCAAGCAGCACCTTGCACCAATGCCTGGTGCACCAGGGATCCTGCACCTGATTCAGGCACAGGAGGGGTCCCAGCAGCTACGTCCCCATGCTTGTGCCTAACGGAACCCTGCAGCAAACCCCTGGCACACCACACAGGTCCACCGCAGGCCACCAGAGACTAACACAGGACCCCTGTCCCACTAGGTAATGGGCATGTGGACCCAAACTGGTGGGCCAGTGTCCCCCCGCCATGTTTGGTGCAATTGGCGCCTGGCCACGGAGGTGAGTGGTGGGTTGTGCTGGGCGCTCGGGAGCAGTCTGGACTGGTGTATGGGGGGGTTTGGGCATCACCTGCTGGGGCATGGGTGGGCAATGTACCACCATAAGTTGGTGCTGCAGTTGCGCTGATGGGGCAGGCATCAGAGATTGGGGGAACCGCTGCCAGTATGGGCAGCATAAGGACGCGGGGGACCAACATGGCACATAGGTGGCATCAGGGAGCTGTGAGGGGTGCCATTGGACCACTAGGATGGGAGCCACACATATGGGACCACTCTCGGGGGTGTATGGTGGGTGGTCCATTACCCTTGGTGTGCTGCACACAGGCATGTCACCAAGGGGAGAATGTCTAAGTCCCCTTATGCCTGTTCTGGCTGGTCTAAGGGCATTTAGAATTTCTCCCACCAGGTGATGTCTGTGAATTTCAGGATGCAGCTAGCATCAGCCACAGTCCCCCTACCACTGTGCCACAGTGCATTGCAGGTGCAGGCCCTGTTTGGGGCAGGCGGACTGCTGTCAACACAGGCCACCTTTGTGAATCGCACGGAGGGCAGTCATGGACACAAGGTGCACCTTGCACCATATTTGTTTGGCGCAGGCACCTTGCGTCCGATGCAGGGCTTTGAGAATCGGGCCCCAATCTGTCTAACTCCTGCACTTCCATTGCTAATGCCAGCAAGCAACCATTTGGCATTGACAAATGCTTGTGTAGTACGCTCTGGCCCATAAGAGGCTTACAGGTGACCAGTGGGAAGCTCATTAATTAGGAATATGCTGCATCTCCTTTTTTAATGTCTTTAGAAGTGACATTGCAGAGGGACTGGAAAGAAAAGTGTTATAGGGTGGGTCTAAATTCGATAAATAACCTTTCAAAAGAGTGTTATCATAACCTTCTTTTATACATTAGTACAAACTTCCTTCTTAGTTTTCTATGCAATAAGAACTCTGTACAAAGGATTTTATATAATCGACAGTCACCTCACATTTGATTGACAGTTTGCTTTCTTTAAATATCGACCACTAGGGGCCGCTCACTCCCTATAGTGGCTCTCATTCTGCTGCAGGGGCTGCTAGCAAGCAGGCCTCCTCTTTACTTCCGAGGAGCAGCCCAGCAACAGCTTTCTGGTAACTTACTTGTTTGGCTTATTGTTTTAATACTTTCTAGGTCTGAAATAACAAACCCTCCTTAGGTCTACTATGTCACAGGAGTATTTAAAACACAGAAAAACTGTAACTGTTTCCTTCTTTTTCAGGTGTTTGCAGCACAGGAGTTAGTTTTGCTTTAACGGGGGCAAAATAACTGGCTTCAGCTTTGTTCTGTGTTTCTTTAAACAGATACACCTTTTTAAAACAGAAGCTAAACAAACTATTTTAGCTGTTCCCTTTTCTTTACAAAAAGGAGCCCAAGTGGTGTTTTTTAAAACACAGAGTCCAGCCATCGGCTGAGAGCTTTCATTTTCTCCAGCTGCACTTTAAAAGGCTCTCCAGTCTCCTTAGAGAGCTTTATTCACATAGAAAATGTGTTGCAGAGCATAGTCTCTTTAGTAGAGGCACTTTTCTTACAAAAGAAGTTTTCCAATATTTGGAAAAACGAGCGCTGTGCGAGCATGCACATGATCGTGAGGGCTTTGCAAACATGTGAGCCATCGTGCTGGCACTATGCAAGTGCTAACTTTGCAGTTCTAAGCAAGAGCGCAGCTTAGGGGGTTTTATCTACAAAATAAAGGCTTTTCTTCAGCCTAGCTTTACAATACAGCTACCTGCAGTTTATAAATGCCTTTTCATGTTTGCTTGCGCAAGAAACATTATGTGACAGTTTTGGAGAGAAGCGGGTTGTGGAGGTGCGGCACTGTTACAGCCAAGGGAGGCACTGCATTTGGGGGCTTGGCAGTGGTGGACCAATAAAGGCACAGTGTGCCGATGACTCTGGTCTCTGAAAGTGCACCAAGTACAAACGTTTTTGCCGCAGCAATCAGGGGCTGCCTTGTCATTGCAGCATCAGTCATTCTGCTGCAATGAGGGAGCGACCCATTATTGCAGGGCAGAACATTAGCTAGCCTAATACTGTTTGTGAACATGGTGGGCGGCTTGCCACCATGTTCACAAACAGTATTATACATCCCCTTGCCAAGGGGATGCTCAATCCCCCTCGGCAGCAAGTGCCCCCCACCACAAACAGTCTTTGTTTGCCGAAGGGGGCCCCAATCCCCACCGGCTTCCATCCGTCTGAGGTTTTTGGATGTGCCGAGGGGGGAACCCACTCCCCATCAGCATAATGTGCCCCAGCCACAATTAATGCATCGATGGGGGAACCCACTCCCCGTCAGCATAACCCCCCCTCCACAAAACCTATGTTTGTGCCGGGGGGGTGCCCAATCCCCTCGGCTCTTGCGGCCTCCTATATGCCAACGGGGGTGCCCAATCCCCCATCAGCTACAATCGCCCTCCCAACAAAAAACTAGACTGGCATGCTGGGAGCCCACCCCAGCATGCCAAATGTCCACTGAAATGTACCTGTAAAACAAAAACTGTCCCGCGATGTGTTTTTTTTCATTAAAGAAGGAAACGGTCCCTCGGCGGTCTCCCTGCCCCCCCTCCCACAACCAGCACCCACCCACTGTGCACCCTACCTCCCCTAACCCCATATATACCTCTGGAGTCTGGCGCGATGATCTTCGGTGGACCGGGAACACGTCTGCACTCTTCAAAGCCGACTGTGAACTGAGGAAATGCTGGTAAACTGTATAATGGAATAAACAGAGTATTTTCAACTTTGATGCATATCTCAGGCATTTTTTGGAATTTTGACACCACATTTTCAACATTGGTTTTTGGGACCTCTCCTCATGAATTCTTTCACTGGCATGGCACTAATCAGCCCGGAAAGGTGATTTCGCGGTCACTGTGCGAAATCACCTTTCAGGACTGAATAATGAAACGACAGTGCCAGGGTTCATGAGGTGGGCTCCCAAAAAGTCCATGTTGCAAATTTGGTGGGAAAAATAAAAAATAATGACTGTTTTATGAGCGTGTGTTGCGCAGTTGCTACGCACGCTCGTAACTACGCAAATCTGCAATATTTTCACTACAGATTTTCAACATTGGTATTTTAATGCATCTCCTTATGAACAGTGCAGCTGTCATGTTTCACAGCCTGGCCAAAATGTGTTTTCATGCTTCCGGCACAGAATAGCGAGGTCGCTGTGGGAAATCACTGTTTGGGACACATAAAAATCACAGTGACACTGTTCATTAGCAGAGGTCCTAAAATGCCTATGTTGAAAATCTGATGATGAAAGTCCATAAAATGACTGTGTTATGAGCATGTGTTGTGCAGTTTTCACGCACGCTCATAACTTTGCACATTTATAATATTTTAAGTCCAGATTTTCAACATTGCCATTTCTCCACACCTCCTTATGAACAGTACAGCTGTCATTTTTCACATCCTGGTCGAAATGTGCTTTTGCAGTCCTGGTGCAGAATACTGTGGTTGCTGTGGGACATCAGTGTTCGGGACACATTAAGAAAATCACAGTGACACAGTTCATGAGCACAGGTCGTAAAATGCCTATGTTGAAAATCTGGTGACAAAACACAATAAAATGACTGTGTTACATGCATGCGTTGCACAGTTTCCACATATGCTCGGAAGTGCGAGTATTTTTAATATTCCCACTACAGATTTTCAACATTGCCATCTCTTCATACCTCCCTATAGATGGTACAGCTGTCATTCTTCACATCCTGCCTGATCTGTGTTTGTACATGTGGCACAGAATGGCACTGTCACTGTTGGAAGTCAGTTTTTGGGAGACATTGACAAAATCACACTGCCACTTTTCATGAGAAGAGGTCCCAAATGCTTTCCTGAGGTGGGATCACAAAAAGGCCATGTTGAAAATGTGTACTGTAAATACCAACAAACGCCCGAGGCATTATGGTTTCTACCCATAATGTCCTACCCTGTACAGACCGACAGGCATCAGGGTGTGCCTTTGGATTGCCGACTGTACTGCTGATGCCATTCCACCCCAACCCCCCCAGCCACTGACAGGCATCAAGGTGTACCTTGCACTCTTCGGCCCAAGACTTCACCCCACTCTCCTATGCTGCACCCATTTCACTGTATGCCCTTATGGAATGGGGTGACTGTAAAGCCAAACACCCTAAGGCACACCCCAACACATGTCAATGTCTGCAGAATAGAGTGAGGTGACATCGCTTGACCATCATGGGCGACGACCCAAACACTTACCCCAAATCCTGTCCGTCTCTACAGGATGGAGGTGGGGTTCAAGTGAAGTTCAATATTTCACTGCCACTCCTATTCTGCATCTGTCTAACTTCTGCATTTCCTGTGCTAATACCACCAAGCAAACATTCGGCATTGACAAATGCTTGTTAATCATAATGTGCTGCTTGTGTAACAGAGCATTCACCAGCTCAGGAAACTCAGGGAGACATGAACAGACAAGGCACCAGGAAATGAAGAGACATTTAAACAGCAGGGAATTAAGAAGGGGAAAAAGGGGATTTTTGTAAGGAGGTGGCCTGTCTCCATACAGAAATATAGGGACAGCATAAAAAGGAACAGGAAAGTGGTTGCAACCAGAGGTTTAAGTAGTAGAAAAGGTCCCATGTCTCAGTGGCAGAGACAGACCCTGTCACAAAAAGTATGCCTCTTTGCAGATGACACAAAGATTTGCAGCAGGGTTGATACACAAGGAGGCGTGGAAAGGATGAGAAGGGACTTGGCAAGGTTGGAGGAATGGTCAGAAGTACGGCAGCTTGGATTCAGTGCAAAGAAGTGCAAAATAATGCACCTGGGAAACAAAAACGCAAGGGAAGAGTATACAATGGGGGGGGGGGTAGTAACAACAACAAAAATGGAAAGGGACCTGGGAGTAATCATATCAGATGACCTTAAGGTTAGCAAGCAATGTGAGAAGGCAGTACAGAAGGCTGGGGGGATACTGGGATGTATAGGGAGAGGCATCACCAGCAGAAAGCAGAAAACAGGAAGTTGTTATCCCTCTGTACACACAGTTGGTGAGACCCCATCTGGAGTACTGCATGCAGTTCTGAAGACCCAGTCTCTGCAAGGACATAGACAGAATGGAGGCAGTCCAGAAGAGGGCAACTAAAATGGTGCAGGATCTGCACCACCAGCCAGACAAAGTGAGACTGAAAGAGCTTAATATGCATACTGTTGAGGAAAGGAGGGAGAGGGGGGACATAATAGAAACTTTCAAGTACCTCAAGGGATTCAACAAAGTCCAAGAGGATAGTATCTTTCAGAATAAGAGATGTGCAAGATCAAGGGGGCACAATCTGAAGATGGGCAGCTCAGGGGCAACGTAAGGAAGTATTTTTTCATGGAGATGGTAGTGGGCGTATGGAACACCCTTTCTGAGGAGGTCTTGGAGTCAAAAACAGTGGGGAATTCAAAAATACATGGGACAGACATAAGGCAATTATAGTGGGGGGTAGGAGGAAGTAGGCTGTTGATTAACTAGGATCCGCAGCTTATCCAATGGGGTAGGTAAATGGGCAGGCTAGGTGGGCCAAGTGGTCCTTATCTGCTGTCAACGTCTATGTTTCTATATTTCCCACCCATGCCCACTGAACTGAATCGAGAGTCCTGTTCTTGATCCCTGACCACCTGCCGCCTCCTCACATGACACCTTTAAACTACACCACAGATAAAAAGATGATAAGATGCTATAGTTTGGTAGCTCTTGAAACTTTCTTTAAACTCACCAGCACTGCGGTGCTCAAGTCTTTCCTCTGTGTTGTGCACCCAGCTGTCTGCTCATCAAGCCGTACGCTGTCTCACCAGCACAGATCTGCATGCTTCTTTCCTCCCTGCCACTTGCCTAGCAATTCAATCACACAGCCTCCTGCTCACTCAGTACATTTACTTGGCTGCCCACTGCTCACACCTCTCATGGAAAGTTTTATTTTTTGTACTCACTAACACTGTGAAAGCTCTATTCACATCTTTCTTTCATGCTGCCAGCCCAGCCCTCTCTTTGCTCCATCCACACACACCTCTGTTCACTGGTCCATCACACAGTATAAACTGAAAAACTTGAAATAAATACCAAAACACAAGGGTTTAATTTAAATATCTGATTTTTAATCAGATGAAGGACAAAAACAGTGATGGGGGGATGGAATCCTTGGTAACCACAGTCTGACAAGGAGAACAATGGAGGCCACAGTAGGACAAAAGTGGAAGGCTCAAAAACAAAATGAGAGTAATGCAAGTGGAGGAACTGTTTTATGGCAAAATATGTAACCAACTTTAGTATTACATAATTTAAATATATACATTTTACATTTTTAATGCATGTAAGCTATAGTGACCCATTTTATAAGTGCAATGAGACACTTTGGGGTGTACATTAGACATTTCTAATGCACAGCCAGGGGTTGAGGGCACTTGGCCTGTACCCTTATGCCTCACCATGCCCCCAGCCATGCATTAGAAATCTTTAATGCAGATCCCAAGCGTGCTATACTGCTTATTTATTTAGTACTCTAGGGTGCAACTCATCCGGCCCCAATAAATTGTGAAACCTTAGAGCTTTTAAACCCTCCTGCAGCCTTTCCTCTGTGATCGGCTCCATGTTGAACCCCCCTCACTCCTTTCTGTCCTTGAGGCCTTCATTATGGTGGAAGACTCTTGTCCTCTACCATGAATACAAATCAGAAATACTTATTAAGGATGTGTCTGCCTTCTCCTTCTGCCCATCTGTTCACCCTTCCTCCTTGTTCAGTCCAACTATCCTCTCAATGGATTTTTATTCCTCCTAAATGCTATGGAACAGCACCTTGCCCTCCTCCACCTCCTCCTCTGCTATCCTTAAATCTGTGTCTTTGCCCATCTGATCTTCATGCTGACCTCCTTCCTGTTTTGTTTTCCCCCATCTGTCTGGCATTGGAATTTTTAAATGCTTTCCTTTTCTCCTTCCTCTACTTTTCTGTGCTGCATTGATCTCCTTCTCTCCCTGTTTTACTTTCAGTACTATCTTTGCACAGGGACTCATAGCCTTGAATAACCCCTTTTCAGTTAATCCCCTTTTGCTACCCCACTGAATCCATTGCACCCCCCAGCTTTTCCCTAAGCAGTTCCTGCATTCTTGCAAAGTAGGCCCTTGTAAAGGCGAATACCTGTGTGAGCACTTGCTTTCTGCCTTCAGTTTTAAATCTAACCACGTAGTCTGGTGATTACTGGATCCTACGGGCTCACTAGAAACATAGAAGTTGACAGCAGATAAGGACCCATTTTTTTCTACCTTATGAATGTGCCATAGGCATGTGCTCTGTCAATGGCCTATCTATTCACACTTATCTTTATTGCTCCCTTATGCCTGTCCCATGCCTGTTTGAAGCCCTGCACTGTATTCATATCCACCACTTCCAGAGGTAAGCCATTCCATGCATCCACCACCCTTTCTGTGACAAAGAACTTCCTCACATTACTCCTTAATCGGCCTTCCTCTAATCTCATGCTGTGTCCTCTTGTCCTGCTATTTTTCTTATATTGAAACATGTTACGCTCTTTCACCTTGTTAATGCCCTTAAGATGTTTGAAATCTTTCCATCATATTACCTCTCTCCCTTCTTTGCTCTAGGGTATACATATTGAGCTCCATTAATCTGTCCTCATATGTTTTCTGTTGCAGTCCTTGCACCATTTTGGTTTCCCTTCTCTGGACTGCCTCCATTTTGTTAATGCCCTTGTGCAGGTGCAGGCCTCAGTACTGCATGCAGTACTCCAGATGGGGCCTAACCAGTGTCTTGTAAAGAGGGATTATTACCTCCCTCTTACGAATTGCGATATCCCTACTAATACAACCCAACATCCCTCTAACCTTACCTACTGCTTTAGTGGTCTGCTTGGATGATTTCAGGTCATCTATGATGAAGATGCCCAAGTCTCTTTCTTCCCTTGTGATTGCCAGCAACTCCCCTCCCAACCTATAGGTGACTTCAGGGTTTCTTTTCCCTATGTGCATGATCTTACACTTCTTTGCGTTAAACCCCATTTGCCACTCTTCCCACCATTTTGCCAGTTTATTCAGCTCTCTTCTCATTCTGCCCACCCCATCTGGATAATTTACTCTGTTGCAGATCTTGGTGTCATCTGCAAACAGACAAACCTTACCCTCCCATCCATCTGCAATGTCACTGATGAAGATATTGAAGAGGACTGGACCAAGGACTGATTTCTGAGGTACCCCACTTGTGACTTGCATCTCTTCTGACTGTATACCATTTACCACCACTCTCTATTTTCTGCCCGCCAACCAGTCTGCCACCCAGTTGGCCAACTTCTGACCCAGCCCGAGACTACCCAGCTTATTAATCAATCTTCTATGTGGAACAGTATTGAAAACTTTACTGAAGTCAAGGTAGGCAACATCAACTGCTCCCCCTTGGTCCACCACTCTGGTTACCCAGTCAAAGAAATCTATGAGACTAGTTTGACAGGACCTTCCTGTTGTAAACCCATGCTGTCTTAGATCCTGTGCGCCTATGGATTCCAGGTGTTGCACTATCCTTTCATTAAGGAGTGCCTCCATAATTTTGCCCACTACTGAGGTAAGACTGACTGGTCTGTAGTTCTCTGCCTCTTCCCTGCTACCACTCTTGTGGAGCAGGATCACATGAGCCCTTCTCAAGTCTTCTGGGACCTCTCCTGTGCTCAGAGACTCACTAAACAATTCTGATTATGGCTCTGCTAGTTCCCCCCTTAGCTTCTTTAGTACCCTGGGATGTATGCCATCAGATCCCATTGCCTTGTCCACCCTAAACTTAGCGAGCTGTTGTAGGAACCTTTCTTTTGTGAAGGGACTAGTGCACACCTCCTTCCCCCCTGTGTCCATGGTGCTCAGCTGTGGGCCCTGCCCTACCTTCTCCTCAGTAAATACTGAGCAGAAGTATCTATTTTGGATAGATGCTTTTCCTTGGTCCTTCTCCTCACACTCCCCCTTATCCCCTTTGATCTTAGCAATACCCCCTCTGGATTTTCTCCTTTCACTAATGTATCTATAGAAAGTCTTGTCACCTTCTTTTGCTGTTCATGGTAGTGTTTCCTCGGTTTGGGCCTTTGCCTGCCTTACTGCCTTCCCTGTTTCCCTTAGGGAAGTTTGGTATGCCTCCCTATCTACGTCCTGCTGCGTTCCTTTATATTTCCTGAAGACCAGCCTTTTGGCTCTGACCTTTTCTGTTACTGTTCTTGAGAACCAAAGAGGTTTCCTTCTTCTTTTGCTCTTGCTTTTCTCTCGAACACAATGGGATGTTGCTTCAAGTATTGCATCCTTAATGCTTGCCCCCTTTGCCTGTACCCCATCACCTGTATTTCTTCTTGCCAGGGCTAGCTTAACTCTGTTGGCCATCTTATCAAAGTCAGCTCCTCTGAAGTCCCATATTTTTGCCTTGGAATGGGATGATTAAGTTCTAGTGGCCAAATTGAACCATACCATGTGATGGTCACTGGCCCCCAGGTGACCTTCTACCTAGAGATCTGTGATCCTTTCCCCATTAGTCAGTACTAGATCTAGGATAGCCTTGCCTCTTGTGGGTTGTTCTACCAGTTGTTTGAGGCCCTCCCCCTGCAGGGAATTCACTATGTGTCTAGTTTTGGCAGATGTTCCTGCTGGTATTGACTAATCTGTACCTTTTATTTATTTTTTTTTTAGTTATTGAGTTCTAGGATTACAAATACCTTTGAGCCAGGGCTCTTTTACAAAGGTTCTACATCATGAGGTACAGATTAGACAGAGCATTACAGGCAACACAATTAAATCAATGTACAAACAAAATTGCAGATGAGGAACATAAATTGAGGCAAACATTATTGAAGGGAGGAGGAAAGAAGTGAAAAGAAGAGAAAGGGATAGAGGGTGGGATGGAGAAAGGGTGAGGGGGACAGCAAGGGAGATTAGGAGAGGTAGAGGGAGGAAAAGGAGGGGTAGTGGTGGAGAAGGGGGGATGCAGCCTGGGGGCATTGTCAGAACAAACTACAAGTGCAGTAGTTGGGCAGGATGGTGTCAGCAAGTGCTAGGAGGCTGAGGCTCTTGTGGATGTAGACCAAGCAAGGGGAGCCATGATGAAGTGATCTGTTCATAATCCGGGAGGCTACCCTGTGGTGCTTTTGCAGCTAGACCTTACAGTCACATGTGCTGGTGGCAATGAAAGAGTGGCGGAGCCTGGTTTTGAAGGCACCAAGCATGGGGGCAGTGGTGCTATCACTAGAGAGTCCATTTAGCCAGTTGGCAGCCTGGTAGGCAAAAGCTCTCTGACCTTGGGTTGTGTGGCAGTAAGGGATTTGGAACTGCTGTGATTTGGTCCCCTAGGTGCACCGGCTGCTTTTCTTAGGTTGTAGGAGAATAGCAACACTGGGTGGGGTGAGGTCCATCTGAATTTTCTTAGCCACTGTGCAGGTTTGGTATTTAATGCACTTGTCAAGTTGCAGCCAGCTGGTTTGGGAGTAGAGGTCACAGGTGTGTGTATAACATTGAGTGCCAGTGATTAGCTGACAAGCTTTGTTGAGGGAGGTGGTTGCCCGTTTGAACGCAGTAACCATAGCTGAGCCGTAGATGATGAGGCCATAGTCAATGGTGGCAATGATAGTGCACTGGATGGCAGCAGCCAGGGCAGCAGGGGGAAGGTGTCTCCTGAGGCGGAACAGCAGGCTTAGTCTGGAGTTGGCAGCTCTGGCAACATTTTTGATGTGGTCAGTGTAGGAGAGGTACGGGTCAAGGGTGATCCCAAGGTATTTAAAAATTTGGACTTGTTCTAGTAGGCCGCCTTGGCTGGTAAATATGGAGAGGTGATGGAGTTTATGTTTATTATGGGAGCTACTGAAGATCATGGTCTTAGTTTTTTTCTGATTGAGGATCAGTTTGTGTTGAATGAACCAGTTCTCAATAGTGTAGAAGCAATGCTGGAGGTTGCTTTGCAGCTGGTTTGGGTCCTGGTGTGAGGCTAGAATTACCGCATCATTGGCATAGAGTACAATTTGTTGGGAGCAGGAGGCTGGCAGTGTATTTAGAAACAGGCTAAAGAGGAGTGGTCCCAGGATGGATCCCTGAGGGACACCGAAGCAGACAGGTTTGGCTTCAGAGAGCACATCCGCAATTTTTACACATTGTGTCCTATTTGCAAGGTAGTTTTTCAACCATGATATAGAATCAGGGGAGTGCCCAGCCTTTTGAAGCTGGGCAAGAAGAAAGCAGTGGTGGACAATATCAAAAGCCTTGGTTAGGTCAATAAAGATTGTGCCAGTGAGATGATCTTTGTCCAGGGAGCTGTGGATTACCCCAGTGACTTCAAGTAATGCAGAAGCAGTGCTATGGCCTTTCCGGAAACCATGTTGTTGCCTGCAGAAAATGTTGTGCTTGTTCAGGTATTCAGTAAACTGGTCCGATACTATGCATTCCAGGGCCTTTGAAAGGGGTGGCAGGATTGAGATCGGATGGTAGTTCCCATGGTCAGTCTTGTCACCACTTTTGTTGGATTGGGGTGAAAGTGGCTGACTTCCATTTTTCTGGGAATTGGTTGAGTGAGAGGGAGAGGTTAAAAATCTTGGTAAGAGGCCCCAGCACCACTTCTAGGGTGAGGGCCAGGAGCTTGAGGTCGAGTGTATCATTGCTAGATCTGGATTTGCTGATGGCTTTGGTGATGTACTTACGAACAACGTCCTTATGGACTACTTTAAAGTAGAAGGGAGGGTGATTGCCAAGAGTTGAGGGTTTTAGGAGCGTCATCATCATCATTAAAGAAGTTAGGGGGAAGGACACTGCTAAGAACAGAGAAAGCGGTGTTGAAAGTATCAGCGATGGTTTTTGGGTGAAGTGTGGTATTCCCATTTACCTTTAGCATGGCTGGCGTGGATTTAGATTTTTCCCCAGAGATGTCATTTAGATTGTTCCAAAAGTCTCTCCCATTACTCCTGGAGTCAGTGAATACTTTCTTGTAGTAGTCAGATTTCTGGGACCGGATGGTGTTTGTGCAGTCGTTGTGTGCTTGTTTATAATTTTGGATATCATCTTGTTTCCCAGTGGATCTAGCCAGCTCCCAGAGGTAGTCCCTGTATTTTAGCTTTTTGAGAAGGTCTCCACTTATCCACGGGTCGCAGAGGGTTTTAGCTTTGCACTTCTTTAGGGGTGCAAATAGGTTACAGGCTTTATTAAAGATGTGGATGAAGTGGTCCAGAGCCAGGTTTGTATCTGATGCCAGGAAGATAGGAGTCCAGTCTTGTTGGAGGAGGTGGGCTTTGAGGTGAGTTAACTGGCCACGGGGAGGACTCTGCTGTAGATGATTTTGGGGGGGTGTTGTGGAATTTGTTAGACCAGGTACAGATAATGGGAGAGTGATCACTGAGTGAATCAGGAAGGACTGCAGAGTTTGAGATCCTAGAGGGGGTGGCTAGTTAGAATCCAGTCAAGCAGGGTGCTGGTCCCTGTTTTATAGTTCTTTCTGGTTGGGGAGTCCAGAATCTGTGTTAGGCTGGCCGATAGGACAGAGTCCTTGAAAGTACCCACCTCAGCCGAGAGCCAGTTGATGTTGAAGTCTCCCAGCAGGATGGTTTCAGAGTCAGGTGTTTGAGATCTGACAAGGTCCAAAACAGTGTTTAGGCCTGAATCCTGCTCCTTTGGAGGAATATATACCGTAACAACTGTGAGTGCCTTGTTATGGGCTCCTAGTAGGATCCTGACGGGGAGAATCTGCGCAGGGCAGGTCGCAAGGGCTGGTTCAGTTTGGTGGCCCAGGATAGTGTCTTTCAGGTACATGGCACAACCTCCCTCTTTTTTTTTTGATTTGTGATCGAGCCTAAAGACATTGTATCCTGAGATGGCAATTGCCTGGTCGGTAACCGGGGGGGTGAGCCAGGTTTCAACTACTGCCAAGATGTCAGAATTATGTTGGCGAGTAAAGGCTTGCAGGGAATTAATCTTATGGAGTAGGCTGCAGATATTCAGGCACATGATAGAAAGAGTTCCGGTCGAATTGTGTTTGGGCGAGACCTTGCTGGTGTACGGGCCAGGGTTTGGGTGGACATTTCCTGATAACAGCAGGAGTAGCAGCAGAAGCTTCAGGGTGCAGAGATGTAGTTCCCTGAGAGAGAGCTTATGTTTTCTTTTGTGACGGGGGCATGCCATGGTGTGGATGTGATAGTTCATCACGGAGGTAGCAAGGTATGCCGGTGTTGGCGACCAGTCTGCAAATGGCAATTTTTTTATTGGATGCTGCTGCCTGTGGTCCAGGCTTGAGATCCCAGAGAGGTGCCAAGGTAGCGATAAGCAGGGCTCAGTTGGAAGGTTTGTGGGGCGGAGGGGAAATAGGCTCTGGGAGGGCAGAGGAGTGGGAGGAGGTTGGAGAGAGAGAGAGGAGAAGGGTGGTAGTAGAGAGAAGGGAGAGCATGGTAGGCAGGTAGCGTACACTATTGAGAACAAGATTAGAACAGGAAGGGCCTAGGTAGGCAGTGGTCAGGGGTGGTACAAGAGATGGGCGGGGGGACCTAGAGCTGGACCAGTGAGGACCTTGCAAGGGAGGGACTAAAAGGAGGTGGGCGTGGTGAAGGTCTATTTAAATAAGGTTGGAGGAGGAGGAGGGAAGCGGGCGTAAAATTTTGGCCATTTTCAATGCAAGTCAATGAGCGCACGGCCCTGGTGCACAGAAAATTAGAAGCAGAAAGCACAGTCCAATAAGGAGTCAGGGAGGGGAGCAGTGGTCCAATCACAGCAGACCACGGAGAGCTATTGTCCAATGGTGGCAACTCACTGCTTCCCGGTTGAATCTATAGTCCTTACCCGGCCTTGGCTCTAAGTCCGGACTGGAGGTTTTGTGACTGGTTCCAGGGCTGCTGACCACCTTGGAGGCAGAGAGTAGCCCAGTCAGGGGCAGGTTTGAGTCTGCGGAGGAAGGAGAGAGTAGAGGTAGTTAGCGTGAGGACTAAAGGACAGTGGCGTGGGGGCTAAATCGAGGATGGAGTTGAATGCAGGGAGAGAAAAGCAGGCATGAGGGGTTCAGCAACCAGGCAAGGCGTAGCTATAGGTACTTAGTATGGCACGGGGCCGAGACCAGTGAGAGCAGGAAAAGGTCTTCAGGGGCAGATGGCTAAGGGGGAGAAAAGAGAAAAGCAGGGATAAGGAGCGAGGGGGGTGGGCGGTTCGAGCCCAGTAGAGAGGAGAATAAGGGTCAAGGTAAAGGAGGGCAATAAGTTTGCAGAGCAGAGCAAATTAAAATAATCAATTACAGTGCAGTCTTTGTCACCATCAGAATCGGCTCTAATACTTCAAAATAAAACTCCACACAAGTACCCCACACAGTACAATCAAGCCAGTGAAAGTGCTGGCAGAAAGCAACAGATAGAGAGCAGGCTAAAATTTTGGCCGCTTTCAATGCAAGTCAATGGGTGCCCGGCCCTGGTGCACAGAAAATTAGAAGCAGAAAGCACAGTCCAATAAGGAGTCAGGGAGGTGAGCAGTGGTCCAATCACAGCAGACCGCGGAGAGCTATTGTCCAATGGTGGCAACTCGCTGCTTCCCTGGTCGGTCTGTAGTCCTTACCCAGCTTCGTTTAGCTCTAGGTCTGGCTGGAGAGAGGCACCCAAGTGGCTGGTTCTGGGGCCACGGCCGCGCTGGCGGAGGACAGAGAGTAGCCCGGTCAGGGGCAGGTTCGAGTCGTTGGCACCCAGCTGCAGCCCACCTCCCACCTTCTGGCATGTTGAAGTCTCCCATTATCAGATCCTCCCCTTTAACTGTCATGTTTTATATCTTCTAACAGTAACATGTCTATGTCCTCCCCCTGGTCTGGAGGCCTGTAGACAACACCAATTTGTATGGCTGTCCCATCTCCTGTTTTCAGGGTGACCCACAGTTCTTCTGGCTCCTTATGTGTATTCTGAATTTCTGTAGCTTTGATATTTTCATTGACATAAAGGGCCACTCCACCCCCCCTTTTTTGCACCTTAATCTCTTCTGAACAGTACATAGCCGGGCACTGAAGTCTCCCAAGTGTGGCTACTGGTGAACCGTGTCTCACTAATGGCTACTATGTCCAGTTTAGCCTCTGTCATTGTTGCCTGCAGGTCCGGGATCTTGTTTCCCAGACTGTGAGCATTTGTGTACATGATTTTCTATTGGCCAGATTTTGGTGTGTTAGTTGTTGGGTGAGGTCCGGCGTTTCCCCTGTGCATTGTATGGGGAGCTGGACTTTTTTCCTTACCTGGTGATGTAAATGAACTACAAACATGCTGAACTCCTGTTTGATCACTAGCTGGGGGGGTGTTCTTCCAGTTCGACATATCTGGTGCTGCACCCCTCTCCTCATTTGTTAGTTTAAATATGCTGCAAAGACATCAAACGTCTGCCCCAGTGCACTGACTCCCTCCTTAGTCAGATATAATCCATCGAATTTAAAGAACTTTCACTCTCAAAACTGTTGCCAGTTACCTACAAATTTGTGTCTTTTTTCCTGGCACCAGCCCTTGAGCCACATGTTTAGCTCCCCTATCTCCCCTTCTCTGACCTTCCATCCATCTGCCCTGCTCTCCCAGACTGGCAGGATCTCAGAGAAGGAGATGCCTGATGATATGGATGACAGTTTGTCACCCAGCCTGGTCAGGCTGGTGAGATTGTTAGTCCCTATGTGTACCAGGAAATCAATGTTTCTCCTGCTTCCTGCATGATTTTAACAATGCAGTCAATGTCTGTCTATGCTGATGTACCTGGGAGACATCTGACCATTACCCCCGGTTGGAGGTAGGTATCAACTCCCCGAATCATGGAGTCTCCTATGATCAGAAGTGTTATGGATTTCCTTTTTGCTTTTATTGTTTTGGTCCCTGTTTTGGGTGAGTTTTGTTGTGCTAGCTCCTGTGCTGCAGTGTCCTGCTCTGCAGTGTCTTCTGCCCCTTTGTTTCATTTTGGAGATAGAGGCAGATACCTGTTTGTAGTTTTTATATGGTTTGTGGAGGTGATACGTTGGAGAGCACTGAGTGATGGGGCACCTGATTTGCCCCTCCTAACCATCTGTCAACCTCCCAGACCAACTACCCTCTATGGTTGAGGTGCTTCTGTTGGATGTTGGGGAAATTGCGGGTGGTTCTTATAATATATTTCCTCCTGAATATGTGATTTGAGGCACGCAATCTCTGCCCATGCTGCCTGGAGCTGAACCCTTAGATCTCCAATGGTACAGCTTGTAGGACAGTGTCCTAAATCCTGTATAGCTGCCCTTTTTGAAAAGTGTCTCGCAGTACCTGAAGTTAATAATATCCATTCCAGATGAGTTGCTGGGTTTATAACCTGGTCAGAGTACAGTAATTAGAAGGAGGAGGAAAATGAAAGCAAAAGTTTGATTTTGTGTTTTGTTTGTTTTTGTATAACTTGTTATAACAAGTTAAATGACTTGTGCCCCTGTAAAAGAGGTCACTATGTGGGTACCCCTCTGATCCTCCCCTTCCTGCTTTGCTACAGGAAATGTCATGACTGTGCTACCCTATAAAGGAGTGTAGCGAGGGTGGTTGGGGATGGGGGTGGGTGGCTGGCCCTTCCCCTGCCAAAAAAGAACCACGGACAAAAGAAACAAGGAGGTAAGAGCAGAAACAATCAACCAACAACAAATGCAATAGCCCTGAAAGCTTAGCCTAATGATAGATAAAACTGTAAAACCTGTAAAGCACCACCTGTAAAAAAAATCTGAAACAGAAGATTACAGCAGTAATCTGTAAGCACAAACCTGTAGGCACACCATGTAATAATGCACCAGAAAGTATATCCTGCAACAACAATTTGAATCAGAGAAAAATAAAGCAGTAAAATGTTAGCAACAAACAGTAACAACCCCTGTGAGTACAAAAGAAAATAACACACAGTAAATCTGCCTAGCGAAATGAAGCCTTACTCTTTTTCCTTGCTCTGATAAGGTTCCTTGCTCTGTCCTTACAAGCAACCTAGAAGAAAAGAGCTCAGGTGAAGCTAGGTGCCTTTGCCAGCAAACCTAGTCTTCCACCTCCAAGACATCAACTAACCTGACCATTTAACCCTTCCTTCTGGGAAGTTACCAACAGTTTGTCAGTTCCATCCCCCAGGTACACAGCTAGTCCCCTGGAAGATCTGTGAGAGGAAAGCAATTAGCTCCTTTAATGTGAGAAGGAGACTGCAACACCTCTGAGACCAAATCAAAAACCTTTCATCAAAAAAAAAAAAATAGTAGCAAACAGTAATTTTGCTTAGCCTAATGATAAAAAGTCACAAAAATGTAAGCACCACCTGTAATAATTTCACAGAAAATATACCCTGTAAAAAACACTTTGCAACAGAGAAAAATAAAGCAGTACCAAAGCCTTTAAATTCTGACTAAGCCATCAAACTGCAGGGGAGAAGGATTGGTTAAGTCTGCTTGCTGGCTGTGGAGAAGATTTTTGTAAGTTTTGCTATTGTTTTTTAAACTATAGGAGAGGAGGATTAGTTAATTCTACTTGCAGCTGAGGGAGTTAATGCATAGAGGGTTTTTGTAAGTTTTGATATTGTTTTATTTTCTTTTTAATTTAGCTTAAAGTAGAATTTAGCTTAAAGACTTCTGTGGCTGGAGTGACTGTAAAAGCCCTTCCACCAGCCTTTCTTAAATACTGAAATACCACTGGGGGTTGTGTTTGAAGACTGTGAGGGAGGAGCTTGGGGAGCTGCAAACTGATCTGAGCCTGCAGAACAGACCAGGAAGGGGGAACAAGGAACAGTCATATGAGCTAAGTCTTAAGGACATATAAATATACCAAACGTGTGAGCCTGTAGTCCTTATGAGTAGGATTGTGGTTTCCAGTTAGTACTGTAGTTGACTGTCTTATACTGCATGCAAGGGCATTTAGGATAACAATTTCTGTTAGAGGCTGGGCCAGGATTAGTTAATTGTACTTGCTGTAGGGAGAGTGGTGTGGAGAGGCTGTATAGGTAGTGTGGACCATGAAGTAGGATTGTAGGGTGCAATGGTTGTGGGGCAGCAATGCAGATGAACATACTGTGGAGGCTGGGAGGGTGTCCAATATGCCACAGGCTAAGGAGGCTTGAGAAATAGGTTCAGTAGCTTGGCAGAGAGCTGGGGAGGTTGAGGGAGGAGGGGAGGACTGCGCCGGTAGGAGGGCTGACATCTGAGAGTATTGTGGGGGCACCCCAGAGAAGGAACAGTGGGGCAAGGGAGAAGTTAGGGGGAGGAGGCACAGTAGACAGGAAGCCAATTGATGAAGGGTGGACTCTAGTAGGACCTAGAGAAAAAGGAGCAGCAGGAGGGAGGAGGAAACACACAATAAGGCAAAGGGAGGAGGGACATGTTTGCTGTACTAGCAACACATGGGAAAGAGGATGCAGGAGGAGATTGCATGAGGGATAGTACTCACAAAGAGAAGGGAAAGAGAGGGGCATTACAAGTGGAGAGACTGAGTATGGCATGGCAGGGGGAGGGATAATACTTGGAGAGGTGAGGAGGGAGTGGAAGGTTGGCAGTCAAACAAGGAGGGGGAGGAGTCTCAATTGAGAAGGGCAAGGGGGAAAGACACTGGGACGCACTGTAAAAGCACCATCTTGAGTGGCCCCAGAAATGAGAACCTGGGTGGGCGGGTGGCAACGGGCACAAGGAAAGAGGAGGGAGGTGTACTAGTGTTGGAGGACTCCATACTCAAGGGGATCAGATGGGGCAGCAAGGGGGAGAGGCACAGTCAGATATGGGTGGAATCCATACCAGGATTAAAGGCAGACAAGGCAGGACAGGAAATCCTAAGGTGCGTGAGGAGGGGTAGGAGGAAACCACACATTGTGGTACATGTGGGGACAAATGACCTAGTGGGAAAAATGGTGGAGGTAACAAAGGAGATGATTGAGGAAGTGGAAAGGTTGTGTGAGGAGACTGGGGAGTCTGTGGCATTCTCCGAAGTGCTCCCAGTACCCTGTGCAAACACAGTGAGAAAGGAGATGATTAGGGAGTTGAACACATGGTTGGCAGAATGG
The DNA here is from genome assembly GCA_016271365.2 of Neoceratodus forsteri. Taxonomy (NCBI): domain Eukaryota; kingdom Metazoa; phylum Chordata; order Ceratodontiformes; family Ceratodontidae; genus Neoceratodus; species Neoceratodus forsteri. Next base: position 1,438,146,727 of record CM057459.1, read on the forward strand.
TGTCAAACTAGGGGATATGGGGTTGTGGGTGGCTGGGGCAGTGCCTGGGATAATAACAATCTGCTTGCAAGGGATAGGCTGCACCTGAGTGGGGAGGGGAAGGAGGTATTAAAGCAAAGACTTGGGAGGTATATTGCTACAAAGGTGGATTTAAACATAGAAACAAAGAAGTTGACGGCAGATAAGGACCGCAAGGCCCATCCAGTCTGCCCATTTCTTTTTCTACCTTATGAACGTGCTATAGGCCTTTGCTGTATGGCCTATCTATTCATACTCATCTGTATTGCTCCCTTATGCCTATCCCATGCCTGTTTGAAGCCCTGCACTGTATTCATATCCACCACTTCCTTAGGTAGGCCGTTCCATGCATCCATCACCCTTTCTGTGAAAAAGAACTTCCTCACATTATCCCTTAATCAGCCTCCCTCTAATCTCATCCTGTGTCCTCTTGTCCTGCTAATTTTCTTATATTGAAACATGTTAGACTCTTTCACCTTGTTAATGACCTTAAGGTGTTTGAATGTTTCGATCATATCACCTCTCTTCCTCCTTTGCTCTAGGGTATACATATTGAGCTCCGTTAATCTGTCCTCATATGTTTTCTGATGCAGCCCCTGCACCATTTTGGTTGCCCTTCTCTGGTCTGCCTCAATTTGGTTAATGTCCTTGTGAAGGTGTGGCCTCCAGTACTGCACGCAGTACTCCAGATGGGGCCTAACCAGTGTCTTGTAAAGAGCGATTATTACCTCCCTCTTCCGACTTGTGATACCCCTACTAATACACCCCAACATTCCTCTAGCCTTATCTACTGCTTTAGAGGTCTGCTTGGATGATTTCAGGTCATCGGTAATGATGACGCCCAGGTCTCTTTCTTCCCTTGTGACTGCCAGCAACTCCCCTCCCAGCCTATAGGTGGCTTCAGAGTTTTTCTTCCCTATGTGCATGATCTTGCACTTCTTTGTGTTAAACCCCAGTTGCCACTCTTCCGACCATTTTGCTAGTTTATCCAGATCTCTTCTCATTCTGTCCACACCATCTGGATCTTCTACTCCATTGCAGATCTTGGTGTCATCTGCAAACAGACAAACCTTACCCTCCAGTCTATCTGCAATGTCACTGATGAAGATATTGAAGAGGATTGGCCCCAGGACTGATCCCTGAGGTACCCCACTTATGACTTGCATCTCTTCAGACTGTATACCATTTACCACCACTGTCTGTTTTCTGCCCATCAACCAGTTTACCACACAATTGACCAACGTCTGACCCACCCCCGAGCCTACCCAGCTAATTAATCAGTCTTCAATGTGGAACAGTATCGAAAGCTTTGCTGAAGACAAGGTAAGCAGCATCAACTGCTCCCCCTTGGTCCACCACTCTGGTTACCCAGTAAAAGAAATCTATGAGATTAGTTTGACAGGACCTTCCTTTTGTAAACCCATGCTGTCTTGGATCCTGTGCTCCTATGGATTCCAGATGATGCACTATCCTTTCCTTAAGGTGTCTCATAATCTTGCCCACTACTGAGGTAAGACGGACACAGTCTGGTTCTCTGCCTCCTCCCTACCACTCTTGTGGCTGCGGGATCACATGAAACCCTTCTCCAGTCTTCTGGGACCTCTCATGTGCTCAGAGACTCACTAAACAGTTCTGATAATGGCTCTGCTAGTTCCACCCTTAGCTCCTTTAGTACCTTAGGATATATGCCAGCAGGCCCCATTGCCTTGTTCACCCTGAGCTTATCAAGCTCTTGTAGTACCCTTTCTTTTGTGAAGGGACTAGTGCATGCCTCCCTCTCCCCTGTGTCCATGGTGCAGAGCTGTGGGCCCTGCCCTACCTTCTCTTCAGTAAATACTGAGCAGAAGTATCTATTTAGGATAGATGCTTTTACATGGTCTTCCTCCTCACACGCCCCCTTATCTCCTTTGATCTTAGCAATACCCCCTCTGAACTTTCTTCTTTCACTAATGTATCTATAGAAAGTTTTGTCATCTTCTTTTACTGTTCGTGCTAGAGTTTCCTCAGTTTGGCCCTTTGCCTGCCTTACTGCCATCCCTGCTTCCCTTAGGGAAGTTTGGTATGCCTCCCTATATTCATCCTGCTGCGTTCCCTTATATTTCCTGAAGACCAGCCTTTTGGCTCTGACCTTTTCTGCTACTGTGTTTGAGAACCAAAGTGGTTTCCTTCTTCTTTTGCACTTCCTTTTCTCACTAACACAATGGGATGTTGCTTCAAGTATTGCATCCTTAATACTTGCCCACTTTGACTGTACCCCCTCAGTTGTATTTCTTTTTGCCTGGGCTAGCTTAACTCTGTTGGCCATCTTATCAAAGTCAGCTCCTCTGAAGTCCCATATTTTTGCCTTGGAATTGGATGATTTTGTTCTAGTGGCCAAATTGAACCATACCATGTGATGGTCATTGGCCCCCAGGTGACCTTCTACCTGGAGTTCTATGATCCTTTCCCTGTTAGTCAGTACTAGATCTAGGATAGCCCTGTCTCTAGTGGGTTGTTGTACCAGTTGTTTGAGGCCCTCCCCCTGGAGGGAATCCACCATGTGTCTAGTTCTGGCAGATGTCCCTTCTGGTATTGATCAATCTGTGTCTGGCATGTTGAAGTCTCCCATTATCAGAACCTCCCCTTTAGCTGTCACGTTTTGTATATCTTCTAACAGTAACATGTCTATGTCCTCCCCCTGGTCTGGAGGCCTGTACACTACCCCAGTTCATATGGCTGTCCCATTTCCTGTTTTCAGGGTGACCCACAGTTCTTCTGGCTCTTTATGTGTATTTTGAATTTCTGTAGCTTTGATATTTTCATTGACATAAAGGGCCACTACACCCTCCATTTTTGCACCTCGGTCTCTTCTGAACAGTACATAGCCAGGTACTGAAGTCTCCCAAGTGTGGTTACTGGTAAACCATGTCTGCTAATGGCTACAATGTCCAGTTTAGCCTCTGTCATTGTGCCTGCAGGTCTGGGATCTTGTTTCCCCAGACTGTGACCATTGATTGAAACTAGATGATAGGGGTGGCAAGTGGACCAGCGGGTAGGCAGGGATCTGATAGAGTCATCGGCCTACCCCCAGGCTAGCAGGGAAGGACTCAGGTGGCATAAAGGAAGGAGTAGAAGGAAGGAAATGGAGGCCAGTGAAGGGAAGGGGGCAGGGTGGAGGGTGGTCTTGCTGAATGTAAGAAGCTTAGGCAACAAATCTGCTGAGCTACAGGCACTCTTTTTTTCACTTTATCTTTTTATTGAAATTCGAGTATATAAGAAAGCACACATCTAATACAATAGAAGACTATCCTCCATGTAAGGTATAAAATATAACTTAACAAAACACAGTATTCAGGGTAAACATATTGGAGAAGCCTTATATACATGTACTGATAATAAAATACAAACCTAGACAGGATGTAAGTGGAGAGCAGAAGGGTTACAATCAATAGGGTATTATAGGATCAGAAATAGCAACCATGTACGAAATACATGCTAGGGCAGGCTATGGCAAGGCATTCAGTAAATTGCAAAAAGTGATAAATGTGGTAATATGAACAATGTTCAGAAATGGAGAGGTGAAGATAAGAGAAAAGTGTGCAAGGAAGAAGGGAAGGAGAGAGGGAGAAAACAGGGAAGAAAGTGAAAAAAGAGGAGAAATCTGTGCACAAAAGTTTCGAGGAAACCTAATCTGAGAGCAAAATAAGAAGGAGGGCTAAATATCCCTAAGAATTAGGGTCTAGAAGAACTGGGTTCGATGACTTTAAGTAATCCTGCCAACATCTGTCATATACAATGAGTCGGTTATGAGTAACATAAGATAATCAGTCTAGGGAGGCATACTGAGGGAGGCTTTGAAGAACATCTGAAAGAGAAGGCAGCAGAGCTGATTTTCATTTCATAAGAATCAGACATTTGACCAGAAGAGAAAGTATGTTTAGCCATCTAAAATGTGCATGTGAGAGGAGAGAGCTACTGGGGATAAGGATGCCTAGAAGGAATAGCTTGGGGTCAAAAGGTAGTTTTTGTCCTGTTACTCTGGAGGCAAGTAAACAGACTTTATGCCAAAGCTTATTAATGGGAGTGCAAGACCACAAGATATGAAGTAGATCTCCTTTGGCCAAATTGCAGCACCAGCAATTATTATTATTTAATAGATTCATTCATTGAAGCACAGAGGGGGTTCTATACCAAAGATGTAGGATTTTAGTTTGTATTAAAGAACTATGGGCATCTTTAAACGTATTATGTGCAATACGCCAACAATTACTCCATTGTGCATCTGAAATATTGTAGTTAAGAAGAGTACTCCTTTTATTTTTGGCCTGTTTAGACTAATCAGGCAGATTATCAATAATGTCTTTGTAAATGGAGCTATTTAATTTTACTGATAAATTAGTCCAGTGCGAGATGTATGGGTTTAGAAGAGTATGCCTATACACTAAACTACAGAGAGAGTTATAAAGCTGCTCGAATTTGTAAAAACTTCCAGAAGCCCTGTTTAGGAAGTTTCCATGTGACCTGCAAGTCTGAGAATGATCTAAGAGTGAGTGAATTCTGGTCCAAGATATCTCCGAGAAAGAAAATACCTTTGTTCCTCCATGTACGACAGAAAATTGAGTGATCTTCTAGAATAAGCAGTGGATTGCCCCATAAGAGGGCATAAAACCAGGATGTTGGATTGGATTTCAGGAATTTGTGGGTTAGTTTCCAAGAAAGAACAGAGGATGATATAGTCGGGTGAGATTTTAGTTTAGAGGAAATGGAATTAAAAATGAAGGAAGTGGGAAACTCCTCCCAGGCACAATGCAGATTCCATTGCAACCCATAGTGGTGAGTGAGGGGAGGGTTTCTAAAACCATTTAATGGTTTGGGCCTTTGGAAAGCCCAGAGGTAGCCTTTGAAACAGGGGAGTCCGAATCCCCCCTTTTTCCAATGTGATCAAAGTTTGTTGTGGTTAAATCTTGGTGGTTTCCCATCTCAGATAAAGTTACTATTAATTTATCAATTTTAGCAAAAAAGGAGGATGATAAGACTAAAGAAGTCTTGGCAAAGAGGTAAAGAATCTTGGGAGAAATGGACATCTTAATAGCTGTAATTTTCTCCATGAAAGAGAGATTAAGAAGCTTCCATCTGTCCAGAATTGTTCTGATGTTATCAAATAAGGGGTTAAAGTTAATGTCCCATATCTTCCCTAAGTTACTAGTAATTTTGATTCCTAGATATATTTATACCCTGTGGTGACCAGCCGGAATCAAGAGGTATGTTCGAAAAGCTTTACAGTGGGTCGTTAAGTAGCATAGTTTGTGATTTGCCATAATTCAAAGTAAGGCCAGAAATTTTAGTAAAATTATTAAGCAAATCAACCAACAGGGGCCCAGCCTCATTCAGGTTTTTGAGTAAGATTAAGAGGTCATCAGCGTAGGAGAGAGAAACATATCTTGAATTGCTCACAGGTATACCCACAATGCCAGAAGATTGACATAAACAAGCAGTCAGGGGTTCCATGGCTAAAATAAACAGGGAAAGTGGCAGGGGACAGCCTTGTCTAGTTCCCCTTGCTAAATGAAAGTAAGAGGAAAGGGTGGAATTAGTAAGTACTTTAGCAACAGGGGAGTTATATAATAGCTTGATCCAGGAGCAAAAGGTATGAGAGAGACTGAAATAAAATAAATCTTGATGAAGGTAGTCCCAGTTTAAGGCATCAAAGGCCTTCTTGAAATCAATAGCTATAGCTACAGCTGGTGTCTTGAGGGATTTGGCTTTGTGAATTAAATTAAATAAGGAACATAGGTGATCAGAACCAGATCTATGTTTAATAAAACCAGTTTGCAAACAATGAGTTAGCTTGGGAATCAAGGATTCAAGTCGAGAAGTTAGTAGTTTAGCAAATATCTTCCCATCCATGTTTAATAAAGAGATGGGCCTGTAACTTGCGGGGTGAGTAGGGTCTTTTCCTTTCTTAGGGATTAGGGTTATGATTGCTTTGGTGCAAGATGGGGAAGCTTGCCAGTATTGGAAGCTTCTTGATAAACATTAAGAAGAAGGGGACATAAGGTGTTGGAACACATATAATAGAAATCGACAGGGAATCTGTCACCCCAAGGGGATTTGCCAGATTTCAAGGCAGACAAAGCTTTCTGGATTTCCTGAAGCGAGAAGGGTTCATCTGAGGAATTTGTTTCAAGAGTAGAAAGATGAAGCTGTAATGATTTAAGGAACTGTTGAATTTGTAAAGTATATGGAGGATTTGAGTTAGAGTATAGTTTTTGATAAACGGTTTTCATGATACGATTTATAGAGGGGTGTTGGAGTGAATTGTACCCTGTTCATCTTTTAGGCTTAGGATGTGTCGTTCCATTTGTTGTGCTTTCAGCTGGTAAGAGAGGTTTCCCATTTTTATCGCCGTGTTCCCAAAACGTATACTTAAGTTTAAACAAGGCCAGTTCAGTTTTATGAGAAATTAATTTGTTAAGTTTAACTCTAAGTTGAAGAATTTCAAGATGAAGTTGAGAATCAGGACAGTGCTTATTAGAAGAAAAGTATAAATTCTCTTTAGCCTTAAGAGGTTTTTCCAAGTCAGCCAGCTGTTGTTCCCTTACTCTTTTCCTATGTGCAGCATAACTGATAATTTTCCCTCGAATTGTAACTTTAAGAGCTTCCCATACAGAGGACATAGAAGATTCGGTTGGGGTATTGTGAAAGAGGAAGTCCTGAATTTGTGCTTTGATCATGGGTAAGAAATTGGGATCCTTGAGAAGGAGAGGGTCCAGCTGCCAGTAAGAAGATTTAGGTGCTAATGGGCCCCACAAAAGTTGCAATTTGACAGGGGAATGGGCCGAGATTATGATGGGAGAGGTGGATGAATCAATAGTTTTTTTCCATTATAACAGGAGAGGATAATCAGTATTCAGTTCTACTGTATATCTTGTGTAGAGAGGAGTAAAAAGTAAATTCTCGATCACGGGGGTGAAGGAGGTGCCATACATCAGCTAATCCAACATCTTGCATTAGTAATGAGAGGGCTTTAATACTTCTAGGGTGGGCCTCTGTAGTGGGGCTACTTCTGTCAATGCTGGCTTCTAAAGCTAAGTTAAGATCCCCTCCAAGAATAACTGGTGTATTATCAGTGTTAAAGGATAGAATCTGTTGAGCTAAATTATGAAAAAACTCCGGGGAACTGGAGTTGGGTGCATAGACATTACCAAGCAGAAGAGGACCAGAGTTGGTATTCAGTTTGACCATCACCCATCTGCCGTCAGTATCAGATCAGAGTTTACAAGGGACCATTTGAGACTCTTATGAATAAGAATAGCAACTCCTCTTTTTTTTGAGTTATAGGATGATTCGTAGATCTGACCAACCCAATCTTTTTTAAGTCTATGAACATCCTCTGCTAATAATTTTGTTTCTTGAAGGAAAACAATTTGTGTTTTATGTTTTTTGAGATGTGAAAGAATTTGCTTCCGCTTACAAGGAGAATTAAATCCCTTCACATTCCATGTATATAAAAGTATGTCACCCATATTGTTAGTGTTAAAGAGAGGGAATAATCAATGGCATGTGAAGGGACAAATAAATGAGACAGAGGCAGATTAGAATACAATATAGAGAGCTTACGTATATGCTGAGAGTGGCAGGAGCATTCAAGCCAAAAAAAGTGAGAAGTATGATACATGAGTTGCACAGATATCTTATTAAAGTTAGAATAGAGATGGGGAAGGAGAAAAGTCATTAACAACAACAGTACTAGTAAGCTAAATAACAAAGAAAATGTTTTATGGGTGTGAGGAGATATGATTCAGCCAACTGGCTAAGAGACTCTCTCACCACACTCTGGGGCGTCGATGTAGGGAGGAGACTAGGGAGGACTGGTTATAAAAATCGGCCCAAACCTAAGTCTGATCCCAGTAATATAATAAAGTAAGTATTCCTGATAAGCTAAACTAAAAGGAAATAATACCAAGAAAGGCAGGGGACTCTAATAAGCTCAGCTTAATTCTAAGCTAACAGGACAAGGTATAAGGATAAAGCTAAACACCAGGACTTATTTATAAACATTAGTAGTAATAGTACAAGATATACCAACTCGAAATAACAGTAAATTAAAGAACCATATACGAGATGCCAGTACAGCCTAGACATACAGCAGGGAATTCAGGGAGCCAGGTGGAATACAAATTAATAAATATAAAAGGAAAAGAAGATCATTACCACATTAGAGTGACTCTGAGTATACTTTGCAGTGCAGCAGAATAAGTACATAAGAAAAACAATATTGAGGGGGAAAGAAGAATGGGGAGGTCAATTTAAGCCCTTACACCCTGAGCCAAATGCAAATCGGGATTATGTGGAGAGGTATAGGCTTCGGTGATAACTGTAGACAGAAGAGATAGTCATAGTAAAAGATCAGCTTCGATTACTCGAAAATTGCCTAAATAGGTATTATTTGGGGTGACTAGGTCTAGAAGACTAGGCCCAGTGAGCCCCAAAACAGGAGGGACCACACAGCAGTGGATTTCTATAATATCTGTAGGATTCGAGTAAAATGAGGAGCATAAGGAAGATGTAGATTGACAATCCTTTGCAACAGTACATCAAACATAGCCCACCTCTTTGAGTGCTAATGATAGTTCCATATTGTAAACAGGAGGTAGTAAGAATAATGGAGCGTAGGGAAGGAGATAGATTAAATGTAGTTGCCAATAATACTTAAGAACCTGTCATCAGGAGAGAGAAGGGGTAAGTTGCCTTGTAATATATAATAATTCACATATGAAAAAAGAAAAGGCAATAATCAGGATGCATACTGATTGAAGATATGCAACTGAACAGCCAAAAGACTATAAACCTGATGCACTGCTAAATTAGAGAGTAAAAGGCCAGATACAGAGACCCTGTTTAGTGAGGTAATATATAAGATCTAACACTAAAATAATGGGTTAGAAAAGCATTGCTGATATACCAAAGTTCCCTTGAAGACCTTTAAGCTGCTCGTTTAAACACTGCAACAAAAAGTAAATTGATTGCGCCGCAATGTACAGCCTTTGTTTTCTGCACCCACTGGGAGCAAAAGCAACCAGGTAGCATAGACTGTAGAGTGGGCGGTTAGGCAGAAAAAGTGTACTGACACTCCCTTTAAGTTTCCTGGAAGCAAAACCTACCAAGATATAGCAACTGTGACCATATTACTGACCACATAAGCTCATGACACCTTAGATTTATTAGCAGGATTGTGACTATTGATGTTCTTGCTTTGGTCTTTGCCCTACGTTTCTTTTTAGGTGGCTCTAAAGATTTATTTGGGAACTTGCAACAACTTCTGCCCATGAAGTATTGGCAGAAATACATCCCTGAGGTACAGGGCCCAAATTAGAGTGATATTCGTCTGAAATTTGCTGAGAAAGATCCTTCTGCGAGGAGTGCATGCCATCCTCCAAGAGAGCAAACTTGTTTCTCAGGGGACTAGAGGGGTTGGTTTGAAGGTGAGAGGCTGCAGCTTGGGGTGTTTGGGGTGAAACCTTGCTAGAACAGCATGAAAGTCTTGAAGAATAATGCCCCGACAGAAGCTTCTCTTGCAGCTGTGTTGATTGCCTTGGGGTCAAATCAGTTGCAGTGTTGCTGCTTGGGGATGCGAGTTCTGCAACATTTTCCCCACATTCATGTACCTTGTCGTTCACCCTCCGTGCAGATACCAAAGCTGTGTTCGGGTTGCCAATTGCTGCTGAACCTCCCAGGGTAAGATTGCAGAGAGAGAGAGAGACCTCCAGATAGTTGGCTAAGGTGTCAGGGGTTTCAAAATCCTTGAAGGAAGAGCCTGAGAAAAGGCGTTGTGTCGTGGGGTAATGCAGAGCAAATTTAATGCTTCTTTGGTGGAGAATTTGTTTAAGTGGATTGTAGGCCTTCCTTCTGATGGTTACATTTTTGAAAAGTCTCTGTAGATGGAAATATTAAACTCTTGCCGCTGAAGTTTCCCCATTTCTCTGGCTCGTTTCAGTATTAATTCTGTGTGGGAATAGTTCAAGAAGCGAGCAATGATAGGCCTTGGTCGCTGGTCTGATGTTGGCCTGGGACCCAGAGTGTGGTGAGACCGCTCAATGATTAACGTTAGGTCAGGAGGCAGTTTAAGCATTGCAGGCAGCACATGTAATAAAAGTACAGTAGTGTCTCCTAATTCTACACCTTCAGGGAAGCTAAAAAATCGTAAATTGTTGCGACGATTACGATTTTCAATATCGTCAATTTTGGCTTGTAGGGATTTAATAGTTCGATTTTGATTGCGGACAGTAGCCTGGAGGTCATGAATAGTAGTGACGTTACAGGACTTTGCTTTCTCATTAAATGCAATTTTCTGGCTAAAAGTTTCAAGAGTGGTTTTATTTTGTTGGGTGGAGGTTTTTAGATCATTAATCTCAGCCATCAGTTTAGAAAACATTACTTCCACTCTAGCAAGTGAGCTTTGCAGTACTTGGAGATCTGCCATGATGCTGAAGGATGAGGTCTAGTATGCTGCAGTACAGCGTAGAATAATTGAATATAAGTAGATGATGGATCAAAAATGACTTACAAACTGTGTCAGGCAGTAAGATTACAGGATGGTCACAGGAGTTGGTACCAAAGAAAGGTCTAGTGAAGGCTGGATGAGGTTAGATTGCAGTCATTCCTGCAGAAATTCTGAACTATGCTGCCATCTTCTGCATGGTCAGGCCACGCCCCCCGCTACAGGTACTGTTAGCTGTGTGGAGGGTGGATATTGCAGCTGTCACAGAAATGTGGGCAACTGAGCACCGGGACTGGGATCTGGCAATCCCAGAATGCAAATTATACAGGAATGACCATAAGGAAGGGAGGGAGAGGCAGTGGGGTGGCAGTCTATGTAAGGGATGGGATCAAATGCACAAGGGAGGAGGGGGAAGAAAGGAGAACTGAGGCAATCTGGCTGCAGCTCTTAGACTCAAGGGGTAGGAAACTGAGGTTTGGGGTGGTATACAGGCCACCATCCTAGTCTGAGAAGCTTGACAGGGAATTAGCAGGACAAATCAGAAAGGTATGTAGAAAAGGGAATGTGGTCATCATGGGGGATTTCAACTTGCCGGGAGTTGACTGGAGCATTCCAGTCACCTCCAGTGCTAGGGAGCAAGTGCTCCTGGATGCAATCCAGGAGGGTCTTCTGACACAGTTGGTTAGTGTACCTACTAGTCTAAAGAACACTTTAGATCTGGTGTTGTCGAATGGGGAGGCAGTAAGGGAAATAAAGGTGGAGGACCCACTAGCCGATAATGATCACCAAATGGTATGGTTTAATATCACAATGTGCAGGGAGCAAGAGAAATCAGTTACTCAGGTAGCAAACTTCAGGGGGGAAGACTTTGGAAGGATGCAGGAAGTACTGAAAGGGAAACTAGAGGGCATAAGGTAGGAGATGGATGCAGAGCAGAAATGGGATATTATTAAAAAGGAGATTACAGAGGCAACAGAAGCCTGCACCAAGACACAGAGTAAGAAGAACAGAGCAAGAAAACTCTGCTGGTTGAACAGCAAGGTAGTGGAGGTGGTGAGAGCAAAACAAGAGGTGCACCAGAGGTATAGGAGGACGGGGAAGGAAGTGGACAGGGAGGAGTATGCTAGATGGTCCAGGGAGGTGACTAGAAAAGTGAGAGAAGCCAAGGCCCAGAGGGAGCTGAGATTAGTGCAGGGAATTAAAGGGGGGGGACTTTTTCAGATACATCAGGGAGAAAAAGAAGTGCAAGGAGACAATAGTGAGGATAGAAAGGGGTGGGGAGTGGACGGAAAAGGGTGAGGAGCAGGCAGAAGCGCTGAATGCATACTTTTGCTCAGTGTTCATGGAAGAAAAGGGAGGACAGCTACCATCATGGGCTGGGAGAATGGGGACAGGGGGAGAAGAGGCAACAGATGGAAGAATTGAGGCAAGTAGAATCCTAGAGGGACTGAGGGCACTGAAGGTAAACAAGGCACCAGGGCCAGATTGTATCCACTCCAGGGTGCTGAGGGAGATGGCGGAGGTGTTGGCGAAGCCACTGCTGGATCTGTACAGCATCTCACTGGAGTCGGGATGTGTGCCACTGGACTGGAAGATGGCACATGTAGTACCATTACACAAGAGCGGACCAAGGGATGAACCAGGTAATTATCTCCCAGTAAATCTCACCTCCATAGTCTGCAAACTCATAGAGACAATACTAAAGGAAAGACTGGTGTCGTACCTGGAGGACAGTGGCCTCCAGGATGTGAGGCAGCATGGGTTTGTTTTAGGTGAGCTGGTTAAGGGTCATGCGGTGGATGTTCTTTACTTGGACTTCAGCAAGGTCTTCAATTCTGTGCCTCATGGGCAGCTTGGGGGGAAGCTAGCTTGTGTAGGGGTGGGGCCAAAAATGATGAACTGGATTACAAGCTGGCTGAGTGGGAGGCTGCAACAGGTGGTGGTGGTGAGAGGGGAGCTCTCAACTCCAAGGCCGGTGACAAGTGAGGTGCCACAGGGCTCTGTGTTGGGGCCAGTATTGTTCAGGCTCTTCATATCAGACATTGCACATGGGGTGGTGAGCAAGATAAGTCTGTTCGCTGATGACACCAAAATCGGAGCAGTAGTGAATGGAGAGGAGGGATGGAAGCAGCTGCAGGGGGACCTAAGCAAGCTAGAGGAGTGGAGAGAGAGGTGGCAGCTGGGGTTCAGTGCAAAGAAGTGTAAGGTTATGCACTTTGGGGTGAAGAACCCAAGGAGAGAATACTGGCTTGGAAGAGTTAAGCTGGTGACCACTGAGGAAAAGGACCTAGGGGTAATGATAACAGGGACCATGGACAACACTGCCCAGTGCAGGAGAGTGGCTGCAAAAGTAAACAAAATGCTGGGGTGCATAGCGAAGGTTTTTTCGTCCAGGCAAAGAGAGGTGATCTTGCCCCCCTACAGGTCGCTGATAAGGCTGCACTTGGACTATTGGGTGCAGTTTTGGAGGCCATACCTAAAGCATGATATCAGGCTACTGGCGGGGGTGCAGAGGAGTGCAATAAAGATGATATGTGGAATGGAAGGGGCAGACTATGACAGCAGGCTGAGAGACCTGAATATGTACACCCTGGAGGATAGAAAGGACAGGGGGGACATGATAGAGACATTCAAGTATCTGAGAGGAATCAGTAAGGATAGGGCAGATGGGGTCTTTAAGTTAAGAAGGGGGAGGGTCACCAGAAGGCATGCGCTAAGAATAGAGGGGGGAAGATTTAGGAAGGAAATGAGGAGACACTATTTCACAGAGAGGGTGGTAGCAAAATGAAATGCCCTGCCAGAATGGGTGGTATCATGTAAATCTGTGAACAGTTTCAAAAGGGCATGGGACAGGGAACAGGGGAGAGTGAGGGTGGGGGTGGCAGTGGGATGACAAATGTGAGGGGGGTGGGGCAGCTGCAAACTAGGGGTGCTAGCTGCACACTCGAGCAGACTTAGATAGACCGGGTGGTCTGTTTCTGCTGGCATCTTCGTATGTTCGTATGCGTACGTATATACCGTGCAAAAAATAATTTGAATCAGAAGATTACAGCAGCACTCTGTAAGCACAAACCTGTAGGCACACCCTGTAATAATGCAGCAGAAAGTATACCCTGTAACAACAATTTAAATCAGAGAAAAATAAAGTAGTAAAATGTTAGCAACAAACAGTAACAACCCCTGAGTACAAAAGAAAATAACACACATTAACTTTGCCTAGGCAGATGAAGCCTTTCTCTTTTTCCTTGCTCTGCTAAGGTTCCTTGCTCTGTCCTTACAGGCAACCTAGAAGAAAAGAGCTCTGGTGAAGCTAGGTGCCTTTGCCAACAAACCTAGTCTTCCAGCAGCTGTAACCTCCTCAATGCTGTCCCTGTTTGTGAGGACCAAATCTAGAATAGTTCCCTGCCGTGTTTATCCTAGCACTTCCAGCTGCTGGGATACTCCAGTCCACATCAAGCATCTTGAAACACTCCGTTAGCAGCATCTCACTCTTCTCTGCCACCCTCCTGATCTCTTCTACCATAGGGACCTAGAAACATAAAAACTTTTTATTGGCAGAAAATCATTAAGGGTCCATCCCGTCTGCTCTGATCCTTCTTACTACAGGTCCAGCTTATTGCTGGAAAGGCTGTAATGTTGGCCCCTATAAGTAGCATGGTCCTTTTTACAGATATGTACCCTCCCCCCAGTTATCACAGTTACCAAAGTTTTTTTTTTATTTTCTCTCTGTTCAACAGTGAACTGCATTTCAGCCAGACACAAGAACTGCCCTACTTGCCCCCCACTCAGTTACATTAATCAGAGGTGCTCAAACCAGATCCTCCCCACATCCATGATTCTGAGGACTTGCCCCATCAGTAAGGCCCTGACAGACAGTGCAGCCACTGCTGCCAGCTGAGGAACAGTGTATGTCTCCGCCAGCAAGAGGGCATCATGAGGAGCTCTGCAATGTTTTGGTGGGCAGGTGCTCATGTCATCATACAGCAGACTCCAACGGATTTTCCCCCTTTGTTTCATCTCTCCTGCCTCCCCTGGCAGCAGTCAGTGTTGCCCTCTGCACTTTCTTTCTAGTGTGTGATACCTAATGTGGTGTATTCACCCACCACGTCAGTGCTGGCACCACTTCCTACCAGAGGAGGCACTGGAAGAGTGCCCCCACCCAGGGCTGGCACATGATTCCTCAGCATCCCATACCATATGCCACAGTTCTGGAGCAGGGAGTCAGGTTTCAGTCTTGAACCCAGGAGTCCATGTAGTAGAGCCATGCTCTACCAAGTGTCAGCAACGGGTTGGGCATTAACAACACATTATATCTTTACCAGTCCCCCCTGAAAATCTGCATCATCTTTGCCTTGAACACTTCTCTTGGCAAATTGTGCCATCTGTTCACTGACCTAGAAGTAGAAGTAGAAGGCATACATGTGGTAGAGGATGGGCCCATCAGATGTGGGGATGGGGATGCAGAATTGCTGTGGGTACAGCTCATAATAACATCGAGAAAGAAGTTATACATGGGTGTGGTCTATAGACTGTCAGGGAAGGAGAGGAGGGGGAAAGGAAATGTGGGGCAGAAATTGAGAAAGGGGCCACAACAATGGATGTAGTGGTGGTGGTGGATCTCAATCTAGCAGACACAGATTTGGACATTCCAGCAGCTCAGAGCAGTAGAAGTCATTCCCAGCTAAATACATTGCAGGACTGCCTGTTAGTGCAGCTGGTCAGGGAACTCACAAGTCAGGCTGCCATCCTCTACATGATGCTCACCAGCTCAGAAATAGTAGGTGGAGTGCTGGTTGGGGAACCACCGTGAAAGTAATACCATATGGTCTACTCTGAACTGACCCTGGGTACCAGCCCTTGCCAAAGGCTGTGGTTCTGAATTTCAGACACGCAGACATTGACCAGATGAGGGAATTAGTAAAGGGTAAGTTAAGTGGACAAAGGCAGTAGAAGTGGAGGAGCTGGGGAGAAATTAAAGGGGACCATTCTTGAAGCATATAAATCATGCTTGAGAAGGGTTACCAAGGGTAACAAGCACAAGAGACCAATCTGGTTTTCTAAACATGTCAGGGAGGCAGTGAGAGCCAAAGAAAGGGCCTTTTTTTTTGCTCCCTCTCTCTGCTCAGTTGGTCCCCATCTACAGTGTCCTCCACAGCGCTGTCACCGACAGTCCATGGATCTTACACTTACCTATCAGTAGAGTGCTACACAGAATGCTCCCTGTGGCAGTGCTCCCCAAGGTTCCCAAGCCTCATAGAGAGTTTTGTCTGGAAGTGTTCAGCAGGGAAATCCAACTGGTTATTCAAGGCCTGTGGCAGAACACCGCATCACACTGCCTCAGCTGGCAGTCTTTTCTGGTGTTCTTAAAGTCCCCCCATCCCCTGGGTGTTTCAGGGGTGTGGGCTGCAGTGCGTGCTCACTTTGCTATCAGGAGCCACCTACCAACCCTTTACAGCTCCACCTGCATCACCACCTGTTGTCACAGTGGAGATCACGTCCCTCCCTCCCTGGAGAAGGAGATCATCATCTTGGAGGTTCAGTCCTCATCCACCTGGCCAGCCCTCAGCAACTTGAGATCGTTTACAATCCCGGGCCACCAGCTTCACGAGAGGTAGCGCTACTGCTGCACCAGTGGGCAGTCCCCCCCCAAAAAAAGTCCTTTTTTAGCTACAAGGAGAAACAGGAGAAGGAATAGAGCAAATACCAGGTAAAGGTGAAGGCAGTAAAGAAGTTGGTCAGAGATGTAAAAGTAGATAGAGATCTGCACATTGCACAGGGTTTTAGGAAAGGGAAAATGGTTCTTAAAGTACATCAGGGGAAAAAAAGGAAGACAAGAGGGGGATTGTACGGCTGATGGAGGGGGGTAGGGTTAAACAGGAAGACAAACAGAAGGCATCAGTTCTAAACTACTACTTCTGCTCAATATTCACACCTTAGGATAGTAGGCTTCTGCCAAAAAGTGGCATAAAGTTAGCTGCAAGTGGATCCCAGAAATGAGGTAGGTGATAATTACAGAAAAAAAGGTTATAAAAGGACTCACAGCCACATATATATATAGTACCAAGGATGGATGGAATGTACCACAAGGTGCTCAGGGAACTGTCATCAGAACTGGCTGAATCCCTGGAAGGGCAATTCAATAGCCCACTGCAGTCAGGGGTGGTTCTTAGAGATTGGAGGATAGCAAACATGGTTCTTGTTCACAAGAGAGGGGACAGGGAGGAACATGGACATTACAGACCTGCCAGTCTTACCTCTATTGTGGGTAAACTGAAGGCGACACTAGTCAAAGAGGACCCAGTGACCTGCCTGGGAAGAAATGGGCTCCAGGATAGTAAGCAACATGGGTACCTGGCATAGACAGCCATTTTTCATTAGCTCTCTTTGGAGGAAGGTAATGTTATATTTTTAAATTGTCATTTCTGATTCTGATTAATATTAAAGCGGTTACCACCAATGTGGTGGTGGACTAGTACTAGGACACGTTGATTATTATCAGGTTCTGAATTCATTTTTTAGTTCCTTGGGATCTTGGAGTAAAATTAGTAGTGGCAAACTGGTGGGATCCATAGTAGGCTAAAAAAAGTTTGCCTGTGGTGTAATACTTGTGTGGAGATGGACTGGTGGCACTGGGTGTGCCTGGAACTATCCATCAATCAAAGATAAGGAGATGAGGACTTGAGGAATGGAGATGAAATTTTTAAATCAGTCCCAGAGAATGGGCTCTCGCCACCTGACCGCCCACCCAAGCTGACAGCACCCCCTCCTCCCCAAGCAGCAAGTGACTTCTTTAGCCTGATTGCTCCACACACAGTTTGACCCATCTCATTTACCTAGGCACTGCAGTGTGTGCCACCATTTGTCAAGAATGTAACCAAAATCATCCCACTGGGTTCAGGCTCATAGCACAGGGGTGCAGGGAAGGTGGGCTAGTGGGAGGAGGGGAGGCTTCAAAAATTCCACATAGAAGGCTGCTGAAGAAGTTAGAGGATCTTGGAGTAGAGAAGGACCAAGTTAAATGGGTGGGATGTTTCCTGGGGGAAGACAGCAGAGGGTGGTGGTAAACATAAATGGGGTTAAATCAGGGGAGAAGGGGGTCACAAGAGGGGTGGAAAAGGAGTCATTCCTGGAACCAGTCCTTTTTAATATGTTCGTCAGCAACACAGGAGAAAGAATAGAGGGCAAGATGTGTCTCTTAGTAGATGACACTAGGCTTTGTGACAGTGTAGACAGTGAGGGGGGTTAAGGCAGTTGTAGTGGGGCCTGCAAAGGTTAAAGAGGTGGTCCAAAGTTTGGCAGTTAAAATTTAATGCCAAAAAGTGCAAGGTGATACATATTAGATGCAGTGGACTCCAAAAATCCTTTTAAAGTGCAAGTACCTGTGACATATTAACCCTTTACTAGTTATAATTATATTTGTGATATAAATATATATTCTTTGAATGTCTGCTTGGAAAATATGGTAATCAGCAGGCCCCTGGGAAAGACTAGCTTCTAAAGGGGCTTGATCTTTTAACCCCAAAGGCCCTTGCTTGCTGGAACCTCTGGCTTGTAAAAGCTGTCTTCCTGGGACTATAATTATACCTGGTTGTAACAGCTGTAAAAAAACAAACAAACAAAAAAAAAAAAAACAAGTCTTTGATCACTGGATGCTACTGTGAATTCTGCATTTTATGACATGCCAGACTGGGAAGCTGTTCTTTTTGGCAGAGCTATGTCAAGTTTTAACCAGCTATGTGAAACAGTTCATCAGAAAATTGTCTGAAGATCAAAGGGGTAATTCTGACGTGTCAAAAGGCATGCTGCTCACTAATTAGGAAAATATATATATTTTTTGTTTAATTGGAATGTTTGGCAGAGAGCAGTGGCATGTGACTGATTAATTCAGTATCCAGGAAGAATGACCTCTTGCCAACAGCCCAGAGCTGTGACATCACAGGATGGGAGGGACATTTTGGCCTCTATTATCAAGCTGACTGAAAGGACTGAAACTTCTACCTCTGGACTCCTAAGAGACATACACACTGTGTTCAGAACTTAAGGGCACTTCTGTCAAGAATAGGTAACACCCAACTGAAAACTGAGTTAGAGCTAGAAATTCAATTACAAGACATTTTGTTTTTGTAGTTTCCATTTCTTTTGATTGTAAGCATTAATGTATATATGTTCTGTGTTTTGTATTTATTTACCATTTTTTAATTTTAGTAAACTTTTTTTGGGTTCCTTAATTCTGCCTGTGTCTTTTTTCTCATCTTGAATGTGAATGCTGGGATAGTTTGGACAAGTCTGACAGAACTGTTAAGGGCTTGCAGTGTGTTACCATTTTGCAACAAGGTAAGAAAGTACCTAGGTCTCAATTGAGTCAAAAAGGAGGGATTATGAACCAGGTTAGGTGCCTGCTGGGTTTAGTATTGCACTGCATTTCCCCAAAGAAGGTGTGATATTTGACCCTGTTAACTGGGCATACTAGCAAAAAGGGTTCATATTTGACCTCAGGACTTGAGACTGGCAGGTGTTTCAGACCCAAAACAGACAGGAGGGTTTCCCTGTTTGTCTCCTGTTCACATATTGCACTTCAAGGTTTGGCACTGTGGGAGCAGAGGGCCTGACCTGTGGAGTGCATTTGTGAAAGAACCGGTGGCAAAGGTGGGATTTAAAAATATTTGGTAACACGAGCATTAACAGTCCAGTGTGTCAGACTGATAACTATAACAGCTCACACACAAAATAAGGCAGTTATTTAAAAATAAAGAAATATATGATTGTGGTTACAGTCTAAAGTCCCTACCTGTTTTATTTTTTTCAGGTATAAGCTAGTGTAGTCGTAGATTAGGGAAGAAGTTGGCTTCCAACTACAGTGAGTACACTGCAGACTACCTGAGGCAGTTGTGCCAGGAGAGAGGAGTCCGTTGCGAGGGGCGAAACAAGCAGCACCTCATGGAGGCTCTTGTGGCAGCTGATGCCCAAGACCTCAAGTCACAGTCAGTGACTGGAAATGACCAGACCTTGGGCATGGAGGGGTCAGGGTCCATCGCAGTGTCCAGACCCAGGGAGGAGGACAGCGGGACCAGTGTAAGCTGAGAGCAAAAGCTGCAGGGGAGGTTCGCCACCATGCTGGAGCAAGAAGGGATCAGGTTGCAAATGGAGTTGCAGAGAATGGAGCTGGAGTTTGAGCAGAAAATGTTCAAAGCCCAGCAGAGAAGGGAGTTTGAACAGAGGAAGATGGAGATGGAGAGAGAGAGGAGAAGTGAGAGCAGCAAGCAGCCAAAGAAAGAGAGCAACAGCTTCAGAGAGAGGCTGAGCAAGAGGGGGGAGAGAGAATGTCAAAGGAGATTTGAACTGGAGAAGCTACAACTCCAAAGACCAGCACCAGAGCAGGTAAGTGGCATGGGTCAACTGGGAACTCCAGGACTGGGTTACAAATGAAATTCTAAATTCATAGCTGAATTTAAAGAGGGGAAGGATATGGATGCATTTTTTAAATTCATTTGAAAAAGTACAGTATATATTCAGGCAAAAATTCCCAGAGAGTCCTGGAGTTTCCAGCTATCCCCACTGCTTACTGGGAAAGCTTGTGACGCATTTGGTCAAATGGACTATCAGGACAGTAATGGTTATGGCAAACTTAAAACTGCTTTGTTAAAAAAATACGATTTGACAGCAGAAGCATACAGAGTTAAATTCTGTAAGCTCAGGAGAAGCCCTGATATGAGCTACGAGGAGCTAGCCACTAAACGTCAGTTTTTTAAACATTGGTGGGAAGGGATGCAAGCAGACTCTGTAAAGAAAATTGAAAATGTTGTACTTTTGGAGCAGTTCTTTTGGGTTTGCTCACAGAGCTGAAAGCCTGGCAAGAGGACCAAGATCCAAAAACAGTGCAGGAGGCTGCCGAGCTCTCGGACCTCTATGCCAGGAGCAGAATTGCTCTGAGAGGGAATGAGGCAGATGTGGCAGAGCAGAAAGGGAAAAGAACACCTTCAGGGCAGCTAAACCCCTCTCTGCCTCCACCAAAACCAGGCAGCCCCAGATTACAAAGAAAAGATTTGCTTGAAAAAAGAAATGAATGTTGGGTTTGCAAGCAATCTGGACATCTTGCCAGGCAGTGTCCTAAAAGGGCAGAAGGTGCACAAAGATGTGCTGGGAATAAAGTGTTTTTTTTTTGTGTATCCCTGAAAGCATGCCAGTAAACATGAGGGAGCACATACACTCAGTTACTGTGAATGGGGTGCAGACCCATGGGTTAAGGGACATGGGGGCGTTCCCGACTTCGACAAAAGGGGATCTGGTGGAGCCTGAACAGCTTATACTAAATGAGTTTGTTACAGTATGGGTATTCACTGGGGAGGAGAACATGCTGCCACTTTCTACTGCTCTCCTGGACTGGGATGAGACATGGGAGACTGTGCAAAACAAAAAGTTACAGTGGTAGAAAATCTTGCCCTGGATGTAACTATCAGGAACAATCTGCAAAAGGGGATGGTGTGAGCAGTTACCTGCAGTCAAGAAGCAAAGTTAAACTGTAGTTCCCTGGACCCCATGGAAGCCCCTGTGGAAAACACTGGGAGGCTGGTTCCCCAGCCTACATCTCCTGATATGGAGAATAGTAAAAGGGGATAGAAATTATCCGGGTAGCAGTTAACAGAACAGCTACACAAGGTTACTGTGAGGAAGGAGGGGTAGCCAGTGGTCAGAGGGTTGGGGATGGCAGTGATCCTGAATGCCCTGATGTTAGAGCTAGGGACCCTAGTTTAGAAACTGGGGAGCACCTGTCCCAAGCCTTGGAAATGTGTAAAGATTTTGCAGCTGCTCAGAAAAATGACCCTAATTTAGAGAGGCCATCTGGGAATCACATGCACTATGCAGCGATTGACCCAGAATTTCTATTGGCCCAACCTCACCCAGCAGGTGAAGGAGTATTGCAGGTCTTGTCACCAGTGTCAAGAAATAGGGAATGCGGGTAGGAAAACCCAAGCCACCCTAATTCCCTTACCAATAGTGAAGGAGCCATTCCAGAGGGTAGGAATGGATATTGTGGGACCTTTGAATACCCCCAGCTCCTTCGGGAAGAGGTTTATGTTAACAGTGGTGGATTATGCCACCCGGTACCCAGAGGCAGTTGCCCTATCCTCACTGAGGACAGACAAAGTGGCAGATGCCTTGCTAGGGATTTTCTCCCATGTTGAGTTTCCGTAGGAGGCTATCACCTATTGAGGGGGTTCCTTCATGTTGGACCTGATGAAATGTTTGTGGGAGAAGTGTGGGGTGGTGCAGAGATACACCATACCTTATCACCTGCAAGCCAATGGGCTTGTGAAAAGATTCAGTGGTACCCTTACAGCAATACTCCAAGTATTTGCGGAACAGCATAGGAGGAACTGGGAGAAATATCTTCCCTACCTGTTGTTTGCATACAGGGAGGTGCCCCAAGAGTCGACAGGGTTTTCCTCCTTCGAGCTCTTATATGGACAGAGGGTACGTGGACCCCTAGACTTGATCTGGGGGGACTGGGAAGGCAAGCACACCACCCAGGGAACTCCCATAGTGGATTATGTCCTTAAGTTTAGGGGTAAGCTGAATGATCTTACGGGAACAGCCCAGAGCAACCTGGCAGCTGCCCAGCAAAAATAAAAGGTGTGGTACAATCGCAAAGCCAGAGCTCGCTCATACACTGTGGGTCAGAAGGTCATGGTCCTAATCCCGGTCTGGAAAGATAAGCTGCAGGCCAAGAGGGCAGGACCATACAAAGTAGTCAGACAGGTGAATGATGTAAATTACATTATAGAACTGCCTGACAGGAGACATACCCAAAGAATGTACCATGTCAACATGATGAAGCCATGTGTAAATAGGGCTGACATGGTCTTTGCAATGTGTAGTCCCGGGAAGGGGACGGACAAAGAAGACCCCCTTCTGGACTTGCTGGAAGAAAGCAATTATTCAAATGTTTCTCCAGTTGATCCCGGACCAGATCCAGGAAGTAAGAGAGGTTTTAGCCAACTTTGCCCCATTGTTTCGTGCCAAGCCTGGACTAACCCCCTTAGCGACACATGATGTAGAGACAGGGATGCAAACGCCCATACTGCAGACAGCATATCAGGTTTCAGAGGTCAATCAAAAGGACAATAGGAGTGAGGTGGAGTAAATGCAGAATTTAGGTGTAATCCAGGAATCCCACAGCCTCTAGGCCTCACCCGTAGTCCTCATTCCCAAGCCAGATGGCTCTACTCATTTTTGTGTGGACTATCATGGACTCAACACAGTCATGAAGTCAGACGCCCACCCAGTGCCATGGATGAATGAACTACTGGACAAGTTGGGAGGGGTAACATACCTTACCACTATTGACCAGATGAAAGGGTATTGGCAGGTAGAGTTAACTGCCAGAGCTAGCGAGAGGTTAGCCTTCATCACTCCGATAGGGTTATTTGAGTTTAAAGTAATACCTTTAGGAATGAAGATTGCCCCTGCCACCTTCAAAAGGTTGGTGAACCAGGTGTTAAATGGTGCTGAAGAGTACAACATGTTGTACCTGGATGATATTGCCATCTTCAGTGCCAGCTGGGAGGAACACTTGTCCCACCTTATGGAAGTGCTGGGCAGGATACAGAGGGCTGGACTCACTGTAAAAGCTGAAAAGGGTCAGGTGGCCATGGCTGAGGGGGAATACCTTGGGCATGTGATAGGCCAGGGACAACTCTGTCCTAATCAAGCAAAAATTGAGGCAATCGAGGCATGGCCCAGACCTGAAACACAGAAGCAGGTTCAGAGTTTTTGAGGGACTGCAGGTGTACTACATGACTAATACTCACAGGGCAGGGGCAGCAAACACAAACGCAGACGAGTTATCACATCAGTTAGAGCAGTGAAGTGAATTTGGGGAACTCATTCCATGCTTAAGAATAGATTCCCCCAAGTTCAGTCTAGGAGGGAGGAGTGTTACATATTAACCCTTTACTAGTTATGCTTATTTGTGATATAAATATATGTTCTTTGAATGTCTGCTTGGAAAATATGGCAATCAGCAGGCCCCTGGGAAAGACTAGCTTCTAAAGGGGCCTGATCTTTTGACCCCAAAGGCCCATGCTTGCTGGAACCTCTGGCTTGTAAAAGCTGACTTCCTGGGACTATAATTATACTAGGTTGTAACAGCTGTAAAAAAACAAACAAAAAAAACAAGTCTTTGATCACTGGATGCTACTGTGAATTCTGCATTTTATGACATGCCAAATGGGAAGCTGTTCTTTTTGGCAGAGCTATGTCAAGTTTTAACCAGCTATGTGAAGTAGTTCATCAAGAAATTGAAGATCAAAGGGGTAATTCTGACCTGTCATGAGGCATGCTGTTCACTAATTAGGAATAAATATATATATATTTTTTTTAATTAGAATGTTTGGCAGTAGGCAGCGGCATGTGACTGATTAATTCAGTATCCATGAAGAATTACCTCTTGCCAGCAGCCCAGAGCTGTAACATCACAGGATGGGAGGAACATTTTGGCTTCTATTATCAAGCTGGCTGAAAGGACTGAGACTTCTACCTCTGGACTCCTAAGAGACTCACACTGTGTTCTGGACTTAAGGGCACTTCTGGCAAGAATAGATAACACCCAACAGAAAACTGAATTAGAACTAGAAGTTCAGTCACAAGGCATTTTGTTTTTGTAATTTCCATTTCTTTTGACTGTAGGTATTAATGTATATATGTTCTGTGTTTTGTATTTATTTACCATTTTTTAATTTTTGTAAACTTTTTTTGGTTCCCTTAATTCTGCCTGAGTCTTTTCTCATTTTGAGTGTGAATGCTGGGATAGTGTGGCCAAGTCTGACAGAACTGTTAGGGGCTTACAGTGTGCTACCATTTTGCAACAAGGTAAGAAAGTACCTAGGTCTCAATTGAGTCAAAAAGGAGGGACTGTGAACCAGGTTAGGTGCCTGCTGGGTTAAGTATCGCACTGCATTTCACTGAAGAGGGTGTGATATTTGACTCTGTTAATTGGGTGTGCTAGTGAAAAGGGTTCATATTTGACATCAGGACTTGAGACTGGTAGGTGTTTCGGACCCAAAACAGACAGGAGGATTACCCTGTTTGTCTCCTGTTCACATATTGTACTTCGAGGTTTGGCACTGTGGGAGCAGAGGGCCTGACCTGCGGAGTGTATTTGTGACATTACCATTTTATTTTGCACAAAAAAATACACAGCTGGGCAACAGACAACCATAACTTGCGTGACATGTTTTAGATCCTCTGATCTGCCTTTGAAAAAATATCAGAGGATCGGAAATGTGTCTGGCGACTTATGGGCATCAGCTGTCCAGCCATGTATTTTTGCAAACAATAAAACGGCACTTCTTGCACTTCAGATTAATTTGAGTCCCCTGCATTATTTCTGAATAAAGAGGTGGTGAGTGCCTGATTTTCTTGAATTTATATTCTCACTGCTATTGACAGCACCACCCTTCCAGTATGTAATTGTTGTTTGTTTGTAGTGATGCACATAAGAAATAAGAAACCCAGGACAGAATACTGGAAGGGAGAGGTTAAGTGAGGGAACTACTTTAGAGGAAAGGGGCATGGGAATCATCATAAGTGACTCCTTAAAACAAACTAGCCAATGCATCAAGACCTGCAAGGCAACTAGAATGTTGGTGTGTATTGGGAGGGGCTTCAGTAGCAGGAGGAAAGTGGTAATACTAACTCTCTATAAACCACTGGTAAGATCCATCTGGAAGACTGTGTCTAGTTCTGAAATCCCTACCTGAGAAAGACAGAGACAGGCCAGAGATGGTAAAGCATCACGTATACAGAATTATTTGGGCCAACAGGTCAGATCCTATGAAGATCCGCTTAGGGCACTTAACGTGTATGTCTTGGAGGGCAAAAGGGAGAGAGAGAGACAGAGAGAGAGAGAGACAGAGAGAGAGAGAGAGAGACAGAGAGACCCCCAAGTTCCTGAAAGGTATAAACAAGGTACACTTCAAGGAACAATTCAGCAAAAACAAAGGGGCATGAATGGAACGTGTCAGGGATGGAAGGGGGTAGAATCAGGAGGGATGTGAGAAAAGTTTACTTTGTAGAAAGAGTAGCTGAAAGATTGAATAGCCATCAAACAGCTTTTTCTGGCTGAAGTGTTGGGTACAAAAGACAGGGTTCAAGCATGGCTGGGACAGAGTAAAGGGCTTAATAGTTACCCAGAGGGGTTTCAGCAAGGCAAGGAGCAGGGAGAATCTCATCTAAAGCTGGCCCACCGGCAACCCAGATTTGGAAGAAAACTCATGGCATCAGAGGGTTGGCCAGGTGGAGGAGGATAACAGAGCCTCCAGGGGATTGCCCTCCTCCAGGGAGGGGGCGGGGGTCTACTATGGCATCCAGACATGCCATTGCCCAACATCCAGGAGTCCAAAAATTGTATCCTGACAGTAGAGAATTGCCCATGGCGGAGTTTTTTTCAATGTTTTTGGGGGCTTTGCCGGCCGCATCCCCCTTATTTTTGATTACCAACTCTGCCACAGGCAATTCCCAACTGTTGGGATACCAACTGTCGGGATATAATTTTCAGGCTGCTGGGTGTCGGGCAATGGCATGCTGGGATGCTGTAGTGATGCCAGGGGTGGAATGATGACTGGCATGCCTGGCCCCTAAAAGTGGCTGGGGTGCGGGACTTGACAGCCACAACAAGAGGGTGAGGAGTAATGAACATCGATTACATCATGTGCAGATGGGTGCATGATGTCACCCTAGATGTCATTGCACGCATGCTCCTTTGAGGAGTGTCAGACAGTTAGAAAAATCATCCTGGCTAGCAGGATGAGCACTGACCCTCCTCTGGCCCTGCAGTGGTGAGCCAGGCACCTCCCAAACTGGAGCTGTGACAGGCTGATTGAGAAGAATCCATCTACCATGCTACAGAGGGGCATGCCGTGGGAGGACTCAGGAAGGGTATGTCTGGAAGAAATTGGATGACTGGGCTGGGGGGGCAGTGTGACGGGGTCCAGACAGGGCAGAAGTGGGAAAACAGAATATGAAAAAAAAAATCTCATCTAAGCAGTAGGTGGATAAAGCTGGTCTTTTCAGCTAACAGTGTCTGTGTTTCTGTTTCAAAGTTCTTCCTCGCATCACTTCTGCATTTGCCTCCCATCGGTTTGTACCCATGCCCCTGGTACAGGTTGTCCTCGCTGCATTTGAATACTGTTAGACAGTCCACCTTTTCTGAATCCCTTAAGGTACTTAAAAGTTTCACTCATGTCTCCCCGCTCCCTTCTGGCCTCAGGTGAGTACATGTTTGTCTGTTCAGTCGTTTCCTTAATTATTCCTTGTATGACCTTCCTTGCATACCCTGTACCATTTGGTCACTGACTCTCCTTCCTATGCATTGTATTTAGGAATTACTAAACCTTCTTGAGAGTCAGGCTCCAGAACTGTATATAGTACTTGAGGTGTGTCCTTGCCAGGGATCTGTATTGGATAATTCAAAAGCAAGTAGGCGTGCTACCAGCTGTAGGATGCCACTGGTAAACAAGCCAAACAAGCACAGAACATGGAAAAATGAGTGGCATGACCAGATAGTGTAAACGAGAGTATCCTACAGTCAATAGTGCACTGACTTGCTTTTGAACTGTTTCAACACAATGGCCTTGTGATTGGTGCAGCTCTGATGCAGAGAAAGAATTCTGTGCCATCTAGCAGTGTGTTTAGAAGGCCATATTTCCTTCTCGGTGTTGTGTCTTTTCTGTGGAGATGAGCATACAAGAAAGTCAACAAGTATCAATCAATCAATCCTTTAGTTATACAGAGCAAATGTCAGGGAATCAAAGTGCTTTTCATATTATTAAGACTTAAAACTGTCTTAAGCAAGCAATAATACCCTCCAGAGTGGGTGGTATTGGGCAATTATCGGGCAATACTGGACCACCAAGGGGCATAATGAGGCCCGACGCTGCAGGCAGAGGGCCTTACAGCCCCTGGAAGGTCTGGTATTGTCCATACCACCCACCCTGGAGAGTATTATTGCACTTAGAAAATGGGCACTGTTAATAAAATATAGGTTTAATAAAAAAAAGTTAGTTAAACAATTGTTTAGACTAAGTTTTGTAATAAAGTAGTTATTTCACCTGCCACACAAAAGAACCCTGCTGGTGTGCAGTTCGTGACAGTAGCCGGGGCTGAAGGCCATGAGAGGTGGAGTGGGACAGGAGCGTGGTTTAATGTCCCATTTCCGTATTTGAAGGACAGCACTGAAATTCAGAGTTGTGGCTCAATGTTTTTTTTTTTGTTTGTTTTTTTGTTTGCCTATCAGCTATTGAACGCAATCACTCCCCCCACCCAGAGATACTCTCCATGTTGCTGTCGGTTCATGCTGCATCCTAAAGAGATATGCTGTTCTCAGTGAGGCAGATGTGATAGCAGGGAATGTCTTTTTTTTTTTTTTTTTGCAGTGGAATCGGATTGGGACCGAACAGCAGCGAGATCGGGCTTGGAGGCCAGGAGATTGGAATGCGGTACCTGTAAGCGGGATTGGGCATAGATGCCAGAAGATCTCAATGTGGTAGCTCTGCTACTAACAAGGTACTTCTATTGAAGAAAGAAAAAAAAAAAAAAAGATTATTTTTCTGTTTTCTGTGAAGCGAGGCTGCAATTATGGCGAGCAGGGTGTGTCAGAGTAGTGGTGAGCACGCGATGTGATACCACTATTTTAAAGTTCAAGCTACTTTTTTGTGTGTGTAACATGGGAGTGGACGATCATTGATGGCATGGGGGGGTGCGGACAGCTGTCGGGCAAGTATAAGATTAAATTTTTCCTGAAAAAAAAAACTGTTAAATGGTAATACAGTTGGAAGGTGGGTGTGATGGGAATGGCGGTCATTGGCACAAATAACAAGCATCTTCAATTGTTGGGGAGTGAGTGAGCAGCCACGTGGAGTAGGGAGGAGTGAGCGCGTCTGCGCTCTGCAGGTCCCATATCGACAATCATGGAGCATTTCAGAAAATGGCACTGTAATTAAGAAAAGTAAAGAAACAAAAATAGCCATAAATGAGTCCAATGGAGGATTAAGCGTGGGTTCACAGTTAATACCGGTCAGGATTACAGACTATTGGTAGCCAGTGTCTCTCACTCAGGGAGAAGAAAAAAAATGGCGTCAATTTGAAATTTATTGGGGTGGTTTTGGCCAATGATCAAGCAGGATGGGCCCAAGTATACTAGTTTGGGTGAAGGGGCACTTGGACTGGCACTTTTTATTTCCTGGACATCTATTGAAAGTTAATGTAACCCCCCCCCCCGGCAAGGGTACCAGCCAATGAGATGCCAGGAAATAAAAAGCCAATTTTCCAGTAAACAAAAATACGCACTTACATAACAATTACTGTGTTAAAATCCTTAAATTAAGTCCCATCAGGGAAGGCCTGGCTAAACAGAAATGTTTTCAATTCAGCTTTAAAACAGTCGATGGTCCAGCACTCTCTAATCTGATGAGGTAGAGAATTGCACAGGGTTTGGGCCGCAAAAGCAAATGTATGGGCCCCAGATGTCTTTAGTTTAACCCTGGGAATCTCCAGCAATCTCTCATCAGTGGAGCACAGTGAGTGGGAGGGGTGGTAAGGACATAGAAGGTCTTGCAGGTAGCTGGGTCCCTATCCATGTAGAGCTTTAAATGTCAGCAGACCGACCTTGAAGGCGATCCGCCAATTTATCGGCAGCCAGTGCAGATAGCGGAGCACAGGTATGACATGACAAGATCTTGGTAAGCCATTCAACAACCTGGCTTCCTCATTCTGCACTAGCTGTAAACAGTGAAGATCTACTCCTGGTAGCCCTAGGTATAGGGTATTGCAGTAATCTAGGTGAGAGGTCACAAAGGCGTGAACCAATGTTGGCATGTCACTAGGGTAGATCAGGTGTTTGATCTGGGTGATGTTTCTCAGATGGAAAAATGAGGCTTTTACAACGGCCGACACCTGTGATTTTAGTGTCAAGCTGCTGTTAAGTACAATGTCCAGATTTCTCACCCGATCTGAGGTGAGCAGCTGGGAGTCCCTGAGCCAGAGCCCTAAGGTCTGAGCAGCTTGCACCCTCATACCCTGGCAACAGGTTCTAACACCAATACTTTGGTCTTGTCCGGATTTAACTTCATCCAGTTGGCCCTCATCCAGTCTTGGATTTCTGAGAGGCAGTTGTTAAAGCATGAGACCATCTGTTCCTGCCTGGGTGCTAAGGACAAACAGAGCTGAGTATCATCTGTGAAGCATTGAAAACTCAGCCCATATTGCCCAATGATATCCACTAATGGCAGCTTATACACTGCAAATAACATGGGGGATAAGACCGAGCCTTGCAGAACCCCACAGGACAGGGGCAGAGAAGTCAAGGAAAATGTTCCTGACACATCTCTGCATCCTGCCTGTGAGAAAAGATTTAAACCAGCTGAGGACTGTACCCACCAGTCCACAGCATACCCGCAGGTGCTCCATTAACACCCCATGGTCTACAGTGTCAAATGCTGCTGAGAGATCGAGGAAAACTAAGATGGCATGACTTCCTTGATCCCTCACCATAAGAAGATCATTCAACAACTGGACAAGGACAGTCTCAGTACTGTGCCTCTTCCTAAACCCAGACTGGAGAGGATTGTAGATGTCATAAGTTATTAAGTGATCATCCAGTTGTGCTGCCACCACATTCACAATAACCTTGCCCACAAAGGGCAGGTTAGAGACAGGCCTGTAGTTTGCTATGCAGTCTGGATTGACCATAGATTTTTTTAGGAATGGTTTAACAACCGCCTCCTTTAGGGGCTACAGAAAGACCCCTGTTGCTAGAGAGCAACAGACTATCCTGACAAGATCCAGGCCAATAACTTCAACACACCACAATAAGAGGCGTATTGGCCCTGGATCTAAACCATAGTATGTTGGTGCAACTCCTGGATGATCCACACAACATCTATGACAGCTAGCTTGCTAAAGTCAGACCAAACAGGTCAAGTACTTGCAACCTCAAGCCCATTAATGCAATGTCCGTTTGAGGGCACTGACTGGCTCTCCGATCTAACAGTGGCAATCTTATTGGCAAAAAACTGAGCAAACTCATCACATTTAGCTTGTGAAAAAGCTCCCTGCAACTGAAGACAGACTGGATTGCACAGCCTATTGACAGTACGGAAGAGCTGAGCTAGTCTATTAATTGCCACGGCAATCTTCATGGACAGGAACTCTGCCTTCTTACAGGAGATACACATTTACCATCAATCTAAGCTTGTCTTCTGCCAAACTAGATTTTCTCCAGCGCCGCTCCAGCCTTCGACCCCTCCTTCTTATCTCCTTCAGAGTCTCATCAAACTAAGGAGACTTCTGATGAGATGTGAGGGGGTGAACATGAATAGGTGCTACAAGAGTCAAGGGCATCAGCGATGGCCCTATTAATTGCCAGCACCAGTTCCCCGGGCTCCTTGCAGACACTCATCATGTCTAGTAGGTCCAGTACCTCTATTAGGCCATGTGGGGTCAAACCCCTTAAAGGGCAGTACCGGACCATCTCCATAGGGGCAGGCCTATTAGGGGGTGCCTCAAACCTGAGCCTCACAGTATGGTGGTCCAACCAACTAACTGGCTCCACTACCAGGTCAAAGACCTCCATCCCTAGCAGGAAGACCAGGTCCAATTAATGACCATGAATATGCGCTACAGAGGAAACAGCCTGTGCCTGGCCCAACAAAGTCATCAGCTGGAAGAAATCTTGACCAAACTGCAAGAGTTCATCATTGACCCAGGCATTGAAATCAACCAGAGTAATCCATCTGGGGGATTCCAACACCTGGTAGACAATGAAATCCGTGATTTCCTGTGGGAATTCCCTCCCATCTCCTGCAGGACAGTAAATGAAAAGAATCCTGCAACCTGCAACTGCAATACATTCAAAGGATCTAGTCATTCCTCCTGGGATGGCTGTGAGGTTCAGGTTTGTTTTAAAACAGATGACTACTCCCCTGCCCCTATGATCCTATCTTGGGCAGTGTACCACCAAGTACTTGACCATAAAAGCTAATTCCAATACCGGACCAGTATTTTCATCCAGCCAGGTCTCGGTGATGCAAGCCAGATCAGTTGTTGCCACAAGATCAGCAATAATTGTTGTCTTGTTTTCGATAGATCTGGCATTCCACAGTACTGCCTGAGAGGGAGAGGCAGATCCAGCATCCTGCCCATCCAGCATCCTGCCCACAAATTGTGGACCCCTGATGCCCAGTAGCTGAGTTTGTAACAGAAGCAGGGGCATGTGTAACTGCTAACGCTAAGGTGGGGGTTTTCAGTTTTCGTGCTTGGAAAATATGGAAGCTGTAGTGTAGAGAAAGAGACAATATAAGCAACATGGAACACCAGGTATTTTGCCAGAATCTGCACACACCATGTTAAAATCTTTGTTCTTTCAACTGGAGCAGACATTTCTGTAGACTGTAAGAAATTAGCTTGTGGCACAGTATTCCAAGTCTAGAAGACTATATTTCAGCTAATCAAGTTCCAAAGGGGCTCCATTTAGATATATGACCGTCAGGTGGACTTTAGTGCTTTCAACATAAGTTTCAGCATAAGGGGAAGTGCGAGGCAACACTTCAAGAGTGCTCACCAAAGTTCATAAACATTCTAATTAAGGAGGATACATTAAACTACTGCAAGGTGAAGGAGGACATTAAGCCTGTGCGGCTGAATTAGACAAGTTAAAATATCTGCCAGAATTTGCCCAAAATGAAAAAAAAACTAAATGGTGTTCTGAAACAGAAATCTTGGTTAGGAAGAAAAATTTCACAGAGACAGTGGGCAGATCTTCAGCTGGAAATGGAAACCAAGGTCCCAAAGTAGAGGACATCGCTTCAACAGATCGAGGTAAAGAAACAGGGCCATTAAAAAAAAAAAAAAAAAACACGAGGGGTGAAGCGAGTGCTGAGAGAGGAAAAAGCAACTCTGAAGATTCACTCTGTGTCCAGTTGCTTTTTAGATGACACTCAGTGTACAGCAATATTGGACACAAACATAAACAAGCATTTGTCAATGCCGAATGTTGTCTTGCTGACAATGGCATCGGTAGCGCAGGAGTTGAACAGATGCATGATAGGAATGGCAGTGAAGTATGAAAGTGACATCAACCCCACATCACCCTACAGATACAGACTGGCACTGAGGTGTGCCTTTGCGCATCGGCCATAACGTTCATGGCATTTCAGCTCACCCTACCCTGCAGTGCGACAAATATTGCATTGTGCCTTGGGGTCCTCGGGCCTTATGCTCATCCTAATCGGCCATAACGCTCATGGTATTTTACCTCATCCTATCCTGCAGACACTGACAAGTGCTGAGGTGTGCCTTGGGGTGTTCGGCTTCACAGTCACCCCATTTCATAAGGACAGACGCTGAAATGGGAGTAGCATAGGAGAATGGCATGAGCTATGGGGCCAAAGAGTCCAAGGCACACCTCAATGCCCGTCAATGGCTTGAGGGTGGGGGGGGTGGTATGGCATGAGCATGACAGCAAAGGCACACCCCTGACACCTGTCAGTCTGTACAAGGTGGAACGTTATGGTTAGAAACCCTAATGCCCCGACAGTTTGTTGGTATTTGTACTACAAATTTGCAACGCAGCATTTTTGTGACCCCCACATCATGAAAGTGTTTGGGACCTCTTCTCATGAATAGTGGCACTGTGATTTTGTTAATCTGTGCCAAACGTTGATTTCTCACAGCGACCGTGCCATTTTGCGCCAGATATGAGAAAAGACCATTTGGACATGATGTGAAAAATGACAGCTGTACCATTCATAGGTAGGTGTGAAGAGATGGCAGTGTTGAAAATCTTGAGTGAAAATATTAAAAATGCTCGATTTTGCAAACATACGTAGAAACTGCACAATGCACACTCGTAACACAGTCATTTAGTGGAATTATTTCACCATTCAACATAAGCATTTTGGGACCTCTGCCCATGAACACTGTCAGTATGATTTTGTTCATCTGTCCTGTTCGATGATTTCCCACAGCAACTGCGCCATTGTGCGCCAGTTGTGCAAAAACACAATTTGGGCAGGATGTGAAAAATTACAGCTATACAGTACATAAGGTGGTGTGTAAAACTGACAATGTTGTAAATGTTGAGTGAAAATATTACAAACTCTCGAAGTTACGAGTGCATGTGGAAACTGCGCACTGCATGCTTGTAACATACTCATTTTGTGGACTTTTGTCACCAAATTTTCAACGCCCACTCGTAACACAGTCATTTAGTGGAATTATTTCACCAAATTTTCAACATAGGCATATTGGGACCTCTGCTTATGAACACTGTCACTATGATTTTTTTCATCTGTCCCGATCATTGATTTCCCAAAGCGATCGTGCCATTGTGCGCGCCAGTTGTGCAAAAACACATTTTGGGCAGGATGTAAAATATGACAGCTGTACAGTTCATAAGGAGATGTGCAAAATTGACAATGCTGTAAATGTTGAGTGAAAATATTACAAAATCTCAAAATTACAAGTACACATGGAAACTGTGCAACACACGCTTGTAACATACTCATTTTGTGGACTTTTGTCAACAGATTTTCAACATAGGCGTTTTAGGACTCCTACTCATGACCACTATCACTGTGATTTTCTTAATCTGTCCTGAACACTGATTTCCCACAGTGACTGCGCTATTTTGCACCGGTAGTGTGAAAACACATTTCGGACAGGATTTGAAAAATGACAGCTGT
The DNA here is from genome assembly GCA_016271365.2 of Neoceratodus forsteri. Taxonomy (NCBI): domain Eukaryota; kingdom Metazoa; phylum Chordata; order Ceratodontiformes; family Ceratodontidae; genus Neoceratodus; species Neoceratodus forsteri. The sequence goes on from CM057459.1 coordinate 1,438,180,963, forward strand.
ACTGTTCATAAGGAGATGTGGAAAAATGCCAATGTTGAAAATCTGGAGTGAAAATATTACAAATCTGTTAAGGTATGAGCGTGTGTGTAAACTGTGCAACGCACACTCGTAAAACAGTAATTTTTTGATTTTTTCACCAAATTCACAACATAGGCTTTTTGAGAACCCACCTCATGAACAGTGGCACTGTCATTTCGTTAATCAGTCCCTAAAGGTGATTTCGCACTGTGATGGCAAAATCACCTTTTGGGACTTAATAACACCACAACAGTGACTGAATTCATGAGGAGGGGTCCCAATAACCCCATGTTGAAAATTTGGTGCCAAAATTCTGAAAAATGCCCGAGATATGCACTAAAGTTGGAAAAAACCTATTTATGCCATTATACGGCTTACCAGCATTTCCTCAGTTCGCGGGTCGGTTTTGAAGAGTGCAGACGTGTTCCCAGTCCACCAAGATCATCATGCTGGGCTCTGAAGGTAAGTATGGGGTGAGGGGGGTGTGGGGAGGCAGGGTGTGCAGAGGGTGGGTGCGGGTTGGGGAGGGGCCACCGGACTCGACGAGGGACCATTTTCTGGTTTACTGGGTAAAAAAAAAAATTGCAGAACGGTTTTTGTTTTTACAGGGGCAGTTGGCACGCTGGGGTGGGCTTCTAGCATGTCACCTAACAGTTTGGGAGGACTCTAGCCGACAGGGATTGGGCACCTCCACTGGCCATACAGAGGTGGGGGGGTCACATGAGCTGAGGGGAATTGGGCACCACCTAGGCACACAAGACATGGGGGGTACATTGTGCCGATGGGGATTGGGTACCCTCATTGGTGAATGGAAGCGGGGGTCGCATGAGCCGAGAGGGATTGGGCACCCCTTCGGCACACAAGAAATGGAGGTTCACATTATGCTGATGGGGATTGAGCACCCCCATCTGCTTTCACAGGTAAAAGGTGGCAGCTGTCCCTTAGCTTCTCTGGGGACTGAGAAGCTGACGGAGAAGCTGCCACCATGTTGCTTGCCCAGAGCAGGCAAGCAGTAGTTGTCTGCTACAATCAGGGACCACTCCGTGGCGCTCCCTGATTGCAGCGGCTAATTTCTTTGAAGGTGGTGGAATGTTTTTTCAACTGCTATCATAGACAGTGTGCTATGCCATTGGCACCACAGAGCGCAACCTCAAAAAGCAGTGGCACCATTGGCTGCACCAGGACCGCACCTCCAAAACCTGCTTCTCAACTGACGCAACCACAGTATGTTGTCTGCGCTGCGCATGCAAGACAACGTAAAAAGAAGGCAAATCAAAAAGAAAGACAAGTTGAGGCAAATGGGGAAGAGTCATACTCCACAGTCTTAACCAGACCATCAGCTAGCGTGAAGACTCGTCCCAAAAATAATTAACTAATATTACTTTGATAGACCCACAAATTTGTCTTTCAAAGAAGTTTGTTTTATGCTTTCTCTGTTGTGGTTGATCTGTCTGAAATCTTTTGAAAATTGAATCTGAGGTTGCATTTTGTAAACAAAAAACATGGGCTTTTTTAATTACTCAATTTCTCATACTAATGCACTGAACACCCTTAGGGAAGAGCTTAGCTTTCAGACTGAAGTCATAAATTAATCCAGTTACAGCCCTGAAACTAGTTCTATGCATTCTTCAGAAAACAGTTCTAAAACTGTGTTACCAGTGCTGGATTAAATGAGAGATTACAGGTGGAATTTCAAGTACAGATGATGGTATGAATGTATTCTTGGAGCCTGTGAGTAGTGATCTTTTTGATTACATGATGAGATTATTCATCGATGAAGATGGTGATTTTTATGTTGATTGCGCGCATGCGCAAGAAACATGTTGCAACAGGTTTCTCGAGAAACAGGTTGTGGAGGCGCTGCACTGTTGTGGCCAATGCCCCCACAGCCTGCAAAGGTTTGCCCTGCTTCCCTCAATGCTGTGGCACACTGCTGCTGACACTAGTTCAGCCAGCGTGCCACAATTTTCTAAAAAAACAGCCGCTGCGATCAGGGGCCACCTCGTCATTGCAGCGTCAGTCATCCGCTGCAATGAGGGGAGTGACCTGTCATGGTAGGGGCGGGATGTTATAACCCTTGAGATTGTTTGTGAACATGGCGGTGGCTTGCGCCGTGTTCACAAACAATATAACCCCCACATATTTAGTTGCCGATGACGGGTGCTCAATCCTGCCAGCTGTAGTGTCTCTATTTGTTTTGTTGCTGACAAGGGAGCCCACCCCATCGGCATTCTGTTACCCCTTTGTTGCTGCTGACGGGTGCCCAATCCCTGTCAGCATACTGATAACTGTGCCCCCTCCCGTTTGCCGACGGGGTGCCCAATCCTTGTCGGCTGCTGGTACCTCAGTCCAGAAAGCTCTGCTGCACACTGGAGCCCACCCCAGTGTGCCAGATGCCCCCGCAAGTGAGAAACGGTCCCACACGCCTGGTTTATTTTATTTATTTTTAAATCCTGGAAGAAAGGAAACCATCCTCGGCGCCGCCTGCTCCCACCCACAACCAGCACCCACCCACTGCATGCCCTGCCTCCCACACACACCCCTCGCCCCATACTTACCTTAGGAGCTCGGCGCGATGATCTTCGGTGGACTGGGAACACGTCTGCACTCTTCAAAGCCGACCGCAAACTGAGGAAATGCCGGTAAGCTGTATAATGTAATACATAGGGTTTTTTCAACTTTACTGCATATCTCTGGCATTTTTGGGAATTTTTCCACCAAATTTTCAACATAAGGTTTTTGGGACCCCTCCTCATGAATTCTTGAAGTGTCATGGCGTTAATCGGCCTGGAAAGGTGATTTCGCGGTCACTGAGTGGAATCACCTTTCGGGGCTGATTAACTAAACAACAGTGCCAGTGTTCATGAGGTGGGCTCTCAAAAAGCCTATGTTGCAAATTTGGTGGAAAAAATCCAAAAAATGACTGTTTTACGAGCATGCGCTGCGCAGTTGCTGCACACGCTCGTAACTTCGTGAATTTGCAATATTTTCATGCCAGATTTCCAACATAGGCATTTTGTCACACCTCCTTGTAAACAGTATAGCTGTCATTGCTCACATCTTGGTGGAAATGTGTTTTCGCACTTCCGGCACAGAATAGCGCTGTTGCTGTGGGAAATCAGTGTTCAGGACAGATTAAAAAAATGACAGTGCCACTGTTCATGAGTAGAGGTCCTGAAATGGCTATGCTGAAAATTTGGTAACAATACTCCATAAAATGACTGTGTTACGAGCATGCATTGCGCAGTTTGCACGCATGCTTGTAACTTTGCGAATTTATAATATTTTCACTCCAGATTTCCAACATTGCCATTTTCCCACACCTACTTATGAACAGTAAAGCTGCCATTTTTCCCATCCTGGCCAAAATGTGCTTTTGCATTTCCAGCGCAGAACACAGCGGTCGCTGTGGGAAATCACTGTTCGGGACAGATTAAGAAAATGAGAGTGATACTGTTCATGAGCAGAGGTCATAAAATGCCTATGTTGAAAATTTGGTGATAATAGCCTATGGAATTACTGTGTTACAAGTGTGTGTTGCACACTTTGCAGATTTGTAATATTGCCACACCACATTTTCACCAGTGGAATTTTCCCACACCTCCTTATGAGCTGTGCAGCTGTCATTTTTCACATCCTGACTGAAATGTATTTTCACAGTTCTGGCGCAGAATAACATGGTCACCGTGGGAAATCACTGTTCGGGACAGATTAAGAAAATGACAGTGGCACTGTTCATGAGCAGAGGTCCTAAAATGCCTACGTTGAAAATCAGGTGACGAAACTCCATAACTTGACTGTGTTAAAAGCATGCGTTGAACTGTTTCCACGCACCCTTGTAATGTCTCACTTTTGTAATATTTTCACCCCACATTTTCAACAGTGGCATTTTTCCACACCTTCTTATGAACAGTACAGCTGCCATTTTTCACATCGTGGCTGAAATGTGTTTTTGCACTCCTGCCACAGAATAGCATGGTCACTGTGGGGAATCACTGCATGGGACACATTAAGATTGAATGAGTGAGAGAGGGGAGTGACTGCACTGAACTGAGGTCTGTCGGGACTGCTGCGGATTTGTTTGTGGGCAGAGAAAGGGCCCAACACAAGAGCCCAGTACAAAAGGGCAGCCTGCAGCACTGGATGAAACAGAACGAGACAGTGAGTGAGAGAGGGGGAGTGAGCTAAGTCACCGGAGCTCCTTCAGGACTGCTGCCGATGTCTTTGTGGGCAGGAAAAGGCATCAGTGCAGGGAGGGGCCCAGTGCAAGAGGCCAGCCTGCAGCGGTGGGAGAAACAGTACAAGCGAGTGAGACAGGGGGACTGAGTGGGCTCAATGGAGCTCTGTCAGGACTGCTGCAGATTTCTTTGTGTACACACAAAGGCATCAATGCAGGCAGGAGTCCCGTACAAAAGGGCTGCTTGCAGCGCCAGGACAAACAGAATTAGCATGTGAGACAGGAAAGCTGAGCGTCCTCAACAGAGCTCTGTGGGGACAGCTGTGGAATTGTTTGTGGGCAGAGAAAGGGTGCAACATAAGAGCCCAGTACAAAAGGGCAGCCTGCATCACTGGGAGAAACAGAACGAGAGAGCGAGTGACGGAGGAGGAGGAGTGACCGAATTCACTGGAGTTCTTTCAGGACTGCTGCGGATTTCTTTGTGGGCAGAAAAAGGCATCAGTGCAGCCAGGGGCCCAGTACAAAAGGCCAGCCTGCAGCGGTGGGAGAAATAGTACGAGCAAGTGAGACAGGGGGACCGAGTGAGCTCAACGGAGCTCTGTCAGGACTGCTGCGGATTTGTTTGTGGGCAGAAAAAGGCACCAATGCAGGCAGGAGTCCTGTACAAAAGGGCTGCTTGCAGCACCAGGACAAACAGAATGAGCGTGTGAGACAGGGAGACTGAGCGACCTCAACAGAGCTCTGTGGGGACAGCTGCAGATTTGTTTGTGGACAGACAAAGGTGCCAGTGCATGCAGGGGCCCAGTACAAATGGACAGCCTACACTGGCGGGGAACCCAGAATGAGTGAGTGAGACATGGGGCATGAACGATCTCAACAGAGATCTATTGTAACTGCTGCAAATTTCTTTGTGGAGAGAAGAAGGTGGCAACACAGGCAGGAGTCCAATAAAAACAGGGCAGCCTGCAGCGCTGGCAGAAATGGAATGAGTGAGTGAGAGAAGGGGAGTGAGCGAGCTAAACAGAGCTTTGTCGGGACTTTTGCAGATTTCTTTGTGGGCACACAAAGGCACCAACAGAGGCAGGAGCCCAGTACAAAAGGGCAGCCTGCAGTGCCCGGACAGACAGAATGAGTGAGTGACACAGGGGGAGTGAGCGACCTCAGCGGAGTTCTGTCGTGACTGCTGCAGATTTCTTTGTTGGCAGAAAAAGGTGCCAATACAGGCAGGAGCCCCGTACAAAAGGCCACCCTGCAGTGCCGTCAGAAATGGAACGAGTGAGTGAGAGAGCGGGAGCCAGCAGGCTCAACAGACCTGTGTTGGGACTGCTGCAGATTTCTTTGTGGGTAGAAAAAGCCACCAACAGAGGCAGGAGCCCAGTACAAAAGGGCAGCCTGCAGCACCAGGAGACACAGAATGAACGAGTGAGAGAGGGTGAGTGAGCCATCTCAACAGAGTTCTGTCGGGACAGCTGCAGAATTATTAGTGGGCAGAACAAGGTGCAAATGCAGGCAGGAGCCCAGTACAAAACAATAGCCTGCAGCACCGCATGAAACAGACTGAGCGACTGACAGCGGGCCAGTGAGCGTGCACAGCACACCAACGCAATTAACATTTGGCGTTGACAAATGCTTGTTTTTGTCTGATTTTACTGACATACTGTAGATGACTCAGATTTACATGATGTCAGCAACACTGGTATATCTGCAGGTTTGAGGCTTAACATTTTGAACTGCAATGCTTCCTTACTAGAACACTTTAAGCTGCTGTTCAGATCGCAGTCCCTTTTCTGTCTGGGGACAATGCAGTAATGGGCATCAACGTGGCTGGTATCGGATGTTATGGTGTGCCACGATGCAACATCATTCTCATTTGCACTGTTACCCAGTGCATAGAAAGTGAAATCAGCATGCAACATGGCCTGACATGGCCCGTTATGGTTACTGGTGGCATTGGCCACTACTGTAGACCCTGCATTAAGAACACAATCAATCTTTGGTAAGAAGTGAAGTTCAATAATTATCAGAAGGGGATTAGAATTTAGGTTACTATAGCCTCAGCTTGGATGAAAGAACAACATTCGAGTAACTAAAATGCATGCAGAATGTGTTTTTTTTTGGGGGGGGGTTTGTATTGCAGACAAAGGTGGGAATGTGGTCATTTTGACAAAGGAGAATTACCTGAAGGAAACATATTGGCTGTTAAATGATGAGACAATCAGCTCTTGAAACAAGATCCCACAAAATAATTTAGTAACATTTTATTTCATTCATAGACAGTGCAGGCTGTCAGGAAGCTATTAACAAACAGGAGGTTGATTTTCTAAAAGTACTCTAAAGGTTCCTACATTTTATTATTTGCTAAGAGTACATAAGGATATACTCAATCCCTTGGGGAGGCCCATTGTCTCAGGTATTGGATCATTCACAGAAAATGTATCCAAGTTTGTGGACTTTTTCCCCAACCTTTAGTAGACAGAATGTGATCTTATACCCATGATTCTATGGATCATTTGTCCAAAATGCATGACGTTGCTTGGAAAGGTACCTACATGTGATTAGAAACTGATATTGCTTCATTATATACATGCACACAACACAGAGTAGGCATCGAGGTGCCGGGCTGGCCTTTTATTCAAATGAAAAGTACCCATACCAGTGCACCACCTGCTGATGTTTTGTTATAAGCAGTTGAGTTCATTCTAACTTATAATTTTTTTCTCACTTGACAGTAAGGTTTCATTTCACCAGTGTGGAATTGCAATGCAGCTGCTATGGCCCCCTCTTTTTGCAAATTTTTGTTTGGGTTTCTGGGAACACAGATTTATTTTTTCTGCCAACAATGATTTATGGAGTAATATCGTTCACAGGTATATTGACAATGTACTTATGGTGTGGGATAGAACTGCAGAGCAGATATCAGATTTTATAGAGTAAGTTAATCGTAATAGTCTGAACCACTCTTTCACACATAGAACTCACAAATGAACTATGTAATTTGGGGATTTGGAACTTTTTCAAAAGAGCAGAATGTGGGGTCTAGGTGTTTCAGAAAGCCAATGGTTGGAAACTCTATTTTACATGCTTAGAGTAGTCACCCACCCACTTTGACAAAAAGTATTCCTTATGGCCAGTATTTGAGGCTGCAAAGAAATTGTGCTTTACATGTACATTTTGAAAAAAATAATCTAGTGAGCTGACAGAATGTTTGGTGAAGAGAGGCTACAGTATGCATATTTTATTCAACTCTTGTAATAGGGCACAGGATCAAAGCAGGAGTGATCTTCGTGATCAAAGCACACTTTCTGGAGCTGGAAGAACACTACTTTCTTCAACTGCGAGCTGTGTGAGAAATTCTATATTGCACTTGATATCTGCAACAAACGTGCACTTTTGCTTAATTCTGTGGGAGGTGAAACTAACCACCCTTGGTAATTGCTTTTTATTCACATTTATTTAGTGTTTAACCAAGAAGGGGCTTGTAAATTCTGTTTATCTTGTTAGTAACTTCAGAAGGATTTAAATACTGCATTTGGGTAGGTCCTTGGAGGTAGCTAGACTGTCTACTAGGATTTGCTGACAGTTAAACTATTTTTAAATGAATTACAGTTGGCTGAGGAGTTGAAAAAGAAACTTGCAAACTCTGCTTATCTTGGAAATAACCTCATAAGTGTTTGAATACTGCATTCTGGTTGTCCTCTTGGGGTAGCTGGATTGACTACTAGGATTTTGGGACAGAAACTATTTTAAATAATTTACTGAGTGCGTAGGAGTTTGTGATAGTTAAACTCTTTTAACAGAGTTACTGGGGTTAAGGAGTGGTCACAGAAAAACCTGCAGTGTGAATTGAAACACAGACAGCCTTAGGGGGGCAGGACATTGTTTTCAGACCAAACAGGTTGTATTGGAACAGGAAGGGTTACATATAACCATTGGCAACAAATTACCCTGGGTGGAGATATCCAGACTAGATCAGATTACTATAAGTTACTGCTGGCTGCAATTTTCAAAGACACAAAGCACACTTTCTGGAGCTGGAAGGACACTACTTTCTTCAACTGCGAGCTGTGTGAGAAATTCTATATTGCACTTGATATCTGCAACAAACGTGCACTTTTGCTTAATTCTGTGGGAGGTGAAACTAACCACCCTTGGTAATTGCTTTTTATTCACATTTATTTAGTGTTTAACCAAGAAGGGGCTTGTAACTCTGTTTATCTTGTTAGTAACTTCAGAAGGATTTAAATACTGCATTTGGGTAGGTCCTTGAGGTAGCTAGATTGTCTACTAGGATTTGCTGACAGTTAAACTATTTTAAATGAATTACAGTTGGCTGAGGAGTTGAAAAGAAACTTGCAAACTCTGCTTATCTTGGAAGTAACCTCATAAGTGTTTGAATACTGCATTCTGGTTGTCCCTTGGGGTAGCTGGATTGACTACTAGGATTTTGGGACAGAAACTATTTTTAAATAATTTACTGGTGCGTAGGAGTTTGTGATAGCTAAACTATTTTTAACAGAGTTACTGGGGTTAAGGAGTGGTCACAGAAAAACCTGCAGTGTGAAACAGGAAAAGACAGTCTTTCAAGCAACAGAGGGTGGTGGATCTAGGTTTACATTTGTTTGTTACAATTCTTAAGATTTTCAGTGCAGGAAGAGTTTAAAGCACAGCTGACTTATTTTGGGGCTGACAGCCTCAGAGCACAAATCACCAGGCCTGTTTTGATGGCTGGGAAGGTTTACCTGTGTCTGACTTGGATGTGTGGATTTTCTCTGTTTGATTAGCAGGGTATTTCTCATCAAATTGTTGTGTAGGGCATCTTGCTGACAGGGAAGGCACTCATTGCAGCAGTGGGTCAGAGCTTTAGCTGATTGTTTTGCGAGGGCACAGTTTAGGCCCAACCCCTTCCCACCCTCACCCCACCCACCCCTGAAATAGTTCCTTTATACCTGGGGTTCTGACATCATTTCAAGAGTGCAAGGTGCATGTCACTGTCATATCCTCTCTAGCACACTGCACTGACAATATAAGCATACACATTGTATATTATAAATATATATTTCTATATTACAAACCAATCACACACACAAAAAAAATGTGGGGAGTAGTGCAATGTAATGGCTGTGGGGCAGCAGTCTTCTGGAGGCTGAGATGCTGCCCCATTTGCAGACAGCTCTCTGCCCTGAGGGAGGAAGTTGCCCGTCTTCAGGCCACACTGACAGTAGGAAGGAACCTCCCCATCCAGAGAGCACCACAGCCACCACCACTACCTCAGAGGTTGTGAAAAAACACAGCAGTTGGACCACAGTGGGCTCAGGAAGGGTGAGGATGGTGGGAGGCACACCCAGTCAGTTGTTCCACTCCACATTCATACACCATTCTGGGGAGCATAGCTCCCCATGGATGCACCCACAGAGGAGACTAAGGAGGCTGAGGACAGCTGTCACAAGGAGGCCCACAGGAAGGAGGCAGAAGACACCACAAGGAAGGAAGCAGCTCCTGGTGGGGACTCAATTACTAGGGGATAGAACTGGGAGGAGCTGGGAAAACTGAAGTAAGGTGCCTGCCTGGTGCCATGGCTTGAAGGGACAGGAAGCGCATCCTCAGGATCACGACAACAGCTGAAAGGGATTCTGAGCTGGATGTAATTGTCCACCTAGGGACAATGACTTGGCTCATCATGAGGTCAGAGCAATGCAGGAGGACATTGCAGAGTTGGGGAGGGGCCTAAGACAAGTAGCACACACAGTATCCTTCTCAGAGGTGCTGCCTGTCAAAGGCATGGGGGAGGCGAGGGTAATTGGCACCATGCAGTTTAATGAATGGTTGAAAAAATGGTGCGGAGCACAGGGTTTTCCTTCATTGGGACTGGGGTTCCACCTGGAGGGACACCAGCCTATACTGGCAGGATGGTCTGCATCTGTCCAGGAAGGAACAAGTCTTTTGAGCAATCGGTTCAAATGCTTCATTGGCAAGCTTTTAAACTAGTCAAAGGGGGAGGCACTGACAAGCAACAGAAAAATCCCAGGCTCTCCCTACAAAACAGGGTACTAAATGAGAAAAAGACCAAGGTAGAACGGTCAGTGGGGGATGCTACAACAGAAGGTAAAGCCATCAAAAAATGGAGAGCAATGAGTACCAATGCCCATAGTCTAGGTAACAAGCTTCCTGAATTAGTGGCCTTGATGGAGGAGGAACATCTGGATATCATGGCAGCCACAGAAACATGGTACACACAAAACCATGACTGGGACGTAAACATACCAGGATACACTATCTACAGGAGGGACAGGGAGGGTAAAAGAGAAGGAGGAGGAGTTCTTTACATAAGGGAAGGAATAAAAGCAACAGAACAAAAGGGTAAACAGGGAGGAGAAGAAGCACTGTGGGTAAATTTGGAGACAGGCAATGGCACCACAATCCGCACAGGGGTTATATACAGACCCCCTTCTCAGGGGGAGGAAATGGACAGGAAATGACAGAAAGTATACTTAGAATGGCAGAAAAAGGGGAGATATTGCTGATGGGTGATCTGAATATGCCAGATGTTAACTGGAGTGCAGTTGCAGCTGCCACTTTGAAGAGTGCAGTTATTCTAGATGCCCTACAGGGGGCATGCCTTAGATAACTAGTACTAGAGCCCACTCGAGAGGGAGCAATATTAGACTTGATACTCTCAAATGGAGATGGAGAGAGGATCACAGATGTAGAAGTGGGTAGCCATCTGGGAACTAGCGACCATCGAACAGTATGGTTCACAATAAACACAGCAATAGAGTCAAGCCATACAAAGACAAAAGTACTGGACTTTAGGAGGGCTGACTTTACAAAATGGTGAGTGCCTAAGGAATGCACTAGCAAATGGGCAGGAAGGAGGGTGGAAGAACAATGGGGAATATTAAAAACTGCCATCACAGAGGTAACGAGCCTTTGTGTGAAGCAAATAAACAAAACAAGATGATGTAAGAAACCACTATGGTTCTCAAAGGAAGTGGCAGTGAAGGTTCAAGAGAAAAAGAAAGCATTCAGGAAGTACAAGGAATCGCAGAAGGAGCAAGACAGAGAACTGTATCAGTTAAAGCAAAAGAAGGCTGGAAGGCAGTCAGAACAGCAAAGGCCCAAACCAAGGAAAAGATAGCCAACTCAGTTAAGAAGGGGGATAAAACCTTTTATAGGTACATCAGGGAGCGAAGGAAGACCAAGGGAGGGATAGTGAGGCTTAATAAAGGGGAGGAGGGTGGGCAGAGGAAGACTGTGAAAAGGCAGAGATACTAAACAAATATTTTTGCTCAGTATTTACAAAGGAAGAGGGGGAGGTACATAAAACAAACAGTAGTAACACTCTGGATACAGAAGTTGATACCAGTCCATTTACAGAAGAAAGGGTTCTGAAAGAACTCTTAAAACTGAAGGTGGACAAAGCAATGGGGCCTGATGGGATTCATCCCAGAATTCTAAAAGAACTAACGGTAGAACTAGTGACACCACTGACTACCCTTTTTAACAAATCATGGGAGGATGGGGTGGTACCTGAGGACTGGAGGAGGGCAGATGTGATTCCCCTTCACAAAAGTGGGAGCAAGGCAGAAGCAGGAAACTATAGACCAGTTAGTTTAACCTCAGTGATAGGGAAAATGATGGAATCACTGCTAAAGGAAAGAATTGTCGAGTATCTAGAGGCCAGAGGGGCACAGGACCCTAGGCAGCATGGATTCACAGCGGGAAGGTCATGCCAGACGAATCTGATAGATTTCTTTGACTGAGTGACCAAAGTAGTAGATCAGGGAGGGGCTGTGGACACGGCCTACCTAGACTTTAGCAAGGCATTTGACACAGTCCCACACAAAAGATTAATATACAAGTTAGCCAGCCTGGGAGTGGGTCCCAAGATGACAGCCTGGGTAAAGAATTGGCTGGAGAATAGGACACAGAGAGTAATAGTAAATGGAATCCACTCAGAAGAAAGGAGGGTTACTAGTGGGGTACCGCAGGGTTCAGTATTAGGACCGGTCCTCTTCAATGTCTTTATAAGCGACATTGCAGAAGGACTGGAAGGAAAAGTATGTCTCTTTGCAGATGACACTAAGATCTGCAACAGAGTTGATGCACAGGGTGGGGTGGAAAGGATGAGAAGGGACTTGGCAAGGTTAGAGGAATGGTCAAATGTATGGCAGCTTAGATTCAATGCTAAGAAGTGCAAGGTAATGCACCTGGGAAACAAAAACCCAGGGGAAGAGTACACAATGGGGGGTGAGATACTAACAACAACAAAAATGGAAAGGGACCTGGGGGTAGTCATATCAGATGACCTAAAGGTGGGCAAGCAATGTGAGAGGGCAGCAAGGAGGGCTGGGGGGATACAGGGATGCATAGGGAGAGGCATCACCAGTAGAAAACAGGAAGTTATTATCCCTCTGTACAGACAGCTGGTGAGACCCCATCTGGAGTACTGTGTGCAGTTCTGGAGACCCACTTCCACAAAGACATAGACAGGATGGAAGCTGTCCAGAGGAGGGAACTAAAATGGTGCAGGGTCTGCACCGGAAGACATATGAAGAGAGACTTAGAAGCTTAATATGTATAGCCTCGAGGAAAGGAGGGAGAGGGGGACATGATAGAAACTTTCAAGTACCTCAAGGGAATCAACAAAGTCCAAGAGGTAGCATCTTTCAAAAAGAGGTGTGCAAGAACAGAGGCACAATTTGAAGATGGGGGCGGCTCGAGGTAATTTAAGGAAGATATTTTTTCACAAAGAGGGTTGTGGATGCATGGAGCGGCCTTCTGGAGGAGGTTGTGGAGTCAAAATCAGTGGTAGAATTCAAGCATGCATGGGATAGTCTTAAGGCAATTCTGGGGGGTGGGGGTAGGTAGAAGTAGGCTGCTGGTTAACTAGGATCTGTAGCTTATCCAGTAGGTAGGGAAATGGGCAGACTGGGTGGTCCAAGCGGTCCTTATCTGCCATCAGATTCTATGTTTCTATGTTTCTAAAGGTAAAAAAAGGTGCAAGGGGTTAACCAACCACTAACCTTGGTGTTGGAGTGCTCCAAAATGTCTCACTACATAAAGAATGTTCTTTTGAAACATTTGGGCACAATGAGTAGTGCCCTCTGAGGCATTCCTTGAAAGGTCTAATCCGAAGGACATTTTGGCCCCGAGCCACATTTACTCTGAACCTTCACTCCATTTGCACGGGTTACCACAAAAGCTGTTAGGTTTCATAAATATGGCAGGTGCTCTGTGTGTAATGTAGCATTGACAGGCAATTGTTGTAGGGATCTCATTTTTGACTTGGTAATACCCATAAACCAGTTTATCCAATCGAATATATCTTACGTGGCTTATGTTTTTTGTTTGCCCATGCCTGAAATTGTGCATTGGCAGAACAGTTCAATTTGCCAAGATCAGACTTCTAGAACATCTGAGGATATGTAAAAAGGCTGAAAAGGTTTTTGGAGCACCATCACAATCATCCCTTTTGTTTGAGATTTAGCATTCTGGAGTATGTCACTAGTTCCCCAAGAGGGTGGGGTGGGGTTAGGGGCAGGCAAAGTTAAACATTTGATCCGAAAATAATCTAAATGGGTTTTTCATTTAAAAACCTTGCAACTAGATGGTATGTATGAACAGTGGGATTTACCTGTATCTTTATGAGAACACTGAACAGAATGCAATACCTTTATGGAAACACTGCATATTGTAAGATCTTTAAAATGTTTACTTGTTGCCACTTCATTTTTATTTTTTACGGGTAAGACCAACCTATTTTGGATTATACAAACTTTGTGGGCTTTATGAAACTATTACTATGTTCTGCATTATTGACTCTATCTGAATTTTTCAAATTGAATTAATTTCTTAAGTCACGGATAAATTGCATGTTTATGTTTGTGAACACAAATGAAAAAGCTGCAACTGCACTCGGACTCATTTGGAGTCGAAGCGCTGGGGAGCTGTGTTGTGTATTATTGTGGACCACACGAGGTTGTGGAATAAATTTTTCCCGGTTTGAATTTCCTGGTCACACTTGCCTTTTATTTGGTCCGAGTGCAGTTGCAACTTTTTCGTTTGTGCTTTACTGCCTGGGGCAGGCTGCCCCTGTGCCACTGCACCAATCATCAGAGGGTACTCTGATCACAGCGCCATTCTCTGGAGTTGTATGTTTGTGAACAGTTGTTGCCCTGCACTTATGATAAGTCTCTTTAATGTTTTCTGTTTAAATTGCAATTTCAGTATGCATACTTTTGTTCCAGATAGACTGTCATTATATTTAAGTCTGTTTTCTGCTTTGCCTGCAGTTTTAATTTTTTATTTGCATCTCTCTCATGCTACAACTTTCTTGATAATTACTTTCAGTGGTTTTCTATCCCTTGCTGACACCCCCTTGCCTCCTCTTAACGACTTCTCCTACTTTCCTGCCTGTTGGTGGTGGGACTTGAATCTTGATTGTTTTGCATTTCCTGCAAACATGGGGCTGGATTTTCAAATGTCCCTGAATGCCCAAAGCCCTGGATGCACTGAACATACAGTATAGTGCACATGGCTTGTGGCATTCTCCTGGCCAGCGATCGGGATTTTCTATTGCATATGCCAGGCTCTGTAAGATAGACCAACCTTCTCTGGTCTAGCTTGCGGCAATCCCAGGTACCCTTTTATGAGGGCTTGCACCAAATATATGGCACAAGCTGCCATAAATCAGATAAAGTGATATAACTGGGCTTGACCTACCAAAATTGGGTGTAGTTGCTGCAATGGTGTTTGACGCAGCTGCACCAAAAAAAGGGTTTGACTCAGGCCTGACACAAGCCCTGTATTGCCCTTCGAAAATTGGGTCCATGGTCTTCATTTGCTAATTGTCTTGTAACTCTAGGAGATTTAAGCAGATCAGTTGAGACAGTTGCTCCTTAATATGAATTTGAATGAAATTAACCATCTGTTAACACTGACTGGTTGATTAGGGTTGCATTAATTAGGTTACAAAGAAGTAAGGTTTTAATTGTTATACAGCTTGTTAAGCTGTATGAACAATGTATATATCTAATTTTACCCACTAGAAACTGGGTATTTCTTCACTATTTCCATGGTGCTCCTTGAGGATGGGGTAGTGCACCCTAAAGTGCCGGAGCTTGTTGTCCACTCTACTTGAATATAATGCACACATTTACACAGCCGGGGTTTGCACTGCTAATTTTTCCATGATCTGTACTGGAGTAAAATCCCCTTCTACTGGTGATGCCCCTGTCTATGCATCCCAACATCCTGTTGGCCTTTAGCATTCATCTGTCTAAACTGGGCTGATGACTTGTGGTTCACACTAATGATTATCCCAATGTCACTACACTCCATTGTTTGACTTACTCTGACATCTGTAATCCAGTACTCAGTTTTGGAATTCTTTTTACCAATATTCATAACTGTGCATTTTTTTACATTGACTCTGAGCTGAGAGACACTAAATCATGTTTACAACTTCTATTTCTAGGTCTATCTTAATTTCCTTTACTCCCCCCTTCATATCTACCTTGACACATATCTTTCAATTGTGCTTATGCAACTGGATGAGATGTATGCTTGTGTGATGTTGATACATTGTTGCTGTTCACCTCTCAATCCATGGGATATACCACCCTGTAGGGGTATGATGCAAGGAACCCTAGAGGAGGGTTCCCCCTTATAGATGCCATGGGAATAATTCCCTTGGCTAAAGGTAGCTTAGGAAGAAGCCCATTGGAAAGAGAGACAAGCTGCTGGAAGAGGCTGGGTGGATGGTGGGGCAACAAGGAAACGAATCATAGAACAGTCCAGGAGAAGTGGCCTTTCAAGGCCTGATAGGGGAGTGACATTATTGCTCCACCCATTGAACCTCAGCCATAGCCTTCCTTTTCAATTGTGCTTACACAACTGGATGAGATGTATGCTTGTGTGAGTTTGATACATTATGGCTGTTCACCTCTATACATGGGATACACCACCCTGTAGGGGTACAACTTAAGGAACCATAGAAGAGGGTTCCCCCACATAAGTGTCGTGGGAATAATCCCCTTGGCTAAAGGTAGCTTAGGAAGAAGCCCAAAAAGAACACCCAAAAGGATGTTGAGCATCGAAGAGGTGAGAAATCAGAATATATCGAGACCAGAAAGTAAGGAGATAGATGTAGATGGGAAGGACAGGAGAAGAACAAGATATAATGAGGACAATGAATGAAAGGAAAGCTGACAAGACGCAGAAGGGCGGACTTCCTAAAGAGAGAGGGAACAGCCGGAGGCCACCATCCGACTCCATCCAACAGTGGAACCTAACTACGGAACTTACAAAAGCACTAACCCTGCCTAATTTTATGACCATCGGCACAGAGGAGAGGAAAAACACCCTTTGAGGAAGAAATCTCTGGGAAGCCAAGGCCTAGGTCACCTTCCCTCTAGGTTGAAAGATGTTTTGTTTAGTGACGGCTTAGCTACTGCAACTAGAGTTGAGACTGGGGAAGAGGAAAATAGTCCAATTGAGATGAAGTTCTCACTCTGTCCTTGTAACTAGAATGCAACTAAATGCTCAAAAGCAAGACAGGAAAGAGATGACTGCTGAGGCACTCAGCTGGCCTATGTGAACCTATGAAAGAGACCAGGTGAACCAGAGGCGGTCAGATAGAGAAAGGCATAGAGGGTGCCTCCAAACCCACTTGGGCAGCTAAAGGGGCCCCGTTGATGGGCAGGCAACGCAGCCACCCAGAGCCAAGGGGCAATGGACACAGAATGCATGCCGTCAAGTGGACAGCAGATCAAGTTGAGGTAGCCTGGAACTGAGAGGGTTATGCTTGAGTAGTTGATGTGAAGGAATGGACCAACAGAGAGGGCGAATGGTTCCATGTGATAACGGTAATTGCAGAAAGACAATTGCCATTCGGGCGAGTATACATTACCGAAAATCAATAGCGTGCACTCCAGATATGTAAAAATGGAACAGTAGAAGCCATGGAACATATCAAAAACTGGCAGAAAAGGTAAAGGATTATGAAGTGGTCCATAAGGACCCAAAATGGTAGTCTGACGGAGACTGAACAAGCAAGGCAGAATGAGCAGTAGCACAGCAGCAGAGCACTGAGAACCACGGCATCTGGAGTCCAGCGAGCTGAGAGAATCAGGACTCCAACCAGAAGCAGGACAGGCCTGAAGGAGCAGAGGAAGGGCCCCAGAGTGCTAGCAGCATGAAGATCAAGTCGATGAAAGCACAGCCGACATCCAGGCAGACAGAGCGACCCTGGGTACTGAAGGTGCAGTGGAAGGAGAAAAAGCCAAGTGAGTGGGTGGCGGCAGTGAGGGAGCACAGACTAAGGAATGGGGCATGAGGTGCCAGTAGTGGGTGGGAAACCCAACGGGACGAGTGGTGCCTAGAAGCGGCAGGGAACACACACTCAGAACTGTAGGTAAACAGCAAGAACGAGGGTACGGAAGGAGAGGGGGTGAAATGAGAGCTCCAGGGGAGCAGCACCAAATGGAGGCAAAATGGAGGAGGACCGGGGAAGAGAGAAGAAATGAACACAAGGGGGAGACAGGACCGGGCAGCAGCAGCGAGCAGCAGGGAAACCCAACAAAAAGAGCGGGGTCAACGCAATGGCAGCCGGAGGCAATACAAAGACAATAGGGATGAAAGGAGGAGACAGGACAGCTGTCGGAACCTCCGGCTGCAATGAAGAAACGAATCCTGGAACAGTCCAAGAGGAGTGGCCTTCTAAGGCCTGATGGGGGAGTGACATTGTAGCTCTGCCCATTGAACCTCAGGCATAGCTTTCCCACTGTGTCATCTGTAACCAGTTTAATCTTTCCCTGTATGCCCTTTCCAATGTCACAGATGAAAACATTGAAGGGTACTGGTCCCAGAACCAAGCACTGAGGCAATCCACTAGTCAACCTACTGACCCCCGAATGAATCCCATTCACCACCATCCTCTGTGTCCTCTAGCCCAACTAGTTGTGTATCTAGTGAGATAAGTTAAGACCCATGCCAAAGTACCTCAGCTTTTCACTCACCTCCTGTGTGGCACTGAATTGAAGGCTTGGCAAAAGTCCAGGTATAGGACATTTACAGCCCGGTCCCTGTTGACTGCCTGTGACACCAAGATGAAAAATTGGATGAGGTTCTTCTGGCAAGGTCTTCACTTTACAAAGCCATGCTAACACATGTCCTGCAGTTCATTATTTGAAAGGAAATCTACCATCCTATCCTTGATAATAGTCTTGAAAAGCTTCCCCACTATAGAAGTCAGACTTACTGGCCTGTAGTTACCAAGGTCCCCTGTGTCTCCACCTTTATGAAGAGGGACTATGTCTGCCACTTTTTATTTTTGTTGATGCTTATGTCTTTAAAGTATGTGCTTAGGTGCTTATGCTACAGAGAGTGATACAGTGCTTATTAGCTTCTTTTATTTGATGAAATCAGCGACCTCTTTTTCCTCCAATTCTGCCACTTGAGACCAAGCTGCTTGCAGTCAAAGACCATGCAGAAGCATCAGATTGCACTCCTTGATTTTCCAGCCACACTTAACACTTTTGGAAGCATTCCTCAGCTTCACTGTGGCTTGGTATTGGAACGCTGTCCATCTCAGTGTCCTAATTTCCATCCACTTCTGGTGGCAAGTGTTTGTCTTCTTCTCACTGGCCATTACAGCCAAAATGATCATGTCATCATCCAGGTCTTGGTGGCCATCCTCCTTCACATCACAGGTGACCCATTTGTTTAATTCCTGCTAAGACATGTTCAGAGCCTAGATTACCTGCCTGCTCAGTCATGATGTCCATTATGACAGTCACTGTTTCACAGGAAGGCAGCTCTTGGGACACTGTGGCAACCACAGCAGCAACACTGTCCAGCCTTTCAGCATTCTCATCATTCTGATTATAGGCAGGAGTTTCAATGGGGGGTTCAAAAGCAGGAAATTTTTATACCAGTATGCCCAACTTTGCCCATGCTTTGGCTAATATCTCAGCTCATACACTGTTCTTCGCCACTGCCCTCACATATACAACATCCTTCAAGGTTAATGATTTTATAATCTCCTGAAGACTAATGACATAGTTCCTCTCATCTAAAACAGCCAGCAGGAATTTCTGCTGATAGTTTCTGTTGAAAATTTCCAAAATGCCTTGGTCACAGGTCTGTAGTTTATGAGTTGTTTTAACGGGAGAAACATGCAGCTTATCATGCCATCATACGTTGTAATGCCCAATATTTCTGGATTATGGGGGACTTATCCAGCAGCAACACTGCTTTGATAGGGGAAACCCTTGGACTGCAGAGAACATTTAACAAGAAAGTGGATTTGCCAATTCCACATTTGGCAGCTAATGCTAAGCCCCTTAACCAAGGCCTTTGATTTACTGGATCATGACTTACTGGTTAAATCCTTGCTTGATTTTAATTTTTTTAAGTGAGCTTTCCTGCTGGTTTTCAAATTATTTACTAGAGAGATGTCAAAAAGTGTCAATTCTTGTTTGCCATTCTGATTCACTTCCTATTAAATGTGTGGTTCCCCAGGGTTCCATCCTTGGACCCCTTCTTTTTTCACTGTTTCTAAATTCTATTCCCAAATCTTGCAATTCATCGGAGACATTACCTTATGCAGATGATGCAGTAGTTTTCAGATCTGATTCAGCTGCAAGTATGGCAGCTGATTTGGTACAAAAAGATTTCAGTCACTTTCAGCATTGGTTACTTTTGCACAAAATGGTCCTGAATTAAAAATAAAACATGTTGTTTTCTGTTTTTAAAATGGAAAGAGATTCAGACTTGGCTGTCTTCGACTTGAATAGTAATACTATCAAACATGTTGGAAATTTTAGGTATTTGGGTTTAACCATAGATAGCTCAGTATCTTTTGAGTCACATGTTAGCAACATAATTATGGCTACCCATCAAAGACTTAATATGTTGTTCAGCGTTAGGAATTTCCTAATTCCAGAGTCACGTAGGTTGCTGGCCCATAGTCTCCTATTTTCAGTTCTTGACTATGGGCTTCCAATATATGCGACAGCTAATGTTGGTAATATGACAAAGGTTCGGACAGTTTACAATAGTATTTGTAGGTTCATCACTAATCTCCCTAGAACTGCATACCGTTGGCATTTGTATTCAGCTGCTGTTTGCCACTCATTAGAAGACTGGTTTAAATCTCAGTGTGGTGTATTGATGGATAAGGATGTTTTGTGCCTACATCCTGGATCTGTGTCTGGCGTGTTTTGTATGATTTGTAACTGCGAAGGGACTAGAACCAGGCACTCCAGGTTTTTTAAGATTCCATTTTTTTAAACAATGTTCTTCATAAAACTCACTTTTATTTAGGGCCCCTCAATTTTATAACACACTACCTAATGAAATAGTTAACTGTTCTATTATCACTATGTGTCAATTTGAAATCATGGCTACTTCCACACAGTACTGTATTTGTGCATGTTTACAATGAAGTATCTAACTTATTTGTTGAGGTGTTTGTATTTTCTTGTACTGTTTGTATCACTTTTTATTGTTTGTATGTTCTTGTCACTAATGAAAATGGGCAGCTATGCTCATTAGCTTACATGTATAAAAAATAAAAAAAAATATTTAAGCTGTTCAAGGATTCAAAGTTTTTGGGCAACAGTAAGTACACTGTGCTTCCATTTTGCTGACATTCTCTCTCTCTCTCTCTCTCTCTCTCTCTCTGTCTCTCACAAATAAAAACTAAAGTATATTGAGATTCTGACAGCTTTTATAGGTAGATGTCTACCAGATGATCAGCAGTTGTTTGCCACGTGACAGTTAAAATGCAGGGCAAAATGTAACAGCATTACAGAAAATGTAGTGGTGACATAATAGGGATTACACAGAGGTTTATGAATAAGAGAAGTTTGGAGAATTGGGGTCTTGCTGTAAAGGGGAGCATGCCAGGATGCAATGCACTGCCACATGCTCCTTTATTTGTTTATGTATTTATTTTTTAACTGGGTAGGTATACTAGACAGAAACTGTCTGTTTTCAGGTATGACCTGGGATGCATGACAAGTGGGATAAACTGCCATTGAAATTGTTTTTTTTCTGGCAGTAACTCTGCTGCAGAATTCTTCCCTATTACATTACATCATGGTGTGCTCCACTGCCTCAGTAATTTTGAGTTATGTTAAACTTTGACCTTCCTAAGTGATGCTCCCGCTTCCCTTCTTTCCCCTAATACTTCCTTGACATCCTTTCCAGAACCTAATAGGCTTCCTGTACTTCATCGCTTAACCCACATTTTTAAACAGCAATAGAAACTTCTGAAACTGCACTTTTAATGGCCTTCCACTTTGCTTCTTGCTCCCCAGATTATGCACAAGTTTAAGCTGAACTTGCATGAGTTCCGACATCCTCCTGAAGTTTGCTCTCCAGAAATCTAGCACTGTGTCTTGGTTCTGGGATGTTGAGCCTTGAGTAGAATGCTAAATAACACTGATGATTGCTGGCTCTTCCTTGGTAGAATTCTGATGGTTTCTTTCCCTGATACACTGCTCTAGGAATCAATCCTGAAAGGTGCTCAGCACTGCCTGACATTATGTATTCCTAGCTTTGGGTGTGTCCCAGTCATTGTCCGGCATGTTTAGGACATCAGTCAGGACCACACTCCATATCCCAACACCTTTCCTCATTTTCTGTAGAAATAACCTGTCCAATGCATCATTCTGTTCAGAGGGCCTATAAGCCACCTCCAGTCTGAGGTGCCCCCCCCACCATCAGCTGTGTCCACAGCATTTTCACCCATCCCTTGCCCCTGATGGATTTCTCAGCCATCATCCTGATTGCATCCCTTACATCCAATGTGACCTCTCCCTGTCCTGTTTTCCATTCTCTTCAGAAAGGTGTGTACCCTTTGATTGACAAGTCCCAAATCTGATTTGGTGAAGCCTATATCTCTATAATGGCTATGATATCAGCCCTATTGTCTGCACCAGTGCCTGAAGAACTCTCATTTGTTTCAGTGGTTCCTGGCATTTAAGTTGATTATCTTCCATGATCCTCTTCTTCTGCTCCTGTAATGACCTACCCCCTTCCATTGCTCTATCATGTCCCTTATTTTCTTCCTTCCCCTGTACAAGCACCCTCTCGAGATGTGCTCTGTGACTCAGTCGCCTGATCAAAATTAGCACTAGCTAGGCCCTTTCGATTTTCCACCCCATATAGGGAAAGCCCTAGTCTCAGATTTCCCCATCCTAGTTCAAATGCCTAACTATGTAGACATCAAGCTTCTACCCTCAGGCACTTGCCCATCTTTAGTGCTACGAAGGTCACACCTTCTGAAGATCCTCCTATCTCAGAAGTGACCCCAGTCTCCCACAAACCTAAACCCTTCTTCACTGCACCAGCCCTTCAGCCAAGAGTTGAATGCCTAAATATTTTGCCACCTCTTAGTTCACATATCCCATACTAGAGGGATATCATAAAAGGTCACTAATCCTGCTGATGTCCTCAGCCTGCAACCTGCCACCTAGCCTGCAGAGGCTATCCTTTACATCCTCCTACTAATGTCTGATCAGGTAATTTCTCCCTAGTGGGAAATTATGTCTTCTTCCCAAGGTACCTAAGCATGCTCTCCATCTTGATGGTCTCCTCCTAGCTGAAGCCCCTGGGAGGCACTTGACTTCCCTCCTTTCCTGACTGCCTGAACATACTAATTTTTCACTACCTCTTACAGCTGAGTCCCAAACCACCATAACCATCTTAGCTGCGCCTTTAGCAACTTGTCCAGCCACCCCTCCTAGGTGTTGCCTTATAGCAAATTTTGGAGTCTGGGAAACAACTAATTATGAGCCCCTTTTGGGAGATGTTGACTTGACTGCCATCTCCATGTGGGCCAAGTGGCTGTTGATCACAGGTGATGTACACAGGGGCAAATAATCCTAGCACTAAATATAGGATGGAAGGGGTAGTAGTGGAAAGCACTACAGAAGTAAATGATTTAGGAGCAGTAATATCAGACAGCCATAAGGCATAAGCACAATGCAACAGGGCAGTGGGCAGGGAGGATAGGATGCCGGGGGGCATAGGGAGAGGGATTACCAGCAGGAGAGGGGAAGTGTTGATGCCACTGTATAGGTCACTGGTTCAGCTTCACCTACAGTATTGTGTGGTCTTCCTGACCAAATTCAACTCGAGGAAGTGTTGAGCCTGGCACACTTCACTCCTGGCAGTGCTGGGAGTTTTTTGGATTATGCAGCTGCATGCTAGAGAGGTTGAGGAGAAGCGCTCCAGCAGGAGCACCAGAAATGCTAACCACTGATCTACAGGAGTGGAGAAAAGGAAGGCAACATCCACGAGCCTGGACGTTGTTATCATATATGGCTTACCATTGCAATGCCTTAGTATAAAGGGGAATATAAAGATGCATAAAGACGTACAAGGACTCTGCGAAACCAGATAGAATGTTCTAAATCCTGCTGGACTTGTTGGTGCTGTTGGGATTTACTATTGGACTGCCTTACACCAGAGATTTATTCTTCTATTTTGGAATTTACTCTGGAATTCGACTGAACTTATTGGAACTTGCCACCTACTTGACTATTTGATTACTCTTAATATGAGTCTTATTCCATCTAGGAGAAAGTGGTATCCACAAGATTCCTTGTCATAGAGGCTTTAAGTCTCGTATGGTGACTAAGCTCTATTACTGTTGGAAATTATATTTTGTTTTTTAATTTCTGAATATAATTTTATATATATATATATATTCTCTCTCTCTTGCATTAAACGCATTGTTTTATTATGGTACATACTAGAAGTGGAAAGGGAAATTCTACCGTAGGAACAACATCGATGGAAACTGAAATCAAAGGAAATATTAGAGACAATGGGCTATGGGCCAGAAAGTGAAATCAGCCCATGATGTCCAGAAAAATCAAGGAAATAATAGAAAGAAAAAAATGTGGCAAAAATTAGAAAAATGAAATTAGCCCGCATTCAAAATTATTGAACTCTACATCTGAAACTTTGCCTGTTTCAAAAAATAACCCTGAAAACTTAGATAGAAATCAAATTGAATGTGGCATAACTAATAAAACAGCTTAAAAATAGTGGACCTATGGGCTGACAGATAAAGAGACCCAAAGTACCTTTCTACACCAAAATGTTCCACTTCATCAAATACAAATTGGGTCAGTGAAATGGGAGAAAATCAGCTCTCTCTGGACAGCGTGCACTCTACTAAAATTCATCTTAGTGAACCAGAAGAGATTTCATTTAACACTTATGAATGGGAAGCATTCTCTCAGAAAGAAAGTGAGGCAGGAAGTAGTAATAATAGTTTAAATCATTCAGAGATAGTCTGTTCCCCAGACCCCTTTTTTAATTTCTCCTATATGGACAATTGCTGTACTCCTCATTTGCCAAATGAACCTGGTCTGAGACCTGAAATATTTTCTTTGCATTCTCCTAACCTAGATGTAATGAATAAAGGGAACAAAGGAAATCTGGAATTAAAGGGGTTTCTTCAGGATTTAAGTACAACAATAGAGGGCCTTAAAAAAATAGTCAAAGTAAATGGTGACACACCCATGGAAAGACATTGTCCTGATACTTCGCAGATTGGTACCATTAATTATGATGAAGAACACTTTTGTAATAAGGGAAATTTCATAGCTAGTTCTACATTATCGAAGCAAATGTTGGAAATAACTAAAAATAGATATTATGCAGATATAGTTATTCTTGAGAATATCTCATTTTTGAAAGAAAAACTGACCAGTATTAGAGCAGATATATTTCATAATTGGGTGCTTCATCAAAATCTTAACAAAAACATGAGAACACAAGAAGGGAACTCAAGTGACAGGAATCTGTCATTATAAAATAAAGAAACAGAGGACAAGGGGGTTCAAATATCACTATCAACACCCCTTGACCCAAATAAAAATGAATTTTGTTTTTGTCAAATAAAAACACTAGATAAAACCAAAATGGGGATTCCAATAGTGCCATAATGTCAGAAAAGTACGTGTGGAAAAAGAAGAAAAACAGTTAAAAAGAAAGTTAAGATCATAGAACGTAGCAGTAAGGATTTAAAGAAAGGGAAAAGTATGACAGTCCCAAAAAAAGACAGTGAACTCTCAGGAATGGAGAAAGTAGAAACCAAACAAGAATGAAGTAAATCTGGTTTAAATGAGATGGTTAACCTCACTTATGAGGGAGTTTCAAGTTTAGCAATGTCAATGTCAACCAGTAGAATGGACAGAGAGATTAAGAATGTCCTATCCCAGACTATAGAAACACAGACCATACAAGATGTTGGAGAAGCAGACTATCTGATTGAAATAGTAGGAATACCTAGATCTACAATAGAGACTTGGGAGGATTTAGTGGGGAGAATGACACATTTGCTGGGGATTATGCCATCCTCAGTAAAGGAAGAGATATTTATTATGAGGCCACCAAACATGGTCTTTCATGATACAGTATTGTTATATTGCCAAACTGAGGATACAGCCAAACAAATTATGAATAAAAAAATGTTTTTGGAGAAAGAGGGAACTGAAATTAAGTTACCTCTTTTAGTCCCTAGAATTAGTAACTCAAAATCTAGAACAGATAATAATAAAACCAAGATAGATAAAAACAAAATTAACTCCATGGAAACAGTTTGCCTGATATTAAATCAAATAAGGACAGAAAAGGAAAAGAAAGAGGCAGGAGATTTAGTAGAAATAATTAAAACAATCGATGAATATGGGAAAAAACAAAATGAGAGTTGGCTCTGCAGAACAGTCATAATTTTTGGATGGGAGATGTCCAAATAGGATTCTGACTTTAGTACTAGAGAGGAATTGCTCTCCTTCCTCACCAGAGTCTCTGGTTTCAAAATATTTCAGAATACGGTGGATCATATACAAATTTATAGAGATAAATTTAGCTCTAACCAAATAGATGTTACCTTCAAAAATTCGGAGATGGCCAAAATATTTTTGGATATGGTGAAAAGCCTTGATAAATTGGGCATATATGTTATTCACCTACAAGAATTAGGAAGAGAAACTGGAGAGGAAGGACCTAAAGAATTTAATAAGGATGAAGAACCCCCTTAATAGAACTTGAGAAATGGAAGGACACAAATGGCTTTGACATTTTAATAGACTTAGAGTCAGAATCACAGCTAGAATCTAATACATCTGCCTGGGAAAATAATAATAATAATGGGAGGAAATTGATCATCTTATCATGAAACATCGAAGATCTGCATTTAAAAATTGCAGACCCTGGGGTGGTTAATTTCCTGGAAACATTTGACATAATAGGTCTACAAGAGACCCGGTGTATGGAAGAAACAACTCCTAGATTCCCCGGCTATGTATCTTATGTCTTTCCAGCAACAATAGATAAAAAATACACAGGTTTCAGGGGAGCTTAATGTTTTATATTAAAACAAGTTTAAATGTAAAAGTGAAAGAACATAACCCTAAAACTCATAATATCTTAGTTCTTGAACTTACAAAAGGAACACAGAAAATAATACTGTGTAATGCCTATTTTCCACTAGGGTCTAATAATGTGGCTATAGAGGATCCCTACATTTTGAATCTCAAACTACAATTAAATGCAATTAGTGAGGAAGAAGGAAACTGGCCTACTATTATTTTAGGAGATTTTAATGCAAGAATTAAGGGAGGAATCTCAGAAAGTACATATTCATCCCTAACTGATGTTATGGAGGTAATCGATCCTAGACTGTCTTCCTTAAGGTCAACCCTTGAAAGAGGATTTAATCATAAGGGAAGATAATTATTTACAGCACTTGCTAGTAGAAATTACTGTATTCTAAATGGAAGAAATAATGGAGATAGTACAGGGAAATTAACTTGTATGGGCTCATTAGGTTCTTCTATACCAGATCTGATATGGGAAAATTTGGAGGCACTTAAAATAACACATCAGTTGGAAATTATTGAATGATCAGAATCATCTCATCTTCTGTTGTCCCTTGTATTAGATGATAGTTGGGTGGGAACCACTCAAGATGAGGTGAATACAGTAGAATATGTAGAAATTATAAATGAAAAAAGAATTAGATGGAATCCAATCTATCAAACTCAATTGGAGGAAATACTTTATTGTGGAGAAATAATTGGAATTTCATCTCAAGACATGGTTAATTTTTCCAACTCTGATATTTATGACATCTGGGAAAATATCAAAATAATCTTGAGTGCCTTCTGTAGGAAAGATAATATAGTCAAACAAGCTCACCCAAATTTTGTTAAATCATGGTTTAACCAAAGATGTAGAAAAGCTAAAGCTGGTTTTACTAAAATATTAAGACAGCATAGACAAAAGTTAACCCAAAACAATACAGACTATCAGATTCTGAGGAAAGAAAGGGAGAAGTACAAGAAAGTATTAGAAGAAAAAATAATAAACACTCTTTTCTTCTGTGGGAAAAACTAAGATTAGAGATAACTGAAAAAAATTGTAAATAATTTTGGAAATTAGTAGCACAAGGCTATAATAAATATCAAGAGAAAATAGAATGTCATATCACCCTCAAACTTGGATTGACTATTTTTATGAATTGTATTTTTCTAAAGATGAGGAAGAAATGGAAATTAATATAAGATATGACGTAAATTGTCCAAAGCCAATCCTGATTACAGAATCAGAAATTTCAACTCCCTCAATTCCTTAAAATCTAATAAAGCTCCTGGTCCTGATAAAATCATTGGAGATGTTTACAAATCTTTCAAAGACTGGTGGACACCATTTTCCTTTTTAATATTTAATGGATTTGTCCAAAATTTAAAATTTCCTAAGAGTTGGTCTGGCAGTATTATATTCCCAATTTATAAAAAGGGTGATTTAAAGGAGCCTGGGATGTATAGACCTATTAGTCTTAAAGATGTGTCTCAAAAGGTCTTCTCTAAAATTATACTTGGCAGATTACTTGCCTGGCTGGAAGAAAATTCAATTTTGTATGAGGTCCAAAATGGAAAAAGGTCAACAGTCCATCATTGCTATGTTTTACATCATCTAGCTTGGAAGTATACTAAAGTACGGAGAACAAAATTATTTTGCTGCTTCATAGATTTTTCTGCAGCATTTGATAGCATAAGCAGAAAAATTATCTGGTCCACATTGGAAGAACTAGGCCTCGAGAAAACTCTTCTGGACATTATTATAAGACTACATGAATATACATGGGCAAAGATTCAATGCAATTAGTGTGAACATACTACAGATGTATTTCAGACCAATACAGGGGTCAAACAAGGTTGCATTTTAGCACCTATTCTTTTTAATATTTATATATATGCTATTCTACATAAAATTAAGAATATGGAATTTCATGCACCAAAAATTAATGACTCTAGAATTGACAGCTTGGCATATGCAGACAATTTGGTTCTGTTATCTACCTCTGCATTGGGTCTACAGAGGAAACTGAAAGGTTATGAAACCCTCTGCAGAGAAAGAAATCTCAAGATAAATATAAATAAAACTAAAATCTTAATTTTTGGAAATACTTATAGACATGTACCCACATTTGAAATAGATGGTGATAAATTAGAGGTTTGTAAACACGCATGATTATTTGGGAGTTCATTTTTCCTATAACCTAAACTGGAATAAGCATATAGAATACATCAAAAACAAAATGATTTCGGCTGTAAACACATTTAAAATATTCCATGCTTAAACAGGGAAGACTTCAATTAAAGGGATTTTGAGGGTACTTAATGGCAAAATTAAAACCAGCATAATATACACAGGAGAAGTGTGGGGCTTTATTGATATTAATCCATTAGAAACTTTACTTAATAAATTATACCTTTATATTCTTATGTTACCACCAGGTACCACCAACTGTATTCTTAGATTAGAACTGAGTAAGCATTCCTCAATTTCTCCAATAAAGGAGAGACAAATTTTGTTTCTACTTAAAATCTTTCTACTTCAAGGTTATCGTTTTCCCAGAAAGTGTCTTGAGGAAGAAATTAGGATGGAGAAATTGGGCTATGTACACACTTTTATGCAGCTAGTCAGAAAAACGATTTTTCCTTCAGGTTTGGGACATATTCTACATGATATTTATATAAAATATCGGGATGAGATTGCTGTCATAGTTAAACATAGACTATGAGACTTGGACATAAATCAAGCATTTCTTAAACTGGCTCAGTTAAAATTACATAATGGGTGGGATATTCAAAGTGGTGCACATGGCACAAGTGAGATGCACCAGTGCAATAGCAGACATGCACCAAAGAGCGATATTCAGTGGGTTACAATGCGCAGCACATTTCGCAATGCACCAATGTGCAACCCTAATGAATGCATGTGCAAGTACAGGGGGCATAGCCACGAATAAGCTATGCAGTGTAATATTCAACAGCAAGCCGATGGCGCAAGTACAGAGCAACAGGGACATGCATGGAACAAAGTTGACCCTATAAAAGGATGGACAAGCAGGGAATGGAAGCTTAGGCCCAGGGGAGCAGGGGTGAAAGCTAGAGAGAGAGAGGGAGACAGAGACAGAGAGAGGCAGAGAGAGGGCCAGTAGCCGGGCAGGACAGCAGCAAGGGTACAGGACAGGCACAGAGGCAGGAGGTGCAATGGGCTGTGGGACAGGGAGTGTGACCCTAACTGTGCCTGTGAGTGTGAGGTGCCTAGAGTGTGTGTGTGTGGGTCCCCAACACAGGAGTGCACCCAGTGTAGGTGGTCAGACAGCAGCACACAGCTGGGGTAGCCCAGGGAGTCAACCGTGGGGGGGCAGGACAGGGCAGGCCATGGCCAGTGCAATATTCCAGATGGAGGTGGTAATGAGGGGTGTGAGGAAGCAGGAGGCAGAGCGGCGCAGTCGTGGAAGGGCCTGGTGGTGGTATGCCCAGAACAGGTGGTACCATGCCCGCACCACCTTCGAACAGTACAGTTGCACTGAGATTGTGGGCCGGTACCACTTGAACTGGGCAATTCTGAGGCAGCTCTGTGAGCTGTGCAGTGATGAGATGCAGGCACCCACGAGAGAGAGCCATGTCCAGTTGGTGGAGACCAAGGTCATGGCTGTGATGTACCTGCTCACCATGGGTACCTTCCAGAGACCAACAGGGGACACCACAGGCATAACCCAGTCAGCCACATCATGGCTCATCACACAATTCCTCAACACACTGCTGCCACATGCTGCAGAATACATCTACTTCCCCAGCACACAGGCAGAGTGTACAACAAACATGCAGGAGTTCCACAGTGTTGCACATATGCCTGGCATGCTAGGGGCCATTGACTGCACCCATGTAGAAATCCACACACCACTGGGGCTGGAGGGGGTGGCCTACATCAACAGGAAGGGCTACCCCAGTGTCAACTGCCAGGTGGTGTGCAATGCCAAGGGGCACATAATCAATGTCTGTGCCACACACCCTGGTGGAGCACATGATGCCTTCATCTGGCACCAGTCTGCACAGTGCCACAGGTTTGAGAGTGGGGACATCCTCATCGGCCACCTAGTAGGTGAGTATGCAGCTGGAATGGGCAGGATGTGGATGGGAGATGTCATACAGGTAGCTGTCTATGTAGGCAGGGGGGGCAGCCACACAGACCAAAATGCTAACCCATCTTGTCCCCACACAGGTGACAGCGGATACCCACTCAGGCCCTGGCTGCTCACCTGGTACCAGCGCCTGTCGACCCCAGCACAGGAGAGATGCAACGAGGCACATGCCAGCACATGGAACATCATCAAGCATGTGTTTGGACTGCTGAAGACACACTTCCATTGCCTGCACAGGTCAGGTGGTGCCCTACAGTACAGCCCCTCGAAAGCCTGTGGCCGATTCCTGGCCTGCTGTGTGCTACAAAAACATGGCCACTGACTGTGGGATAGCTGTCGAGGTCAAAGAGGGGAACAGCAGTGGGGACGATGCGGACTGTGGGCCATGCGGTGGTGGGCAGCCCCCCCCAGGCGGTGAGAACCCCGGCTGCACAGAATGGCCCAGCAGCACCGGGACACCATTGCAGAGGAGCACTACAGTGCACACAGGTAGGTGAACATGATCACACACACATCCCAGGGACCAGGGCACAGTATACAGGCATGCCTGGATGGGCCCAACAACAGACATGGCTGGAGGGCCGCATAGACAGGCATGGGACAGGACTCCATGGAAGCACCCTTCATGGCACTGTGGACCCCACCCACATACCCCCCACACACACCTCCACATACACAAGGCTGGTCACATGGGCACCCACACACGCACACCCTGAAGCTGACAATGGCTATGTGTCAGACACTGAACACCAGTGCACAGTGGTGGCTGGTGCTGTGAAGGCATCATCATGCACATGCCACAGTGGCCATCAGCTGGGTGGGTGTGCACAAGGCTGGCATGTTGTGTGGTCCATGGTCATCACGGCCCTGGTACACACACGCACACAACATACCACTGTACATACAGGGCTGCGGCAGGCAGTGGATAAGGAGGGTAGCGGATCATGACTGCCTTGCAGTTGCATGGCTGCCACGGAGACAGTGGACAGTCCTGCTGAGACCGCCCAGCAGACACAGGCTGTGCGACAGCCACAGGAGGTGTCACAGATGGTCCCCCAGGTGTGTCACTGCAGGAATGCGACCGGTCCCTCGCAGGTGTCTGCAGGCCCCCGAACAGGCCTGCTCCAGGAGTGCCCAGAATGCCCACAGCAGATCCTGGTGATGATAATGCTGGGGTTGCACAACACCAGGATGAGGGGTGGAGAATGCACTCTGTGGTGACTGCTGTGGGCAGCCCCGCACCAGGGTGGCCAGTGGTGCTAGGCCAGCCGTGACCGCAGCGGTGAGCTGATCCAGGCCTGCGATCATGTCCTCCCGCATGCATATGGCCTCAGCCAGGAACTGCTCATAGTCCCAGTCATGCCTATCTGTGGACTGGCTCAGCTCCATGTGGAGTGCAAACACCCCTGCCATGACCTGTATCTGTTGCTCCATGGATGCCAGGAGCAGCCAGGTGTGCTCAGTCAGAGTGTCAGCACCCTGGTAGGCTTGAGCATTGTGCCGACCCATGGGAGTTGCTCGGCCTTGTGGCACAGCCCCCACGCAGTTGGGGGCTGCTCAGTAGGACCCCATTGGGCCTGTACTATCTGCGGTGCACAGGTGGCAGGTAATGCATCCGGACTCCCCTCTGCACCGTCCTGCTGCCGCTGCTTCCCCTCCAGCCACTGTGCATGTGACAGCCCCAGGGCAGCTGCGCCACCACCGCCACACAGTATGGACTGAGCCACAACTATGTCGTCCACTGCCTCACTGGTCGGTGTGGCTGGAGGGTTGACAACCACCATCTGGGCACCATCTGCACTGCCGTGTCTGGTGTGTGGTATGGGTGCCTCCCCCTGTTCGGCATCACCACTGTCCAGGATAACAGTCATGTCATCATCGGTCCTGGACCCTGCCTCGATTTGTTTCTCAGTATACTGGACGCCATGGCTGGTGTCCTGCTGAAAACACTGCCTGAGCCTCATCCGCGCCCATGCCACAGGCATCCGGTCAGACAGTGGGGATGGACTGGCAGCGGTCCAGACCCCAGACACCAGTGGAGGTGGATGGGCACTCCTCCAGGTCCAGGACAGCCCCCAAGGTGGGCACCACCACCCTTGCAGTTGCACGTAGGCACTCAGGATCTGTAAGGGAACACATACACGTTAGTGCCACTGCCATACACCCCTGCCCCCTGGCACCCATCCCCCATCCCCATGTGCCACTGTATCTGCCATGCAGCAATGGGCTGCCCCCTGTCTGGAATCCACCACCAGGAACACCCTCAACGGTGCTGCGCCATATGGTCGCCACCACCAGCTCCTCCTGAGGTGTCAGCTGTGACACTTCAGGCTGTCCACCGCCCATGGTGGCACATGCAGTCTGGATGGCAGGCACCTTCTCCTTTATCCACCTCCGGTCCGTGCCCACCTTCTTCTTGCACTCCTGTGCTGACCTCTGATGGCTGCCTTGCTGGTTCACAGCCCTGGCCACTCCCTCTCATGCTTCTGTCCTGGCCTGCGGGGTGCCTGTGGAGCCATTCAAAAGGGATTCCTGGTCCAGGTATGCATCAAATAGGGCATCGCACTCTGCCCTCAGGAAGTTGGGCCTGAGCCTCCATGCAGGCCCCTGCTCCTCAACCTCCTCGGGCTCCGACATGCTCATTCCTGTGGGTGTGGACATGTGGTTAGTGCTGGCTGCCACACATGAGCTCCCTCCAAACCACTTTCCCGACATGCCCACTGCCTGGTGTCCTACCTCTGAAGAATGCAATACCGGTCTGGTGCCTGTGCAGTCCCATGGTGCCTTTATAGCTCATCACATGCAAATGAGGGAATGCACAACTGTAATGAGATGCAAATGCCTCCGATGCACCGCGGATATGCTGATCAGCTCATCTGCATATGCCTGCTGAATATGGCGGAATTGCGCATGGCACATTGGAGTTGCGCATGCTGAAGCCATGGTGCAACTGTATGACGTGCACACTATGCCTGGCACTGTGCATGCACGCTCTGACGTCGCGTACATCGGTGACGCTTCCTACACACAGTGCGCCATACACGATACAGCGCTCTGCTGCTATTGGGTATGTGGTGAGCATGTGGTGCACGTGTACTGTATGCCCTATGGTGCCCGTGCGTCATTGGCACATGGACCATGGAGCACACTAGACCCTACAGCGCACCATGCCTTCCGTGCCCTATTGCGCTGTCACGCACGGTGCGCATGCCGACCTTTGACCCTACAAGTGTCATTTGACCCCAGGGTGCCTGCGGCACATGCCGGCACTACCCCAGCTGTATCGCGCAATAACAAGGTATGCATGATTGGGGATGGCAGCGCGTCGCCAGGTGTGTCGTGCACCCATCGCACGTGCGGCTCATGCGCTACCGGCCGCTATTTTGGATAAGCAGTGCAGATTGCAGCATGCCACACAGGAGCTCAGCAAGGGCACCTAATTGGAGCCAGGTTGAGCTAGTTAATCTGGTGGCACTGGTAGAGCCTCATGTTGGCACCCTTTATGGGCAGGTGCCCCTGGACCGTCCTCGCACTGAGGTGTGGCAGGAGGTGGCTGAGGGGTTAGAGGAGGCCACTGGGGCTCAGCGTGGTGGGGAGTAGTGCTGCCACAGGTATGGGGACCTGCGGTGGAGGGATCATGACCAGCTGAGGTCACTGCAGGCACGTGTCCATATGGGTGCCGTTCCACGGCCAGGTGAGTGCACATTTCCACATCTGTGCCTTGTCAGTGTTCTGTGGGGTGCCAGCAGGGTGTCACACCATGCTGCCGGGGGGGGGGCTGTGGCTGGGCATGCCACCGGCCATGGCTGCACACCATGGGTGTGCTGTGCCACAGCAATGCCACTGTGCAGGGACATGGGGTATACTGTGCTGGAGAGGGGTGGGGCACGTGGGTTACTGCCCGGTGCTGATGTCTGCCTCTCTCTGTCTCCCTACTAGGCTCTGAGGATTAGCACAGAGCCACGATGGTGGGTGCCACTGCCAGATGGCAGCAGGCCAATGGAGGTGCACGGGCGAGGGATGCTGGCCATATGGGAGGTGCTGGCAGTCAAGTTACAGCTTGCAGGTAGGCACTCTGTCAGTGTTTTTTGTTGTGTGGGGTTGGGGTAGGCCACAGCCCACCCATGCACATGGCCATTACAGCCGTGCATCGCCGGCATGGTCTACTGCACCATGCTGCACCTTTCGCACGTGTGTGTGGCTGCTGTGGGTGGGCTGTTGGTGCTCCAAGGTTCCAGCCATGCCACTGCCATCCCCCCGAATAGTCCTGTTGCCTGGCAGCCATAGTTGTGGTGTGCAGTGCTGTGCATGGCTGTGGACGGTCGGGATGGCGGCTCGTGTGGGTACACACACTGCGGATGGCTGTGTGCCTACTACAGGACACATGTCACTGCTGTCCACTGCGCACGGTGGATGGGCTACAGTCGAATGGGCATGCACTCATCCATGTCCTCTCCTTTGTCCTAGGCATCCATTGGGTGGATGACAACACCAGGCTCCTGGAGCAGATCCTGAGGGTCACCATGGCCACCCCTGCAGTGGCACACATCTTCAGGCAGGCCCTGTGCAGGCTGCAGAGGAGATGAAGGACCAGACGCCAGTAGGGCATGAACAACATGTGGGGCCCCTTGGCCTGCATCACCCTCCCTTCCCCTGACCCCCTCTCCCCTTCCTTCCTTGTACCCTACCTAGCCATGTCCCCTGTCCCTCTGCCTCCCTTCCCCGGCCTACCATCTCGATTGTGGCCTCCCCATTCCCTGCTTCCTATCCCTGTTCCTCTGTATATTGCTGTGGTTGTTTGTTCCTTTTAATGCACATCTATTTTGTTAGCCATCCATGTCCATGTCTGCTTTGCAGCTGGTGTATGGAGCCATGCTACAGTGGTGTGCATGTTGGCCGTGTGGTATATCTGGGGTTTGTGTCTGGTGGTCTGTGCCCAGTGGCTGGTGTGTGTGTCCTGGGCGTATGTGTGCACCCCGCTAGAGCTGTGCGGCCTGTGTGTTGTGTGCTGTTGGCATGTGTGTTGTCAGCTGTGGTCCCGGTGGAGTGTTCTGTGTCATCCTGTGGGTGTTGCCTGTGGCTGCTTGTCAGTGGTCATTGGTGCCACGCCACCTCCATGCACTGCTGTGGTGTACATGATCAGGGCCTGCGGGCATGTGCCTGCCTTGCCTCCCTCCTGTCATCCCCTGCACCCCTGTGGCAGTGTGTCCTGCTCTTGTGGCATGCTCCACACTGTGCCAATAGCCCTGTGCCATGGCCCATGCACCTCTGTCCCTTGCCCAGCCCATGTTGTGCTCTTGCACTTCCTGACTTGCTCTGTTGTGCAGCCCAGGTTACGCGATGGAGCCTGCTGACTTGCTTCTTGGTGCAGCACTTGTTGCACGATGGCGCATCCCTGCGATATTTAGCCAACTTGCACTGTCACTTGCCGTTGTGCTTAGCCTTTGAATATCGCGCTGGGTGCACACTGGCGCAGTGTACTTTCGCTGCACGGCTGTTGCACCTGTATCTGTCGCATTTCTGAATATCCCACCCAATTACTATAAACGATTTAAAACTATTTGGGGGGTTTGAGCCATATTTATCACATTTGTCTTGTCCTAAATCTAGATGAGTTTATTCAAGATTTAGAACTGAAAGCTATAATGCACAGTTCATCTTATATAGACAAAAAAGAAATAATGTTTTGTCTCCATTTTGTAAATGTGATAAATCATTTAAAGATGACTTAAACATGCTGTTTAATTATGCCCCCTTTTTGAACAAAATAGAAGGAAATGGCTGGGTGGTTTATTAAATGGCCTAAATCTCCCCACTGATGAAATCATTGAATTTCTCTTTACTTGCTCTGAGAAAACTGTATTGGAAAATGTAGCTATGTTCTTGAAGACCTTACACTTTAAAAAAATAGATTGAACCTAATGAATCTCTAAATAAAGGGTTTTGTTGAGATGTTTTTAACACAAATATGTATTTGTAAGCAGACAATTGTTTGATTATGGAATGTTCATCTACAATTGTCTTATTTAAATTAGATGTTTTTAAATTTAGTATATTGTAATAGCTTTGCTGAACTCTGTGTGCAGTTTATGAAGTCCACATCTGAAGAAGTTCAGGGGCAGAGTAGAGGCAGTGCTGAGGAGAGTAGCCAAGATAATCTGTGGACAGCAAGAAAGGACATAGGTGTAGAGGTTAACAGACCTGAACATGAACACACTTGAGACAAGAAGGGAAAGAATAGATATGATTGAAACATATGACTACATCCATTGGGTAAATAAAGTAGATGGTGGGGAATTTGTCAGACTGAGTGGGAATACAAGTGCTGGGGCAACTCCTTGAAGCACGTGGGGGCGTGTTTAAGAGAGATACCAGGATTAGCTGGCCCATCAGTGCAGCTGTAGTACTACTGCTCTTGATGCTGGTGGCCTAGGTTTGGAAGCAAGCCCGAGTCACCAGAGGTGCTGGCCAGTGAAGGAGGATCGAGCATTCAAGAGGACGCCCTCCTCCTTTGGGAAGAAGGGTGCTTAGACTCTCTTGCAACACTGCCACCTGAGTGACCATGCAAGTGGCACTGCATGAAGTGCTGGCAGACAGGGAGGGTGGCTGCTGATGGTGCTCTGATGCGCTGACGTGCACTGATGTGATAATGTGTGCAGGCGGCCACTGGCAGTCAGCATCTTATGGGAAATAAAATAATGTGGAAAAACCCAGCTGAGGCAGAGTGATGCCATGCCCTGCTCCACTGGACCCGCACCACTGACCAAATCACCTGCCTCTGCACTGAACAAGACCTCCAGCAGGGTCTTGCCCACCCCATCAACCCTATCCTGGAGGGTAAGCCAGCGAAGAACAGAGGAGGGGGTATATCCAGGAAAATGGTGGGTGACTGGGCTGGGAGCAGGTGTTACAACTAGTGAAGGCAGACTGGAAGACAGGCACCAAAAAAAAATTAAAAAAAGAGAGAGAGATACCAGGAAATGCTTTCTCATGGAGAGGGTGGTGAAAGGCTGAAATAGGCTTCTGGAGGAAGTGGTCTGTGTGAAATCAGTTGGAGTGGGAAATGCAAACGAGGATAGAACATAAAAGGGCTTGATAAAGAACTACACCAGAAAGGGAGGAGTGTGGACCCTCTACTGCTCTCTTATTCTCCATTAGTTACATAGGAATGGGCAGATATGATGGGCCAATGGGCCTCTCTTGACCAACAGATTGCATGCTTCTGTGTTTGTATGTCTGCATGTGCATGCATTCGCAGCAAACATTTTATTACAAAGAACCACACTTTTGGGAAACCAGTCAGGAGCTCTGATGCCAGCTACTCAAGGGAGGAAGTCAGTGGCAGGAAAGACAAACAAGTAAAGGCACCCCCTATTTCCTCCATGTTTTTAATGTTTTTCTATGCATTGTGTTTTTTTTAAATAATTCCATTTAAATTTTACACATCAGAACCACCACCACCCACCCCCAAAACAACAGGTGCAGTTAGCAGAAATAGCGCATGTTCCTCTTACATTTCCTTTAGAGGAGTTGGAGATTTATCCACAACCCAGTTCCCAAGCTGGTGCTTAAACCACTAGACCACACTGCCTCTGATTTTGTAAGTATTCAGTGCAGTTGCAGAAATGGGTGGGAGGGGAGACGCAACATGTCATGTTAATTAATTGTACAGTATATTCAATCACCCTTTATAGTCCAGCTCTGAGATGCAGCATCTCATTTCCAGTGGTGTCCTGATTCAACTTAGTTGCAGGCCCACAAAATTTTTGTATGGTCTTATGTGATAATAGCGACCGCTGAAAGGCGATCGCTATTATCGCAAACTACATTATCACTGAAAACATTTTCACTGATATGCACTAAAAGACGACTCAGACTGTGCATTCAGGGGTGCTGCACTTCTGACCCCCCTCGTGAGGGGCTTTTCCGCCGCCCCCTATCTAAAGATTCTCAACCCAAGGGGGTGCATGTCGAGGGTGGGGCACTGCCTGGTTTAAAAAAATAATTAAGTCCCGCAAATGCAGGGTGTCGCAAAATTTAACCTGTGCCCAGTCCCAAACCCAGGACCTGCTCCATTAGCGCCAACCACCGAACCCACCACACCACATGGTTGGCTCAGCAGAAGTAGGCACACTACAGGGTTATAACCCTGTCCCCTATCCCCACACATCCTGTCATGCACCCTCCCTTCCTGTCACCCACCTAACCCTCACCGTCGCAACAGTAGCCATCCCCCTACCATCACCCATGATGATAGTGCCCTCATATGGGTCGCTGTTTTGACGGTTGCCTATATGCAGTCGTTAACATCACGGTATACTGTTTTGCATATAGGCAAGCACCATTTTAACCTACAGAACACAGAACTTGGATGGGGGGTTCTGAATACCTCTTTTAAAAATATGTGGTTGAGTATTCATGTTTGGCAGTCAATATTCAATTGCCCGCCTTCTGCCAAGTATCCCTCCCATTTCCCGATCGCTTCCCATGCCCCTTAAAGATAAAACCAACACTGGGGTGCCCAATCCCTGGTGTTGATAATTGAAATAAAGAAAACTGTCCTTCAATGTATTTATTATTTTTTTAAACCCTGTAAAAAAGATTATAGATCCTAAGCAGTACATCAACCAATCACTTTCTTACTTTGCTTTGCATGTGAAACACTCTTATATGGCGAAGAGTGTTTCATGCACTAGAGGCACATAATGCCACAGTGCTCCTTAAAAACCAATAAAGGTTCCACTGTTCATATAAATGAAAATGGTAACACCGAGCGTAATCAAGTACACACGCACACACACACACACGCACCACAAATCAGCTGTAAACAAAATCCTGTCTCTGTTTTGCCTGAAATGGTGCTTTACTGAAAGTGGTAAAACTATGGAAAGTAGCGGTTTATTGAAAACCACATAATCTTACCATCACCAGCGCAGTGCCATTTCAGCACTATTATACTGCTCTGTTAGCCACCATTAGTCACTCCGGTTGTTGGCTGAACACACTGCAGTGGACAAAATGAGTTGAATCCATTTTTTATTTATTTACTATTTAGATATGGGTAACATCTGCAGTTTTGAATAAACGGCAAGTCATAAACAATCTTAGAGTTTTTGGTAGGCCACCAGTTTGACCTTTGCCCTGGAAGCCACCATGTCTCACATCTAAATTAAACAAAAGATGGGTTAAAATCATTTTGTCCATCACAATGCATTTGAGCCATCAACTGTAGTGAGTGAGAGTCATAATGATGACTAGCAGAGCAGTATAACAGTATTGAAATGGCATGGTGCTTTTGCTGGTAGGATTTCATGGTTTCAATGAACTGCTTCTTTTTATATTGGCTTGCATGCATGCTCAAGCAGCATCTTGTGGTGGTAGCAGAAATGCGTCATGGGGTCATAATGTCGCAAGACATTATGCTTCATGGCAAAATTGCGCTGCCAATACAGCGTGATTTTTGCCATGAGGCATAGGTCTTCTTTCTGTGGGGGGCTCTGCCCCCCACATCCCCTGCTATGGGGCACTGCACCCCTCGAACCCTCCCCACTAAAGATTCTCAATTCCAGGGGGTTCAACCCGGGGAGCGCACAAAAGTGTAAAACATAAAAGATTCTGAGACCCGGAACCAAACCCGGTCCAAGATGCAGCACCTGGGTTCCTGCTGCTGTGGCTCAGTCCTGTGAGCCATGGCAGCTACTCGGTGGAAATCACTCCCAGCACAGGTCGTATCCTCTGCCTGGGAAAGCACTACTGGTGCAGTACCGTGTACAGCAGTATACACGCTATTGTACCATTAGCGGTTACAGCCTTCGCTGTAGCAGTTTAGCCATACTGTCATACGCTATTAAGCGTGCAACATTATGACCTGGTAGGCAGAAATGCAGAGGTGTGTCAGTGTTGGCAGATTTAGAGGGTGCATCCTTTAGCCCCCAACGAGTGAGCATGCTGCCGATGACAGCAGTTTCAAAGAGAGCCACGGAGATGAAACCAATGTGCCGCTGCAATCAGTGACAAGTTCATCATTGCAGCGGCAGATGGCACACCTCTGTCACATGCCTTTCTTGGTGAAACATTTCAGTAAAAATGGCAGCTCCTGCCATATGCCACACAATCCGCAGAAAGCCGACATCGGGGTGCCCAGTCCCCATGTCGGCATGATCGCAGCTCCTGCCACCCTCAACACTGCAACCTCGCACTGCTGCTGCCCTCCCCACTCCTTCATGTCCCCTGACAGACATTAAAACCCTCCTGCAATCTCCCACTGCTGCCACCCTCCTGCTCCCTCTGCCCCCCCCCCAGAATTGTAGGACACTGGGACCCCACCTCAGTGTGCCGAATTTTTTTTTCTTTCTTAACCTGTAAATGAAGAAAACCTTCTCTCACCATTAAACGGTTGACCGATGTCTCCCCCATCCCTACCCTCCCTCTGTGCACCCACCTCCCCGCACACACCCTTATCCATACTTACAACCCCCCCCGCCGAGGTTGGGAGCCATGATCTTCTCTGAACTGGGACATGTCTACACTCTTCAGACTAACCTGGTAAACAAAAGCTAAATAAATAAAAACAAAACCTAAATAGATAAAAACAAAAGCTAAATAAATAAAAACAAAACCTAAATAGATAAAAACAAAAGCTAAATAAATAAAAACAAAACCTAAATAGATAAAAACAAAAGCTAAATAAATAAAAACAAAAGCTAAATAAATAAAAACAAAACCTAAATAGATAAAAACAAAACCTAAATAGATAAAAACAAAAGCTAAATAGATAAAAACAAAAGCTAAATAGATAAAAACAAAACCTAAATAGATAAAAACAAAAGCTAAATAGATAAAAACAAAAGCTAAATAGATAAAAACAAAACCTAAATAGATAAAAACAAAAGCTAAATAGATAAAAACAAAAGCTAAATAGATAAAAACAAAAGCTAAATAAATAAAAACAAAAGCTAAATAAATAAAAACAAAAGCTAAATAGATAAAAACAAAAGCTAAATAAATAAAAACAAAAGCTAAATAAATAAAAACAAAACCTAAATAGATAAAAACAAAAGCTAAATAAATAAAAACAAAAGCTAAATAAATAAAACAAAAGCTAAATAAATAAAAACAAAACCTAAATAAATAAAACAAAAGC
This sequence comes from Neoceratodus forsteri, assembly GCA_016271365.2. NCBI lineage: Eukaryota > Metazoa > Chordata > Ceratodontiformes > Ceratodontidae > Neoceratodus > Neoceratodus forsteri. The sequence goes on from CM057459.1 coordinate 1,438,222,825, forward strand.
TAAATAGATAAAAACAAAAGCTAAATAGATAAAAACAAAAGCTAAATAAATAAAAACAAAACCTAAATAGATAAAAACAAAAGCTAAATAAATAAAAACAAAAGCTAAATAAATAAAAACAAAAGCTAAATAGATAAAAACAAAAGCTAAATAAATAAAAACAAAAGCTAAATAGATAAAAACAAAAGCTAAATAGATAAAAACAAAAGCTAAATAGATAAAAACAAAAGCTAAATAAATAAAAACAAAAGCTAAATAAATAAAAACAAAACCTAAATAGATAAAAACAAAAGCTAAATAAATAAAAACAAAAGCTAAATAAATAAAAACAAAACCTAAATAGATAAAAACAAAAGCTAAATAAATAAAAACAAAAGCTAAATAAATAAAAACAAAAGCTAAATAAAATAAAGCTGAACTGCGATGTGAAGAAATGACGGTAAGCTTTATAATGGGAAACAATGGGGATTTCAACTTAGGTTGATATATCAGTAATGTTTTGGAATTTTGGCCCCAAATTTTCAACATGGGGTTCTTGGGACCCCATCTCATGAACACATCACTGTCATTTCGTCCCTCAGTCCCGAAAGGTGACGCATCTGCACTCTTCAAAGCTGAACTGCGATGTGAAGAAATGATGGTAAGCTTTATAATGAGAAGTAATGGGGGTTTCAACTTAGGTTGATATATCAGCCATTTTTTGGAATGTTAGCCCAAAATTTTCAACATGGGGCTCTTGGGACCCCATCTCATGAACATGTCACTGTCATTTCATTTCTCAGTCCTGAAAGGTGATTTCGCGGCTGCCACTGCGTATAATCACCTTTTGGGACAGATTAATGAAATGGCACTGCCACTGTTCATGAGGTAGGGTCTCAAAAAGCCCATGTTGCAAATTTGGTGGAAAATTTCCCAAAGAATTACTGTGTTACTAGCGTGCGTTGGCAAGTTTCTATGCATGTTTATAACTTCGCCAATTTTTAATATTTTCACTCCAGATTTTCAACATTGCCATTTTCTCACACCTCCTTATGAACAGTACAGCTGTCATTTTTCACATCCTGCCTGAAACTTGTTTTCGCACCTGTGGTGCACAATGGGTACGGTCTCTGTGTGAAATCAACTTCTGGGACAGATTAACAAAATCACAGTACCACTGTTCATGAGGTGAGGTCCCAAAATGTCCATGTTGAAAATTTGATGATAAAATTCCAAAAAATTACCGCATTACTGGCGTGTGTTGTGCAGTTTTTACGCATGCTTGTAAGCGCATTTTTCTTTCTTTCTCTCCAGATTTTCAACATTGCCATTTTTTCACATCTCCTCATGAACAGTATAGCTGTCATTTTTTGCATCCTGCCTGAAATGTGTTTCTGCAACTGTGTCTCTGAATGGCACAGTTGCTCTGCAAAATTACCTTTGAGGAGTCAGTAATGAAATGATAGTGCCACTGTTCATGAGGTGGGGTCCCAAAAAGCCCATGTTGAAAATCTGGAGTGAACATATCAACAAATGCCTGGGGCATTGAGGTTTCCAACCATACACCCACCCTGTAGAAACTGACAGGCAGTGGAGGCATAACTTGGGTTCATCGGCTTTAATGTTCGTGGCATTCTACCCCAACCCCCCACCCTACAGCAACTGACAGACATCGAGGTGTGCCTTGGGGTCTGTCATCCTAACATTCACCCCATTCTCCTATACTTGCACCCATCTTAGCTTATTTCCTAATGGAATGGGGTAAGCATAAGGGACGAAGACCCCAAAGCACACCAAGAAACCTGTTGGTGTCATCAAAGTGGGATGAGGTGGAATGGTGTAAGTGTTATGGCTGACGACCCAAATCCACACTCCCAACACCTTTCAGTCTCTGTGGGGGGGAGGGGTTGGCGTTAGTTCAATACTTCACTGCTATTCCTATTATGCATCTCTCTCTGACTCCTGCACTACCAATGCCAATGCCAGCAAGCCAACATTCAGCATTGACAAATGTTTGTTTGTACAGTTTTACTGTTTTCAGTAAAGTGCTAGTGCTGCGGGAGCTGCACTGGCTGCCAGTTCAGTGGCGGATCACCTTCAAAGTTGGATTACTGACCTATAAAGCCCTACACGGACTGGGACCCGACTACCTGAAAGAGCTTCTGGTTCCTTACCTCCCTGAGCGACCGCTCTGCTCGGCCAACGAGGGGTTGCTGGAGATCCTGAGTGTGTTTTTAAAATCTTCTGGAGCCCAGGAATTTATGTTCGTGGCACCAACCCTCTGGAATTCTCTACCCTGTTGAATTAGGGAGTGCATGACTGTGGGGGGTTTTAAACAAGCATTGAAAACGCATTTATGGAACAAGGCTTATGGTGATGGTGTTGAGGATGACAGACTGTAATTGTATTGTATGCTTTTAATGATGTAGTATTGGTTTTTAACTATTTTAACTGTGTACTGCGCCTTGATACTTGAAAGGCGCATTAAAAATAAAGTTTATTATTATTATTATTCCCAGCAAAACAGAGAAAGGACTTTTTTTTGCCAGTGACTTGTGATATGTGTGTGTGTGTGTGTATGTGTTCATGCGTGCGTATGTGTGTGCGGATCTATAATATAGTAATATGCCAACCCGTCACCACTTATTGCTGGATAAGAGTAGTTTCACTTGCATTCTGCTCATGCAAGAACAGCTTAGCTTCACCTTGCTGTTCTCTCATGAGCAGAATGCACATGAAACCACTCTTATCCAGCAACGAGTGGCTCTGGGAGACATATAAATATACAAAACGGTTCATCTACACCTATTGCTACCACTGTCCCCCTGCCAATGTTACCCTCCACCCATGTGACTGCCCCACTCAGCACCCACCACCCCACCCTACCGTACCCATTACTTACCTACTGGGGGTCCACTACCGCAACCCTTTCTGGACCGCAGACATATCTTCACTCTTCAACACCAGACCAGGAACTTAGAAAATCAGGCATGGCAATGTATTCTAATGCATTTTGAACTTGTACTCATAACTTGGTAATTTTTTTTTTTAATTATATTTTCCCTCCAAATTTTCAACACACCCTTTTTGGGACACCACCTCATGAACAAGGTAGGTGAAATTTTCTAAACCCAGCCCGACAGGTGATTTTGCAGTCGCTCTTCGGAATCACCTTTTGAACAGGATTTGAAAATTTCCACCTACCAGCTTCATGAGGCAGGATCAAATGAAGACTATGTTGAAAATGTGGCATCAAAATATAAAAAACTGCAAGGTTATGAATGTATATTGAATCTTTCCAACCTTTACTCATAACTCCGGTAATTTTCAATATTGCCATTTTTTCTCACCACCTCTTGAATGTGCCATGCCATTTTTCAAATCCTGGCCAAAATGTGTTTTTACACTTGTGGCAAGAAATGGCATTTCAGCCAACTATGTTGAAAATTTGAGGTCAAAATGTCACAAAAGAACAAAATTATGAAGAAACCTCAATTTCTTTCAACATTTACTCATAACATTGCAATGTGTGCAGGTTTTGGCCCCCCAATTGTCAACATAGCCCTCTTGTTACCCCACTTCATAAACATGACAGGAGTAATTTTTCAAATCTTCTCCTAAACATGTTTTCACACTTCCTCCTCAGAGTCACTTTTCAAGTGAAATGTAAGAAATTCCACATGCCATGATCATAATGTGGGGCCATAAAAAGACAATTTTGACAATTTGGGATCAAAATGTCAAAAGACAACTGCCTTGAGGAAACACTGAATATTTTCAACATTTATTCATAATTTTGTGGTTTGTTGCAGATTTTGGCCCCAAATATGCACAGAGCTCTTTTCTTACCCCACCTGATGAACATGACAGGTATCAGTTTTCAAATCCTCTTTTGGAATATGTTTTCACAGCCCCTCTTTGAAACCAACTTTCAAACAGGACTTAATAACATCCAACTGTCTTGATCATAACATGGGGTCATAAAAAGGCTATGTTTAAACATTGGGGGGTCAAAATGTGACAAACAACTGAGTTATGAAGAAACTTTAAATTGTTCCAAAATTCACCCATAACATTAGTTTTGCAGATTTTGGTACCTAGTGTTCAGCATATCCCATGTGTTACCCCACTTCCTGAACATGGCAGGTGTCAATGATCCAATCCCCTACAAAACATGTTTATGCAGTCGCTCTGTGAAATTACCTTTCCAATGGGATTTAAAAAATTCAACCTGTCTCGATCATCACATCAAGTCATAAAAAGACTATGTTGGAAGTTTGGGGTCGAAATGTGAGAGCCCACTGAAAATTAAATATTGCCTCTCAGCTGGCCTATCCTAGTTAAATACAATCTAAAACATGTAAAAGTAGGACACCACTGAAAATAAGATATTGCAAACTGGAGTATCCTGAATAAATATACTGCAAAACTGTGTAAAAACAGAACCTTACAGCTGAACTTCACTGAAAAGGAGATGTTGCATCTAAGATGATCTGTCCTGGAAAAATACATTATAAAAACTAAAAATGAGGTATTGGATCTTACCTCTACTATGCTGTGTAACTACGGTATAAAACTGTTTTAAATCAGAACCCACTGTGAATGACATACTGTACACATCTCAACTGGTCTATCTTGGCTAAATATACAACAAAAACATGCACAAGCAGGACCCAATACAACCAAGTACATCAGCATGCAAGCAAACCTTGGCATTCACAAATGCTTATGTTTGGCAGATTCTTTTTTCAAATCTGATGCACACACGCATGCACACACAAATAGTATCACCGTACATGCTCATTTTTACACAAATGGTGCAATCCTGTAGCAACCTACCAGGGGTTACAACTCTCACCATGAAGCTTGAGCATATCAGGCCTCACAGACCCAGTACACAGTGGTAAAAGCACACACGAGATCCAAGGATCTAGAATTATTGAGTGTAGACAGCTTTCCAAAGGGAAGGAGTACAGCTTTAATATTTGTTATCAAATAGCAGCCACAAAACATGAAAATGTTGAAGTGGGAGGAGAATCAAGCTGATTTGAAAACCACTGCTAAGAAAAGCATTCTATGTCCAGGGGTCTACAGAGGTGTACTGCCTAAGATAACCAGTTTTTTGGTGGAGTCGGATGTTGTTTTCCTGATGGCTTAGGGTTGCATATTTATCTTGATGACATTTATAACATGGGAGAGTTAGCAGAGGATAGTCATTGATGTTTGCTGTAAAAGTAAAACTTTTACAGACACAACTAATAACCAAACTGGGAAATGGACTGCCCAGGCAGTGCACAGAGACCCAACCAACCTGGAAGTGATGGTGGAACATTTTGCGGAGACTGTTTTAAAGGCCAATTCTCTCAAGTATTCAAATTTTAGTGCCCTCCAAGCACATTGCAGTGTTCAGCTCTGACTACATTCAAACTGTAAGTTTAAATCCTGGTGCCCTGGCACATTTCTGTATTAGTCCTACTGCACCAAAAGGCTGTGCGTGTGAATCCCCAGTCCTTAGTACTGTATGCTGATGCTCTCATACTGTACCTCTCAGCTGTCCCTGATTTTCAGGGACATGCCTGATTTTGTTTCAAAAATTTCCACTGTCCCTCCTAAATTTGGGAGTTCTGTTGCAGAAAAGTAGGAATGAAATGCATAATACAATGTCAGATTTTAGTGCTACAATCTAGTCCTCCTTCAGAAAATAGCCTGTCACACCAAGCCATACAATATGGCAGGATTATTGAGCTAATATTACCATTTTTTGAAATGTGTCCCTGATTTTGCCACTTGTCCCTGATTTTTTTAAGCCTTGTCCCTCATTTGCAAGACAGGAGGTTGAGAGGTATGTGTGCCTAGTGTGCCAAATGGACCGTGAGTCTGAATCACAGTCCTTTATATGCTAGTGCAAAAACAAAGGACCCTGTGGGTAATCGGTACTTCTCTGGTTGTGGAGCTGGCCTTGGCGAAGAAGTCAAGACTACCAAAAGACATCGGTGGGTCTCAGAAGGCTAAAAAAAAAAAATGCCTGGGCACTGATCCTTCTGATCATAGAAACATAGAAACATAGAAAGTGATGGCAGAAGGGGACCACAAGGTCCATCTAGTCTGCCCAAGAACCTACCTGGTGCTATTCCCCCTCCCCCTTTGCCTTTCCATATGCTACCTTTATGTCTATCCTATGCATTCTTGAACTTGCTTACCATTTTGGCCCCCCTACCTCCTTGGGTAGGCTATTGCATGGGACCACCACCCTCTCTGTAAAGAAGAACTTCCTTGTATTCTCCTGAACCTCCCTCCCTTCAGTCTCATATCACACCCTCCTGTTCTCCTGCTCTCTTTCAATTGGAAAAGCTCCTGAATGTTAACCTTATTTATACCCCTCATATATTTAAAAGTCTCAATCATGTCACCCCTCTCCCTCCTCTGCTCCAGGGAGTACATGTTGAGTTTCCTCAGCATGTCCTGGTTTGTCATATTGTGCAGTCCCTGAATAATTTTCGTGGCCCTCCTCTGCACCATCTCTATTCTGTCTATGTCCCTTTTGAGGTGCAGTCTCCAGTACTGTATGCAGTACTCCAAGTAGGGGTGCACCAGTGCCCTGTAGAGTGGTAACACTACCTCCCTCCTGCGACTTGTGATTCCCCTCCTGATGCAGCCCAGCATGCCACTTGCCTTTAGTGCTGCCTTTTCACACTGTTTACCCACTTTCAAGTCTTCTGATATAATGACCCTAGGTTCCTCTCCTGGCTGGTGGAGGCTAGCTTCTCTCCTCCCAGGTAGTAATCCTCTTTGGGATTGTTTCTGCCTAAGTGCATGACTTTGCACTTTCTGGCATTGAATTTCAGCTGCCATGTTTCCAGCCACTCCTCCAGTTTCTTCAAGTCTGAAGTCATACTCCTCGCACCCTAAGGGGAGTCCACTCTGTTGCAAATCTTGGTGTCATCAGAAAATAGACACACTTTATCTTCCAGCTCATTTGCAATGTCTGCTATGAACACGTTGAAGAGTAGGGGACCCAGTACCAAACCCTGTGGTACCCTGCTGGTCACCTCCCTTTCAGCTGAAAATGCCCTGTTTACCTGAACCCTCTGTGTTCTTCTTCTCAGACAGCTACTCACCCACTCAACCTCCTCCCTGCCCAACCCCATGTGGTCCAACTTCCTTACCAGTCTTCTGTGTGGAACAGAGTCGAAGGCTTTGTAAAGTCCAGATAGATGACATCTACCACCACTCCCTGATCTACTATCCTTGTAACTCAGTCGAAGAAGTAAACCAAGTTAGTTTGGCAAGACCTACCTGCCGTGAACCAATGCTGTTTTGGGTCTTGGGTTTTGCTGCCCACTGGATTCCAGATATGTTATGATTCTCCATTTGAGTAGTGTCTCCAACTTCCCTACCACCGACATGTGGCTCACTGGATGGTTATTGGCAGCCTCTTCCCTGCTTTGTGGAGCGGGACAACTGTTGCCCTTTTCCAGTCCTCTGGTACGGTCCCATTCACTAGTGATTTGGTGAATAGTTCTGCTAGGGGTGCTGCTAGTACACTGCCCAGCTCCCTAAGAACTCTAGGGTGAATCCCATCCAGTCCCATGGCCTTGTCCACCTTTAGTTTATTTAAAGCTTCCAAGACTTGAGCCTCTGTGAAGGGGCTTGTGTCAACCCCTGGTCCCTGGGTGTTGCTGCTATGCAGGCTTAGCCCACCCCCTGTGTTCTCTTTAGTAAACACAGAACAGAAGTACTGGTTTAGAACTTCTGCTTTCTCACAATCTTTTTCAACCAGTTTCCCTCCAGTATCTGCTAGTCTAACTATCACCCCCTTGGTTTACCTTTTTTCCCTTCTGTACTTAAAGAAGGCTTTATTTCCCTCCTTTACCCCCTGTGTAATCCTCAGTTCAGTCAGGGCTTTAGCCTTCCTTATTCTCTTACCAGCTTCCCTCTGTGCTACCTTATAGGTTTCCTTATCCTCATCTTTCCTACTCCCAAAACTCCCATGTAACCTACCCCCTCTCTCTATTCTCTGGCTGTAACCTGATTTTTTTTCCTTCCCTGTCCCGCCTGATACCGTTGATGTAAACTAATTCTGTATCCCCCCCACCTCCTATTTATTTCTCTCCACAGCACTCCAGAGTCCTAGGGGCCATCCACCCACGGAGTTGCTAGGATCCTCCTGTAGAGATTCCAGGTATGGATACTGCCGAGAGAAGCATGTCAGGCTGCTGCCTGGATTTCAAGTTTGGCGCCTTTTTGAATGCACCTCTACTCACTTTCTAGCCTGCTCTTGTGTGTGACTGCTTTACTTTAGGGCTAATTTCTGGATATTTAGCCAAGCCTAGTGCACCCGCCGCTGAAGCAGAATTAACTGAAACCAATTCCGCGGTGCAATTTGAAAAAAATCTAATTCGGCTCAGAGCTGCTCACTCCCTGTTTAAACAATAGAAGACCCTACTCGAGGTTACTGTACTGCATTTTCTATGTGAAATTTAATTAATACAGCCCGGTTTTAAGTGGTACTTTTATCCGATACTGCCACTCACCTTGGCTAATATCAGCGCAGGTTGCTCTCTCTCTCGCTCATTGGTAGCTGGTGGCTAAGCAGTCCGTGCTGCTCCAGATTCAGTTTGGAGTCTGCCTCACTGCCGCTATGCAGCTGCTCGTCGCCCAATACCCTCCCACGCTTTTCCATGTTTACATATAGAGGGACGTGTAATCACATGATTAGGACTGATCTTGCAACTTTTTTCTATCAGTCTACTTTACCATTAGCAAGCTATAATATATCACCACAAGGTGTCGCCATTTCCCCTAGTGTCTTACTAGTTCCCCTCTCTGCATCAAGCAGCAGATTCTGTTGTGTGCTGCTGTTCTATCAACTATCACCAGCACTCTGCCTTTGAAAGCTCGCTGGTTACCCTTCTTACCCAGAGTTCCTGACTAAGCTGTCCTTTTTACTCTCTTCCTTTCCTTTTCCCACATCCCTTTGATCCAGCCCAGTTCCTAACCCCCATCCCATTGTTCTAGCATAGTCCTCGCCCCCTGTCACCACCATACTCCTCTCTATCTTTGTTTGTCTTCTCCCCCTTTTTCCAATACTACTTCCGACTAGTGTTGCCATTGCATCCCATGCACCATGTTGACCAGGGGTGCTCTGTATAGTCTGGTATCCTCAACTACCATCCTACTCTCCCTCAGCTCTCTATCTCTGTTCATGGGTGCCCCTACCCCCACCCTCAGTGGTGGCTCCCAGTGACTTCACCTTCTCTAACCTGCTGGCTGAACAGGCCCCTACGACTTCTCCCTAAGGGTATCTCAGCCTTAAACTTCTAAGGTCTCTCTTGACACACTTCATTAACAAGAAGCTTACCTCCCCAGTGGTTGCCTCCTGTGCCATTGTGATTGCTACACTCTGGATTACCGCATTATCCCTTACTTTAGCTGGAGACATTGAATCCAACCCGGGTCCTCAAGTCAGTTCTCCCCAAACTCATCCCAGTGTCACCCATCTTTTACCTCAGGGTTCGGGTCTGTCCTTTGCACACATTAACATCAGTAGTCTCATGGCAAATCTCACTGAACTGGAGACTTGGGTCCAGGTTAATAATCCCTATATTCTAGTGCTGTCGGAAACCTGGCTGAAACCTTCTGTCTCTGATCAAAACGGTGTGTGCTGGGCTATTTCATGCACCGGGCAGACTGTCCCTCCACCAAAAGATGGGGTGGTCTGGCACTGTATTACAAGGCCCACCAGGACATCACTCTACATCCTACCCCTCCTCTCAACAACTGCGAGGCTCTACATGTACAATTACTTCTCAGAGGGGCCAAGAAAGTGCACATACTCCACGTAATAACAAGCTCGGTCTTGTGGAGATTATAGATCTTATCCCTGTCTTGACCAAAAATAATGAGGTCATCTGTCTTGGTGATTTTAACCTTGACTGGCTTGGGCTGAACTCATCCTCTCTTGCGTCTACCATCAGTAAGGCCAACCTCTCCCAACTCATCTCTTCCCCCACTTGGATTTCACTGAACTGCCCCAGCTGTACTATGATTGATTGGATTCTCACTAACTGGAAGTACTGTTACTCCCTTGCTGGGGTTCTGCCAGACTCAATTAGTGACCACTGCCCAGTCTTCTGTGTGCATGGTACTCACCTTTCCTCATACAAATACAAAATTCTATCTTTTGCTAACTTCGCTTTACTTGACCAGCCAAGTTCCTACTTTATCTAAAACATCCTGACTGGTCTCCTCTATTTACCACCGATGACACCAGCCTCATCACTATTTCAATACTACTTTACTTGTCTTACAGTGCAAGCACATTTCATACACTATGCACAGGGCAGGGTCAAAGGGAAGGTGACCAAGTGGCTGAAACGCCCTCTCCTGCAACTGCTCAAGCAGTGTGACAAACTATGGTCTAAATGGAAGACCTCCTCCAATCCAGCTGACTTCGCTCAGTACCGGGCCTTGCAAAATACCTGTAAGCAGTCAATACAGGTCGCCAAGAGTAACTGCTACAGCAGACTCCTTCACTCCTTGGTCGCTGACCCCAGGAAATACTGGAATCAGATTAACGAAATAATGGGCAATACTAAGCCATTGACTCCCAAAGACATGATACTAAACAACTCCCTTTGCAACAACACCAGGACCATTGCTAATGCCGTCAACTCACTTTTCACCGAGGTTCCCAATATCTCCCCTAATATATCTAGTGGCCCCCTGCCACCCTCTGCAGCTCCCTCACATACCCCTCCTGCCCTGGAGCTCTCTCCTATCTCTCACCTGGATGTTCTTAGGTTGCTACGGTCCATCCCCGTCCATGACAGCGCTGAACCAGATGGCATCAAACCCAGGATCCTCCAACTTGGTGCCCCACTTCTAGCCACTCCTGCTACTTGGCTGTTCAATCTGTCCATCAGCACCGGCACAGTGCCTTCAGCCTGGAAATCTGCCAGGATTATACCGGTATCCAAGAAGGGTGACCCCCAGAATTCTGTCCAATTATCGTCCAATTGCACTACTACCTACACTCAGCAAGACACTAGAAAAGCTTATTCACCATCAGATCTTGGCCCACTTACTACAATTTGATCTTCAGTCACTAGCTCAACATGGCTTTAGGCCTGGTCACAGCACTACCATGGCTCTTACCCAATTCACCAGTGAAGTTAAGTCCAACAAGGACAAAGGCCTAATTACCGGTGCAGTGTTCATTGACCTCACCAAAGCTTTTGATTTGGCTAATCACCCTCTGCTCGTGCACAAACTCCAATCACTTGGGGCCTCTGGTCACACCACTTCCTGGATCAGCAGCTACCTCTCAATTCGTTCCCAATCCATCTCTTCAACTAAGTCCTCTCATCTCCGGTTCCCATCTCCTGTGGCATCCCACAAGGATCCATTCTTGAACCCCTGCTCTTCTCAATCTTTGTCAATGATTTTCCTATAACCTTTACCCACTGCCACTCCATCATGTACGCTGACGACCTGGTGCTCTACTCAGCTGCTCGTTCGGCAGACAACATCAATACTCACCTGTCTTCCGCATTCCAAAAGATTCAATCCTGGCTCCTAGACAACTCCCTAATCCTCAACTTATCTAAGACTCAGGCTATGCTCTTTGGATCAGCCAGAAAAGTCCTTACTGGGACCCCAAAGCTTTGCGTGCGCTGCTGTGATGGCTCTGCAGTCCTGTCCACCGACTCCTTTAAGTACCTTGGAGTGACACTTGGTCCCGCTCTTGACTTTTCGTCTCATGTAAATGAGATATGCAGATCTGTTAACATTAGGATTGGTGTCGCTTACTGAGTGTGTCACTCCCTTACTTCTGCTGCCCACATCTCAGTGGCTAGAAGTGTCTTGCTCCCCAGGCTACAGTATGCCCTACCCAACTTTTCCTATGCTAATGCTGGAATCCTTCATAAATGGGACATTACCTACAACAATATCTGCAGATTTGCCCTAAATGTCTGTTACCTGCTCCCACCCATCCCTGCGAGGATGGCTAGTACTAAATGTGTTGTTCTTTTCACTGGCTATCCCTGTGTGGATATCAAATAGGTTTGTATATTACTGCTGTGTAGGTGCTGGTTCAGTGATTTTACAACGTTGGAGACAGGCGGTTTAAGGGAGAAGGAGGAGTCCAATGTGATGCCCAGGTATTTAAAGGAGTGGACACACTCAAAGATATCACAATTAAGAGAGGTAATACTAAGAAGGGAAAGAGCACGTAGGGAGGAGGGAAGACAGGTGAATAGCATGCTTTTCATTTTCTTCGTATTCAGAACAAGATGGTTGCTCCTAAACCAGCCCTCAAGGGATGAGAAGTCTGAGGCAAGTTCTCTGTTAATCAAATCAATATCAGGAGAAGATCGATAGATGATTGCATCATCTGCATACAGGTGAATGGTTGCCCCACGACAGGAGCTAGGCAAGTCATTAATGAATAGAGAGAATAATATTGGGCCCAAAATGGAGCCTTGAGGAACACCATGTGTTATAGGTATAAGATCAGGGATAATGCCAGCCCACTTGACACTTTGGGAACGACAGGGCAAAGCAAAGCAATGGAAACAAAGGTTTGAACAGATTGGATGAAACAAAGATTTTTTTTTTCATTAGTCTTAATTATGTGGAGACTCCCAGCTGAGCAATGTGTGGATGAAAGTCAGTGAAGAGAAAATAACAGTTTTTTTCTGAGATATGCAGTAAGTTCCACTCCTTCCTTACTTTCGCAGGAAGGATATGAGGGGTTCAGTGGCTATATTAGAGGATGCGCACAGGGTGAGCGGGAATTAGGGAAGGGTGGGTGGGTACTTCCTGCAGTAAATCAATAGAGGTACCTGTAGAGAAAACAATCAACCTTTAGCAGTGGCTCCAACAAACACCACCAATCACAGCAACCTCAGATGAAAGTGAAGGTAACCCAGACCTTTTAAATCTTCCTTCTCTTGGAAGGTACTAAGCCTTTGTCAGCTCCACCCCCCAGTTACACTCCTAATTCCCTGGAAGAGCTGTGGAAGAAAAGCAATTAGCTCCTTCAATGTGAGAAAGAGACTGCAAAACCTGTAAGCCCAAAACAAAATCTGTAAGCACAACATGTAAGTACAAAACAAAATAGTAACAAGACAGTAACTCTGATTAGCCAAAAGAAGCCTTAATGTTTCTCCTTGCTCTGTTAATGTTGCTCCTTGCTCTGTCCTTTCAAGCAAACCTATGAGAAAAAAGCTCAGGTAAAGCTTGGTGCTTTTTGTCCACAAACCTTAGTATTCCACTTCGACACACCAACTAACCTGATCTTTAATTTGAATGCTGTTTCTTTACTGTAACACAAGCCCAACATTTCACCACTTGATTTGCAGCTTCTTCAGGGGACACTGTGATTTAATATAGAGTAAAATACTATCATAATTTTTTCTTATGTTCATATATACAAAGCTACATGAAAACAACTTGAAGCCATACTAGCATTCTTGTATTTTTTCTGCTTCTTGCTTTCTACTTAAGTTTTCTATTTTTGTTGTTCTTAGTGCTGCAATAAATAAAATTGCTTACAGTGGTCTCATCTCTGTTTCTTATACTGAAAAATGTAACTAGCCACCACACCACTAAGTACTACTACATTATTTTCTCAAGTATGTACATGTTGTGATACAACACTGCACAACCAACCTTCAGGGCTTGGCTGAAGTACTTTGTGCTAATGTAACGGTTATATCTGTGGGGTCATATTTACAGTATTTAGACCTGTTACTGTTATACAAACATGCATGAAGGAAGAATACCTCTGAACAATATTGTGTTCTGTCTTATCTTAGCTGACCCTTTACCTTGGTAATTCACATGCAGACTCTTTGAAAAAAAAATGGTGATATTTAATAATCAACAGTGATATATCTTATTCAAGATACACTGTAACAAGAGCTGATTTTTGGAGAGCTAATGTGAAGTAGCCACAGTGTTTAACCTCTGCAGGATCTGTGCTAAAATCGTGAAACCAATTTATCCACCCTTTCCAGTGTGGTCCGCGGGCTACTGATCCACAAGGCATGATGTATTAAGCATTATTATTTAAAAACACTGTTTGGTAGGTTAATATCTTCCTGCAAGAGATCATAGTGGTAAAAGATTCAGTGTGTGTTTTATAGTATGTTATAATTCTGCATCGACCTTGAGGCTTTGATGTGGAAATAAAAAAAATCAGATTGTCTCAAAATACAATATGCTTACACTTGCTAGTGCAGTCTGACAATATGCCACAATGTATTAAAAACATAAAAACATATGCAAATGCTGCTAATTTACCCCTGCTAAGCTGCCCCTCCACCGAATCCCAGTTCTCCTCCCCCTCCCCCCTATTTCACGCCCACACTTCTCCTCCACTCCACATCCCATTTCCCTACACCATGAACTGACAAAGCCTTCTCTGGCTGCTCCACCCCACCAAGCAAGCTCTCTTCATGTTATCCTTGCTTTATTCTGCACTTACCCTGGCAAGGCCCATGGTAAAAACCTGCATATGTTGTGAAAACAGCTCTCTCCACATAGGCACTGATTCCGATTCCAGTTATGCTGTGTCCTGGGTGTCCAGGATTAAGTATTGTCCACTGGAACCTTTGTATTAAAGTGGATCCTGTGTTCTAATGTAATGTATCTTACCATGCAATGTACCTTTCCATGCAAACTATGTAACCATATGTTAACCTATGTTCTGTCTGTTCATCTTATGTTTTCTTTATGACCTGGAACCTTTGTAAACGAGTCTCTGACTCAAAGGTATTAATCCTAATCTGAAATAAATAAATAAAAAATAATTGCATATCATTTTAAAGTCAGTAAAACAAACTGAAATATCCAAACTGTCCTTTATAGAAAGTCTGCCAAGCATTTGCAGCAGATATCACCTTGTCTTTGTCTCCTTCCCCTCTAATCTGACTTTTGGCAGGCAGGTAGGTTTCTGCCCATGGGGGTTGTGAGGTACTCTGGCTCCATCCCTGGGGGGAAAGGAACCACTGGGGCCACCTACAGAGCTTGTCATAAGGATGGGGATGGAGAGTGAAAGGTTAAAAAGAGATGAGGCCTGCAGCTCCCCCTCACACTCTTTACCCCTTATCAGAGCTCAGATCCAGCATTCCAGCAGGATTAGCAGCCTCGGGAGAATTACAGAAGGCCAGGATCAACTAAGTACTTTGTAGGTTTTTGTCAATCCAGCTATTGCTATGCAAAAATGCCCAGCAGAAAGACTAAGGAACATCTGGAAAAGTGGCTTCAACCACAGCACTGAAGGTTAGCTGAGGGCCATGCATACCAAGAAAGGCCATGCATGGCTGGATACTTGTCTGGAGGGGACCACTGTACCAAAGAAGAACCTCGCACCAGAAAAGCAAAATAGGCCCGTAAAAGAGCCAGCAGCCTTGACAAGCAAGGAAGTTAAAAAACCCCTAGAGTACAGTAAGCCAAATTCAGGGGTAAATGAGTTGTCTAATAATGAATTCAAATATGTGGCACTACGAGTCCTCACAGAAGCCCCCTCCCGGGCTTACTGTCCTGCTCTGCCCAGTATTATTGCAAAGGGAACCTCCATCCAGATGGATGGGAAACAGGATGTGGTGGTAGTAGGTGTATCCTACCCCCACCCCATGCTGGACCTGACGGGATGAAGCCAGTCTACACACACACTCCCCCACAGGGCAGTCATAACCAGTAGAGCCTGCCACCTCTGATGAGAAGCTGAATAAGCTAATGGAGGTGGTGGTGGACCTTGCAGCAGCAGTGCAGGCTCAGCAGCAAGAAGTGGTCAGGGCCCAGGTGGCGCTGAGGTCAGGAGGTACTAAGGAATGGGGCAACACTGGCAGCAGTACCACTGGCCCCAAAGCATTACATCAGCGTGGCACAGCCAGTGGTCTCCCACTTGACTGACAAGATCCATCAACAGATTTGTGCGCAGAAATATGTAGGCATGTTTTTCCTATTAAACCAGCTAAAACAGCCAGAGAAAAGCAAGGACACAAAAGAATAACCTGATAAAAAGAGGGGCAGGGCTGAGAAGACTTTTGAAATTGGCTAGCAGGTTTCATAGTCTTTTCTAGTACCCTATGTCTGACTTCCCTTGAGAAGAACATTGACCTGTTTACCTATATGAACAGGATCACGTGTACCCACAGGTGCAAAGTGAGGTTCGGCTGGCTGGAATATGATGACAAGTTTCAGTGACACATCCAGTATGACTCATGTAAGGATGGGAGTGTCCTGGACATGCCCTTTCTGGTTGAGATTATGCATGGGGGGAGGTCCTTCATACTGACAGAGGGCTGCCAATAAAAGTACTGCAGTCACATTGGCCTGAGCCCACTGGGACCCAAACTAGGTATTTTCAGTTTCAGTAAAGGGGGTTGCATCAGGAGCTTTTGTAAGTTTCATCATGAGTGCTTTGCCTGTGGTGAGTGTTATCCCTTCAGCCAGTGCAGACCTAGCAGACTCCTACAGGGAAGGCACAAGTTCTTTCAGAAAAAGCAAGGTAAGTCTGATGCAGGCAAGCTGCCCACTCCGGTAAGGGTGGACCAGCTTAGACCCTGGCTGGAGCAATACCCAGACTGTGAGTAAGCCACCCTGCTGGAGGAAGACTTAAAAGTGGGTTGTATGATCCTGTATGAGGGCCCTCAGCAGAGGAATGAAACTGAAAATAAAATCTGACAGGGACAGGCTGCAGGTGCTCCAGGACAAGATCTAAAAAGAGCTGGGATTGGAAAGGATTACTGACAACTGAGCCCACTATTTCCTGGTATGCAATTTTCACTTACTGGTCTGGTCCTCAGAAATGCCCAGGGTGAGTACTGCATGATTAGCCACCTGTCATACCATGAGGGCAACTCCATGAATGATTACATTGGCCCATGCCACACACCAGTTCAATATGCATTATTTGACAAGGTGGTTGAAGCAGTATGCACAGTGGGTCCAGGAGCTCTTATTGCCAAGACAGACACTGAGGTGGCCTTCCGACGGCTGCCAGTTCACTCAGTCAACCAAGACTTGTTGGGAATGAAGTTTGAGGAGCAATATTTAGCAAATAATTGCATGCCTATGGGGTGTTCAGTGGCCTGTGTGGTGTTTGAGTGCTTCAGCACCTTCTTGCATTGGGCAACTGCCAAAGAAGCAAGAGGACAGGTGTTACCTACTATCTGGATAACGTCTATTATATTTTTGTTTTCTAGGTCCTTTTAGAACCTATCCTTTAATAAGGACTCAAAAATCTTTCCCAAAATTGAGGTCAGGCTTATCAGCCTATAGTTCCCCAAATTAGACCTGAATCCCTTTTTAAAAATTGAAACCACCTCGGCCTCTCTCCAGTCCTTGGGGACTCCCAGAAAATCAGGGACATGGAAAATAATTTGTACAAGGATTCAACTAACTAAACCTTTCTTTCGGTAGTTTCAGATGGAGTTTGTCAGGTCCTGCTGATTTTGAAGTATCAAGTTTGTTCAACCTATCTGCTATTTCTCTTCTTGACATTATTGCAGGGTGGGAAGTAACTATACTTGTGTGGTCATGACATAATGTACAAACTGCTGGCTTGTGGTACACACTGAAGAAATATCTGTTGAAGGCCTTAGCCATTTGTAGTGAACCCTTAGCTCTTCATCCTGTGTTTTAATAGGGACCACCTTTATATTATTGGCTCTGTTGTTGATGTAGGCAAAACAAGTTTTACCATTATCCCTTGTATGGGCAAGTTTAAATTCAAGAGCAGCTTTCTGCTTCCTTAGTAATTTTTTTGTGTTTTTTGACTGCTTTTTGTAAGCATATATATTATATAAACTACTCTCTCTCTTCATAGCCCGATATGTTTGTTTTTTTCTAATAATTTGTGTGTTTTGTTCGTATACCAGATGGGTACTCTCCCTTGTTTGTTATAATATTTCTTTAAAGGGACAAAATCATTTTCAAGTGTTAAAATATACTCCTTAATTTTCAATCATAGGGTTTCTACTGTATCATCATCTGAATTCCAATTCCAGTCACTCAATTTATCTCTTATTTTACCAAAATCAGCCTTTTGGTAGTCCCTAAGTTTGGTCTTGCCAGTTAATCTAACTGGTAGATTACAGTACTTAAAAAAGATAGTATTATGATCAGAAAAAATTAATGGTTTCTTGATTTCTAGTGCATACACACTGTCCGCATTGTTTGTTAATACCAAATCCAGTAAATTGGTTAACCCAGTAGGGCCATCTTCCAGTTGTGTTAACCCATTTTCATAACATAGCTTTAGTAGTTTTTGTTCCTGTTCATTTTTAACTGTGCCTTGGTTCCATTTACTGCCAAGAGTGTTAAAATCGCCCATCAGCAAAACATCTTTATTTGACATATAGCTTTCAATGGTATGTATCATCTCATCATTTCCTAAATGATCTATATCAGGTGGTCTATATACTACTCCCAATCTCAACTGTTTGTTACCCATAAGATAGAGATCTACCCATAATACATCACATGGATATGACGTACGATTTATATCAACCTGCTTACATTCTATACTTTCCTTAACAAATATTGCTAACTCCCCCCTTTTCATAACTCTATCATATCTAAAAAGTGTGTACCCTTTTATATATGTATTACAAGTATCTTTATTAGACCATCAGGTCTCTGTGATTGCTGCAAAATCAATATTGTTCTCTATCAGAATACATTCCGAATCAGCCATTTAATGGAGTTCAAACTTCTTGCATTTAATAGTAAGCAAGTCATCCCATTCTTGCTTCTTTTATATTTCCTAGATGTTAAAGTTATTAATCTGCTGCCAGGTTTGTGCCCATCCCAACACCCCCTGTCTACAGGTTTTTGAGACTGCTTCATAGAACCAATTTCCCAATTTTCTTGTCCCCTTTTTATTTAGATGTAAGCCGTCCTGGCTGTAGAGGTCTGGTCTATTGATATAGTCTTCATAATTAGTTATACATTTGACATTGTTTTCACACCACCATTTCCTCAGCCAATTATTGTATTGCTTAATTTTGAATGCCTTACCTTTGCTAGCTCTGGGTATTGGCAACACTTCTGAAAATGTTGTTTTTGCTTCGAAAGTTTTAACAATAGTGTGAATCCTAATAGTGTCTTCTATTGTGTCTAAACAGTTCTAAATCCCAGATCATTCATACCAGCATGGACAAGGAGCTTTATGGGTGCACTGATGTCTTTCAACATATCTGGAAGCATTTGTGAGATATCCCCAATTTTAGTACCCCCTGTAGGAACAAGTTGTATTTAACTTGTTTCCCCTTGCTGAATATCTATCTGTGTATTTAATCATAGAGTCTCCCACTACAAACACTTGTTCAGGGTTTTCACAGGCCATCTCACATAAATTTGTTGTATTTAATCCTTCCTGTAGATCTTGTTTTACAGGTCATTCGTTAGAAGTTTCCATGGCTACGGATCCCAACAATGCTGGGGGTGGGGGTACAGGTAAAGATTTCACTGTGGATGCAATGACTATTTCCTCATTTAAATTACTTGTTTCACTCCTTGAATCTAGTACCTCAATTAGTACTTGGTCAGAATTGTCCATGACTATGGTTCCTGTCAGTGTTGGGGGTGGGGGTACAGATAATGATTTCCCTGTGGGTTTGATAATTAATTCCTCAATAAGATTACTCGCTTCACTCACTAAATCTTGTGCCCCTATTAGTACTTGATCAGAATCATCTGTATAGTTGGTTAGTATTTGGTATTGATTATGGCAATTAATAACAGGTGACAGGGCCCTTCTTCTTAACTTTTTGTGCCTATGCCCATCCCTTACATTCATTCACATTTTCTCACCATCTGTAACTTCTACTGATCTCTGCCATTTAACAGCAGATATGCATCTGGCAGTAGAATTACTTCTATTAATTCTAAACTCTTCCAGTTGTTGTTGTTTGAGTTCACTAATCGCAATATCCCTTTCTGTTTTCATATCCCTACATTTCTGTTCATTCTGACAGCCTTGACATATGAAAGCATCAAACCCTGTAGCTGCATTTATAGAAAACATTTGACATGTACTACATTTGAGTCCCAACAAACCTGATTTCAGCTCTACAATGATGCACTCAATTTCAACGATAGTTCCCTTATTAACTGCTGTCTATTCCTGTTATGTGTGCTATTTACCGTCTTTATTGCACCTTCACATGCATAGCATGTGTGCTCCGCTCGCACGGAGCGCTCCTTTTCAGCTACAGACCTGTAAATTCCACTTGGTCACAAGACCCCATACACACCTCAATTCCACAACAAAATGAGCTTCTGGGGAGAAAACAGCCCCTGAAAATAACCCCTTGCAACCAAGCGAGCACTTAAAAGTGCTATAGCCCTGTTACAGTTTAAAAAGAAAGATCTGTTCACGACACTTACACTCGATCCCTCTGCCAAACGGATGTGCAGTAGTTCAAGGTCTAGTTAAGAACTACAATACCCATGCACCATCTGTCAGCAGCAAGGACTAAGGTATGTCCTAAAGCACTTCCAAATGTACTAACTGGATACTGTCCATTTCCAACAGAACGTCCCTGCAGAGTCCTCCCTTACCAGTACTGCCTCACACCACTAAGGTGTCTTGCAGCGTATGGACAGGCATTTTAATGTTTTATTTGGGGGCTGTACCTCCTGCACTCCCTACTTAAGGATTCTCAACTCCAGAGGGGGTGCATGTCAGGGGGTGAAAAAAAAAAAAAAAAGGTTCAGGCCGGTTGCAACAAAAACACACCAGTGCCCAGACCCAAACCCAGTACCCTGCCACAGGGTAGGCTCAGCAACCCACCACGGCACCACCCCTCACGTTCCCCCACCTCCACTGTGCATGCTCCCTCCCCCCTGCACACATACATATAGTGACATCTTGTCGCTATATTTGCCAACCCCCCCATCCGGTCGCCCTACCCTACGGTAGCCCTGGACACATGCGCTGGGTATTGCATCATCATTATTGTAGGCACCCAATCCCTAGTGCTCATATGTCAGGCTACTGCGTAGGGTAGTAATATGGCAGCATTCACTGGGGGCTCCATGGTAACAGCACAGTGGTGCCCAGTCTCAGGTACCCTCACGGTAATCAGTATCTTTAGTGAAGGACCATTAAGAATAGCCGAGGCCATCATTTTGTACTTGAATGTCACCTTGTAATTTGCCAGCTAACCACTAGAACTCACAGACTAAATGGCTGGAGGAGGCATACATTCATAGCATTGTTTCTGTGCAATGCAACTATTGACTATCACAACCCTGTGGATAGCAATGTATGTTTTTAGCATTTGAAAACAGTAGCACCAGTTGACACTGAGTGTTACAGCTACTGTAGCTATGACTGAGGCTGCTGTGATAGAAGTATCTACATATCTTTATTCATAATAGAATACGACGTTGGACACCATTGTAGCAGGAGTGTTGGAGGGGCATCTCAGGGCCATGATGCTAGTACAGATAAGGTGATTTGCCTGCCTGCAGTACAAGTAAAATGAATGTGATTCAAGCCAAACCAACATGAACTGCAGTTCTGCCAAGAGGGAGGCCGTAATGTTATGTCACTGGAAATGGAAGTCAGGGGATTTAAACTAAAGAATAGGGGAGGTAGCTAGTGCAGGAGTCACCAGTGGCAGGAGATAGATTCATGGGTTCACCAAGGGAAGGGCAGCAGAGCTGTGTGGCAAAAGAATAATAGACCCCAGTTGAAGCAATGAAGCATAGAGGGACAATTCTCACTTATTTATTTATCGAATACTAGGATTACAAATACCTTTGAACTGGGGGTTCTGTGTCTTACAATGATGGGAACAAGCACAACAGGGGTTACAGAATCAGGAGGTTACACAACATTATGGTTTAAGTGCAAACATGTTACATAAAGCAGTCAATGAAAGCAGGTGGGAAAGTGTAGGTAGTACAGGTTGTATAGAATTCAAAGAGTGAAATTGTCAGTATAAGTGCTATGGCTGTGCAGTATAGAGCTGTTGGAAAAGGAAAAGGGACAAGGGAAAAGTGGAAACGTAGAGAGCCTCAGATAAGTGAAGGAGAAGACAGGGAGGAGAGGGAGGGGGAAGGGGAACAGGTGACATAGTGAGAGGGTGTGGTGAGGGGAGGAGATGTGGAGGGCAGGGGGAAAAGGGGAGGGCAAAGACGTGGTGAAGGTATGTCATATGAGGTCATACGAGAATCCCACTGAACAAAACTGACCGATCTGAGAGCTAAATGCACTTAGAATTCTAGGACTTAGATGCACTCAAAGAGACCCAGTGGGTGAAGAAATGACTGGGGCTCCAAGGAGACAATGTGTCCATTCCAAAGGGGTAGGTCCTACAGGAAAAGGAGTAGGTGGCTTTCTTTTTAAGGGAGTTTTTGTGAAAAATGAGGTGTAATCAGTATGACAAGCAGGTCTACTGAGTCCATCTGGTCAAGCTGAGATAAAAACACAGGGTAGGAGGACAAAATAGTTGCCAATAAGGGCACTACAGGACTGCAAACAGCTCAGCACAGCTAAGTTGATTCAGTGGTGATATGTGCTTTATAAAAGTTACATTTCACAAATAGAATTCTAATCGTATTCTCTATTAAGTGTTCATTAATTTTTGAGCAAACTTTGCCATTTAATAATTTGTGGTATTTCCACAGTAAATTTTAAACTATTAAACCGAACATATCCAGGTATGTTAGATTCCAGACTCAACTGACAGTGGGTATTCATGCCAAACATTGGGTGTATACCTGCAATATCAGTGGAGCTAAAAACTTGCACATTTCTGGAAAATGTTCACAAAATTTCATATATAATTTAATTGGGAATTTATGAATCCCTGCAACATAAAATGTACAGTACATAACCAACTTCCTCCAAGTTTACCTGTTTATAAGACCTTTAAAGCAAGAAAGTTATGCCTGCAAATTTTCAGGTATCCTGCACCGAAGGTGGCTGAGATGTAGGAACAAACAAAAAGAAAGTGTGTCCCATTTAGTGGTGCAATGTATAATTAATCCAACCGAACCAACAAAAAACAGTTGCACACACTTCCTCCAAGCCAGTCATCTGTAGTACCAAAAAGATATGACCAATAACACTGGTAGTGAAGAAATATCTTATCGCATACTTAGGATACCACTGAAGCGACAAATGCAGAAGTGGTACATAGTTAAAAATGCTCCTCAAGCCAGCATGACACCCGACGGTGTTTCATACTGGAAAGGTACTTTATCAAGATTGTCATTGGGGTAGAGTTGCCCTCCCCCCGCCCATGATTCCTGATGCACCTAAAGACATCATTACTATCTTCTTATTTCTTTTTATGATGATTGTGCGCATGCGCAAGAAACATGTTGCAGCAGCTTGCTGCAGAAGCAGGTTGTGGAGGCGTGGCACTGTTGTGGCCAATGCCCCCACAGCCTTTAGAGGCTTGGCCCACTTTCACCAATGGATAGGTACTCTGCTGCTGACACTAGTTCAGCCAGTGTGCCACAACCTCATAAGGTTTCAGCTGCTGCAATCGGGGCCACCTTGTCATTGCAGCATAAGCCATTCTGCTGCAATGAGGGAGCGACCTGTCATTGCTGGGCGGAACCTTGGTATTGTGATATTGTTTGTGAACATGGCAACAGCTTGCCGCCATGTTCACAAACAATATGAGTGAGCCCTCCCCCCATGCCAAGGGGGTGCCCAAACCCCTTGGCAGCATGTGCCCCCCTAGTGTTTGTGTGCCGATGGGGCCCCAATCCCCATCGGCTTCAGTGGCCATAACCATAATGTTCATGTTGCCCATGGGGGAGCCCACTCCCTGTCATCATTATATCCCCCTGCAAAGTATTATTTGCCAACGGGGGAGCCCACTCCCCATCAGCATAATTTCCCCCCCCAAACATGGACTGCAGTTGTGCCGAGGGGGTGCCCAATCCTCCTTGGCTCTTGCGCCCCCCTTTTGTGCCGACAGGGGTGCCCAATCCCTCATCGGCTAGAGCTTCCTCCCCAAACAAATCACTGTGTTGGCATGCTGGGAGCCCACCCCAGCGTGCCAAAGGGTTCTGTTAAAAAAAAAGTCCCGTGATGTTTTTTTGTTTGTTTGTAGTACCTGTGAAAAGAAAAACGGTCCTCACCATCTCCTGCCCCTCCCACAACCTGCACCCACCCTCTGTGCACCTTGCCTCCCTACAATTCTCTACCCCATACTTACCTGTGGAGTCCAGCGCGATGATCTTCAGTAGACTGGGAACATGTCTGTACTCTTCAAAGCCGACCATGAACTGAGGAAATGCTGGTAAGCTGAATAATGGCATAAATAGGGCAGTAATTATTTCACAGCAAATTTTGCATTTTCACAGTAAAGAAATGAGCAAAAACAGGTGATTTCATGGAAATGAACATGAACACTGCATAAGAGTAAGATTATGCTTCAAAAAGAAGTTTTAATACATAAATAATATCTGACAAACATTATTCAGTTAAAAACATAAATGCTGTGCAGTTTATTTAAACTGATTTTGTTGCAACATTGAGTATACTTTTAAATTCTCTGGCTTGATGCAGCATCAATTGTTGCTTAGCAGTGCTGTATACTTAGAAAAAGATTGTTCTACGCTAGCAGTATGTACAGGAACGCTAAGACAGCTAAGTGCAATTGTTGCGAGGAATGGGAAACTTTGTTTCCAACACTTATTCATATACATAGCATTGTCAGTAACGAATGAATAAACCGATGGATTTAAGGTTCTCTTCTAGGAAAGAGTGAAGAGTGGGGTTGTCCAGCACATGTAGGGGGATGTTTGTAGCAGTAAAGGCTTCAACCAAATTGAATAGAGCGATTTTTTTACTCTCTTGTTGCACAGATTTAACAGAGAACAGTTCAGTAACTGTAACTTGCTTCTCTTTGGCAGAGGAACAGGAGGATTCAATTTTTCTCTTCTCGGATAAATGTGAAGCTGCATCTAGATGATGATCGCAGGTTGCCTTTCTTTTATGATCTACTGCCACATTACAAACTGTGCAGAATAAAATATCACCAGATACATGGAAAGTACCCGATTCGTACTGTCGGCACTGTTGCAGAGCATAAACATTACCCGTTTTAGATGCGGGCGACCCATTCTTTTTAACAGACATGCTTTCTTTGTTAGCTGGAGAAGAAACTAAGTCATATAAATGAGCTGTGAGTTACCAACTGTTTTAAAGTGTTTGTTAATTGATCTAATGAATAAGACAATTAAGTAATTGATTCAAAAGCATTACTCGTGCAAATCTGTACTACCCTTGTCAATTCAGCTACTAATTAAACCTAATTAAACCTTATGAATCATGACAAGCCACTGCGTTCACTAAGAGAGACCAGTTAAAAAGTAAAAAAAGGGTTTTCAAGATAGCATCGCACGATAAAATGGTATAATTCAGAACCGCATACTAACAGCTGATGTTTTCACGGCAAGTAAACTATTTCACGGTATCCGTGAAGCCCGTGCCACATAAATAGGGTTTTTTTCAACTTTGATGCATATCTTAGGCCTTTTTTGCAATTTTGGCACCAAATTTTTAACATGAGGGTTTTGGGACCCCTCCTCATGAATTCAGGCACTGTCATGGCATTATTCGGCTCCGAAAGGTGATTTCGAGGTCACTGCGTGGAATCACCTTTTAGGACTGATTAATGAAATGACAGTGCCAGTGTTCATGAGGTGGGCTCTCAAAAAGGCTATGTTTCAAATTTGGTGTAACAAATCCAAGAAATTACTGTTTTACGAGTGTGTGTTGTGCAGTTGCTACGCACGCTTGTAACTTCAC
Organism: Neoceratodus forsteri; assembly: GCA_016271365.2. Taxonomy (NCBI): domain Eukaryota; kingdom Metazoa; phylum Chordata; order Ceratodontiformes; family Ceratodontidae; genus Neoceratodus; species Neoceratodus forsteri. Next base: position 1,438,248,605 of record CM057459.1, read on the forward strand.
AAATTTGCAATATTTTCACTCCAGATTTGCAACATTGCCATTTTCCCACACCTCCTTATGAACCATACAGCTGTCATTTTCCACATCCTGGCTGAAATGGGTTTTTGCACTTGCATCGCAGAATAGCGCGGTCACCATGGGAAATCAGTGTTTGGGACACATTACAAAAATCACAGTGACACTGTTCATTAGCAGAGGTCTAAAATGCCTATGTTGAAAATTTAGTGATGAAAGTCCATAAAATGACTGTGTTACGATGCATTGTGCAGTTTCTTCACGCATCAGAATCACTAATTTGGCAATGTTTTCACTCCAGATTTTCAACATTGCCATTGTTCCACACCTCCTTATGAACAGTGCAGCTGTCATTTTTCACATCCTAGCCAAAATGTGTTTTTGCACTTCCGGCGCAGAATAGCGCGGGCACTATTGGAAATCAGTGTTTGGGACGCATTACAAAAATCACAGTGACACTGTTCAGGAGCATAGGTGCTAAAATGTCTATGTGGAAAAGTTTGTGATGAAACTCCATAAAATAACTGTGCTATGAACGTGCTTGTGCTGTTTCCACGCACCCTTGTAACTTTGCAGATTAGTAATATTTTCACACCAGATTTTCAACACTGGCATTTTTTCACACCTCCTTATGAACAGTACAGCTGTCATTATTCACATCCTGCCCAAAATGTGTGTTCACATTTCTGGTGCAGAATACCACAGTCACTTTCGGAAATCAGTGTTTGGGACAGATTAGCATCGAGCTAGTGAGAGAGGGGGAGTGACCGAGCTCAACTAAGCTTTGTCGGGACTGCTGCAGATTTCTTTCTGGGCAGACACAGGCACCAATGCAGGCAGGAGCCCAGTACAAAAGGGCAACCTGCAGTGCTGGGAGAAACAAAACAAGTGGGTGAGGGAGGGGAACTGAGCAAGCTCAACGGAGCAAAGCAATCAGCATTCAGCATTGACAAATGCTTGTTTTTAGTCTGCTGCAGCAGCAAGATATCTATCCTATTAAATTAACCTTTTCTGCCTAGGTAAGTTGGCTATCTACCTGGGAATTCCCCCATCTCACTACCCTTAATCTTATCTTTGTATATCCCTTTCTGTCTCTGGAGGTGTTAAAGCACTTCGGTGCTAAAGTGCATTAGTGGTAAAGCGCATGGTGCCATGAATAAGAAATGCGCATATTAAATAAAGCCATGAAAGAATATTGCAGATGTGCATTCAGATTCTGGGGCTGGTTGAAAATAATAAAGGTTCCCAGAATTGTCCCATTTCATGGGAGTATGTTTACAAATGAAAGGGAACAGATGGTTCTCTCCTTTTCTTATGTACCGGCCACTTTGCCCTTAGAATAGGCTACTATTAGAAAATAAATGTGCAAAGGTGTAATATAGTGGCTTAAAATGGTGAATTAGGTGTCTATTGTAATAACATCCATTGTTTTAAGAAATAAAGTGCAGAGGGTGCTTATTAAAGAATAAAAAAGATGTTTAAAATCCTGATTATTAAATGCTACAGTGCCGATGCTAAGTAAGAAAGGACATGTACATGTTAAAGAAAGAATGAAACCATAATGGAAACAAGCATTTAAGATATGGGACAAGTCGAGAAAAAAGGTCCCAGAAATATGCTTTTTCTTGAGAGGGTTGTTAAAATGTAAGGGAATAGCTGGTGTTCCCCTTTTTCTTGTTATGTTGTAAACCCACTCTGCCCTTAAAGCATGTTATTGTGTGCAGAGATAAAAAAAAATAGAAATAAAAGAGAAGTTTAAAACTTTATAAGCCACTACACAGAGTGACTTTACTTTCAGCAAGAAATAGCATAAAAGCAGCTTCACTAAGAAAATGCTGCCCTACAGAGCAAAGACTAGTATGTACAACTACACAAAAGGAAAACTTTACTCCTGGTGCCCCTTTCAGAAGTAAAACAGGGACACAAGCAGGAAATGAAATGTTTCAAAATACAGGGGCACATAACTGGAGCTGAGGTGCCTTATATATGTATCCAGCTTACAGAAATAAAGGTGGTGAGGGTTCGTTCTGCTACAAAACAGTATAAATATAATATAAAGTAGCTGGTTGACCTACAAAATACTGGAATTGCTCCCACTCTTACCTGTCTGAAGCGAGGACAAGAATGCATTCTCCTTTAGGCACCAGCAGCCTCAGTATGAGGTATATTTCTATGACACCACTACTGTTAATCTTAACAAAGTGGGAGGAGCTACAGTAAACCTCATTAAGTACCACTTAGACATGCAAGGTAAAACAATTAATGGAACAAATTCATGTATGAAGAAAATATTTATGATTTTGTATTCCTCAACTGTTATGTTTGTGGGAAATGTGTCAACCTGATCCATACCCCTTGTATTGGATAAGGAATTCACCTGTATTAGAATAGGGGTGGATCAGGTGACCTGTCCACACAGTTTAAGACTCCCCCCCCTGTTTTGTAATTCCTCAGATCAGCCTTGGAAGAGGAGCCAGGAGGACCTATACCAGTTTATGTATGGTCTAATACAACTCACAGATGAAGGTGGATCTCAGCATTGAAAGTGATCCACTCTGTGGTCAGTGCTAAGAGGTATTAGTACTGAAGCTCTGAATAAACTGTTTCTTTTATTTTTGTTTATTATTTTTATTCTGAGTTATAAATGAAATTCACACACCTGTGTGTTTTAAAGCATACCTTGTTGCTGTTGTTATCTGTTTCCCACAAACCTTCTACAGTCATGGAGAAAGTTGAGCACACTCCTTAATAATTGTTCCAAAATGATTTAGCCATGGCTCTGTAGACAAATGTCATCAGTATAAGATGCTACAACTCTCTATTCACAATGTGCTATACAGTGACAAGTAATAAAATACATTCAATGGACCTATGCAACCATAGTAATGTAATGTTTGTACAACTGTGAGAACTGTTTGGCTGTTCACACTCTCTGTTCCACGGGTAATTACCACCCTGTAGGGGCACTGAAGGCAACGAACTCTAGAGAGGGTTCCATCCCTAGAAGTGTTGCAGGAAAGATTCAGTTGGCTAAAGGTACCTTAGGAAGGAGCCCTCCTGGGAAAGAGGTATGCCACTGGAGGAGGAGGGGAGGATGGTGGGGCAAAGAAAAAGTGCTTTAGAAGGAGACTGGGAGGAACTGCTTATATAGCTCAGGAGGGGGGCATAGCTGGTTGTTCACCCCATTGAACTACAGGCATAGCCTTTTAATTCAGTGGACCTACACAACCAGAGTATTATTATGCTTGTGCAAGTGTGATAAATGTTTGGCCATTTGTACTCTCTATTTCATGGGGAATTATCACCCTGTAGGTGTATCGAAGGCAAGGAACCCTCAAGAGGGTTCAGCCCCTACAGGTGCGGTGGGAAAAATTCTCTTGGCTAAAGGTACCTTAGGAAGGAGTCCAGAAAGAACATTGAGCAGTAAACATTGACTAAGAGGTAGAGAAGCAGATTGACAGTAACAAGACAGCTTGATGAAACACAAATGAGATGCACAGTTTGTCAGGATTGCACTGATAAAATGGATTGCACTGATGACATCAGATCAGGGGGCTTCCTAAGGAGAGAGGGAATGGTGAGCGGGGCCACCATCCATCTCCATCCAACAGTGGAAACCTACCTAAGGAGACAAGGGAATATACTATAAACTAGTTACATATTATGATTTTTGGCACAGAGGAGAGAGAAAAAACCCTTTAAAAGGAGGAAATCTCTAGGGATCCAAGGCCTAGGTCACCTTTCCTCCCAGCTAGGGGGTATTTTATTTAGTGATGGCTTGGCTACTGCAATTTGGAAACTCAATTTCGGGGGGGTGTTCAATTTGGAGGAAGGCTCTCACTCTGTCCCTCTACAGGAAATGCCATGTGTGGCTGCAAAGATAGCTCTGCAGCAAAGGGATACTTCTGTACAGGAGGCCCTCAACAAAGGTGGGAGGAGGAGGAGAGCAACAACTGCTGGAAGGCACTCACCTGGCCTCCATGCAGGAGAACAAAGGTGGAAGTAGACATCCGAGGGGCTTTCCTTTGGACTATCTGAGAATTGAGCTGGGCAGGGAAAGGAAGGACAAGGAGACCAGATGAACCATAGGCAGTCATAGGGAGAATAGCTTTCAAAGGTGCCGTGGAGAAGCCGTAGCCAAAGGAGTGCTCTTGGGCTTGAGGGTCCCACCCTCGACAGCTGAAGTCTTAAATTCTACATCAAGAGATGCCACTAATGAGTTAAATGACTGAAGTGCCGCCCGGAGTGAGGACATTTCCACTATGGGCCAGATGAGAAGGACCCCACCTCGAGTTTCACATGCTCAAGATGCGGACTTCATGGGTGCAAAGCGAGACTGTTAGCTACAGCTCAAGCCCTGAGGCAGAAAAGGTGATTGTCATGGTTGGCATGCCTCTGATTTATGAGTGAGAGCATGAATCATCTTTGATATGCTAGACAGGAGGAGGCTGAGGAAGCTGGCAGCTATAGATTAGGTAGCAGATCATTGATGAGGAGGTCAGACAACACCAGAGGCTGTACATATTGATGAGGTGGCTAGCCTTAAAAGGTTGTGAGTGAACTCTGCAACAATGAGAACTACAAAGGAAGGGCTTGAAAGGTTGTGAGTGAACTCTACAACAAAGAGAACTACCATGATGGGGTCTATGTGAGGTAGGAGGTTGCAGTGTGAGCCAGCAAACAAGTCAACCAATTCCATTATGGAAGTGGAATTGATGGTGATATAGAAGGTAAGTGTTTAGGCACTGAAAGGCTATGGTGCCAGTGATTGATCAATGAGAGCTGGCGTAATTGAATCAGTGAGGTTTAACATATAATTGCTTTGATTTCAGCATGAATAGTGAATTGATATGATTGGCATGAATACCCTAAATGCCAGTAAGGCACGGTTAGGTTATCCAAGTAGGGAGCATTTATAGGCAGTAAGTATTTACAATGCAGTAATGAAATGCAATGAATATCTGAAGCCATGTAGGCTGTGAGGTAAATGTACTGAAGCATAACTGAAAGCCATGAAGGCAAAGGAGCAGGGCAGATATATAGCTTACATAATAGCATGCTCCCACTACTTGGAGCCATGATGCCCCTCTGCGACATCACAGTCCCTCACTGGGGGAATAACAGGGAAGCCACAAGTTGAGTACCATGAGACCAAGAGCAACTGTAATGTTGGTAGCACTTGTCTGAGTGGAGCTAGCACTGAGTGTATTAAGAGCAGAGCTGTAGAACAGGGAGTGGCAGCTAGTGAGCAGTATGAACCTGGACCAAGTGCAGACAATTAAGGCAGAAGCACAGGAGGCAGCAGAGAAACAGCAATGTGACCTAAAGCATACAATAACAATTGCAGGAAATGGAGGCTTGATAGGAAGGGAAGCTTGAGCCTGAGCAGAAGCATACAGACTTGCAAAATCTAATGAGTAAATGGGAGCCTGAGAGCACAGGCACAGGGCAGCTTAAGATAAGGAAACAACAATATGTAACCTGAAGCAAACATAAGCAATGTATACACAGGGCACTAGAAAACTAGAAAAGCCCAAAAGAAACAAACAAACACAAGTACAGGACCAGGAAGAAAACAAGCACACAAGGAAGCATGTAACAGCAAAAGGCAAAGCAATACTAATCAAAGCAGGAGAAACACAACAAACAGAAATCCAACACAAACCAAGCCGAGCCTAAGCACAAGCATCATGTGTGTGTGGGGGGGGGGGGGCAAAGCCCCAGCGGGCCCCAAGGGAGAAGACAGACCAACACACAACCCAGCTGGCAAAGAAAAATTATTGCTTCAGGAAGAGGCTGGGAGGAACTGGTAGTATAGCTCAGGAAGGGGGTGTAGCTGGTTGCTCACCCCATTGAACTACAGGCATAGGCTTTCAATAAATATAGAAACACAATAAAACCAGCAGTGTTAAAGTGTAAAATACAACATCAAATTGTGTATACTGTAACTAAGTTGTAAAGGGGAACAGTTTTGACATGGCTAGAAAGACCACGATAAATGATAACATGTTATATTACATTATATTAGTCCCAAAATGAACAATTTTTAAGTCCAAACAACACAAATAAAAAAAATGGCTGATACTGTTCACATCCTGTTTATATTGACTTGTAGATTCAAGCTTAATAATAACCATTAGTCACACTGAACTGCATTTCAGTATGCTGCCGAATCACAAGAGATGAGGAACTTCAGAGAGAGGGCAAAAGGTCACAACTTCAACATCACTATTGAAAACACATAAAACAGACAATGTTAGCATATTCTCCTGATACCAAACACCAGTAACTGAAATCTGATACAGATTGACAGTAATGTATTTATACAGCAGGTGTGGAGAGAAATACCACAAAATAAAATTGATAGTTTTTGGACCCACTTTACGAAATATTAGGGATACATGATGGGTGACAGTGTGCTATGTGAAATATTAGCATGAGTGCAGAGTAAGCAGTGATAATATCATAAGTGGTGAAGCCACAAGTGATATTATCACTGCTACTGCAATGTTAATATTTCATAACTAGTACATCACCCATCAAGTGTGTGATTTATACAATAGGAGCCATAGTATGTCATTAAAAAAGTAAGTTATTTCTTACATTTAGTTGCTTGCAGCTGGTTATGTTTGTTTTGTTTTCTGTGTTCCAATGTAGTTTATGTTGGTTGGTTGGTTTTTGGTGGAGGTGTGATGGTATTGGCAGAGATATTCTCTGTTTTTATTTGTTGTTGTAGTATTTCATAGGAGGTTTATTTCCTGGTTCAGGGAGTGTTAGGTGACATATTTGGAGTTGATAATTTCAGTGGTGATGTATCAGGATGCAGGTTTATTTTAAATTTCACACTCTGGATAGATCACGCTCAAGTTTTTCAATGGGGGGGGATTTTATGTCATTTTACTTCATGGTATATACCTTCACTCTGACTGTATAAATCATGAGATCTTATATTTTGGGGTGTGTCATAATTAATATCTAGTAAAGCTGGGTACATCACAAATGGGTACTGAACCAATCAGAGAGCAGTTTGCACAATGCTGATGACATCACAGTAGCCATGTGCAGTACTGAAGCCAGCAGTTGAAATCAAGCAAACAGTTACATCTTTATAAAAAAAAAATATTTAAAAGTTAGAACTATTAAACTAATGTATAAATTGAATATGCAATGGCCTGACTCAAAATATGCCATGTATCTGCAAGTTTGAGGGGGCAGGACTTTCATAACCCACTCATGGTAATTAATTATGATCCCCATACATTTGAAGATAAACTGCATATTTTGAGTCAGGCCAATACATACCCACTATATACACACTACGAATAGAGCAACATCTGGTAGCATTCATCAAAATGTCATGTTAAAAATGTAGCAAGCTCAGCTCTTTCACTGAGGCCAGGATGCTTCATGCATCACAGTTTATACATCCAAGAGACCTCTCTTTGTAGCACTTTGTTGTCAAACCACCCTTTCTGTTCTTCAGGGTGACTTCTTCTATACCCTAAATGACTACTCATGCCTAGTACTGCCATCACTAGACTTGACATGGGCTGCAAGGGCACTTTCTGAGTCAGAATTTCTTATAGCCCAGATATGTTCTGCCACCTATTTCTTCAATTTTTGTGTGGTTTTACCCACATAAAATGAACTATATTACAAGTCACAAGATAGATCACATTACTAGTTTCACAATTAATGAAATTCAAAATTTTAAAGTATTTACTGCTGTAAACAGTCATGAACATACTAGTTTTCTCCTTATAAGGGCAGAAGATAAACCTACTGCATTTAAACATGTGCTTAAGCAATGGGGGAAGTCAGGTGCAGAGTTCTGGTGGTGCTTACTGAAGGGAGTGAACCAGGATGTCACCTTGGTTTCACCCTATCTGAACACAGATTGGGGGAGGAAGATTTTGGCATAGCTCCAAAATCTGGTCTATGTACTGTATACCAGGTGCCAATTACATCTGATCACCTCACCTAGGGACAGTGCTTGTGAGGAGAAAGTCATGATAAACCAGAGGGCAAAGTCCTCGTCTTCACTATAATCTCGACATATTCTGCTCTGTGTTGGTTATCAGCACTACTCTGTCTACTACTCATGAGCTGATGATACCACCTCATTTTTAAGCCACATTCACAAAATCTATGGTGCATAGTAACTGCCTTTTTGTTGTATGTTTGTTCGGTTATCACTGCAGTTACAATGAGCTCTTAAAAACTGAGTATGTGGGATATTAGTAATGGTGTGATGGGGTGGTTACTGGGGGCTAAGAGGACAGAGTTTGTGTCGGTAGGTTTACAAAAGTCATCTGTGCCCAACAAACTCCCTTCTCCTTTGATTAAGAAATCCAAAAAATGTATTTCACTATGGCTACTAGTGATACAGAAACTGTGGTTTGGGTTATAATTAGAATTGCCAGTGGAATGCCCCCAGAATTGCCATTCCGATTCTGTGGAATGTCATGGAATTTGCATGAAACTTCTGCAGAATTTTGCCAAATTTTATATTTCAGTTATTTTGTTCTTATTTTATAAGTATTCATCCCAGTAACACCAAATGTGGTATGCTGACAGTTGGGCATAGCCTACATAACGGTATCAAATTACAGAGTTGTATGCTGAAGAGGGACAGAGTTATGGGCAACCAAACTTTTAATAAAAATCTAATTTTCAGTTATTTCAATCTAATTTTAAAATTTCTTATTCAAATGTCTCCATGGTTGCAGGATATAGAGAAACACACATCATGGATATGTGCACCAAGTTTTAAGTCTCAAGATTCAAAGGGGGTTGAGTTATAGGTAGCCAAACATTTTGCCAACATTTAGATTTTGTTATTTTAGTATAATTTTGATACTATTCATTGAAATGTTATAACATTTCACAAGTACACAGGTTATCACTACATTTGTATATGTACAACATTTCATAGTTCTAGCTTCCAATGAGAATGAGTTATAGCTTAACAGACATGTTGCCAAAATTTAAATTTCAGTTATTTCCCTCTAATTTTAAAACAACATATCCAAATTTAACCAGATTTGAAACATTTAAACTACTATACCACATGGTCATGTCTAACATAGTTCATATTTACAGCATTTAATGGGACTGAATTAACAGTAATCACATTTTGACAACATTTTAAAATTAAATTTTGCAAGAATGTAAACTTCAAATTTATAAACCCCTGAAACTTTAAAACTACAGAATGCAATGGCATTAAATTTGTCAGGTTCCTAGACCTAAAAAGTGGACTGTGTGTCAATTTTATTACTTGCTTACTGCCAAAAATTGCAAAATAACATCTGTACTTAAAGTCACATTCCATGAGTCTTTGTGAAAATTATGAAAATTCATGAAATGCCATGAAACTGGAATTTGCTAATTTCACTCAGCCTTATCCGGGGGATTCAAATTAGATGATAGAGGTATAAGAGGCAGGTAGTGCAGGGGTTGCCAGTTGCAGGAGTTAGACACATAGTTTCCTCAAGAAATGAACAGCTGAGCTGGATAACACACCAATGGTAGACCCCCCCTGTTGGAGCAAGGAAGCACAGAGTGTCAACAATTCCAGCCAGAATGCAGGATACATAAGAATTACACTAGTAAATTGATGATCCAGGAAGCCTGACATATGTACAAGTCTGGGAAATGGAGGTACTCAAAAAGATGTTGTGGGGTAAATAATGTCTGTGGCAAAAAGAAGGAAGAATTATGGCTATTCCAACAGGGTAGGCTGATAGAAAAAAAGAGTAGGTGATTCTTGTTTTAAAGAATTTAAATATAGTGTGCATGGCATCCTAAATGAGTAAAAAAAATGTTGAAACTGTGTGGGCCTCTGCTAGCAACACAAACAACAAAGTCCGCTTATCAAAAAAAAAATCAAGTTCAAAGGGTGGGTGGGAGGGCCCATCCATTATACTCTCTGGGCAGGATATTTAGAAGGGTTGTTTAGCGTGATATTCAAGGGGATTGAGCCTGGCACAATCCCAATGCTCCGGACACATCAGTATAATATGTGTGCGCAAGTAGGGGTCTTGCCCATGCATACTCCGCACATCCCGATATTCAGCCGGGATGTGCTGAGCCCATGCATCGCAACCTACTGCGCTGCACACAGGTGAGGCAAAAATAAAAAGAACAGCTGGCACCACAGGTGAGCTGCCGTGTGCAGGGCGCAGTACGGCAGCTGCCACCTGTGGGTGGCCACCTGAGCTCCGGCGGCACCTTTGTGTTGGCACCCTCCATGCCCGATCGTGGGCATATGTGAAAATTATAGTCCTATATCCCTGGTGGTCCAGTGGACTGCTCGCAGCCTGATCGTGGGCATATGTAATATCATAGTCCTATATCCCTGGTGGTCCAGTGGACTGCTCGCAGTCTGATCGTGAGGCCTCAGTAATTAATTATGACAAACCAATCCAACCCTGGTGGTCCAGCGGTACCCCTCCTACCCGCCCACTGAGCCCCACCCGCCGCTCCTCCCTGGTCAGCGGTGGCAGCTTCACCACTTGCCACCCGCCGCCGCCGACTGACTCCGTGTGGTAGGGCTGTATCCCACTGGTCCACAGCTTGAGCCAATGGCATGCAGGCCGTGCATTACTACACAGTCCAGAAATGTGAATGGATCCATTCACATATCTAGACTGTGTAGTACGGCACAGGCTGCATGCCCATTGACTCATGCTGTGGACCAATGGGCGACAACCCTACCATATGGAGTCAGTCGTAGGCAGCAAGCAGGTGGGGAGCTGCCCACCACTGACCGGGGGAGCACGCGGTGGGGCCCAGTGGGCGGGGGAGGGGTACCGCTGGAGCACCAGGGTTGGATTGGTTTGTCATATTTTATTACTGATGCCTGCGATCGGGCTGTAAGTGGTCCACTGGACCACCAGGAATATAGGACTATTATTTGTAACATATGCCTGCGGTCGGGCTGCGAGCGGTCCACTGGACCACCAGGGATATGGGAGGGTGTATTGTCATGTACTTCTGCCCGCGATCGGGCTGCGAGTGGTCCACTGGACCACCAGGGATATGGGATGTTTACACACTATTCATATGCCCGCTATCGGGCGTCGGAGCATGTTGCCGCTTGTGCGGGGGCGTCGGTTCCAGCGGCTGCAGCTAGGCAGGGCACCAGGCACAAGTCGCCGGGGATTGGCACACCTACATGCAAATGGGGCCATAATGACATGCAAATGGCCCCATTTGCACCTTGCATACATTATGGCCCCATTTGCATGTGCCCTTTTGAATATCGCGGTAGTTGCGCCTATTGCAATGGCACTTGCGCTACGCATCCCCCTGCTCCACTCTGGCCACTTGTGCTGGTGCAGTGCCACTGCGCCATGCACACTGCAGGTGGCCAAGGAGCGATATTCAATGATGCTGTGCCATGGCACAGCTCTGTTGAATATCACCCTGTCCATGCCCATGCGCATCCCAGTTGCGCTGCGCCCAGGCTTGCACCACAGCCTGGCGCAGTCTGAATATCCTGCCCCTTGTATACACATGCTCTTTCACAATGCTACCTTTGTCTATCTACATAATTATCAGTTTAGTTTTTATCGCATTGTACTACAAAAATGAAAAAATGAAAAATAAAATTGTAGTGTGCGTGCACGTCCTAATTGTGTTAAAAAAATTCATAACTGTGGGGCCTATCACTGGCAACACAAACAACAAAGTTGGCTTATCAAAAAAAATCAGTTCAAAAGGGTTTGTGGGAGGGTCCAACATATTCTGTGTGTACATACTGCTACCTTTTAATATATATATATATATATATATATATATCCTCTCAGACCATTGCTTGTCATTTACCATGTCCTCTTGTCCTGTTACCTTCCTTCAGTCACCAAGTCACTTTTGTTAGCAATGCACAACATGCTTAACAGACTAAACAAGCTAGCCAGGGGTCACTTTTTTGTGTTAGTCTTTGGTAACTAGGTAAGGCCCACTAGGCATAAGTGCCTGTTTTCAGGGGTGATCCGGGAGCACTGGGGTGGTTAAGTAGTGATTTGCTCAGAGTCACACAGTATGCAAGTGGAGACTGTGGAAAATCAAATCCAGGTCTGCTGGACCAAGCTCAGTCATGTCTCATTAATCTCTAGGCTATACTGTCAGGCTATACTGCTATACTCAACTGTTACATTAGCTCAGCCTATGTCCCTTTATTCGGTGTGTCTTGTCTCCTGTCATTTATTGCGGGAATTCAGACTGCAAGCTAATGAAACCATGTGCTTATTCAACTTTAGCACTGGCTCAAAATACCTTATAAGACTGATAATTTCCTTGGAACTTACTAACAGCTGAGCTTTGCTAGCTGCCATGCTATTAAACAGTTTTTCTACAGAATGTAACCAGTTTACCTTTATATTATACTTTAAAATGAAAGTACAGACCACATTTTATGTTGAATGAATATTGGTCATGAACCCAAAACCAAGACCAGTACCAAAACCAGAAGTGATTTGGTGAAACCAAAACAAAACCTCCCTGGTTTTATGCACCTCTAATAAAATGATCCCTGAATGCAGTGTCAGTATAGCACCAAATTTTCTCATTGAAGTCAGGGTTGATACTTACAGAATCTATAATCACTGAGTTGTCCGAGGACCTCTACATTATATTCAGTGATGTCCATAATGACTTCAACTCTCCCATTATCTGTGTTATTACCGAGTACCTGCAGGGCTGTCTTCCTTACTATTGTTTACAAAATGATGGTCCACCCTCCCTAGCTGCAAAATTTCCACATACTCTCTTCTGCATGCTTTCTCAAACATGCTAACTGCAGCACACGCAGGGATGGCAAAAAGTTGATTTCTTTCTAAACCCCATAGCTGTGGTTATACCCATCTCATTCTCTTTTAAGGACATTCCCCGGTGTTTCAGCAACCCTATGTCATATTCGTAATTTTTGCCCAGTACATGATGGATGGTCATCTAAACATTTTAAAACCTGCAACAAAAACATGAGTTGCTATGGTTATTTTTAAGTTACATGGGGAGACTTAATACCTCTTTATGGAAAACATCTGTAAGGGGTCAGATTGCTTCATGTAGTTACAGCATCCATGTTTTAGGTGTTAACATAAGTGTGAAAGAAAAATTGAATAAGGACACAGCAGTCATTCATTCATTCATTTATTTATTTATGTCTTTGGTTACCGGGTAAGTGCACTGATCCAAAGGACCATTTTCAGGCACAACCTGGGCCACAGGTGGCAACAGAAAGCATTCAAGGCAGATTTATATAAATACAGCAATAAGACTATTACATACGAACCCAAGCACAGTTAAAATCAAGTGCAAACATTCAATGGTTCCAGGTGCACTGAGGGAAAGGGCACTACAAAAGTTGGATACAGGCAGAGCTGCAGTACAATAAGGGAATCAGGTGCCCCACATACAGCAGAGCAAGTGGGACAGGATACCAATAGGAAAGGAAGTTCCCAGCAGGTAGGACACAAAGAGATGCTCAAGAGAGTCCCAGGGCAGGCACAAGGAGATAGGCTCAGTGTTATAGCAGACTACAGAATGGGCAGAGGTTGAGCAAAATGGGGGGGGAACCCAGGTTGAGGTCTGGGGGCAAGGGGCAGGCAAGGGCAGGGAGACGAGAGAAAAAAACAGTGTGGGGGAGAAAAGGGTTAGCCTGGCAAACAGGAGCAACTGGCTTTGGCCAACAGCCAGACTTTGAGGAGGGATTTGAAGCCATGGTACATTTTATTTATTGAATTTTGTTGACCCGGTAAGCCCACTGGGCCTAGAAATCCCTTTTTCAGTGGCAACTGGGGAGAGAGGGGATACAGATGGTAAGCAACTGAAATTGAACCAGATTAAGCTGTTGGTGGTATTTTTCATGAAAGGGAGGAATTTGGCCAGGACACTGAGGAAATTCCCCTATTCTATTTCGGTAAGTGCAATGGGATCTTTAGCATCTACCTGAACTGCCACTAATCCAGGCAGATGGGACCTCGGTTTAACATCTCATCTGAAAGACGGCACCTCAGAAGTGCAGCACCCCCCTCATGCTGCACTACAGTGTCACTATTGGGATATTAACCCAAGTGCCAGGTGTGGGAACTGAACCCACAGCCCTCTGAACTCCTGGCCTCAGAGACGAGTGTGCTACCTACTGAGCCACTGACACTGCAATGTCAGATGACCTGATGGTCACTGGGATTCTATTCCCACAGATAGGGGGCAGTGACAGATAGGACTTTGCCTCCCATGGTGGCAGACACTCTAGGGACTTCAAGAGGGAACGGAAGATTCACGGAGACACCTGGGTATGGTTCTAACCTTGAGAAGGGATGAGTACAGGGATACAGCCTCTCCTCTTAGGGTGTTATCAATAATACTGCCAAGGGCAAGATCAAAATGGCCTTGGAGAGGAAGCCAACCTAGTGACTTATAAAGGTCACAGTGATAGGTAGCGTATGGGGCCAGGATGGCGAAATGACAGACACTATTGTAGACTGACATTAGTCTTGCATGCAGGGTAGAGGACGCACGAGAAGATGGCATGAAGTTTGCTTCATGTTTTACACAAATGCAAACTAAAGAGTAAATTACTAATACTGTGACACCCTGTTGAACTAACATTCCCGTTGAACTAACATTCCCCAAAATGGAGGAAATATTTGTATGTTTACATGCACAAAAAACATTTCTGTCCCACTTCATTATCATAGAACTTCTTTTTATAGATGTAGAATATGATTCTTACTATAGCAAAAGAAAAAAAAATAGGAGTTGCCATGCTTCTTTTGGTTATATCTGCTTTCAAAATTGCAGTTTCAGAAGTGGTTTGTGCAGGACAAAAATAATTGAAAAATCCTAATAAACAAGCATTTGTCAATGCCGAATGTTGATTGCGCTGGTGTGTTGAGCTTGCTCACTGCCCCTCTGTCACTTGCTCAGTCTGTTTCTCCCAGTGCTGCAGGCTGCTGTTTTGTACTGGGCTCCTGCCTGCATTGGCACCTTGTTCTGCCCACTAAGAAATCCGCAGCTGTCCCGACACAGCTGTGTTGAGGTGGCTCACTCCCCCTCTCTCACTCACTCATTCTGTTTCTCCTGGCACTGCAGGCTGCCCTTTTGTACTGGGCTCCTGCCTCTGTTGGTGGCTTTTTCTGCCCACAAAGAGATCTGCAGCAGTCCCAACACAGGTCTGTTGAGCCTGCTGAGTCCCCCTCTCTCACTCACTCATTCCGTTTCTGCCGGCGCTGCAGGCTGCCCTTCTGTACCGGGCTCCTGCCTGTGTTGGCACCTTTTTCTGCCCACAAAGAAATCTACAGTTGTCCCGACAGAGCTCCATTGAGGGCGCTCACTCCCCCTGTGTCACTCACTCATTCTGTTTCTCCTGGCGCTGCAGTCTGCCCTTTTGTACTGGGCTTCTGACTCTGTTGGTGCCTTTTTCTGCCCACAAAGAAATCTGCAGCAGTCCCAACACAGGTCTGTTGAGCCTGCTGAGTCCCCCTCTCTCACTCACTCATTCCGTTTCTGCCGGCGCTGCAGGCTGCCCTTTTGTACTGGGCTCCTGCCTGTGTTGGCACCTTTTTCTGCCCACAAAGAAATATACAGATGTCCCGACAGAGCTCCATTGAGGGCGCTCACTCCCCCTGTGTCACTCACTCATTCTGTTTCTCCTGGCGCTGCAGTCTGCCCTTTTGTACTGGGCTCCTGGCTCTGTTGGTGCCTTTTTCTGCCCACAAAGAAATCTGCAGCAGTCTCAACACAGGTCTGTTGAGCCTGCTGAGTCCCCTCTCACTCACTCACTCCGTTCTGCCGGGCGCTGCAGGCTGCCCTTTGTACCGGGCTCCTGCCTGTGTTGGCACCTTTTTTCTGCCCACAAAGAAATCTACAGCTGTCCCGACAGAGCTCCATTGAGGGCTCACTCCTCCTGTGTCACTCACTCATTCTGTTTCTCCTGGCGCTGCAGTCTGCCCTTTTGTACTGGGCTCCTGGCTCTGTTGGCCTTTTCTGCCCACAAAGAAATCTGCAGCAGTCCCAACAATGCTCAATTGAGCTCGCTCAGTCCTCTTCTCTCACTCGCTCATTCCATTTCTGGTGGCGTTGCAGGCTGCCCTTTTCTATTGGGCTCCTGCTGGCGTTGCCGCCATTTGCAGCAGTTACAATACAGCTCCGCTTGAGCTCGCTCACTCCCCCTCTCTCACTCATGCCTTCTGGTTTTCCTGCCACTGCAGGCTGCCATTTTGTACTGGGTCCCTGCATGCATTGCTGCCTTTTTCTGCCCACAAACAAATCTGTAGCAGTACCAACAGAGCTCTGCTGAGCTCACTCAGTCCCCCTACCTCACTCGCTCATTCAGTGTCTCCTGCCGCTGCAGGCTGCCCTTTTGTACTGGGCTCCTGCCTGCACTGGTGGCTTGTTCTGGCCAGAAAGAAATCTGAAGCAGTCCCGACACAGCTCCATTTAGCTCGCTCACTCCACCTGTCTCACTCACTCATTCCGTTTCTGCCCATGCTGCAAGCTAGCCTTTTGTACTGGGCTGCTGTCTGTGTTGCCGCATTTTCTGCCCACAAAGAAATCTGCAGCAATCACAGTAGAGCTCCATTGAGCTCACTCACTACTGCTCTGTCACTCACTCATTCTGTTTCTCTTGGTGCTGCAGGCTGCACTTGTGTACGGGGCTGCTGGCTGCGTTGGCACCTTTGTCTGTCCACAAATAAATCCGCAGCTGTACCGACAAAGCTCCATTGAGGTCGATCAGTCTCCCTCTGTCACATGCTCATTCTGTTTGTCATGGCGCTGCAAGTGGCCCTTTTGTACGGGGCTCCTGCCTGCATTGGCACCTTTTTCTGCCAACAAAGAAATCCGCAGCAATCCTGATAAAGCTCCGTTGAGCTCACTCAGTCCACCTGTCTCACTCACTCTTACTGTTTCTCCCACCGCTGCAGGCTGGCCTTTTCTACTGGGCCCCTGCCTGCATTGATGCCTTTTTCTGCCCAAAAAGAAATCTGCAGCAGTCCTGACAGCAATCCGGTGAGTTCGCTCACTCCCCCCCTCACTCACTCTCTCATTCTGTTTCTCCCAATGCTGCAGGCTGCCCTTTTGTACTGACCTGTTGCGTTGGGGCCTTTTTCTGCCCATAACCAAATCCGGAGCAGTCCCAACAGAGCTCAGTTGAGCTCAGTCAGTCCCCCCCTCTCACTCGTTCCTTCTTAATCTATCCCAAACACTGATGTCCCATAGTGACCGTGCTATTCTCTGTCAGGAGTGCAAAAACATTTTAGCCAGGATGTGAAAAATGACAGCTGTACTGTTCATAAGGAGGTGTGAAAGAATGCCTCTGTTGAAAATGTGGCGTGAAAATATTACAGATTTGCAAAGTTACAAGGGTGCATGGAAACAGTTAAACACACGCTTGTAACATAGTCATGTTATGGAGTTTTGACACCAAATTTCCAACATAATGATTTTAGGACCTCTGCTCATGAACAGTGCCACTGTCATTTTCTTAATCTGTCCCGAACACTGATTTCCCACAGCGACCGCGTTATTCTGTGTGGCAACTGTGAAACCACATTTCACTCAGGATGTGAAAAATTACAGCTGTACTGCTCATAAGGAGGTGTGAAAAATTGCCATTGTTGAAAATGTGGCATGACAATATTACGAATCTGCAAAGTTACAAGGGTGTGTGGAAAGCGTTCAACGCACACTTGTAACACAGTCATTTGATGAGCTATATCAACAAATTTTCAACATAGGCATTTTAGGACCTCTGCTCATGAACAGTATCACTGTCATTTTATTGCTCTGTCCCGGACAGTGATTTCCCACAGCGACTGCTCTATTCTGCGCTGGAACTGCGAAAACACATTTTGGCCTGGATGGGAAAAATGACAGCTGCACTGTCCATAAGTAGGTGTGGGAAAATGGCAATGCTGAAAATCTGGAGTGAAAATATTATACATTCGCGAAGTTATGAGCGTGCATACAAACTGCGCAACGCACACTTGTAACATAGTCATTTTATGGAATATGGTTACCAAATTTTCAACATAGCCATTTCAGGACATCTACTCATGAACAGTGTCACTGTCATTTTCTTAATCTGTCCCAAACACTGATTTCCAACAGCGACCGCGCTATTCTGCGCCGGAAGTGCGAAAACACATTTCCACCAGGATGTGAACAATGACAGGTATACTGTTCACAAGGAGGTGTGATCAAATGCCAATGTTGAAAATCTGACCTCAAAATATTGCAGATTCACGAAGTTACGAGCGTACGTAGCAACTGTGCAGCACACGCTTGTAAAACAGTAATTTGGGGGATTTTTCCCACCAAATTTGCAACATAGGCTTTTTGACAGCCCACCTCATCACACTGGCACTGTCATTTCATTAATCGGCCCCCAAAGGTGATTCTACGCAGTGACCGCGAAATCACCTTTCGGAGCCGATTAACGCCATGACAGTTGAAGCATTCATGAGGAGGGGTCCCAAAAACCCCATGTTGACAATTTGGTGAAAAAATTCCAAAAAATGCCTGAGATATGCAGCAAAGTTGAAAAAAAAACTATTTACTCCATTATACAGTTTACCGTCATTTCCTCAGTTCGTGGTCAGCTTTGAAGAATGCAGACATGTTCCCGGTCCACCAAGATTGTCGCATTGGAATCCGGAGGTAAGTATGGGGTGAGGGAGGTGTGGGGAGGCAGGGTGTGCAGTTGGTGGGCGCTGGTTGCAGGAGGGGGTCTGGGAGACCGTGAGGACCGTTTTTCTTACAGGTAAAAAAAAAGGACAACACGGGCGGTTTTTACCTTCACTAAGGCATTTGGCATGCTGGTGTGGCTCCCAGCGTGCCACTGGAATCGCTTTTGGGGGCGCTGTAGCCGCCAGAGGATTAGGGCACCCCGTTGGCAAACAACAAAAGGGGGGATTCCTTTCTGCCGACTGGGATTTGGCACCCTGTTGGCAAATAACAAAGGGGGGGAATCCTTTCTGCCGACGGGGATTGGGCACCCCGTTGGAAAATAACAAAGGGGCAATCCTTTCTGCCAATGGGGATTGGGCACCCCATCGGCAAATAACAAAGGGGGGATAATTCCTTTTTGCCAACGGGGATTGGGCACCCCGTCGGCAGACTCTGAAATGGGTGGAGCCACATTATGCCAATGGGGAGTGGGCTCCCCCGTCGGCAGATAAACATTGTGGGGGGGTTATATTGTTTATGAACAGGGCGGCAACCCACCGCCATGTTCACAAACAATATCAGGCTTGCTAGATCCGCACTGCAATGACAGGTCACTCCCTCATTGCAGCGGATAGCTTACGCTGCAATGATGAGGCGGCCCCTGATTGCAGTGGCTGATTTGTCACAAGTTGGTGAGAACGTTCCAAACTTGTATCACCAGCAGCCTACAACGGCATTGGGGGAAGCGGGACAAGTCTTTGCAGGCTGTGGGGGCATTGGCCACAACAGTGCCGTGCCTCCACAGCCTGCTTCTCAGCAAGCTGTACCAATATGTTTCTTGCGCTGAACGCAATCAACATAAAAATCAAACTTGCCAGAATGCTATTCAAACAATTCAAAAGTACATGCAGAATGACAAGGATGTTAACATAAAGAAACAGAGTAACCAAAGACATGTACGTAAAGTGCTTTGAATGATGCTAACAGCTGCAGCTGTGGGAGTACATTTCCTCACTGCTGTCTTGCATATATTCTTAGCTGGACATGACATACCTGTAATAGGATAAATTATATTTCTAATAATGCTTCCATATGTTTAAGTATGTACTCATGCCAGTAAATAGTCTTGAAATCTATTTGGGGTGGATCAGAAAAATGGTTATTTGGAACATCAGGGAACGTATTTAACGACATACTACTGCGCTTCTGTATTTGTCACTACCGGTATCATGAGTATGCAATAAAATATGTTTTCACTACCAGTGCTGCTGGCCAAATCTTTTTGGTACTGTAAGTGACTGGGTTGGAGGATGTCTGCAGTTTTGTTTTGTTGGTTTAGCTGAGTTGTAAGCAGAGAAATAATTTTAGAAATGTTTGCAAAAATTAAATTGCCAGACTTTGATCCCTTATAAGTTCAAAATCTCTTATCAAATGTTGTATAACTTGGCATTTCCTTAGAACTCAATACAAATAGTACTGTATGCATGCTAGTTTCAAGGGGCTAGATTCATGAAACTTTGCCCCTTCACAAATCTGGTTTGCATGGCACAAACTGGGCTTTACGCCAAGTTGGTATTCACAGAAGCTTAGTGTGCACCCCCAAACCAGGTTTGCAATGGGGCAAAGTTTTGAGGGATCTGCAATGCAAATTAGGGGAAAGGGACCTGCATATCGGCACAGTCCCATTCACAAACCATTTTTCCACGTAAGGGCCTTTTGTAGGGTTCCTTTGCATGGAGAAAATATCACCAACAGAGACCTGTAGTATGCTGCGCAACCCTAGCGCCTGCCAGAGGGGCTGCTGATCGCCATCCATATGTCAAAATAATATCCTGGTGGTTTAGTGGTCCCTCCCTTGTCCCGATCACCAATCACTGTCTATATAGGATTAAAAACACCAAGAATGCCCTGGTGGTAGTTGTTTCCCCCTCCCTGATTGCTGATCGCCACCCAAGATAGAAATGTAAGTGTTCCTTGGTGACTAGTGTTCCCCAGCCCCCGGCAATCACTGGCCCAATCCCTGAATAAAATATACTGTCAATCTGCCCTAGTGGTGTAGTGGTCCCTCCCTCACTGATTGATGGCCTGATCCACAAAAATCATAATACTGTCAACCTGTCCTGGTGGTGTAGTGGTCCCCCCATCACTGATCACTGTCTCTGCAGTAATACAAAAAATGCACAGTATTCCCTGGTGGTAGTGGTTCCCTCTACCTTCCCCGTTCACCGATATTGCTGGTCTGAGTACTCAGGAACAGTGTCCCTGGTGGTCCAGTGGCCCCTCCCTTGCTGAGCGCCATCCTGATCACTCATTGCTAGGAAAATATATAATCCCTGGTGCTGCTGGTCCCCCCCCATCACTGATTGCCAGCCCAAGAAGTAAATACAGAAATATAGAACCACATTCCCTGGAGGTAGTGGGCCCCCCCCATGTTCTGCACAATTGCCGGCCTGTAATAAACTAAATAGTGTCCCTGAGGGATAGTGGTCCCTCCTCCCACCCGATCACCCACCCAATATATATAAAATCAGTGAGGAAGGGACCAGTGGACCACCATGGAGACTGCTCTTGATTGCTCGGACCAGCGATCAGTGAATGGTGAGGGGGGAGAGAACCACTACCACTGGGTAATACTTTGCCTTTTTTTTAAACTGCAGGAACAATGAATGGCAATCAGGGGAGGGGAGGGACCACGTCACCACTAGGGTACGTGTATTTACATTCTCAGGATGGCAATTGGCAGTGGGGGCACTAGACCACCAGAACTGCATCTGCATCAGGCAGGAGCTGGGGGGGGGGCCGCACTAACCAACCCACAGTCCATGTAAATGGGCCCATAATGGGCATGCAAATGGCCACATAGTGCCTTGCATGCCCAATGGGATCATTTACATGATTGCTTTTGTGAATGCAAATAGTGCACCTGTGCTATTCATTGTGGGGCCATTCTCCTGGATGGATATTGGGGCAGTGCTAGTGGGGTTAGCAGTGGCTTTCCTGGGTTAGCGCTGCCCAGTTTTGAGTGCATTCACAGTTAGATAACATGGTGTGCTATCTGTCTGTGAATAGCAACATTTCACACCTGCGCACAGCTGACATAGTAATCTTATGGCAGCTTGCTTTTCAACTACAGGAAATGTCAACCAAACTTAGACTTCTAACTAATGACAATAATGGTTAATATAAATAAACAAAAAAAATAAAATAAAATAACATTATTGTGTTCATCAAACATAAAACCAGCAAATCCTATACCTAGTTAATAGACAAAGAAAGCATAACATATGTAAAGCATTATTAATGTCTTGGAATCTGGAAATCAGGTACTATAAGTTGGAAATATTATATCAAGAATATGAAGGCTAGACCGGCCCGGTGATGCTGAGGGTTGAGGCGCTGGACGCCATACCTCGTGCCTTGCTGGCAACCCATGTTCAGGAATAAGCATGGGCTGCCGGGGGTTAGCAAGGGAGGGAGAGGATGGAGCGCCGACAACTGCTTTCCTCTCCCGAGGATGGGTGGGGAAGCTGTCCCGCTCCTTGGCTGCCCCTGGTGGAGGATGGGGGTAGCGCCAGAGCCAGGGAGACAAGTAGTGTGGCTTCGTGTCATGCGAATGTCTCCACATGCGCACGCTCATGGCCACGACGGGAAGGGACCTAAAAAAAAGAGAGAAACACAGCTGCCAGCTCCATGAAGCCCCCTAGTACTTCGGCACTGCTGCCTCAGGAACTCCCAGGCCCGCTCCAGATGTGTACTCAGGAGGGGGGGGAGGACAGCCCTCCGACCTTCCATCCTACCATGGGGGGTAATCCATGGGGGATACAGGGCATGAGAAATGCCGGGGTTGAGGCGGTGACCAGGGGCTGGAGGAAAACAGAAGTTTGCTGGCAGGCCAAGGAGGATGAATACCTACAGAAAAAAATTTAAAAAATAATATGAAGGATAGGGTAACAAATGCCATGAATGGCATACTTTAGCTAGTTCTCTTTTTATAAAATGGGTGCTGAAAATCCTACAGTCTGATTAGTAGAAAACCAGTGATTTATCCAGCACAAACCACAGTATGACCCACAGAAACACAGAAACAGAATTTGTCAGCAGAAAAGGATTTCTAGGCCCACCCAGTCTGCCCAAGGGCTTCCTGGATATTGTGCCTCTGCAGACCCTAAGTGGTCTCTGGGGAACCTCCCTGTTTCTGTACTAATATGCCCACGTATCTATCACATGCATGCTTGAAACATTCCACTGATCTAGCCTCCGTAATTTCAGGTAGAAGTCTGTTAAATGTTTCTACCACCTTTTCTCATGTCCTTCCTGAAATTTCCTCCCTCCAATTTCATTGCATGTCCTCTAGTCTTGGAGCTCAAGGAACAGGTTCCCACCTTGCACTCTGTTCACCCCTGTGAGGTTCTTGAAGGTCTCAGTCATGTCACCCCTCACTGTCCTGTCCTCCAGAGTGTACATATTGAGGTCCTGCAACCTCTCCTCATAGGGCTTCTCTTGTAACCCCTGCACCATCTTGGTTGCCCTTCTCTGGACCACTTCCACCCTCTCTAAGCCTTTCCTGAGGTGCAGTCCTCAGAACTGGACACAGAACTGAACACAATATTCGAGGTGGGGGGCGTACCAGACAGTGGTACCATGGCAATACCACCTCCCTCCCTCCCTCCTACTGGTGATGCACCTCCCTATAAACCCCAGCATCCAACTAGCCCTTACCACAGTCTTGTCATACTGCACTGCCACTTTGAGGTCTTCTGGAATAATAACCCCAAGGTTCCTTTCCTGCCTAGTGACTGCCAACAGCTCCCCTAACCTGTACATAGCACTAGGGTTCTTGTGCCTTAGGTGCATAATTTTGCACTCCTTGGTATTTAACCCCAATTGCCATGCCTTCAACCACTACTCTAGTTTTCCAAAATCCCTGCACATTGTCTCCACTCACGCTTGGGTATTCACCATAGTGCAGACCTTGGAATCATCTGCAAAAAGACAGACCTTCCCCTCCAGTTCCATTACAATGTCCCTTATGATGATATTGAAGAAGAGAAGAAGAGAAGAAGACTGGTCCCGGCATGGGACCCTGCAGTAACAAACACTGCTTGCTACCCCACATCCTTAGAGTGTATGCCATTTACCCCTGCCCTCTGCCTCCTATCCATTAACCAGTTGTGAACCTACTGAACCATTGTGGCCCAAACCCTCAAATTGGTCAACTTCGTAATCAGCCTTCTGTGTAGAACAGTGTTGAAGGTCATGCAACCGTCTAGATAGTCTATGTCCACTGCCCTCCCCTGGTCTTTTCCCTGACCAGCCAATCAAAGAAATCTATATTAGATTTGTTTGGCATGACCTTCCATCTGTGAACCCATACTGCCTGTGGTCCTGCAGCCCATTGGTCTCTAGGTAATCAACCAGTTTCTCCTTTAGAAGGGACTCCATTAGTTTCCCCACCACTAAAGTTAGGCTAACTGCCTGTAGTTACTAGATTCCTCCCTACTGCCACTCTTATGAAAAGGGACCACATTGGCCCTTTTCCGGTCCTCCAGAACAACTCATTTCCAGTGAGCTGTTGAACAGGGCTATCAGTGGAGTGGCTAACATTTCACTGAGCTCCCTCAATAACCTGGGATGTATCACATTCAGTCCCATAGCGTTATCCACTTTCAGGGCTGCAAACCACTCCCTGACTTGTACCTGCTGTTAATCTACTGTACCCCAATGTTTATTTATGCACTCACTGTAACCAAATATGTATTTCACTCAATACTATTGTATTTTACACCTATGTATGCATTCATTGTAACTAATTCCGGGTCGCCCCTGAAAAAGGGATCTCTGGTCTCAGTGGGCCTACCCGGTTACCAAAATCTAAATAAATAAATAAATAAAGTCTTTTCAGTACTCATTCCTCTGAAAATGGGCATGTGTTCCCCCCCTTCCCATCTCTGTTCTTAATTCTCTCAGGTGGCCTATCCCCCCTTCCCTGAACTGTGAAGACCTGGCAAAAATACCTGTTCAAAATGTCATCATTTTCTTGGTCTCCTTCCACACTGTCTTCCCCTTCCACCCTTCTTATCTTCATTATCCCACCCCTAGCTTTTCTCTTCTCACTGATGTATTGTAAAAAAGTCTTATCCCCATCTTTCCTTCCCTTGTAATCCTTTCCTCTGCTTGTGCCTTAGCTCTCCTAACTACCTCTCCTGCATCCTTCTGCCTGGTCTGGTACACTTCCATCTTCTCTTCCCTTTAAGTTTCCTTGCACCTTTTGAAAGCTACCCTTTTTTCATACTCTGCCTTTGCCACCTCTTTGGAGAACCATAATGGTTTCTTTTTCCTCCTGCATTGTTGCCTCTTTCATGCAGAGGCTCATTGTCCTACTTTATTCCCTTCCACTGGGCCTCCACCCCTGCTTGGCTATTACTATCCTTGAGGAATCTTCTAAGGTAGTCACCCATTACTTTGAAATACACCTTCCCGAAAGCTAAGACTCTCATCTCTGTGTAGCTTGCCACAAATCCTTTCCTTATACTGAAACATACCATAAGATTAGCACTGGTACCCAGGGGACTTCCCACTGTGGCATATTCAATGCTATCCCTGTTGATGAGAACCAAGCCAACACTGATCCACTCCTAGTAGATTCATTCACAAGCTGCCTGAGAAAAGCTTCCTGTAGGGAGTCTAGGATGGTACTGCTCCTTGCCAAAGCTGCAATTGGTAGGTTCCACTCTGCATCTAATAGATTGAAATCTCTGACTATCGGCAGCTCCTTTCCTGCCATCCTGATGGTGGTCCCCTGTAGGGACCTGTCCATCTCCTTCCCTTGTGCTGGTGGTGTGTAAACTACCCTACTGGATAGCGATGCCACAGCCCATATCCAGGGTGACCCACAGCACCTCTAGACCCACCTTCACCTTGTTGTGCCTGCACTTTGGGGCTTTTATTCCCTCCCTCACATACAGTGTCACCCTGCCTCTCTTTTAGCCAGCCCCATCTCTCCTATTAAGGAAGTAGCCTGGTATGGCCACGTCCCAGTCATGGTGCACGATGCACCACGTCTCATCATCAAAGAGATTTATTGAGCAGCATAAAGCCATTACAATATGCTAAAACTTAAAAATACAAAACAAGCCATTCAAATACACAGCATTTGTCAGTACAAGTGTAACAGTTGCTCTCATTATATGTACATGAGTACAATACTGGCTGACAGTAACCTGCTTATATTTAAGAACTCTAATCTGTGTCCATTAAGTTATAAAACGTAAAACCTATGGCATATTCTGCTATTACATCGAATAAACAGCAATCATATCAATCAGTATATTTATGAAGCTGCTTTTTAAGTTCCAATATCAATACCTATTCACATAGTTCACATGCTGTGATTTAAAATTTTCTTAAAAAGGTCCACATATTTACTTGCCCACATAAATAAAGCATAGGACTTAAGACTTAAGACCCTAATTTATCAGGTCCATCTTAATATATATAAATCTACTGAAGCAAGTGGTGAACTAAGAAGAGGCTCCTATTTTGCTCCAGAGTCCATCTTTTATAAGTTATTGGTAGAGATGCAGCAAATTTTAAATCCACCGGCGAAGTGGATGTGAAGTGGCCACTTCGTGTTGGTGGAACGCTACACGAAGTGACCACTGTAAAGTGCTCACTTCACCTTCTCATTATGACTTTGCGTTGTCATTCCACCTTAACGCAAAGTAAGGTGAAGTGACAACAATATAGGCAGCCCCCCACACATCACATGGCTTACAGTACTGTAAGTCACATGCTTTAGCCAGGCAGGAAAGAAGTGAGTCAGAAAAGCAATTACTTTCACTTCCTCCTTTGTAGTTGTAGAAGGAGGAAGCCTTTTTGGTGAGAGAGGAGAGCAGTTTGTTTTCTAGTTGCATCGTTGTGATTTTGAGCACAAAAAAAACAGCTTTTTTAAAAGCTACATCTTAATTTTGTTTTTGTACTGTGTTTGTCATTGTTTTTTTGCTACTGAATTTTTTTTATGTTTTATTTTGTGTATGTGTGTGACTGTGTGTGTGTGTGTGTGTGTGTGTGTGTGTGTGTGTGTGTGTGTGTGTGTGAGACTGTGTGTGTGCTGAGAGTGTGAGACTGAGTGCGGGTGAAGGTAGTATTATTGAGGCGTCGGTGATAGTCGGGGACTTGTGCACGATGGACCCGGGATGAGGAGAATCTGTGGCCAGTGGGCATGGGCAGAGGAGAGGAGTGCGCACATGTGGGGGCAGTCGGGTGTTACAGGACTGCTCCTGACTCTGGGTTGTTGCTTCCCCCCTGTGGAAGCAGCAGAAGCAGCACCGGTGCCACCAGTGGCTGCGCATTCACCTAGTCCGCCACTCCCACCACCACCAGTAGCAGCTGCAGGGGCTCTAGCAGCTCCCCCTCCACCACCTCCACAGCCACAGGTGGAGCCCCAGGTAAATGTAGGTGGTTCCAGCAGTATATCTGGTCCCCCCCACAGCTCCCCAGTGTGGCAGTTTTTTAACTGTGTGGGGGGGAGACAGTATCATTGTGGATTGCCATCTGTGTGGTGTGCTGGTGCGCCGTGGCCCCCGGGGGACACATTTGGGGACCGGTGGCCAGCGTATGCACATGGCAAACTGACACAAGGTGGAGTGGCAGGCTGCCACCGAAGGGGCCAGATGTCTACCTGCTGGCCCTTCTGTGGCAGTGGCAGAAGGTGCTGGGGGTGAAGTTGTGCCTCGCTGTTGCTACAGCAGGAGGAGGGCAACTGCAGCAGCTGCTCCAACACCTCCACCGCCACTACAGCCACCAGCACCACCCTCTACACCACCACCACTACCTGGCTTTCCAGCTGCAATGGACCCCGCCACAGTGCCTGCAACACAGGCCGGCATTGCACTGGTGTGGGCAGCCCTCGAGGAAAACAATGAGAGGGTGGGTGCTGTGCTGTAGCAGGTGGATCAAATCCAGCAACAACAGCTGCAAATACTGACAATGATCCACCTGCTGCTCGAACACCATGGAATCCCCATTAAGGGATTTTTTTTCTGGACCCCTCCCCCCCACTACTGTGCTGTACTATTTTTGTGTCTGTGTTTTTTGTTGTTTAATAATTTACGTTTGCCCTTCTGTTGTTGCAGTGCCTCAGTAATGTTGACTTTCTGTTGTGGAGTGCTTGTGGACAAGCTGTTGTGAGCAGTGCAAGTATGATGTGCAAAATTGCATGTGTGCAGTCAGTGATGTTTCCTGTACGTGTGTGACATCAGACATTGTACAGCATGTTGCATTCATATATGGCTGTTGCTGACTTGTTGCAGTGTTTATGGTATAAAGAATAGCGAGCAGAATAAGGTATATTTTATTGTCACCATCATCATCAGTGTCTAAGTGATATGCTACTTTTTCAGAGGTGTCTGGCCAGAGTGCGCCTTAGTCACATTATATACTATACTGCACACATAACTTTTAGGAGAGCATGTGTTTTTTGTGCTATGATCTCCGCAAAGTCATGTGTGTACTGTGAGTGACTGAGGTGCACAGTGACCCGATACCTCTGAAAAATATCATATCACTTACTCCACTGGTGCTGATGGTACCAATAAAATATACATCAGGTATTCTTTGTTATCTTTATTCTTGATACTGCAACAAGTCTTACCATATATATGTTTGCATGAAGCTGGATAATGTATGCACACACAGGAAAGAACACTGACAGCACACATGCAGTTTAGCCCAACATACTCACATTGCTTAGTCTTCATGCTGTTTGCGAAACACTTAAAATCCATTTCATGAATCCCGACACAAAGTAAACATTACTGAGGCTCTACAACTGTTTTGTTTGAGAAATAGAAATGAAAGAGATTCACCAAGTTACAGCATTACACCTGATATGTGGGTGTCTTACTTCCAGGGGAATCTTTCTTGCTCCACATGTCCTTACATAGTGCAATACATTTCTGTGAAAACTGCCCATAATTTCATTACAGTTTGTCATGTCACAGAGGAATGCCCGTTCAGAAAAGCCACCTAAGTTCTGCCCCCCTTTCTCAGCAACATTAGGACGTGATGCCAGGGGAGCACGGGTGCGTGCTCCATTATAGTGAATGTCCGATTGTCTGGCAGCTTTCCAAATGTTTCTTTATGTTATAATGGTCAGTTTGTGGTGAAACGTGTGGGCACATTTCCAATAACAGGAGCCTTATTTGTGAAAACGTGCCCACATTTCACCACAAACTGAACATTATAACATAAAGAAACATTCGGATAGCTGCTGGATATTCACTATAGTGGAGCACGCACCCGCGCTCCCCCCGGCATCACGTCCTAATGTTGCTGAGAAAGGGGGGCAGGATTTGGGCAGCTTTTCTGAATGGGAATTCCTCTGTGACATGACACACTTTAATGAAATAACGGGCGGTTTTCACAGAAATGTATTGCACTATGTAAGGACATGTGGAGCAAGAAAGATTCCTCTGGAAGTAAGGCACCCACATATTAGGTGCAACACCATAACTATGTAACGTGGTGAATTCTCTGTAAAGCAGCAGCGCAATCTAAGTTGAGAACTCTGACCTATATTTTTAATGCTATGTTACAACTTCCTTTACTTACATCCTGACTCATATGATACTATAATTTCCAGTATTTGAGTCTGCTGTACTACTTTTTTTCATGTCTGAAATAATGAAAGGAGCATTCCTTTTAATATGGTGCTGACCAGGTCTTTGTCAGTATTTTCCAATGCTTTTCTCCATCACATCAGTTAGTTGTTATAGATCACTTCTGTTGTAAATGAACAGTTATGCAGCAGGCAGTGTTTATGACCCCACAGAACAATATTTATTGAAAAGCAGCTGCAAAAAATACAAACCTGGTAATAACAATATTGAAAGGTGTGCTCATTTTTTTTTTCATACATGACAAAAAGTAGTCAACTATGTAAAGCAGACAGAAATTGTGAAAAGAAGTGTATCATTCAAGTCATGTCTCGGAGGCAACTAGCGGCTGGCAATGTAAAATAGCATAAAAAAGTACAGTTCAAAATTGGCACCACATTCTTGCAATGCTGCTTTAATTGATAATGTCAGTATGACATCATGAACTCACAATCACACAACACACAAAATGCATCTGCCTTGTGTCCAGAAAATTGACAAGTGGTAACACAGTGAAATGGGATAGCATCAGCACATACAAAGTCCCCCAGAATTAATGGCGCACTCAGTCATGCGCGCAGTGGTGGCACAGAATCCCCAGATTTTTTCTGCATGCCCAAAATGCATCTGCCTTGTGTCCAGAAAAATTGACAAGTGGTAACATGGTGAAATGGGATAGTTTCAGTACATACAAAGTCCCCCAGAATTAATGGCACACTCAGTCATGCACGCAGTGGTGGCACAGAGTCCTCAGATTTTTTCTGCATGCCCAAAATGCATCTGCCTTGTGTCCAGAAAATTGACAAGTGGTAACAAAGTGAAATGGAAGTGTTTCAGCACATACAAAGTCCCCCAGAATAAAATGATGACCGCGAGCGAACTGTTGCTGGTCCAATGTGTACTGTGATTCCAGTAAATGCAGTGTGATCATCTCAACTGGATGGAAGGGTGCCCTTTGTCTGTACACTAATAGTAGCCTTGGTGAGTTGATATATATATATATATATATAGATATATATTTCTGTATTCTGTAGGTGAGGGGGTTGACATGGACATGTACTCATGGTATTGTTCTGTATCACAGGTCACAGATACTGTTGGTGTGCACATTCCAGTGCTCAATGAGAACGTTTTGAGTAGAAATTTGAAATGGATAACTCTCAAGCAAATGAAGGTAAGAATTTTTTTTTGGGGGGGTGGGGGGAAGCATATTTGAAGTTTTGTTTCTAATGGTTTCTTATTTGGTTACTTCTTCACAGATTTCATCTGCATCCTTCTCAAGTCTGGTTGTTAATGATGGTCATGGTCATCGATTGAAAAGACTTCTGTGTGTTGCATGTCTGCCCCAGCCTGGGGAGGAGGGGAGGCCTGATGTTGAAGAACTTCTTTGGATAAAGCCGCTTTGCCATAACAACAAAGCATCTGGAAGTTTTCTAAAAAAAGAAATGAATGACTTCTTACAACTTGATTGTTATTTGTTCCTGGTTCTCAATCTCAAGTCAAGTTACATTTCAAAACCACATCTTGTCAAGTAACACAACCTGCCCACATTTGCTGCAGTCTTTCCAAAAAAAATGAAACGGATGAAATAAAATCTTCATACTTACCAGAATGGATTTCAAATGGATATTCCATAGGTTCCTCTGTATGGTACAGCTGCAGTACCATTCCTACCGAGTTTCAGCGAAAGGAGAGTTTTTTGTTAACCTGTAAAAAAAACTAAATAAGTGTACCGTATGTGTTTGACCATTCTGAAAAGCTACAGAAAACAAAACATACAACTAAAGGAGGTTAAATAGCATAACAAACACGAGTACACATACTCACTTTATGGTTTAAATATTAAGAAGCTTTGTGCCTGTGGCTGATGGAGGTGGTCTCCTGTTCGATTCCCTCTGCCTTAGCATGGTAAATGTAAATGTAATGGGGAAATATTGTCTGAATGACACTGGTGGTGGGTGCTGGTGGTGATAGCTGGGGCACATGATGACATTCCCTGTTATATCTTCCTGCATTTGGTGGTGGTGACAGTGGCTAACATTGGTCCCAGTGGTGGTGGTCTGGGGAGGACAGACTCATGCTCAGTGGTGGCAGTGGCTAACATCAGTCCCGGTGAAGGTGCTCCTGGGGGTGAACAGACTCATTCTCAGTGGTGGCAGTGGCTAACATCAGTCCCAGTGGTGGTGGTCCAGGGGGCAGACAGACTCATGCTCAGTGGTGGCTGTGGCTAACATCAGTCCCAGTGTTGGTGGTGGTCTGGGGGGACACACCGCCTTTTAACAACTTCAATTAAAACTTGCCAACATTAACCACGTCATCATCCTCATAAAGAAAGCTGCCCTCACAGTCATCTATGTCAGAGGTCTGACCACTGGGAAATTCTTTCTCCATTGTGTCATCATCTATGTCAATGGTGGGCCGTTTCATGCTGCCACTGCCAGTGTCACCAGGATGGTCTATTTCTACATCACCAAAACCACCATGACGAGGCTGGGGTACACATACCGAGGTTGCAGTCTGTGCTGGTATGTGCCTCTCATTCATTTTAATGAATGTTAGCAAACTAACATTTGCAGGAGAGAGGTTTGTCCAATGATCCCTGACTATTGCACCTGCTGAGTTACCCTCTTGACACTTACACTGGAGGGTGGGCATGTGAGGTACTTCAGTGCCACTGCAGTCAGCTCTGGTGATTCACTGACCTTTCCACTCCAGTACAAAAGAGGATCATCAGTTATTGACAGATGCCTGTTTTCAGACTAATATGACTCAACCATTCTATTTGCCACACTACGTCCAGTGGTTGATGCATAATACTGTTCTCCAGAATCATTTATTTCACAAATCCCCACTTGGGACAAAGCCTCCCAAAGTGGGTTGACATCAACCGCTTTGGATGACAGACCACCTGGAACTGCAGTCCTCTTCCCCTTGCAGGATATGCTTGATGGTCCTCCATGTACACCTTCAGCCGGATTATGCTGCTGAGGTTTGTTGATCTTGGCATGTGACTTCTATGCCCCATAAACCAAGCGCACCAGTTGACCACTGATATTTTTTACCTGTAAGGCTCTCCCTCCATTACTGATGCAATTCCACTTTTGTATCGTGGGTCCAGCATTGTTGCTATGGCGAAGTTGTCACTATGCTAAAGAACTAAAGAAGTAGAACTCTTGTACTTGGACCTTTAATTTAGGGTAATGAAAAACTAACAAACAAAACAAAAAAAAAGTGTGTGTTTGTCTGAGTTAACTAAACTGAATGGTTATCTGAACAGTTATCTAGGTGTAAATCTCAGGTGATTGAAAGGACTTATTAGCTGTGAGGGTTTAAATTACTTAATGAAAGATCTAGTAAGTAGGGGAGTGTGCTTAGCTAGAAGGAAGCTACATTTAAAGACTGCCTTAGAAGGTTCAGCTAATAGCTTGGCAGAAGACACCAGGAGAAAGGACTGCTGTATGACTGGACTTCTCTACTGGGACTATATTGCCCTCCTCCCTCCCACCCAAAGCTAGTTCTGCTTTTATGCACAGGATTTGATGACAACGAGAACTTCCTGTTTAGGAGCAGGAGTAGTGACCACAGAGCCATCAAGACCCACCATCCTAGAAGGGCAGAGTAGCTCCCCAGCCCCTCTGGCTGCTGGAGGTCTGCCTCTGAGCAAGAAGGGGTCTACTGATAAATATGGGATATTCTTGTCTCAGAACAGGACAATCAGGAGCTTAAAGGGCACACAGGCAGAAAGTAAGGAGAGAGAGAGAAAAAACAGAGGAAAAGTAAGGATTGCAAACAGTTAAGGGCCAGAAATAAGACATGAGTTGGGTGGTGCAGTGCAGTGGCTGTGGAGCAGCAGTCTTCCGGGAGACATTCTGTTGGATGCAGTGTTGTCCCATCTGCAGGCACCTCTCTGGGCTGAGGAGGGTTGCTCATTTCCAGGCTGGAGTTGGCCAGGATTTGTGGGACCTCCTCTTCCATCAAGGACCACCAGTGCCACTGCTCTTGCCTCAGGGTTTGCCAAGAAAAAGGTGGTTGGACCACAGTGGGCTCAGGAGGGTGAGGGTGGTGGAACAGGCGCATCCTCAGTTGTACCTTTCCACAATTCCTATGCCATTCTGGCAAAGTGTAGTTCCTCTGTGGAGGCACCACAGTGGAGACCAAGGAGGATGCTGGGAACCTCCACAAAGGAGACCCACAGGAGGTGGCAGAGGACCCCGCAGAAAGCAACTCCTGGTGGGGACTCCATTGGTAAAGGTAGAACTGGGGGAGGAAGGGAGGGTAAGGTGCCTGCCTGGCACCATGGCTTGGAGGGACAGGGCGCGAATCCTCCGGATTGCCAGAGCAGCTGCACAGGGGAGGGAGCTGGATGTTATTGTCCACCTAGGGACAAATGACCTGGCTAAGAAAGGGATTAGAGAAGTGCAGGAAGAGTTTGTGGAGTTGGGGAGGGGCCTTAGACAAGTAGCATGCATGGTAACCTTCTCGGAGGTGCTGCCCATCTATGGCGTAGGAGAGGCTAGGGTGTTCCGCACCATGGGAGTCAATCAGTCATTGAAAAACTGGTGTGGAGCTCAGGGATTTGGCTTCATTGGGGACTGGGGGTCCACCTGGAGTGATGCAAGCCTATACTGGCATGATGGGCTGCATCTGTCCAGGAGGAGAACCACGATCCTAGGTGATAGGTTTAAATGCTTCATTGGCAAGCATTTAAACTAGTCAAGGGGGGGAGGCACTGGAAAGGAGCAGGGAAATCCTAGCCCCCCAAACAATCATGGTAGTAAGTGCAGTAAGCACCAACATAGAGGTGTCGATGAGGGAAAGGGCAGGGGTAAAGGGAAAGTGACAGGCAGAAGGACAGGATGGGGCAAAAGGAGTAGGCCATGAGGAAATGGAGGTAATGAGTACCAGTGCCCATAGTCTGGGCAACAAGCTCCCTGATCTGGTGGCCTTGATGGAAGAGGATGCCTGGATATCATGTGCAGTCACAGAAACATGGTACACAGAGAAGCATGACTGGGATGTTACCATACCGGGTACATAACCTACAGGAGAGACAGGCAGGGGAGAAGAGGGGAGGAGTAGCTCTCTATGTAAGGAAGGGATAAAAGCAACTGAACAAAAGAGTAAACAGGGAGGAGAAGGCATGTGGGTCACCTTGGAGACTGGAAAGGGCACCACAATCCGCACAGGGGTTGTGTACAGACCCCCATGACAGGGGGAGGGACTGGACAAGGTTATGATAGAAGGCATTCTTAGAATGGCAGAGAAAGGGGAGATACTGTTGATGGGAGACCTGAATATGCCAGATGTTCACTGGAGCACATTTGCTGCAGCCACATCCAAGAGCAGGGCCATTCTCAATGCCCTACAAGTGGCAGGCCTCAGACAGCTAGTTTCGGAACCCACTCATGAGGGAGCAATCTTAGACCTCATACTCTCAAATGGGGGCAGTAAGAGAATCTCAGATCTAGAAGTGGGTTGCCATCTGGGAACAAGTGACCATCAAACAGTGTGGTTCACGTTAAACTCAGCTACAAGTCAAAGCCAAACAAAGAGTAGGGGTACTGGACATTAGGAGGCTGACTTTGGCAAGATAGGGAGTGCCTCAAAGCGCTGCTAAACAGGCTAGAAGAGGTGTGGAGCAACAATGGGGAGTCATCAAAACTGCCATCACAGAGGCAACAAACCTTTGTGTGAAGCAAATAAACAAATCAAAATGAAAGAAAAAGCCACTATGGTTCTCAAAGAGTGGCTGTGAAAGTCAGGAAGAAAAATATAGTATTCGGTATAAAGGAAACACAGAAGGAGCAGGACAGAGAGCTGTGCCAGTTAAAGCAAAAGGAAGCGGGAGGAAGTCAGAATAGCAAAGGTCCAAACTGAGGAAAAGATAGCCAACTCAGCTAGAAGGGATAAAACCTTTTATAGGTACATCAGCGGCGTAGAAAGACAAAGGAGGGATAGTGAGGCTGAATAGAATGAGCAGTGGGTGGGCAGAGGGGACAGTGAAAAAGCAGGGATACTGAATGAATATTTCTGCTCAGTATTCCAAAAAGAGGAGGAAGTGCCTAATCCAATTGAAAGCACTCTTGATAGAAGTCGATCCAGTCCTTTCACAGAAGAAAAGGTTCTGCAAGAACTCCTAAAACAACTAAGGTGGACAAAGCAATGGGTCCTTATGGAATTCACCCAAATTCTAAAAAATTAAGGAGGAACTAAGCGAAACCACTGGCTACTCTTTTTAATAAATCATAGGAGGATGGTGTGGTACCCGAGGACTGGAGGAAGGAGTGTAATTCCCTTCAGAAAGTGGGACCAAGACAGAGGCGAAAACTACATACCTGTCAGTCTGACCTCTGTGGTAGGGAAAGTGATGAGTCACTTCTGAAGGAAAGAATAGTTGAGTACCTAGAGGCCAGTGGGGCTGGGACCCAAGGCAGCATGGGTTCCAGCGGAAAGTCATGTCAGATGAATCTAATAGATTTCTTTGACTGGGTGACCAAAGTAGTGAACCACGGAGGGCTGTGGACATGGCCTACATAGACTTTAGCAAGGCATTTGACACAGTCCACAAAAGATTAATAGTCAAATTAACTAGCCTGGGAGTGGGTCCCAGGGTGGTAGCCTAGGTAAAATATTAGCTGCACAACAGGACACAGAAGGTAATTGTAAATGAAGTCACTCTGAAGAAAGAGGGGCTACTAATAGAGTCGACAGGGTTCAGTATTGGGTCAGTCCTTTTTAGTGTCTTCATCAAGCGACATTGCAGAGGGACTGGAAGGAAAAGTATGCCTTTTACAGATGACACAAAGATCTGCAACAGGGTTGATACACAAGGAGGCATGGAAAGGATGAGAAGGGACTTGGCAAGGTTGGAGGAAGCGGTCAGAGTATGGCAGCTAGGATTCAATGCAAAGAAGTGCAAAATAATGCACCTGGAAACAAGAACCCAGGAAGAATACACAATGTGGGGAGGTAGTAACAACAACAAACAAGCATTTGTCAATGCGAAGCGTTAAGCTTGCAGGTGTTTGCAGTGGTGTTTAGCATGTATGGTGCTTACCCTAATGCCCTGTGCAATTGCTGGTATTTCACAATAAATTGTCAGCATGACCTTTTGTTACCCCATTGTGTGCTACATAGGCAGAAACACGTTTTGGGCAGGATGTGAAAAATGACAGCTGTACTCTCATAAGGAAGTGGTAAAATGGCAATGTTGAAAATCTGGAGTGGAAATATTGAAAATTCGCAAACCTAGGGCGTGCGTGGGAACTGTGTAATGCAGCTGGTAAAACAGTGATTGTTAGGAATTTTTCACCGATATTGTCAACATTGGCAGTTTAAAACTCTGCTAATGAACAGTGACACTGTGATTTTCTTAATATGTCCCACACTGGGTTCGCACACCGACTGTGCCATTAATAACGCTACATGAGTGGAAACACATTTTGGGCAAGATGTGAAATATGACAGCTGCAGTGCTACAGGAGGTGTGGTAAAATGGCAATGTTGAAAATCTGGGTGAAAATATTGAAAATTCGCAAACTACGGCGCTGTAGGAACTGCATAATGCAGACTCATGAAACAGTCATATTTAGGAATCTTTTCACCAAATTTTCAGCACAGCCATTTTAAGACCCCTGCTCATGATCAGTGTCACTGTGATTTTCTTAATGTGTCCCATACATTGAGTTCGCACACCGACTGCGCCATTGTGCGCTACATGGGCAGAAACACATTTTGGGCAGGATGTGACAAATGACAGCTGTACTGCTCATGAGGAGGTGTGGTAAAATGGCAATGTTGAAAATCTGGAGTGCAAATATTGAAATTTCGCAAACATACAAGCGTGCGTAGGAACTGCGCAATGCACGCTCGTAAAACAGTCATTTTTAGGAATTTTTTCACCAAATTTTCAACATAGACATTTTAAGACCTATGCTCATGAACAGTGTCACTGTGATTTTCTTAATGTGTTCCATACATTGATTTTGCACACCGACTGCGCCATTGTGCGCTACATAGGCGGAAACATGTTTTGGATGAGATGTGAAAAATGACAGCTATATAACTCATAAGAAGGTGTGATAAAATGGCAATGTTGAAAATCTGGGTGAAAATATTGAAAATTCGCGAACTACGAGCCCTGCGTAGGAACTGCATAACGCGTGCTAAATAAAACAGTCATTTTTGGAATTTTGAACAAATTTTCAACATGAGGTTTTGGGACCTTTTCATGAATAATGTCACTGTCATGGTGTTATTTGAGGCTGATGGGTGATTTAGGTGCAGTGACTGCACAGTGCCTCGCGAAATCACCCTTGGGACTGAATAACACCATGACAGTGACATCGATCATGAAGTCCCAAAAAACCATGTTAATCTGGTGCAAAGAATTCAAAAACTGAATAACTCTGATAAGTTGAACCCCATCAGCCCATTATACAGCTTACGGCATTTCACTCAGTTAGCGATGCGCCTTTGAAGAGTGCAGGCGTGTTCCCGGTCACACGAAGATCGTCGCGCGGTCTGGAGGTAAGTATGGGGTGAGGGGTGTGTGGGGAGGCTGGTTGCGCCGGTGGGTGGGTGTGGGATGTGGGAGGGGGTTGGGAGGCAGCGCCGGGAACAGTTTTGTTTACAGGCTAAAAAAGGCGATGTGGGGCGTTTGCCACGCTGGGTGGGCTCCCAAGCGTGGCCAGAAGATAACTGGGGGGCTGAGGACCGGCGAGGAGTTGGGCACCCCATCGGCGAAATAAAACAAGCGTTTGCCACGCTGGGGTGGGCTCCCAGAGCGGCAGCAGGATACTTTGGGGGCCATGGAGCCGGCGGGGATTGGGCACCCCGATGGCAAACAATGTTTGCCATGCTGAGGTGAGCTCCCAGCATGGCATGAAAGCTTTGGGGGTGGCATGATGGGCGTGCTCGGGGAGGTAGCGCATGGCGTGAGGGCGGCTCAGTATGGCAGCGGTGTTTTCTTTGCAGCAGAGGAACACCGCTGTTATGACTGCTACCTGGTGCAGGACCACCACTCCTGCTCAAGGGAGCAGTGCATTGGGTGGAGGGGCACACCTCTAAGTGATAACTGCTCCCAAAATGTTCACTAGCATGCCGCAGAGTGAGCGTAAAAGGAAAGGGACCTGGGGGTAATCATATCAGATGACCTTAAGGTTAGCAAGCAATGTGAGAAGGCAGTAGGGAGGGCTGGGGTATACTGGGATGCATAGGGAGGCATCAGCAGCAGAAAACAGGAAGTTGTTATCCTCTGTACAGACAGTTGGTGAGACCCCATCTGAGTACTGCATCCAGTTCTGGAGACCCCATCTTCGCAAGGACATAGACAGGATAGAGGCAGTCCAGAGGAGGGCAACTAAAATGGTGCAGGGTCTGCAAGAGAAGCTGTATGAGGAGAGACTAAAGGAGCTTAATATGTATACCCTTTAGGAAAGAAGGGAGAGGGGGACATGATAGAAACTTTTAAGTACCTCAGTGGAATCAACAAAGTCCAATGAGGGTAGCATCTTTCAGAAAAAGAGACGTACGAGAACAAGGGGACACAATTTAAAGATAGAAGGGGGGCAGTTCAGGGGCAATGTGAGGAAGTATTATTTCACAGAGAGGTAGTGGATGCATGGAACAGCCTTCCTGAGGAGGTTGTGGGGTCTAAAACTGTGGGAGAATTCAAGAATGCATGGGACAGACATAAGGCAGTTCTTGTGGGGGGTAGAAAGAAATAGGTTGTTGGTTAACTAGGATCTGCGGCCTATCCTGTAGGTAGGGAAATGGGCAGAGTAGATGGGCCAAGCGGTCCTTATCTGCTGTCAAA
Organism: Neoceratodus forsteri; assembly: GCA_016271365.2. Classification (NCBI taxonomy): domain Eukaryota; kingdom Metazoa; phylum Chordata; order Ceratodontiformes; family Ceratodontidae; genus Neoceratodus; species Neoceratodus forsteri. The sequence continues at coordinate 1,438,287,770 of CM057459.1, forward strand.
GTCTATGTTTCTATGTTATGCTGAATGCTCACAATGTGACTATTCTGGTTGAATACTGTCAGCATGTGTTGCAGCAACATACTGCTAGCACTGTCTCCGGCAACATTAAGGCCATGCTGTACATTCACCAATGTCTGCCTCAGCCACCCACAGCAGTGGAATTGATTGGCTAATGGAGGCAGACTCACCACTCACTGCCTGTGTGGCATGTTCAAAAGGCCACAAAATTGTTATTACAGAGTCCATGAGGCACCATTGTTCAGTCATCATAGACTTGGAGGCCCTGGAACTGTCACGGCTAGTGTGCATCACAAGATATTCTGAGATGGCTTTGTACTGTTCATACAACCTCTTTGCCATGTATAATGTGGAGTTCCATCAGGTGACAACTTCCAGCTTCAAGCAGTGCTGAGGCAGACTGTTTTGCATCTACAACTGCCGCAGTTGGTCACGGGCCTTTCCAGATTGTGAAAAGTGAGAGCAGATACGGTGTGCAATGGTCAGCATTTCCTTTACATCAGGGTGCTGCAGAAACTCCTGCACCACAATATTTTAAACAGTGGACAATGCATGGAACATGAAAAAAAACACCATTGTGATGCATTTCACCACATTTGACCCATTGTCACTTGCTATGACCCCAGCTCTCAGGGACAGGGGGTTCAGCCACTTGTCAATTTCAGTCAGTACCACGTCCAACATGTTTCCACCAGTGTGTGAGCAGGTCACATTGCACATAGCAATCGTTGCATGCTGTCAAATTCCTGGAAGATTGCTACCATGACAATCCACCTTACTGCACTGATTATTCACACTACCAACATCACAAACAACCCCAAGCACCTGTGCCCAGTGTGTAGTTATACACAGATATGAACTCCCCACTGTTTTGCCACTTGTCCACATATCCATACTTAAATAGAAACATAGAATTTGATGGCAGATAAGGACCGCTTGGCCCACCCAGTCTGCCCATTTCCCTACCTAATGGATAAGCTGCAGATCCTAGTTAACCAGCAGCCTACTTCTTCCTATCCCAACCCCCTAGAATTGCCTTATGACTGTCCCATGCATGCTTAGAATTCCACCACTGTTTTTGACTCCACAACCTCCTCCGGAAAGCCATTCCATGCATCCACAACCCTCTCTGTGAAAAAATACTTCCTTAAATTACCTCTGAGCCACCCCGTCTATCTTCAAATTGTGCCCCCTTGTTCTTGCACACCTCTTTTTTTGAAAGATGCTACCCTCTTGGACTTTGTTGATTCCCTTGAGGTACTTGAAGGTTTCTATCATGTCCCTCCTCTCCCTCCTTTCCTTGAGACTATACATATTAAGCTCCTTAAGTCTCTCTTCATATGTCTTCCGGTGTCGACCCTGCACCATTTTAGTTGCCCTCCTCTGGACAGCTTCCATCCTTGGATGAATGGAGAGGAGGGATGTTGAAGGGCATGTCTTATTGAGTCGGACACAGTACGGAACAACTTGGGGACAGCACGGGTAGAAAAGTATGTCCTGGATGGAACTTTCCATTTTGGACAGGCATGTGCAGCAAACCACCGGAACCCAGAATTCTCCACAAAGGAGAAGAGCAAAAGATCAATTGCCAGCATTTCAGCTACAGCAGCATTAAGTTCACGTGACACTGTATGATTGGGGGGTACTACAGCTTATGCGCAAAAACACTCTGTAACGTGGGCTGACTTAAATGTTTTACATGGGCTATGATGACATTGACAAATGGTTCTGCTCTGTGATGATTCTGAATGGCATTGGCAGGGGGTGGAGTGTGGACGTTTGATGAAGATGGTTGCACAGGTGATGCTGACAAACCCAGAAATGCAGTTATTTTGCCAGATTTGCCAACCGGGGTTGATGTAACACTTGCAGTAGACATACTGCATTCACCACCACCAAAACTGCTGCTCTCACCAGCACTGGACAACATTTCAAAGTCATTATTGTCCTCCACCTCATCATGCCTGTAGTAATCCTCTGCTCTTATTACCGCACTACTGTACACGTTTAATTTACTACTGGACTTAACAGTCATGGAAGGGGATACCATGCTCGTTATGGTTGCTGATGAGGGTGAACGCCCCACTGTGGTATTAGTTGCCATCTTGTGCTGGGTCCACAGTGCCATGTGCCTATTCTTAAGATGTGTATGCTGTCCTCCTGTCCCAAGATGGCTCCCCTTTTTAACTCGACTCACATGCACATGGCAAACCAGGCAGGTTGCAACTGACTCATCATTTGCATCTTGAACAAAAAAATCCCAAACAAGGGATTGTGATGCTCTGCTTTTAACATGTCCATGATGCTACTTAGCTAACTCCGTTTTTTAAAGCACTGAAGTAGAGAGGGGGCAATGTGATGTTTTAGGCACTGCACACCCAGACTGCAACTGGCCACCACGACTACCTATCATTATTACTGGGCCAGACTCATCATCATCAACTGAAACTGGTAAATCACAAGTTTTTACCGGGGGGGGGGTGGGGATTACTGCAAACAGACCCAGACACAGGAACCTTGAATTTTTTTTCTCCGGTTCCCAACTGGGGTCCATTACATCATCATCATATTCATCAACATCACACACATCCACATCTTCTGCTTGGATGCTGGCATGTGGACTGCATGTTGCAACCACAGCAACATCATTGTCATCATCACATTCATCATCAGCATCTACACCACCATCACCTGATATTTTTTCACCACACTGTGAATCACTGCATGGAAAATGCGTGATATGAACCGCCACAGTGGATGAAATATCACATTGTGTGCTATCGTTGACATGATTATCAGAATCCTCAGGTTCATTTACTGGGATGTTACTGGGAAGTATGACATCATCTACACTGCCACTCACTTGCACTGCTTCACACTCCACTATATTTTTGGATATGGTACACTGGTCAGAATTCAAACTTGAGGCAGCAATACTCATACTACCACCACCAGCAACTGCACTAATACCACTGGCTGGGACAACATAATCTCCTCCAACTTTGAGTGAAGCCACAGATCGGACTGTAAAAAATACTACAGGAGAAATACCTTTCCTTACATCAGCAATGCACTTCTGCGTCTGCGTACTACCATGCCCACAGACTACCTTATCTCACTGGCAGCAGTGCCATGGTGAGAACCAGCTTTGCTTGCACGTCTCTCTGTGGGCATTTTGGGGGATCAACAACAATATTATAAACAAATTTGGACTTTGGTATGTTCATTCTCTGATTTGGGGGATGATGGATGTGAAGCCAAAAAAAACAACTATGACTTCAGCAACAGATAGAGACGATTACACAATGAAAACAACTTAACTAACCAGTGGTGCTGAGGTCACAAACAATCCAATCTGGTAAAAAATTCCTTTTGCCGATGGGGTTGGGGGGAGCACTGACTGCATAGTTTTACGGCAGTATAAGCAGCAAAACAAAGAACAGATACCACGATCGCAGTACAAAATCAGGCAGCTGCAGTGGATAGCAGGTTTACACTGCTGCGCCTGCAATTACACTAGTCTGTGGCACAATAAAAGGTGTATTCTTTGATGTCACGCAACACACACCCACAGAACAGTTTGTCTACAATGGTGAATGAGTAATGAGTAGCAAATTGAAAAGTTCAGCAATATGCCACGTATTGTAATGTAAACAACCTGAAATTACGAATTGCTGCACCAGATCCACACAACACACAATCAGCAAGAAAAGTTCAACAATTACTGACAATATTACTGTCTGAACATTAACACAGTCAGATATATAACAAAAATATAACCAAAAAACAAAGAAATCACCATTTCTCCAACTTAAATCTACCTACACCACAGATACGCCCCTCCCCCAAAGCACACTTTCACTGTCTTTCACTACACACACTCAATGTTGTACAATAACATTCAAAATCCACACAAAAACAAAAATGCTCGATGATATGCGCACAGGAGAGTTTCCTGCAAGCGATGAACTAAAGTTTGAGCCCCCCAAAAAATACAAAAATGCTTTTTAACAGCTTTTGGAAGGTTTGAATCACAGACAGCTCTCAGAGCACACTGTCTCCTACAGCTTCTTACACACGCTACCCCAAACTGAGGCTGTGCAGATCAATATAGAGCCCAAGTGACCTGAAATCCCATGAAACACTGCAAAATTCGCCTTCGGAGCTTAAAAACAAGGCAAAGTGAGGCGAAGTACATTGCTCTCAATGCACTTTGCTTTAAGATTTGGTGGAGTAGTGGTTTGGCAGAGTAACGTGAAGTCATTGTTCTCAATGGACTTCGCATTACTCATTACGACGCAAAGTATTCCACTTCACGTTGTGGAGCACTCCATGAATCTGCCTTTACTCCGCAAATCACTTTGCGGAGTGGATTGAGCCCACTTCACCCACACTAGTTATTGGCTTCCCTTGCACTTAAGCTTCTGTAAAAAAAGCATCTCAGGTGCCCCTGGTTTAACTCTCAGGACATGCCTATAAAATGACAGCAAACACACTCCTCCACAGTAGGGCCTAGCTGCTAAACAATAAAAATGCAAATAGATTTGAAACTGCAGCACTCAAGTTACGACAGATTCTGAAATAAGATAAAACTCCTTAAAATACAGGAGTCCATATTCTTTTGAATACTGCTCAAAGGAGGCTTCATGAAGTCTGCCGATTTTGTAAAAGTTCGTGGGATAAAAGGGCAGCACATTTATAGCTACCACACATTTCCATAAACAAATACAGCAGAGACCAGAGAAAATCATTTTCATTTTACAAAATACTCACTAACCTGGCCATTTATACATTTAATCATTCATTCGGCTCCTTAAACGAGGAGGCCGGCCAGGAACCAAGTCAATTAAGCATTTGTTGTTTTGCTTCTTAAACTAGGAGTTCAGTCAGGCTATAATTATCTTTCATTATAGGCCATGACTCGTTTATCCGATAGAAAAAAGCTGTGAAAACCATCACAGACAATAAGTTTCCAATGTTCTAATGTTCTGCCCAATGTTCCAGACATTTTTATAAACATCAAAAGTCAGGGCTGGCCCATCGGTGCAGCAGTTGGATTTCTGCTTGTGACGCCAGTGACCCGGGTTTGGGAATGAGCCCGGGAGCTGGATGGCTGGCCAGGAGGAGAGGACTTGAGCGTCCTATGGACTGCTCATCCTCTCCGGGGGGAGGGGGGTACCAGAGCTTGGCTCTTGTCTGGCCCCAGGTGGAGACCCGAGGTACAGCAAGCCTGATGCTCCAAACAGAGGGGGCGATGTGCCAGACATTGGCTCTTCTGTGCCTTGATGTCCGGGGACCTGGCACGTCGAGGACATCAGGAAAAACACCTTGCAGCCTCCCAGTAGATGGAGCACCAGGCCCCTACCTTCAATGCCCCTACCTGCCCAGAGACAGCGTGCCAACAATACACAGAGAAGCATCGGGGTGCAAGGACTCCCACCCCGTACCCGGCCTGGGGGTACAGCCATGGCTCCATGGGGGACAGACTGCACCGGCCACCAGGTAGGTGAGCGAGGGCTGATAAGGCAGTAGGTGTCTCCCGAAGTGGGGGAGAGCTGCAAGGAGGGAGAGAATAAAGAGAAAAAAAAAACTTCAAAAGGTAGTTCGCCCTGCTGTTAATTTCACAGCCCAACAATTAATTCCTTGGTTGTAAATACTGAAATTTCCAGGCTTACCATTCCTATGAGAATCAGACCTTTCTGCAAAAATTTCCATTCTTTTATATCTAGAGGAAAACAGTACTCTTTAGCCTCTTAAAATACTCCACAAACCATCAGCTCCCCTGTTTCGAGGCATCTATAGGATACATGTTACCCTGCCGGCTTAAGCTTAGAGGAGTGCTTCTTTCTGTCTCTTCTCTCTCCTCTTGACCATTCGAAGGTACTGGAAACAAACAGACCTGAAAAATAAGCAGAATAAAATTGCTCCACTGAGTGTAGTAACCTCAGGGTAGGCTTAATCAAAAAGAAAAGCGATCCCCCCCGCCGGGCAACTATGGCATACCTTTAGCATGTCATAATCGGGTATGTTAGCATTAAAAATGCTATTCACACTCTTCATGTTCCTCTCTTTGCAGGGTCTCTCAGGTCAGGTTATCAAAGAGCAGCACCAATTTCCTTGCTAATATGCAGAGGCTGTAAATTAAAATTGTTCCAGTTTCAGTCATAAAATTCAGCCCCAGCTCTTCCAGCTGGGATAAAGCGAGAGCCCTCTCGCCCCATGAACTCCCCCAGCGTCTCCAGAATGCCAGAGTCTATCGGCCTACATGCTCACAACCCCCGTCAGCACAAACACATGACAAGGATCTAGGCAAAGGGAGAAAAAAAACTTTCCCACTCTGCTCTGCACTCCTAAATTCAGCCGAGGAGTCATAAAAAAACAATTAACCGACAAAAACATCAGCTGGTCTATATATCTCAGCAGTAAAGACAATTTCCAGAAACTCCGATTTGTTTTTCATTAGTAAAATAACAATCGTTTCATTCATGAATTATTGAAGCTGAACAGGGAGAGTAAAATAAAAGATGGCAATCTTTAAGTAAGAGCCCGTTGATAGCGTGGTGTGGCGTGGAGTGGTGCAGCAGCACGGCCATCTTGCTGCACCTCCCCCCCCAACACCATGTTTCTGCAATGGCCACTAGATTCAGGTGAGCCTCTGCCATGGTAGCCTCCCGGTCACATATTATGTTTTGGAGGCTTCTGACATTAGCACTCATGGCTCGCCACATTTTCTCACCCCCACCTTATGCCCCTACTTTCCATTCTTGCTTATCCATACTACCACCTGCTATTCATGCTAGCCTAAACATTTTGATTACCCTGTTCCTTTGACCCTTTGATCCCCTTACCTCCCCTTTCCCAAAGCAGATGAAGACCAGAGGTCAGAGCAGAGGTTAGAACATCCCTGGCATGGATTACGGTCTGAGGAGAATAGGTTGACTCTGAGAACTCACTATGGTGGGTATGAGGACAATTTCCCCCAAGGAGGCAGTTTTTCTGTCCAGGGTGATTGCTGCAGGAAGGAAGAGACCAGCTAAACTCTACCGGACTGTAGACAGGCTACTTCACCCAGCCTGCCTGCATCTGGGAAGGGTAAATTCAGCCACTAAGTGCGAGTAGTTCACTCTGTTCTTCTCTGATTGAGTGTCCTCCATTAGGTCCAGGATCTCCCCAACAAGGTGGTCTCAATTCCACAGTAGCAACATGATTATCTCTGGAAGCACTCCCCTTGTCTGGATTGAGTTTAGACCAGTGGAGGTGCAAGAGGTCTGTGGGGTGATTTCAAAGCTGCAGCCCACACATTGTGAGTTGGACCTGGGCCCAACTCATCTCCTGGTGGGATGTGTCACGTCTGTAGGTCCAGTGATCGCCATGAAACTCTGGTGCTTGTTTTGGAGGGACTGTTCCCTAATACCTTGAAAGAAGTGCTGGTGAAGGCCGCTTGAAGAAACCATCTCCCGACCCTGATGTCTTGGTGAATTATAGACCAGTCTCGTAACCATACCTTTTTGGGTAAGGTTATTGAGAAAACAGAGGCTCTGCAGCTTAAGGCACACCCACAGCCTTTGACATCTATGTGAGCCTCCATTTGGGATATAGATCCAGGCAGAGCACTGAGACTGCATTGGAAAAGGTGCATAATGATCTCTCAGTGCGAGAGATAGAGGAGAATGGTCAGTTCTTGTTTCCCTCAGTCTCTCTCTTCAGCATCTGACCCTGTGGACCATGTGGTATTGTTGGATCTCTTAAGGGAGCTCTGTGGACTCACTGGCTCTGCCATCAGATGATTTGAATCCTTTCTCACAGACAGGATACAGAGGGTGGTGATGAGGAGCTTCTCCTCCCACCCAAAGCCCCTGCTCTGTGGAATTTCCCAAGGCTCGATCCTCTCGCCCATGTCGTTTACAGTGTACATGCAGCCCCTGAGTGAGATCAGTAGATGTTACAGTGTGGAGTTTCACTGTAATGCAGATGACACCCAACTGTATATGTCATTTGTTCTAGGGACATGTGATGCAGTGGTGGTGCTAAATAAATGTCTAACCAACATCCAGGACTGGAGGCCCTCTAACTGGTTGAGGCTCAGTTCAGATAAGATAGAGGTGCTGGTGATTGAGCATGGTCACCAGCTGGATATGGTTGCTGTGGGTGCAGGAACATGCTTGGTGCTTGGTCCAGCCCCTATTACAGCATCCGCAAAGTTAAAAAATCTGTGTGTGATCCTGGACAATGGACTGACATTTGAGGCTCAGGTGTATCTGTTGTCTGGAATTGTTTTTACCCCTTTCCAGCCATTAGAGTGCCAGCATTAGTGCACCATCACATCAGGGTGCTGATTTTGGGATTTACGCCCCCTCCCTGGGGTTCTCCCCCCTCGGAGTTAGAATAATAATAAAGGGGGAGTGTGAGGGACATGGGGGTGCAGCCCCCCATAAAAATAGGGGTTGGTGAAATCATGACTTGGCACCCTGATAACCGGGTGCACTAACACCGGTGCTCTGAATGGATGGAACCATTTTTACCACCTTAGGAACATTGATTGAATTAAAGTCGTAATCCCCCCAGACGATCTGCCCTCACTAAGTCACACTTTCGTGATATCCAGAGTTGACTGTTGCACGCTTTCTACCTTGGGATCTGTTGAGGGCTCCTGTATCACCTACAGCTAGTGAAGAAAGTGGCAGCCAGTTTGCTGACAGGTCTTTTGAGGTCTTGTCATATGACCATGGGCTTGCATGATCTGCAATGGTTGCCAGTGAGGTAGAGGATCACCTTCAATGAGGGTCTACTCACCTACAATGCCCCTTACAGACAGAACCCTGGCTACCTGAGTAACTTCCTGACTCCTGCCAGTTCCTTGTGCTCTCTCTGCTCCTCCTCTGAGGGCATCCTAGTGGTTCCCAGAGCCCAGCTTAAAATGTTGGGAGATCACTCTTTCGAGGTGGCAGCACCAGCCCTGTGGAACTCACTTCCATGGTCCTTGAGGGAGGCCCTGTCAGTGGAATCTTTCAAAAGGGGTCTGAATGCATATCTGTTTAGAGAGGCGTTTGGGATTTTGTGACATTTTTTCTTTTGCTAGCCTAGCTGCTGTATTTATTTAATGCTGGATTTTGTATGCCTTTTAACTCATCATTTATGACACTATTTTAATTCTTGCCTGTATCCTGTACAGCACCTTGTGCTTCAGGGAAAGGCCATTTAAGAAATAAAACCTTTCTTACGTACTTACTACTTACAGTTCTGTCCTTTTCCCTTTCTTTTCCTGTCTGTGTCACTGACTCCCTGTGATGCTGCCCTTGGGGTAGTGTCACCCCTTAGTATTTGTATTTGCTCCTCTGTCTTCCTATCATCTGGAGGACAAGCAAGTGCTTCTCCCTAGTTTTTCTGCCTCTCCGGCTACTTTAAATACTCATCTAAGTAGCATCTAAATCTCCCAACAAGCTCCGCGGCCCCCTTCCTAGAAAGATAGAGGCCCACATCTCTCCAGGTTGATATTCCAGTCCCTGATATAGCCAATGCCCTCCTCTATTCACCATGCCTTTAGTCAGTCATTAAAGTTCCTGGTGGGGAGGTCCCTTGCCTGACTCCTGCCCTTTATAGGCAGCATCTTGGAGAGTATTACCACATATGCTATATGCGTGAGAGACCTCCCCAGCTCCCTGATGTTCCCCTGCACTACCCCTCTACTTTCTCTTCAACTAGGCCATTCCTCCCAAGATGAACAATGACATTCAACAGCTCCTTCCCAGCTCCAAACACACAAGGTAATGCACTAACTGGAACAGGTGCTGAGTGCAGCTCAAGTAGTAGTAGTAGTAAGTAGAATAATATATTTTATTCATGGCATGAATACAGATTGCCCAATGAGCAAATCTCATTTTCAGTGAGGTCCTTGGTGCAAAATATTGCAAAAGAACATTAGTCATGTCTTACATACATTATTCTGCTGCTCTATAACATGTTTCAAGCATATCAAAACACATATAACATGCTGTATACATAAGACAAGTATAGATCACACACGTAAACCTCCCAAAATCACCTTGCAGAGGCAACTAAACAGAGGAGGCTTAGAAAATCTCAAAGCCCACCTATCTACCAGCAATTGGCTCCCCATTTACACCACGCAGTCTGTAGACCTGGCACTCTCCCACTTTATAACCACTTTCAACAATGCCTGTGACATTTTCGCTCCCCTCTCCAAGCAAGTAGTGAAAACCAGAACCACATCCTGTATCACACCCTCACTACTTAATCAGCTCCAACAAAGGGATAACCTATGGCATAAGGCCCTTGACTCCCAAGGCACACAGGATAGACAACTATACCGGGAGGCCCGCAACAAATGTACCTGGGCCTTACGGCAGGTGAAAGCTACTTACTACCAACAAGCCCTAAACTCCTCCTGGGGAGATGGTAAAAAATTCTGGAACAATATAAAAGAACTCAGTGGGAAATCCCACTCCCCCACCCCCACTCAGCTCACAATAAATGGGGATATCACCCAGAATCCTTCCACCATCGTAGAAGCCCTCAACTCCACCTTCTCGGACCTCTCCCATATACTCCCCCCAAACTACTTCCACCCTGTCCTCCCCACCCTCCTCCCGACACCTCGTGTAACAACAATACGATACCCTTTAGGCTAAGTGTCATCTCCTGCCTTGAGGCAAAATACTACATTTCCAAAGCTATTGCCAATACCCGACACAGCAATGATTCCCTAGATCTTAAACACATTCGGCTGACCCTGGATGTCACATTACCCCATCTCACTAAAATTCTCAACCTCTCACTATGCCTAGGTCAGTTCCCCTCAACCTGGAAGAGAGCCATAATCACACCTATTCTGAAGAGCGGTGACTCCACTAACACAAGCAACTATAGACCAATTTCATACTTCCACCGCTCTCCAAAGCACTGGAACAAATAGTTTCGGATCATCTTACTGAACACCTAACTAAACACAACCTTCTCTGCCGGGAACAGCATGGTTTCTGGACCGGCCACAGTGTCGTCACAGCACTTACTGAGCTCACCTCGTTCATCCATGAGGTCCTAGACCAAGGCTCTATAGCGGGGGCGATCTATGTGGATCTGACCAAGGCATCTGACACGGTCAGTCATGAGCTACTGCTTTGTGTCCTTCCACAACTAAATGTGGTCCCTGAGGCTACTGCCTGGTTCAAGGATTACCTCTCAGGCTGGTCACAACAAGTCAGGATAAACACCACCATCTCCTCCTGCAAAACAGTTTGCTCTGGGGTCCCGCAGTGGTCTATACTCGGCCCTCTACTATTCACCCTCTTCTTAAACTCTCTCCCCAAGTCATGCAGCAGTCACCTACTACTCTATGCTGATGATTCGGTAGTGTTTTGGAAACATCCACAGCCGAGCACCCTCCAACTAGCCCTAAGGGTTTCTTCAGGGAGCTAGAAACCTGGTTCACTGAACACCGCCTGATCATCAACTATCAAAAAACAAAGTCCATGATTTTTGCACACCGTCAAAGCCCACACAGTCAGTTGGCACTCCTAATCAAAAACACACAAGGCCCCCCACTTGAACATGCTACATGTTTTAAATACCTGGGAATCACATTAGACATCTCTCTCCTACCATAGTCAAATACAACTTCTCTCCTCCGCTGTCAACGCTAGTGTGGGTATCCTCTACAGACTTAAACACTGCTTACCCACACAGGCCATGCATCTTGCAGTCTCCTCCTCAATCCTCTCCCTAGTAGACTACGGGATAGTGATATATGGCTCTGCGTAACCCATCACCCTACGTAGCATTAACACTGCTTTGAATAAAGCTGGCCGCCTAGTCACCGGCAGTGACAGATTAACTCTTACCTGTGAGCTCTATGCTTTGGCTGGTTGGCTAAACTTCCAAGGAAGACTAAAGTACCACTCCTGCGTCCTTGCGAAAAAAATACATCTCCAGCTAGCTCCCATCAGCCTTCTCTCTATTGTCAGTGCAGTCCCCCTCAGGCGTAATACAAGACTCGCAGCAAACTCCTTATTTCTGGACCCCCATTGTAGCACATCCCTTGAGCAAAGATCCTTCTGCTACCATGCCCCTCTTTGGCTCAGTACTCTACCCCCCCATCTCTCAAGACCCATAGTCTCTTCCTATTCAAAACAGGCCTCAAAGCACTACTCCTTGAGTCAGAAACATGTGACTGTGGCTAACACTCTGCCCTTCTCTTGGGTTTTCAAACCCCCCAAATACCTGACACAGGGTCTCTCTAGATCCCATGAATCAGCGTCCTTCACATTCTCTGTCAAGGGATATCCAGAATGCTGCCTACTACTGTCACCGGTTAATCTAAGTTAATGCCTGGACTGCACTACCAGTACTGTTATGTGACTACTGCTTGTTTATGTGCGTTTTCTGTATTTGTTTACCCTCCACCCTCTGTAACCGACGTGAAGCCTGTGCAAAAGAGTCTGTGACTCAAAGGATTGTAATTCCAATTATATTCAATAAATAAATAAAAATAAATATAGTGCTGTTCAATTGTTGTAAAGAAATACCAGTACGGACATATATATAATTAAGAAGGGCACTCTGATGTTAGTATAAATATTTAATCCACTTCTGCTGCAAGGCAACATTGTGTAGATTTCTTACTTGGCTCTGATACCCTTGGGATGCCTCTGATATAATTTGTGCCCTATCTGAGGCAAAATCTCTCATGCTAATGATCTGTTGTCTCCCGGTATAGTCTGAAAACCATTTCAAGATGGTAGGTGACAAATCAAGAACTTTCAGCTTGGAGAGGAGGATGTTGTGATCCAGTGTATCAAAAGCCTTTGATAGATCAATAAAAACTGCTCCTAACAACATCCTCCTGTTCAAGTCCTCTTGCCTCTTGCCCACTTCCTTGATTAATGCTGTTGTGGTACCATGTTTTGGGCAGATCCGAGACTGAAAATTACTTTCTATGTTATTATTTTCCAAAAAACATTTCATTTGACACTAAACAACCTTTCCAGAATTTTGGATACTGTTGAAAGAAGTGAAATTGTTCAATAATTCTCTATTTATGATTTGTCACTCACTTTATAAAGCGTGATGACTTTAGTCATTTTCCGTGCCACAGAGAATTCGCCGAAGTTCAAGTACATATTGAAAATATTGGTCAAAGGTGCTGAAATTACAGGGGCAGTATATTTCACAGCAGGAGTGGGATTCTGTCCCATCCAACTGCTTTTGAAATATCTATATTATTTCACTCTTTAATTACTTCAACTCTAAATACAAAACAGCTTGAAATTAATGTACACGTGCCATACGGAATGCGAAAAGCAAATATTTCAGGGAGGCCTCTCCAACACATGGGGGGATGGGAAAAAATTCTGGAGTAACATGAAAGACCTCACAGGGAAAGACCCTAAATCTCCACCCACCATGCTAAACATCGTCGTAACTCTTACGCTTGACCTTGGTACTATCACCAACATCTTCAACAATGCGTTTTCAAACCTGGACAGTGTACTACCTCCGGATTTTTGACACCCCTTCTACCAGCACTCACCATGACACTGCTGGCACCGATTGCTCACTCCTGAAATTCTACTTCAAAGTGATCTCTTGCTCACTACCGAAATTCTGCTTCAAAGTGATCCCAATGTACTTAGCCCCTACATATATTTGCAAAGCCATCCACAATACAGGATACAGCAGTGACTCCCTCGACCTGAAGCTGACACACTTGTCCTAGATGAAATCCTTGAACCCTGGCAAAGATCTTCAACCTCCCTCTAAGGCTGGCCAATTCCCATCTCTTTGGAAACAGGCAACCATTACACCTGTACACAAAAGCGGTGATAGGTCACTGCATACCAACTACAGACCCATCTCCATCCCCCTCCCCTTATCTAAAGCCCTGGAATGAGTTGTATCAGACCAGCTAAGCTAGTATCTGGTAAAATATGATATCCAGTGCCCTGAACAACATGAATTTATAAAAGGGCAGAGCACTACCACTGCACTACTGGAATTTACGGGATTCATCCACACCACCCTTGACCAAGGAAACTGTGTGGGTACAATATTCATTGACCTTACAAAGGCATTTGATACGGTAAATCATCCACTCCAACTCAGGTAACTGTTAACTATCGGGCTGTCCAAGAATGCCCTGCTCTGGATACCAAGCTACCTTGAGGGAAGGGTCCAGCAAGTTAAGATTGCTGATGTCACCTCTGACAAGAAACTGGTCCTCTCAGGAGTACAGCAGGGGTCCATCCTTGGACCCCTACTCTTTACTCTCTTCCTGAATGGCCTCCCTAGCATCTGCCATCAGAAAATACTTCTCTACGTGGATGATGCAGTCTTTTTTTTCTAGCCATCGTGACACCAAGCATCTAGAAGGGCAGCTACAGCGTGACTTCATACACATTGAGGAATGGTTCAGTTTGCACAAACTTGTCATGAACTATAGCAAGACAAAAGTTATGACTTTCTGCAATGCAAGGACCAAACATAACTCTCTACCCTTCATCATCACTAACCATTCTGGGGTTACACTGGAGCAGGCTCCTCAGTTCAAATACCTTGGCGTTACTCTGGACTGTTCCCTCTCCTACGCTCAGCACATTGACAATGTTGCAAAGGCCGCTAACATACAGAGTGGCCTGCTCCACAGGCACAAACACTGCATGACCACAGAGGCCCTTAGACTGACTGACTACAATTCTGTCACCTCCATCATAGACTATGGGCTCATCATCTATGGCTCGACTTCTCCTACAGCCCTCCACTGGCTCTCAACAAAACAAGCAGATTTCTTGCAGGTGCTGCCTGCCTAACACATGCTGGTGACTTGTACGCCCAGTCGGAGTGGCTCCCTCTCATCAGCAGGATCAAATACCAGGCCTGCATCTTAACCAAAAAGGTTCTCCTTGGGCTCATGCCACCTGGAGTTGAAAAGCTTCTGACTGCCCACTGCAGCACCCAACACACCCGAAGTATGCTGAGTCAAACCTTCCAGGTCCCCAGGTGCCGGACCACTATGGGCCAGAGGTCATTCAACCACAGGGCCCCCCAGTGGTTTAATTCACTGAACAAGGAATCCCTTTCAGCTACTATGCTTGGCCCATTTAAAAGGCAACTACAACTTCACCTCTCTACTACCAGCCAATGTGACTACTTCTCCTAATTGGTTAACCTCTGTACTCACACCTGGCATTGTGTGGCCCTAAACTCCCTCTAGCCAATTATCCTTGTCCTCCACTTTCCTCCCTTTCACCTAACTCCTCCCCTACCTCACCCACACCCTCCCATCTTTTAGCACTTCAGACTTCTGTCCCCTCTACCTTGCACTTCTCATACCAACCACCCCAGACAATGGACCTTCAGCCTGCCCGCTTCTTCCTGACCCCCACCCACCCCTACTGGCTGCTCATCTGGCCTTACTATCCTTTTGTTGTCTCTCTGCTTGAAATACAGTATTTGGTTTTTTGAGACTCTGTATTAATGTTTACCTTTGTTATGTTTGCTTGCATGCATGTGTGAAACCCCCCCTACAAATGGGGGTTCCCGAAAAGTCTTCCTTGAGCTTGCCTAAATGATCACTGCCAGGTTGGTGTCCTGCGTTTTAGCAGTTTAAATGTGATTGCCAGAGAGTGCCTGTATAGCCTCTGTGTACTGTCTCTTTAAGGGAAAACTCCACCCTCATATCTTTTAAATGTTATTTATTCCCATGTCAATAGACAACTCTTTTCATAGAAACATAGAATTTGATGGCAGATAAGGACCGCTTGGCCCACCTAGTCTGTCATGTAGCTGTTAAGGATGTATGCAAATGTTTTAGTCTGTTTTAACAGTTCATACTAGGCCCTGTGACTGCCCTGGGAGTCTCCATTTTATAGTTGTTGAAATCTCATTGTCCCTGACAGCTGCATTAGCATATGAGAACATGATGCGTAATCATCCTTTAAACTCCCCAGTATGCCTGCCTGCTTAATTAGTTTTAAAAGAAACAAGCTGCAAAAAGGTGTGGAATAGCACATTTACCTTTAGTGAGCTTTGCAAACTGTCTGAGTTATAATGCAGGTTTTTTCCCTTTAAACTTTCCTCAGTTTATGAGTTTCCAGAGAGATTTTGCAGGGTATTTGTTCTTTCAGCATAAAGATACATGGTACAAATGGATGATCTGACACCATGTTCTCATATGCTAATGCAGCTCTCAGGGCAATGTGAGCTGTCTGGAGTCAAAATCTGTAGGAAGTGTAGTTTTGGGCTTTTGGCTCCTTTTTGCACCTTTGCTGTGACTGACAGACAGATCAGCCAACCGAACCTTTTGGATTCTTGGGGAAATTCCCAGGCTTGCTGGCAGTTGAGTCAGATCTAAGTTGGGAGCTGAAGAAGCAACAGCTTGAGACAGTCAAGCAGCCGTCTGAGTAGTTTCGCATGGGAGAACTGTGGAAAGGCCTGAGTTGTGGCCTGCATATCTGCCTGCTGCCCCTGAGAGGGAGAGAAGAGAATTATTTCAGACTAAATTCAAGTTTGTGAGAACGAAGTAAGCCACTGATTTTTTACCAGGCTTATACCTGAAGAAGACTGGAGATTTTGCTGAATGTGATCGGCCTGTCAGGATTTCCAGTGGCTTTTGAATCCCTGGTTTGTGCAGAGACTTTGCGATCGTGACTGGTGAGCAGTTTGCCTGGTACAGTAGAATTTCCTTACATGTAAATGTGCCGTGTATTGAAAGTGGGTCGTGATTTGGTTCCCCACTGTGTGAACTGTGTTCTGCTTGCTGGTACCATAGAATCCTT
Organism: Neoceratodus forsteri; assembly: GCA_016271365.2. Lineage (NCBI taxonomy): Eukaryota > Metazoa > Chordata > Ceratodontiformes > Ceratodontidae > Neoceratodus > Neoceratodus forsteri. The sequence continues at coordinate 1,438,304,578 of CM057459.1, forward strand.
TACATGTAAATGTGCTGTGTATTGAAAGTGGGTCATGATTTGGTTCCCCACTGTGTGAACTGTTCTGCTTGCTGGAAGCTTTATCCAGCCTAATCAGACTGAATCCGTGTTCATCTCCATTCGGCCTGGGCCATGCCACGCTGGCCCTGCCAGACAACCCCACTGCACAGAGAAAGTCACTGATGAGGAACCTGCCTGGGGATCAGCCCCCTGCTCCACGCTTGAACAGGAACGAAGCCTCGGCGAATCGTGTGGTCCCTGCTTCTCCTGGCACTCCAGATCAACCACCTGCTGTCTCAATTTTTGTCCCGACTGTGTCCAGTCTTGGGTATCACGAGTAAATATCAGGGTAGCTCCCTACAACAACAGTTTAATCTAAGTGTGTCATCTGATTGTCTTGTTGTTTCTTTTTCTTCACGAACTGATCCCTCTGACTCTGGATTACAAATAGTGTGTACTGTGCATGTTGTCTTTTCCATCACAGGGCCCCAACCAGCTGCAATGCCAGCCTACCCCAGGCAACAGTCCTGGCTAGCCCATCTCCTCTCCTCTCCACCTGGGTACCCAGAGGGTGTGACTGTTTAGGGACTCTGACATGCGTGCATAACTGTTTGATTGATATAGCCTTTAAATAAATCAACCTGATTATGCCCCTCCCTTGTTCAAGTCCCCTGGATAAATCAGATCTAACCTTTTCTTCATTTAATCTGACTGTGATTCCAGTTTGTGCTAAGAGTACTGTACTGTTGCTAGTTGCTTTGCCTAACCTTGTTTTACAGGGGGTCCCCAGGGCTGAGCTAGAGGAAACTGCCCAGGTGGTAAGTATAAACAGTGTGGGTACTTGTGTGGTGTACAAGGGGTATTGTGAACGTGATTGCTGTGCACTGTTTAGGCCACTAGCAGGAAAAGAGGGGGGTTACAGAGTCCTGGAGGGCTGTGCTCTGGTTAGCTTGACCACTACCAACCCTGACCTCCAGGTGGAGGCACCCGTTACAGAACCTAGGCCCCTTAACCTGCTACTACCCAAGCAGGAAGGGGTACTAGCCCTTGGGATAGTGCCACCTAGTGGTTACATGTGCAAGAAACATAGTGCCACCCTATGAGTTTTCGAAGGTGTGCCTCCCCCACTTCCAATGCTCTGCTCCCTTTTGCAGGCACGGCTGCACCGCATCAATGAAAGTCCAAGCTGTCAATGACAGCTGTTCAGAACGGGAGTATGCAAATTCCCTACATATACATCAGCACTGCATCTGAACTGTCATAGACAGTTCATCGTCCCCCCTGAACACTACGTAGCATGCTGGGAGCCCACCCCACCATGCTCATGCACTCCCCATCCACCCCCGCACACTGTATGACTGACAGGTGTGCTCAATCCCCCGTCGGCTCTACTGCCCCCCCAAACAGACTTCTAGGTGCCATGCTGGAAGCCCACCCCAGCGTGGCAAAAGTTCTTATGGCCAATGGGGGGTGCTTCATACCCTCTGCTCCCCCAAAACCACAGACGCTTAGGTGCCACGCTGGAGCCCACCCAAGCATGGCAAAGTTGCAATGGCCAACGGGGGGTGCCCAATCCCCTGTTGGCTCCACTGCCCCCCCAAAATAACTTTCCAGCTGCCATGCTCGGAGCCCACCCCAGTAAGGCAAAAGTCCCGTGTCGTTTTCCTAAAATAAGAAAAAAAAACTGTAAAAAAAAAAGATCCCTCATCACCTGTCTTGCCCCTTCCCCCAACCTGCACCCACCCTCTGTGCACTCACCTCCCCACACACCCCGTGACCTATACTTAACTCTGGAGCCCAGCGCAACGATCGTCAATGGACCGGGAACACATCTGCAGTCTTAAAAGCTGACCAGGAATTGAAGAAATGCAGGTAAGCTATATAATGACATAAATGTTTTTTTTTTCAACTTTGGTGCATATCTCAGCCATTTTGGGGAATTTTTTCCCCAAATTTTCAACATGGAGTTCTTGGGGCCCCACCTCATGAACTCAGTCACTGTCATATTGTTATTCAGTACTGAAAGGTGATTTTGCGGTCACTGTGCTGAACCACCTTTCGGGAATGAGTAGCGAAACAACAGTGTCACAGTTCATGAGATAGGCCCCCAAAACCCTATGTTGAAAATCTGGTGAAAAAACTCCCAAAACATTACTGTTTTATGAGCGTGCATTGTGCAGTTCCTATGCACGCTCGTAACTTCGCAAATTTTGAATGTTTTCACTCCAGATTTTCAACATTGCCATTTTACCACTCTTCCTTATAAGCAGTACAGCTGTCATTTTACACATCATACCAAAAATGTGTTTTCACTCATGTAGCGCACAATGGTGCAGTCGGTGTGCGAAATCAATGTTTGGGACAGATTAAGAAAATCACAGTGACACTGTTCATGAGCAGAGGTCTTAAATGGCTATGTTGAAAATTTGTTGATGAAAGTCCATAAAATGACTGTGTTACGAGTGTGCATTGCACAGTTTCCACGCACCCTCAAAAGTTCACAAATTTGTACTATTTTCAGTCCAGATTTTCAGCACTGGCATTTTTCCACACCTCCTTATGAACAGTACAGCTGTCATTTTTCACACCCTGGCAGAAATGTGTTTTCACACTTCTGGTGCAGAAATGCGTGGTCGCTGTGGGAAATCAGTGCTTGGGACAGATTAAGAAAATCACAGTGAAATCACAGTTCATTAGTGGAGGTCCCAAAATACCTGTGTTGACAATCTGCTGTAAAAAATCCCAGACTAATTTCATTGCGGGTGTGTGTTGTACAGTTTCTGAGCATGCACATGACTTCAGTTTTTATATATTTTCACTCCAGATTTTCAACATTGCCATTTTTTACAGCTCCCCATGAACAGTACAGCTGTCATTTTTCACATCCTGTTCAAAATGTGTTTTTGCACCTGTGGTGTCAAATGGCGTAGTCGGTGTGCAAAATCAGCTTTCAGCTAAAGAACTGATATTGCCACAGTTTATGAGGTGGGGGGGGGGGTCACCAAAAACCCAAGTTGAAAATTTGGAGTGAAAATACCAATGAATGCCTGGGGCGTTAGGGTTTCTGACCATAACACCCCACCCTGTAGAGACTGACAGGCATCAGGGGTGTGACTTGGGATTGTCACCTGTAATGCTTATGCCATTCCACCCCCACCCACACCCTGCAGCCAGTAATAGGCATCGAGATGTGCCTTGGACTCTTCAGCCCCAAAATTCACCCCATTCTCCTATACTGCACCTGTCTCACCATATTTCCTTATGGAATGGGGTGAGCATAAGGCCCAAAGACCCCAAGGCACACCGTGATCAGTGTCTGCAGGGTAGGGTGTGGTGAAATGGCCTCTTTGTTATGCCTGATGATCCAAAGGCACACCCCAATGCCTGTCACTCTCTGCAGGGTGGTTGTGGGGTTGGCTTCAGTTCAATACTTCACTGCCATTCCTATTATGCATCTCTCTAACTCCTACACTACTGATGCCAATGCCAGCAAGCAAACATTCGGCATTGACAAATGCTTGTTTATATGTTAACTTTCCATCCTTTGACGTGGAACCTTTGTAAATGAACAGTTCTTGCTCAAAGGTATTTGTAATCCTAGAGTTTAATAAATAAAATAATATTATTATAGTTAAAGGTTTTTTCTACACTCACCAATTACATCAGATTTAAACATAAAACAAACATTCTGATCATTATTTAATTTAGAAGCCTCTGTTCCCTCTGTTGCAAAATAGTCACTAAACTGGGTTGCTGCTTCTGGTCCCAGTGACACATTTTGCCCTTCTACCATAAATTGTTTGGGAAAAATCTGCCTTTGGATAATTCTTTATTGCCCCCATGAGTCTCCAGAATTCCTTAGGTTGGTTCCTATTTATTTTTCCAAAAAGAGTTTTATAATAGTCTTGTTTAGTTATTTTAATTTTCTTAGTGTAGTTATTACAACATTGTCGATTGTTATTCTAGTCTGGTTACCTGTTAAGATTTCTTAGCTAAGGTCTGAAGTCTATCAGTTTTTTTGTTTTTTTTGCTAAGTTACAGTATATAATCTAGAACCATACCAGGGGGAATTAATCATTTTTATTTCCTTTTTCCATATTGGTACAACATGTACATTACAGATAGGAATAAATTCCTGATAAAAAGTATCCCAGGCATTGCTAGCCACAGGTATAAGCTTCAGTCTTGTCTAGTCTATAGCATCAAGATCCAGTAAAAAAAGAGACATGGTAGCCAAGTTTTTATATGAATGGTGGGTATTGTATTTACTGAGAGCTATACATTTCTCTTTGGCTCGGATGCTAAAAATAATTTGGTGATCACTAAAGCTGCCTGGAAGAACCCCAGAGAGCTTATAATTGCCCTGATTATTTGCAAAGATCAAGTCAATATTTGCAGAAGCTGTTAAGTCTTTGTAATTTATGCGTGTTGATTCAATAATAACCAAAACAGCACTAGATTACCTTGAAAATCCCTTAAGGGGAGAGCAGAGTTAATAGTTTGCTGATTAACATTAAAATTCTCCATGATCAGTATATCATGAGAGGATTTCAATTTAAATAGTGTATCTTGCAAAACATTAAAAACATCCAGAATTTTTTTTTTTTTTTTTGGAGGGGGGACTAACAATGGTTTTGAGAATGGAAATTGAATTTCCATGCTCAATAATTCTAGGCCTTCTGTTTTAATCACTGGTTTTAACTCATTAGCCATCAAATCATTTTTTTTCTGTAAATAAGGAGCCCACCACCCTTTTTTGATCTATCTTTACACTAGATTTGAAAACACTCTATATTAATAGAGTTATCCAAAACTTTAGAATTTGGCCATGTCTCAGATACAATTAGCAGATCAGGTTAGTATTTTAATGTCCATTCTCCATCTGGTTATGTTTCTGTACAGAAACTTCTAACATTAAAGCATGCTATATTACAAACCCCTCCTTGTAATACATCTGTAAACAACTCATTACTCCCCATAGGGCCAGGATTGGGATGAATTTCCCCTCGCAATAATAGAAAAATACAAGAAATTAGCCTTCCTGTTCCAACTTTCTTACTCATGAATTTCTGTAACAGTTTTTCAAAGAAGGCAGGAACCACTGAGCACACAGAGGCTGCACTCAGGAGAGGAACTTAAGTCAAAAAGTAGTATGTTTCAACTAAAAAAAGGTCAAACATCTCAGGATGCAGTGAAAAAGTTTATTACAAAAGCTAGGAGAGCTGTAGCAAAAGTCCCAGTACCCCTCCATGCTCCTAATGCCCTAGCAATCTGTTTGATGAGCTACCCATCCCTCCCTGCTGAGGCACCCCTCAGGCACCTCAGTTCCTTATCCTTCCCTGTCCCAGTCCCAGGTTCTATGTCCCTCACTATGGACTGCCCCATCAGCAACTGCTTTCTCCTGGTCTGACCACCTCCCCTTGGGGCCTCTATTCCTGAGGACCCCCTCCTCACCTCCCTCTGTGTTGGGGTCTAGTATCAGTTGCCTTCTTTTGTGAGTCTGGTGAAGGAGTTCTGCAGTGGTATTGGTGGAGAGGTGTGCACCTTACCTCCCACCCCCACCCTCCCAGAGCCCACCAGGGCCCAGCTGCTCTCTCTCTATCTGGATATCCTCTGGTGGTCTTGGTGGGCCCTTGGTGGGACAGAAGGTCTTCTGTACCCTTGCCAGCTCAGCCCAGAGTGCAGTTATCTGTGTCCATAACCCAGAGAGATGAGTACAGAGGGGACAGTCCCTCATTCTCCAGAAGGCCTCCAGAAAGGCTGCAGTTCTGCATCCATTGCACTGTAAAATTCCCATTTCTGACTTTTCCTACTCTTGTCCTGCTTGGCTACATCATAATCCTTCTCAGAATACTACCTCATACTCTTCCTCTAGGTAGGCAGTTAGTTAGGATGCTCATTTATCAGAAGCTAACAGACATTTTGCATACTCCCTTGCACAATCCCTGTACACCTACCCTAGCTAGGTAATATTCTCAAGGATGCTATTTAAAGTTGGTGGTTACAAGCTCACAGCATATTATGCAATACAATACCACTATTAGGTGTAACTGACTTTGATTCTCTGAGACACTTGCTATTTACAGGCACTCCAAATAGGGAGCTGTGTCGGTCCCTTTTTTCTTCAGGCTTCCTGGCTAAGACACATGTTGCTTACCTGATCCCTTTGCGGCAGAGTCTCCTGCAGACCAGTGATCTCCCTGAAGATGTCCTGCAGATGTCCCAGAGTCAGATGTTCCACTCCTGCTCTGTTCCAATCACAGGATGGGAGGCTAGGTGAAGGAGTACTTATATTGCCAATAACAGCTTCCTAGTCTACTTATTTGCTACTCCAGTCACATGATCTCCAGTCGAGTCAGTCTTATGTAACAATTCTTATATAGCAATTTGATGGTCCTGAAGAACTCACAGAGGTACTAGCACAGCCTCTGGCTGATGTATGCAACACTTCCCTTCAAACAGGATGTGTGCCCCTTGATTGGAGGGTGGCGCATGTGGTACCCATACACAAGGGTGGATCTTGGGATGAACCAGGGAATTACAGGCCGATTAGTTTAATGTCAGTTGTGGATAAACTAATGGAGACTATTCTAAAGGAGAAAATACAAGAATATTTGGAGGAAAATGATCTCCTTGATAACTGGCAACACAGGTTCACACATGGAAGGTCTTGTCAGACCAACCTTGTAGGCTTCTATGATTGGATAACTAGGGCCCTGGATGAGAGCAAGGCAGTTGATGTACTGTACTTGGATTTCTAAGGCCTTCAACTCTGTGCAACACAGGGGACTGTTAGGAAAGCTGAAGTATCTGAGGGTAGGGGATAGGGTGGTCAAATGGATTTGGAGCTGGCTGGAAAACAGGCAGCAGAGTGTGGTAGTTAGGAGGGAAATATCATTACCTAGGGCAGTCATTAGTGGGATACTACAGAGCTCAGTGTTGGAGCCAATGTTATTCAACATCTATGTATCAGGTATAGCAGTTGGTGTTCAGAGTATGATGAGTATGTTTGCTGACAACACCAGAATGGGTGCAGTGGTGGATGGGGAGATGGGGGGGTGTTGCAGAGGGACCTAGAAACAGTAGAGAAATGGTCATGCTGCTGGCGGTTGGGCTTCAATGCAAAGAAGTGCAGAATTATGCACTTTGGGAATAGAAATCCTGGGTTCAGTTATCAGTTAGGAGGTGTGCAGTTATCAGTATCCATTGAGGAAAAAGATCTAGGTGTGTTGGTCACAGGTCATATGAATCCCTCTGCACAATGTCAAAAAGCAGCAGCAAAGCTAATAAGATGCTGGGTTGCATAGCAAGGGGAATCACATCATGAAGTGAAGAGGTGATCCTGCCACTCTGTAGGGCACTGGTGACACCTCACTTGGAGTACTGTGTGCAGTTTTGACACCCCTTTTTTATAAGGGGCATCAGACTAATAGAGAAGGTGCAGAGGAGAGCTACCAAAATGCTGAATGGGATGAAGGAAATGCCCTGCAAGGTTAGGCTGAGGTTGCTCAATATGTACTCACTAGAGGATAGAAGGGAAAGGGGAGATATGATTGAGACCTTCAAACACTTAAAGGGCGTAAATAGGGTTAGTTGTGCTGGTCTGTTTAAATTCAAAAGGGAGGGGATCACAAGAGGGCATAGCATGAAGTTGGAGGGGGCACGTTCAGAAGGGAGATGAGGAGGCATTTTATAACAGAGAGAGTGGTGCATGGAATGCTCTACCTGAGGAATTCTTTGTGCAAACATCAGTTGGGGGATTTAAGGGGGGATGGAACAGACTGATTGACAAAATCAGAATGGGGAAGGGGAGGAAAAGTGTAAAGCAGCTGGAGCACTTAGTGGGAGGGAGGGGGCTGGAGGGATGCATGGAAAGTGTTAAGCTGTTGGAGCAGTTAGTGTGGATGGGGTGGCGGGTAGCATCAGTGCCCAGCACCGAGAGCTGCACATTCAAGCAGACATGATACACTGTTAAGGCCTTTATCTGTTGGCTTCATCATATGCTCATATGTAATTCTTGCAGCAGACAAACCAAAGTTCCTTTTACATTTCCTTCATTTTTTGCTAGAATCATTTACTTGTCCAAACATTTCTGTCAGTCAGTGGCACATAAAGGTTTGAAAGATGTGTGCATGCATATTAGCACAATAGCAGTCGCATGCATGTATTTCCAACCTTGCAAAGTTTGAACAAGTCAGCAGCTTTGACACACAGTGATGCACATCTTGTCCCATTTTATATGTGCAATAACAGAGTTACAAAATTTGTGGCCTGCACTGGAATCAACCATTGTTTTGGACCACTCTGCTTCACCATGTGGCTCCAATATCCGTAACAGTGCTTTATTTACAACACGCCTCACATTGTGTCATGTAATTTTGCTTAGTTATAAGTAGAGTGGTCAAAATATTAAAGCAGTGTTACAACATTTTTGGGCCAAAATTGAAAGGGCTGGATTTCCAAAGCTATTGGTGCAGGAGTTGTGGCAGTCAGCGTGGATCATACTATGTTACTAAAACAGCACGATCAGAAATGCAGTAAGATATGGAACAAGGCAGACATACAATGACCGGGAAATTTGCTGTAAAACATGAAATAAGATGGGTTCAACATTAATTATTAAAAGTTCATAATAAGCTTGTAATAAGTAAGAAACAAGATGTGACAGGATGTTGGTTGTGCAGGGTGGAATGCATGGCCAAGGGCTTAGTAAATCTGAAAGTCACAGACTTAGTGCCTTTCTTTAGCTCCTGGAAGTACATGTATTCTGTTCCTGTCACTCCCCCCAATTTGGAGTCCATTTAAAAAAAAAATATGTCAAGTTTCCCACTCCACCCTTATGCACAAAACTCATTAGTACAGTATGTTACAGAACATGAAGTAAATATTGGTTTGAGTTTCAAATGGAGAGTTGACTACATGTTGACATTGTGTTTTAAGGATACTTTGTTTCACCCTTAGTTGTACCTAGATAAAAGTATGGGTGCCAACCTGCCAGTCAGTCAGAATCCAGGATTTTCCTTACCCATTTTATAAAGTTGGAATAAGCAGAAACAGATTTGCAACAAAGTACAACTGATATTGCAACTATTCAGGGAAGTCAGCAGTTCAGCTTGGTACTAAAATATAAAACTGCTTGGCGTGCATCCACTCTCCAAAACTGAGGAAAGCTTACAGTATATACTGTACTCTAGATTTAAAGCGAGGAGTAATGCCACTCATGCAGTACCTAGGAAAATTCTATATTATTGACCCATATTGTCAGTTTTGCCCCTCGAATAACAATTCCCTAGATTACATGCCCCATCATCTGTCATTCGTTCATTTATGTATGTATTCAGTTATTTACTGATTGATTGATTTCAAGAGTTTCACCAGGAAAAACATATTGACCTGGTAACATCTTGTTTCCATATGTGTCCTGGGGGCAGAGGATGAGGAGAGTGCAGTAATAATAAGTTTCATAAATGAAGTTAGAACTATAATATAGGGGATAATGTATGGGTTTTTATCAGTGACCACACTGTAATTGCTTCGAGAGGTTACCATGGCAATTTTGTAAACCTCGAGAAGTTTACAGTTGTCATGGTAACCTCAAGAAGTGATTTCAGCGAGGTTACAGATAAAATCCCATACATTAGCTTTCATAGTGTATGGGATACCAAGCATTTGTGATAAAACATGAAGATAGTCCTTACTTTTTTCCTTTTTTGCCCCTAAGCGTCACTCTCTATAAGGGCCAGCTCTCACCACTGTAGCCGTTCATTGTGAGCCAATACTTCAGATGTGTGCATGTGCAGATCGGCTCCTGTTGCTCCTATTGTAATCCCATCACCATGACATACTCAAAAGGGGTTACAACACACTGACATCATAGCGATGGGTTTACAAAGAAATAGTCTTGCTGATTTTTACTGGTAATGAGGCTTCCCCATACATTATAAGCATAATAAAAAGTAAACAGTAGACAAGAGGAAGCACAATGTTTAAGTAGTGCAAAACACAGCATATCAATAGTAACAGTTCAACAAAGTGCAACTGGCAGCAAAATGAGGGAGGGAAGGGAGACTGAGTACAAAAGGGCAAGCCCAAGTGGGATAGTGGAATGATAATTCAGGGTAGTAGAGGCAATGAGTAATATGCAGGAAGAAGTAGTGGAACTAGCCTAGGATCAGTGACATCTGCAGGAGTGAGTAGTGAAATCACGGAGGAGGGATTTTGGAGATAGGGAAGAGGGAGCACTGTGAATAGAAATGGGATGGGTGCTCCAAGTTTGGGAAGCTAAAAGAGAAAGCAGCTTGACCAGGAACTTATTGTACTGGGGTATGGGAAGACAACAGGTGTCAGAGCTGCCAGTGGTGTAAGAGGCACAGGGAGGGGAGGACTGGTGGGAGGAAAGGGGGGAGCCCAGCAAGAATCTGGAGATGAAGGTGGCTCAACGAATGACTCACTGGGCATCAAGGGAAGGTAAGAAGAGGTAGGAATACAGAGAACAATGTTAGGTTTTCGGGAGGCAATCCAGGGCAAAGTTGCAGAAGGAGTGAAAGAGGGGATCCAGCCTGGCAAGGGTGGACTTGGGAGCAGCACTATATACAATGTTGCTGTAAATGAAGATAGGTAGACTCATCTTCTTGACAATCTCTCTGTGGTCAGGAAGCAGGATACCTGCTTTGTTCCTGTAAAGAGCTCCAAGTTTAGGGTACAGCTTCTGTACCCCATGGTATTTATTTATTTATTTTTTATACTCACTTTGTCCTCCATCCTGGGTGGCCCTCCATCTCACTGACTCCCCAGCCCCATCTCACCACATGTAGTGCACCTCCAGTCATCCTTCATAGCTTATCCCCATGGTGGGACAGCGGGGATCCCTCAACCCGCTGACACAGATACGGTTCAGGAGGTGCCTGCTATTTGTGAAGGTTGCATCTGCAGGGGTCGGCATTCATCCATCCATGCCCAGGACTGTTTTTCTCCTCATTTTCTCCCTCACACCCCCCCCCAGAGGTGGAGCAATGTTGGTGCCAGCAATGGTTGAACTGTACACGCTCCCACTCACAGCACACTGGCCGACTACTCTGCCCCAATCCCTGTGTATGGGACCCACGTGCTCCAACACCCAGCCACCGCTAGGTTTCATAGATGCACCAGCCTCCATGTCCCTCCTTCCAAGGGAGAAGAGAGCTGTCCTCCAGATGCTCGATCCTCATCCACCCTGGCTGACCCTCTGTGACCTGCTTGCACCGCAAACACGGGTCACCGGCGTGGCAGGAGGTAAAGCATGATGCCTCAGCCCTCCACGCCACTACTATTTAAAGGAGAAGACATCCTCAATCACAACACCATTAAGAGTCTGGAAGGAGGGGAGAGCTTACCAAGTTTCTGACTAGTGCCAACAAGCACTGAGGAACTACTGATTGGCCCAAAACCAGTACTGGATGTTGGTTGGAGTCAAGTCATTAGGTTAGAGGCAGAGACACCAGAACCATAAATAACCATGTCATCTGCGTACATATGAATAGATACAAAGGAACAGGCAGGGGCAGGGCATTTAATAAGATGGAGAATAGGATCAGTCCAAGGATGGATCCTTTGGGAATACCAGAACAGATAGGGAGAGGAGGGGATCTGGCATCCCCAATATGAATAGTTTGGGTCTTACCCTTAAGGTATGAGCAAAACCAGTCAAGAGAGGAGGAGGAGAACTCAGTAACTTTTAGTTTGCCCAGGAGGATGGCGTGGACAACAGTGTTAAAGGTTCTAGCCAGGTTGACAAAGATGGCAGAGGTGACCAGCCCTGGTCCATGCCAGAACGGATACAGTCAGTAAGCATAAGAATGGAGGTGGTGATGGTGAATTGGGATTTGCTGAAGACAGACTGGTAGGGAGTGTGGACGGAGGAGTTGTGAAGGAAAGGGGAGAACTGGGAAAGGATCAGGTGTTGCTGAAGATTAGCCAAGGAAGGGTGGAGAAAGACTGGACAGTAATAGTCAAGGAGGAAGAGATCACCCCCCATTGGGAAAGGAGATGTCTGTGACCTGCCTTCACAGATCAGGGTCTGAAGCAAGTGACAAGGAACAATTTAAGAGGTAGGTAATGGGAAAGGCCATGGCCGAGGCAGAGAGAGGCAAGAGTTTGGGATCAAGGCTGACGGGACTAGAGGATGTGTGGCGCTGACGAAATTTGCTCTGTAAAAAAATCCACGAATTTCAGCAAATTTGCAGAGCAGTGGACTATAGTTCCTATTGTTATTCGCCAGGCAGACTGGCCAAAATCTGCATGGCAAATGGCCAGTTTGCCATCAAATCCTAAACGGAATTAGGTTTAAAAAATTATCACCACCCTCTCCAAAACTCTCTGGCACTCTTTTCTCCCCTTTGACTTGGAAAACATCATGCTGCTGCTTTTCTGTAACAAAATGTAATCCCTTCCCACACCCATGCATCAAATACACTCCCTCCACCTTCCTCTGACTGAGTTTGGCTGTCTTTATCAGTTACTCTCAGTCCCCAACCCAACACCCTCTGGTTCCCACCACCTTCCTCCCCACCAGCACCCACAAAATATCAGATGCAAATAAAGAAAATGGTCCCCCTGCACAGAGCGTCTGCTCTGTTCAGTGCTGACTCCCATCTCATAATGGCTTTAATGAATGAATGGTGACATCTTATCTCCTAGTAAAGCCTGATTGTTGAAATGTCAACCAATCAGGTATTACTAGGAGTTAAGATGTCACCATTCATTGATTAAAGCCATTACCAGGCAGAGAGTTGAGCTCAGCACTGAATAGAGCACTTGAGCAGATGCTCTGTACTGAGGGACCATTTTCTTTACTTGCAGCCTTATACTGTAATTTGTGAGTGATGGTGGGGGGAGGAGAGTGGTGGGGACCAGACAGGGATTGGGTGGGGGATTGAAAGTAACTCTATTAAAGTGGGACTATGGTCAAAATTTCTGGCATCAGTAAATTCAGAATTTGGATCAGCATAGACTCAATCAGCCTCATGCCAAAAATGAGTACTCTAAGTTACATTGTTCAAAAGTTACAAGTCATTTTACAACCATAAATTTACTGCCTGTTCAAATAAGCTAGTGTCAGTGAAGAGCTGCTGATGATGTCATCTCCTGAATTCACAGTCTAGCCCTCCTGTCAGTGAGTTTATAGGACCTGTTTCTCCAAAATTTAAAGTGATTTATGGAAGTTCTCCAAATGTCTTTTCCACATCGTACTGTATGTCATTTAGGAGTGCCAAGTTTTGAAAAATGTTGTGGGTACTCAGAGCAATTGAAGAAAGTCCAGGGGTCTGGGGGCCACCTAGGCCCCCAGAAGCTATAGAATTTTTCATGCTTTGTGATTCATTTTGAGGTGTTTTGCTGCAATTCAGAATGTGTATGCCACCACCACCAGTACTCTGCTACAGAGGATGCAAGAGTGCCTTTGAGGGCTCTTTGCTGCTGCCAGGTGCTGCAATTATGCACTGAATAGGGATTTTCCTTTTTTTTAATTATCCCCTAATCATACTGAGTTTTATTTATTTTTTTAGTTTGGTGGACAAGAGGACCAACAAGACAGCGTGTCACAAACAGTTCAAGTTCAGGCAGCTGCCCTTCCCCTCCCCACATGCCCTGTGCTTGCTTCTGCCTGCCTCATTTCACAACAGAGTCAAACCACCAACTAAAATGTTTATTTGCAAGGAGGTTAAATAATGACTTGCTCAGTCTCAGGGTCACACAGTATGCAAGCAGATGGAGGTTGCTGGAATTAAACTGAGGCATGCTCGATGTACCAAGCTCTGGCTCTGTGTCTGTGCAGTGCTGCTCTGACCATGTTGTTCCTTAAACCTCACAGAGGATCTCTAGGCTGCAGAAAACCCCTTCCCTCACACAATGTCATTCCAAGTCTCAACACACAGCCAAGGCTACCAAAAGTGCAAATTGATTTTCCTTTTTTTAATACTCCCCTTAATCCTGAGTTTCTTTATGTTTTATTTGCAGATATTGTTGGAATAGCTCTGGCTTGCATCACCAAGACCTGGCTGGATGATAATGCCAGCCCCATTTTGGAGGCAGCAATTCCAGTCGGGTACTCTGTGATACACTGCCCGAGATTGGACTGCGGGGGGTAGCAGTCTGTTTTAAGACCAAATTGGGCCTCACTGGTGTACCAATTGAGGTGGCTGAATCCTTTGAATGTACTGTGGTAGCTGGTGTGGGCTGCAGGATAGCACTTGTCTACCGTCCACCCAGGGACAAGAAGTGATTCCTGCAGGAAGTGGCAGATTTCCCCACCAACATGGCATTGGAATCTCCCAGACTGATGGTTCTGGGTGACTTCAATACCTGGGTCGACGATGAACTCTTACCTTTTGGTCAGCAGTGTCTCCAGATGATGACATCTCTGGGCTTCACTGAGATTATTTCTTCAGCTACCCATAATCACGGTCATTCTTTGGATTTGGATTTCCTCCTGGGGATTGAGACCTCTCATTTATTTATTTATTTATTTAAGAGTTTAACCAGGCAGGCATACTGAGCGGCTAACCACTCATTTCCAGATGTGGCCTGGGGGAAACAAGGGAGGAACATGCGGGGAAAACAAACAAACAGGTTTTTGTACAGTTGAGAAGGCACAATATGAAGGCTATACACGTTGGTAGCTAAGGCAGCCATGCAACTTAAAGATTAGGCAGACATAGAGACAATGCATAGGAAAAGACATTTCACTGTACATATAAAATTAAAATAGCTAGTGATTTGTAGACTCTAAAGAGGAATGCGTATTTAGTCCACATAACATGGTATGGAGGCCCAGTAGGGCTTGAGGCCTACTAATGTGTAGGCCCGGTGCAGGAGCAGACAGTGAGAAAATGTTCATGGAGGCAGGAGTTGAGGTGTCTAGAACTAGTGATATGGTGGATATCTGTTGGGAAGTCATTCCATAGTTTAGGTAAGTGGTAACTAAGCGCAGCCTGACCCATAGTGGTACGCATACAAGGGATATGGAAATGTCTAGTATCTGAGTGTCGCAGCAAGTAAGCCACCCGGGGTTGAGAAGTTAAGGTGGAAATCAGGTAGGGTGGGAGGGTATGGGACCAGTATTTAGCAGCAACTCGTGAGCAGTGGATTTGTCTGCGGGCTGAGAGTGAGGGAAAGGCCTGGGAGCTATAAAGGTCACAGTGGTGCGTCAGTTTAGGACATTCCAGTATGAAGTGACAGAAGGAATGAAAGAGTGTGTCCAGGCTGGTCAGAGTGGAAGGTGAGGCAGTGCCATAGACTACATTCCCGTAATCAAAAATTGGAAGTATCATTTTTTGCATGAGTTCAAGCCTGACCGGGGTAGGCAGGCAGCCTTTGTTACAATACAGGGCCCCCAGTTTAGGAAGCAATTTTTTGTGAAGGGAGTCTGTGTGAGTTGAGAAGTCTAGATATTGGTTGAGCCAGACGCCAAGGTAGCGGAACGAGGCACAGGAATCTAAGGGGTTAAGGTCCAGAGTTAGGAAAGGGGGGCGGATGGTGAGTCGGGAGATCCGAGGTTGCGAGCCAAAGGTTAGTGAGATTGTCTTTTTTGCATTTAAGAAAAGCTGATTCGATCTGAGCCAAAGTTGAACAGCGTTGAAATCCTATTGCAGTTGGTCATGCACTGTATCTGCGGATGGGCCAGTGTTGTAAAGCACAGTATCATCTGCATACATTTGTATAGCAGAATGGGAGCATACTTGCGGCAGTTCATTCAGGAAATCTGAGAATAGGATAGGGCCCAGGACTGAACCTTGAGGAACTCCCATGGTGATAGGGAGGGGGGACGATGTGCTGGGGCCGATTCTCACAGATTGTTGTATGCCATGCAAGTACGCCTGAAACCAGTTAGTGGCAAGGTTGGATAGGCCAGCAGCCTTGACTTTGTCCAGTAGGATTGTGTGGGAAACGGTATCAAAGGCTTTGGCCAGATCGATGAAAATGGCAGAGGTGATATGGCCTTTATCCATACCTGAGAGAATATCATTTGTGACTCTTAATAGGGAGGTGACAGTGGAATGAGATTTTCGGAAGCCTGATTGGTAAGGGGTGAAGAAAGAGAACTCGACTAAGAATTGGGAGAACTGAGCAAGGACAAATTGTTCTTGTATTTTTGCCAGAGTTGGGAGAAGGGAGATGGGATGGTAATTCCAAGGGGAGGAGGGGTCCCCCCCTTTTGGTAGTGGGATGACAGTTGCCATCTTCCATGCTGTAGGAATTGTTGACGTAGAGAAGGAGAGGTTGAGCAGGTCGGCTATCGGGTTGGCAATAGCAGGGCCGAGAGCTGGAGTAGTCTGGAGTCCATGCCTGAGGGACATTTACCCTTGTTGGGGTTTAGGTTACACAGCGCATGGTAGACTTCGGTCAAGGAGACAGGTCAGAAGGAGAAGGGGGGGAGGTGTGCTGGAAGTTGGAGGCGGAAGTTGCCTTGAGTGGGAAAAGAGGTAGGCTCTGAACCAGGGAGGAAGCGCTGTTGGTGAAGAAGGTGTTGAAAGCCGAGGCAACTTCAAAGGGGTCAGTGACAGCTGAGCCTAGGATGGATAGGGCCAGGGTAGGTGGTTGTACAGGCATGGATAGGAGTGATTTAATAGTTTTCTAGAATTTGGTCAGGTCGTTAAGATTTGTGCTAAGGGCCAGCGAAAAATAGTTCTGTTTAGCTTGCCGGATCGATTTCGTGCAGGAGTTACGAAGGGCTCAATAAGACTGGAAGGCTTGATGGGAGCTAGTTGATTTGTACTTTTTCCATGCCTGGTCCCTGGTGCGGCATTTGCTGATGATATCAGCGGAGATCCATGGGAGGTGGGAGCCCCTTACTCTAGGTTTTTTTTTGCGGAGCATGAAGGTTCCAGACATGCAGGAAGCTATTTTTGAAGTTGTCAAGTGCAAAGTCAATTGAAGGGGCCCTGGAGATGAAGGACCAGTCCACCAAGGTCAGATCCAACAGAAGTGATGTTAGAGAGAGTGATTTGAAGGACCTGGCTAGTAGGGTCCAGGAGTGGGGTTTGAGGGGTTTATGTACTTTTCTGACTAAGTAAACCATATGGTGATCACTTAGGGAGTCCGGGAGTAAGCCTGCTCCTATTGACCTATGGGGGTGTGTGGTCAGTGCCCAGTCCAGAAAGGAGTGGTTGTGCGTTTTAGGTTTAGCCTGGTGGGTTGGGATATTTGTTGTGCAAGGTTTAGGGCATTTACTTTGGAGCGAAGCTTGGCGCAGTCATTTGCCAGCCAGTTGTAATTGAAGTCCCCTAGGACATATAGTTCTCCTGTTGCGGCAGTGGATTTTGAGTTGGCCAGGTGGTCCAGTATACTCGGTATAGGGGTGTTAGGGGCACAGTAGGATCCTGCTACATACACCAGAGTGGAGAAGGGCAGAGCAATTTTGATGGTTAGAGACTCTATTTGTGGCGAGGGAGTAGGGGTGGGGACCGGGGTGAACTGATGTTTGTCGGAAATAAACATGGCAAGGCCACCCCCCCTTTTTTTACCCATTCAGTCTCGCCTAATTAGGGAGTAACCTGGAATAGCAACAGAGGAATCAGGGTGTTGGGGTTTGAGCCATGTCTCAGAGAGTATTAGGATGTCTGGGCGAAGTGATAGGATGGATAGTTGGAGTTCTGGAATTTTGTTGAGGACACTGCATATGTTTAGGTGCATTATTTTTAGGCCCTTTGGTAGAGCCAGAGGGGTTGGCATTGTAGAAGGGGTAGGACCGGGGTTAGTTTCAATATCCCTTGCTAATAGTATAAGCAGCGATGCAAGCTGTAAGAACCTGAGCCGAGAGGTCCTGTATGTGCGATGGCATTTATGTGAGTGAGGTACTGATGGGAGTAGATCAGCCTTGAAACAGCGTAGCACATACAGTCCTGGTGAGAGAGAAGGGGGGAGAATGGTTGCTGCTATTAGCCAGTTGGGGGGGCTAGTTGGTGCTGATTGTGGGAGTGTGGGTGAGCTCATTTGCACTGTGATTAAATCATTTAGGTGGAGATGTGACAGTGGTTGCCTTAGGGAGCATGAGGTTGGGGGGAGAGGCTACTGGCAATCCAAGCAGGAGTAGAGAGAGAGCTAGAAGTAACATTGTTATGCTGTAGCAGGGAGACATGTACAGTGTAGCAGCCACTAGTGGAGCAGGCAGATAACCTGCAAATGGAAAAGTGGGCTGATTGTTTTTTACGCCCACACGATCACGTGACACTCCCTTATAAAGCTACGAGCTGACCAAGGGTGGTGGTGGGGGCGGTGGGGAGCTGGCGCGCAGTGCCAGCGGGGCCTTCACCATGCGCCGACCGGACCACACAGATGAGAAAGGGTGAGCTCACAGTCCAAAACCGGCTGAGCTCTTCTTCGCGTACCTTATTCACGCTTTTCCGATCCTGCGACTCTGTCCTGGGGGGGGGTCCTCGCTGGTCCATGACCCCACGCCTGAGGCTGTCCGTGCTGCTGGGAGGGCTGGCGACTTCGTAGCCCTCACGGCTACCAGCTGTGGAGGAGAAGAAAGCCAGAGGTTAAGTAGGGATTTGAGGAGGCGTGGCAAAAGTACAGGTAAGTTAGATGTGGGCTGAATAAGGCAATGTGGTGCAAGGTAGTAAACAGGAGAGCTGTATTCTATGCCAGAAATGTTGAGAGAGGCAGAGGGGAAAGGCACAAAAGGAAAGCTTTGCTGTAGGGGTAAAACATAATTTCACTGTCTGCCCGGTAACTGTTTGTAGCAAGTTAATACAGTTAGCAGTATTTTTTTAACCATTGAGCTAAGTTTACACAGCAACCTGGTTCCTAGGTATTTGATTGGTAAGCAAAGTTAAAAAGGCAAATACAACATTAGTCGGAACTATGCCCCTAGGTAGGTTAAAGTTATACTGGGACCTTTAGAGGTCTCCTCGCTAGACTTTAGGTCGCAATGTTTTTCATTTTTTAAAAAAGGAGCCAAAGTTCCTAGTAAGTGGCCACCCACACCAGCGGGGTCTACACCACGCACCGACCGGACCACACAGATGAGAAAGGGTGAGCTCACAGTCCAAAACCGGTTGAGCTCCTCTTCGCGTACCTTATTCCCGCTTCTCGATCCTGCATGCTCTGTTCTGGGGGCCGTGCTGGTCCGCGACCCCATGCCGAGGCTGTTCATGCTGCTGGGAGGGCTGGCGGCTTCGTATCCCTCACAGCTACCAGCTTATTCTCACTTTTCTGATCCTGTGGCTCTGTCCTGGGGGGTTCCTCGCTGGTCCGCGACCCCACGCCCAAGGCTGTCCATGCTGCTGGGAGGGCTGGCGGCTTCGTAGCCCTCACGGCTACCAGCTTATTCCCTCAGTTGGTCTGATCATTGCACCATGAGGTTCAATTTTTGCACCCCCTTCATTGGTCTGCACCTGTGGAGATAGTCAGTTACTGCCCTTTACGGGATATGGGCTCACAAGACTTGGCAGCGGTGATTGACCTCTCGGAGTTTCCTGATGCCAGCTCGAGTCCGGAGTTGCTGGTTCTTGCCTGTACTAAGGCCATTTCCTCTGCTCTGAACTTGATAGCTCCTGTCCGTGTTCACCCCCTCTCTTTCTGCCCACAGGCCAGTTGGTTTGATGGATCTTTGAGGGAGTTGCGACATGTGGGATGAAGGTTAGGGCATCGTTGGTGAAAATCCACCCTGGAGGTCGACCACCTTAATTTGGTCAAGCACTATCAGCTCTACCAATCAGTGATTTCCGGTAAGAAGGCAGAGTTCCTGTCCAGGAAAATCGCTGTCACTCAGAACAGACCGACTCAGCTCTTCCGAACTGTGGATGGGTTATGCAACCCAGCTTGTCTGCAGCTCCGTCGAGCTTTTTCACAAAAAGAGTGTGATGAGCTTGCTCATTTCTTTGCAAATAAGGTGTCCGATATCAGGTCGGAGATTCATTTGACTCACTCTATGGGGGTTGTGGTTGGTCAGCATTCGGTCATTATTCCTCATACTTCCTGGAGTTCCTTTGACCTGCCAGACCTCGTGGATATTATCTGGATTGTCCAGGGGATGCGCCCTACATGCTGTAGTTTAGATCTGAGCCCAAAACCCAAGATTTTGGGTTGTTATGAGATCACTGGCCAGTTTCTGACTCAAACTGTCTGGTGCTCCTTGGAATTGGGTGAGTTTCCAAGCTCCCTGAAGGAGGTGGTGGTTGCACCCCTTCTGAAGAAAGCTTTGTTGGACCCAGACATTTTTGCCAACTACAGACCTATCTCGAACCTTCCCTTTTAAGATAAGGTTATCGAGAAGGTAGTGGCAATCCAGCTGGAGAACCATTTGACCATCCATAATGTCAATGAACCTCTCCAGTCAGGTTTTCGTAAGAGGCATAGTACTGAGACCGCTCTGGTTCGGGTGCTCAATGATCTCCTGATGGTGAAAGATCAGAGAAACCATTCCATTCTGGTACTCTTTCATCTCTCTTCAGCTTTTGACACTGTATACCATGGGGTCCTGCTCAATCACCTGAGATCCATCTGTGGCCTGTCAAGTACAGTGCTCAGATGGTTTTCATCTTTCCTAGCTGGTAGAACACAGAGAGTGGTGTCAGAGTTTCTTTCGTCTGACCCTTTTTCTCTGTCTTGTGGGGTTCCTCAGTGCTCGGTGCTGTCCCCCATGTTGTTTGCAGTGTATATGCTGCCCCTGAGAGACATTGTAAGATGGTATTGGCTGTGGTTTCATTGCTATGCCAATGATACCCAGCTCTACCTGTCTTTCGCCCCCGACCAGGTTAGTGTGATCTCAGTATTTAATAACTGTCTTGCCGAAATCCAAGACTGGATGAATTTCAGCTGGTTAAAGTTGAACGCGGGAAAGAATGAGGTTATGATTGTGGATCCAGGATACAGGATAGAGGGGTTGAGGACTGATCAGCCCTCTAGAATATTTCTAAGGGGCGTTCAGATCCTTATCTCAGAACGGGTGTGTGACCTTGGAGTGGTGCTTGACGACAGACTGGTTAACTAGGATCTGCAGCTTATCCAGCAGGTAGGGAAATGGGCAGACTGGTTGGGCCAAGCGGTCCTTATCTGCCATCAAATTCTATGTTTCTAAGTCACTGTATATTCAAAGAAAATGTATATTGCTCTCCTTAATTTAGTCTGGGACCTGGTACCCCCAGACATTAAAGGTATCTTTGATGAAATGAGCTGGCTTCCTGGGATGATACCCATAACACTGGCTGGTGCCCCTTTTCTCAGGACACCTAGTGCACATCAAAGGATCTCCCTGAGGGTAATATAAAATGGATATTTTGGTTCATGGCTTCAAAGCAAATTTAACAAAGTAATCGCATTTCAGATAGCTGCAGTTTTAGCTACCTCCTGTCTTTTGAACTTATCCCTGGGGGTTTTGATGTGTCAGTTCCACATGCTGTTTCAGCATCTCTCATGACAGATAGTCCATAACCCATTTTTACATTTACAAAAAAATGAATACAGGGATCAGAACCAGCTGCCCAAGTGTGACAATTCCTCCCCACCTAGACTGAATTTGGGGGACCTATCCCCTTCATGGGATGAGCTTCCCAAATCAGTTCACTCCTCATACACATGGGACAACCCATCTGAGTTCTGATTGGTCACTCCAGCCCTATGTAGAATGATCATATCATATCCTTGCAAAGCAAGACTTCATCTTAGTAATCGACAATTGTTTTTCCCCATCTGTGTCAGCTAAACTAGGGGGTTGTGGTCAGTCTGCACCACAAAATGCTGCCCATACAAGTTTGGCTCCAATTTCTTTAGGGCCCACACTATGGCAAGACACTCCTTTTCCACCATGGAGTATGACTGCTCCCTGGGAAGTAACTTTTTACTCAGGTAGGCTACTGGGTGATCCCTCCCTTCATTGGATGTCTGGCTCAGTACTGCCCCAATACCCATGTCTGGGGCGTCAGTCTGAACTATAAAGTTTTTACTATAGTCAGGACTTGTCAAAACAGGAGCACTGCACAGTGCCTCCTTTATTTTGGAAAAGGCTTCCTCACAGGCTGGGCCCCAGGTGATTTTCTTGGGCATCCTTTTCTTTGTCAGGTCAGATAGGGGAGCAGCCAGGGCACTGTAATTGGGTACAAATGTTCTATAGTACCCTGCTGTCCTGAGAAAACTCTTGACCTGCTGCTGAGTTTCTGATCTGGGCCATGCCTGTATTACCTCTATTTTATTTGGTTAGGGCGGAGCTGTCCCTGGTCTACCACATGCCCAAGGTATGCCACCTCTCCCATGGCCTCCTGGCACTTCGCGGCTTTGACAGTGAGCCTGGCTCTCTGTATCCTGCCCAGCACTTCCCTAAGGTGGGATAGGTATTCCTCCCAGCTGGTACTAAAGATGGCAATGTCATCCAGGTGTGCCATGGCGTATTCCTCAGCACCATTTAACACCTGATTCACCAACCTTTAGAAAGTGGCCTGGGCGTTCTTCATTCTGAAAGGCATTAATTTAAACTCAAATAAGCCTATCGGAGTGATGAAGGCTGACCTCTCCCTAGCTCTGTCCATCAATTCTACCTGCCAATACCCCTTTGTCAGGTCAATGGTCGTAAGGTAGATCACCCCTCCCAACTTGTCCAGGAGTTCGTCTATCCAGGGCATCGGGGGGCGTCTGACTTCATGACTGCATTCATTCCATGATAGTCTACACAGAAATGAGTCGAGCCATCTGGCTTGGGTACAAGGACTACGGGTGAGGCCCAGGGGCTGTGGGATTTCTGCATTACCCCTAAATTCAGCATCTCCTCCACTTCCCTCCTAATGTCCATTTGGACAGCCTCTGGCACCCAATATGCTGTCCGCCATATGGGCGTTTGTGTCCCTGTCTCCACATCGTGTGTAGCTAAGGGGGTTAGTCCAGGCTTGGTAATAAACAACTGGGCAAAATCCACTAAAACCTCCCTTACTTTCTGGATCTGGCCTGGGGCCAGCTGTGGAGACAATTTTACTGCCTCCACAGAGGACTCCCACTTACTCTTTTCCAGCAAGTCCAGAAGGGGGTCTCCTTCGTCCGTCTACACACTGCAAACACCATGTCATCCCTATTTGCATATGGCTTCATCATGTTGACATGGTACATTCTTGCTGTCTGTCTATGGTCAGGTAACTCAATAATGTAGTTCACATCATTTACCTTCCTAACCACTTTGTACGGTCTTGCCAACTCAGCCTGCAGCTTGTCTTTCTGGACCAGAATAAGGACCATGACTTCCTGACCCACCGTGTATGAGTGAGCTCTGGCTCTGCAGTCATACCACACTTTTTGTTTCTGCTGGGCAGGTGCCAGGTTGCTCTGGGATGTCCCTATAAGCTCCTTCAGCCTTTACCTAAACCTTAGGATGTAATCCACAATGAGAGTTCCCTGGGTGGCGTGCCTGACTTCCCAGTCCTCCTGGGTCAAGTCTAGGGGCCCACATACCCGGTGTCCATGTAAGAGTTCAAAGGGGGAAAATCCTGTCGACTCTTGGGGCACCTCCCTGTATGC
The DNA here is from genome assembly GCA_016271365.2 of Neoceratodus forsteri. Classification (NCBI taxonomy): domain Eukaryota; kingdom Metazoa; phylum Chordata; order Ceratodontiformes; family Ceratodontidae; genus Neoceratodus; species Neoceratodus forsteri. The sequence continues at coordinate 1,438,328,056 of CM057459.1, forward strand.
AAACAACAGGTGGGGAAGGTGTTTCTCCCAGTCCCTCTCATGCTGTTCAGCAAACACCTGGAGCATTAACTTTAGGGTACCATTGAATCATTCCACAAGCCCATTGGCTTGTGGGTGATATGGTGTCGTGCATCTCTGCACCACCCCCACACTTCTCCCATAAACATTTCATCAGGTCTGACATGAAGGAACCCCCTCGATCGGTAATTACTTCCTGCAGAAACCCAGCCCAGAAGAAAATCCCAAGTAAGGCATTTGCCACTTTATCTGTCCTCAAAGAGGATAGGGTGACTGCCTCTGGGTACCAGGAGACATAATCCACCACAGTTAGGATGAATCTCTTACCTGAGGAGCTGGGGGTATTTAAAGGCCCCACAATATCCATTCCCACCCTCTGGAATGGCTCCTCCACTATGGGCAAAGGAATCAGGGTGGCTTGGGTTTTCTGCTTGCTCTCCCTATTTCTTGGCACCGTGACAAGACTTGCAATACTCCTTCACCTGTTGGGTAAAGTTAGGTCAGTAGAAATTCTGGGCCAACTGCTGCATAGTGCGCATGATTCCCAGATAACCAGACAAGGGAATATCATGTGCAATTTTGAGCAACTGCTCACGATACCTCTAGGGAACGATGAGCTGCCTGCCTAGCATCCCTCCTTCTGTCTGTACTGCCTGTGTATACATAAGTCCATTTTCCCAATAAACCTTATGTCTGCCATCACCTCCCTATGCACCCTCTAAGTCAGCCCAAGCCCTCAGCTTCTATAAACTAGAGTCACTCCTCTGAGCAGCTGCAAACTCCTCACACAGTCCCAAGGCATGGGACAGGTCTCCTTCAGTTGCTAAACTAGGGTCCCTAACACTAGCATCAGGACCCTCAGGATCACTGTCAATCCCAACCCTCTGACAAGGGGTCACCCCTCCCTCCCTCTTCGGAGTAACCCTCTGTAGCTGTGTGGTTACTTGCTACTGGGGAAATTTCAACCCTCTTTTTATCAGTCTCCCCATCTGGAGACACAGGCTCAGGAACCAGCCTCTTAGTGGTTTCCACACTGGTTTCTGTGGGGTTCAGGGAGCTACAATTTTCCCTTGCCACTTGGCTACAGATAACTGCATATACTATCCCCTGCTGGAGATTGTTACCCAGAATCACATCCACTGCTAATGTTTTGGCCACAGCCACCTGTTGCACAGTTTCTCCTGTTTCACCCCAGTCTAGGAGAACACTAATGAGGGGCAATGTTTTCTCCCTGCCCACAAAGTCCTGTACAGTTACATATTTATTGGGTATAAGCTGACCGGGCTATACCAGATCCCCCTTTACCAATGTCAGGGATGCCACTGTGTCCCTTAACCCCTGCTTCTGTACACCATATACTATGACTGGGTGCATGTGTTCCCTCATGTTCAATGGCATGCTCCCAGGGACACACAAACAACTCACTTCTTTTCTAGCACCCTGTTGTGTATTATGGCTTGTCTTTTTGGCACACTGTCTGGCAATATGCCCAGTTTCTTTACACAACCAACCGGTATTTCTTACTTCAGAGAAATCTTTTCATTGAAACCTGGGGCTAACTGGTTTCAGTGGAGGCAGTGAGGGTTTTAGCTGCCCTGAAGGTGCGCTTTTCCCTTTCTGCACTGCCACACCTGCCCCATTCACTCTCAGAGCAGGTCTGCTCTTGGCATAGCGGTCCGAGAGTTCAGCAGCTTCTTGCACTCTTTTTGGATCTTGGGCCTCTAGCCAGGTTTTTAGCTCTGCTGGGCAAGCCCAATAAAACTGTTCTAATAAAATCACATTTTCAGTTTTATCAGCAGAGTTTGCCTCAATTCCTTCCCACCAACATTTTAAAAACTGACATTGTTTCGTGGCTAGCTCCTCATAGCTCATATCACGGCTTCTCCTGAGCTTATGGAATTTAGGTCTGTATGATTCAGCAGTTAATTCAAACTTTTTTAACAATGCAGTTTGTAGCTTGCTGTAATCATTGCTGTCCTCATTGTCCATTTGACTGTATGCTTCCCAAGCTTCCCTGGTTAGTAGCGGGCATAGCTGGAAGCTCCAGGACTCTCTAGGAATTTTAGCCTGAATACAAACTTTTTCAATGGAATTTAAAAAGGCATCCATGTCCTCCACCTCCTTAAACTCAGCTATTCATTTGGAGTTCAATTTGTAACCCAGTCCTGCAGTCCCAGTTAAACCCAAGCCACTTACCTGCCCTGGTGCTGCTGGTTGGAGTCGTAGCTTCTCCAGTTCATGTTGCCACTGGCGCTCCTCTCTCTTCTCCTCTGCAGCTCGCTGTTCTTGCTCTGCCTCTTTGCATTGTTGCTCTCTCTTCTCCTCTGCAGCTCACTGGTGCTCACTTTCCTCACGGTCTGCCTCCTTCTGTTCTCGCTCTGCCTCCAGTGCCATCCTGCGCAACTCAATTTGCAGCCTGAGTACTTCTGGATTCAGGATACTGGTGACCTTCCCCTGCTGCTGTGGCCCTTCACTGACAGTGGCTCTGCTGTCCTCCTCATTGGCTCTGGACCCTTCCCTGGTTGCTAGCCTTTCCACATTTGAGGTTTGGTCCCTTTCAGTCATGGTCTGTGACTTGCTGCTCTTGGTATCTGCTACCATCAGGGCCTTTATGAGGTTCTGCTTTTTGGCTGTCACCTCAAACAGGACTCCTCTGTCCCCACACAACTGCTTCAAGTAATCTACAGTGTGCCTAACTACTAATTTTCTGACTGGCACTTAAGAGAAAAAAAATAAAACTGGTAGGAACTTGACTGTAGGCCAAGGGATATAGTTCAGTTTCCTTTTGAAATAAAACACTGATTTTCTTTTTTCCAAGTGAGCTGAACAGTCTCAAGCTGACACACTGTTAAATAAAGCTTATACCACCAAACTTTATATGCCACTGCTGTCAACCAATCTGTCACCGATTTGCTCAGCAGGTCAGCCCTCTACTCCCAAAGTGCCAACCTCTGAGCCTAGAATTTGTGGACAGTGAACAGTATAAGGTAACCCTCTTGTCTGTTTTGTGGGTTCAAGTCACCTTAGTCCCAAGTTCTGGAGGGATTCAAACTGATAACCTCTTGTTAGCGTACCCAATTGTCAAGCTCAGATAAGTCTGTCTTCGGGAGGCCAGATATCTTTGCCTACGAGCACCTAATCAGGTATTTCAAATGAACCTTTAGAACTCTGTGCAAGACCTTAGAGAACTCTGTTTTCCAGTTTGGTATCACACTAAGCACATGCACAGTGTCAACTATAACTATTCCAAGCTTCACTTATATAAAAAGAAATTTCAAGGCACACCAGGCAGTTTTCGTTTTGAAAATATATATCTTTACTTAAAAGTCGGTAAAATAGGAAAACAGTAAAATTACAGAACAAAATATCCCAACACATACAGCCCTAAAACAAACAGGTTTAAAAGTGCAGATTCCTACAAATAATAACACTCAGACTAGTCTTGTCTAAGGTCCTTACTTCTTAATTAAGATGATATGGTCTGGGTTTTCATTGCTATGCCGATGACACCCAGCTGTATATGTCTTTTGTGCCCGGCCAGGATGCTGCCTTGTCGGTATTTAATAACTGCCTTGCAGAAATCCAAGATTGGATGAATGGGAGTTGGTTGAGGTTAAACCCGGAGAAAACTGAGGTGTTGGTTGTGGATATAGGTCGCTGTGAGGCGGGTCTGCCAGCTGGATCGCACTCTGGCTTATGGCTTGCAGGCGTTCCGCTGACAACCTCAGATCAGGTGCGGAATCTTGGTGTAATAATTGACGACCACTTGACGCTTAAAGCTCAGGTGTCAGCGGTGGTCAAAACTTTCTTTTTCCATCTGAGGAATATTGCCAGGGTGAAGCACCTGGTTCCTCCAGAAGATCTTCCAACATTGATCCACGCCTTTGTTACCTCCAGCCTTGACTATTGCAACTGCCTGTACCTAGGGCTATCGGGGGTTGAGCTTCGCTGTCTGCAGCTAGTGCAGAATGCGGCAGCCAGGTTGTTGACTGGTTGTCATATAATGCCTGTGTTCCTCGGACTGCACTGGCTGCCAGTATTTTGGCGAATCACCTTCAAGGTCGGTTTTCAGACCTATAAAGCTCTACATGACCAGGGACCAACTTACCTGAAAGAGCTCCTTTGCCCCTACTGTCCATCTTGCCCCCTCCGATCCACTGATGAGGGATTGCAGGAGATTCACAGGGTCTGTTTGAAATCTTCAGGGGCTAGGTCGTTTAGCTTTATGGCCCCAACCCTGGGGAATTCTCTACCTCGTCAGGTGAAATAGTCCGACTGTCCTGAGCTTTAAAGGAGCCTTGAAGACCCACCTTTTTAGTCTAGCTTTTAATGATTTATAATAGTTTTAAACTCTGTTTATTTATTGTTTTATGATATTGTGCAGGTGCTCTGGATTTGAGAAAAGCGCCTTTTTATAAATAAAAGTTGATTGATTGATTGATTGATTGATGAATCTTTCAGTGCTTCGTGGTCTCTCTTCTCTCAGTCAGAATATGGAAAAATGAAAAAATGTCCTAAGGTTTGCTCAGTAGGTTTAAAAACTGCCTTGAGCCGGCCTTCTCTCTGAGGTCACCTAACTCCGCCTTTTGGTGTATTACAATTTATATTTTATCACACAGGATGTCCTATTAAGATATTTAAAAAATTAATAGATGACCAAATGAAATCTCTCTCTTCCTCACTGGTCCAAACTGGTCTGTGCTCTGCTTACCCAGACATCAAAAGTCTCTTTGAGGTAAGTCACTGTATAGTCAAAGCAAATGTATATTGCACTCCTTAATTTAGTCTGGGACCTGGTATCCCCAGACATCAAAGGTATCGCTGATGAAATGAGCTGGTTTCCTGGGACGATACCCATAACACTGGCTGGTGTCCCTTTTCTCAGGACACCTAGTACACATCAAAGGATCTCCCTGAGGGCATTATAAAATGGATATTTAGGTTAATGGCTTCAAAGCAAATCACACACTGCAAAATACCTGTTAGTTTGCTTAGCTGTGTTCCAATATATTTGCTGTTACTGGTATTTTTGGAACTTCTATACTGGTAACAGGTTGTCAGGCTAACAGCAAATATATTAACTAGTCAGCTCCACACTGCTTCTTTTCTAGTTATGTGGCCTTCCATTCACCAAAATTGTTTCTTTCTTCTAGCAGCAAGTTTGTTTATCTGTCTAGCCCCTGCACCTATCCATCACCAAAGTCATATTCCATAAATCAGCAAAAGCCCGGGGCATTTTATAGAAGCAGCAGCCTACTGCTCCTGCAGCTTTTATAACTTATAATTCCATTCTGGGACCCCTCCTCTTCAGCCTATTCTTAAACTCACTACCAGACAGCTGCCCAGAACAAATAATTCTCTACGCCGACGATCCTGTGATCCTCACCTCGAACCCTGATCCAATCCAATTACAAAATAAACTTCAGCAGGCCTTCTCCTTCATCGAATCCTGGTTCCTAAATCATAAACTGCTTCTCAATCAGAAAAAAAAACAAGTTTATGGTCTTCTGCAGCCCCCACAACAAAAACAAACAACTCCACCTCTCCATTGCAACCAATCAAGGAGCCATCCTAGAGCAAACACAATCGTTCAAGTACCTCGGCATCACCCTTGATCCCCACCTCTCATACGCTGTCCATATCAGCAATGTTGCAAAGTCTGCCAATGCAAGGTTAGGCATATTATTCTGGCACAGGAAACACCTAACCCCAGAAGCACTGGCAGTCCAAAGCTCCATCGTCAGCATCATAGACTATGGTCTTATCACACATGGGTCTGCAACTACCTCTGCTCTCAAACGTATCGCAACCTCCCTGAATAAGGCCTGTCATCTCATCACTGACTCACATCGCAGTACCCACACTTGTGATCTTTATTCCCAATCTGGATGGCTTCAACTGGAACAATGCATAAAATACCAAACCTGCATCACAGACAAGAAAATTATAATGGGTCTGGCCCCACCTGGTGTCTGTGCCCTCCTTAAGCCTAGACATAGGAACGTCACTACAAGGAGATCCAGTTCCCATCTACTACATATCCCACGATGTCGCACAACCCAAGGACAAAGATCATTCACCTATAGGGCATCCAACTGGCTCAACTCTCTTGGCAGCAACATAGCGACCGCTCCAACACTCGGCCTCTTCAAGTCCAAGCTGCACCTCTCACTGTTTGTATCCTGCGATTGCCCATCTTAACATTTCCACCATTCCAGCTGCACATGCCCCAGCACCCGGCACTTACAATCAGTTTTTGCACCTCTAGCACCTTACCTTTCATATTCCCTCAACAAGGCCCCCTGGCTGCACTGTCTCCCACCCTCACCCACCTCCCCACGTATCTCCACTCCTGCCCCCACCCCAACCACCTCCCATACACCCTTACCCCCTGCCCTCCTTCTCCCCTCGATGTCCCTCCTCACTTCCCCACCACCCACCCCCCTTCCCTTGTCTTGCTCATAGCTCATGTCTTTTGTACTGGTTATTACATGTCTGTTAGTCAATGACTATATGTTTGTAACTAAAAATGATGACTGTTGCACACGCTGATGTGGAACCTTTGTAAAAGAGCCTCAGCTCAAAGGTATTGTAATCCTAGATTGAAATAAATAAAATAAATAAATAAAATAAAAAAATAAATAAGTTTGGCCTTTCTGACCCAGTTAATCAGCTCTGGCAGCCCTTCCCCCAATACCTCTCAAACTTTCAAACCCGAATAATACACTTCAAAATGTGCAACAAATGGCCAAATGATTATGTGGAACACTTCATCAAATCACAAAATAAAACCCAGAGAATACTGTTTAAATGGATGCATTAAACTTCACAAAGTTTTTTTTTGTGTGTATTGAGCAACACGTTTTACATTCACTGTGGACTTCTGCTGTAAACATTTTGGGTAAAATGCTGGGCAGTACACACTCAAATCTCAATCTGGAACTTTTAACAGAGGGCTTGAGGTGAAATGAGGAATTATTCCTTGCAAATTCGCAATGTGGTACAGTTGAGACAAGAGGTATGCCCCCCAGCCCCACACCCTCACAAAACTATCCCCCAAGTCCCCACCATGTCTGGACCAGCTGAGAATTATAACAAATGCTGTCTGACAAAAAATACCTATGCAGTTGGTACCTGAGTGTCTCCATTGTTTCAGAATTCCATGCATGGGAAGGACTGACCAACGCATGATGACGGAAAGGCTGAGTTGGAGATCATCGAGCGATTGCAGCACGACCAGCGAGCGAGAGCACAGCAAGTTCCGCAGAGCATTGAGTGAAGCTTCAGTCAGGGTGAGTCAACATCAGTCTGCTGGGTGGGGCCAGAGTGCAAGAGGAGGAGACAAAGCAAGAAAAAGCCTACTAGTGTAGAGCTTTTCACAATCAGGGTCAGTCCACTGGGTGGGGCTAACGGCAAGAGGTGGAAACGGAGCAAGGAGCCTTTTTAAAGTGACTGGAGCCTTTTTTTAAAGTGACTATATGGAGGTTTTTTTCTGTGGGTGCCAAAAATGACTTTGTGGGTGCTGGGGCACCTAAGCACCTGTGCAGTCAGTGCCCCTGATGTCATTGCCAGCCATGTTTCAGAAGTTTAAACTTCAATTTGTTTTGTAAAAAAATCTGTCATAGTCAGTTTTGTAGATGTTTTATCAACATTTTGTTTCTGCCTGCCCTCCAGTTTTCTCTGTGCAGTCACACCCCCAAAATGATGTCATGCAAGGGAGCTGTCAATATGTTACATACAGCACCCCACCAAGGGATTAGGGGTAAATTATAATGGTGATTTAGATATTAGTTACTCAGCGGTGCAGTCCCTTATTTTGGTGGTGGTGACTGCACCTAATATGTAGAAGTGCATTTATTTATTTATTTTGAACAATATTGGAATTACAATTCTTTGAGTCAGAGACTCCTTTACAAAGGCTCCACATCAAAATAGTACATTGGTTTCAAACAGACATTAAATAGGGAACATAGTTTCCTAACAGACATTTTACATAAAACAGGGAACAAGAATACCAGGTAGATTATAACAGTAGACATTCATTGCTAGCAAGGAGTAAGATGCCTCACAGGCGCTGGTGAAGGTGCAACCCTGAAAGAGATTGGTAGGTGGGACAGGAGTCCCTTGTTGTGAGATAGCTGGCTAGTGAGTACAGAGAAGGAAAGGGCAGGAAGAGAAGAGAAGAGGGGACTGGGGCACTGGTCAAACAAAGGACAGTTACAGGTATGGGAGGCAAGGAGATGGTCCCAAAGGACAGATTTGAAGCAACCGTGTTTATTTTCTCGGGTGATAAGGCTGGATAGAGAGTTGCACCAGGAGGGAGCTCTGTAACAGAAGGATCTCTGCACCAAGGTGGTCCTGAAATGTGGTACTAGGATGGTAGGTTAGCATGAACTCCGGGTGGCTATAGTCGTGGGTGCCGGTTGGAGGAGAGAGGATAGACCAGGCGGGGAAAGACCACTGGTTATTTTCCTGGCAAATAGGTCTGGTACCTTAACCTTTCATCAAAGTTGAGCCAGTTGATTAGGTTAACATAACAAGGCATTGTGGGTACAATAAGAAGTTGTTTTCCAATTCCCTTACTGTGAGGTACAATCTTATATCTATATAGTGGCTTCAACAATAAAATCTCTCATATGTTTATTTTCCAAATAAGGAATTGAACATATAGTATCTAGATATGGATTCCTACTTGGGCTGTGTGGCTGGGTGTTTGTGTTTGTCTCTGTCAATAGTTTAGTTTTGTGGATTTTCATGTGTTTTGGATTGGAGGAACTAGACCATTCTTGGATATGTGATCTATGAAAGTTTCCTGGACTAAGAAACTGGAAAACATCACCAGCAGATATTGGGATTCTCATTATAAATCAACTTTTTTGGAAGCCATCACAATCAAAGTAAGTACAGCTAAGCTTTCTACAAGCTTTGACCTGGGGAGTGCAAACTGAATCCACATTTCCATCTGCCTTGTTGCTAAAGGGAACTGCATGTCTTTAAGAACCATTCACAACTATTTAAACAAAGGGAAGACACTGACAAAGGGTTTTAACTTCCTGCATATGCCCCAGGCCAGTGTTCCAGGAATTTAACACATCCTTTGTCTTGTTACCATAGATCAAACAGTTTACTGGTCATTTTCCTGTGGATTTGATTATTTTACATAATTTGGCAATGGGGCAAATCCTCCCTCTGGAGGCACACCACCGAAATTGATCTGTCCCTGCTCATGTGTGAGCCTTGGGCACATCTAGCCACATTGTATAGAACTATTCCAATGTTGCATTTTCAACATTATCACCTGGCATACTACTGTTCAAAAAAGAAACACAACCTCTCTCTGACTGAACTCCGCCTATGCACAATGAAACTTGTGCTCCTCCTCCTGCTGCTATCAGGGACTGTTCACCCTAACCCCGGACCAAACACCTCCAACCAAAACAAACCAGCAGGCACTCTCTCAATCATGTGCCTGAACATCTGCAGTTTACTTCCTAAGCTTGATGCACTCCAAGCCTTTACCACCCAACACTACCCGGATATTCTGTCAGTAGCTGAAACTTGGCTCACCCCAAAGATTCCTGACCAGGCAATCACCCTTACTGGCTACAATGTCTTCCGGGTGGATCGTAAGTCCAAAAGAGGTGGAGGGTGTGCCTTATATGTGAAATACACTTTCTGAGGACACCCCATTGATTCCAATCTTCCAGCAACACCTGATCAGATTCTTCCCATCAGACTCCTATTAGGCACCCACAATAAGGTCCTTACAGTTGTCACTGTTTACATACCTCCTAAAGAACAGGGACCTGGTCTAACCACTGTCCTTGACTTTGTCAGATCCCACCCATCAGACTCCGAAATCATCCTTCTTGGTGACTTTAACATTAATTGGATTTCAGCTGAAGGTGGGGCATTTAAGGACTCCATTATATCAGCTAACCTGACTCAAATGGTTGACTATGCAACCAGAAAGAACTACAGAACTGGGACCTGCACCCTACTCGACTGGATCCTAACCAACCACCCTTCTCGGATCACGAAAACCTCAGTCCTCCCTGACTCACTCAGTGACCACTCTCCCATCAGCTGTACCTGGTCAAACAAATTCTATAAGCCCCTCCAAAAATCATCATCAGCAGAGTCCTACCCCGTGGGCAACTACCCCACCTCAAATTGCACCTCAGTCTGCAGGACTGGTCCCCCATCTTCAAGGCAACAGTTGCTAATACTGCACTGGAGCAATTGATTCACATTTTCAATGAAGCCTGTAATAAATTTGCCCCCCTCAAAAAGTGTAAAGTTAAATGGCTCAGTAACCTTTGACTGTCAGGAGACCTCCTAAAAAAACTTAAATCCAGGGACCACCTCTGGGAACTGGCTAGAAACTCCGGTAAGCAACTCAACATCCAGAATTATAAACGGGCGTGGAACGACTGCACCAAATCCATTCAGCAACAGAAATCTGACTACTACAAAAATGCCCTTACTAACTCCTGGGGAAATGGGAGGGATTTCTGGAAAAACATTAAAGATGTCACTGGGAAGCAGTCAAATCTTCGCTGAACATACTCAATGTAAATGGGCACACTACACTCAACTTTAAAACTATTGCAAACACTTTTAACATCACTTTCACAGACCTTAGCAGTGTTCTCCCCTCCGACTTCTTCCAAGATGTGTCAACTCCCATACCCCCAACTCCTCCACCCACGCCTGTCACCCACCTTTCTACTTTTTTTTTTGCAATTAACATTTTATTGATTTTACACACCACATCAACAAAATTGATATGAGAATTGTAACCTATGACAAATGGCACTCAACTATAGTAATAGTCTTGCATAATACATATAGGGCGCATTACAAATAAAGTCCCTATAAAACATCATCTATACTATCAACTCACCCCCATCCCACCCCCACCCTCAAGGTTACATTAAGAGATAAGGAGCAGAAAGTAAAACAATCGGCCTTGCAAGGAAACATTAAGCTCCTCAGCTTCCAGGTCTTCAAAAGGAGTCTAAGGGCCCCACAAAGATACAAAGGCTTTTTGCTTGCTCTCGGATATATGCTATATGCTTCTCTAGTTGTAACTCTAAGGTGCATTCTCGATGCCACCCAATAGAGATGGGAGCTGTCAGATCGACCAATGTCTTAGAATTAACAGCTTCATAACAGCAGCGATAAGTTACACTTGGGCTTCCAAACTTAGGGAGGCTTCAGGAAATTTTTTATAAGCAAATTTCAGGAGTATCCATACTAGTTGAGCCAAGGATAGGTGCACAAGCCTACCAATGGTATCCCAAAGAGTCCGAATCCTTGGGCATGACCATAGCATGTGGTACAAAGTGCCTTCCTCCAATTTACAGTTCCAACAAAGGGGAGAACAGCGTTCTCTCCGTCTAAACAGGTAAGTGGGTGTTAGGTAAAGGTGATGCATGATATTAAATTGAACCATTCTAAGTCTATCTTGTTTGACATATATATAGATGGCACCCCAGAGCTTCCTCCAATAGTCCAGAGTGTCTCTAATGTTCAATTCTCTAACCCAATAATAACAAACCCCTGATGGGAGTTTACGATCCCACTCCTGAAGCAGCTTATAAACTTTGGACACTGCATGTGATTGTACAGCAACCGTTAGCAAAGAATCAATGTTTTCCGGTCGATAACCAGGTGCGGGAGAGGAGGAGAACACCTGAGCCAAGGCCTTACTGAGTTGCAACCACTTAAAAAAGCAGCCATCAGTAAAGTCATAGCGCCTCTTCAAATAATCAAAGGGGCGGGCTACTCTGTTCCCAAAAATCCGCTACTGAAAAATGGCTTATCTGTGGCCAAAAGGCAGGAGGTATTGTAGTACCCCCAAGCTTAAAGTGTATGTTTTCAAATATGGGTTGCACATCTGAAGTCCACCACATAACTCCAAGGTGTTGCTGTAATTGGAAGAAGGCTTAGGACCATCCAGGGATTATTCTTTAATAATCTAGGGGTATTAGACGGAAAGGAATAAAGGGCCTGCAGGAACACTTCACCCTTTTCGCTAAATCGCAATCTATGTTACACCACAGAGGCCGATAATCCGAGTACCAGTGTTCTTTACTCCACCAACTTAGTTTACAAACATGTTGAGCCACATAATATAAGAATACGGAGGGTGCGGCTAACCCACTCCTGCATTTTGGGGCTGTCAAATTATGATAGGACCTATGGGTTCCTTTTCCTTGCCATAGGAAGGTATTAAATATTTTCTGCAACTTGGTAAACCATTTCTTCGGAAGATAAACCCGAGCATCCCTAAAGGATATAGTAATCTGGGCAGAACGCTCATTTTTAGAAGGTTCATCCTACCCCACAATGACAAGGAAATTGGACGCCACCTATTCAAATCTCCTGATATAACTTGTACTAGAGTGCCTAAATTCTCTTTAATCATCAAGGAGAGGTTTGCGCTGATGTTGATACCCAAATATGCTAACAATTTAGATTCCCAACCCAATCCTAGCGACTGCAAATCTGCCTCTATCACCTTATTGTTTAAAGGAAAGACTTTAGTCTTTGTACGGTTTAGTTTATAACCAGATATCTTGGAGAAACAATCAATTTCCTCCAATATAGCTGGTATGGAAGCTCCTGGATTTTCGATATGTAGCAACACATCGTCAGCATAAGCTGAATAGATATAGGTAGATTCCCCCACCTTGATCCCTTCAATAAGCGGATTCCCCGCTAATTTATGCAGAAATGGCTCCAGATATAAATTAAATAACAATGGGGATAAGGGGCAGCCTTGTCTAGTGTCCCGCTCTAATTTAATAATCTGGGACAATACTCCATTGAATTTGACTCTGGCAGAGGGAGAGGAATATAAGATTCCAACCCATTTTAAAAACTCATCCGGTATACCAAAAGCGGACATAGTGAGAAACAAATAATCCCAGGATACTCTATCGAAGGCCTTTTCGGCGTCGAGAGAGAGGAGTACCGCCGGGATGCCGGACTCTCTAACCTCTGCCATGAGATGTAATAATTTTCTTAGATGATCCTGAGGAACCCTCCCTTTCATAAAACCTACCTGTTCTCTACAAATCAATTTATCCATAATTTTGGACAATCTATTTGCGAGAACCTTCACCAAGATTTTAACATCTGTATTTAGTAAAGAAATAGGGCGATAGCTATCCATGTTAGAAGGGTCTTTGCCTGGTTTCAAGATTAAAGAAATTGTTGCCTCAAGAAAACTAGAATCAGAGATACCATGATTATACCAATAATTGAAGACCTCTAACAAAATTGGGGCTACATTTGGTAAAAGAACTTTAAAAAAGTTGCTCGGGTAACCGTCAGGCCCAGGGGACTTGTCAGGGGGCATCTGCTGAATAGCTTGACGAATCTCTGAGTTTGTTATAGGAGCACTTAAACCCGCGGCATCATCTTCAGAAATTTTTGGGAGGGAGATCGAATTCAAATAAGCGTTTACCTCTGACTTTGAAGATTCGAATTGAGTATCCTGCGAATATAGATTTTGGGAAAAAGCCCCGAAGGCCTTCGCTATATCACCCCGAATCCATACATATTTGATCCCTCTGAGTAATACGGATCAACGCAATATGATGAGCATAGTCCAGTTGTCGTATCCGCATAGCGAGAAGCTTTCCAGCTTTCTCCCCTGTGTCCAAGTATTGAAGCCTTGCTCGCAAAAGTGCTAGCTCAGCTTGCTGTAGGGCTAGTCCCGAGTATTGTGTCTGCAATTTATGCAGCTTAACCCTCTCTGAATCGGATAAGCGCTGGGACAGACTATATTCAATTTGTTTAATCAGGGTTAATAAGGAATCCATTTTACCTCTCTGAATACGTTTTTTCCTAGAGGTAATCTTAATTAATTCCCCTCTTAAGGAGCACTTCAGAGCAGCCCAGATCATATCCTTTTGATCTATTGAATCTTGATTAACCTGCAAAAAATGCTTGATATAGTCCCTGATTATCTTCAGGTATGATTCTTCTTTTAGAATTTGACAATTTAACCTCCATTGCGGTGAACGTCTAAACTCGGGGGATGGCCTATACAACACGTTAACCGGGGCATGGTCCGAGATGACTCTAGCTGAGATGTCTGCCTGCATCATGTCAGGGACCACTGAGGAGCTAACTAGGATATAATCAATTCTTGAGTAGGAATTGTGTACCGCGGGGAATAAAAAGAATACTGCCGCATCCCAGGGTTAAATATACGCCATATATCAACTAACGCCGCACTGTCGATAAAACCCTTCAAAGCCCTTTGCGCAGGGGATAAGCCCTTTCGTCTGTTAAATGTCCTATCCAGGTCATTTTGAAGTACTAAATTCCAGTCACCTCCAATGACTGTAGGCTTATGTGTATCCGATATTACCTGCCATAGTAGCTTTATAAAAAAAGGAGGGGAATCACCATTAGGGCCATAAACAGAGCCTAACAATATTGGCTGTGAGGCCAATTGTGCGTGCACAAATATATACCGGCCTTCAGGGTCCCAGTATTCACTCAGGAGTTTAAAAGGGACACTCCTAGCTACAAGTATGGCAACCCCTGCCCTTTTAGTTGAGGCCCCAGCCCCATATGCCTGCGCCACCCAGGCCCTCCTGAAGTAGTGAACATCACTTCTTTTTAGATGTGTTTCCTGGAGGAAGGCAATTTGTGCTCCCAAGTGGTGCAAATGCCTTAAAACCACTTGTCGTTTGACCCTATCCTTGGCTCCTTTAACGTTCCAACTAATGAGTTTATGTATCTGGCTCATATGTACCTTGGGGCGAAGATTAATGTACCTATAGAGAAAGACCTGAAAATACTACAACAAGAAAAAAGACCAGTTGAATAAATAAGAGCTCCCTCAAACCAAAAAAGGACATTCTTCCCCATTAAACCGTAACCTTGATTGTCCCCCTCCCTACACCCCAACTTTACCATAATTCCAAACCCCCCCTTTCCCCACACCAATGATACTGAATTCTATAAAACCCCGCCACCCCCCACATTACATGTCCCCAGTTCCCTTGAACTGCTCTCCTAACTAATTTCTGCCACATGATACACTTCCAGCCAACCCAATATGCTCAGCTCTACTCTCCGGAGCTCCCACCCACCAAGCCAGGAATTTATATTAGGCCTCTCTAAATCGGATATAGTCCCAAAAGTCTAAGATTACATAATATTCAAATAGAAATAGTCCAATCCGGTGAACATCTCTCCAGACGTGTACTATGAATACCTAGTGAGTTCCATTAATAGATCAATACTCAAATATAATATACACATAAATAGTCCAGAGAGGAGAGAAAAAGAAAAAAAAAGGGGGAGGGCTGGAGGAAGGGAAGGGAAGAAACAGGGAAATAAGGGGAAAAGAAAAGTCCTTCGCAGCACTAGTCGAGATATCGGCCCCAGTTGCAGTTGTACGTATTAGAAAGCACATCCAATCCAGACCGAGAGGAAATAATTGTCCACTTGCAGCCTATTTCCAATAGTGGATAATCTATTAGCGAGGGTTGACACTTGATCTATCTCCGATTCCAGATTAGACCAAAGTCTTATGATAACTTAATTATATATGAATGTCCAGTCCTGCTAAGTGACCAGAAAGCATCAATAACTGGGGGGGCTGATCATGAGGCCTTCATGTAGATACCATAGCTTATGCAGAGGCCTCCCACATATATAGTCCGAGGCATTTGCATTTTGCTCATATTGCCAAGCACTATATCAAAATTAATGCCCAGGCATAAGTAAAAAGATGCAACTCATTGGTTTCAAAGTGAATAGGATGTATCCTCACTTAAAGAGATCTGGGAGAAGACGCTGCAATTCCTGGTGAGCTTGTGAGTAGGATTCAAATGTAAGCCAGCTCCCTTCCAGATTTACCATTAAAACTGCAGGTACTTTACTTTGAAAGGCTTGGATGCAGCAATAAGCTTGGTTACAATCGGGTGCAATTCCTGTCATTTCATTCTCACCGAGTGGGGGAGATCCTGAATGATACGAATTCGCTTGCCTTCCCAAGATAATTCCTTCACCTCTCTCACTTTAGCCAGGACATGTTGTCTGTCCAGATAATTGAGAAATTTCACAATTAGCGGCCTGGGAGGCTGGCCCTGTGCAGGAGGAGGCTGCAGGGCCCGGTGTGCTCTCTCTATAGTATAGTCCCCTCCACCAGGGGGAGAACCTGCGATCTTAGAGCAAAGCTTCTGTATAAACAAAATCGGAGCATTCCCCTCCTCCTTTTCAGGGATCCCAATAACTACAATGTTGTTCCAGCTGCTACGCCCCTTCAAGTCCTCCAGTTTATCTTCTAACTTTTTAAACCTCCGTTTCACGAGAACCAACTCCGAGTCATAGCTTGCTTAGTCTCAAGGGAAATCACCTTCGCTTCTGTGTCACCTACTCTCCGGGTCAAGGTATCCACTGATTTTTTAATTTCTTGCATATCTTTGGCTACCGAAGCGATCGCGGTCTGCAGAGGTTGCAGGAGCTCGAGGAATCTAGCTTCCGACAGTGGTGCATCCGCAGTAGGTAGGCTTGACAGGCTAGTGGCCTGTTGTTTCGCCCGCTTAGCGGCCTTTTCCTTTTCTGGGGTCTGGGAGGTGTGTGCTTCGGTTTCGCTTTCCTCACATACACCTCCATGCTGTAAATCGGGCGACGGGTTCCAGGTGATGACACAGACACCTTCAAATTGATTCAAGGGCTTAAATTGGCGAGATGCTGTTGAAACAAGGCTACATTTCGCACGGCTGGTGGCGGAGCTCCGAGAGTTCGCTGCTTCCACTCAGGCTGCCATCACGTGACCCCACCTTTCTACTTTAAAGCACTAAAGAAACATCAAGTCTGAAACTACATTGCCAAAGCCATCAGCAAATCTAGAACAAGCAATCACACACTTGACCTCAAGCTACTGGCCCTAACGCTTGACGAGGTACTTGGGCCCCTCACCAAGATCTTTAATCTCTCTCTTTCCTCTAGCCAATTCCCAGACAAATGGAAAATGGCCACTGTTACCCCGATTCACAAAAGTGGTGATAAGGCTGACCATGCGAACTTCCGCCCTATCTCCATTCTGCCTCCTATCAGAAGGCACTGGAGCGATATGTAGCAGATCAACTTCGAGCATCTGGACAATTATAATATTCTCTGTAAACAGCAACATGGCTTTAGAAAAGGTCATAGTACATCCTCTGCCTTACTTGAATTCACCAGCTCCATTCACAGCTCCTTTGACAATGGACAACTAACTGGTGCTATTTTCATCGACCTGACCAAAGCCTTCGATACTGTCCACCACTCCCTCCTGCTGAGACAACTAAAAAATGCTGGTCTCTCCAATGATTCAATCTCTTGGTTCAAAAGCTATCTAGAAAACCGCACCCAGCATGTAAAAATTGGAGATGTGCTCTCTGATTCCAAACCTGCCCTCTCTGGAGTCCCCCAGGGTTCAATACTGGGCCCCCATACTCTTCAACCTGTTCCTTAACACCCTACCAGACTCCTGCACTGAACATATCACCCTGTATGCTAATGATGCAGTAATCCTTGCCACACACCAGGACCTGAAGAAATTGCAAGAAAATCTTCAATTCGGCTTCTCCTTGGTTGAGAATTGGCTCATAAAGCACAAACTGATCCTTAATCAAAAAAATACAAAGGCCATGATCTTCAGCAGCTCCCATAATAAACATAAGTACTTCCAACTCTCCGTTATCACCAGACAAGGTGCCACACTGGAACAGGTCAAAAACTTTAAATACCTTGGGATCACCCTTGACCCTCATCTCTCCTACACTGCCCACATCGACCATGTCGCCAAAGCCGATAACTCCTGGCTAGGCCTGCTATTCCATCATAGGAAACACCTGTCACCTGAAGCCCTCACTGTCGCTGTCCAGAGCTCCATCATATCCATCATTGATTATGGCATTATCATTTACATCTCTGCTACAACCACCGCACTCAAACGTGTATCCACCACCCTCACCAAGGCCTGTCGACTTGTCACTGGCTCCCAACGCCTAACTCACACCTGTGACCTCTATTCTCAAACTGGATGGTTGAATCTTGCCAATCGAATCAAACACCAAACTTGTATTACTACTAAGAAAATCTGGCTGGGCCTTGCCCCCAGAGTCTGTGCCCTCATACAACAAAGAATCCACACCCGACATACCAGGGGATCGAAACCTCAGCTTCTGCAAGTTCCACATTGCTGCACAACACAAGGCCAAAGATCCTTGTTTTACCGGGCTACTAGCTGGTTCAACGGTCTTCCCAGCAACATCTTATCCTCACTATCACTCAGCACTTTTAAGACTCGTCTCCGCCTAACACTGACTGCCTCCAACCTCTGTGACTGTTGTGGCTAAACATGTCTTTTGGTTCCATAGCTGAAGATGCCCTTTTGGATCCACATCTACTCCTGCACTTTGCCAGCACCACCCCCATCTTCACCTCCCCTGCAGGCCCATGACAAATGCCACCCAGCTGCACTACCTCTATTCTTATCTGCCTTCCACCTCTCCTCTCTCTCTGTCCCCCCAACCTACCTCCCCTTTTCTCCCATCCACTTAGTCTCCCTGATTTCACCCTCCTCCTTTCCCTTTCTCTTCCCCAAAGTTTCACCTTATTGTTCTTTGTTCACCTACAAGACTATGTGTCTTTTTTTTTTATTTTATAAACTGTTATCTTTGCTTATGATTGTCTCAATTGTACCAATGACATGGAACCTTTATAAAAGAGCCTTGGCTCAAAGGTATTTGTAATCCTAGAACAAATAAATAAATAAAAAATAAAATGACAAGAGTTCTTTACTGAGAGATGAAGTCTCCTATGTCGGTAGTGCAGATGTCTATAATACCAAGACAGACCAACAGAGGTCTCTGTTTCAAAACAGTGCTTATAAACTTTATTTCCCTTTCTTGATGTCAGGCTTGTTAGTTGCAGCACTGAGAAAAAAAGGGGAGGGTTATGTAAACAAAGCAGAGCACAGAAATAAAAGCATTTACCTAGGTTATGTAGGTGTATACAGAGCTGAGGGGACTTTCGTCCATAGTGCTCGCCGTCCATTTCTAAAGTTGATCTAATAGATATAGCTCATCAAGGCAAAGTTTAAAAACGTCCAAGGACAAACTTCCCACTACCTCCTCTGGTAGTGCATTCTATATTGGAATTATCCGCTGAGTGAAACATATCTTCCTGTGCCATGTTCTACAATTTTCCCCTTTTAACTGTAGTCGATGTGCTCTAGTATTATGAAGTTTTTCTCTCAGTTCCAATCCCAGCTTCTCCCACAGCTCGTGATCTGTGAGTGCTTTAATGAGCAAGCACATGTCCCCTCTCAGCTTCCTGTATTCCAGTGTGAACATGTTAAGTTCCTTCAATCTAGCAGTATAGTTTTTTGTTTCCATCCCTTTTATTGAGAGTGTAGCCCTTTTTTGTACCTTTTCCAGTTTTGCAAAATCCCTTCTCTGGTGTGGTGACCAGACCTGGGCTCCATACCTCTCAAGAGTCCTGATTTGTCTGTCCCCTCTGTCCCGATTGCCCCTTTCAGATCCCGACTTGGTAGGCAGCTCACTTTACACGTCATTTGGTGTAAAAAGTTGTTTACATGCTGCTGGTCATGGAAGTCACGCTGGTGTCAGAGCTTCTGGGTACAGATGCAAGACATGCATCTGATGTCATGCAGAAGCATCGGGTTTGATTCAGGTGTGCTCTTCTGTACTCGGTACAGTTCAGAGCCTACAGCGTGCACCATTTAAATGCAGGAGGAGGCTAGGAGAGAAAGCATGATAGCGTCTGACTGTGACTGTCTCCTGCTCGCACCAAATGGTGATTAAAACTTATTACCTGCCTCCCCCAAGTCTGTGATGTCTCCAGACCAGACAGAACAAAGGAGACCACCACCCCAGGAATTTCAGAGCTCTCTCTGTCTCTGCACCAGTCAGTGCCAGGCCAGCCTATGATTACTGTATGAGAGCAACATCATCAATTATCTGAGGATCAGCAGGGAGAGAACCTAACGATATCCCTGACACTTCGAGGACAGAGTGAAAAAGCCACATTCCAAAGACTGGAGACCAGAAGAAGCCTGCTAGCCTGAGCAGTAGCACTACAGCATGTAACCTAGGATTGGATTGACCATCAGAAGAGTGAAGGACTGATAGTTTGAAGAACAGCACTAATTATAAAAAATAAAGTATAAGAAATATTTACATTTCTTCACAACAGAGCTAAATCCCCAAGTTTTACAACTTCTTGGTTTTAATTTATACTTTATAAAATTAGCATTTGTTGAAGGCAGCAGCAGCAGCAAGTCATTTTTAGAAATCAGCCTGAGCCCAGAGAGACTCCTGAAGTGGATCAAGTAAGAGGACCATTCCCCCCTTGCTTGGCCAGAGAAATAACTAAGGTTAGCTTGATTAAAACCTATTTTATTATTGTTTATAGGCTAGTTAGGTAGTGCCTGGCATTAATAGGAACAATAGGGAGAGGCTAGCTAGAGGGTAGACGAGCCAAAAAGGAGATAAGAAGCGGGGTCTTGTTGGTGGGATGGAGAATGAGTAAGCCTAAGCCATCAGGAAAATGTATAGCTAGCTACTGATATGTATTGCAGTGAGGCTCAGATCAGAGTTAGAGCACAGTATGTATTTTTTAGTTGTGGTAATTTAGTAGCAGGCAGTATTATGCAGCAGTCAAAGAAGTATTCCCTGAACCCCAACCCCCCCGGCACCTGTGGGGCAAATGTGAGGGATTGCTTGGGGGGATGTCAGCTTCTTCCCTCCCTGTCCCAGGGAGTGAAGATTTCATGCTGTGTCACACCCCCACCCCCTCAGGCGTTTTTCCCAATTTCCTGTTTGTGCATTTTAGATGGAGTTTTATAGAGGATTCAGACCAAGGCTAATTCCCACAAGAGGGAGAATTTGAGTAGTTTGGGACCTGAGGCCAGTAATTTTGAATCCCTCACTACTCCCCGAGGTGGGGTGGGGGATGGGGTTTACTTTGACTGTTGCATACCTCTCTTATATGTGGTATTCATGAATGGGCATACATTTCTGAGCACTCTTGAACTACAATTCAGCAGAAACTGTCCTGCCTTTTGTTTTGGGGGAGAACAGATTCATGCCTCCCTAGTACTACCCTCTCACTGCAAAGTATCATCGGAAAGGGTTTCTGTTAAAAGCACAGATGCAATGTAGACACTTCTTGTAATAACTGTTATATTTAGGGGCATTAATTTAAAATTTGTTCTGTATTGGTGATGCTTTGTTAACAATTCTAAAAAAAATGAGATAGAGTTATGCTTCATGATGGACTCGGATAGGAGTGGGGGTCTCTCTGTATAATTTTTGCTCTATGTAGTCCTTGCAGTGGTTTTGAATAAATTATATTTGTTGAAAAGGAGCTGTAGGTGTAGTTCAACTGCACAACCCTTATAGAAAGTAAAGAAACAAAAAGTATTTGCTGTGTTTCACTACATGTGTTTGTGGGTTCAGGTTATGTGCTTTACTGTTCACTTATTTTTATTTAGCATTCTGTGGGGGGCTATGGAATATACTAGTTACACTGTACGTACAGTATATTTTTGTATTATTTGATCAGTTCATTTCAGTTGTGGGTCTCTGCACCACTCCTTCCTTGTCCCCATGTTTTCTTTTAACAGGGGGACAAAGTCCCCCAAATGAAATAACTTGATAATACATCACGATACATCTTTTTAACATTTATTGCAAATAGAATAACAGAAAAATGCCAAACATTGGCTTTTCTCATTTTGCTTTTTGGTAACAAGTCACGCTATGGCGCAGCATGGATGCGGGACACCGCCACGCTGCATAAAATATGCTGTCCCTGATTTTGGTCATTTGTCCCTGATTTTTGGGGAGAATGTCCCTCATTTTGGTCCTAGCAGGTTGAGAGGTATGCTGGGCTCCATACTCCAATAAGGGTCTCACCAAAGACCCATACAGTGGGACCAGAACCATACTATTTCTACTAGAGATGTGTTTCAGAATGCAATTTAGGACCCCGTTTGCTTTCCTACTGTTATTTGTGCAATGTGTCCCAAATTGAAGGTACTTAGAGATTGTGATCCCAAGATCCTTCTCCTCTGTTAATTTTTTAAGGCTGTTGTTGCCTAAGTGATAATTAGCATAGAGTTTCTGTTACTCAGATGCATGACTGCATTTTTGGGGATTTAAATAGAGTTGGTAAGTGCCACACCACTCATTAATGTGATCCAATGCCTGTTGCATTACTAAGTGGTCGTCCTCATCCATCAACTCAGCCCCCAAATGGCAGTCATCCGCAAACTTTGTCATCCAAACTCTGTTATGGTTGTACTGTATGTCAATGTTGAAACATATATATTAAATAGAGCTGGCCCAAGGACCGACCCCTGTGGTACCCCACTAGATAGTTCAGTTCATTCTGACAAGGTCCCCTTAATGCTAACCCTTTGCCTCCATTTGTAAGCCATGAGGTGATCCATGACACTATGTTTTCATGGTACCCTATATCTTGTAGGTATTCAATGAGCTGCTGATGGGGGAGTTTGTCGAAGGCCTTAGTAAAATCCAAGAAGACCACATCCGCCAGACCTGCCGCATCTAGGCATTTGCTTGCTCTGTTATAAAAATCAAGCATATTAATCTGACAAGATCTTCCCTTCCTAAAACCATGTTGTGCGTGATCCTCTAGCCCATTTTCATGAAGGAAGAAGGTAATAAAATCTTTGATTATACACTCTAAAATTTTGCATAATACGCTTGTCAAACTAACTGGCCTATAATTCGATGGGCATTTTCTGTTCCCCTTTTTGTACAGAGATATCACTACTGCTTCCCTCCATGAGGTTACTACTTCCCCCTTATCTAGAGAGTGTTGGAACGGGTAACTTAATGTTGGTGCTTGTGACGTGATAAACCCTCTAATATTATTATTGTATAGTATTTGTACTGTAAACAAATGTGAATGTCTGTTTATGCACAAAACCAGACTGACTGACTGCTGCAGTGAGTGAGACACTTGACCTTTGACCTCAGGTGTCAGTGTGGCTGACAGCTACAGGATGTGTCAAATGGACCAGTAAAGAGAAACCATAATTAAAGATTTCCTGTTCTGTTTTAATTAAAGCTTCTGGCCATCTGCCAGAATATAGGCCTCATAAACTTTTATGATTTCCTGCAGGAACAGGCCATTTGATGACAGCACCATGTTATAAGTCATAAACCTTAGATCTTCCCTGGGAAAACAGGAACCAGAAGGCAGTTCAAAGAGAGATGTTTTGATCAGAGACTCATATTTTAAAAATTGCTGACTGCTTGATTTCCCCAGTAGAAAATTAAAAATATATGGGAGGATCTAACTGTGACCTCATGGGTAGCATCACTAAGAGGTAGAGAAACTGTCTATTGAATATTGCTTGCAAGAGAAGTTTGAGAGGAGAAGGCCTCTGAAACTAAAGAGAGACACACAATCTATGGACTTGTAACTATGCACTTTAGAAGGGGATATTTAGGAAAGAACTTAAATTTGTGGTAGGAGTTTGTGTTCTGTAACTTCCCATTTTTTTATGTGATTGTAAGTTCATGATATAAATTGTTCTGTATTTTATTTCAGCAGTTTTACAATTTTTAGTAAACTACCTTTTCCTTAATATACTGCCTGTGCTTTTTCTATTATTTTACATGCGAGTGCTGAACCTGTATTTAAGTTTGACAGCTGTTAAAGGCTTGAATGTGTTACTAAGTTTGCTTAAAGGTAAGAATATATCAAGGTCTCATATAGAGTTGCAGGGGTACAATTTGGAAACCTGGCTTGGGGCCTCTGAGTGAAGGATTGTACTGCATTCCCTAACAGGGTACATATCTGAGCCTGTAAATTGTGCATGCTAGCATAAGGTTTGCATTGGACCCCCAGGACTCGAGACTAGCAGGTAATTCAGACCCAAAACAGACAGGAAGATTACCCTGTCTCTCACCTGTTCACACTATTGCTCTTTGAGGTTGGCACTGTGGGAGCAGAGGGCCTGACCTGCGAAGTGCGTTTGTGACAGATTAGGTGGCAGTGGTGGGATTTAAAAGTATTTGGTAACACAAGCTTTAACAGTTCAGTGTGTCAGATTAATACTGTACTGCTCATGTGCAAAATAAGGTAGTGATTTATTTTTAAAAAAGTGAACAGAACTATATCATTGTGCTTACAGTCAAAGTTCCTAACTCTTTTATTTTTTTTTCTGACTGCAAGTCAGAGTAGCCATAGTTAGGGAAGAATATGGCTTCCAACTACAGCAGGTACACTTCAGACTACCTGAAGCAATTGTGCCAGGAGAGAGGAGTCCAGCATGAGGGGAGAGCCAACAAGCATAATCTCATAGAGGCACTCATGGCAGCTGATGCCCAAAGCTTTGAGTCACAGTCTATGCCTGAAAAGGACCGAACCTTGGGCGTGGAGGTGCTATGGTCCAGTGCAGTGTCCAGATCTAGTAAGGAGGACAGCAGAGCCAGTGCAAGCCAAGAGCCACAACAGCAGGGAAGGTCACCAGCATTCTGGAGCCAGAAGCAATCAGGCTGCAGATGGAGTTGCGGAGGATGGAGCTAGAGTTTGAACAGAAAAGTTTCGAAGACTGGCAGCAAAGTGAGCTGGAGTTCCAGAGAGAAGAGAGGCGAGAGCAGTGAGCTGCAGAGGAGAAGAGGGAGCAGCTTCAGCGAGAGGCAGAGAAAACAGGATGATGAGAACAGCGAGAAAAGTGTGAGTGCCAGAGGCAACATGAACTGGAGAAGATACGACTCCAAACACCAGCACCAGAGCAGGTAAATGGAATAGAGTTAACTGGGACTCTAGGACTGGGTTACAAATTAAATTCCAAATTGATAACTGAATTTAAAGAGGGGGAAGATATGGATGCCTTTTTAAATTCCTTTGAAAAAGTATGTATTCAGGCAAATATTCCTAGAAAGTCCTGAATCTTCCAACTATCCGCACCACTCACTGGGAAAGCTCGGGATGCATTGGGTCAAATGGACAATGAGGACAGTAATGATAACAATAAACTTAAAGCTGCACTTTAAAAAAAATATGAGCTAACAGCAGAGGTCTACAGAGCTAAATTCCATAAGCTCAGGAGAAGTCCTGACATGAGCTACGAGGAGCCAGCCACTAAACAACATAAGTTTTTAAAACATTCGTGGGAAGGAATTGAAGCTAACACTGTAGAGAAAATTGAAAGTGCTGCACTGTTAGAACAGTTTTTTGGGGCATGCCCAGTAGAACTGAAAACCTGGCTGGAGGACCGAGATCCAAAAACAGTGCAAGAGGCTGCTGAACTCTTGGACTGCTATGTCAGGAGCAGACCTGCTCTGAGAGCGAATGGGGTGGGCATGGCAGCAAAGAAAGGGAAAAGCGTGCCTTCAGGGCAGCTAAAACCCTCCCTGCCTCCACTGAAACCAGGTAACTCCAGGCTACAAAGAAAAAATTTACCTGAGAGAAGAAATGAATGTTGGGTTTGCAAGAAACTGGGCATATTATAAGACAGTGTCCCAAAAGGACAAACGGTGCACAAAGTAGTGCCAGAAAATAAGTGGGTTGTTTGTGTGTCCCTGAAATCATGCCAGTAAACATGAGGGAACACATGCACACAGTCACTGTGAATGGTGTACAGACACACAGGTTAAGAGACACAGGGGCATCCTTGACTCTGGTAAAAGGGTATTTGGTAGAGCCAGGTCAGCTTATACCCAATCAATCTGTGACTGTATGGGGGTTCACTGGGGAGGAGAAAACCTTGCAACTCGCATGTGTCTCCTAGACTGGGGTGAGACTGAGGGACTGTACAAAAGGTTGCCATAGCCGAAACTTTAGCTGTTGATGTAATCATTGGCAACAATCTCAAACGGGATGGTGTGTGCAGTTACCCACATCCACACGGCAAAGGAAAATTGTGGTTCCCTGGACCCCATGGAAGCCCCTGTGGAAACCACTGAGAGGCTGGTTCCCCAGCCTGTGTCTCCTGATATGGAGACTAATGAAAGGGGGGTAGAAATTCACCCAGTAGCAGTTAACCAAACAGCTATGGAGGGTTACTCTGAGGAAGGAGGGGTGACTCATTGTCAGAGGGTTAGGGATGGCAGTGATCCTGAGTGCCCTGATGCTAAAGCTATGGACCCTAATTTAAACACTGTAGAGGACCTGTCCCATGTCTGGGGAATGTGCAAGGAGTTTGCAGCTGCTCAGAAAAGTAACCCTACATAGAAATATAGACTTTGACAGCAGATAAGGACCGCTTGGCCCACCTAGTCTGACCATTTTCCTACCTACAGGATAAGCTGCAGATCATAGTTAACCAACAGCCTATTTCTTCCTACTCCCCACAAAAATTGCCTTATGTCTGTCTCATGCATTCTTGAATTCTTTCACAGTTTTAGACCCCACAATCTCCTTAGGAAGGCTATTCCATATGTCAACCATCCTCTCTGTGAAAAAATATTTCCTCATATTGCCCCTGAACCGCACCCCCATTTTCAAATTGTGTCCCCTTGTTCTTGCACACTTCTTTTTCTGAAAGATGCTACTCTCTTGGACTTTGTTAATTCCACTGAGGTACTTAAAAGTTTCTATCATGCCCCCCCCTTTACTGAAGGGTATACCTATTAAGCTCCTTTAGTCTCTCCTCAAATGGCTTCTCTTGCACATCCTGCATCATTTTAGTTGCCCTCCTCTGGACTGCCTCTATCATTTCTATGTCCTTGTGGAGATGGGGTCTCCAGAACTGGATGCAGTACTCCAGATAGGGTCGCACCAACTGTCTGTACAGAGGGATAACAACTTCCTGTTTTCTGCTGGTGATGCCTCTCCCTATACATCCCAGTATCCCCTCAGCCCTCCCTACTGCCTTCTTACATTGCTTGCTAACCTTAAGATCATCTGATATGATTACCCCCAGGTCTCTTTTCACTTTTTTTGTTGTTAATACCTCCTCCCCTCCCCATTGTGTAATCTTCTCCATGGTTTTTGTTTCCCAGGTGCATTATTTTGCACTTCTTTGCATTGAATCCAAGTTGCCATACTTCTGACAATTCCTCCAACCTTTCCAAGTTTTTTCTCATCCTTTCCACCCCTCCTTGTGTATCAACCCTTTTGCAGATCTTTGTGTCATCTGCAAAGAGGCATACTTTTCCTTCCAGTGCCTCTGCAATGTCATTTACAAAGACATTAAAAAGGACTGGACCCAGTACTGAACCCTGCAGTACCCCACTAGTAACCCCTCTTTCTTCAGCATGGACTCAATTTGTAATTACCTTCTGTGTCCTGTTGTCTAGCCAGTGTTTTACCCAGGCTACCACCCTGGGACCCACTCTCAGGCTGGTTAATTTGACTATTAATCTTTTGTGTGGGACTGTGTCAAATGCCTTGCTAAAGTCTAGGTAAGCCATTTCCACAGCCCTTCCCTGGTCTACTACTTTGGTCACCCAGTTAAAGAAATCAATTAGATTTGTCTGACATGACCTTCCTGCTGTGAACCCATGCTGCCTTGGGTCCTGTGCCCCACTGGCCTCTAGGTACTCATCAATTCTTTCCTTCAGAAGTGATTCCATCACTTTCCCTAACACAGAGGTCATCCTGACAGGTCTGTAGTTTCCTGCCTCTGTCTTGGTCCCACTTTTGTGAAGGGGAATCACATCCGCTTTCTTCCATTCCTCAGGTACCACACCATCCTCCCACGATTTGTTAAAAAGGGTAGTCAGTGGTTTCACTAGTTCTCCCCTTAATTCTTTTAGAATTCTGGGATGAATTCCATTAGGCCCCATTGCTTTGTCCACCTTCCGTTTTAGGAGTTCTTTCAGAAACCTTTCTTTTGTGAAAGGACTGGGATTGACGCCCTATAAAGAGTGCTTCTGTTAACTGGATTAGGCACCTCCTCCTCCTCCTCTTCTGTGAATACTGAGCAGAAGTATTCATTCAGTATCCCTGCTTTTTCACTGTCCCTCTCTGCCCACCCACCTTCCATTCTATTCAACCTCACTATCCCTCCCTTTGTCTTTCTACGCTCCCTGATGTACCTATAAAAGGTTTTATCCCCCTTCTTAACATTCTGTGGTGATTTACATATGCAGCCCATGATGCTTTGCATTGTGGGGGCATGTGTGATTTTGTACCTTCTTAACCTAGTTGACTATCTTTTCCTCAGTTTGGGCCTTTGCTATTCTGACTTCCCTCCCTGCTTCCTTCTGCCTTAACTGGTACAGCTCTCTGTCCTGCTCCTTCTGTGTTTACTTATACTTCCTGAATGCTGCCTTTTTCTCCCTGACCTTCCCCACCATCTCTTTTGAGAACCATAGTGTTTTTTCTTTCATTTTGATTTGTTTATTTGCTTCACACAAAGCCTTATTGCCTCTGTGATGGCAGTTTTGATATTTCCCCATTGTTGCTCCACTCCTGCTTCTAGCTTGTTTGTTAGTGCTTTTCTAAGGCACTCTCCCATCTTGCCAAAGTCAGCCCTCCTGAAGTCCAGTACCATCACTTTTGTATGGTTTGACTCTGTAGCTGAGTTTATCATGAACCACACTGTTTGGTGGTCACTTGTTCCCAGATGGCTACCCACTTCTTGATCTGAGATCCTCTCACTGTCCCCATTTTAGAGTATGAGGTCTAAGATTGCTCCCTCACGAGTGGATTCCAAAACTAGCTGTCTGAGGCATGCTACCTGTCAGGCATCGAGAGTGGCTCTGCTCTTGGATGTAGCTGCAGCAAAGGTGCTCCAGTTAACATCTGGCATATTCAGGTCTCCCATCAATAGTATCTCCCCTTTCTCTGCCATCCTATCCTTGTCCATTCCTTCCCCCTGACATGGGGGTCTGTATATAACCCCTGTGTGGATTGTGGTGCTATTTCCAGTCTCTAAGGTGACCCACAGTGCCTTCTCTCCTCCCTGTCTACTCTTTTGTTCAGTTGCTTTTATCCCTTACCTTACATAGAAAGCTACCACTCCCCCTCTTCTTCCCTCTCTGTCTCTCCTGTAGCTTGCGTACCCTGGTATGTTAACATCCTAGTCATGGTTCTCTGTGTACCATGTTTCTGTGACTGCTACAATAGCCAGGCATCCCAATTCCATCAAGGCCACCAGTTATGGGAGCTTGTTGCCCAGACTACAGGCATTGGTGCTCATTACCCTCCATTTCCTTATGGCCTTACCCATTTTTGCCCCATCCCTGTCCTTATTGCCTTTGTCACTTTCTCCATTTACCCCTGCCTTTTTCACTATCAACTGCTCTATCTTGGTGTTTACCTCACTTTCTACCCTGATTTTATTTTGGGGGGGCTAGAATTTCCCTGCTCCTTTCAGTGCCTCCCCCTTTGGCTATTTTAAACGCTTGCCAATGAAGCATTTAAACCTATCACCTAGGATCCTGGTTCCCCTCCTGGACAGATGCAGACCATCACACCAGTATAGGCCTGCATCACTCCAGGTAGACCCTCAGTCCCCAATGAAGCCAAATCCCTGAGCTCTGCACCAGTTTTTCAACCACTGATTGAATCCCATGGTGTGGAGCACCTTAGCCTCACCTACACCATAGACAAGCAGCACCTCCGAGAAGGTTACTGTGCATGCTACTTGTCTAAGGCCCCTCCCCTACTCTATAAACTCTTTCTGCATGGCTCTGATCCCTTTCTTAGCCAGGTAATTTGTCCCTAGGTGGACAATGACATCCAGGTCCCTCCCCTGTGCAGCTGTTCTGGTGATCCTGAGGATTCACTCCATGTCCCTCCAAGCCATGATGCCAGGCAGGCACCTTACCTCCCTCTCCCCTTCCTCCCCCAGTTCTACCTTTCTAACAATGGGTTCCCCACCAGAAGTTGTTTTTTTCCACTGTGGAGTCCCATGCCACCCTCCTGTGGGTCTTCTTTGTGGAGGTTCCCAGCTTCCTCCTTGGTCTCCCCCTGTGGGTGCCTCCATGGAGGAACCACATTTTGCCAGAACAGCATATGAATTGTGGAGAGGTACAACTGGAGGGGTGTACCTCTATTCTACCACTCTCACCCTTTCTGAGCCCAATGTGGTCCAACTGCTCCTCTTTCTTGGCAACCTCTGAGGCAGCAGCAGTGGCCCTGGTGGTCCCTGGATGGGAGAGGAGATCCCACAAATCCTGGCCAACTCAGCCTGGAGATGAGCAACCTTCTCCCTCAGCCCAGTGAGGTGCCTGCAGATGGGACAACACTGCATCCTCCAGAACATCTCCCCGGAAGACTGCTGCTCCAGAGTCACTGCACTGTACCACTCCCATCATGTCTTATTTCTGGCCCCTACACTGTTGTTTGGAATACTTACTCTTTCCTCTGTTTATTTATTTATTTTTCCTCCCTACTTACTTACTGCCTCTGTGCCCTTTGAGCTCCTGATCTTCCTGTTCTGAGACAAGAAGATCCTGTATTTCTCAGTAGTCTCCTTACTTGCTCAGAGGCAGACCTCCAGCAGCTGGGGGATGGAGAGCTACTCTTTTCCTTCTAGGATGGTGAGTCTTTGGTGGCACTGTCATCACTCACTTCCTGCTCCCAAACAGAAAGTTCCTGTTGTCAGTCAAATCCTGTGCCTATAAAAGTAGACTAGCTTAGGGTGGGGGGGTGGAGAGGAGAGGAGGGAAGGAGGGCAATATAGTCCCAGTAGAGAAGTCCAGTCACAACAGCAGCTCCTTCCTCCTGGTGTTCTCCTAGTCTAGAGAAGCTGAGGGCTTGGGCAGACTCTGACAGAGCACAGGGAGGTGACGGGAAATACAAAGTTTATTGGGACAATGGACTGATGTATACTCAGGATGCTAAGACAGAGGGAGGGGTGATGAGCAGGCAGCTTGTCATTCCCCAGTAGTATCGTGAGCAGTTGCTCAAGATTGCACATGATATTCCCTTGTCTGGCCATCTGGGAATCATGCTCACTATGCAGCAGTTGGTCCAGAATTTCTATTGGTCCAACTTGACCCAGCAGGTGAAGGAGTATTGCAGGTCTTGTCACTGGTGCCAAGAAACAGGGAAGGCAGGTAAGAAAACCCAAGCCACCCTAATTCCATTGCCCATAGTGGAGGAGCCATTCCAGAGGGTGGGAATGGATATTGTGGGGCCTTCAAATACCCCCAGCTCCTCTGGGAAAAGATTCATCCTGACTGTGGTGGATTATCCCACCCAGTACCCAGAGGCAGTCAACCTATCCTCACTGAGGACAGACAAAGAGGCAGATGCCTTACTAGGGATTTTCTCCCATGTTGAGTTTCTGCAGGAGGTTATCACAGATCGAGGGGGTTCCTTCTTGTCAGACCTGATGAAATGTTTGTGGGAAAAGTGTGGGGTAGTGCAGAGATGCACGACACCATATCACCCGTAAGCCAATGGGCTTGTGGAAAGAGTTAACGGTACCCCTAAGTCAATGCTCCAAGCATTTGCTGAACAGCATGGGAGTGACTGGGAGACATACCTTTCCCACCTGTTGTTTACATACAGGGAGGTGTCTCAAGAGTCGACAGGGTTTTCCCCCCTCTGTGCTCTTATATGGACGCATGGTACGTGGGCCCCTAGACTTGATCCGGGAGGACTGGGAAGGCAATCATGCCACCCAGGGAACTCCCATAGTAGATTTTATCCTTAGGTTTAGAGAGGGGCTGAAGGAGCTTATGGGGACAGCCCAGAGCAACCTGGCAGCTACCCAACAAAAACAAAAGGTGTGTTACAACTACAGAGCCAGAGCTCGCTCGTACACTATGGGTCAGGAAGTCATGGTCCTAATCCCGGTCTGGAAAGACAAGCTGCAGGTCAAGTGGGCAGGACTGTACAGAGTAGTCAGATGGGTAAATGACGTGAACTATATTATACAGTTACCTGACAGAAGACATACACAAAGAATGTACCATGTCAACATGATGAAGCCATATGCTAATAGGGCTGACATGGTGTTTGCAGTGTGTAGTCCTGGGGAGGGTTCAGATGAAGGGAACCCCCTTCTGGACTTGCTGGAAGACAGCAAGTGGGAGTCCTCTGTGGAGGCAATTAAGTTGTCACCTCAGTTGGTCAAGGGCCAGATCCAGGAAGTAAGGGAGGTTTTAGTAGACACTGCCCCACTGTTTAGTGCCAAGCCTGGACTAATCCCCTTAGCGATGCATGATGTGGAGACAGGGACGCAGGTGCCCATACAGCAGACAGCATATCGGGTGTCAGGGGCCGTCCAAAAGGACATTAGGAGGGAGGTGGAGGAAATGCTGGATTTAGGGGCAATCCAGAAATCCCACAGCCCCTGCTCCTCACCCGTGGTCCTTGTTCCCAAGCCAGATGGCTCTACTCATTTTTGTGTGGACTATTGTGGACTGAATGCAGTCATGAAGTCAGACGCCCACCAGATGCCATGGATGGATGAAGTCCTGGACAAGTTGTGAGGGACAACATACCCTACAACTATTGACCTGACAAGGGGTATTGGCAGGTAGAGTTAACTACCAGAGTTAGGGAGAGGTCAGCCTTCATCACTCTGATAGGGTTATTTGAATTTAAAGTAATGCCTTTCGGAATGAAGAATGCCCCGGCCACTTTCCAAAGGTTGGTGAACCAGGTGTTAAAAGGAGTACACTATGGTGTACCTGAATGACATTGCCATCTTTAGTGCCAGCTGGGAGGAACACCTGTCCCAACTTAGGGAAATGCTGGGCAGGATACAGAGGGCCAGACTCACTGTCAAAGCTGAGAAGTGCCAGGTGGTCATGGGAGAGGTGGCATACCTCAGGCATGTTGTAGGCCAGGGACAGCTCCGTCCTAACCAAGTGAAAATAGAGGTGATCAAGGCATGTCTCAGACCAGAAATGCAGAAGCAGGTCAGGAGTTTTCTAGGGGCAGCAGGGTACTATAGGAAATTTGTACCAAATTACAGTGCCCTGGCTGCTCCCTTATCTGGCCTGTTAAAGAAAAAGATGCCTAAGGAAATTACCTGGGAACCAGCCTGTGAAAAAGCCTTTACCAGACTGAAGGAGGCACTGTGCAGTGCTCCTGTACTGATAAGTCCAGACTACAGCAGATCCTTCGTAGTCCAGACTGATGCCTCAGATGTGGGTATTGGGGCAGTGCTGAGTCAGACATCCAACCAAGGGAAAGATCACCCCATAGTGTACCTGAGTAAAAAGTTACTTGCCAGGGAGCAGGCTTACTCTACTGTGGAAAAAGAGTGTCTTGCCATGGTATGGACTCTAAAGAAGTTAGAGCCATACTTATATGGGCAGCATTTTGAGGTACAAACTGACCACAACCCCCTGGTTTGGCTGGCACAAATGGGTAAAACGAATGGTAGACTACTAAGATGGAGTCTTGCCTTGCAAGGGTATGACATGACTGTCTCACACAGGGCTGGGGTGTGAACATAAACGCTGATTGTTTATCTCATAGTTTTGAGATATAACTGAATTTGGGGAACTCATCCCATTTGGGAAAAGATCCCCCAAATTCAGTCTAAGGAGGAAGGAGTGTGACATGATAAACCCTCTAATATTATTATTGAATAATATTTGTATTATAAACAAACGTGAATGTTTGTTTATGCACAGAACCAGACTGACTGCTGCAGTGAGTGAGAGACTTGTTCTTTGACCTCAAGTGTCAGTGTGGCTGACAGCTACAGGATGTGTCAAATGGGCCAGTAAAGAGAAACCACAATTAAAGGTTTCCTGTTCTGTTTTAATTAAAGCTTCTGGCCATCTGCCAGAATATAGGCCTCATAAACTTTTATGATTTCCTGCAGGAACATGTCATTTGATAACAGCACCATATTATAAGTCATAAACCTTAGATCTTCCCTGGGAAAACAGGAACCAGCAGGCAGTTCAAAGAGAGATGTTTTGATCAGAGACTCATATTTTAAAATTTGCTGACTGCTTGATTTCTCCAGTAGAAAATTAAAAATCTATGGGAGGATCTAACTGTTACCTTATGGGTAGCATCACTATTAGGTGGAGAAACTGTCTATTGAATATTGCAAGAGAAGTTTGAGAGGAGAAGGACTCTGAAACTAAAAAGACACACAGTCTGTGGACTGGTAACTATGCACTTTAGAAGGGGATATTTAGGAAAGAAATTAAATTTGTGGTAGGAGTTTGTGTTCTGTAACTTCCCATTTTTTTATGTGATTGTAAGTTCATGATATAAATTGTTCTGTATTTTATTTCACCTGTTTTGCAATTTTTAGTAAAGTACCTTTTCCTTAATATACTGCCTGTGCTTTTTCTGTTATTTTACATGTGAATGCTGAACCCGTGTTTAAGTCTGGCAGCTGTTAAGAGCTTAAATGTGTTACTAAGCTTACTTAAAGTTAAGAATATATTTAGGTCTCATATAGAGTTGCAAGGGTACATTTTGGAAACCTGGCTTGGTGCCCCTGGGTGATGGATTGTACTGCATTCCCTAACAGAGTACATATCTGAGCCTGTAAATTGTGCATGCTAGCATAAGGTTCACATTGGACCCCCAGGACTCGAGACTAGCAGGTAATTCAGACCCAAAACAGACAGACCATGTCTGTCACCTGTTCACACTATTGCACTTTGAGGTTGGCACTGTGGGAGCAGAGGGCCTGACCTGCGGAGTGTGTTTGTGACTGCTAACTCAGTAGGCAGCTCTTTGAGTAACCTCGGATGGAGTCCATCCGGTCAAGGCGATTTGTTCAGATTTAATGTTGCTAATAGCTCTGTAATGTCCCTGGTCTCAATTTTGATGGGACTAGTAGAAACCCTGCTTTGTTTCCCTGCTGAGTTTATGCTACCCTTTTTGTTGAAGACCGAAGCAAAGTATGTGTTTTGTACATCGGCCATGGCTTTGTTTGTTGTTGTCATTGACCCATCTAGCCCGTCTAGGGTTCCTATTGTGTGCCCATTGTTCTTTTTTTCATTTATATAAACGTAGAAGGCTTTAGCTGTTTCATATGCTGCTTTTGCTTTTTTTAATTTCCTTTTTTAACTTGTTTTGGAGATACCTGAGTTTTATCCAGCCTGCTCCCTTTCTGTTCCTCCTTAGAGGCTTAAAGAGCTTTTGTTTCTTTTTGATTATCTTTTTCATATTATTATTCATCCAACTAGTTGTTCTTAGTCCTTTCTGATATTTCTTTTTTGTGGGAATACAGTCCTCAATATACTCATTCAATTTTGTTTCCAGAGCCTCCCACATCTCTTCTGAAGATTTGTCCCTGAATGCTTCCCCCCAGTCCCACTCCAACAACCTGCTTTTAATAGCAATGAAGTTTGCTTTCCTCCAGACTAGAGTATTCGTATCTCCCTCTATGGTTTTGTTTGATTCTAAGATAGTGAAACTGAGCACGCTGTGATCACTGTTTCCTAGGGGTGCGATAGTATTGCACTTTTGAATATGGGACTTCATATTTGTCAGCACAAAATATAAAGGGCTGGATATTCAAACTGCGCTATTTTGTGGCGCAAGCCCTTGCGCTGCACAAAATAGTTGCGCAGGGGTGTGGCCGGGGCGATATTCAAAGGAGTTGCGCTATTGAGCAATTCCTTTGAATATCACCACCCGGCCACAACCACTGTGCATAAGCGCGGTGGAACTTAGCAACCGCCAGAAGTGGTCAGAGTGGAGCATTCAAGTTGCGGTGGTGCAAGTACCATTGCGCCATGCGCAAATTTCCCATATTCAAAAGGTGACATGCAAATGGGGCCATAATTCATGCAAGGCGCAGGGGGGGCCATTTGCATCTATTTATGGCTCCATTTGCATGCCATTAGCATGCAGGTGCGCTGATCCCCAAGGACCTGCGCCTGGCACCCTGCCAGGCAGCAGCCATCGAGACCGGCGCCCCCTGCAGCCCGATCGTGGGCATAAGTTAAAAATCCCCACCCCCGACTGGCCCGATCGCGGGCATATGTTTGAAACAGCCCCCCACCCTGACTGGCCCAATCGCGGGCATATGTTGAAAACACCTCCCCGACTGGCCCGATCGCGGGCATATGTGTAAAACAGCCCCCACCGCAACTGGCCCGATCACGGGCAAAAGTGAAAAAATAAAACCCACCCCCACCAGCCCGATCGCGGCACCAAAGTGTCCAACCCCGCCAAGACCATATCCCTGGTAGTCTAGTGGACCGCTAAGCCTGATCGCAGCACCAAAGTGTTCAAACCCCAAGGACCACCTATCCTGGTGATCTAGTGTCCCCACACCCCACCACCATGAACCCCACCACCCCGCCCCCGGCAGCGGCGGGTGGCAGCATCCCACCCGCCTGCCGCCCGGCCGCCGCTCCGTCGACTGATCAGCCAGGTAGGGCTGCACACCCATTGGTGCAGAGCAAGAGCCAATGGGTGTGCAGCCCATACCGTACAAGGCAGTCCAGATATGTGAATGAATGAATTGCTGTACAATGCACCAGTCTTCTATGTCCTGATCTTGCATTTTGCTTGTTTCAGTGTAATGTTTTTGGGTATTACTGTTGTCCTGCTTTATTTGGTTTGTCAAAGGTGCTGGGCAAACACTTGCAGCAGCCTGGTCTATAAACTCTTCTAATAGAGTGATCTCCTCCTGGACTGTGGGACCATGTTTCAAGACGTCTATTTTGTACAGTAACGTTGTTATCAGCACACACTTATCACACTACAAATCCTCTGATAGTGCACCCCTTGAGTACATATCACAGCTCCTGCAGTATTGCATCCCTGAACCTATTATATCAGGTGCAGCTTTCATACATATCCCACATGGTGTTCCCCCCCCCCGCTACAATGCGCATACCCAGATTGCTCCCTTGTGCCATTTTTGGTTCCTACCTGGGTTCAACTCTGCAGTTTCCTGTGGTTGTAAACTCAGATTTTCTTGCTGTTAGATCAAGTTCATAGTTTTCTGAATGCTCCAGTCAGAGCCACGCGTGCCCTGCACGGCTCATCCTGCTAGCAGCAGGGCTCTATTTTGAGGCATCTGGTGACCCGGAAGTTCACCGGGGGTCACGCTCCGCCGAAGGTTCACCCAAAGTTATAATAAAGCCTATTTTTATATTACAGGCCGGGAAAGCCACTCATCCATGGCCCTGGCATGCTGTCAAATTAGTTTGCCTCTATAAAAAAAACAGGATATGGTATGTCTTTCAATCCAGTAGTTCTGTATTCACTATAGAACTACACAGCTTCTCTTCCTGCTTCCAGTCTTGCATCAAGCAGGGCTCCAACTGCACTCCCCTTTGCAGTGCTCTGTACCCTCAGCCTAGAATGTGGAAATATATGTGCAAAACACACTCCTTGGCAGAGGTAGTATCTGCAGCCTTTCCCCTTACTGCTCCTGTCAAATCTATTTATTTCATGGAAAAAAAAACACTTTTTGGCAGTTTGAATGGTAGGAGATTGAATCACAACTCATACAGGTTAGTTCAGTTTACTACTCCCATTTGCTATGGCAAAGCTTGCTAAATCACTTTAAAAACTTTGTTTCCTTTGCAAGATGTAAAGGTTGGGGGTTGCAGCACTGAGACAAAAAGGGGCAGGGCTGTGCAACTAAAATGGAGCACTGAAAAAAAAGGATTTTTTTTCATGGAAAACAGTACTTTTTGGTAGTTTGAATGGTAGGAGACTGATTCACAACTCCTATAGGTTACGATGCCCATTTGCTATGGCAACCTTCCATAAATCACTTTAAACTTTGGAGAAACAGGTCCTACTGTATAAGTGGACTGACAAGGTGGACTAGAGTGTGAGTTCAGGAGATGACATCATCAGCAGCTCTTCACTGAAACTGTTTTTTTTTTTGAACAGGTAGTAAAATCAGAGTTACAAAATAGTTCATAATTTTAAAATGAAGTAACATAGAAACCTAATTTTTGGTATGGGATTTATTTGGGGTATGCTTATTCTAATTCTGCAATTTAGCACTTTAGGCCAGAATACCTCTTTAAAGACAGTGGGGGAGAGTATTTGCTGCATGGGTGGGGAGAAGGGATTACATTTGTTAATTTAAAAAGCAGAAGTGTGATGCTTGCTGCGGTGGAGAAGGGGGGAGGGTACCAGTGGGGGGATGGGAGTTGGGTCAACTTATTTATAAGTTCTTGGGTTGGGGAAGGGTGTTCTTTCACAGCACAGTGGGTTGGAGAGGGTTTTTTAAGTTAAAAAAAAAAACATCAGCAAAGTTCACAGTTCAGCAGCCGAATTTGTAAATTTGTTTTCCCTGTATACAAATATCCCCCATACAGGGGGGATATCAAATATGGATGTGCATAAAAAACAATTTCTTCTAGGATGCATGGAGCATATTTTGAAAAATAATTGCTTTCTCTTCCAGGGTGAGACCTATCTGCAGCTCAATGGAATGGCTATGGGGGTAACTTTTTCCCCCAACTATGCCAATCTCTATTTGTGCATGTGAGAAAGAATAACCATCTATGACATCCAGAACATTCCTTTTCTCGATAGGATTGATATCTGGTGTCACTTTATTGACAACATATTTCTGGTGTGGCTGGGGCACATTAGATGAGCTGGGGGAGTTCATACAGTATTTGGAACATAGTAATCAAAATTTAAAATTCACTGTGCAGAGTGGCCTTATGTCTATTTGTTCTACTTTGTTCAGCGTCAGTGGCTCAGTAGGTAGCACACTTGCCTCTGAGGCCGATAGATCAGAAGGCTGTGGGTTCAGTTCCCATATCTGGCACTTGGGTTAATATCCCAGTACTGACACTGTAGTGCAGCATGAGAGGGGTGCTGCACTTCTGAGATGCTGTCTTTCGGATAAGACATTAAACCGAGGTCCCATCTGCCTGGATTGGTGGTAGTTCAGGTGGATGTTAAAGATCCCATGGCACTTATCGAAAAGAGTAGGGGAATTTCCCCAGTGTCCTGGCCAAATTTCCCTCATTCACTATAAATACCACCAACAGCTTAATCTGGTTCAAGGTTAGTTGGCATTCATCTGTATCCCCCTCCCCCGGGTCGTGCCTGAAAATAGGCAGGATTAGTCTAGTGCACTTACCCGGTCAACAAAAACTAAATAAATAAAATATTTCTTTTCTAGACTTGAAAATGACCAAATTGCAGAATGGTACTTTAAATACCAATCTCTTTCGGAAGGAAGCAGATAGAAACTCCCTCTTGCTTGTGTCCATTTGCCACCCACCCCATATGATTGATTAACAATATTCCCAATGCCCAGATGCTGAGAGCAAGCAGGAATTGTTCTGAGAGTTCTGACTGCATTGAAAAAGGGTCTGAAATGTGCACCCATCTTGATAGGGGATACAATGTTTCCCTGGTGGAACAGGCATATTTTGAAGCTCTAGAGACCCCAAGGGAAACTTTGCTACAGACCAAGACACATGTAGAAGAACCACCTAGGGCAAATTTCATTGCCAGCTTTACCAGACATACTCATAAAATACAGACCATTGTTCAGAGCAGTTGGCATACTCTTGAAAATGAACCGCTACTTGCGGAAATCACAAACGAAAAGCCATGTATGTTATACCGCAAGGGAAAGAGTTTGAGAGATAGGCTAGTTCACAGCTATCAACAAGAATCTAGAGGAGAGGAAAACCATGTGGCCACTTGGTTACCACCATTACCTCTGGGTAATTTTTCTCATGGTAATTGTAAATTTTTCCCCTATATCTTGAGAACTGACACTTTCACTACATGCAACAATAACAAATTGTTTAAGGTTACAGAATTTTTAAATTGTAGTAGTGAAAATATACTTAGCAACATGCGAATGTGACTCTTTTTGCATGGGCAAAACCACGAGATCCCTAAAAGTACACATAGGTGAACATTTACGGTCTATAATGGGGATGACCTAAAGAATGCTCTAGCTTGCCATGTTAGAGGAAAACTCTGGTTTGCAGGGGCTCCCACCCCTGCAAACCTTACCTTCCGGTTTAGGTTTAGAAGAAAAACCTGCATTTTTCTCCCGCGGCAAAGTTGTTTAAATTAATTTTTAAAAGTCCACTACATGGAAGTATGGCAGACACTTAGGTGGCTCCCTGTACTGTAAAAGTGCGGCTCTGCACAATGCGCTTCAATGCATTTGCATTGAAGTGCACGGTGCAGCGCCACACCTTTACAATGAATGGAGCCACCTAAGCATCTGCCATACTTCCATGTAGCGGACTTTTAAAAATTAAACAACTTTGCCACAGAGAAAATCTCAGCTTTTTCCTTCTAAACCTAAACCGGAGGGTAAGGCTTGCCCGCCCCTGCAAACCAGAGTTTTCCTTTAAAAAAATAATAGAGGACAACAAACTTTCAAATTCTGTGCAATAGAAAAGGTAAGACTGGTGCCATGTGGGGGCAATATCAATGACATGTTACTGTACTGAGAGTCCTTCTGGATTTTCACACTGGGGGCTCTGGAGCCACCAGGTTTGAATGACCGTATAGAGTTAATGTCATGTATTAGGAGAAGAAAATGAATTGTGTTTTCCTTACATTTTTAGTGATATATAATATATGTTGTGTCTATTATGAATGTGCTGTATATATGTTCTCATTAGGGTCCAAAACAATTAACTAATGGTACATCCAGCACTGACCCAGAAAAATGAGAACTGATGGATTCAGCACTGTTGTGACATTCATCAGGTTGCATTCTTCTATATTGAAGTGGGCTATGAAATCTATTACCTATTTAACAGCATCTGCTCCCCTGCATTAGTACATTTTTAGGACTTTATTTATTATTTAGGAATTACTGATGATTTGTATTTATGAACACCATATGCACTTTAATTAGCTGTGTCACTTTAAGAGCACCAGTGTATTTAAGGGTCCTATGCACAGTATTTGCCAGCCTCTTGATGACATAAGTTTGTTGGCCACACCAGTAGAGGTTTCTGTTCTTGATGCAGTTGTAAGGCGGACACTTTTTTGGGTATGTCCCCTGCACAGTGACACTTTTATAGCAACATATGTCGATGCCGACAACATCGACATGTTGATGTGAAAGTCCACCCAGGACCCGGCAACACTTTGCCCCATCCTGCACTCCTTCCCCGAATCAACTCTGACTTGAAGTTGGAATCCTTTAGAAATGGGGGGGTTGAGGGGGAAAAGCCCCCCGATGTTAACACATGCAGTGTTCCCAATGGTTTTATGGCAACCACAAAGTGCAGTTGACATAAACCTGTCACTGTCTGGTCCCGTTGGAACGAAGTTGTTGATGGGATGTTGTAGAGCCACTTTTTTGCATGGTTCTTAATCATTAAAGCTGCTTTAATTACGAAGAAGCCTTAATAGTGCAGATATTTGTTGTGCTGTTCTGACCCGTTGTTATACCCGGCACTCTCCCTGCCCTGTGGAGCTGTTTTGTTGTGCTGTAACTATTGCGGAACCAGAGATGAGGGAGTCATCCACCTGAAGGATGGGTGAAGAGGGTTGGGAGGGCAGGGAGAAGAGGGAGTAAATGACCTTCCAGAATTTTAAGGGGAGGTTAAAGATGTTCTGGAGCATGGATGCAAACTAGTTAGCCTTCACAAGCTTAGTAGCTCTGGCACAGGCATTACAAAGTGACTTATGTAACTCTGGTACAAACATTATGGAGTAACTTATATTTAGCAAGGTCAGTTGGGGAGACAATAGACTTTGTGGATCACCAGGTCAGATGCAGGTGGCAGACCTCTGCCGTGATCAAAGGGGGTGTGAATTATGGGCCCAAATTTTCCTTAGAGGGCACGATTATCCCAAGCTGACAAAAATGTGAAGTTAAAAATCTTGAGAGTAGTGTTAATGTTGCTAGCAACTGGTATGGGGGACCAGTCAGTTGCCATCAGGTCAGCAAGTAAAGAGGATAGCTCCAGGGATCAGAGGGATCTAATCTAGATTATTTTTTTCTTTTTGGGGGGGAGGTTTGGGGCAGTGAATCTTACATATGCAGTAGATGATAAGATGGTCACTGAGGGTGTCAGGGAGGGTACCATCCTTAATACAGTGGGGGTAGGAGGAGAGGATCCAGTCCAGAAGGGAGTGGTTATTGCTTTTGGGGCTGAGTCTGGTGGGATCAGTGATCAGTTGGGTAAGCTGAAGATATTTACATTTTTGAATATTTTATGATGGGAGGATGAGAGCCAGTTAAAATTGAAGTCACCTAGGATGAGCAACTCAGCAGGGGAAGCATGGGAGACAGGGTAGTGAAGAGCTCAATGACAGATGGAGGTGATATGCCAGGGCAGCTGTAGATTTCAGCAATGAATACGGGGGTGGAAAAGGGAAGGGAGAGTTTCAGGAGGAGCATTTTAAAAGCAGAACGGAAGGAGACAGACATCACAGGTTTGAATTAGGTGCAGGAGGAAAGGTAGATGGTTATTCCTCCACCCCTCTTAGTACGATCCTGTTGGATGATTGAGAAGTCAGGGATGGCTATGACTGTATCCAGGATCTTTGAAGAGAGCCAAGAAAAGGAAATCCAAAAAACTTCTGATCATAGGAGACTCCATGATTCGGGGAGTTGATATATATCTCAAGCCAGGGGTAATGGTCAGATGTCTCCCAGGTACATCAGCATGGAGAGACACTGACCGCATTGCTAAAATTGTTCAGGAAGTAGGAGAAAACATTGACATCCTGGTACACATAGGGACTAATGATCTTGCCAGTTGGTCAGTTGTGGAGACCAAGGAACACCTGACCAGGCTGGATGACAAACTATCATCCATTTCATCCAGCTTCTCCTTCTCTGAGATCCTACCAGTCTGGGAGAGGGAAGCAGATGGCTGAAAGGTCAGAGAAGGGGAGATAGGAGAGCTAAACATGTGGCTCAAGGGCTGGTGCCAGGAAAAAGGACACAAATTTGTAGAGAACTGGCAACAGTTTTGGGAGCAAAAGTTCTTTAAATTTGATGGACTGCATCTGACTAAGGAGGGAGTCAGTGCATTGGGACAGAAGTTTCACATTTTTGCAGAATATTTAAACTAGCAAATGGGGAGAGGGGTGCAGCACCCCATACGTTGAATGGGAAGAACACCCCTCCCCCCTCAGCTAGCGGTCAACAGGATTTCAGCATGTTTGTAGTTCATTTGCATCACCAAGTAAGGAAAAAGGTCCAGCTCCCCATATGACGTGCAGGGGAAACGCCAGACCTTGCCCAACAACTAGCACTCAGAAATCTGGCCAATGGAAAATCATGTACACAAATGCTTGCAGTCTGGGAAACAAGATCCCAGACCTGCAGGCAATAATGACAGAGGCTAAACTGGACATAGTAGCCATTAGTGAGACATGTCTTACCAGTAACCACACTTGGAAAACTTCAGTACCTGGTTATGCACTGTTTAGAAGAGATCAAGGTGCAAAAAGGGAATGTGGAGTGGCCCTTTATGTCAATGAAAATATCAAAGCTATAGAAATTT
Source organism: Neoceratodus forsteri (assembly GCA_016271365.2). Classification (NCBI taxonomy): domain Eukaryota; kingdom Metazoa; phylum Chordata; order Ceratodontiformes; family Ceratodontidae; genus Neoceratodus; species Neoceratodus forsteri. The sequence goes on from CM057459.1 coordinate 1,438,371,429, forward strand.
TAAATACACATAAGGAGCCAGAAGAACAGTGGGTCACCCTGGAAACAGGAAATGGGACAGCCATATGAACTGGGGTTGTGTACAGGCCTCCAGACCAGGAGGAGGACATAGACACATTACTGTTAGAAGATATACAAAACATGACAGCTAAAGGGGAGGTTCTGATAATGGGAGACTTCAACATGCCAGATGCAGATTGGTTAATACCAGCAGGAACATCTGCCAGAACTAGACACATGGTGGATTCCCTGCAGGGGAAGGGCCTCCAACAACTGGTACAACAACTCACAAAACACAGGGCTATCCTAGATCTAGTACTGACTAACAGGGAAAAGATCATAGATCTCCAGGTAGAAGGTCACCTGGGGGCCAGTGACCATCACATGGCATGGTTCAGGTTGGCCACTAGAATTAAATCATCCCATTCCAAGGCAAAAATATGGGACTTCAGAGGAGCTGACTTTCATAAGATGGCCAACAGAGTTATGCTAGCCCTGGCAAAAAGAAATACAGGTGAGGGGGTACAGGCAAAGTGGGCAAACGCTAAGGATGCAATACTTGAAGCAACATCCCATTGTGTTAGAGAGAAAAGGAAGTGCAAAAGAAGAAGGAAATCACTTTGGTTCTCAAAAACAGTAGCAGAAAAGGTCAGAGCCAAAGGCTGGCGTTCAGGAAATATAAGGGAACGCAGCAGGGTGAAGATAGGGAGGCATACCAAACTTCCCTAAGGGAAGCAGGAAAGGCAGTAAGGCAGACAAAGGCCCAAACTGAGGAAACACTAGCACAAACAGTAAAAGAAGGTGACAAGACTTTTTATAGATACATTAGTGAAAGGAGAAAGTCCAGAGGGGGTATTGCTACGATCAAAGGGGATAAGGTGGCATGTGAGGAGGAGGACCATGTAAAAGCATCTATCTTAAATAGATACTTCTGCTCAGTATTTACCGAAGAGAAAGTAGGGCAGGGCCCACAGCTCAGTAGCATGGATACAGGGGGGAGGGAGGTGTGCACTACTCCCTTCACAAAATAAAGGGTCCTACAAGAGCTCGATAAGCTCAGGGTGGACAAGGCAATTGGACCTGATGGCATACATCCCAGGGTACTAAAGGAGCTAAGGGTGGAACTAGCAGAGCCATTATCAGAACTGCTTAGTGAGTCTCTGAGCACAGGAGAGGTCCCAGAAGACTGGAGAAGGGCTCATGTGATCCCGCTCCACAAGAGTGGTAGCAGGGTGGAGGCAGAGAACTACAGACCAGTCAGTCTTACCTCAATAGTGAGCACGATTATGGAGGCACTCCTTAAGGAAAGGATAGTGCAACACCTGGAATCCATAGGAGTACAGGCTCCAAGACAGCATGGATTTACAAAAGGAAGGTCCTGTCAAACTAATCTCATAGATTTCTTTGACTGGGTAACCAGAGTGGTGGCCTAAGGGGGAGCAGTTGATGTCGCCTACCTTGACTTCAGCTAAGCTTTCAATACTGTTCCACATAGAAGGTTGATTAATAAGCTGCGTAGACTCAGGATGGGTCAGAAGTTGGTTAACTGGGTGGCAAACTGGTTGCGGGGCAGAAAGCAGAGAGTGGTGCTAAATGGTATACAGTCAGAAGAGATGCAAGTCACAAGTGGGGTACCTCAGGGATCAGTCCTGGAGCCAGTCCTCTTCAATATCTTCATCAGAGACATTGCAGATGGACTGGAGGGTAAGGTTTGTCTGTTTGCAGGTGACACCAAGATCTGCAACAGAGCAGATGATCCAGAGGGGGTGGGCAGAATGAGAAGAGATCTGGATAAACTAGCAAAACGGTCGGAAGAGTGGCAACTGGGGTTTAAAGCAAAGAAGTGCAAGATCATGCACATAGGGAAGAGAAACCCTGAAGCCACCTATTGGCTGGGAGGGGAGTTGCTGGCAGTCACAAGGGAATAAAGAGATTTGGGCATCATCATCACCAATGACCTGAAATCATCCAAGCAGACCACTAAAGCAGTAGATAAGGCTAGGGGGATGTTGGGGTGTATTAGTAGGGGTATCACAGGTCATAAGAGGGAGGTAATATTCCCTCTTTACAAGACACTGGTTAGGCCCCATCTGGAGTACTGCGTGCAGTTCTGGAGGCCACACCTTCACAAGGACATTAACCAAATCGAGGCAGTCTAGGGAACGGCAACCAAAATGGTGCAGGGACTGCATCAGAAAACATATGAGGACAGATTAATGGAGCTCAGTATGTATACTCTAGAGCAAAGGAGGAAGAGAGGTGATATGATTGAAACATTCAAACACCTTAAGGTCATTAACAAGGTGAAAGAGTCTAACATGTTTCAATATAAGAAAAATTGCAGGACAAGAGAACATGGCATGAGATTAGAGGGAGGCTGATTAAGGGGTAATGTGAGGAAGTTCTTTTTCTCAGAAAGGGTGGTAGATGCATGGAATGGCCTACCTCAGGAAGTGGTGGATTTAAATACAGTGCAGGGCTTCAAACAGGCTTGTGATAGGCATAAAGGGAGCAATGCAGATGAGTATGAATAGATAGGCCATTGACAGAGCAAAGGCCGATGGCACATTCATAAGGTAGAAAAAGAAACTGACAGACAGGATGGGCCTTCTGGTCCTTATCTGACATCAGCTTCTATGTTTCTATGTTAAGATTCTGAAATCAGGGTGTGGCTTGACCACCAAAGGAACGGCAGCATAACTCTTGGGCTCCGTCCTCACTGAGAAAAACCCGTGGCGGGACGGTCTAATCCTGGGATGAAAAATATCTTTTGTTGCTAAAAGCTTATTTGGGGAACTATCCTGAGTCATCCGGTGTGTTTTTTCTGACTGATTAGTGCTGCGAAGTTGCTAAATCTCACCAGCTATCCACGAGCAGAGTGACTCAACTAGGCCACAGAAAGCATAGGCCTAATCCCCGAGACGTACGGTGTGTTTGCCCCACAAAGCCCAGAGATGGAGCCCACAGCAATATCTCTACCAGCACAATCAACCCCGATTAAGCTGGCAACTGAAATTTCACTGCCCATAATTTCTCCAACACAAGATACAAAAGTGCAACCGCCATCAGTGACTGAATCGCTAACGTATATCACCCGAATGTTAGAGGCGGTTCTGATGCGAGTCGATACAGTCAGTACAGCGCTTGCAAATACTACTACAGAGGTACATGTAATACAAGACCGATTAAATGTGGCAGAACAAAAGGAGGAAAATTTGGAGATACAGCAAGCTAAACTAACACAGAGAGTGAAAATGCAAGATCTAAAACTAGAAACGCTGCTTGCCAGAGTGGAGGACAAGGAAAACGGGGGAAGACGTAACAACCTCCGAATTATTGGTGTGCCCGAAGGAGCTGAGGGAACATCCATGGAGAAGTTTCTCAATAAGATGCTCCCTGAGATGCTAGGTGAGCTCTGGAGAGGCCCAGTAGAAATCGGAAGAGCCCATCGGATCATTGGAAGAAAGGAGAACCAGCAGCTAGCCCCAAGGCATATTTTTTGAGGTATTCTACAAAAGAACGCATTCTAAGTGCTGCTCGAGACTTAGGTGAAATTTGATGGCAAGAAGCGGTGACCTCCATATATAGAGACTTCGCACAGGAAACCGCAAATAAACGAGGACCTACGGCCCTATCAAGAAGGTACTGTCAGTCCATAATTTTCAATACAGATTTAAAGGTCTTACCAGACTGTTGGTTTCTAAAGAGAGGAGAGAATTGCTGGCGGAGGCTCCTGAGGAGATTGAGAGATGGGTCTCTAAGTTTTGGCCTAACCTGCCCCTTCGGACTTCATCCCCTAGAAGGCTATGGGAACCCTCAGACACCAGAGCTAGGAACCGTAATCACCAGCAATGGAATCCAGAGGACAGATATGATATGGGACCGGGTCCTCGGGTCTGTGAGCCCCCCAGAGAGAGATCGACCTGTACGAGCAGCAGGCCTACATCTGCAGTGACTGACAGTCTAAACCAGCCCTTTCTCCCTCCTAGACACACTGGCTTGACTTCAAGGCAGCGACAGAGATCTAGGAGTGGTCAACAGTTTTCCCCTGAGCTGCAGAAAACAGCCCCACTGACAAAAATGCCTAGGGATGAGCTGTTGGAGTCCTGTTCAAATCATATTGTGGATTTAACGGTGCCTTCCTTACCTAGCCATGGAAATCACATGGACTGGGCTGATATCCCGGAATCCTCTCTATTGGAAGTGGTGGACATTTGTAGCAAGGTTAAACCAGGGTTTAATTCGTACGCAGTAGCGGTAACCTCTGAAGAAGTCCCAGTTCTTAGTAACTGCTTTCAACCAGCAAGAGATCGAGATGAACCTCCTGGCTGAACCCTGACTGTTCTGACCACACTGTTTTATTGCTAGGCTTACTGTTAACGTAGAGTCAGGATAAAGTTTCCCCTTCTCTGTGGTGGCTGATACTCTCTGCGATACAGTGCCCAGATGCAGAAGGGTCTCCACTCTCCCCCCCTCCCCTCCTCATGATCTTCCTTCCCTCCCCTTCCTCCACCCCCTCCCTACACCACCACCACCTTCTAAGCTTGGTCTAGATCTGGGAAGTATAAATAATGTTGGCAGTTGCTGAATGTTTGAGCTAGTAGTGAACTTGAACTATATGGGCAAATGCTATAGTGGGCTTAGCCTTATGTTCTCAATTAGGGTAGTTCCCTATCACTCCTCCCCCTTTTCTGGTTATTATTAACCCCCTGCCCCCCCGTTGCTATACCCCCCCCAGGATTATACTCTCCTTTAGGATTATTCCTCAGATGAGGGCAGATAAGCCCAGTTGGGCGGTGACTCTCACTGATACCCTTGAGCACAGGCATAGGTGGAGCTGAGGATACGGTTCTTGTTTATCCTCTTCCTGAAAACGTCTGTAGCAGTTAGTGATTAATCGCTTCTTGACTATAGAATAGTGCATCTAAGCCTGAGTAATACAGATTGTTTGTTGTTATTAGAAATCAATCTTAGTTGGGTTAGATAATATTGTTAGCATATAGACTTCCTGTGACTATTATTGTAAATTAATAACCTCTCTTGTGGCTTACAGCATAGAGTCCTCTAGGTATTTAAGAACAGATTACAGTATATATATTAGATAGTAGCTCTCAAACAGGGTATTGAAGGTCTATTCTGTTAGAATATACTGAAGGAAGCTCAGAGGTTTCTGCCATACTCATTACTATGTCTCCAGATACTGTACAGGGCCTGCGTCTAGTGTCATGGAACGTAAAGGGCCTTAACCACCCAGTTAAAAGAACCAATGTGCTTCAGTATTTACGCTCCATGCACACAGACATTGCTCTTTTGCAGGAGACACATTTTCTTAAAAAATCCACTCCTTGGCTCAAGAAATTGTGGGTTGGTTCCGTACATGCTAGCTCAGCACCTTCCAAATCAAGGGGAGTAGCTATATTAATTCAGAGATCAAGCAATTGGATGATGGAAGAATCCTGTGCTGATAGACAGGGGCGGTGGGTAATAGTCAAATTAAAATCAGGCCCGGACAGATTAATAATATGCAACCTTTATGCTCCGAATGTGGATCAAGCGGAGTTTTTTCCAAATTTGAGCCAAACCATTGCTGGGCTAGTACAGTCTGACTCCACTATTCCTCTGATAATAGGAGGTGATTTTAACTTGGTACCAGACATATTCTTGGACAAATCCCGTGCTACCCTCCTAAACCCACAAGAAGGCACATGCAGCCCTGCAGGAAATGATAGCAGAGTGGGGCCTAGTGGACGTCTGGAGGTATGATCATCCATCAGGCCATGACTACACGTACTATTCCTCTCCACATGACACATATAGCTGGATTGACTATTGGTTAGGTAACCAACCAGCCTCGAGTGATATCTCTAACAGTAGCATAGGTAATATAATCATATCACACCATGCACCAGTGTTATTTACCTATACCGGCCCTAAAAAACGAAATGCTGGTATAAGATGGAGATGTAACCCTCTCTTAGTCAAGGACCCTGAATTCCAACAAGAAATGCAGAAAGTAACTAGGGACTTCTTTATGTTTAATAAGGCTGGAGAAGTCTTGGCAGGCATAGTCTGGGAGGCATTTAAGGCCACTCTCAGAGGCCACATTATCACCTATGCTGCAAACCGGAATAAAACCAGGAAAAGAGAGATAGCGATGTTGCAGTCAGAACTTACTGACCTTGAGGGTCATTTTAGAGCCTCCCACACCACTGCTTCCAGAGACCCCTTGCTGATGAGGCGTATTGTGGGACTTAAATATCGAATAAACTCACTTTTACACCATAAGGCAGAATGGACTTTGCTTAGGGCTAAACATCGATACTGGGAAGGAGAAGATAAAGGGGGGAAGCTCCTTGTCTACCAATTGCGGAGGCAGCAAGCATCCTCCAAAATACATGCCCTCCGCACCCCCACAGGCTCCATGGTCAGTGACTCAAAGGGCATTAATGAGACTATGAAAAATTACTACCAGACCATATACCAATCCAAATCCATAGACACGAAGGAACAGCTCTCAAACAAACTGCATTAGTTCTGTAAAAATTTTACAATACCCTCATTAACTCAGGAACAAGTCGACCATTTAGACTGCCCTATATCAGAGACTGAGTTACTACAGGCCCTATTTTACATGGCCAAGGGAAAGCCCCAGGGCCAGACGGAATGACCGTCGAGCTATATTAAGCCCTGGACCAGGAAATAGCGAACCCCTTGTTGCTTGCTCTGCAATATGCCCACTCCTCAGGTTCCCTCCACACCACAATGAATGAGGCCTTAATTACAGTAATACCTAAAAAATCTGATGATCCCTTGAATTGTTCTAATTTTTGACCCATATCTTTACTGCCGGTAGACACAAAGATCCTGGCTAAAATATTAGCCACCAGACTGCAGAGTATCCTGGGTTCAATCATCCAACTATCCCAAGTTGGTTTTATGCCTGGAAAGGTAGGATCAGACAACACCAGACTATTATTGAATTTAAAATGCTAGCAAATAGAGCTAAAATTCCTATTGCTGCTCTAGCAGTTGATTTCACAAAGGCTTTTGACTCCGTAGAATGGAATTACCTCCACAAGGTCCTTCGTGTATATGGGTTTGGCCCCCAATTCTGCTCATGGGTCTCGACTCTATATAACTCTCCAAAAGCTAAGATTCTCACTAACGCCACCATTTCTTCCTCCTTTCCATTGTATAGAGGCACCCGACAAGGTTGTCCCCATCCCCCCTTCTTTTTCTAATTGCCCTAGACCCCCTACTTCATGCCTTGGATAATACAGCAGGGATTACAGGCATACGGCAAACCCTATACTGTAGCAGCCTATGCAGACGATTTGCTACTTACCCTATCTCATCCCCAAAATTCAGTACCAATAGCTCTTTCAGTTCTTAAAAACTTTGCGGCCTTATCAGGCCTGCAGGTTAATCAGCGAAAGACTGTACTGGCCCCACTGAACTCACTCTGCTCACGGGAATGTCTTCATGGCACAGAACTTAAATGGGATCCACAAGGTTTTTCTTATTTGGGGATCTATATACCTTTTAACTGGGCAAATTTTGAATCAGTTAATTCCCCCCCCTAAAGCAACTAAATGCAGAAATAGAAAGATGGAAAAACTACATTTATCTTTGATGGGTAGAGTGGTGGCAGTGTGAATGCTATTGCTTCCGAGGGTACTATATTTATTTAATAATCTTCCAATACGAATATCTCCCAAGCTCTTTGGTTCCCTTGAGATGATGGTCTCTAACCTAGCATGGGAAAAAAGGCACATAGATGGGAAGAAAATAAACTTAGGGCCCATTGGACTAAAGGAGGCCTTGGAGCCCCTTGGTTTCTGAACTACCATCTAGCATGTGCTGCGGCACAAATAACTAGATGGTTTGTACCGCCCAATACACCTTGTCCAGTGTGGATTGGCCTTGAAATAGACATGGCGGCCCCAACCCCACTTAAGTCCTTGGTGAACTTCAGTGGCTGCACAGGAAAGAGCCTACGTCCGGTCATATGTCACTCCCGATATGCCTGGCATCGCATTATGATCCTCTCCCATACCTCCAAGAATGCGTGGGCTCCACCCCTGGAGTATGCAGAGCTCTGGTGCAATATCTTTATAACACTAAAGGGGCAATCTCTCAACTGGCTTGGTTGGGAAAAAAAGGGTATTCGCTTTGTGGAAGATCTTATGATACCCAGCACGAATACACTATTATCCTTTGCCCAGTTAAAGGACAAATTTAACCTGCTAAATACTGACCTTTGGCGATATCTCCAAACACGCGCCTTGTCTATGCCCTCTCTGCCCAAGTAAGATCAGATACTAAATGGAAGTGGCTTACCACTCTGCGTAAGGAAACTTCCTCACGGAGCCATATAGGTAAATTCTATGCTATAGGGAGGGTCTCTCAACCAGATCCCACAGAACATTGTAGAACTCGATGGGAGGCCAAGATGGGGATAACTATTCCTAGTACTACGTGGGCTATATGTCTTCAAGATGTACATAAACTGTATAAAGACTCCAAAAGCCAACTAATACAGTTAAAAATAGTGTTGTGCTGGTACAGAACTCTGGCTGCTCTATGTTCAGCAAAATTAATGCCACATTCTGACTGCTGGAGATGCCAACAACCCGGAGCCCACCTATTTCACACATTGTGGGAATGTCCACAACTCTTTGGTTTCTGGGATGCAATTAGGCAAGACTACTGCTCAGTATTAGGTATAAGGAACCTCCAGTTAGACCCTAAACTTTTGCTAGGAGATATGTCTAGTCTTCCTACACTGACAAAGGCCCTCCAGGAATGGATCATGGTGGCCCAAAGCAGTGGAGACAGGTTAACAGTCCAAGTATAAGACAATGGCATGCAGCTATAGCCAAATTAGCACTATTGGAAAGGCTGACCTATGCTCACCGAGGTCCTGTGGTTCACTTTCATAAAAAATGAGATTCTTATCTCAACTCACCATTGTGTAAAGCCCCTCCCCCTCTATGTATAGCTCCCCCCCACCAGCAATTAGGTAGACCACCCTATATACCCATGTTGCCTTTTAGTAAATGAGTAGCTACAACTAAGAAGGATAGACTGTATTTATATATAAATGTATATGCATAGAGTATATATGTCTAGCCATTTATAAAATAATGTACACTGTAAGAATTTGGACCATGAGGATCCTTCTACATTTATGAGAGGAATGAAAATGGAAGTGTAATGCAAAACTGAAAAAAAATGGAAAATCTTAATAAAATCTTCTATGATAAAAAAAAGATTCTGAAATCACAGGGATGTCAGGGTTGATGTTCACCATTAGAGGTTGTAGAAGGTAGATTTTGGGGAGGCTATAGATGCTAACATGGACTACTCTTAACCCTTTCGGGAGAAGGGAGGCAGTTGGCAAGACAGGACCGTGGTTCAGTTCAGTGTTAACTGGTAGAATGAGTAGTAATGAGACAAGGATTTTAAGGGAGCCTATGAGACAGTTGAGTGAACTGGAGGGAGAAAAGGGGGAGAAGGAGTGAGGGAGAGTTAGAGGAAGGGAGGAAGGAGGAGGGGCAGAGGCCCCTGAGTGCATCAAGGTGGATCTAGATGGAATGGAGGAAGCTGCACCCAGGAGGCCAGGGGGAGTGTCAAAGGAGAAGGCCAACAGAAGGGAGGGTGAAAGAGGAGGGGGGGAAGGGAGAAGGGGTGAAGGTGAGAAGGGCAGAGAGGAAGGTAGGAGGTAGCGAGGAGAGGGGGACTAGGAGGGGAGTAGAGCCAGGGCAACTAACAGCATGATGGAGAGATGGTAAGCAGTTGCCCTGATTAACTAAGTGGGCATACAGAGGCTGTTAGAACAGTTGGCTGTACCCAGAATGGAAGCCTGCAATGGATTGGGTGGGGGCATAATAAACTCAGGGAGATGGAGGGGATCTGGTGGAGAGGAGTATGGAAGCTACAGTACACTCAGACAGTGAGTAAGCTAAAAGTGGGGGCTACACCCAGGGTAATGTAGTAACACTAATATTGAGGAATGGGGATGTGAGTTGCACCTAGATAGGGAGAACAATATAGATTTTACCATGTTAGGGCAGAACAGAGAGGCGGTAGTTGTTGAACACTTACCCACAGCAGACAGAATGATTTGAGCATTAAATTAATTACAGTTAATGATCTAAGCCATAAATTACTGAACCAGATACTGAAACATGACTAAAGCAAAGAAATAACACTAACTAGCAGCAGGCAGAATAAGAGCAGTACACTAAAAGGCTGGGTACCGAACCATGACTGCAACAGTGAAGTAGCAGTACCCAGCAGCAGGCTGTATGAGTGAAGTAGAAAGGCAAACAGATGGCTACTTAAACAGGAATGAGCACTGAAAGTCTTGGAACACTCAGTGAATCTGGCAGAGTAGTCGGCCACTGGCTATCTCTTCGGCAGACTCCCAGGCAGACCACAGTGCGGAGGACTGCCAGTAGTCTGCTGTTTAAGAGAAAGTATTTTACTCTGCCCACTCTTCACAGGAAGTTGCCCTATTGGCAGTAGGACAGGCAGGGAGCTGAGGAGCTGGGAGACCATCTTGATCTTAGGTGTAGCTGCTCTTGCAGCATTCAGGAGGGAGTAGATGGCACCCACTCTTGACCCCTAGGTACAGTGATGCTCATCAGGACTTAGGAGTCTGAATGATGTGCAATGAAGTGAAGTGAAGAGCAACTTTGTTTAAAGTCAGAGTTCCCACTGCTGCTATTGCTCCAACCACTCTACACAGGAAGCCACCTAATTGGTGGTAGGAGAGGCAGGGCATGCAAGAGCTTGGAGACCATGGTGGTCTCAGGTGGAGCTACTCTTGTGGTGTCTGACATGTGTAGATGGCTTCCCCTCTTCACCCTAGGCATGGCGATGCCCAACAGGGTTTAGGAGTCTGAATGGCATGTAGTGAGGTGAAGAGCAGTTATACAGTTCCCAGTTTACAGAAGTTGGAAGGCCACTCGCCTAATAAAAATTTGGCATACCAAGGATAAGCAAGCTCTATGTAATTGACTAATATCTGGGGGTAAAACTGGCTAAATACTCCCCAATTTACACATAAAGCAGTGGCAATCGGAAAGAAGGGTCTTACAAACCACCTAAATAAGCTAGAAGGATAAAACTAACAATAATAATTTAATGTTTTATACCGCATTGAAGTTCCTGATTATGTTAAATATGGATTAACATTTTTAACTCAGTGTGTATGTGTCCCTGACTCATGATATTATTTGTATCCATTGTAATGTGACAAATTTTTGTTAAACAACAATCTCAATTATCTATCTATCTATTGTATTGTCTATTTATCGATCTATCTAGTGATTGTTCTAGCTGTCTGTCTAGCTATCATATTTGTTTGTCTATCTGTCTGTATCTATCTACCTATCTATATATCTATCTATCTATTGTATCCATTTTTATGTCTATCTGGTGACTGTTCTGCTATCTGTCTGTCTCTATCTATCTATCTATCTATCTATCTATCTATCTATCCATCATAGCCATCTGTCTATTTATCTATCTGTTGACTATTATAGCTATCTGTCTATCATCTATCTATCTATCTATCTATCTATCTATCTATCTATCTAGCTATCTATCTATATTTCATATCTATCTGTCTGGTGACTGTTCTAGTTATCTGTCTATCTATTTCTGTCTGTGTATCTCTATCTATCTATCTATCTATCTATCTATCTATCTATCGTATCTATCGTATCTGTCTATCTATTTATCTATCTGGTGACTGTTCTAGCTGTCTGTCTAGCGAGCTATCATATTTGTCTGTCTATCTAGCTATCCATCTATCTGTCTGACTCTATCTATATGATGACTGTTCTATCTATCTATCTATCTATCTATCTATCTATCTATCTATCTATCTATCTATCATATCCATCTGTCTATCTATCTATCTGGTGACTATTCTATCTATCTATCTATCTATCTATCTATCTATCTATCTATCTATCTATCATCTACATCTGTATGTCTGTCTATCTATATATCTGGTGACTGTTCTAGCTTTCTGTCTGTCTGTCTGTCTGTCAGCATATATAGCCATCCCTCCATTCATGGGGAGCCACCATGAAGCTCAGAGGTGGCAAATACAGAGGTAGCATTAGAATGCATTTTTTTCTCTCAGATGGTGAACAGATGAAACTGCCTACTGTACCAGCAGAGACACGAGAGGACATGATGGCAGTACAGGCCAATATGCCTTGACAAATTTCTGATTATCTGTGGAATCACATGGTACTCAAGAAAGTAGAAGGGTGGAAATCCCTATACTGTAAATGTAATATCCATGTACAGTACACTTCAAGCACCATACATATGTGCACAACATATTTTGTCATCCCAGTTTATGAAGCAAGGGGGCAGAGCAGACACAACGGACTGAGGCTTCCTTCTGACCTTAAATTATTATACTATGCATCCAACATTTCTGTGTGTAAAACAAAAGTTTGGCTAGTATAATATAGTATATATAGTATTTCTGAATTCTAAGTCAGTCATCAGTGGTGCTATTTTTAAGCAGGATGCTGGTGTTTCTGTGTCAGTTGAACTGTTTTCTGAGTCAGTTTGCACTCAGTGCAGAGAGCAAACGGAATTTACTGTATGATTCAATGTGTATTTCTCTCTTACAGTTGTGGTCTTTGAGTTTTGGACATACAAAGAGTTCTGATTATCTGATGGAATTACCACAACAGTCACTGCCAAAAAATGTGAGTGGGATGTGTAAAGGCTAACGGTACACAAACGGCAGTGCTTATCTGATGGGAGCTGGAATCCATGAGCTGTGGAGTGGGATGGGAAATGTTAAAACAGTGGTAATCATAAGAATGTCTGAGGGGATCAAATGCCATCCCCGGTCTTTTCTTGTAATCTCCAACCTTCACCTAGGTATGCTGTGCTAATGTTTTTCACTTGTGTGCATATCTGCATTCTAAAATTGATACGTCAGATTCAAAACTAGCGTACACCAACCATGCAAGAGGCCTTTGCTGGCGGTCACCTGGTGGGTGCTATCTACATTGACTTTACCAAAGCTTATGATCTTGTTAACCATAAGCTGGTGCTAGATAGGTTCCTCATGCTTGGCCTCACCCAGGATACTGTTGCCTGGTTTTGCAGCTGCCTCTCTGGTGGCTCGCAGCAGGTGACGATAAATGGCCATCTCTCAGATGTTAAAAATGTTTCAGTAAGTGCCACTCAAGGTTCAATACTGGGCCCCCTCCATTTGGCCTGTTCATAAACAGCCTACTGGAGACCTGCCATACACCTAAGGTGCTCCTGTATGCAAATGATGCTGTTATGTATGTCAGTAGTCCACACACAACAGAATTATGCAATGCCCTCCAAGAAAACTTTGAGTCCCTGGAGAAATGGCTCACGATAAGCAAACTGGTCTTAAACTACAAAAAAAAAAAATTCCATGTTATTCTTCTGCCCACAACAGAAAAAGGGTCTCTCCCCTTGTCATTCTTAGTGAAAAAAGAGCTAGTCTGGAACAGGTTGTCTCCTTCAAATATGTAGGAGTTACCTTGGATGACGCTCTGTCCTTCACCCAAAATGTGGATAACATTGCTACAGTAGCCTTGCAAAATGCAAGTTAGGAGCTTTACTTGGGGATCTCTTGAACTTTACCACTGAAACCAAGCTTCCTGTAGTGTCCAGCTCAAGCCTACCTATCCTAGATTACTGCCTCCCCATTTACAGAGTGGCAAGTGACACTGTACTCAGCCGAATAAGGTTGGTGTTCAACAAGGCCTGTTGGTTTGCACTAGGGACAGACAAGCCTGCACATAGCTGCTCCTCCTACACCCTAACCAACTGGCTTCTCCTACAGGACAGAATATGGTACCAGATCTGCCTGCTTGCAAAAAAGCACTGTTAGGTCTTACCCCTCTGACTATCCATAACCTGTTTTGCCCAGTTAACAACCATTACACCACGAGGAGTATGGTTAGGAATGCTCTAGAAATTCCCTTCCATAAAACAAACCTGGGTAGGTACTCCTTTGCAGTAAGAGCATCTCACTGGTTGAACAAACTACCTGAAACCCTTGTAGGGCTCCTCAAAATTGCCCATTTCAAGAAGTCACTGAGAGAAGAACTCATTGCTAGGTTCAAATGCTCCAGCTACAATACTAATGTGACCTAACTTCCTTGCAATGAAGTTTTACACTGTGTCTAGACATCTTACAGGGCTTTCACCCTTTATTGTTGATGAGATTCCATGAAGGCATTTGTCTTTGATTGTACCTATAGACTCATATTGCCTACACTGACTATGCTCCAATGGAGCTGCATGACTTGTTTTGTCTATAGTTGATTATGTATTTTACCTCTTATTTTCCTTGACGTGGAACCTTTGTAAATGAGCACATGTGCTCAAAGGTGTCTTCCGAATGACTAAATACTTAAATAAATAAAACTCCGTGTCCACCTTGCCAGGGAATGTAGGAAAACTCAGAGGGATAAAGAATGGAAGGGTATAAAGTCAAAAATGATGAGAGTGAGATGGAAAGAATTCAGAAATAAATTGAAAAGAGCAAAAAAAGTTAACAAAACCATAAAGAAAAATAATGTCCCCAAATACATGTTGCTTGACATGGCCCTTAGCGGAGGAATCATCCTTAGAATTTGACCGCTCATGAAAATTTGGTGACTGCCACTGTGTTAAAGGATTAATATCAGGGATGGGTGGCAGTAGTTTAAGGGCTCTCAGTAAGGGATATGGAAGGAATTTAACACATACATACAGTACTTCCAATAAATCAAGGCACAAAATGGGAAAAAAAAAGCTTTTATTTTAGTTGAAGTTACTCTTTTCATTGCACAGTGTTTCTGAATCACAATGTGGCAATGTGTGAACCTATAAAAATACTAAAAAGCTATGCATTGCAGGAAATTCTTTATTACAGGGTGGGTAAGCACTAGGACAGCGGACATGGGTTTCAAATTTGTTGGACAGAGGCAGGCTAGTAGGAAGTTCAGACAAAACTATTTTACACAAAAGGATAGTAGTTATGTGCAGTCTGCCTCCCCACAGTGCAGTAAATGTGAGGGACATAAAAAAACCATTTCCAGTGGAGCTGGACATTTTCTTGGCAGAGCTTCCTGAAAAAATGTTTTGGGAAAGGATAGAAGTGCCAGACATAAGGTTTTAAGGTTAAGTAGCTAGTTATTTAATGGGGCAGTATGGCTCAGTGCATAGAACAGAGGACTAAGAGTGTAGAGATCCCAGTTTGAATCCCAACAGTGGCTTCCTAGGCAAATGCCTTGTGATTTAGATTGCTGCTTAACCACAGACTCAGCATGTGATGTAAAGAAAGTCATTTGAACTCCTTCAACTTTGGTACCCCCCTCCCACTGCAAACTTTATTTATTTGAAATATACCATTTGTGGTCATCTCCATAAGCGTTTAAGCGTCTTCAATCTCAAGTCTTAGAGCTTAGTCCCTAAATCAGAGCATCCTAGCCTGTGGTCCCTGCAATTCCTGCCTGATATCCTTGTCATCCCCGAATCCTGGATCTCAGCTAGGATTAGTGATGTGGATATTTCCAGCTCAGGCTACGTAGTCCACACACAGGACCACAGGAAACAAGGTGGGTGGCCATGTATGTAGCTGTTTGAGAATCTGTGCTGTTATGTGAGACTGTGAGCCAGTAGGGCTCCAAGAGACTGGATTTTTCCTTTGTTCCTGCTAGCAGCAGGCTTACTATTCCCTGCCCTTAGCCCTGGTCCTTCAACTGGGAGGCTGTTTGAGGAATGGGCAGGACCAGCATGAACAGACAAGGACAGAAGGTACAGCGCCCACCAATAGTAAGAAGGGGTGATTGGTCAGGGAAGATGTAACCCCACAAGAAATCTAAAACAGCAAAGACCAGCACTCTCCAAGATAAGCAGACGCGTGTGCTCATCTTTATTTGATACATTTGTTTGCTGTCACTGTCTGGTTTGGGGAGTGCTGGTCTTTGCTGTTTTGGGACAGCATGAGCAGTGCATAGGGTTGCCACCTCTGGAAGAGATAAAAACTGGATGCTAAACCACACCCCAAACTCCACCTCTGGCTCTACCCTTTTTTATGACTGAGCAGTGTATCGCTCCCCCTCCAAAGCCATTTGTAGTGTCAGAATAGACTTTAGAAGTGATAGGAAATCATTTTTATACTGTTATTTATGTAGTTATTTTTATTCTTTAAAAAGCACATAACTCCCATTGGGCATAAGGCCCTTCATTTATGGGGTGATCCAGGAGCACAAGTAGGTCATGTGTCTTGCTCAGGGTCACACAGAATGCATTTGGAGGCTGTGAGAATCAAACCCAGGTCAGCTAGATGCACCAAGCTCTTTCACAGCTTGTTGCTCTAACCTGTGTTAAACACTTTCCCATTTTCCTTCCATGTCAGTCTTGTATTCTGATAGGCTTTGACCAGCTTTAGATAACTTAATTATCAATGCTTGTGGTACCCTCAATACTGCATTGTGTTCCCTTTACCTCAGCAGCTACTGCTGTTTCTTTTCATATTTCTAAGACATTCCACAATTTCAGACACACCATTCAATGCTGTTTATCTAAGGCCCTGGACATACTGGGGAACTTAAAATGGTTTAAGTGCCTTAAAACAGTTTAAATCCCCCTAGCACTGTTTGCAGACAGACTACAAGCCCCTTAAAACGTTTTAACAAAAGTGTTTTCAAACCCTGCTAGATACCTAGTTTTAAAACCACTTTTAAAAACGTTTTGGAGCTAGCATGGTTTTACTTACTGGTCTGTCCAGGAGTAAAAGTGTTTTAAGCTGTAATGGTTTAACTAAAACAGTTCTAGCTGCAGTGTGTCCAGGCAAGCACAGTTCTGTGTGTTAGACTTAACACAAAATAGTTACAAAGAAAACAGGTTTAACACTAGCAGTGTGGCCACACTAAACCATTTTCAACAAGCATTTGTCAATGCTGAATGTTTGCTTGCTAGCATCAGCAGTGGAAGTGCAGGAGTTAGACACATGTAGTATAGGAATGGCAGTGAAGTGTTGAACTGACGCCAACTCCACCCTCACTCTGCAGAGATGGATAGGCATTGGGGTGTGCCTTTGGGTTATTGCCCATGACGGTCATGACATTTCACCTTACCCTACCCTTCAGACACTGACAAGTGTTGAGGTGTGCCTTGGGGTGTTTCGCCTTTATATTCACCTTATTCCATAAGGAAATACGTTAAAATGGGTGCAGTATAGGAGAATGGGGTGAACTCTGGGGGCAAAGGGTCCAAGGCACACCTCAATTCCTGTCAATGGCTGCAGGGTGGGGTTGGGGGTGAAATGGCATGAGCATTACTGTCAACAATCCCAAGTCACACCCCTGACACCTGTCAGTCCCTACAGGGTAGGGCGCTGGGGTCGAAAACCCTAACGCCCTGGGAGTTTCTTGGTATTTTTACTCCAAGTTTTCCACATGGGTTTTTTGTGACCCCACTGCATGAACAGTGACACTATCAGTTAGTTACGGAAAAGGTGATTTTGCAGAGCGACTGTGCTATTTGGCACCACAGGTCTGAAAACACATTTCGAACAGGATGTGAAAAGTGACAGGTGTACTGTTCAGGAGGAGGTGTAAAAAATGGCATTGTTGAAAATATACAAAACTGATGTAGTCACAAGTGTGCATAGAAACTGTGCAATGTACAACCATAATGTAAGTAGTTTGGAGATTTTTTACAGCAGATTTTCAACATAGGCATTTTGGGACCTCCACTCATGAAGTGTCACTGTGATTTTTGTAATCTGTCCCAAACATTAATTTCCCACAGCGACAACGCTATTCTGCACCGGAAGTGTGAAAACACATTTCGGCCAGGGTGTGAAAAATGACAGCTGTACTGTTCATAAGGAGGTGTGGAAAAATATCAATGTGGAAGATCTAGACTGAAAATAGTACAAATTCGTGAACTTACGAGGATGCGTATAAATTGCGCAATGCATGCTCGTAACAGTCATTTTATGGACTTTTGTCACCAAATTTTCAGCATTGCCATTTTAACACCTCTGCTCATGACCTGAGTCACTATGATTTTCTTAATGTGTCCTGAACATTGATTTCGCACACCAACTGCACAAATGTGCGCCACATGTGCGCAAACACATTTTGGTGCGAGATATGAAAAATGACAGCTGGACTGTTCATAAGGAGGTATGGTAAAATGGCAATGTGGAAAATCTGGAGTGAAATTATTAAAAATTCTCAAAGTTACGAACGTGCGTAGGAACTGCACAATGCAACCTCGGAAAACAGTCATTTTGGGGAATTTTTCCACCAAACTTTCAACATAGGGTTTTTGGGGGTCTACCTCATGAACTGTGACACTGTTGTTTCATTAATCAGTCTTGAAAGGTGGTTCCACGCAGTGACCGTGAAATCACCTTTCAGGACCGAATAACAAAATGACAGTGACTGAGTTCATGAGGTGGGGCCCCAAGAACCCCATGTTGAAAATTTGGTCCAAAACTTCCCAAAAAATGGCCGAGATATGCACCAAAGTTGAAAAAATCCAATTATGCCATAATACAACTTACCAGCATTGCTTCAGTTCGCGGTCGGCTTTGAAGAGTGCAGACGTGTTCCCAGTCCACTGAAGTTCTGGCTGCGCCTGCCCAGAGGTAAGCATGGGGTCAGGGATGTGGGAGTAAAAGCAGAGGGTGGGTGCTGGTTGGGGGAGGGGAGAGACAGTCAATGAGGGACCTTTTTTTTTTTCAGGTATTTTTTACACTGCAGGACTTTTACCATGCTGGGGTGGGCTCCCAGCATGGAAGCTAGAAAGTATTTTTGGGGGACAGTGGAGCAAACGGGACTGGGCACCCCCGTCGGCCATACAGACTTCTGCCTCGCTGGGGTGGGCTCCCAACATGGCATGTGGAAGTCTGGTTTTGGGGGGTACAGTGGCGCCAACGGGGGATGGAGCAGCCCCTGTCAACCATATGGACTTTTGCCTCACTGGGGTGGGCTCCCAGCGTGGCACCTGGAAGTCTGTTTGGGGGGGCAGTGAAGTCGATGGGGGATTGGGCACCCCGTCGGCCATAGTGTGGAGATTAGCATGCTGGAGTGGGCTCCCAGTGTGCTACTTCAGTGTTTGTTGGGGGAGTAAGGCCATACGATGTGTGGGGCGGAGCTTATGAGCATGCTGGGTGGGCTCCCAGTGTGCTACCGGTGTTTGTTGGGGGAGTAGACAACAACAGAGCTGTCTATGACAGCTGAATAGATGCAGTGCAGAGTGTAGGCACTTTGCATACTGCTGACGGCAGTATGTAAATTGCTTGCAGGCGGCAGTATGCAAATTGCCTACACGTTACCAATGCTGATTGCAGCAGTTTTTCGCTTTCAACTGTACGCCACTGCATCTGAACGTCTGTCATAAACAGCTCCTACATTCATTGGTGTGGTGCAGCCATGCCTGCAAAAGGGAGCAAGGCATTGTAAGTAGGGGAGGCACACCTATGAAAACTCGTATGGTGACACTATGATTCTTGCACATGCCTGCAAGCAAACATAAAAATGGTTACTGAGTAGTGTGGCTGCACTGAAATGGTTTAGCTAAGCTGGTTTTAAAAACCGTTTTCAAAAACAATTCTGTAGTGTGTCCAGGGCCTTAATACCTGTAAATGTGTGACTCATATGATGGAATGTTCAGGTAGTAAAAAAATGAGAGCAGTAGCTTGTGAGGACTCAGGAGAGAAGTAATCAATGTAGTGATAAATGCAATAAAAATTAGATATTCAAAAATGGGTCTAAAACATATCAGAAAATAGGAAAAACAGAAAGGAACACATGAGACCATATAAAGGTATAACAACTGTTTATTATCACAGCAGTAAAAGACCATACTTACAATTCAGAGTGGAAAAGAACAGGTTGATTGTGGGGGATAATCTCTGAGGCACTCCACAATCCTTACGTCATGGGTTGTATACACCTGATAGATTGTTTGATGCACATGTGACTAAACGGATTCCATCCCCTTCCCAGGGGCTCTGGTCTCCTACGGTCAGTTCAAATTGTGCATCTGATACAGGTTGTAGCACACTCCAGAGCTCCAGACCTTTACATTCAAAGAGCAACTTTACTTCTACAGGGTAAGAAAATTATAATATAACTACTAGCATTAATCAAAGACTCCTGCATAATCAAGAATTTCTGCTGTTTACAGAACATTTTTGTTGGCAGAAATAATAGACAGTACAGTATAACTTGCAGAGTTAAGCTATAATACAGTGAAGAATAGAGGCGTCTTTTCAAACCGTCAGGCTCCTACATATCAGAATTGCAAGGAAATAGTGACCTAACAGAAAATTGAACTAGCTACCTGAAACCCCTGCTAGCGGTTTCAGGAGCCACTACCCAAGATCCAAACAGACTATTACTGTAGTCGCAAAGCTACCTGGTACCCCTGCTAGCGGTACCACGAGCCAGAAATAAAACAGCATCACAATCCAAATCAGCTACCTGGTCCCCCTGCTAGCGGTGCCAGGAGTCAGCTACAACATTTGAGATTGTCTTCTCTGCACTAGCCTATGCTATCTGGCCCCCCTTCGAGCAGCCAGGAGCAGAAATATTCTGCAGATCATTATCTGGTACCCGTGCTAGCGGTACTAAAAATGTTTTAAGAACTCAATTTCTGACCTAAATCGCAGGCACTATGCTCCTCTACACATTCTGTCACCCCTGCTTGCTGTGACACAGAGCTATTAGACCACTCACCTGGATTCCTATCAGCTATCTAGAGCATTCAAAATGTGCTCCCCGTTTGTCTGTGGACAGCCAGTATTCACCTCCACACAAGCAAAACACGCAGACCCCTTCCTCGAGTCCTCCTGGAACTCTTCTGGGCACAGCTTGTTTCCCTCAGATAGCATGAACTCCCATTGCTCTACGGACTCAAGATGGAGCCCGTGGCTTGTTATTTTATTACCCCCAGGTCCACTCTCCTCCCATTATAGCATGACCATCTCTTCCCCTTCTTCCTCACGCCAAATCTCGCACTGCGAGTATGTAGCGTTCTGATTGGCCACAGACCGTCATGAGACCTCAGCAAGCTTGCTGTTTGGGTCTATCCTCATGAGATCATGTCACAACCACCCCCCTCTAGTACTCTCACCAGGCCCATCACATAGGAGGCACAACAAAATGCGCGATCGCGCTCACAGCTGCCTTCCCTCCTGAGCCTGCCTAGCACAAGAAATGCAGCAAATCACTATTACTTCCTCCTACTTCCTGATAAATCATTGCCTGCACGGCGATCAGCCCTCTCAGGCCAAACCACCAGTTCTTCACAAACTACATCTTCCATCAGCATCCTCTCCCAGACCATCTTAATCAGTAGTACATTGGAAGAGCATTTGTTTCTTAATGAGAACATGAAGGGTTCAAATCCTGATCATGCATCTCCCCCCCCCCCGCTTGTTCTCTGTGGCGTCTCTGCTGCAATCAATTCTCTTAAAAAAAAAACCTTCCCACCCCTCACTAAACTGATAACCTAACCCTACCCCATTCTCTCCTTGCTTTCACCTCTCTATCCCTGGCCCTCCCTCTATCTATTGTATGTTGACTACTCAACCTTTACCTTTTGTTTTAGAGCTAATTACCCCCACCCCTGCTAACGGTCTGCTGCCAGCCTCCCACCCCTCACTACTAGGCTGTATATTCAACTGCCTGTCTCCTTTTACTCCTCAGCGACTCACAACAGAGTGGCGCCTTCTTTCATTGGGGCATTTTGCCTGGCAGCCTTACTGGCCACCATCCGACTGAAGCTTGAAACTCCTGCCGCCCTTACGGTCCTGGAACTGGATCCAGCCCCTCAGGCAGTACCGTTGATTCTACTTCGGGAACCAAGACGCCTCAGCAGTCTCCCATTGGTGCAGCATTCTGCAGGCGGATTCTAATTGGTCCGCCTGCATCCCTCGGCTAAGCCGATTGGTGCACCTTTTCCATTGACTCAAACAGCAGTACCTCGGCACTGTTGATTGCCACTTACTTCTTCTTCATTTTTCTCCCACCCCCTCCCAGGTCTCCTTTAAATACGTTGTTGTGCCGCTCATGTTGGTGATTCCCATCCTACTGGTTCACCCTATCCTGCTCATCTCCAATCCCCTTTACAGAAGAAACAGAACCAGTTAGCTACAAGCATGTTTAAATCACCCCTACTTCTCTTTCCATTTCTGCTGCGCCTTGTGAATTGCCCTGTGTATTTCCCCACCCTACCAGTTGTTTCCTCATTCAAACTACCCAGTTTTCGCTAGCCAGTCTCCTTTAAACCTGCACAGTTCTAACCAGCTAGTCTCCTTAAACCAACCCAGTCAACTATAGCTCTGTGTGCTTTCAGTCTAAGCCTATTCTAGGAACTTTACTTTAAGGACTCTCACTCTATCAACCATTAAAAGGGCAGTTGAACTGGTCCAGTTGCAGTCCTACCTCTCTTTCTTAATCCTCAAGGAGTCTCCTGATTCTTCTCTGGCAACTCTATCTGCCCTTAGCATATCTTACAATGAACCAATACTTACTACTGTCATTTCTTGCATTCTCGCTACCTCTACTCCACCTATCTATACCCACAATATCCAAAGCTGCCTCAGCTAACCCATCTTTCCCGCCCTATGATTACCACTATTCAAACCTTCTTCTGATGCCCACTATCCGATATGACTCCACTCCATTACTATTAAATAGGGCTTGGATCAACATGGTTGCATATACCCTAAAAAACTGTCACCTGCATATAAATATTCTATGCCCCTTCCTGTGCCACAAATTGTGGTATCTCCTCCTACGGCCATATTGCTCTCAGGTGATGTTTACCTCAACCCTGGTCCAGTAAATACTATACCCAGTCCTTTTACAAATGCCAAAGGTCTAATTGTGGCTCAGCACAATATTAGGAGCCCTGAGCACAACTTTACTAAGTTGGAATCCTGGACCTCACTTTACAAGCCTGATATAATATGCATAACTGAAACCTGGCTCAAACCCTCTACCCCTGACTCACTTTGCTCCATTCCATCTTACAGTCTCCTGAGATGTGATAGACCAGCATCCAAAGAGGGGGGGATACAGCTATCTACTTCAAAGATCACCTTCAACTTACCCCCATCACCTCGTCTCCACTAACCCACTGTGAAGCGCTACATGTCCTTCTCACTCTCGGCACCAAACAGTTACACATTGTATGTGCACACAGCCCCCCTGCTAGCAGCTTAAAAGGATTAGATGAGCTGCTGGATCAAACCTCACTTCTTTCTGGGAGAATTTAGGTACTTATACTTGGGGATCTAACAATTAACTGGCTGGGCAACTCACAATGCACATCCCGGTCCAGGCTACAAAACTACAATCTGCACCAGTTGATCTGTGAACCCACCAGAACTGCCCTGCACTCGAACACAAGTACTTTACTGGACTGAATAATGACTAACCACCCTGAACATATAATCACCTCAGGAGTACTAGCGGACACCATCACCAACCGCTCCCATACTTTCTTTGTCTGGGGCAAAAGCAGGCCATCTCTGTCGAAGCCACGTTTTATCACTTTCCGTAACTATGCACACTTCGATTCACAGGCCTTTCTTTTTGACGTCGGTGCTATTGATTGGTTCCCCCTTTTCAAAACCAATGATGCTCTGAATCTCTTCATGACCCAATTTTTTACGCTTCAGGGTAAACACCGCCATCTTATTACCTGTCGGGTAAAAAACAGGCATACCCGCTGGCTAAAATCTGACCTACTCTCCAAACTCAGGCAGAGAGACAAAAGCTGGCTCCACTACAAAAGCTCTGGCCAAATACCTACCTAAATACCTATAGGGCACTGTGTAATTTCTGTAAAAACGAAATCAAACAGGCCAAAAGTAACTACTGCAAAGATCTACTAACTACCTTCTATGGTGACTCCAAAAAATTCTGGTCCCACATAAAGTTCCTCCTGGGTTCGAATCCAGCTCCTACCCCAAATGATATGTTGCTAAATGGGGTCCACTGCATCAATCCCCTAACCATTGCAGACTTTTTCAACTCACAATTTTCAGACCTAACCAAATACTCTTCCTCTTTCACCACCCAACCTCACACTAGCACCCTGCCTGGCTATACAGGACCTAAATTCTTCTTCAAATTGATCTCTAACCATGAGGTACTAAGATTGCTAAACAACATCTCTGATTTCACTGCAGCTGAGTCTGACAATCTAGAACCTAAACTATTAAAACTGACTACTCCTTACATTGCTGCTCCTCTGGCTAGGATTTTTACTCTCTCCCTATGCAAGGGTTTTGTCCATGACATCTGGAAGATTGCTAGAATTACCCATTTTTAAAAAGGGAGACCTCAAAGATCCCTCAAACTACAGACCCATAGCCATTTTGTCAGTTTTCAGCAAAATCCTTGAAAAGCTTGTAGCTACCCAAACTGTCGAATTCCTCCATAAATATGACCTTCTAACATCTGCATAGTATGGTTTCCGCAAGAGTCACAGTACCACCACCACTGCCCTTCTCAAATGTACGTCAGATGCCCTAGCGGCCATGGACTCTGGTCTTCTCACAGGAGCCATTTTTATTGACATGACTAAGGCATTTGACCTAGTTGACCACCCCATCCTCTTGGCCACCCTCACATCTTTAGGCTTTTCGCCAATGTAGTCAAGTGGTTTGGCAGCTACCTATCAGATAGGACACAAATTGTTAAATTTAATTCCATCCTCTCAAATAAAACAACCATAAACATTGGTGTGCCACAAGGGTCTATTTTAGGACCTCTGCTTTTCACCATGTTTATCAACAGAATCACCTCTAACCTCCTGCAGACCACCTCCCTGTTATACGTGGATGATATTGTCCTGTACAGGAGCGAGAAAACTGTTGAAGAGATCAACTAAAGTCTCTCCCAAGATTTTCAACTACTACAACAATGGCTGTTGAGACATACACTTGTCCTGAACGAATCTAAGACCTAAGCCATGCTATTTGGGTCCATTATGAAACTCAAAAACTCCCAACCAAAATTCATAGTCTCCTCTTCAAATGGCACATCTGTCAGGGTGGTAGACTCATTTAAATATCTAGGTACAGTATAACACTTGACCCATTACTTAACTTCGATATCCATATACAACAGACCTGCAAGCTGGTCAACATGAAACTCGGTATTGCTTACCGAACCAGCTATGTGCTCACCCCCTCAGCAAGGCTTGCCATAGCACAAGGCATACTCCTACCAACCCTCACTTATGATGTTGCAACATATGCCTCTGCAGGTAAATCAAACCTTAAGAAATGGGATGTTACCTACAACAGCATCTGTCGTTATACGTCCTCCTCTCACTGGCTGAAACATCACTGCCTCCTTTACGCTGATCTGGGGTGGCTCCATCATTGACAGCATTATTAAATCACAGATACCTAAGCCCCTGGCAACTCTCTTCCAAAACCACACTTCCTGCTATGGCTTGCAACCGATGGACAATGCCCTTGTCCACATTCCCCAGACACAGTACCTCCAAAGATGAGAGTGCATTTGACTGTCATGCCCCCCAGTACTGGAACTCCCTCCCTCCCTCCCTCTAAATTTATGCTGAGCCTCTTCCCATGCCACTTTCAAGAAGGAGCTACGTAATCATCTCACCACTTCCAGCTTGTGCTCCTGTTTCAAACCACCTTAGCTTATGTATCTTTCCCTAACCTTCACTACCCTGGCCATTTCTGTTAGCCCCGCTTAATGCTCTGCACTTGCTTCCTACCTGCATGCTCTTACTAGCCTTACTCCAACTAATTCTCCCTCTTATCTTGTCCCACGTTCTACCCTATCCCACCCTCTATCCTCCATGCCTTATATTTTTCTACTACACCTATCCGGTATTGACTATTTTATAGATTATAGCCATCATTGTATTATCCTCCCCTATTTTCTGCAACATACTCATAGTTATGATTTAGTGTATAGCTACTAGTATTTTTGCTGTACTTTCACACTGTTATGTATTTTACCCTGTTTTGTTGTTTTACACCTGCTGACATTGTTCATATGCTCTGCTATTGTCTGCTATGTACTGTAATTTGTTTCCAGTTGTTGCTCTGTACCCTCCCGGGTCGTGCCTGAAAATAATCATTGCTATGGCTAGTGCACCTACCCAGTAAACGAAAACGAAATAAATAAAGGCAAAAAAATGCCTGATGGAGGATTGTTTCCCTTATATCTCTTAAAGACACAGTACTCCAGATATGACTCTGCCCTACACTGCAGTAAAGAACTCTGTAGTGTATAAAATTTTGAAGCTGTGTAAAATATACTATCACTAAGTACCCCCTTCTCTATTACTTAACAGATAATTATGCCCAAGACAACGAGCTGCAGGCAGTGCAATGTCCCCATCCCATCCCAATAACTGTGAAGATTATGCACCTCGTGCCTACAGGATTCTACCAGACGTGATGATATAGAGGAGATGGAAGAGGCCCCCACTCATCCTACAAATAACAGGACCAAGTAAATTCCAGAACCTCACTCAGGCACCACATTAGAGCTAATTCAAAACAATCAACTTATGCAAGCACAACAAGAAGTGCTATCAGCAATGCTTCTAAAATTAAATGAAATATCAAGCCAGCAAGCAGTTATGCCCCCTCCAGCTAAGAAGTGGGCCACTGGCACACTTCCCTGACCTACAGAAACACCAGCTTCTAGTTTCCAGACTGCACCTACTGAGCCAGGTGATAAGTCTGAGGAAGAGGAAGAGCCCAAACAAGAACCACAAACCCTGATGGCAAAGTGGTGCTTTCCAAATCAGATCCCTGCACTAGTCGGGAGCATCATGGCTGCAGTGGGCTTTGAGACTCCAGATCCCGCACCAGCCTTAAAACTACTACCGTCTCTACAACCACAGTCTAAGCAAGCAGATGTCTTCCCTGTCTGCGAGGCAGTAGACGAGGTGGTACAAAAAGAATGGTCATCATCAGAACTGACGTGGATACCAGAGCGTAGATCCTGGGACAAAATGTATCCCTTACAAGCAGATAAACTGGCCCTGTGGTGTACTCCACCCACTGTGGACCCACAAATAGCCTCATTGAACAAAAAGACTGTACTACCCATGGAGTCAGCATCCGGACTGAAGGACCCGATAGACAGAAAATTAGAGGATACCCTGAAAAAGAATGCAAAACTAACGGGATTGGGAGCCAGAGCCACTTCCACAGCAATTTATGCCACTCGGGCCCAGTTATCCTGGCTCCAGAAATTCCAAAAAATAATACCAGCAAAATCCAAGGAATATCAACTTATGGACAACGCCATACTATCCACAAAATACTTGATGAACATGGCCATAGACTCCCTCAAAATCAATTCTAGATCAGCCGTCCTCATTAACACAGCTTGCGGGGCCTTATGGATGAAGTTATGAGATGCAGATGGAGAGTCAAAGGCAACCCTGCAAAAACTACCCTTGAAGGGAAATATGCTGTTTGGAGAGGATCTAGAGAAATACCTTAAGGGCAAAGAAGCTGGAAAAGCACTGACCAAGGATCAAGCTAGATCATCATATTTACCAGCTAGGCAAAGGAACAGATTTCACTCCTTTTGAGACAGAAGGAGAGGGAGTACTAACTTCCGAGGCACGACATACAGACAAAATTACACTACCCCTTACACCTAAAGCAAGTACTGAGGCAGGGGGATGGCTCATAGAGGCAGAGAAAATTACTCCCACAGACCCACTCCAGACCATGACTATCCTCCCTACACACTGATCTGCACGACAACAGTGGGCGCAAAACTAGCCTTATTGTCTCATCATTGGGAAAAAATCCACAACAGACAAGTGGGTCCTGGAAATAATAAGGCAGGGATATGCCATAGAGTTCACGCAGTCACCAAGGGAGAACCGAATGGTATCATCCCCCGTCTCAAAACAAAACACCACACCACTACAAGTACAACAAGTTATCCAGGAGCTGCTTGAAAACAATGCAATAGCCCCAGTACCAAGGATGGAACAAGGGAAGGATGCATACTCAATCTTCTTCACGGTTCCAAAAAAGACAGGAGGCCTCAGACCAGTACTAGACCTCAAATACATCAACAAATCAGTGAGATATACACCCTTCAAGATGGAAACCATCAGATCAACACTCAGGGTCATAAGGCAGGGGGACTTCCTCACGTCAATAGACCTGAAGGACGCGTACCTCCACATACCCATGAGACCCAGTTACTTCAGATTCCTCCGATTCTGCATACTGGGACAACATTACCAGTACCAGGTACTGCCATTCGGCCTAGTGTCTGCCCCACAGGTTTTCACAAAGGTGTCTATAATCCTAGCTGCAAAACTATGACAGCAGGGTATCCATGTTATCCCTTACTTAGATGACTGGTTCATCAGGGCAAGATCACAACGGCAATCCGACAGGGAAACACAAGCAGTGGTAGATTGCTTACAACAACACGGATGGTTCATCAATCACAAAAAGAGCCATCTACTGCCAAGCCACTCCATTGAGCACCTGGGCACATTAATAGACACTGAAAAAGGTCTAGTCTTTCCATCTCAGACAAGAACGCAGTCCATCATTGCAATGGCCAGAAAGCTATGAGACACCAAACTGCCAACACTACTGCTCATTTCTCAAATGGTATAGTAGGTTTTATGTCCTCTACCATAGACACAGTGCCTTGGGCGAGATGGCACATGAGACCCCTGATGAACTTCCTCATTACACAGGGACCAGCACACGTCATCAACTTAACAAAGAGGGCCACTCTACCACCACAATTACAATCAAGCCTAACATGGTGGACAAGCAGACACAGACTATTACAAGGCATACCATTAGACATACAACCAGAAATCATAATAGAGACGGATGCCAGCCTAACAGGGTGGGGAGCCATAGTGGGAAAACACACAGCCCAAAGTAAATGGTCACTGCCAGAAATAAAACTAACAATAAACGTCCTAGAAATGAAGGCCGTATTCAGAGCCCTAATGCATTTCTCACACTTGGTCCACCAAAAACACATCCAAATAAAATTGGACTACCATGTCACAGTATCATACATAAACAAACAGGGAACAGCAAAAGCAGAGCAATGCTTTCAGATGCATCAAAGCTCATGCCATGGGTGCAAAAGAACTTAAAGTCAATCATGGCCATACACTTAGCAGGAAAGCTAAACACAACGGCGGACTGGCTAAGTCAACAGATGATCCAGCCAGGTGAGTGGAAACTCAATCCACAAATATTCCTACAGCTACACAACAGATGGGGACTGATATAAATAGACCTCATGGCATCCCACAAAAACCACCAATGCCTGAAATATTGGACAAGATTCAGGGACTGCAAAGCCATGGGAGTGGGCACCCTAACTGCTCCATGGATATTTCAAGTAGCGTACATGTTCCCCCCTTACCACTAATCGCTCAGGTGCTGAAGAAAATACACATCTCAAGAGCCAGAGTCATTCTTGTCACACCACACTGGCGAAGATGAGCCTGGTTTGTGACAATAGTATCAATGGCACTAGATGACCCCTGGATACTGTCTCAAAGACCAGACCTACTATCTCAGGGTCCTGTTATGCATCCAAACCCACAACACCTCAAACTAATGGCTTGACTCCTGAAAGAGAGAGACTGCTAAGGGTGGAATACCACCCTTCAGTCATTCAAACCATGGCATCATCAAGGCAAAAGTCCACCATCTCAAACTATGGGCCATATTTAGCAAATAGTGCATGCATTACAAAATAGACACCCAATCATGCACCGTGCCACAGATTCTACTGTTCCTACAGGAGGGTCTACAACTGGGACTATCCCCAGCCTCACTGAAAGTGCAGGTCACAGCAATTGGGGCTGCAAGTGGCCAAATACAGGGCACCACACCGGGCTCTCACCAGGACATAATACGCTTCCTGAGAGCAGCATCCAACAAAAGTCCTGTGAACAAACCAATATTAGCACCCTGGGACCTACCAACAGTCTTGAAGGCTATGACTAAGCCACTGTTCGAACCCCTGGACTTAGTCTCTATGAAATGGCTACAACTCAAGTCCGTCTTCCTCATGGCAATAGTGTCCACTAGGTGGGTAGAAGAATTACAGGCCCTTTCATATAAGGAACCATTTCTGATGTTCTACAGGAGGTAGAAGACTTGGTTTGCTGACCAAGGCACCTAGCTTCACCTGAGCTCTTTCCTTCTAAGACTGCTTGAAAGGCAGAGTAGAGAAACTTACCAGAGCAAGGGAGAAGGATTAAGACTTAGTTTGGCTAAACAGATTTACTGTGTGGTGGTGTTTTTATTTTTTACTCACAGGGATTGCTACTGTTTGTTGCTAACATTTCATTGCTTTATTTTTCTCTCTGATTCAAATTGTTGTTGCTGGTATACCTTCTTCTGCATTATTACAAGGTGTACCTACAGGTGTAGCTAACAGATTACTGCTGTAATCTTCTGATTCAAATTGTCTTTGCAAGGTATATCTTCTGTTACTGCTTTATTTTCTCTGGAGCAAAGTGTTTCTTACAGGGTATATCTTCTCTGAAATTATTACAGGTGGTGCTTTACAGGTTTTACAGTTTTATCTAACATTAGGATAAGCTTTCAGGGTTACTGCATTTGTTGTTGACTGATTGTTTCTCTCTTACCTCCTTGTTCTTTCGTCCGTGGTTCTTCTCTTTTAGGCAGGAAGGGCCCAGCCACCCACCCATCCCCAACCACCCCACGCATAACTCCTTTTATAGGGTACCACAGTTGTGACATTTCCTGTGGCAGAGCAGGAAGGGCGGATCAGTGGGGTCTCCACAAGGTGATCTCATTTACAGGGGCACTAGTAATTTAACTTGTTATAACAAGTTAAACAAAGCACAATTAAACCATTACTTGCATTTTTTTTCCTTTTTTTTTCCTTCTAATTACTCTGACTAGGTTACAAACCCAGCAACTTATTTGGAATGGATTTCATTAACTGCAGGTACTGTGGAACAATTTTCAGAAGGACAGTTTTACAGGATTTAGGACACTGTCCTACATGCTGGGCCTTTGGAGATCTTAGGGCTCAGCTCCGGGCAGCATGGGCAGAGATTGCACGCCTCAAATTTCATTTTGAAGAGGAAATACATTATAAGAACCACCCACCATTTCCCCAGCATCCAACAGAAAAACCTCGACCGCAGAGGGTAGTTGGTCCAGGAGGTTGGCAGGTGGTTAGGAGGAGCAAATCAGGTGCCCCATCACTCTCTGCTCTCCAACACATTACCTCCAAAAACCATATAAACACTACAAACAGGTATCTGCCTCTCTATCTCTGAAATCAAATAAAGAGGCAGAAGACACTGCAGAGCAGGACATCTGCACAGGAGCTAGCACAACAATACTCACCCAAATCAGGAACCAAAACTAAACAAGCACAAAGGAAATCCAAAAAACTTCTGATCATAGGAGACTCCATGATTCGGGGAGTTGATACCCATCTCCAGCCAGGGGTGATGGTCAGATGTCTCCCAGGTACATCAGCATGGAGAGACACTGACCGCATTGCTAAAATTGTTCACAAAGCAGGAGAAAACATTGATGTCCTAGTACACATAGGACTAATGATCTCGCCAGCTGGTCAGTTGTGGAGACCAAGGAACACCTGACTAAGCTGGGTGACAAACTATCATCTATTTCTTCCTCGCATCTCCTTCTCTGAGATCCTGCCAGT
This sequence comes from Neoceratodus forsteri, assembly GCA_016271365.2. Lineage (NCBI taxonomy): Eukaryota > Metazoa > Chordata > Ceratodontiformes > Ceratodontidae > Neoceratodus > Neoceratodus forsteri. Next base: position 1,438,403,197 of record CM057459.1, read on the forward strand.
CTGGGAGAAGGAGCAGATGGATGGAAGGTCAGAGAAGGGAGATAGGGAGCTAAACACGTGGCTCAAGGACTGGTGCCAGGAAAAGGACACAGATTTGTAGGAACTGGCAACAGTTCTGGGAGCGAAAGTTCTTTAAATTTGATGGACTGCATCTGACTAAAGAGGGAGTCAGTGCATTGGGGCAGAAGTCTGACGTCTTTGCAGAATATTTAAACTAGCAAATGGGGAGAGGGGTGCAGCACCTCATACGTCGAATGGGAAGAACACCCTTCCCCCCTCAGCTAGTGGTCAAACAGGAATTCAGCGTGTTTGCCGTTCATTTGTATCACCAGGTAAGAAAAAAGGTTTGTCTCCCCATACGATGCACAGGGGTAATGCCAAACTTCACCCAACAACTAACACACCAAAATCTGGCCAATGGAAAATCATGTACAAATGCTCACAGCCTGGGAAATAAGATCCCAGACCTGAGGCAATAATGTCAGGAGGCTAAACTGGACATAGTAGCAATTAGTGAGACGTGGTTTACCAGTAACCACACTTAGGAGACTTCAGTACCTGGCTATGTATTGTTCAGAAGAGACCGAGGGTGCAAAAAGGGGGGAGGAGGCCCTGTATGTTAATGAAAATATCAAAGCTACAGAAATTCAGAATACACATAAGGAGCCAGAAGAACTGTGGGTCACCCTGGAAACAGAAATGGGACAGCCATAAGAACTGGGGTTGTCTACAGGCCCCAGACCAGAGGAGGACATAGACACATTACTGTTAGAAGACATACAAAACATGACAACTAAAGGGAGGTTCTGATAATGGAGACTTCAACATGCCAGATACAGATAGGTCAATACCAGCAGGAACATCTGCCAGAACTAGACTCATAGTGGATTCCCTGCAGGGGAGGGCCTCAAACAACTGGTACAGCAACCCACAAGAGACAGGACTATCCTAGATCTAGTACTGACTAACAAAGAAGGATCACAGATCTCAGGTAGAAGGTCACCTGGGGTCCAGTGACCATCACATGGTATGGTTCAATTTGGCCTACATCTAAATCATCCCATTCCAAGGCAAAATATGGGACTTCAGAGGAGCTGACTTTGATAAGATGGCCAACAGAGTTAAGCTAGCCCTGGCAAAAGAAACACAGGTGAGGAGGTACAGGCAAAGTGGGCAAGCATTAAGGATACAATACTTGAAGCAACATCCCATTGTGTTAGACAGAAAAGGAAGTGCAAAGAAGAGGAAACCACTTTGGTTCTCAAATACAGTAGCAGAAAGGTCAGAGCCAAAAGGCTGGCCTTCAGGAAATATAAGGGAACACAGCGGGATGAAGATAGGGAGGCATACCAAAACTGCCCTAAGGAAGCAGGAAGGCAGTAAGGCAGGCAAACTCCCAAACTGAGGAAACACTAGCACAAACAGTAAAAGAAGGTGACAAGACTTTCTATAGATACATTAGTGAAAGGAGAAAGTCCAGAGGGGTGTTGCTAAGCTTAATGGAGAAAAGGGAGCATGTGAGGAGGAGGACCCTGTAAAGGCATCTATCCTAAATAGATACTTTTGCTCAGTATTTACTGAAGAAGGTAGGGCAGGGCCCACAGCTCAACATCATGGACACAGGGGAGGGAGGTGAGCACTACTGCCTTCACAAAAGAAAGGGTCCTACAAGAGCTTGCTAAGCTCAGGGTGGATAAGGCAATGGGACCTGATGGCATACATCCCAGGGTACTTAGGAGCTAAAGGAGGAACTAGCAGAGCCATTAGCAGAATTGTTTAGTGAGTCTCTGAGCACAGGAGAGGTCCCAGAAGACTGGAGAAGGGCTCATGTGATCCCGCTCCACAAGAGTGGTAGCAGGAGGAGGCGGGAACTACAGACCAGTCAGTCTTACCTCAGTAGTGGGCAAGATTATGGAGGCACTCCTTAAGGAAAGGATAGTGCAACACCTGGAATCCATAGGGGCACAGGATCCAAGACAGCATGGGTTTACAAAGGAAGGTCCTGTCAAACTAATCTCATAGATTTCTTTGACTGGGTAACCAGAGTGGTGGACCAAGGGGAGCAGTTGATGTCGCTTACCTTGACTTCAGCAAAGCTTTTGACACTGTTCCACATAGAAGATTGATAAATAAGCTAGGTAGGCTCGGGTGGGTCAGAAGTTGGTCAACTGGGTGGCAAACTGGTTGACTGGCAGAAAACAGAGAGTGGTGGTAAATGGTATACAGTCAGAAGAGATGCAAGTCACAAGTGGGTACCTCAGGGATCAGTCCTGGGGCCAGTCCTATTCAACATCTTCATTAGTGACCTCGCAGATGGACTAGAGGTAAGGCTTGTCTGTTTGCAGATGACACCAAGATCTGCAACAGAGTAGATGATCCAGATGGGGTGGGCAGAATGAGAAGAGATCTGGATAAACTAGCAAAATGGTCAGAAGAGTGGCAACTGGGATTTAATGCAAAGAAGTGCAAAATCATGCACATAGGGAAGAGAACCCTGAAGCCACTTATAGGCTGGGAGGGAGTTGCTAGCAGTCACAAAGGAAGAAAGAGACTTGGGCATCATCATCACTGATGACTTAAAATCATCCAAGCAGACCTCTAAAGCAGTAGGTAAGGCTAGGGGGTGTTAGGGTGTAGTAGTGGGTATCACAAGTCGTAAGAGGAGGTAATAATCCTCTGTACAAGACATTGGTTAGGCCCATCTGGAGTACTGCGAGTATTGGAGGCCACACCTTCACAAGGACATTAACCAAATTGAGGCAGTCCAGAGAAGGGCAACCAAAATGGTGCAGGGACTGCATCAGAAGACATATGAGGACAGATTAACGGAGCTCAATATGTATACTTGAGCAAAGGAGGAGAGAGGATATGATCGAGACATTTAAACACCTTAAGGGCATAAACAAGGTGAAAGAGTCTAACATGTTTAAATATAAGAAAATAGCAGGACAAGAGGACACAGCATGAGATTAGAGGGAGGCGATTAAGGGGAATGTGAGGAAATTCTTTTCACAGAAAGGGTGGTAGATGCATGGAATGGCTTACCACAAGAAGTGGTGGCTATGAATACAGTGCAGGGCTTCAAACAGGCATGGGATAGGCATAAGGGAGCAATACAAATGACTATGAATAGATAGGTCACTGACAGAGCAAAGGCCGATGGCACATTTATAAGGTAAAAAAAGAAATGGGCAGACTGGATGGGCCTTGCGGTCCTTATCTGCCGTCAACTTCTATGTTTCTATGTTACAATGACGGAATCTCTCTGCGGCCCATTGCATCATTCAGACCAAAAATTGCCTTTGCTTTTCATCTCAACCAAACCATAGAGATTCCGGCCAAGCTCTCACCGGAAGAAATCCAAGCAGACCCACTACTTAAAATGCTAGGGATGAGAAGAGTTCTTACAACATACATTGCCAGAACACAGGACATAAGGAAAACAGACAGACTCTTTATCATACTACAGGGATGCAGAAAAGGCCCACCCACCTCAAAATCATGTACTGCAGGATACCTCAAAGCAGCCATCACAGAGGCATACAGATCAAATGATATCCAACCTCCACAGGACCTAAAAGCGCACTCTACCAGAGCAATTGCGACTTCTTGGGCAGAAAAGAACACGGCTATGGCAAAGGAGATATGCGCCGCAGCCACGTGATCCATCATACACACATTTACCAGACATTACAGAATGGATGTGTCCCAGGACATGAAGACAAACTTTGCCAGAGTGGTACTACTTGCTGCACACACCGAAACAAGGCCTGAAAACATGTCTAACCCACCTTAAGGGATTATTACTGCTTTTGAATAACCCATGATGTAAGGATTGTGAAGTGCCTCAGAGATTATTCCCCACAATGGTTGTTTACTCACCTGATAAAGGTGATTGTGGGGGAATAGATCTCTGAGGCACTCCACTCCACACCCCATAGACGTGCATCCTAATATTATTGACCAAGTACAGAGAAAAGTGTGCTCAGTTACGCTATATAACTTCAATAATATACTGACATGATTGTAGATATTGCAAGTAACACAGGTTACCAATACTAGCAAAATTAAACCTAAAGCATACAAAATACCACATTGGTCAGCATTCATTCATTCAGGGTACGCATTGTAAGGATTTAACAAGTTTAATTTCAGATACAGCTTTGGAATACATCGAACTGACCATAGGAGACTAGAGCCCCTGGGAAGGGAACTGACTTTGTTTAGTCACATGTGCATCAAACAACCTATCAGGTGTATACAACCCATGACATAAGGATTGTGGAGCGCCTCAGAGATCTATTACCCCACAATCAACTTTACCAGGTGAGTAAACTACCATTTACTGCTAATGGTCTTAATGGCCAAGCTTTATACCTCCCAGACAAACTGGTTTTATAATAACAGGCCTGTGACATAAGAACTTCTTTGCAACCTGGACAAAACAGTGAATGATTTGATGCATTCAGTTTTAAGAGTACGTGAGCACTCAAAATGGCAAAAAAAAACAGACTACATTTAATCAAAACTGGCTATCTGGATAAGGACCCTAAAAATCAGATTATGTGGTCTAAAACTGGAAAGGTGGCAACCCTAGCAGTGCAGCATTTGAACCCTGCCATTGGGTTCCATCATCTCTCAACTGTTGAGTGTCTGTGCTGTTCTGTGAGGACGGGAGCCAGTCGAACTCCAGGAGACTAGATTACCCAATTCATCTTGGACTGTGACTTTTGCCTTTGTTTCTGCTAGCAGCAGGCTTCCTATTCTCTGCCATTAGCCCTGTTCCTCCAGTCAGGAGGCTGTTCTATGAATGGGCAGGGCCTGGCTATTGTATTTCTGTGTCCATTTCCAACTGGTCCTCCACTGTGGTCCCTTTGCAAAAGGGTCATAGCATAAGTCAGTGTTAGTGGCTCAGTGGGTAGCACACTCACCTCTGGGGACAGAAGATCCGATGGTCATGGGTTCTAGCCCCACACTTGTTTCTTGTGGTAACACCCATAATTGATGCTGTTGTGCAGCACAAGAGGCGTGCTGCATTGGTAAGGTGCCATCCTTCAAATGAGACATTAAACTGAGGTCCCATCACTGGTCATTGTCCAGATGAAAGTAGAAGATCCTATGATGCTTATCGAAGAAAAACAGTGGAATGTTTTATTAAAAGAAGAACAAAATCATACAACATAAAGCTAGAAACAACCAAAGCATATTCCAACAAAAATAATGGTAAAATTATTCACAAATGGCAGTATCCTTCCCCCCAAAACCACACAAATCAAACAAGTATCCCCTAATTACACTGCTCATGTCCCCCTACTTTGCATCCAAGTCCTGTGAAAGCAAAAATAAACACCCCTCATGTGCAATACAACCTTATCCCAACAGAAAGACAAATACCTACAGTAGAAAAATAAACTAAAGCCGAGTGATTACTTTCCACAGAGTGAAAAACTGAACACTCAGCAAACATTCTTGCTGTGTTCTCTTAATGTTTCTTAGAGCAATTTCAGCCATAGTTACAACTGATAAACAAGCATTTGTCAATGCTGAATGTTTGCTTGCTGGCATTGTCATTGGTAGTGTAGGAGTTAGAGAGCTGCATAATAGGAATGGCAGTGAAGTACTGAACTGAAGCCAACCCCACCACCATCCTGCAAAGACTGACATGCATTGAGATGTGCCTTTGGCGTGTCAGGCATAACGGCCATGCCATTTCACCACACCCTACCCTGCAGACACTGACAAGTGTCACGGTGTGCCTTGGGGTGTTTGGTCCTTATGCTCACCCCATTTCATAAGGAAATACGGTGAGATGGGTGCAGTATAGGAGAATGGGGTGAACTTTGGGGCCGAAGAATCCAAGGCATACCTCGGTGCCTGTCACTGGCTGCAGGGTGTGGGTGGGGGTGGAATGATATGAGCATTACAGGTGACAATCCCCAGTCACACCCCTAATGCCTGTCAGTCTCTACAGGGTGGGGCATTATGGTCGGAAACCCTAACGCCCCAGGTGTTCATTGGTATTTTCACTCCAATTTTTCAACATGGGTTTTTTGTGACCCCCACCTCATGAACAGTGGCAATATCAGTTCATTAGCTGAAAGCTGATTTTGCACAGCGACTACACCATTTGGCACCACAGGTGCGAAAACACATTTCGAACAGGATGTGAAAAATGACAGCTGTACTGTTCATGAGGAGCTGTAAAATAGCAATGTTGAAAATCTGGAGTGAAAAATATAAAAAAACTGGTTAAGTCACGAGCGTGTGTAGAAACTGTAATTAGTTTGGGGACTGTTTACAACAGATTATCAACACAGACATTTTGGGACCTCCGCTCATGAACAGTGTCACTGTGATTTTCGTAATCTGCCCCAAACACTGATTTCCCACAGTGACCACGCATTTCTGTGCCGGAAGAGCGAAAACACATTTCGGCCAGGGTGTGAAAAATGACAGCTGTACTGTTCATAAGGAGGTGTGGAAAAATGCCACTGTAGAAAATCTGCACTGAAAATATTACAAATTCGTTAACTTACGAGGGTGCGTGGAAACTGCGCAGTGCACGCTCGTAACACAGTCATTTTATGGACTTTTGTCAACAAATTTTCAACATAGCCATTTTAAGACCTCTGCTAATGAACAGCGTCACTGTGATTTTCTTAGTATGTCCCGAACATTGATTTCGCACACCGACTGCGCCATTGTGCGCTACATGTGCAAAAACACATTTTGGGCAAGAGGTGAAAAATGACAGCTGTACTGATCATAAGGAGGTGTGGTAAAATGGAAATGTTGAAAATCTGGATTGAAAATATAAAAAAATTGCGAAGTTACGAGCATGCGTAGGGACTGCACAGCGACGTCAGAAACAGTCTGTTTTGGGATTTTTCATCACTTTTCAACATAGGGTTTTGGGGGGGCCTACCTCATGAACTGTGACACTGTTGTTTTGTTACTCAGTCCCGAAAGGTGGTTCCATGCAGTGACCGAAAAATCACCTTTTGGGGCCCATTAACGCCATGACAGTGGCAGAATTCATGAGGAGGGGTCCCAAAAACCCCATGTTGAAAATTTGGTGCCAAAATTCCAAAAAATGCCTGAGATATGCATCAAAGTTGAAAAAACCCTATGTATTCCATTATAAAGCTTACCAGCATTTCCTCAGTTTGCGGTCGGCTTTGAAGAATGCAGACGTGTTCCCGGTCCACCGAAGATCATCGCACCGGCCTCCGGAGGTAAGTATGGGGTGAGGGGGTGTGTGGGGAGCTGGGTGCGCAGAAGGTGGGCGCGGATTGGAGGAGGGGGTGAGACAGTCAACGAGGGACCGTTTTTCCTTACAGTTTTTTTTTCCCCCTTTTTACGGAAGATGACCTGGACTTTTGCCACACTGGGGTGGGCTCCCAGCATGGCATCTGGAAGGTTCTTTGGGCGGCAGTGGAGCCAACGGGGGATTGGGTACCCCCGCTGACCATACGGATGGCGTACTGTTGCCACGCTGGGGTGGGCTCCCAGCGCGGCAGTTGGAAGGTTATTTGGGGGGGCCAGTGGAGCCAATGGGGGATTGGGCACCCCCGTTGGCCACATGCATGTTGGACTGTTGCCACGCTGGAGTGAGCTCCCAGCGTGGCACCTAGAAGTCAGTTTTGGGGATGGTCAGTGGAGCCGACGGGGCATTGAGCACCCCCATTGGCCATACGGTGTGCGGGTGGGGGGAGTGCATGAGCACACTGGGGTGGGCTCCAGGTGTGCTAGTAGGTGTTCTGGGGGGAAGAACTATCTATGGCAGACAGTTCAGATGCACTGTGACATGCAGGCAATTTGCATACTGCCGAAGATGGCAGTATGCAAATTGCCTACATGTTACCATCGCTGATTGCAGTGTTTTTTCACTTTCAGCTGTACGCCACTGCATCTGAACTGCTGTCATAGACAGCTTGGACATGTACTGATGTGGTGAGACAGCTCCTGCAAAAGGGAACAGGGCACTGGAAGCTGAGTGGCACACCTACGAAAAATCGTATGGTGGCACTATGTTTCTTGCACATGCATGCAAGCAAACATAATTAGTGGGTTGTATCTGTTGCACAACATACTGACATCTTGCATGACATAAGTAGAGTTTCAGGCAGGATGAAGTAAATGCGACAGTTTCCTGCATGACAAAGGGGACTAATTGCCATTGAAATGATATTGCTTTATTCAGTAGGTCTGCTGCAGCATACTGCAGAGTGTATTAAAAGTGTGTTTCATCCTGGGGGACACCACTGTAATAGGGGACTCAAGGGGCACGTCTGCCTCACCCCTCTTTCTGTAAAACAAGGGTTACCTAAAGACCTATTAATAATGGGACTTGTCATCACTTCTGTATAGAATTTTTTAAACCATTTTTGAATAGCTCTGGAATTCCATATGTTTTAAGAACTTTAAACAGGTATTCATGTGAAACCCTGTCAAAGGCCTTCTCTTGATATAGCGACAGGATATAGCCACACGCCACCTCTGTTACAGATGCAGCAAATTTAAATTTCTCCAGCGAAGTGGGCGTGAAGTGACCACTTCGCGTTTGCAGAGCACTACGCAAAGTGACCACTGGAAAGTGCTCACTTCGCCTTCTTATTATGACTTCACGTTGTCATTCCGCCTTAACACGAGGTAAGGTGAAGTGACAACAATATAGGCAGCGCCCCACACATCACATGGCTTACAGTACTGTAAGTCACATGCTTTAGCCAGGCAAGAAGGAAGTGAGTCAGAAAAGCAGTTACTTTCACTTTCTCCTTTGCAGTTGTAGAAGGAGGAAGCCTTTTTGGTGTAGAGAGAGAGGAGAGTTTGTTTTGTAGTTGGCATCTTGTGATTTCGAGCACAAAAAACAGCATTTTTAAAAGTTACATCTTGATTTTTTGTAGTGTGTTTTTCATTGTTTTTTTGCTACTGAATTTTTTTTATGTTTTGTTTTGTGTGTGTGTGTGTGTGCGTGTGTGTGAGACTGTGAGTGTGTGTGAAGGTCAGAGTATTGAAGCGTCGGTCAGAGTCTGAGGGACTTGTGCACGATGGACCTGGGACGAGGAGAGTCTGTGGCCCATGGGCGGGGGTAGAGGAGAGGAGTACGCACACGTGGGGGTGGTCGGGTATTATTGGACCACTCCCAACTCTTGGGTGTTGTGTCTCCCCCTGTGGAAGCAGCAGCACCAGTGCCACCAGTGGCGGCGCATCGACTGAGTTCACCACTACCACCACCACCACCACCAGTAGCAGCTGTAAATCTCCAGCAGCACTCCCTCCACCACCTCCACAGCTGCAGGTGGAACCCCAGGTGAATGAAGGTGCTTCCGGCAGTATATGTGGTCACCCACACCGCATCTCCCCAGTGTGGCAGTTTTTCCACTGTGTGGGAGGAGACAGCACTATTGTAGTTTGCCATCTGTGTGTTGTGCAGGTGCGCCGTGGCCCCCGGGGGATACATTTGGGGACCAGTGGCCAGCGCACGCACATGGCAAACCACCACAAGGTGTCATGGCAGGCTGCCACTGAAGGGACCAGACATCCACCTGCTGGCCTTTCTGTGGGAGTGGCAGAGGGTGCTGGGGGTGTTGTGCCTCACCACCACAGCAGGAGGAGAGCAACTGCAGTAGCTGCTCCACCACCATGACCGTCACCACAGCCACCAGCACCACCCTCACCACCACCACCACTACCTGGCTTTCCTGCTGCAGTGGACCCCGCCACAATGCCTGCAATGCAGGCAGACATTGCACTGGTGTGGGCGGCCCTTAAGGAAAACAACGACAGGGTGGGTGCTGTGCAGCAGCAGGTTGATCAAATCCAGCAATAGCAGCTGCAAATAGTGACAATGCTCCACCTGCTGCTCGAACACCATGGAGTCTCCCATTAAGGGATTTTTTTTCTGGACCCCTCCTCCCCCCCTCCACTACTATGCTGTAGTGTTTTTGTGTGTTTTTTTTTGTTGTTTAATAATAGACTTTTGCCCTTTTATTGTAATGCAGTGCCTCAGTAATGTTGACTTTCTGTTGAGGAGTGCTTGTGGACAAGCTGGTGTGAGCAGTGCAAGTATGAGGTGTTAAATTGCATGCATGCAGTCAGTGTTGTTTCCTGTGTGTGTGTGTGTGTGACATCAGACATTGTTCAGCATCTTGCGAACATATATTGCTGTTGCTGACTTGTTGCAGTGTTTGTGGTATAAAGAATAGCGAGCAGAATAACATAAATTTTATTGTCACCCTCATCATCAGTGGACTGATACAATACTTTTTCAGAGATGTCTGGCCCACAGTGCACCTTAGTCACATACTGTACACATAATTTTTAGGAGAGCATGTGTTTTTTGTGCTATGATCTCCGCAAAGTCATGTGTGCACTGTGAGTGACTGAGGTGCACAGTGACCCAATATCTCTGAAAAAATATCATATCAGTTACTCCGCTGGTGCTGATGGTACCAATAAAATATACATCATGTATTCTTTGTTAATTTTATTCTTGATACTGCAACAAGTCGTACCATATATGTGTTTTCATGAACCTGGACAATGTATGCACACATACAAAAGAACACTGACGGCACACGTACAGTTTAGCACAACATACTTGCATTGCTCAGTCTTCATGCTTTTTGCGAAACAGTTCAAATCTGATTCATGAGTCCTGATACAAAGTAAACATTATTGAGGCTCTAGAACTATTTTGTTTGTGAAGTAGACATAAAAGAGATTCACCATCTTACTGCATTGCACCTGATATGTTGGCACCTTACTTCCAGGGCAATCTTTCTTGCTCCACATGTCCTTACATAGTGCAATACATTTCTGTCAAAAACGCCTGTAATTTCATTAAAGTGTGTCACGTCACGGAGGAATTCCCATTCTGAAAAGCCACCCAAATTCTGCCCATGCAGCAATGTAGGAGGTGATGCCAGGGACAGCGCGGGTGTGTGCTCCATTATAGTGAATGTCCGGCAGCTTTCCAAATGTTTTTTATGTTATAATGGTCAGTTTGTGGTGAAAGGTGTGAGCACATTTCCAGTAACAAGAGACTTCTTAGTGGAAACGTGCCCACGTTTCACCACAAAGTGACCATTATAACATAAAGAAACATTCGGAAAGCTGACGGACATTCACTATAATGGAGCACACACCCACGCTCTCACTGGCATCACCTCCTAACGTTGCTGAGGAAGGGTAGCAGAATTTGGGCAGCTTTTCAGAATGGGAATTCCTCTGTGACATGACACACTTTAATGAAATTATGGAAGTTTTTGACAGAAATGTATTGCACTATGTAACGATATGTGGAGCAAGAAAGATTCCCCTGGAAGTAAGGCGCCCATGTATTAGGTGCAACACCATAATAACTATGTAACGTGGTGAATCTCTGTAAAGCAGCAGTTCAACAATCTGTTGAGAACTCTGACCTATACTTTTTAATGCTATTTTACATTGTCACTTTACTTACATTCAATTCCTGACTTGTATGATACTATAACGCTCACATTTGACTTCGTTACCACTTGTCAATTTTATGCTCACAAGACAGATGCATTTTGGGCATGCAGAAAAAATCTGGGGACTCTGTGTGAGTACTGCACGCATGACTGAGTGCACCATTAAGGGGGCCTTTGCATGTGATGAAACGCTCACATTTGACTTCATTACCACTTGTCAATTTTATGCACACAAGACAGATGCATTTTGTGTGTTGTGATTGTGAGCTCATGATGTCATACTGAATTTATCAAGTAAAGCAGCATTGCAAGAATGTGGTGACAATTTTGAACTGTACTTTTTTATGCTATTTTATGTTGTCAGCCACTAGTTACCTCCGAATCATGACTTGAATGATACACTTCTTTTCATAATTTCTGTCTGCTTTACTACTTTTTGTCATGCCTGAAAAAAAAGGAGTTCACCTTTCAATATTGTTCTGACCAGGTTTTTAGCACTGTTTGCAGCTAAGTGGTAATGAAGTCAAATGTGAGCGTTACATCACATGCAAAGTCCACCATAATTAATGGTGCACTCAGTCATGCGCGCAGTACTCACACAGAGTCTCCACATTTTTTCTGCATGTCCAAAATGCATCTGTCTTGTGTGGATAAAATTAACAAGTGGTACTGAAGTCAAATGTGAGCGTTTCATCACAAGCAAAGGCCCCCAGAATTAATGGCGCACTCAGTCATGCATGCACTACTCACACAGAGTCCCCAGATTTTTTCTGCATGCCCAAAATGCATCTGTCTTGTGTGCATAAAATTGACAAGTGATAACGAAGTCAAATGTGAGCGTTACACCACATGCAAAGTCCCCTCAGAAATGATGACCATGAGCGAACTGTTGCTGGTCCAATGTGTGCTGCGATTCCAGCAATTGCTATGTGATCATCTCAACTGGATGGAAGGGTGCCCTTTGTCTGTATACTAATAGTAGCCTTGGTGAGTTGATATATATATGGGATATGACATGGCCTAACTGAAGATATCATATTTATCTTCACGAGAGGCCAATGATATCATGATATCTCATGAGTGGCGAAGCCACGAGTGAGATATCTTGATGTCATTGGCCTCGAGTGAAGATAAATATGATATCTTCAGTCAGGCCATGTCATGTTCTGTTTATACAATGTATGTTTTGGGATCCACACAAGAGAATCCCTCCTCCCCAGTTTTGCCCTCATCACAATCCTTAGTGGTTTTGTGCCCCTCTCAGATGACTTACTAATGCTCCTCCACAGAACTTTCCATACCCCCCCCACAAAACTGTCCATATCTGCCACCTAACTCTCAAGCAGCATTTGTGATTTAAAACATTTGTTGTTTGTGTCATTTCACACTGTTCACCAATCAAGCACTTTGTTTTTTTTTGTTTTAAAGTAGCATGACCGAGCACTGCACACAGCAGTAAATTAAGTCCTGCTAGTGATTTAAACTTAGACACTTTGTGTGCAAAAAATAACATAATTGTGTTTTTATGTTAATTTGCCTTAGTTTTATGTATGAGCACTTATGTGGTTGATCCTGCCATTTACAGAGTGTCTACCATTGTAACACTTTCAGTTTTAATATGCTTATGTAGTGTAACCGAGCGCTGTTCATTGTACATGATGATATTCTGTTAGAAGGACTGCTAGTGATGGAAAAGTAACAAACGTATGTATTTTACCTTCATTTACTCAGATTTGTAGAAAAGAGGTTTCCGATTGTAGCAAGAAGAGAGGGAGTGCAATGCGGGAAATCAGCAGCCTGAGAACAGTAGCTGGGAGTGAGAGTGCTCATTGCTATGGCAATGGTGACTTGGGCTTGTGGTTTCTTTTTGGAATCTGCCGACTCGCTGGCTGCCCACTCCATGTCATGTTGTTACTTGGCATACTCTGATACAGAAAGCTGGGTAAATTTAAGATGAAGTAGACACGTCTCTTTCTTTTTGGAGAGAAAGAGCATTATTTTAAATGTGTATCAGCATGCCGGTGATCATGTACTGTGCATGTATTGATAGCGCTTAATGACAGGAAGAAAAGTGAAAGTGGTTACATTGGTACGACGGTCTGGAAGGATCAACCAGATAAGTTCTCTTTTACAAAAGTAAGGAAAGTTAAGATTAAAAATAGTGTTTTGCTGTTTTTTGTGCAGAGCGTGCCTTATTGTAAATCTTGATTTACAGCTGTAGACAGTGCTCAGTTACAGTACAAGAAAGTGAAAGTTCCACATATTGGAGTGGTTTCAGAATGACGTATAGGAGTGTGAAGATATCTCCATGACGTCTAGGAACATGGAGATATCAATATTATCTTCACTGCCTAGCTCAGATATCACGTTTTATACTTCTATTTATCCCAAAACATACATTGTATAAACATAGATATATCTATATATATATATATATATTTATATATATTTGGGTATTTTGTAGAAGGTTGACATATATAGACATGTACTCATTGTATTGTTTTGTAGCACAGGTCACAGATACTGTGGGGTGCACATTCCAGTGCTTGATGAGAACTTTTTGCATATAAATTTGAAATGGATAACTCTTAAGCCAATAAAAGTAAGTATTTTTTTTGGGGGGGTGGGGGGAAGCATATTTGCAGGTTTGTTTCTAATGGTTTCTTATTTGGTTACTTCTTCACAGATTTCATCTGCATCCTTCTCAAGTCTGGTTGTTAATGATGGTCATGGTCATCGATTGAAAATACTTCTGTGTGTTGCATGTCTGCCCCTGCCCGGGTGGGGGGGGGGCTGATGTTGAACTTCTTTGGATAAGGCCACTATGACACAACAACAAAGCATCTGGAAGTTTTCTAAAAAAATAAATGAATGACTTCTTACAACTTGATTGTCCCTGGTTCTCAATCTCAAGTCAAGTTACATTTCAAAACCACATCTTGTCAAGTAACACAACCTGTGTGCAACTTTTTCAACACTGTCATAGTCATGGCTGCACAGCTGCAAGTTCAGAATACAGTGCATATGATATCTTGCAGAAATAGTTCTGGTGACGTACACATGTCACCTAGTTTATGAATCATGCTCAGTCGCATTTGCTGCAGTCTTTTAAAAAAAATTGAATGGATGAAATAAAATTTTGATACTTACCAGTATGGATTTGAAATGGATATTCCATAGGTTCCTGTGTATGGTATAGCTGCAGTACCATTCATACTGACTTTCAATGAAGGAGAGTTTTTTTGTTAACCTGTAAAAAAACTAAATAAGTTTAGCATATGTGTTTGACCATTGCAGCTCAGAAAAGCTACAGAAAACAAAACATGCAGCTAAAGGAAGTTAAATAGCATAAAAACATGAGTACACATACTCACTTTATAGTTTAAATATTAAGAAGCTTTGTGCCTGTGGCTGGTGGATGTGGTCTTCTGTTCAACTCCCTCTGCCTTGGCATGGTCAATGTAATGGGGAAATATTGTCTGAATGACACTGGTGGTGGGTGCTGGTGGTGATAGCTGTGGCACATGATGACATTTCCTGTGATATCTTCCTGCATCTGGTGGTGGTAGCAGTAGCTAACATTAGTCCCAGTGGTGGTGGTGGTCCGGGGGGGCGGACAAACTCATGCTCAGTGGTGGTAGTAGCTAACATCAGTCCCGGTGGTGGTGGAGGTCCGGGGGGATGGACAAACTCATGCTCAGTGGTGGCAGTGGCTAACATCAGTCCCGGTGGTGGTGGTCCAGGGAGCGGACAAACTCATGCTCAGTGGTGGCAGTGGCTAACATCAGTCCCGGTGGTGGTGGAGGTCTGGGGGGGGTGGACAAACTCATGCACACTGGTGGCAGTGGCTGACATCAGTCCTGGTGGTGGTGGTGGTCTGAGTCCAGGGGGGCACACTGCCTTTTTACAACTTCAGTTAAAACCTGTCAACATTAACCACATCAACATCCTCATAAAGAAAGCTGCCCTCACAGTCATCTATGTCTGAAGTCTGACCGCTGGGAATTTCTTTCTCCATTGTGTCGTCATCTACGTCATCAGTGGTGGGCCGTTTCAGGCAGCCACTGCCAGTGCCACCGGGATGGCCCATTTCCACATCAACAAAATCACCATGGCTAGGCTGGGTATGAATACTGAGGTTGCAGTCTGTGCTAGTATATGCCTCTCATTCATTTTTATGAATGTTAGCAAACTAACATTTGCAAGAGACAGGTTTGTACAATGATCCATGACTATTGCACCTGCTGAGCTGAATACCCTCTCGACACCTACACTGGAGGGTGGGCATGTGAGGTACTTCAGTGCCACTGCAGTCAGCTCTGGCCATTCACTGACCTTTCCACTCCAGCATAAAAGAGGATCATCAGTTATTGACAGATGCCTGTTTTCAGACAAATATGACTCAACCATTCTCTGTGCCGCACTAAGTCCAGTGGTTGATGCATCATCCTGTTATCTGGAATCATTTATTTCACAAATCCCCACTTGGGACAAAGCCTCCCAAAGCAGGTTGATGCCAACCAATTTGGATGACAGACCACCTGGAACTGCAGTCCCCTTCTCCTTGCAGGATATGCTAGATGTTCTCCAAGTACATCTTCAGCCGGATTATGCTGCTGAGGTTTGCTGACCTTGGCACGTGACTTTTGTGCCCCATGAACTGAGCGCACCAGTTGCCCACTGACATTTTTTACCTGATCAGGCCCTCCCTCCAGTACTGATGCAATTCCATGTTTGTATCGTGGGTCCAGCATTGTTGCTATGGCAAAGTTGTCACTATGCTGACTGCTCAAAATGTGACGATTCTGGTCAAATACTGTCAGCATGTGTTTCAGCAACATACTGTAGCACTGTCTCCGGTAACATCAAGGCCATGCTGTACATTCACCAATGTCTACCTCAGCACTCACAGCAGTGGAATTGATTGGCTAATGGAGGCAGACTCGCCACGCACTGCCTGTGTGGCATGTTCAAAAGGCTGCAAAATTGTTATCACAGAGTCCATGAGGCGCCACTGTTCAGTCATCATAGACATGGAGGCCCTGGAACTGTCACGGCTAGTGTGCATCACAAGATATTCTGAGATGGCTTTGTATTGTTCATACAACCTCTCTGCCATGTATAACGTGGAGTTCCATCAGGTGACAACTTCCAACTTCAAGCGGTGCTGAGGGAGGCTGTTTTGTATCTGCAACTACCGAAGTTGGTCATGGGCCTTTGCAGATCGTGAAAAGTGAAAGCAGATATGGTGTTTAACTGTCAGCATTTTCTTTACATCAGGGTGCTGCAGAAACTCCTGCACCACAAGATTTAAACAATGGGCCATGCATGGAACATGAAAAAGCCACCATTCGTGATGCATTTCACCACATTTGACCCATTGTCACTTGCTATGAACCCAACTCTCAGGGACAGGAGGTTCAGTCGCTTGCCAGTTTCAGTCAGTACCACATCCAACATGTTTTCACCAGTGTGTGAACAGGTCACATTGTGCATAGTAATTGTTGTATGCTGTCGAATTCCCGGAAGATTGCTACCACAACAATCCACCTTACTGTACCGACTATTCACACTACCAACATCACAAACAATCCACAGCACTTGCGCCCAGTGCACAGTTATACACAAATATGAACTCCCCACTGTTTAGCCACTTGTCCACATATCCATACTTAAATGGATGAATGGAGAGGAAGAATGTTCAGACACAGTACGGAACAACTCAGGGACAGCACGGATCAAAAAGTATGTCTTGGATGGGACTTTCCATTTTGGACAGGCACATGCAGGTAACTGCCGGAACCCAGAATTCTGCACAAAGGAGAAGGGCAAAAGATCAATTGCCAGCATTTCAGCTATAGCAGCATTAAGAGCATTAAGTTAAACAACTAAATAAAATAAATAAATAAATAAATAAATAAAGTTCACGTGACACTGTATGATTGGGAGGGTACTTAAAAAACACTCTGTAACGTGGGCTGACAAACATTTTACAGAGTTGTGATGAGAAATGGTTCTGCTCTGCAAATGGCAGGGGGTGGAGTGTGGATGTTTGTTGAAGACAGTTGCACAGGTAATGATGACAAACCCACAAATGCAATTATTTTGCCAGATTTGCCAACCAGGGTTTATGTGCCACTTGCACTAGACATACTGCATTCACCACCACCACCACCAAAACTGCTACTCTCACCAGCACTGAAAAACATTTAAAAATCATTATGCTCCTCCACCTCATCATGCCTGTAGTAATCCTCTACTCTTATTTCCTTACTACTGCACACGTTTAATTTCCTACTGGACTTAACATTCATGGAAGGGGATAACATGCTCGTTATGGTTGCTGACGAGGGTGAATGCCCCAGTCTGGTATTAGCTGCCATCTTGTGCTGGGTCCACAGTGCCATGTGCCTGTTCTTAAGATGCGTATGCTGTTCTCCTGTGCCCAGATGGCTCCTCTTTTTACCTCGACTCACACGCACATGGCAATCCTGGCAGATTGCAACTGAATCATCATTTGCATCTTGAACAAAAAAAATCCCAAACAAAGGATTGTGATGCTCTACTTTTAACATGTCTCTGATACTGCTTATTGAACTCCGTTCTTTTAAGCACTGAAGTGGGGGGTGGGTGCTACATGAAGTTTTAGGCAGTGCATGCCTGAACTGCAACTAACCACCATGACTACCTATCATTATTACTGGGCCATCATCATCATCATCATTAGTAAATCACAAGTTTTTAGAGAGGGGAATTAATGCAAACAGACTGAGACACAGCAACCTTGAATTTCTTTTTCTCCGGTTCCCAACTAGGGTCAATTACATCATCATCATATTCATTAACATCACACACATCCACATCTTCTGCTTGGATGCTGGCATGTGGACTGCATGTTGCAACCACAGCAACATCATCATCATCATCAGATTTATCATCATCAACACCACCATCACCTGATATTTGTTCACCACACTGTGAATCACTGCATGGAAAATGCGTGACATGAACCAAGGTGGATGAAATATCACATTGTATGCTACCGCTGACATGATTATCAGAATCCTCAGGTTCAGTTACTGGGATGATACTGGGAAGTATGACATCATTTACACTGCCACTCACTTGCACTGCTTCACACTCCACTATATATTTGAATACGATACACTGGTCAGAATTCGAACTTGAGGCAGCAATACTCATACTACCATCACCACCACCAGCAACTGCACTAACACCACCGGCTGGCACAACATCATCTCCTCCAACTATAAGTGAAGCTACTGATTGGGCTATAAAAAACATTGCAGGAGGAATACCTTTCCTCACATCAGCAATGCACTTCTGCGTCTGCATACTACTATGCCGACAGACTATCGTTTGGCAGCAGTGCCATGACGAGAACCAGCTTTGCTTGCACATCTCTTTGTGGGCATTTTGGGGGATCAACAACATTATTCTAAACAAATTTTGATTTTTGTACGTTCACTCTCTGATTGGGGGGATGCTGGATGTGAAGCCAAAAATACAATTGTGGCTTCAGCAGCAGATAGAGACACAAATTCACAAGTGAAAACAACACCTTAACTAACCAGTGGTGCTGAGGTCACAAACCATCCAATCTGGAAGACAATTCCTTTTGCCGGTGGGGGTGGAGGGGGAGCACTGACTGTAGATTTTTATAGCAGTACAAGCAGCAAAACAAAGAACAGATGTCACGATGGCAGTACATCATCAGGCAGGTGCAGTGGATAGCACGTTCACACTGCTGCCTCTGCAATTACACTGTGGCACTATAGAAGGTGTGTTATTTGATGTCACACACTGCACACACACACACACACACACACACACACAGTCACACAGTTTGTCTACAATGGTGAATGAGTAATGTGTAGCAAATTGAAAAGTTCAGTAAAATGCCATGTATTGTAAACAACCTGAAATTATGAACTGCTGCACCGGATCCACACAACACACAATCAGCAAGAAAAGTTCAACAATTACTGACAATATTACTGTGTGTACATTAACACAGTCAGTTATATAACAAATATATAACCAAAAAACAAAGAAATCCCTATTTCTCCAACTTAAATCTACCTACACCACAGATACGCCCCTCCCCAAAGCACACTTTCACTGTCTTTTACTACATACACTCAATGTTGTACATTAGTATTCAAAATCCATACACAAACAAAAACACTCGATGATATGAGCACAGGAGGGTTTCCTATAATCGATGAACTAAAGTTTGAGCCCCAAAAAAACCTCAAAATCACTTTTTTAACAGCTTTTAGAAGGCTTGAATCAAAGACAGCTCTCAGAGCACACTGTCTCCTACAGCTTCCTACATACACTACCCCGAACTGAGGCTGTGCAGATCAATATAGAGCCCATGTGACCTGAAATCCAATGAATCACTGCAAAAGTTGCCTTCAGAGCTAAAAACAAGGCAAAGTGAGGCGAAGTACACTGTTTCCAATGCACTTGGCTTCTAAAATTGGTGGAGTAGTGGTCTGAGAAGGCGGAGTAACGCAAAGTCATTGCTTTGAATGGACTTCGCGTTACCGATTATAACGCAAAGTACTCCGCGAATCCGCCTTTACTCCATGAATCACTTTGTGGAGCGGATTGAGCCCACTTTGCCCACCACTAACCTCCGTTGCATGTAATTCACAGACATAGATACATAGATACATAGATACATAGATACATAGATACATAGATACATAGACAGTGTCGGCAGATAAGGGCCTATGGCCCACCCAGTCTGCCCATTTGAGCTTGCAAGTTCAGTTTATGTTCTCCTAGAAGTCTGTTGCCCCTTACCCCTGACCTCTAGAATTCCTTTATGTCGATCCCATGCATTCTTAAATCCCGTGATTGTTTCAGCCCCCACCACTTCCTCTGGCAGGGTGTTCCACTTGTCCACCACCCGTTCTGTGAAGAAATTCTTCCTCATGTTTCCTCTGAATCGTCCCTCCTCCAACTTCATCCCATGCCCTCTAGTCCTGGAACATCTTTTTCGCTTAAAAATAGTGTATTCCTGCACCCTGTTCCTCCCTGTAAGATACTTGTATGTCTCTATCATATCCCCTCTCTCCCTCCTCTCCTCCAGGGAGTACATGTTCAGTTCCTTCAACCTGTCTTCATAGGACTTGTGATGCAATCTATGCACCATCTTTGTTGCCCTCCTCTGAATCTTCTCTACCCAGTCTATGTCCTTATGTAGGTATGGGCTCCAGAACTGTACACTGTACTCCAGGTGGGGCCTCACCAGTGTCTTGTATAGCGGAATTATGACCTCCCTTTTCCTGCTGGTGATGCCCCTGCCTATATATCCCAGCATCCTATTTGCTTTACCTGCTGCCTTGTCACACTGTTTCCCTACCTTGAGGTCATCAGAGATGATAACCCCAAGATCCCTTTCCTGCTTGGTGCATGCTATATCCTCACCCCCAACTGATATATTGTGCCAGGGTTTTTGTGCCCCATATGCATTATCTTGCACTTCTTTGCATTGAATTTCAACTGCCAAACCCCTGACCATTCTTCAAGTTTCTGCAGGTCCCTTCTCATTCTGTCTACACCCTCTGGTGTGCTACTCTGTTACAGAGCTTTGTGTCATCAGCGAACAGTGAAATTCTGCCTTCTAGGTCCTACGCAATGTCACTGATGAAGATGTTGAATAGGACCGGTCCCAGCACTGATCCCTGTGGTACCCCACTGGTCACTCTTCCCTCTGTAGAGTGACAGCTATTTACCACCACCCTCTGTGTCCTGCCACCCAGCCAGTTACCTACCCACCACACTACTGTCCTGCCCACACCCATATTCCCCAGTTTGTGTAATAGTCTTCTATGTGGCACAGTGTCAAAGGCCTTGCTGAAGTCCAGATAGGCCATGTCCACTGCCCTCCCCTGGTCCACCTCCCTAGTCACCCAGTCAAAAAATTTAACGAGGTTGGTCTGACATGACCTCCCCCTGGTGAAACCATGCTGCCTTGGGTCCTGTAGTCCATTGACAACCAGATGTTCCACCAATCTCTCCTTCTGTAGTGCTTCCATGATCTTCCACACTACCGAGGTGAGGCTGACTGGTCTGTAGGTCCCTGCTTCCTCTTTGTTCCCACTTTTTGTGTAAGGGACTACATCTGCTGTCCTCCAGTCTTTGGGTACCTCCCTGTTTCCAGTGATCAGCTAAACAGGATAGCCAGAGGTTCAGCCACCACCTCTCTTAGTTCTTTAAGGACCCTGGGTGCACCCATCTGGCCCCATTGCTTTATCAACTCTTATTACTTCCAGTTCCTTCAGGACCCTTTCTCGTGTAAAGGGACTTGTGTCCATTTCTGCACCATTCTCACCCCTTGTACTCCCTTCAGACCCATTACCCTCCTCTTCCTCAGTAAAGACTGAGCAGAAATACCTGTTCAATATGTCAGCTTTACTGTTGTCATCCTCCATGCGGCCCCATCCTCCCCCTTCAGTCTCACTCTCCCTCCCTTTGTCTTTCTTTTTTCACTTATGTACCTGTAAAAGGTTTTGTCCCCTCTACCCACTGATTTTGCAATGTGTTCTTCTGTCTGAGCTTTGGCTTCCCTTACTGACCTCCCTGCCTCCCTTTGCTTCTCCTGGTACTTCTTCCTATCCCCTTCTGCCTTTGTCTTTTTGTATTGCCTGAATGCAATCTTTTTGGCTTTCACTTTCTTTGCTACCTCTTTGGAAAACCATAATGGTTTCCTCTTCCTTTTCCTCTTGCTAATTTGCTTAATGCATAATTCTGTTGTTTTTGTAATCCCCATTTTAAATACTGCCCACTGTTCCTCAACCCCTGATTCCTGTCCCATTCCCCTTAATGCCTCTTTCAAGTATCTCCCCATTTTCCCAAAGTCTGCCCCCTAAAATCCAGGATATGTGTTTTTGTGTGGTTTGGTTATGCTCTTTCTGTGATTTCAAACCACAATGACTGGTGGTCACTGTTCCCCAGGTGCTCCCCTACTGTTACCCCTCATAGAATAAATAGATTTTCTTGGATCTTCCTACGTGTGATAGAGTAAGTAGTACCTCATGGTACTCTCTGCTCTCCTAACCTGTTCTTTCCTCTTTGCAGTACTCCTGATCCACTGTTTTGATATTTCTCTAGCAAGTCTGAGCTTCTATGCACCTAATTATCCTAGATCACTGTCAGCTTGTATAGCTCATATGCTCTATGTAAACTTCCATGCACCTACTAATTTAGCCAATGCCCACTGTTACAGCAGGTAGGCATCTTAGATAGACCTTGAACACTGAAACTATGTTTGCAGACCTGCTTTGTCTCCATCACATGTTAATTACCTCGTCTGGAGGTATGTTACCAAATCTTGTGTCATATTGTATATGTTGTATTATATGTGTTACTGTGTACAGTTGCTATTTTTGTGCATCATCTCTGTTGATAATGTTATTTTGCAGCCACATCTGTGGCCTGAGTCATGTCTGAAAATGGTCCAATGGATCAGTGCACTTAACTGGTTACCAAAGACATAAATAAATAAAAAAATTAAAAATAAATATGGTGCCAGGAAAACCTAGCCATTGACTGCTGGGGCTTGCAAAGCAATTTTCTCAAAATGTTACTAGCCAAATTCAAGAGGCTAACTGGCCTCCAGTTCTTAATGTAGCTTTTCCCTCTTCCTTTTAAATAAACACCAATAAAGCTATACCAAAGGTTTGAAGTATTGTATCTGAAGTGAGAATATAATGGAAAACAGGTGCTAGAAATTCACTAATTGGTTGTAATGAAACTTATAAAATTTGTGAGGTATCCATCTGGCCCTGGGAAGGATCCACTGCCCAGATTTGTGATTATCTCATCACTTTTCATCACAGATATAGGTGCCTGCTATCTGGTATTTCAGGAACCATGTATGGTGGTAACAAACAGGTATCACAATATAGGGAATTCCCTTTCATAAGTAGCTGTAATATAGTCTTCCACCACTTGACTAAGCTCTAAATCATTTTTTTGTCTGGTTTCCTTGTTCATCTCTCAGAGGACCCGAATTCAAATTGACAGCACTTTTCTTGCATGCTGCAAGCAGATCACAAGATGGAGATTTCTGTGGCCCAAACCGCTGAGTAGCGGCCAAAGACTTCGCGTGATCATACTGAAATGCAAACATTTCTTGTTTTAGACTGTCAGTCTGTGTTTGATAGTCACCCTGATTCTCTGTGGCCTTGGTCATTAATTTGTGTAACTGGTTTTGCAAAGTTACTGTACTTATTTCACATATTTATGTCTGGGCGCACTTCCATTTTTTTATTTTTTACCCTCGTGTGCCCGATGAGCACTCTGCCCGTTTTCACAGGCGACAAGCATTCTCTTCCCATACTGCACCAAGAGCTGCTTAAGATCTACCTTCGTGTCCTCCCACCATAGTAAAGGTTTGTCATATAGATAGAACACCATGGTTCTGGCCTGAAAGAGTTATTTGAGCTTAATTATGACTAAAGGTGTCTCTAATAAAGAAGAATTCATTCTCCATCTACCTCTCCGTCTGTTCTGCGATCTAGTGTCAGTTGAGAAAGTATAATTTCGCTACCAATGGTAGGCAAATTCAACTGGCATGACCATACAATTAATAGATATTATATGACTGGACACAGACAAAAAAAAGAATGTATTGTATTATATAATTTGTTTCTGTAGTGTTACTTCCCTCAGGATGGATATGGAACGATAAGCATCCTCAAGACCAGCAACAATTGGCATATTTCTCAAACACACAATATTACTATGCATATTTATATCTGGCTCCTGAAAATGGAATCCAAACCACAATTAAAATCGCCCCACCCCATATAATTGGATGTGCCGTATGTATAAAAGGACAGGTCTTTTCAAAGAGGACAATTACGGCTGCTTTTGTTTGATAATTCTAAAACAAACACCTTCATATAACCTGTCCATCAGCATTGTTCTTCCTGGACAAATGGCTACCAGTCTGGAGATTGTAAAGGCAGGTCCCCGAACCACGATCCCTAGTCCATCTCCTTTATCGGTGCCAAAGAATCAATACCATGGACCCCTGACCCAGCTCTGCTGAATTTCTGAAACATGATAAAGTAATGCTGATCTGGTTTCCTGAAGGAAGACGATGTCAAAACTGAAATTTTGAATAAAGAAAAATGCCACATTTCTTTTTAAAATTCTTTATATTGCAGGTGTTCAGAGAGGCAAACTGGAGAGGAACCATGATGGGAGATTAGGAAACAAGTTTATGTTACTCCTCCCTGTGGGGATGAGGTGGACTTTTTCCTCCTCCTCTGACTTCCACTTTGATTTCCCTTTGTCACCCTCAGTTTCCGATGTCAATTGAGACTGAGCTGAAGAGTTATCTTACTGTACGAGTCACCCCAGTGCTTCTTTTGTAGGATCTCATGTTTATTTTGTAAAGGTATAGGGTGTGGTTTCTTGTTAGAAGTAGATCTAGTAACCCTTCTGTTTACCACTGTCATACCTTCTAGTGCAGGGGACATTGTTTCCATTTGTTCAGGCAAATCCTCTAATCCATTCATCAAGTGTGTGTGGGGGGGGAGGGGGCCTTCTGCTGTTCCAGTTGTATAACCAGGATACTAATCTGTGCTTGTACATCAGAACTTTGCCACATGGGGGGTTGTCCAGAGAGGGAGGGCACGCCCTGCTCATGGTCTGTGTTAGCAGAAGGACCCTGACCAAGAGAAAGCATCATAGCCCCCTGGTCATCAATTCTGGGTTCTTGTCCTGGCTGCTCTGGATTCACTGAATTGCTAGAGATTTGGACATTTATGACCAGATGCTTTTGGTCAAATCTGTCATGCCTATTTTTTGCAGCCTACGGGCATTGCTGAGTAACTACTGCCCTATCTCCCTGCTCCCCATCTTAGACAAACTGGTGTTGGCTCAGCTCTCCCCCTTTCTTGACTCAACCTCTTTCTTCATTCCCTTCCAGTCTGAGTTCCATAAATTCCACTCTATCACCTCGTCCCTTCTTCGGCTCACTGATTACATTCTCTCAGGCATGGATCAGGGTCTTATTGCCTCTGCCATCTTTGTTGACTTGGCCAAAGCCTTTGACACTGTATACCACCCCCTTCTCTTTAGAAAGCTTAAGCGTGTGAGGCTGTCTGACTCCTCTACTAACTGGTTCCATTCCTACCTTGAAGATAGGACTCAATCTGTTAGAACTGGAGATTCCCTATCCCCCCCCCACTTTCTATTAGAACTGGTGTCCCTCAAGGATCCGTCCTTGGACGGATACTCTTCTCGGTCTTGTTAAATGACCTCCCTGCTGCCTGCTACTCTGCATCCACCCATATGTATGCATATGACACAGTGCTATTTACCTCTGGTTCCTCTCGCCCTCTGACCTGCAGGCCAGGTTACAGCTGGACTTCAACACCATCCAGCAGTAGTTCCAGTCAAATCAGCTAACCCTCAATGCCATGAAAACAGTCACCATGACTTTTGCCGCCAGACAGAAGCTTGCAAAGCTTCCTGCCTTCACCTCCT
Source organism: Neoceratodus forsteri (assembly GCA_016271365.2). NCBI lineage: Eukaryota > Metazoa > Chordata > Ceratodontiformes > Ceratodontidae > Neoceratodus > Neoceratodus forsteri. The sequence goes on from CM057459.1 coordinate 1,438,429,191, forward strand.
TCTGCACCTTGGATGGGGCCACAGTTGATGATTTTTCCTCTTCAGGTATCTAGGTGTCTGACTCAACTGTCACATTGACTTTTCTGGGCACCTGGATGTTATCCACAATATACTCCACCCTAAACTCAATGCTTTATACAGGACTAGAGGCTGCATCCCTCTTCCTGCATGCTGAGCAATTGTCCAGAAAATTATTCTCCCCATCCAGTTTTGGCTATGTAGACATTGTCAACAGTGCTGCTCCTAAGTCTACCCTGGCCAGACTGGATTCACACTCCCACTCATTCTGCCACTTTGCTTTGGACTGTTCTCCTTACACCCACCATTTCTCCCTCTTTTCCTCCCTTTCCGTCCCCTTCATGGAAGCCAGAAGCTTTGTTCACCATGCCTCCTTTATCTTTAAATACTAGCTCTGCTCCCTCCCCACCTACCTTATCTCTTTCCTTTCTTCTGCCCCACCTTCCTCTTACACCCTTCATAGTTCTGGCTATCATTCTCTCGCTTTCCCCTATAGAAACTCTTCAGCTGGCCAAGCTGCTTTCTCTTACTGTTTCCCCAAACTTTAGAATTTCCTTCCCATAAACATCCACTCTACCCTCCAGTGTCCACACTCCCAATGTCGGGTTTGTCTCTCTGTTGTGTCCTCTCCAGCCTGGAGCTCAGCACTCTAGATAGAGTGCCTTGGACAGATAGGGTGGCTCTTCCCCGGAGGGTTCAGACCCAGGGGATGTGCCGGACCGGGGGTGCAGGGAAGGCATACGCCACGATGGGAGGTAGAGACAAGGGGAGGCCATAGGAGGATGTCAGAGAGAGTTTTCTGGATCAAGGATGAGATAAAAAGAATTAAAAAAAGTGCATATGAGACCTGCACTTGTAGCATACTTTGGGCTGTCCCAAGCAGAAACATACCCCCGTCATGGCTAGAAAAAAGTTCAGTTGTGCTTACACAACTGAGTGAGATGTTGTGTGACTTTGATACATTGTGACTGTTCACCTCTCTATCCATGGAATATACCACCCTGTAGGGGTAGATGCAAGGCACCCTAGAGGAGGGTTCCCCCATTAGGTACCACTGAAATGATTCCTGCAGCTAAAGGTAGCTTAGGAAGAAGCCCATAGGAAAGAGAGACGAGCCACTAGAGGAGGAGGGGTGGATGGTGGGGTAACGAAGAATGAATCCTGGACAGTCCAGGAGGAGTGGCCCTTTAAGGCCAGATGGGGAAGTGATGTTTGTTGCTCCACCAATTGAACCTCAGTCTTAAAGCTTTCCCATTGAATTGTGCTTATGTAACTGGATGAGATGCATGCTTCTGTGACTTTGATACACTGTGGCTGTTCGTCTTTCTATCCGTGGGATATACCACCCTGTATGGGTATGATGCAAGGAACCCTAGAGGAGGGTTCCCCCTATAGGTGCCATAGAAATGTTTCTTGTGGCTAAAGGTAGCTTAGGAAGAAGTCCAAAAAGAATGATCAAAAGGGTGTCGAGCATTGAAGAGGCAAGAAATCAGAATATGTTGAGACCGGAAAGTAAAGAGAAATATGGAGATGGGAAGGACTGACTAAGAATGAAATAGGATGAGAACAAGAAATGAAAAGAAAGCTGGCAAGATGTAGAAGGGTGAACTGCTAAGGAGAGAGGGAACAGCCAAGGCCAGCATCTGACTCCATCCAACAGCGGAACCTAACTACGGAATATGAAAGCACTAACCCTGTCTAATATTATGACCATTGGCATGGAGGACAGGAAACCCCCCCTCTTGAGGAGGAAACAGCTGGGGATCCAAGGCCTAGGTTGCGTTCCCTCCAGGATGAAGGATGTTTTGATTAGAGACAGCTCAGCTATTGCAATTTAGAGTCGATATCGAGGGAGGAGGAAAATTTTCCAATTCAGAGGAAGTTCTCACTGTGTCCTTCTAACTGGATAGCTGTTGAGGGTTGCGAGTGATGTCTCTGCAACTGGATGCTCAAAGACAAGAGAGGAGAGAGAGATGACTGCTGAGGCACTCAGCTGGCCTATGCAAGCCTATGAAACAGACCAGGTGAACCAGAGGCAGTCTTGGTGGAGAATAGCATAGAGGGTGCCACCTAACCCACTCAGGCAGCGAAAGAAGCTCTGATGATAAGAGTCCCACCCTTTGCAGCTGGAAGTCATAAATTCTACATCCACAGGTGTCATCCGAGATGAGGGATGACTGAAGGTCCACCCAAAGTGAAGACATTCCCGCTATGGGCCAGGGAGAATGACCCCACTCTGAGCTTCCCACACTCTAGATGCAGATTTCATGGGGGCAGAGCGAGACCATTGGCTACAGGTTAGCCCTGAGCCAAGGAGCAATGGACATGGAAGGCATGTCTCAGAGAGGAGAGCAGATCGATGAGGTAGCATAAGACCCAACCAGAGGTATGCTTGATTAATCAATGTGAATAAGTAGACCCTGAGTTAAGTGAAGGAGAACCAGACTCATGTCAGGAGGAAGCTACTGTTAATGGTAACTATGGAAGTGCATGCCAACTGGGTCCATTGGGAGCCAAATTAGGAGTAGATAAAATTGCATGAAGGTAGGAGTGAGAGTGCCCAGGCAAAGATGGCAGCTGATGGTGAGGTAGGCAGTACCAGGAGAACATCTGAATAGGTTTGACTATAACGAGGGAATAGGGTCAGAGGAGGAGATGGGTAAGCAGGGCGATATGCAGGAGGGAATAATGGGTAAAGTGAATGAGTAGGGTATGGTAGTATAGTGGGACGGCAGGATGGGGAAGCCCCCAAAAAGAAAGTAGAAGGCAGAGAAGGAGAAGAAGGGGGGGAGGAGAGGAAAAGAGGGCAGAGTGAATGCAAGGAGGAAGGCAACAAGAGGAGTCGAGAGGGGTAGATACCCCGGATACAGAGGATAGATAGTAGAGAGAGGCATGAGCAAGAAATGGAGGTGAGGATCAAGAGAAGGAGGTGTCAGACCAGCCCGCAGCTGCGCAGCGCTGATCGCCACACGCCAGCGACCCGGTTTCGAACGAGCCCGGGAGCTGGAGGTCGGGGAAGGGAGGAGAGGACTTGAGCTGCCCCAGGACTGCTTGTCCTCCTGGGGGGAGGGAGGGTTACTTGAGCTCAGTGCTTGTCTGTCCCCAGGTGGAGACCTGAGGTACAGCAAGCCCAATGCTCCAAACACATGAGGGGGTGACGTACCAGACGTCGGCACTTCGGTGCCTTGACGTCACTGGACATGGCACGTCGTGGAACACCAGGAAAAAAACCCTTGCAGCCACCTAGTAGACGGAGCACCAGGGCCCTGACCTTCAATGCCCCTACCTGTCCAGGGACAGCATGCCGATGAAGACTAGAAGGACGTCAGGGTGACTGGGGGAACCATCCCATACCCGCCTGGGGGGTACAGCCATGGCTCAATGGGGCATGGACTGCACTGGCTCCAGGTAGGTGAGCGAAGACTGATAAGGCCATAAGGTGTCTCATGAAGAAGAGGTGGTTGCGAGGAGGGAGGAGGATAAAAAGAAAATATAAAAAAAAAAGAAGGGAGGGTGTCCACAAAGAGCACTAGCAGCATGAGGTACATCAGAAAATCAACATACCCTTAAAAATTGCACAAAACCATGGTACCGCAACTAAAATATCAGAAAATGATGAACAGCAGCAGAAACAACAACAAAAAAAGAACCTAGAACAGTTATGAGGAACTCTGTGATTAGTGGAGGCATCAAAGTATAAGGGGGCATGGGAGTTCAAGAAAATGAGGAAGGAACACAGGTAGATCATCTGTCCCAAGCTGCGATGAGCAGGAACATAATGGAGCAATGCGAGCGGAGGGAGGGAACCACTCGGAGGACAGGGATGGACTGAATGGCATGAGCCGGCAGCAGCAAGGGAGCTCAGATGAAAATGGAAGTCCGGGAGTGAGCAATGAAAGACAAGCTGCGGTATCCAACAGTGAGGAATGAGGAGAAAACATCGGAGCGGCAAAGCAGACGAATGGAAATGATATGTGAGGCAAGGACTCCAGCCAGTGCTGAGCAACGGGAAGAGGACAGCAGTAGGCCAGACAGCCAGCAGTAGAGGCAGGAGGAAAGCTGAAGGAACGCAGAGCAGATGAAAGAGGTATGGGAGAGGGAAAGGAACAACAAACAAAGGAACGGACTGGGTGGTGCGGGTGCCGAGATGCCGGCGGAGATCGGAGGCAGAGGAGGGCTGCAGGAGCAGGCTACTGGAAAGTAGCAAGGCGAGCAGCAGAAACAGAGGATGGGGGTAATGAGCAAGAAGGCAGGAGAGATATGAGGGACGATGGGCGAAAAATGCAGCAAAAACTAGGGTTATATTGAGCAAGCCAGTGGCCGGAGGTGACCGCAGAAGCATGGAAAAAAAATGAGCAGAATTGGGGGGCTAGGAAAAGTAGTGCCTCCAGCCACAATGAATATTGAATCCTGAACAGTCTAGGAGGAGTGGCCTTTTCAGGCCTAATGGGGAGTGATGTTTGTTGCTCAGCCCATTGAACCTCAGGCTTAAAGCCTTCCCACTGTTTGGAAGATGTACCATGCCAGTGTTTGTCTAATGTAATTTTACTTTCTCATGCCATCCCCCAGTATGTACATTCTCTGAATTTAGAATCACTTCTGAAGGACTCAGAATATCACACTTTTTTCCAACCAAAAATTAATATTACTTTCATTTTCCTCTTCATTCCTAATCAAGAGTTTAATTAAAGGCATGGCCATGAAGGGTATCCAAAGAGCTGTTGCTTTTAGCTTTTGATATTTGGTCCAAAGTCTGTCCAGTTCTTGAACTGATTAAAGCTTATATCAAAGATGTTTTTACCAGAGATATTAATAAAGGATATATTTCAGAAGTAAAGAATTGCACTGATTCTTTAACAGCCGTGCTACACAGATCCTATCAGGATGAGCCTGTAAACACCCTCTATATTTCAAGTGCACCATGTTTTTCCTGGGTGCCACTTCAAGCCATCTTTTAAAAGAAATCCAAGTACCATGGGCCACAATCATTCAACATATCCAGGGACCCTGGTTTTCCATTTTTACCAGTAACACCGGTAACAATCACGGAATCCTGCTTGGTTTGCGGATTTTGAATTCTTGTACCGGAAATTGCATGTCACTGCACAGAATCTCTAAGATTTCAGCAATTTTTTTAATTTTTTTTTTTTCTCTTTTGATGTCCCCTTCTCACAGCATCAGTCTCCACTTTTCAGGCTGGGTATCCCTTAGCTTCAACCCCAGGTAATGCTCAGGAGCTGCTGTGGTCCTGCCCCTATCCTGTCTGGGTTGTACCCCCACCAGGTGGAAAGGGAGGGAACCCCAAGACCCTTTAACACTCTCTTAGTGTGTGTTGGGCAGCTTAGTGGGTCCCTCATGGAGCCTGGTTATGAAGTCTGGGGCACCTGGATCCCTTCTGCCAGTGGCCAGTGTGGGGTGATTGTTCCTGGTTTTCTGGTCTCTGTCCCTGAGGGCACTGGCACTAGAGGAGATCCAAGGAGGTAGGTCACATGGAGACATGCCGCTGCTTCAGATCCTGGCTAGGGTCCTCCCCTCCTGATCACTCTATAGCACCATTGCATCACCACCTGTGGTCACACAGGTGGTGGTAAAGCAGCAGGACCTGCAGCCCACCCTCCCCGGAGGAGGAGAGCAGTCCCCCAGGTGCTCGATCCTACTCCCCTGGCCAGACCTTCAGCAACCCGAGTTCGCTTCTGACCCTGAGATGCTGGCATTGCAAGCAATAGTGCTAACGCAGCACCAGCAGGCCGACCCAGATTTCAGCATCTTAAAATGAATGCTGTTGTGCTTTACATTCTTTCTGCTTTGCTGCATATAGAGTCAGTGAGGAAATCACTCGCACTGCTTTGTTGTAATCAGCCATTCAGTTTAACCACCCATGCCTAGTGGTTAGAGTAACAAGCAGTGAATGAACTGGGTACATCCAGCAGACTTGGGTTTGATTCCCACAACCTCCACTTGCATACTGTGTGACTCCAAGCAAGTCACTTGACCTCCCCAGTGCTTCTAGGTCACTCCTGAAAACAGACAGTTCTGCCTAGTGGGCTTTACCTGCTTTACAAAGAATATAAAACAAAAATACCAATATATGTTTACTACATCATAGAATAGTTGTCAGGGTACCATGTAATTTACCTGAGTTTTACTTGGGCTGCAATGATTTTGTATAGGTAAAGATAAATGTTCAGGTACATTTTATGTGTTTCATAAGCTTGTTTTTAGATTTTAGTCAGGCGTTGATTGTATTCTTTGCATATAAGCAGCTAGGTTGTAGATTGCTAAATGCAGGATCACTGTTACCAACTAGGTTGTTCAAGTTTATAACCAGTAGGGCCATCCACAATCCTCAGTTGTTTGAATGAAAACTAGTCTGAATGAAAGTATGTTCACAAAGAAGAAACTGTCTTACTACTTATGAAAATACTTCACAGTTAGCACCCCATTTAGGTGAATTGGATCATTTGCAGCTTTTCTCCCACCTACTGTTTCAGTCTCTGTGACAACAAAAGGTTTTCTGATAGACTGCTTCAACAAAAAGTAAATGTTAAGTATGTAAGTGTACTTATGTTTGGCCAGTGGATTTTGAAAGCACAGTCAATGACGTACAGAAGGTAAGACCCCAGGGGCTATAAGATGCTGGGGGGCAGAGTAGTGCTCAATTCACATCTGAACAAAGACATGAAAACTGGGAGACACCCTTTTCATGGACACCAAGGGAAAAAAATGCATCCACATGTCTGGTAGATGCATAAATCCATTTGAACGTCCTCCACTAATCACTTGTGGATTTTTTAGATGAAGACACTTTATTTCAAAGGAGCAATTTCAAGCAGTTTTCTTACCCCCTGGCCATTCACTCCTTCAGGCTTGCCAAGGCCCCCCCTACCATCACTGCTGAGTGTCGACCACCATCCACTGCCTCTTACTGCTGTGCTACCAGGTAACCAAAAGTAACCCTTCATTGAGTGGGCCCCTACCCCCGTGGGAGGCTACCAGGGGAGGAGAATTGTCCTAAAGAGCTTCCAGTGTATCCTGGGCATGGCAGGGGTCAGAATGGACACATGTCTGGGGATTCTGGCTTATGGAGGGACCAACAGTTGTCCTTTGGTTGGGTCAGTGGGTGTTTTCCCATTTTCTTGGGAGCGTGACAGGCCACACGATGTCAAGGCACAAGCTGACGTCTGTCACGCTCCCTCCTGCAGTGAGAGCAGACATGTTGTCATGCCTCTGGTCTCCACCAGGGGCCAGCAAATGCTGAGCCATGAACCCTCCCTCCCAGGAGAAGATGAGTGGTCACTGGACACTCAAGTCTTCACCCACCAGCTGGCCCTCCAACACCCAAGTCTGTTCCCTAACCCTGGTCAGCAGTGCCACAGGCAGAAATCCAATTCAGGCAGTTATATTATAGATAGGAAAAAACAAAGGTAGTCCACCTTAGCGGTGATGGTTCAGACTAATTCACATCTGAGTTCTAACAAGCAAAGAGACCAAGTCATTTGTAACTTGTGCATGTGGGGTGTGGGTGCTGAAGAAAGGGGATCATAGTGCTGTCACTACTGCCATCACTCCAGAGGGATGTGGACTGCATTGTTGCTACTGCCGTCACACCGAGGGGGTGGGGGCTGTAGTGCTTCTGCCATCACCACTGGGGAATGGGGAATGTAGTACTGCTGCTGTCCCACCTGAGGGATGGGGGCCATAGTGCTGATACTGCCATCACACCTGAGGAATGGTGAATGTAGTACTGCTGCCATCACACCTAAGGGATGGGGGCAGCAGCGCTGCTGCTTCTGTCACACCTGAGGGAGGGAGGTTGTAGTGCTTTTGCTGCTGCCATCACACCAGAGGATAGGTCATAGTGCTGTTGGTGCTGCCATCATTGCCTGAGGGATGGGGCCATAGTGCTGCTTCCATTACACCTTAGGGATGGGGGCTGTAGTGTTGCTGCTGCCATCACATCTTGTACCTAAAATAACTTTAAATTGGTACAAGGATGGAAGGATGTGTAATAGTGGAAATCAAAATTGCTAAAATGCATGTTAGCAGAGTTAAAAATTGTTAAATAAAGTACACAAAACCAAACACCAGTAAAAGCGGATTTTGGCTTAACAGACACCGGTGACAATACTATTTTTTACAATGTGCAAAATGGAATATGCCTTTTCTCAATCCTGGTAAACCAGTGTCCCTGAACATATCACACTCTTGATTTGACAGTCCAGATCCTTCCTGCTCTTCATTTTGATCCCTGGATGAAGAAACCTTTTGTTCTCTTATGCTAGCTGCCAATGTAGAGGTGATATTTTGGGGAAATACTGATTCCTGCTGGATTTCTGGTCTTTGCTCAGAATCCCAATTACACTACCACCCATCAGTTTTCTCACTCCTCAAGCCAGGAGCCTGGCCCCCAGCTTCCACTTCAGTGAATGCAGGGTTCGATTCAACAGTCTCTCATTTCTGAATATTGTAATATTGCTACCACCATTAATATCCACCTCAAGTTCTGTTCGCTCAACAGTGTGAGATGTGGCCCAAAACCGACTCAGGGTCTGATCCCAATTTCCCTTGTGAGATGGCAGCCCCCCCCCCATACTTAGTTCAGGAGACTTTAGAGGCAAAATACAGTAGAAACAGCATTGTCCTCAATACCTGTGTTTGCAGTAGTACTCATGGTTTCCATGTGCCCATAAATGGGCAGCCTTTCCTCTGGGGCATTTCCCATGTGTTGTCTCAACACTCTTGCTGCAGGTTTCTCTAGTGGTTCCCATTTTTTCGACGTGTACAGTAGTTTCAATCTCTATTAGTTGCTCCATCTTCCTCTGCCCTGTTGCTTACAATTGATGGTGCTGGAGACTTGTGCTTCTGCTTGGTCCTGACTACCAGATCCAACTTCTCTAGTTCTTCCCATCACCACATCCAGGCCACCAATCTCTGAAGCTGTCACTGTCACTACTGGTGGTAGCACAGCCACATGGAGATAACCGCGGATTCAGTCCGATTGGGCTGGATACAGCGTCCAGCAAGCAAAACACAATTCACACAGTGGGGAACCAAATCACAACCCACTACCAATACATAGCACATTTATATATAAGGAATTCTACAGTATTAGGCAAGCCGCTCTCCTGTCACAGTTGCACAGTCTCTGCACAAACCGAGAGTTCAGAGGTGGCTGGAACTCCTGACAGGCCGATCGCATTCAGCAAAATCTTCAGTCTTCCTCAGGTATGAGCCTGGTCACCAGTCAGTGGCTTTCTTTGGTCTCAATACTCAGATTTATTCTGAAATTACTCCCTTTTTTTCTCTCAGGGCAGCAGGCAGACATGCAGGCCAAAACTCAGGCCTTTCCACAGTTCTCCCGTGCAAAACTACACAGACGGATGCTCGACTGTCTCGAGCTGTTGCTTATTCAGCTTCCAACTTGGATCTTCCCCAGACAGCAGGCAGCCGGGGAATTTCCCCCAGATCCAACAGGTTCAGTTGGCTGTCTCATCTGTCAGTCACAACAAGGCTCCCCCTCCAGATGCAAAAAGGAGCCAACAGCCCAAAACTACAATTCCCACAGATTTTTACTCCACACAGCCCCTGTAAGCAGGCTCCATTTTAGAGTCCCAAAGTACTGATTGGTCCAGTTCGTCATTTCAGGACCAAGTTGGAGGAGATAGCCAGAAAAGTCCTTGCTGCAAAGAAGGCAGGTTAGAACAAACTACAATATTATTATTACTCTAAAGATAATCAGTAAGCAAGCACATCTTCTAACAGAGCTCCCGCTGCTCAATTAGTGATGGCAAAAATGGAGTGATTATCTGGCAGTCTGGGCAGGACTCGAGCATGGGAACAGTCAGTCCCCCTCCGAGTTCAATTATAACTGCAACCAGGCAGCCCTTAAAGAGACAATATACAGATGCTTTACATGCACTCTCTAGCACTAACAGTTAAATGCCTAGAACGCAGGACACCAGCCTGGCAGTGAGCATTTAGGCAAGCTCACGGAAGGCTTTTAGGGAACCCCCACTTGTAGGGGGTTACACGCGCCTGTATAATTAGTAACCTGGGCTGATCATGTAACTCCATCCCAGGTGTATATAAGTCAGACTGTTTGGAAGAAGTTCAGATGGAGTTAGATCTCCCAATTCCCAGGTCTGTCTCCCTAAAGCTAAAGGGAGCAGATTGATTGTCTGCCTTATAAAGAAGTGCGAGTTGGGCCAGAATGTATAAAGTGTCTTTCCAGTAAACCTGTGATTGAGTTATCACTCCAGTTGCCAAATGACTGTAAGTGAAATGAACTTTGATTTTTCACATGGAAAGAAAAGTGAAGAAATGCCTGTGAATTCATGCTATGTGACAAACTTTGACCTGAAAATAAAATTTCAGAACTGTGTTTTTAAGTGCAAATAGGTGTCCTCCTTCCTTCACCTTCCATGTTCCCATTGTAACACCCATATTGGAAGAAGTCATGTGAACATATGAAATAGTCAGCAGAAGAAGGCCTTATAGTCTATTGAGTCTAACCATTTGCAGGGCCCCTAATCCATGGATTATATTGGCCCCGCCCCCTCCTCTCCAATCCTGAACCTCCCCTTTACCCTGTCCCACCCTCTCTTGAACTCCTCTCTGTCTTCTAAGGGATGACCTCAGTTGCAAGTTCATTCCATCCCAACACTGTTCTTTCTTTCTTTCTTTAAAGAAGTGCCTTCTGACTTCTTTCTTAAATTATCTTTCCTCCAGCTTATACCAGTGGCCGCTGGTTGTTTTGTTATCACTGAGACAAAAATGGTCCCCTATATCCACCTTGTTTATATCTGTCAGATATACGAAGGTCTCAATCAAGTCCCCTCTCTCCCTCCTCTCCTTCAGTGAGTACATGTTAAGTTATTTCAGTCTGTCCTCATATGCTTTGGCCTGCTAACCTTGAACCATCTTTGTTGCACTCCTGTGAACTTCCTCAAGCTGACTGACATCCTTTTTTTAGGTAGAGTCTCCAGTATTGCAAGCCGTGGTCCAGGTGAGGTCTTACCAAGGATCTGTACAGTGGCAGTATAACCTCCTCCCTTCTGCTTGTAAACCCTCTAGCAATACATCCCAGCATTCTGTTTGCTTTAACTGCTGCCTTTCTACACTGCATAGCTTGCTTAAGGTCACTGGTGATGGTTATCCCCAAGTCCCTTTCCTCCTCAGATTTAGTGACCTATAAACCCCTATACTGTACTCAGTCCTTGGATTCTTTCTTCCTGTGTGCCTGATCTAGCACTTTTTCACATGAAACCTGAGTTGCCATATACCTAACCATCTTTTCAGCTTTGCCATGTCTTCCTTTAAGTCCTATACTCCTTCAACTGTGGCCTGCTTCCCACAGAGCTTGGTGTCATCCAAAAAAGGCAAATATTACCTTTAATGCCTTTTCCAATGTCATTTATAAATGTATTAAACAATAGTAGGCCAGCCCTGACCCTTGTGGGATTCCACTGGTGACTTCCCTCATCCGTCTTTTGGATGAGACGTTAAACCGAGGTCCCATCTGCCTGTTCTGGTGGTAGTTCAGGTAGATGTTAAAGATTCCATAGCACTTCTTGAAAAGAGTAGGGGAATTTTTTTATTCAAAAACTTCAAAACAAAATATACAGAAATGTATAGCAGCATACAAAAACATGAGGAAATTAAAAAAAAACATAATTAATACAGCACATAGAAATGTCAAACATGGAAAAATCAAAACAAAGTATTACAGCATACGATAATCTTAACTTGTAATAAACATATTGATAGAAAACCCCTTCTCTACCTCCTTTAAATAAACATGGAAAGTTATCTTCCTAAACACAGTATAGAAAGAATCCAAAATGTATTGTCGCATATGAAATCATAAGAAAAACAAAAACAGAAAATGTAAGTATTTCATCATACATGAGCAGAAACCAGTAGGTAGATAAAAGTATGTAAGTAAATCAGAAACAATACAAATATATACAAGAACATCAGAAGACTCTTATCCTGTATCAAGCCATGACAAGAGTTTCCATTTTTTTCCATATACGTGAGGAGGAAACTTCTCTTGTTCCTCCCTTCGAATATTTAAAATCGCATCTCTGATCATCCAGAATAATTGATCCGGAGTTACAAAATTTTGTTGTAGGGACCATTTACATCTGGCTTGCCAAATATGGTACTTGATGCAGCCCAAAATGTCATGGAAAATGTCCACATTGTAGTGTGTCTCTGAAAGGGGGATTATACCCAAAAATAAAGTCTCAGGTCGTAAATTAGTAAAGGGAGAAGAGGCCCAATGAATAGAAAGTAGCGTCCAAAACTGCTGGGCATAGGGACAGAAAAAAACAAATGCTCCATATTTTCTACAGGTTCTTGACACATATTCATGTGCGGACATGCTCTTTCTTCCACGCTTTTAAGGTTAAGGTTACCCTTAACATTGAGTTTGCCATGATCACCCAACCAAGTGACATCCCACATGCACCTAGGCATCGTGGAATGAAGTAACTTGGCCTTGATATCGTACTGATCTCCCTATGGACAGTCCACAAAGGCAGGGGTTTGAAAAAAATAAGAAAGTTGGATGGCAGTGTAGAAATCTTTTCTTTTGGTGTGCAAAATTGTCGATTTTGGCACTCTCCATAATTTTAATTTTCCAAAAAGGGAGTAAAAATAATGAGGAAGATTCTGGATATGTTTTTGTTTTGCAATGGGTGTGTCCAAGCCCCAATCCTCTAGCCATGGGGAGAGGACATCAGAAACCCAAGGAGACCAAAGGTGAGAGGAATTACTTAGTAAAGGTCGAATATTAACATATAAAAAGATCGAAAAAAAAAGAAAAATATAGGATTCACCATATGTAAGCCTCCCTGTTCTTTAGGTAGATACAATATATCCCTTTTTATCAGATTCAATAGACTTTCCCACATAGCCTGAAAACACAAGCTGAGCAGAGAAGTCTCCAAATTCTTAGGTAGGGAATAGATGGCAGCCAAATGCAAAAAGAACACTAACAAAAAAGTTTCAATCATAAAAACCTGATTCAGTTTTGACATTCTCCACTTATTCCAGAGATGTACTTTAGCCATTGCTTCATTTATAAGCTTTTCCCAATTAAAAATATCGACATTGTCAATGCCTAAATAGATACCCAAGATTTTAACTTCAGAAGTCATAACCGGAATACCCATTACCGGGTTACATTGATAGTCACCCCCACCAAGAATTAGACACTTACTTTTTTGTTGATTAATTTTTGCTCCCGTTCCTTCCATAAAAGCCGTTATCACTGCTTCTGCAGCTTTTCTAGAGGGAATATCTGACAAAAAGAGGCAAAGATCATCAGCATATGCCACCGTGCAAACCTCAGGGGACGTACTATTAAAAGAAAGTCCTCTAATTTCCTCCAATGCGTTTAGCTGCACTAAAAGGGGATCTAAATCTAGAAAGTAAAGTAAAGGGCTGAGAGGACAGCCCTGACGCACTCCCCTGCTATGTCTCCAAAATTTGCCAGTCTACCCATTTACATAGGGAGCTACTTCAGCCTGATCATAAATCCCCTTGATCCAAGACAAAAAGGAGTCTGAAAAGCCAAACAAACTTAAACATTTCCATAAGTATAGGTGAGACACCCTATCAAAAGCCTTCAATTGGTCGAGGCTGAGCAAAAAACCCATCACCTCACCCAAGCGGCTCTGATAAAAAATTTATCTAATTAAAGTCAGGGCATCTGTAATCATCCTGCCAGGCACAGAACAGAATTGGGAAATATGAGTAATAGAGCTTAAAACCAAAGAAATCTGAATACTTAACAATTTCCTTAAAATTTTACTATCAGAATTCAACAATGTAAATCGGCCTCCAGTTCCTTAAGTCTTTCCTATCACCAGCTTTATAAAGAAAAATAACCAGCCCTTAATTAAAACTATGGGGAAAAGTCCCTTGTTCCAAACTTAAAATGTACATTTGGAGGAGTTCTGGTCCTAGTATCTCCATCATAGCAGGACAAATTTCATACAGAAGACCATCGTTACCTGGCGGCTTCCCTTTAGGCAAAACCTTTACAACATTTTCTAATTCCAGCAAAGTGAGTGGCTGGGCAAGAGAAGCAATAAAACATGTCGGTATTTGAGGCAGTGTACAAGAAGACAACCAGGCATCCATGTTGTCTGCTGACAGTGTTCGGTCTGCTTTATACAACTGTGACAAATATTTATCTAGTCATAACAAAATTTCTTTCTGTGAAATTACCTCTTCACCAGACGATGTCATCAGCTTCCTCATATCTTTTTTAAGTCTATGTTTCGCATAACTTTTTAAAGGATTTATAGCCTCCTGCCCACCCTGAATCCCAAAGCGCTGCTCAGTTTCCAGCGCCTGTCTCCTCTCATAATGAACCTGAGCTAATTGTAGTTTACTATCACGCACTTCAGCAGGGTCAACATACTCTCCGCTATTTAGTCTGGAATATGCCAGTTGGAGTTTTTGTCTGAGATTCTGATATGACGCTTGTTCATGTTTCCCCAATAATTTTCCGATTTCCAGAAAATACTGCCTAATGTCCAATTTTGTCTCTTCCCACCATAGTTGTGCCAAGTCGTACAAAAAGTATACCGACTTCCATGTTTGAAGGGGGGAAATAAAACCCTGTTTTACCATTGAAATGGTCAATAGTGATATATTCAATTTCCAATACCCGATATCTTTTGATGTAGTAGGATCATTGGTAAATGTGACTTGTAAGAGCACATGATCCAAATTCTCTACTGGTAGTAGTTTTTGGGCTTGATATTGCAGGTTCGAAGAAACAAACCAGTAATCAATTTTAGAACATCTTGTCCCAGAAAAATAGGTATATGCTCCCCCTTTACCTGCAATATCAAAAACATCCCTAAATCCTGTCAGGTGAAGCATTTCATTTAAAAAGTTTGAATCACATTAGAGCTTGGTGCATGAGCCCCTCTATCTTGATTGGTTCTGGTAATATTCAAATCATGCCCACATAAAATATTCCATCTGGTGAAGAGGTAAGGTTGGATTTTCATTAACAAATCTATCCTTTCAGATTTTAATTGCGGATTATACACATTAATTAATCGAAAATCCAAAGCGTGAACCGAGACATCTAGTAATAAGCATCTCCCTGCTTCTATTTTGACAACATCTATGACCTGAATGTCAGGGTTGCAAAAGCAAATGCCCACTGCAGAACATACCATCCCTCCCTCCCCAGACCAATAACAGGGGCCCCGGAGCCATGCTGCTGAAGCAGCATCAAAATCTTCCATAGTGTAAAGCCGGGTATCTTGGAAGAAAACCAAATCAATTTCTCTACTAGAAAAAAATCAAAAGTAGCCAGTCTTCTTTTTATGGAACGAATACTATTTACGTTTAGGGTGGTAACAGTGAGATCATACCCAGAACACGGTAATGTTGGTGGAATAATCAAATGACAGGCTGTTTCTTATGGGCACTCTTTCTAAGACCAGGTCTAGAACTCACCATTTTTTTCTTTACAGGTTTTTGTGAGCTATTCAAAGACACCACTTGTTCCCCTTCAGAAACATGTTCGATTTGAGAGGAGGACTGAGAAGCAGTATCGGAATCCCCTTATTCCATACTGTCTTCCACAGGCAGGCCCTCAAATGTGTTACAGGTCAGGACACTAGGAACAGCAGGTAGATCCACACCTGTAGGGGTACTTGGAAGGTCAAAGGGATGACAATCAGGAACCAGAGGAAATTCTGGGGGAGGTGGACGGGCCATAATTCCTTTGGGGGTGTAACAACCAGAGGCAGCGGTATGTCTGTAACAGGAACTACAATGTCTTTTGCTACAAGTGGTAAAACAATATTCTTTTTCAGACTGGGTACCGGGATGGGTAATGGGATACTTACATTAAGATCCACTTCAGAAAAGGGGGGATTGGGCCTATGAGGTCTTGGGGATCTAGGATCCAACACAGGTCTTCCAGAATGGGCCATATTAATATAAAAATCCTGGACAGCGAAGTCTGCATCATCGGTGTTATGTGATGCTAATGGACATTCGGTAAAAGTATGGCCAGGCTCATCACAAAAGTTGCAGAGGGGTGCATTATCACATTCTGATCCTGGGTGGCCTACTTCCCCACATCTAAAACAAACCACCTTATCGCATGACGTACTAATGTGTCTGGGGGGTCCAGACTTGTAGCAGTGTCTAACCTGACCAGAATAAAAAATAATCCACTTTTCCCGGCCAATGAAGAAACAATTGGGTAAATGCTGGAATTTTTTGTCAGCTTGAAACAATTTTACCTTCAGTCTCCAGCACCTGTTCCAGAACCCCTCAGAATCTAAAATGGGTTCAGGGGAGCCCTGTACATCACATTTGTTTTCCATCCACCATAACATATCTGTCACATTCACTCCCTCATTCCTAAATAGTATGGTAACAATACGAAATGACTGCTTCATCAGAGGAATGACCTGAAATGGGGCCCAGAGTGGATTAATTTTTAACAAAACATATTTAGTCCAGAACCTTTCCAAAATACCCTGTGTCCTAAAACTAATATTAAAGGTATGCTCACCCGATGTGTGGATCAGAGCATAAACCTCTGAGGGGGAAAACCTAATGAATGTTTTAATAGAACTCGGCCAACAAAAAATCTGTTTGGAAGTTCTGGCATCCCACCGAGATATCTCAGGTGGATGGCATTTTGTCTCTTCGCTTGCTCCTCAGGTTTGTAAAAGACTGCAGCAAATGTGTTTTTTTTCCAGGGAGTAGTTCTGTAGGGGCCTCCCAGCCATCCTGCCCAGAAAATCCATTTTCCGTAGAAATATCAGATGGTCTAGGGACCGAATTAGCTGCAGTAATAACATCAACAATGTCTATGTTCCTATCAGAAGATGGAAGGTTGGAAAAAGTACCTGGCAAATCAGTTCTGTTTCCCTCATTCATAATCCTCTGTGGGGGAAATGTAGAGTTATCTGTGAGCACCCCAGAGATGTGTGGTCCCGTAACCATATGGGCCTGCGGCAGCAAGCTCTGTTGATCTTCAAATTCAGAATCTATAGCCCAAGTGCCATCTGGGTTTTTCATCCACCCAGTGTTCAATAGTGCATCCTCTGCCGACCATCCTGGATCTCCTAGTGAGTGTTGCAAGATGCGCACCGCAGTGGGCATGACTGCAATAGGATGTCTTACTGTGGCAGTTATTGGTTCCGAAAAGAACATTTTTGCTGAGGAGGATTCGGGAAAAGGAGATGCATCCCCCAGGCATTTTCTTTTCTTTTCTTTTTTGCAGTTTTGTTGAAGCTTCAGCATATTCTAAATTCACAAGTCTAATTTGTTCTTGTAACTCATGCTGCAACACAGCTTCTTGGTCAACATGCGTTGAAATGTTGGTATGCATTTGAGTATTCTGCAGTTCCCCTCTTATAGCATTAGACATGCTTCCAGGAGAAGCCTCCACACATCCACATGCTGGCTGATTCAGCGTGATTCTGAACTCCTCCAAGGTCCTGTGAGACAGCGCCCCCTACGAAAGAGTAGGGGATATTTTTATTCAGAACTCAAAAGAAAAATTGTACACAATGGTATTACGTCATACAACAGGAAAAACAGACATGAGTTATACAACATATTGAAAACCCTCAAAAAATAACCAAACACCCCACTCCCCACCAAAATGAGCAGGGGAATGTGTTGGATACATAATAAGGAAGAAAAGCAAACATGCGTGTCCTGAATAACCAACAATATAATAAGGGAAAGGAAAACCCACTCACTCCCCTCAAAAGGAAAACAATGATAAATGTACAGAAAGAAAATTATACAACAATAGTATTACAGCATACTAATGATAGAAAAGGGTAAAGCAATAACACAAGGGATCATAATAATACGACATAAACCAATCAAGGACAGAACAGAAAGCATGATAACAGATAACATAATACATGAACCGTAAGAAAGGTGATATCATGCACAACGGCAGCATAGCAGACTGATAAAACGAGACCAAAATCTCGTGCAGGCAGGCACGTAACCCCCACCTTTGACAAAACAGAGGGGAAATTGTAATGATCAGAACAGAAATAATCCATAAAAGGTGGTACCATACTAAAAGGAAAAAATAAATCCCATCCGTAAGGGGAATATCAGCACTCAGGATCACTGTTAGGGAGATCAAAGCACCATAGCAAGGGAAATCCGAAATACAAGGAAAGTGCCAGGTCTTGACAAAGTAAAACTTCACCCCGTATCTAACCAAGTCATCTTCCTCCACCACAGTTTAAACAATTCAGGATGCACTATCCATTCCTCCAGAGATCTCCAACGATGTAGAAAGGATTTAAGAGTGCAAATAATCTGGGATTCAGAAAGTAGTTTCTGCCTAAGTGTTAAATTACACCGGGCATGCCACAACTGAAAACCTATATAACCGATCAACAGGCATATAGTGATATTATCAAATCCAAGCCATGAGCCTGGCAAAAACCCTTCTACCCAAAGCTGAGAGGAAACACCCCGGAAGGGATTCAAGGGCCATTCCTCATGAAAGCAAGACCAGAAAGAAACAACAAAGGGACACTCCACAAAAAAATGTTCCATCGTTTCAACCACCCAACCGCAAGTCTCCACCCGTGGACATAACCTCTCAGAGATATCCTTATGTTTCATGTTACCCTTTACCCCTAGTTTCTTATGGAGACACAGCCATAAGAAATCCCACATGTAAGAAGGCACCCTCTTGCTGACCAAAACTTTCAACCTAGAGTGCTGCTCTGAAACAGACAAATCATGAAATCAAGGGTCAATAAAAAAACTGTCACTTAGAACGGAATGGTAGAATTGCTGCCTGGAGTGTAAGGTCGAAAAATTCTTGACTACATGCCAGGCTTTCAATTTCTGGAACATTACGCGAAAATGACCAACAAAGCCACAAAGCCGGACCTGCTGAGCTAAACCAGAATCATTACCCCAATGCTGCAGAAAGGGACCTATGCTGTCAGCCACCCAAGGAGACCAAATCTTCACCCCCCTTTAAGTAACGGGACTAAATTATAATAAACAAAAATACTATGCAAAAAAACAGTCGAGTTGAGCATACCTAAACCCCCCTCCCCAATGGGCAAATATACCTCGCCAAACTGGGTTCAATCTACTGCCCCAAAGGCAAAGAAAAAATACATTGTAAAGCGAAGTCTCCAAAGAGAGAGGTGGGGGGAAAACTGCAGCTAGAAACAAAAAATATGGTAACAAAAAAGTTTTAATTAAATAAATACGTTTAGCCTTAGACATTTGGCTCTTATTCCACTTCAGCACCCTATGATGAGCCTCTGATAATTGCTGCTCCCAATTATACTTCTGAGCATCCAAACTCCCGAAATACACTCCAAGCACCTTCCTGTAACCGGATTCAACAGGCACCTCCCAAAGTAAAGCCACATCAGTTGCTTCATACCCCAAGGGTAAAATCCCACTTTTTAGCCTGTTAATAGAGGACCCTGACATTACCGAAAATGAATGCAACAATGATTTAGCTGCAGTAGCAGAATGTTGATCGGAGAGGACAAGGACCAAGTCATCTGCATAGGCAATTGAAACTATGGGTGGGTCCGTACTGCCAACAGAAAGACCAATAATATCATCCGTCCAAGACAGGGCATGCAAAAGGGATCCAAAGAGAGCACATAAAGTAGTGGGCTAAGTGGGCACCCCTGCCGAACACCTCTATACACATTAACAGCTTTACAACCAACCATTAACACTAGGTAACAAAGTAATTCCCCATAACAAGTCTGCAACCAGCCAATGAATTGTGAGAAACCCATACCACCTCAAACAGGCCCAAAGATAATTATATTCCACTCTATCAAAAGCTTTAGATTAATCAAGACACACCAAATGCCCAAATATCTCTCAGCTGCCCTTTAGAAATGAGTCTCGAAGCAGGATCAATGCATCCTGGATCTTCCTACTAGGCACCCCACTAAACTGCGATGGATGCAATAGAGAGCCTAAAACACCCCGTAACCGGACACAGAGAATTTTCATTAAAATCTTATAATCCGTGTTCAAAAGAGACAATGGCCTCCAATTAGTCAAATCCCCTCTATCCCCCAAATTTTTGTATAGTAAGAGTAAAACCCCCTGCAACATACTGTGTGGCAGCGCCTCCTTCTGCAACCCCTTATTCAAGACTTGACAAAAATCCGATCCTATGACTTCCCATAAGGGTTTATAAATTTTGTGAGACAACCCATCAAAACCAGGAGTAACGCTAGGCTTTAAGGACCAAATTGCCGACTTCAGCTCTTTAGCCGTGATTGGTTATACCAAAGCGAGTTGTTCCACAGGGGTCAAACCCGGAACCCGTCTACTAAGAAACCAGTTACGGATGGGAACCTCAGAGAGGAATTTACTTTGAAAGGTAGTAGAAACATGAGTATGTACCATATCCAGCATACCAACATTAGTAGAAATCCGCCCGCCCCCTTCAGCATTTAAATATTGCATAACCCTTGAGTTTTGTAAAAACTGCAGATGCTGAAAGGGTAAGGTGTCTCTTTTTTTCCCAGAAACCTCAAAGGAATGTTTCTTCTCCATCTCCTGCAATACCTTTGCCTGTAAGTCGGCCATTTCCCCCTTAACCTGTTTAATCTGCTCCAGACAATCAGGCCCCAAAAACTGATGAAAAGAAGATAAAAAATGCAACCGTTCTCTAAGGGTGCACAGTCTATCATGAGTTAGGCGATTATTCAATCTGCCAATACGTTTAAAGAAAATTCGGACTTCACATTTAGTGTCTTCCCACCAAACATTCAGATCATCATATAAAAACAACACAGACCGTCTGGCCAAAAGCAGGGATCGCAACCCCTCAGTAACACAAGGAATGTCCAAAAGGACCGTATTCAATTTCCAATACCCCGGCCCTCTGCGGGTGGCAGGCAAATCACTTAACATCATCTTAAGCAATCTGTGATCTGAAGAAGCGACCTCCTGTAAAACCTGAGATCATGCAACAACCCCCGGGGAAATAAAAAAATAGTCTATCCTGGACGCCCTGGAGCCACAAAAATAAGTATATCCAAAACCAGAAGTCGAAGGCCCAAAAGCATCCACCAGTCCTGAGGTCTGAAGCAGCGTAGCCAAACAAGCTATGTCACAATACACCTTTCTTTTCTTGTTCTCGGGAGCAGGCGAGGAAGGGAGGGAACAATTAAAGTCTCCTCCAAGAACAACAAAAGAAGAGGTGTATAAAAAAGGGTACAACGCTTTAAAAAGGGACACCCGGTCAAATTTAGATTGAGGTGCATAAATGTTGATCAATCTCAAGGGTAGAGAATCCCACCTAATATCCAACACCAAAGCTCTGCCGGGCAGGATCTCTAGCTGGTGTATCACTGTAACATAAGAATCAAAAAAACAAATCCCAACCCCGCTACATAACTCACTTCCCAAGGACCAAAAGCTATCACCCCATAACCAGCCAGCAGTGGCAGCAGCCACCTCCTCAGAGGAGTGCAAACGAGTATCCTGGAAAAAAACACAATCCAAATTCTCAGATAGAAAACGAGAATAAGTGGCCTTACGTTTTACGGGGGATTTAATGCTGTTAGCATTTAAAGTTGCCACGCGAAAGGAAAAAGAAACCATAAAAAAGGTCAGGGAAAAAGTCACTTAACTTTACTAGATGCCCTAGTGATCCTTCCAGTTTTACCATCCGAAGGCCTCGGGCCTACCTGTCCCGCCGCAGTGTCCTGACACACAGGCCTAGGAGGGGTAGAAGGAGGCCCAGGCATCTCGGATAGAACCTCCGGACCCTCAGCCAGAAAAGTAAAACTGTTAGGATCAACAAATGAAACATCAGGAACAGCCAATGCCGATTTTTTACCTAACTTCTCCTTCCCTTTAGCCACCTTACCCTTTTTCCCACCAACTACTGAAAAACCAGCCAGCAAAGAATCATCCCCTCCCACAGAGTCAGTCCGGAGAAGAGCCTCACCTGACCCCGTCCCAGACCCGTCTGTAGTCTCAAATGTTGGGGGCACCAGGTCACCTGGATCCAGATTAGGCGCAGTGAACCTACTGGACTCAGACAAGGGGGGGGCCTCCACAGAGGTGTTGGGCAACAACCTGCCCCCGGCAGGTAGGCCAGGGCGAACCGCCTCCCTAATATAACGATCTTGAATCCCAAAAGTAGCCTCAGCTGTATTTTTCGCAGCCAAGGGACAAAGTTTGAAAGTGTGACCTACCTGCTCACAAAGGTGACATTTAGAAGCCTGAAAGCAGTGGGCACTAGGATGGCCAGTTTCCCCACAATAAGAACAGGTAAGTACCTCGCAGTTTATGCTGATGTGAGTACGAGACCCACATTTAAAGCAAACCTGAGGTTGACCAGGATAAATAAGAAATCCTTTATCCCGCCCCAAAAAAAAAACAATTAGGCAAATGAATCAAATCTGAATCAGTGGAATGAAGTTTGACTCAAAACTTCCAACCCCCATTCCAAAAGCCCTCAGCATCTAAGATGGGTACAGGGTTCCCCTGAACATCATATCTCTTAGACAGCCAATGCACTATATCAACAATGTTCACCCCTTCATTGCGAAACATAATCGTGATGACCCTAGAAGCTTGCTTAGAAAGAGGTAAAACAATAAAGTCTGACCAAAATGGGTTTGTTTTAAGAGTCAAATATCGGCTCCAAAAGAGCTCCAAAAGGGCAGGGGTACGGAAACTAATGTCAAAGGTAAATTCCCCTGGAGCATGAATCAGGGCATAGACTTCAGATGTAGTGAAACCCATGCTTTGCTTCAATAACGATTTCCCAACGTAAAACCTGTCAGGAGGGTTGTCTCTAGGATCCACATACCGCAACCTGACAGCATTCCGTCTTTTAGCAAGCTCCAAAGGTTGTCTGAAATGACTGGCATAAGTGGGCTTAGGCACAGAATCCATAACCGGCCTCTTCAGAACAGAGGAGGAATCTGTAGTGTCAGCAGAGCCCACCAAAAGATCCCCCAAGGGTGCAATAGGCTGAGGACAAGCCTGAATGGGAAGAGATGCCTGCAAAACTGAGACCGGAGCAACAACAACAGGAGCAGGGGCAACCCCAGTACTTATCTGAACTTCCTCCGAAGGGACCACGGATCCATCAGCCAGTTTCCACCCAGCCCCCGAAATCTGAATCCAGCCCGCTCCCTGCAGCGCTCGTTCAGGAGACCACGACTCTTCCGTCAGCTCTCCCCAGTCTCGAGGGACCGCGTTTTCACCAGGTGGAGACCTGGGCACAGCAGAAAGCAGCTTACTAGGCTCCACAGCCTCCGTCGCACTCGGGGAGCTCTCTGAACGCTTCCGTTTCCTGTCGTCCTCCGTAATAACGCTCCTACGCTCCTGTGCTAGGAGTTCATTAACTCGCAGTAGTTCCGTCTCTAAACAACGTTGTTTGTCCCGTAAACTGAGTTCAGAAGCATCAGGCAACTCCAACGGACTGCTAGAAATGGCAATGTGCTGGCCACCTCGCAGGTGCACTCCAGCTGCCACTTCAGCGGATCCAGACTGGGAAACATCGCAGGATACATCAAGACTTTGGGCAATCTCAGCCCTAGGCAAAGCTCCTTCCTCCTCCATGGCAGAGAGTGGAATGACCTCCTCCAGCAGCGGCAAGGCCCCCTACTGACAAACAGTAGGGGAATTTCCCCAGTGCCCTGACCAGATTTCTCCCCCATTCACTAAAAATACCACCAACAGCTTAATCTGGCTCAAGGTCAGTTGACATTCATCTGTATCGCCCTCCCCCGGGTCGTGCCTGAAAATTGGCAGAATTTGTCTAGTGCACTTACCTGGTCAACAAAAATTAAATAAAAAAACAAATAATAATAAATACCTGATAACTCTACCCCCAACCATCACCCTTTGTGTCCTATCACTGAGTTAGTTCTCTAGCCACCTTGCTAATTTGTTTTCCACACCTTGGTCTGTCAATTTCCTGATCAACCTCTTGTGGTGTATCGAGTTGAGTGCTTTGCTGAAATCTAAGTATACTATAACATCAACCACCTGTCCCTTGTCTATCATTTTTATTACACAGTCAAAGAAGCTGACCAGGTTTGTTGGACAGGATCTCCCTGATATGAACCCATGCTATCTCTTGTCCAGAAGCCCATTTGTCTCAATGAATCCTGTCAGTCTTTCTTTGAGAATGGATTCCATCAGCCTACAGACAGTGGAGGTCAGACTGACTGACCTGTAGTTCCCAGGGTCATCCCTAGTCCCACTCTTGTGCAGAAGTACCACATGTGTAGTTCTCCACTGCTGTGGTACCACCCCATGTCTAACGAGCTATTGCACAGGTCTGCTAGTGGACCCGCCAGTACAATCGCCATCTCCCTTAACCCCTTTGGGTGCATACCATCTGGTCCTTGGGATTTGTTTACTTTCAGAAACAGAAGCCCTTCCCTAACCCTGTCTTCTGTTATCATCATATAGTCATCCATTTCCCTTCCTCCCCCTTTCTCTCACCTAGTACTCCCTTGCAGGACATGTCCATCCTTTTTCTTAGTGAAGGCAGAGCAGAAGTATTCATTCAACACCTGTGCTTTCCCTCCTCTATTCCCCAGCCACCCTTCCCATATTTTTATCAGTACCCTTTTTGTATCCCTCCTTTCTCAGATGTAATGGTAAAAGGCTTCATCTCCCTCCTTGAACCCCCTGTCATTTTCAGTTCTTTACTAGCCCTGGTCTGCCTGACTATCCTACTAACCTTCCTAGCTTTCTCTATGCATTCTCTCTCTTCCTCAACCTTTCAGGATCAACGCCAGGCCCAGCTATTATTTGTTGCTATTATTAAGACTGATGAGGTGTTCATTCAGTACCTCTCTTCCATCTTCTTATAGCTGACTTTTCTAAAATCCAGTACTTTAGTTTTAGTGCTTACTGTTTGATTTTCCATATTCACCTGGAATCACGCTATTCAGTGGCCATTACTCCCCAAGGGAGTCCCTGACATGGTCACTGTTTGTTAGTACCAGATCCAGAATGGTTCCTTCACTGGTAGGTCTGGTCACTCCATGGACTAAGAATCCATCCAGTACTGTGTCCAGGATCACTTGGCTCCTGGCACAGGAAGTGGACTGGATGCTTACATTTTCCTTAGGCAGGTTAAAGTCCCCCATTATCACTACCTCTACCCCTTACAGCTGCCATCCTTAGAGTTGTTAATGTATTAATCATAACTGCAGTAATCAGCCTTCTATTACAGCAGAGCCAGCCACAATGCAACTCAATAACTTACAGTAAGTGACATTACAAAATATTGCCTGACAAATGGGCTTAATTACCATTATATTTAAGGCCCTGAGTTTTTTTGTGGTTCTGTAGCCGTAGAATTTGCTGCAGATTTCTGGGGATTTCAGGACCAGCTGCAAAAGTTGCAGCCAAACACAAAGGTTATGTCCAGCCTTGCTGCAACCTACCATGGCAAGATCCGCAATTACCAGGCAACTTTTTCCACTCTGAGCCAAAATACAAAAACAGTTTCATCTCCAAAACTCTACTTTGCACCAGTGCATTGACTGGACAGAGTGCAGAGATGAGATTTGATTCCAGGTCATTGGTGTAGGGTGTTGGGGTAGTTTGCATCTAGTGATGATTAACGAGGAGTTTTCTTGCTATTAAATTATTTCTTAAAGTGCTTTACTTGGTTGCAAAGGACAAAAGAAGGCTACTGTCCATCGAGATTGTCCCCCACCACATTGGTGGGATAATTATACCTTGAAGTTGTTAAACTCGAGCCAACAATCCAGCCTTTTTTTCGTAGACTAGATTAGAGCTGCTGTCCACTAAGTATTGTGGAAGGAGATTCCACAATTTGGATGTTCTTACTGTAAAGTAGTTTAACCTTTTTGTTGCTTTAGTTTTAGATACAAACATCTGTTTGTTATGATACCGTGGGGAAGTCCAACTGGTAGAGAAATGTAAGCCACAGTGGTGCATTAACTCCTGAGAATTCTGGATTTTGTACAAGAGGAGAAGGTCGCCTCTGGTACGTCTTGTGCAGAGTGAGTGTAACCCCGTAACCCTTAATCTTTCCTCGTAGTCTAGTTTGGATAAATAAGGGACCATTTTTGTGGCTCAAGTGGTTCATGTCCATTCATTGAGTGTGTGAAACAAATTGCCAGATGAATGAGAGGACCCACTAAAAAATGCAGGCTCCTGACAGCCCTAATTCAGCATGCAATCTGTATATATTAAGTGAGTTTAAAACGCCGACTGAATTAAGTGATAGATGTGCTACAAAACATTCCTGGGAAACTCAAGATGAGCATGTCCTGCCCTCCAAGGATAAAATACTGCTAAAGGCAAAGCTGAGGAGGTCTGCAGTGGGCAAAAACATGCAAACCCCCAAAAATAATCTATTACACAAGGTCCTATCCCATTGCAAAGGGAGAACAGAGTTGTTGCGGGCTCACCTCACGATGCCCTCAGGCATGAAAATATGACAGAAAGAACTGATGCTGCATCCATGATCTATAAAACACCAGGACAATGGGAAAAGAAAAACAGGGAGCTCAGGAAGAGCTGGAAAGGGGAGTAAAGAAGGAGGAGGTAGTGATGGTGCAGATGGTGGGGATCTTAACCTAGCAGATATTGACTGCGATATGCCAGCAGCCAGGCACATATGAAGTCAGGCCCTGTTAGATATATTGAAGGACTGCCTGCTGGTGCAGCTGGTTAAGGAATAACCTACTAGACAGGCAGCCATTCTCGATTTGCTGCTCTCCAACTCAGAGGGAAGGGGAGCCACTGGGGTCCAGTGACCATAACTCCATTTGGTTTGGGCTGGTCCTTGGTACCAGAATGCTCCTACTAAAACCTGAAATCCTAGATTTCAGAAGAGCAGACTTCAACTGGATGAGCAAGCTGACTCGAGACAAATTTACCAGGATGGAAAGCATCAGAGGTTTAGAGAAAAGACAGGGCAATCAAGGGAACCATTCTCGCAGCAACAAAACATGCATGAGAATTGTTAATAAATGAAACAGGTACCAGAAACCAATACGGTTCTCAGTAAGGGTCAGAGATGCAGTGAGGGCCAAGAAAAAGGCTTTTACCAGGTACAGGAAAAGCAGGGGAAGGTGGGATGGGAGAGAGTATACCAAATAAAAACTAGGGAAGCAAAAAAAGATGGTCAGGGTGGCAAAGTCAGACATGGAGCTACATACTGTACTGCAGAGGGGGTAAAGAGTGGCTAAAAATAATTCTTCTGATATAAGGGAAAAAGGAAGAGGGGAGAGGGTAATGTTAGGCTATAGGGGGAGTGGACTAGAGGAAGAGGAACAAAATGCAGCCATCCTTAATGATTACATCTGCTCTGTCTTCACAAGGGAAGACAGGTGGCCCCTGAGTGAAAGTGGCAGCAAGATGGCTGTCAGTGGCATTCCTGAAATGAAGCAGCCAGTATTTACAAGAGAAAGTGTCCAGAAGGAGTTTAAAGCATTAAAGATAGATAATACCCCAATGCCGGATGGGATACACCCAAGGGTGCTCAAGGAATTGGCTGCAGAACTGGCTAAACCCTTACACAGAGCCATTCAATAGTTCAATTCAGACAGGCATAGTTCTGAAACATTGGAGTGTAGCAGACATAGTCCTGCTACACAACAGGGGAAGGACAATGAGCAACCAGGGAATTACAGACCTGTTAGCCTTACCTCTGCAGTGGATAAACTGATGGGGTCACTCAGCAAAGAGGACCTTGTGTACTACCTTGAGAGCAATGGTCTAAAGGACAGTAAACTGCATGGGTTTGTTGCATGGAGATCTTTCAGACCAATCAGATAGTTTTCTTTGACTGGGTAACAAAGGAAGTGGATAGGGGCCATGTTGTGGATTTACTGTAGTTTGAATTCAGCAAGGCTTTTGATGCTGTGCCACACAAAATATGGCTGAAGAAGCTGGAGGTCCTGGGTGCAGCTAGGGACATAGATAGGAAACTGAGAAACAGCAAAGAGTGATGGTAAATGGAGTCAAATCAGAAGAGAGGCGGAACATTAGTGGGGTGCCACAGGGATCTATCCTGGGTCCTTTCCTCTTCAATGTTTATCAGCAACACTGGAGAGGGCATCCAGGGCAAGTTGTGTGTGTCTTAGTTGACATAAAGCTCTGCAGTAGTGTAGATAGTGATGAAGGGATCAGGGAGATGCAGAGGGATTTGCAAAAGCTAGAGAGGTGATCTAAGGTTTGGCAGTTGAAATTCAATGCCACAAAATGCATGGTTATGCACCTAAGGAAAGGGAAAAAAACAGAGCAGAGTACTTGATGGGAGGGGTTAAAACAAGCACTACAGCAGAGGAAAGGAACCTGGGAGTCATAATTAGTGACTGCCTCAAACAATCAAGTCAGTGTATCAAGGCCTATAGTAAGGCTAATAGGATGCTGGGGTGTGTTGGAAGGGGTATTGACAGCATGAGAAAAGGAAGTACTACTAGAAACATAGACTTTGATGGCAGATAAGGACTGCTTGGCCCACCCAGTCTGCCAGTTTCCTTACTTGGTTACTTGGTTACTTGGTATTAGAGACAAAAGAAGGCCAAGGCCCATCGAGATTGTCCCCCACATAGTGGGATATTGTTTCCCAAGATAATTTAAACAAAGAACTAGTTGTCCAATTGATTTTTAAAGATAGATATATTCGAACAGTCCACAAAATGTTGTGGTAGTTTATTCAACAATTTAGACTCCCTAATAGAAAAAAAGTTTTGTCTTTTATTTGTTCTTGCCCTTCCGATATTTAACTGTTTATTGTGTAGTCTTGATACTATCTTCCTTGTTGCATAAGAAATGCCACAAGTCCATTAAGACTAGGGACTGAATAATCCTAAACAACTGAAGAAGATCACCTCTTTCCCTTCTTTGTTCAAGTGAATAGATGCCCATTTTTTCTAATCTTATTTCGTAGGTTAAGTGAGATAGATAAGGAATCATTTTTGTTGCCCTGTGTTGTATTTGTTCAATCCTTTTTATGTCAGCAGATAAATAAGGGCTCCAAAAAGGAGACCCATAGTCCATACTGTATATGGCCGAATATGGGATCTATATAAAGTGATTATACATTGCTCAGTTTTAGAAATAAAAGTGTGATTTATTCATCTAAGTAAAGAATTAGCAATATTAGCTACTCTATTGCAGTGATCTATTGACTATTGATGACAGTTTGCAATTTACCAAAATTCCCAAATCTTTTTCACTGATGGTTGATTTGATATTTATATTGTTAAGTATATATGTCTGTCTGGGACTATTTTTGCCCATGTGTAATAACAAGCATTTGTTTTCATTAAAGCACATTTTATTTGTTATTGCCCACTGCTCAATGATGGTTAAGTCTTGCTTAAGTATTTTTTGATTTATTGGATTATCCACCCTTCCTCCTAGTTTTGTGTCATCAGCAAATTTGACAACAATATTTGTTGATTTTATAGTCATATTGCTGATAAATAAATTAAACAAGGTGGGTCCCAGGACTGAGCCCTGAGGGACACCACTGGTCACTCCTCCACTCTCAGACAATACACCGTTTATCCTGACTCTCTGTGTTCTGCCAGTCAGCCAGCAATGCACCCATCTACTATAACAATTACTGGAAAGAAACCTAAAAAGGTGAGTTTGTCCACCAGAATTGCGTGGAATACCTTATCAAATGCTTTACTGAAGTCTAATAAAATAACATCAATAGGAATATTATTATCTATGTGCTTACTTACATATTCATAAAAAGTGAGTAAATTGGTAGTACAAGAGTAACCCTGTTTAAATCCATGTTGAGTTGTATCTATAATATTTAAGGAGGTCATTTCATGTTCACTGATGGTTTTGATAATTTTCTCCATCACCTTGCAAGGAATTGAGGTGAGACTTATAGGTCTATAATTTTCAATTTTGGAACACGTCCCTTATTTAAAAATAGGAGTGACAATAGCTGAAAGCCAATCTGTTGGAATGTTAGTTTCTTGTAAAGATTTATTAAATATTATAGTGAGTGGTAGAATTATGGTGTCTAGTGTACCTAACAAAAAATTAGCATTAATATTGTCAGGACCAGGACTAGTAGTTTTATTTATAGTTTTAAGTACAGTCATTATGTTGTGTGAGGAAATTTTACAGTTATTAGGGCAAGTAATGAAGTTGGAAAATTGATTACAATTATCAGGCTGGGAGAAACCGGAGCAAAAGTAATCATTAAGTACTGTTACTGTTTCTGTATCAGAAACAATTGTTGAGCCATTAATGACTATTGGGCCTACCAATCTATTATTTCCTTTTTTTCATTAAGATAGGAATACAATGATTTATGGGAATCCTTTGTATGAGCAATTCTAAATTCAAGATTACGTTTTGCTGCAGTTATAGAATTTTTTAAATCCTTAACTGATTTTTTATATTTATGTAATGCTTCCTCTCTAACATTGTTAGCACAGTTTTTTAGGATTTTAAAAGATGACTGTTAAAGTTTAATTTGTTTTTTAATGGTGTTGTTAAACCACAAGGGTATCTTTCCTTTTTTGTTATATTTATTTTGTATTGGAACATACTGATGTTTAAGTTCATAAATTTTTGTTTTAAAGTATGTCCAAGCTTCTTCAGTATTTAGAGATGAAAGCCTATTTGCCCAATCGATGTTATTTAAAATTTCGTTAATCTTGGAAAAATTTGCCTTTTCATATTGTTTGATCATAAGTTTATTGTTTTGAGTATATGAATCATAAGAAATGGAAAACTGAACAGCCATATGATCGCTGCTGCCCAGAGGGTCTATAATGTTGAGATTAGTTATTTTATTTTCATCATTATTGGATAAGCTGCAGATCCTAGTTAACCAGCAGCCTATTTTTTCCTACTGCCCCCCAGAATTGCTTATGTCTGTCCCGTGCATTCTTGAATTCCCCCACTGTTTTTGACCCCACCACCTTCTCAGGAAGGCCGCTCCATGCATCTACCACCCTCTCCATGAAAAAATACTTCTTCATGTTGCCCCTTAGCTGTCCCCCCTCTGTCTTCAAATTGTGCCCCCTTGTTCCTGTACATATCTTTTTCTGAAAGATGCTACTCTCTTGGACTTTGTAGATTCCCTTGAGGTACTTGAAAGTTTCTATCATGTACTCCCTCTCCCTCCTTTCCTTGAGGGTATATACATTAAGCTCCGTTAGTCTCTTTTTGTAGGGCTCCTGGTGCTGACCCTGCACTATTTTAGTTGCCCTCCTCTGGACTGCCTCCATCCTGTCTATGTCCTTGTGGAAATGGGATCTCCAGAACTGCACACAGTACTCCAGATGGGGTCTCGCCAACTGTTTGTACAGAGGGATAAAAACGTCCTGTTTTCTACTGGTGATGTCTCTCCCTATACATCCTAGTATCCCCCCAACCCTCCTTACTGCCTCCTCACATTGCTTGCTTACCTTTAGGTCATCTGATACAACTACCCCCAGGTCCATTTCCATTTTTGTTGTTGTTAGTAACCCCCTCCCAATATGTACTCTTCCCCTTGGTTTTTGTTTCCCAGGTGCATTACTTTGCACTTCTTTGCATTGAATCTAAGCTGCCATACATTTGACCATTTCTCCAACCTTGCCAAATCCCTTCTCATCCTTTCCACCCCCACCGCCCCTTGTATCAACCCTGTTGTAGATCTCTGTGTCATCTGCAAAGAGGTATACTTGTCCTTCCAGTCCCTCTGCAATGTCACTTATAAAGACATTAAAAAGGTCCGGTCCCAGTACTGAACCCTGCGGTACCCCGCTTGTAATCCCCCTTTCTTCAGAGTGGACTCCATTTACTATTACCCTCTGTGTCCTGTTGTCCAGCCAATGTTTTACCCAGGTTACCACCCTGGGACCCACTTCCAGGCTGGCTAATTTGCTTATTAATCTTTTGTGTGGGACTGTGTCAAATGCCTAGCTAAAGTCTAGGTAGGCTTTGTCCACAGTCCCTCCCTAGTCTATTACTTTGGTCACCCTGTCAAAGAAATCTATTAGGGACACTGGTTTACCGTGATTGAGAAAGGGCAAATTCGGTTTTGCACATTGTGAAAACCGGTATTGTCACCGGTGTCTGCCAAGCCAAAATCCGTTTTTACCGGTGTTTGGTTTTGTGTACTTTATTTAACAATTTTAACTGCATTACCACTCATTTTAGCAATTTTGACATCCACTATTGTACATCCATCCATCCTAGTACCAATTAAGTTATTTTAGGTTCAGGATGTGACGGCAGCAGCAGCACTACAGCCTCCCCATCCCTCAGGTGCAATAGTAGCAACAGCAATGCGGCCCCTATCCCCTAGGTGTGAGAAGGTAGCAGCAACAGCACTATGGCCCCCCTCCCTCAGGTGTGACAGAAGCAGCAACACTGCATCCCCCCGTCCCTCAGACACACATCCTTGAAAGCACTGTGCAGTGACTTCAACTTCCAACTCCAGGCAAGATAGCAACAGTGGTATTCCCTCAATTCTGAAAGTTTGACAGCAGCAGCACAGCAGTTCCAATCCCTCAGGTGCAATGGTGATGGCAGCAGGTGCAGCGTTCACCCCCTCAAGTGTGATGGCAGCAGGTGCAACACTGCAGCCCCCATTCTTCAGGTGTGATGGCAGCAGGTGCATCACTGCAGGCCCCATTCTTCAGGTGTGATGGCAGCAGGTGCAACACTGTAGCCCCCACCCTTCAGGTGTGATGGCAGCAGGTGCATCACTGTAGCTTGAAGCCCACACCCCTCAGGCATGACGGTAGCAGGTGCAACACCAAAGCCCCCACCCCTAAGGTGTGACGGCAGCAGGTGCAACACTGCAGCCCCACCGCTCAGGTGTGACGGCAGCAGGTACAACACTGAAGCCCCCTCTCAGGTGTGACAGCAGCAGGTGCAACACTGAAGTCCCCATCCCTCAGGTGTGATGGCAGGCAGTGAACCACTGAAGCCACCACCTCAGGTGTGACAGCAGGTGGTGCAGCACTGAAACCCCACCCCCACCCCTCAGGTGTGATGGCCACAGAGGCATCATTACAGTACTAGTCAACAATGCCATGTACCAAAGCTTATCTGTCAGAGCTCAGGCATGAATTAAGCCGAACCACCAGACGCGCAAGGTGGACTCCATCGTTCAGTCCCTAACTAACATTTAAGCTGCTTGAATTGGTTTACTTGTACACAAAGTGCATCCAATTAAAAAATCCACAAGTGATTGAGGATGCTAATGGAGTGATACACAATCTCTCCCAACTAATAAACAAATTCAGAATTACACCCACAGTAAATTGGGCACTTTCTGACTTGGTCTTCATGAAAATGGAACCTCTTAGTTTTCATGTCAGAGCTCAAACTCATGGAAGGAGTTCTACTGGCAGAGGTGAAGCCACGGCCACTGTACAGATCGGGGCTTCATCTCTCCTATCCCCCCGCAGTCAACATAAATAAATTAATCTTTGTGCCTGATCACTAGTCCAGTGCACCTGGCATTTTAATTTAAGGCGCTATTGGACATGATGCACGGTTGCTCACAGCACTGCAAGCTGATGATGTTTCCATGCCTTTTCCTCAATAGGAAGAGTAATAGTGCCCTAGGCACACCCATGGGATTTATAAAAGGGCACTGGATATATAAACTTCAATCTCCATGCATAAGTGCACTATTGAGGAAGGGGCAAGGTCATGTCAACAGTTCATGAGAGCGTGGGATGCTCACGAGTGCCAAAATTAAAATGCAGCATGCACTGGAAAATTTACCAATTTGAGTGTCAGGTACAAGATTATTTATTTAATCTAGTGCCTACAGAGGACAAGAGAGGTGAAGCCCCAATCTGTACAGGAGTTATGGCTTCACCTCTGTTGATGGTTCTCCTCTTAAGAACTCAATCGTCACGGCCGGCCTGGTGGCGCTGAGGGTTGAGGAGCTGGATGCCATACCTAGCACTATGCCCAGTTCGGAAATGACTTGGGACATTGGAGGATCAGCAAGTGAGGGAAGGAATTGAGCATCTGGAGGACTGCTCTCACCTCTTGGGGTGGGGTGGGTTCTGGGGTATGCCTGCTCCATAGTGGCTCGGGTGGAGACCATGGGCCCTACAGACAGCAGGCTTGATGCTACATCAGGGGTGGAGTGGTGGCAGCCAGGCTGTACATAAATGCAGTGCTGGCATTGCACATCTCTGCTGCAGGGGAAACTGTGCGGGAAAAAACCTGGTGGCCTACCAGAGGCAAAGAGAGCCTGGAGACCTGCCCACATTCCAGCACCCGGACCTGCTTGCCTGGGGCCCTGCTCTACTGGCTTCAATGGCTGTCCTCTAATCACAGATAGCCCAGTGGGGGGTGATCAGGGGGGTTGGTCAAGCCAAGAAGCTGAGTGGAGTCGGCCCAGCAGAGGAGGTTTCAGGCAGGGATTAGAGATAGAAAAGTCGAGTGGTACCCTGGAGAGATGCCTAGGTCCCAGTGAATAAAGAAAGTAAAAAACTCATCATCTCTGTAGTTCCTCAACCCAAGCAAACACGGACTGCACTGGCAACAAGGCGGTCCCACCACACCACCTAAGAGAACATACACCACAGGAAGTCTGAGGGAATGACACCTCCAGATATCCATGCACAGCCATGCAGGACCCAGCCTGAAAGGTAAGTACTTGGTTGGTGATTTTTATCAGCATCACCTGTGACAGTGGGTGGTGGGCCTGGCTGCAGTAGTGCAGGGTGCTGCGAATGCTCCCCTCACCACCAGCTACTTCAAAATTGTCTCATCCGACAGTTTTGAAGGGCGCGGATGAAACATGGTTGAGTGATGTGGTTTAATAAAGTTTTTTGTTCTAGTGTGTGTTTCTATTCTTCTACACACAGACACAAACAGACCAACCAAAAGTGACTTTTTTAAAATCATATTTACATTCAGAATAGAGACAGGGTGAAGCAGGTCCCAGAAGTAGAATACAGTAAATGAAATACATTTTACAATTAAGATGACACATGCGCAGCAAACTGCCCCAAGACCAAGAAACAACATACCTTTCCTCTGCCCCGGGGGGACTGGCTGGGTCACAGGCCAGGCCACAAAACATCTTGTTGAACCACACAATAATATGAAACTGCTGCATAAACACACATGTTGAAAAAATGGCTGTGCCAGTATGCCTGTCCACCCACCCCTCCCTCCCCCATCCATCACCAGAGGCCAGAACCATTTTTTTCATGCATGTGTACCAGTCGGCCAAGCTCATCCCTCCACCGACCATCAACATATGTGGGAAAAAATGGTTCTGTGCCACTCTACCCATCCACCCCTCCCTCCCTCCCTCCATCCATCAGCAGATGCCAGGACCATTTTTGTCAGCATGTGTACCAGTCTGCTCAGCCCGTCCCTCCATCGACCATCCATTACCAACCACTGGAGCATGGCATGGACATAGCAGACTGGCATACATGTGGAAAAAATGGTTCTGGTCCACTGTCCATCTACCCCTCCCTCCTCCATCACAAGAGGCCAGATTTTGAAAATATTGCTATTATTTTTATAATTAAGCATGCCAGCTCACTCCCTGCCCTTCCCATCTTCCCTCCCATGCTTTCCCATTCAAACAGCAGCATGAGTATCAAAATAAAATGAAAATAAATAAATACAAATGTACCAGACAATGGCAGGTCCAGTCAGCAGTAGAAAGGGCAGGTTAGCAGTGCAAAGCTGGCAGGGTAGGTCAGCACAGCACCACACCAGAACCAAACTAAAGTGAAGGACACTCCCCACTCCACCCCGCCAGCATGGCCACTCTCCTCACACCAAACCCACAGGCACTCTGCCCACCCCGGACCATCACAGGCCTTCTCCCCACCAGACAGACCTGCACAGCCCCTTTCCACACCCCCATTGACCAGCATGGCCACTTTCCCCACCCCGGCCCACCATCACTGCCACTCCCCATTCCAGCCCACCAGAACAGCCACTGTCACCACCCAACTCCACCATCATCATGGCAACTCAGCCTCCCCCACTGCCACTCTGTCCACCCAGACGAACCTGCATATCCCCTCTCCACCCAGACGGATCTGCACAGCCGCTCTCTATACAGATGGACCTGCACAGCCCTCTCAACCCCACTGAGCAGTTTGTTAAGGATAAAACCTAAGATGGCCACCAAGATATACACCCCAGCTAAAACTGGCCAGCAAGCCTCTCTCCCACACACAAAAAAAAAAGAATACAAAACATTATTTTTTTTAATTAAGCATTCAGCTCATGTACCACACCCCTCCCCTCTTCCCTCCCTTGCATTTTCCCATTCAAACAGAAGTAGGGTTACCCCCCCAAAAAAAAAAAAAAAACTTGGCAGGCCCTTAGAAAGGCAGTAGTTTTCCTGTGACAGCAGATGTCAAGGTAAGTTAGTCCAACAGAGCCAATCCCCTGTACCAGCATGGTGGTCAGTGAGCCCCACACCCAAGCATCCGGCTCAAAGTGACACAGCCAGCCAGCTACCCCCCCCCAACACACACACACACACACACACCAGTGCCCCAGCCATCCCTGGTCCTGGTATTGAGACAACCCCCCAACACACACACACACACACACACACATGCACCAGTGCTCTGTCCCCATTCCTAGCAGTGAGCACTCCCCACAACACTGCTCCATCCACTGGCCACAAGTCAATGTCCAGCCCCAACCCCAGCACTCCTACCCTCACAGCACCAACACCACTACCCCTGACCCCATACCTGCAAGTCAGTGCCGCAGTGATGTCGGCAAGCACACCCCTCCTCAGTCGCCGCTGTCTAACAGATGCTGGGAGTGCACTGCCTATTTATAGGCAGCATGCTCCCAGTATCAGTCCAGCTCATGGACGCTGGCCTAATATTTCGGTTGGGTCCCCTGAAATATATTTTTACATAATAATTTCGTTTTATATCGCTCTAGCCTGCTCCAGGCGCAATTACCTACACCATAAAAATGGACACCCTAAGTTGACAGAGACCCTTTAAATCACTTTTATTCCAGTGAACAAGGCCAGCTTCCCTGAAAATAATAGTGAGCACCTCTTCCCTAGCACACTAGGCAAATGCTGGCAGATTTTGTATTGGGCTAGTAAAATGTTCCTTTAACTTGCCCTGCAGGCAGTACGGCCATTCTCTCCACCCTAACCCACCAACACAGCTACACTCCCCACCAGACCCACCAGCAAGGCCACTCTTCCCAACCCACCTGCACAGCCAGTCTCCCAACCCCACGCCATCTGCATGGCCACTCTCCCAACCCACGCCTCCTGCACAACCACTCTCCCAGCCCCACACCACCAGCACGGCCACTCTCCCAATACCACACCCCATGCCACCTGCATGCCCCCTCCACACCCGACCCAACAGTATGGCTCATCTCTCCACCCAGACGAACCAGCAAGGCCCATCTCCCCACTCCCATGGACCAGCATAAAACCCCTCTCCCCACCCCGACAGATCTGCAGGGCCCTCTCCCCACCCAGACGGACCAGCATAGCCCCTCTCCCCATCTAGATGGACCAGCGCAGCCCTTCTACCCACCCAGATGGACCAGCATGGCCCCTCTCCTCACCCAGATAGACCAATGTAGCCCTTCTCACTCCCATAGACCAGCGCAGCCCCCTCCCCACTCAGACCCACCAGCATGGCCCCTCTTCCCACCCAGACCCACCAGCATGGCCCCTCTCCCCACCCAGACCCACCAGCATGGCCCCTCTCCCCACCCAGATGAACCAGCATGGCCCCACTCCCCACACTGACGGACCTGCATGGCCCCTCTCCCCACACAGATGAACCAGCACAGCCCCTCTCCCCACTCAGACCCACCAGCACCCAGATGAACCATTGTGTGTATCCTCATCTCTACACCACCACAACCAGTGTCCCCATGCACTGCCAGTATCCACATCCGACCTCACCACAACCAGTGTCCCCATCCGACCTCACCACAGCCAGTGTCCCCATCCACTGCCAGTATCCCCATCCGACCTCACCACAACCAGTGTCCCCATCCACTGCCAGTATCCCCATCTGACCTCACCACAACCAGTGTTGCTACAACAGGGCCAGTGTCCCTTCCCCATACCACTACGACCAGTGTCCCCACCCCACCAACACAGCTTGCCTCTACACCATTCCTCAAATAGACACAGCCTCCCATGAGGTACACACAAAAAGTTTATCTCGGGGAGAGAATCTAGAGGAATGGAGAGGGCTAGAGGAGTGGAGAGGGACTCCCGATCGTCAACACAAACATTTTATTTCTCTGCAGGGTGGATGGAAAGGAAACCCTGTAGGAGAATAAAATACTCAGAATGGAGCAGAATAGAACCAAATGGCCTTGCATCCCCCCACCGGAAAAGGAGAGACAGAGAGAGAGGGATTGCAGCACAAAGGCCAGACTGGCATTGGTCCACTCGCTGATACTCTCTCCCCACCCCATGATGTTGGGTCCAGTTGT
The DNA here is from genome assembly GCA_016271365.2 of Neoceratodus forsteri. Taxonomy (NCBI): domain Eukaryota; kingdom Metazoa; phylum Chordata; order Ceratodontiformes; family Ceratodontidae; genus Neoceratodus; species Neoceratodus forsteri. The sequence goes on from CM057459.1 coordinate 1,438,467,675, forward strand.
CACATCCGCCCACATCAACTAGCACTACCACCATAATCGAACTTTAGGACTAAAAATGTCACTTAGAAAGAGACACACTTTACCATAGTTGGTCGCAGTCTCTCGTGCTCAGTCTTCACACCAATCGGGACAGTAGAAATAAATCCAGACAGACATAACATTCAAAATATAATTTAACAGCTTAGGGACTTAAAAGAACTTAGGAGGGCAAGTGAACCTTTTTTAACAGAACTCGACCGGTCCATTCACAGGCCCCACCCACCTTACCTGCCTAACAGTTTCACAAGACAAGAATCACAGTATAGCAGTTTTATTTTTATGCAAACGCAGACTTACTTGGAAGGCATCCCACCAGTTTTACGAGCAGCAACGGGTCCATAGCAGGAAAATTTTGGCAGCAAAACAGAAATAAAAGGGCAAGGCAAGAGAATGCACAGTCGCTACCCAGCAATTTATAGCACTGTGCTCACGGAGACAATGAGAACAAGCGCTGTTTCCGTTTTTGGCGCCGTTTTCCGCCAGCCAATGAGATTTCCGCTTTTCCGTCCGTGTCACCGCATATGCAGTAAACCAGTGTCCCTGTCTATTACATTCATCTGACATGACCTACCAGCTATGAATCCATGCTGCCTTGGGTCCTGTGCCCCTCTGGCCTCTAGGTACTCAACAGTTCTTTCTTTCAGAAGTGATCCCATCAATTTCCCTACCACTGAAGTCACACTAGCAGATCTGTAGTTTCCTGCCTCTGCTTTGCTCCCACTTTTGTGAAGGGGAATCACATCTGCCATCCTCCAGTCCTCAGGTACCACACCATCCTCCCATGATTTGTTAAAAAGAGTAGTCAGTGGTGTCACTAGTTCTCCCCCTAGTTCTTTTAGAATTCTGGGGTGAATCCTTTCAGGCCCAATTGCTTTGTCCACTTTCAGTTTTAGGAGTTCTTTCAGAACCCTTTCTTCTGTGAATGGACTGGTATCGACCCTCCTATCCAGAGTGCTTCTATTGATTGTATTAGGTACCTCCCCCTCCTCTTCTTTTATGAGTACTGAGAAGAAGTATTCATTCAATATCCCTGCTTTTTCACTGTCACCCTCTGCCCACCCATTCTCCCCTTTATTATGCCTCACTATCCCTCCCTTGGTCTTTCTTTGTTCCCTAATGTAAAGGTTTTATCCCCCTTCTTAACTGAGTTGGTTATCTTTTCCTTGGTTTGGGCCTTTGCTATTCTGATTGCCTTTCCTGCCTCCTTCTGCTTTAACTGGTACAGTTCTATGTCCTGCTCCTTCTGTGTTTCCTTATACTTCCTGAATGCTATCTTTTTTTCCCTAACCTTCCCTGCCACCTCTTTTGAAAACTGTAGTGTTTTTTTCCTTCGTTTTGATTTATTTGCGTCACACAAAGGCTTGTTGCCACTTTGATAGCAGTTTTGATGTTTCCCCATTGTTCCTCCACTCCTCCTTCTTGCCCGTTTGCTAGTGCTTTTCTGAGGCACTCTCCTGTTTTGCCAAAGTTCAGCCCTCCTAAAGTCCAATACCCTTACATTTGTATGGCTTGACTCTATGGCTATGTTTATCGTGAACCACACTGTTTGGTGGTCACTTGTTCCCAGATGGCTATCCACTTCTAAATCTGAGATCCTTTCTCCATCGCCATTTGAGAGTACCAGGTCTAAGATTGCTCCCTCTCGAGTGGGTTCCAGCACTAGCTGTCTGAAGCATGCCCCCTGTAGGGCATCGAGAATACTTCTGCTCTTGGATGTGACTGTAGCTCCAGTTAACATCTGACATGTTTAGGTCCCCCATCAACAATGTTTCCCCTTTTTCTGCCATCCTAAGGATACCTTCTGTCATCTCCTTGTCCATTTCCTCCCCCGAGACAGGGTTCTGTATACAACCCCCGTGCAGATTGTGGTGCTATTCCCTGTCTCCAGGGTGACCCACAGTGTCTCCTCTTCTCCCTGTTTACCTTTTAGTTCTGTTGCTTTGATCCTTTCCCTTACATAGGCAGCTACTCCTCCCCTCTCCTACTCTCCCTGTCCCTCCTGTAGATTGCTTACCCTGGTATGTTGACATCCCAGTCATGGTTCTCTGAGTACCATGTTTCTGTGATCACCATGATATCCAGGCATTGCCACAATATCCATGCATCCCTTTTCCATCACTACCTTTATATAGGTCACTGGTGAGGCCACACCTGGAATACAGTGCTCAGTTCTGGAGTCCTCACCTAGGAAAGGACAGGGAGAGGCTGAAGATGGTACAGCGCAGGGTAACCAAAATGATTCAGAGCCAGCAGGGCAGATCTTATGAAGATTGTCTCAAGGCACTGAACATGTACTTGCTGGAGACAAAGGATGGGTGGGGTATTAGAGAGACCTTTAAATTCCTGAAGAGAATAAACAAGGTGAACTGCAGGGAACTATTTAGCGTGAGTATACCCTTACAAAAAGTTCTTCGGAATACTACTCTAAGACCACCCATTTGCCATTGCAATACCACTGTGATTACCATTGTACTACCATTAAGGTTTTCATGGTATCACAGTGGTTTGTTTCAATTCCATTGTGGTACCAATTTACCAGTGTCCTACCATATCAACAAAAATAATCAAAATTTAAACTACCATAGTACAACCATGGTACCACTGGGTAGTACCACTGCACATTTTGAAGCTCACCACTGTGTTGCCATTGTGGTGCCATGGTGTTGCCATTGTGTCACATTTGGTAAGGGAAAAGTCAAGAATTTGAGGTCATGAGTGGAAACTTACAGGAGGAAGGTTTAAGATGGATGTGAGGAAGTTGTATTTTATTGAGTGGTGGAGTCCTGGAACAGTCTGCCAACAGAAGTGGTGGGCGCAAAAATCTTGAATGGTTTAAAGCATGGCTGGGACAGAGTGAAGGGTTTGGTGGTTGCTCAGGTCGGTAGCAGTAGGGTGAAGAGCAGGGGTGGTGGAAAGGGAGGGATAAACCCCATATGAACAACAGGTCGCAGGACAGATTGGAAACTCCAGGCAGACTAGATGGACCTGTGATCTTTTTCTGCCATCATTGTCCATGTTTCTGTGTTTTGTTTTGCATACTCAAGGGCCTCAAAATGATCAGATGGGGATGTTTGTATTGATCTCCTCCAGCAAAATGCATGGGCACACACTGAAAAAAAGTACTTATTCTCCTAGAGGGTGGTACAGCTATAGAACAGCCTACCAGCCAAGACAGTGGACATGAAGATTGTTCAGTCCTTCAACGTAAATCTGGAGAAATTTCTTTTTATCAAGGAACCACAGGAAACCCTGGTTGGCTGAGTGGGTAGGGAGTTTCTGTAAATTAGTACATGTTGCAATACTGACTTATCCCTGCTTACATAGCGGAACGCAGACTCATGGACCTAGAGTTCCTTCCTTAATTTTATATGTTACTGTGCTGCAATAATTTGTTGTATTACTTTTACCAGCCTAAAGATGAATTTACACATATGGTATCATTCTGCAGTATTTGGGGGCCAGAAAATTGTTCATTCCACTGCAGATTCAAGTAGGTGGATCCTCCTGGTTGGGCAAAAACATTATGGAGCAACTGAACCATTCAGACAGTGGTTGTCCAAATGCTGTAAGAGTTTTCAGTCTTGTCGTTGGTGTGCCCCCCACACCCACTGCCTGCAGCATTTCTTACTTAGTCGTGAACATGTGTCATGCTAACTATTGATCATCGATTCTCCATAATGATGCCTCCCGGCACAAGTGTGGATGCACCTGAGGCTGAACCAAAATGACTTGGCACTTCCTTGGAGATAGAATGGCTAAGAAAGGTCAGTGAGTATCACAGTTGAAAAAATGTATTTCCTAAAAGACTTTATACTGCCATTTGCATTCATGAAAATTGAGGAGTCAATTGCACTGAAGATGCATTAATCATACTGTACTTACTGCAGTATAATCTGCCTTTTGTTTATTCAGTGTTTTTCCTCTTACCTAAGTGGTGACCTGGACAGGACTTCCTGCCACACTATGCAATCTCCAGACGATCTTGGTAACTGTACATGAAAGTCTCTCTGGCACAACCGACAGTCACTCACCACTCACTAGGTTCACTGCTTACTCCTACAGCAGGGCTCAACCAGCATGTGCACACCTACCAGCTGGGAACCAAATCAGTCAGAGGAGCAGAGTCAACTGGGGGAACCAGGGACAGGGTGGCAGCCCAATGAGATGTGGGTTGCAGGTGGGCTTTATTCACCCTCCTTACATCCTACCAGTTGCCCTTCATTTTTCTCCCCTCCCACAGAGCTGGTTGGTAGTTGTAATATGAGCATACGAATTTGCCAGCAGAAATAGGCCACCTGGTCTATCAAGTCTGCTTGAGTGTGCAGCTGGCACCCTCACCTTGCAGCTGCCCTGCCCCCCTCCCTTTCCCAATTACCCCCTCTCACCTTGTCTTATCCTCTTTTGAAACTACCCATTGCCTTACAGGCTACCACCACCTTCAGTAGGGCATTCCATTCTGCCATGACCCTCTCTGTGAAAAAGTGTCTCCTCATTTCCATCCTAAATCTTCCCCCCTCCAATCTAAGGCTGTGCCCTCTCGTGTCCCTCCCCCTCCTCAGCCTGAGTATCCATTCAGTGCCTGCCTTGTTTATCCCCTTTACGTACTTAAAGGTCTCAATCATATCCCCCCGGTCCCTTCTCTCCTCCAAGGAGTACATGTTCAACTCTCTCAGCCTCTCTTCATACAGTCTGTCCTCCAATCTCTGGATCATCCTTGTTGCCCTGCATTGTACCCCTTCCAGTAATTTCACATTCTTCTTCAGATATGGGCACCAGAGTTGCACACAATACTCCAGGAGTGGCCTGACGAGTGCCCTGTAGAGAGGCAGGATCACCTCCCTGCTCCTGGAGGAGATCCCTCTCATGATACAACCCAGCATCCTGCTGGCTTTCACTGCCACCTTCCTACACTGCTCTGTATTGTTCATCTTCCCCAATTACAATCACCCCTAGATCCTTCTCCTCCTCGGTGGAACCTAAGTGCACCACGCCCAGCTGGTAACCCCTTTCTGGGTTCTTTGCTCCAAAGTGCAGGACTTTGCACTTTTTCACATTGAACCCCAACTGCTATGCTTCTGACCACTCCACCAGTTTGGTCAGGTTGTCCTGCAGCCCCTGCCAACCTGCTATATCACCCACCACCACTCCCAATTTGGTATCATTAGTGAATAGACTGATCTTATTCCTGACACCATACGAAATGACAGCTATGAATATTCCAAACAGCACTGGCCCCAGTACTGATCCCTGCAGCACCCCGCTTGTAGTAGCCCTTGGAGATGAGAGTCCTCACCACCACCGTTACCCTCTGCTGTCTCCCCTGCAGCCAATTCTCAATCCATTTAACCATCTTAGTCCTCACCCCCATGTATCTCAACTTCCCTCCCAACCTCCCATGCGGCACTGAATCAAAGGCCTTACTGAAGTCCAAGTATATGACATTCACCGCATGACCCTTGTCCAATTTCCTCATGACTCAGTTGTAATACTCAGCTCAGTTCATCTGGCAGGATTTTCAAGAGACAAACCCATGCTGGTGACTGTCCTGGAGCCCATTGTCTTCCATAAAGGTCACCAGCCTTCCTTAAGTATTGTCCCTATCAGCTTCCCCACAGTGGAAGTTAAGCTTACCAGCCTATAATTACACGGCTCATCCTTTGGTCCACTTTTATGGATGGGTACCACAGGGACCATCCTCCAGTCATGAGATGCACTCCCTGTGTCCAGGGAGGTATTGAATAGTTCCACCAATGGTCCAGCCAGGATCTAGGCCATTTTCTTCAACACCCTGGGGTGTATGCCATCCAGTCCTGGTGCCTTATCCACCCTCACAGCCCTTAACCCCTCCAATACCCTACCCTCAGTGATTACCCCATCTATTACCCCCTCTCTCCTCTGCCCACCCCCTGTGGTAGCTGCCCTCCTTTCTCCCTTGTGAATACAGAAGTACTCATTCAGTGCTTCTGCTTGATCCACCCCTTTCTTTGCCCACCCCTCCATCCTTCCTGATCCTCACTATCTGGTCCTTGCAGTTCCTTCTCTCCCATACGTATCTGAAGAAGCCCTTTTCCCCATCCTTGATGCCCTGCACCAGCCTCACTTCCCTGGAGGCCTTAGCTGCTCTGACCCCCCTGGTAACTTCCTTGGAGCTCTTCACATACTCCTCCCTATCCTCCCCCTTCCCAGATTTCTTGTATTTCTTGAAGGCTGCATTTTTAGCCTTCACCATTTCTAAGTCCCCACTACTTAACCAGCTTAGTTGTTAGCCCTTCCCTTTTTGCTCTGCAATCTGGTACATGTCTCAGTAGCCTCCAATATCCCCAGTTTGATTTTTTTCCCATTTCTGATTTGCATTCCAGTGTATCTGTATTCCTTCCAGATGCCCCCTTAAGATCTCACCCATGCTACCAAAGTCAGCCTGTCTGAAGTCCACCACCCTGGTCCCTATACCCACTGCTTCTCTGTTCGTATTAAGTGTGAACCAGATCGAGTGGTGGTCACTCCCAGCCAGTGGGTCCTCAATCTCCACCTCTCTTACAGCCTCCCTATTGGCCAGAACTAGATCCAGTGTATTCCCCAACCTAGTCAGCTCAGTGACCATCTGTGCCAGGAAGCAGTCCTGGAAGGCATCCAGGAGTATTTGCTCCCTAGCACTTGAGGTGGCTGGGGTACTCCAGTCCACTCCTGGTAGACTGAAGTCCACCATGATAACTGTGTAATCATCACTTCCAACATGCAGAAACTCTGCTGACATCCCTCCCTCAATGTCTCATCTTGGACTGGCTAACACCAATTCATTGCACCACCAGGGGGATTTCAGGCAGTGAGATCTCTGCCATTCTCTCCCCAGAGGAGGGAAGCAGATACTCAGCACCCCTATGTGGGTCAAGTCCTGACATCTAGAGCTTGGGCGTCAACCCAGATCATATGCATACCAGATGGCCGCCTACCTGGTCAAAACAGTGCATCTCTTATAGCGCAAGTAAGAAGCATGCTGCATGAAGAGCATATCATGGACAGCGATGGGGTCAAACAGCGTACTGCAGTAAGCGCTCCCCATGTAGCTGTCCGTGGGTACTGGGAGACACTGAGGAGCAGGGAGAAGGGCTGCAAAAATTCAAAGGCTAGCTGAGCTGCTCCCATGGTGATGAGGAATGAGGAGTAGAGCAGTTTGGTAAGAATAGTGCTGGAGACCATAGTTCTAGTCCTAGTCTTTGAAATTTTTTTTTCTGTGAGATGAGTTTGCGAGATTTTGCAAGTCCCATCTCACGGTACCCCCTTCCCCAAGTTGCGCTTTTCCACAGTATCCAACTCCAACTCAGAGTGGATTATTTAAGTAACAGGGGTGCAGGAACAGAGCCCCCCATGTCAGGAGTGGGGGGGGAGCCCCCACAAAAAAAAAAAAAAAAACATGAATACTGTGGTGTTTATTACTGGTAGCGGTCATCACTGTGGTTTACGACCACTACCAGTGTCCCTGTTATGTGGTGTGGCATTTGTACTTGCCAGTGTTCTGCAGGGCGCTATTTACTGTATAAGGCACTGTTTTTGACAGCTGTGTTATTATTGGCACTCAGCTGACCTAGTGCCAATGGTCGCATGCAGTCTGGCACCATGGAACAAGCTCTTAAATCTGTCTGTTTATTGGTTTCTCCAATTAAGCAATAAGGCATGACAAGGTGTGTGTTGTTGTGGGATAACTTGGGAAGTGAGTAACGAGGCAATGACGAATGCCTTACATACCCAGGAAGTGCCTTTATCCCATACTTACACACACCCTAGAGTGCCATATTACAATTATGAAACAGTTTCACTGATTCTTATTTTAAAAACTGCATAATGAGGTTCAGAATATTAAGTATTTCTGACCTGTGCTGTAGTGCTGTAATAACACATTGTCATGTGATCATGTGATCACATCTGGTCAGGCACAGGTCCTGGTTTCTCTTATCCATTTCATAATAAAAAGTAAGATTGTCAACATGATTTCCAAGCTTTGTGTATAATGTGCATTTAAATAACTTCTGTATATCTATTTCATTCCTAGTCCTCATTGTTAAGAAACTCTGCCCTCTTCTACAAATTGCCTTCTGGTCAGAGACAATACAGCTGGAACAGTCGGCATTATTAGTCATGCAAGGTTTGAACTCAAAAATCCCATTAATGTTATAAAAACAGCAAGCTACACTGGAGAATTTGGAACGGCTTAGAATTCATATGAAGTAGGTTATGAAGCTTATCCACACAGATCAAAGCTCCGTGCTAGTGTGATGCAATGCTCACAATACGGGAGCCAACACAGCACTCCAGTACAGCCTACTGAAGAGCCTGCTATGAGTTCAAATGCCAGTGTGTCCTAGTGCACTGCTGCCTCTGAAGGCTGTGAGTTGAAATCCTGGTGTGTTCTACTGTAGTGGCGTCTAAATACTCTATGCAGGAGGTGTGAGTTTAAATCTTGGTGTGGCTCAGTGCACTGGCGTCGTAGTCTTAATGTCCTTTTAGACTGTGAACTCAACTCCTGGTATGCCTTAGTATGATGCTTTATCTCAGTCCTACTGCATACAAAGGCTCTGGGGTACCACCCTGGTGTGTCTGACTCTTACCTACTATAGTGTGCTAGTATTGTCTCTTCCTCATTCTAATTCATGCAGAGGCTGTGAGCTCAAATCGCAGTGATGAAACACCATCATGTAAAGGACTTATAGTATAATGATGGTGCACTTGCTAGCTGCCCCAGTTGCTTGGGTGGAATGGTTTTGACTCCCATGGGGAAAAAGGAAGGATGCAAAGGCCATAGAACATGTTTTTTCCACTCTGATTTTTATGGCTGTGTCCTGCCACCCATCTTGGTGGCAATCCCTGGCCCAGTCACCCATCTTCGACAGATCATACCCTTGATGCCTTCATAGCTGACTCCTCATGGCAGGGATGGGAGGACTTGTTTATGTACCCCTAAAGCAGAATTCAGTGTGGGTGCCTTGTTGGTGGTGCTAGGCCTGGGGGTGGGCCAACTTCATCCTGCACAACAGGATGTTTTTTTTTTCTCCTGTTCTCCCTCACCATCAGCATGCAATGATGTGGAGCATCAAGCTGACTTCTCCTCACCCTACTGGGCTTCCCAGCTGGCACCCAGTCTCCACTGGGTGTTAGGTGCTCTGCGGGAGAGCTAACCACCCTCCCCAGAAAAGGAAAGCAGTCCTCCGGATACTGAATTCTCTCCCCCTGGCTGATCTCCAATGGCATGAGCTCACCAGAGTCACTTGACGTGGCAGGCTGTAGTGTTTCCACCGTGCCACTGGGCCGGCCCAGCCATCTTTTTTTCTTATGTTTATAAATTTTTTATTGAATAAAATGCAGACAAATAACAATGTTGAAAATAGCTATTTACAAAAAGGATTACAGTAAAACAATCTCTATCGACAGATACATAAACACGCCATTTTACAAAATCAGTGGTTTGTTACTTATAACAAGCACCGAACCCTTGAGCATGTTTCTTGATCCAGCAGTACAGTACTGGCAACTTTATTTAAAAAGTATTATTTTTTTTCGGTTTAATGTAGGATTAATAATGTTTTTAATAAGTCTCATGGATCCACTCACTATGGTACAGTATAAGGCTGATTTCACTTCTGTATTGCAGGGACCCCTTCACTTCACTGCTTTCTCATCCAGACTGTGGACATGCATCCACTCTTAGACAGCAACAAGCAGCTCAGTGGGGTGTACTAACTCACAAGAAGCAAACCTCCATAAAAAAAAGTCTTAGTTGTCTTAATAATCAGCATGCAATTAGCACAAATTACTTATTTAGTTTTTATTGACTAGACAATACTGCTTATTTCCAGCCTCATCCTGGGGGGAGGATACAAGATACAAACCAACTGAAACTGAACCAGCTTATGCTGTTTGTGGCATTTTGATGAAGGGGCGATTAGTCAGAACACCAGGGAAGCCACTCCTACTCTTGGTAGAGGGCACTGTCAGCCATCTGTTCGAGGTGGAGATCCCGAGGATGCAGAGGGGGATGGTGAGCAGCAGCAGGCCATGGAGCAGTCCTCCTTCCCAGCCAGTGTTAACCAGGAGAAGCATAGCAAATCACCTACATCTCCAGCTGTTGATGGAGCTGAGACTGTGGAAGAAACAGACTGTGAGACGATGGTGGAAGAAAATGCATCTGGAACAGCCACCAGCGATATTGAAGCAGCCAAGGAGCAGCTTGAATTGGAAATGGCAGACAGACAGAGGCTGTTGATCTTAATGATAACCAAGGACAAAGACAGATACTCCAAGAAATAGGCTGCTTTGAAGTGCCAGCAGCCTTTGCAACCAGCCCAGGGAGATACAACAAAGCAGGTGCAGTCTTGCGCTCCTTCTCAGCCAGGCAGAAGAGGTGGAAAATTTCAAATGCAGCTGACTCACATCAAAGGGCTGCTCTGACAGCAGCCTGGCAGCCACTGACAGTCAACTAGCAGGAGAAGATCAATGCTGACCAATGAGCGCAAGAAGACATTTATCTACTGAATTTTGGATTCCAAAATCAAAGCAGTCTGACGCTCCGTGAACATCAAAGAATGCATTACTGAGTGATAGAAGCTTCATTGACACCAGAGGATACACTACAGAAAGCTAGATGTATGAAAGAGCCAGAAGGGAAATTGGTACCAGACTCCTACTAGGATTCCATGGTTGGATCTCAAGCCAGCGGTGTCATTGGAAAAAATGGCAGCTGCAGGGAGAAAAATGGGTCCGTTGTCTGATGAGCCAGTTCGTTTCAGGAGTCCTACTGTACCCAGTACAGAACGGAGGTTAGCAGAGCAGGAAATTCAGGTACAGACATTAGCTGTTACTTGTAATAAAACAAAGAATGTACTTGCAGGACCATGCTCTGGTGAAGAAGAGTCAGAGAAGGAAGAGACAAACTTCCAGTTAGGCTCTGAGAAATGGCAGGCAGCTCAAACAGAGAGGGATTGTATGGATACTGAGGCCAGTGAAAAGCACATGCTGATGCAGACTGAAATAACAGATGGAGCATGACTCCCCCCCCCCAAAAAAAAAACTTGTTGAGGGGCATACTATTTCACATGCAGTGTCTTCCTGAAAGACTATACCTGAGGCAACAGGCTGTCAGGAGGAAAAGAGGGATTCCAGGCTACACATTACTAGTAACAGGGGTATAGAGGGGAGCCCTCAACCTCTTGATGTGAATACTGAAAGTCTCTCAATGTCTGGGTAGGGGCAGCCCTTGCACCAGGGGTCTGCAGAGGTTTTCAACAATGATTCCAGACAGCATAATCCAGAACATTCAGAGTCTGAGGAGGAGGGTGAGGAGACCTCCAGTCAGCACTCTGCAACGATGTTGTGGGCCTAAATTCATTGCCTCAGAGATTTGCACCTTAATCCACATCTCTGGGGAGGACAATTTTTTGATGTCAGTTTTAAGTGCCCTCCAGAGCCTGGATCACTTTTGGATTAAATATAACCAGGTGATAGTCTCTCCCCTTTGGGTTCCCTTCATGGTGATTCCTCTCCAAAGCACATGGCGAAGAATGTAACAGCAATGTTCTGAAATGAGGGGATCAACAGGGGGATATACATTACTGACTACACAAATGCTGTGACATTCCTTAAGGCCCACTAGAAGCAATCACTGATTTAAAGCATCTATAGACTGGGGGTTGGAGATTTCAAGTGAAACTCTGTCAGAATTGGGGTGCTGTTTTGCATCTCCCAAATAACTTTTCATGGGCCAGGACAGTGGTGTTTCCTTCTATTCTAGACAAACTAAGGCATGTTACAAGTACATTGATAGGTCTCACCTTTCCAGCACATGTGACTGTTTACGATGTGAATTGTGTGGGGAATTGGAGCCTATGAACATGACCCATAGAAGCTGGTTTCAGTTTGCCCTTAGTTAAGGGGCATATTTTCCAAAATTGCCCCTTGGCTGCACATCATTGGAAGGATGGCTTTAACCAAGATAACCTGGTTCAGAAAGCCCAGAGAGATGGCCCAGCTCAGCAACCTGCATGCACTTACTGCTCCATCTGCAGCTTCTAAGACTAGCCTGATTCACCCCCCCCCCACCCCAACTGATGGTAAGGACCAGCAAGACACTTTGAGCCCTTGTTCTACCACAGGTCAGGAGCCCACTTCCTGCAAGCTAAGATCTGACCATGGGTGATGAAATTGTTCCGGCTGAGGTGACAGAGGAGGACCACAATTAGCCAGAACCTTCTGTTAAGATCTTTGAACCTGAACAAGTTGGACCATCAGTTGAGGGGGATGCTAAAGTCCCCCCAAACAAGGCCTCAATCATGCTCCTTTATCACTGGAGGGCACAGCAGAAACTATCAGAAGTTCCGAATTGGCCAAGGCAGTCAAAGAGCTTCCTGATTTGCTCTGACAAATACATACAACATACTTCAAGTCAAAAAGAACTGGGGGGTGGGTCACGTGATGTGCTGAGACGAGTCGGACGTCCTCCTTGCCACTCCTAGGCCCGAGCTACTAAATTTAACGTTTATTTCCTCGGGGGTCCACTTCTCTTGGTCACTTTTCATTTTAGAGGGGCTGTGAACGCTAGCGATCAGGAGTTGGAGCAACAGCCGAGCACTAATTGCCCGGGGATACCGACGTGAGGTTCCGTTAGGGTGTGCTGCAGTTGGAAGCCGCAAGCCGCGGCTGATCGTACAGATGGAGCCCGAAGCAATTGAGCCCCTAGTGGCAAGATCTCCCGCAACCAAAAGACCCAAGTCTCAGTCCCCTACTCACGCAGAATTAGAAGAAGATATAGATAGAGGAGGGGTGACGGGTCAGTCGAATGAGGACCTACAAGAAATAAAAAAATTACTGCAAGCTCTGGTAGTGGACTTTGCCACAGTTAAACCGGCACTGCAGTCCCTGGCTCAGCGTATGGGGGATGCAGAGGCCAAGATTGCATCGCAGGAAAGGAAGTGCTATCTATGGAGCAAGAGCTGATTGTGGCCAAGAAACAAATTAAAAATTGAATCTCGGATTGATGACCAGGAGGCAAGAAGCAAGAAATAATTTGGTACTGGCTGGGTTGCCTGAAAGGTCTGAGGGGTGGACTGTGTTTCATTCATACAGGATTTACTATTAAAGCTTTTGGGTCAGACACCATATGGAGAAACATATAATCTAGAAAGAGCCCATCGCCCTGAGGGAAGTTCCTCCGCCGGGAGCGAGGCCCAGAGTGATCATCATGAGGTTCCTTAATTTCAAAGAGAAGATGCACGTTCTGTGGAAGGCCAGACAGATCAAACCTCTCCAGTGGAATGGCGCAACCCTTTGGATGTTCCAGGATCAAACCCCTTCAATTCGAGAGAAGCAGAAGGAATATGTGGAAATTAAGAAGAAGCTGTATTTAGCCGGAATTAAATTTCGCATACAGTATCCAACAACATTGGTGGTGAGGCTGCAATCCGGGGAAAAGCGGTATTTGACCGCGAGGGATGCACTGGAAAGCCTACGTATGGAACTTCCTAATTTATTTAAACCTCCGACTTGAGGTGGACTGCCTGGATGGAGCTAGGTTATGTGGACTTCTCTGCAGTTTGACAAGGACTTTATACAACTGAGCTGAATTGTTATTTTATGCTAGTTAGGGCTATATTGCCTACCTCTTCCTTCTTCCCTCTTTTTCTTTTTTGGGTGGTATCCTTTGGGATTACATTTTGGGTTCTCGATCTGTGTGGGCTTGATCGAGAGAATTCGAGGGAGGTGGGGGGGTTTGGTTTGGGGGTTGTGGTCCTCAGAGTTTAGCTCAAAGGGTCGGTGACGCCATTTTTACTGGAGGAAATATGTTAGGAGGGTATTGGTAGATTCCTCCCGTGGGTGGAATTAGCCTGGCTAGGACTAGCTGCCGGTGTGAAGAGATTGGTTTGGGACTCACAACAGGGCACTGCTTGGCTCTGTGTTGTTTTCTTCTTTGAACTGTTAGGGGAATATATGTGAACTGGGAGGGTGTTGGGGGAGATGAGGGGGTTATGGTATAACCAGGAGACGGGTGGTCCTCTCTTGAGATTGGGCTAGGGAGGGCAGGCAGGAGGAAACCACAGGGAAGCTCATCCATGACCGATGAAACTTTAGGAGGGCGATCAAGGATCGGGGCAGAGGAGAGGTGGGATTGGGGCTTGGGAAGAGAGAGAGAGCATTTAAGCTGGGTAGGAGACAAGGCAGAAAGGCAAAGTCAGGGTGGATTGGATCCCATGTTATGATTCAGTGGATGGATAATGGCCCGTATTAATACACTTTCTTGGAATGTTAAAGGGCTTAGAGGTAGACGTAAAAGAATGGTCATTCTAGGCATATCAATTACTTGGGGCGATATAGCTGCTTTGGCAAGAAACACATTTATTGACGGAGGAATTAAGCTGTCTCAAAAACTATGGTGGGCCAGGTGTAAGGGCAGGGTAAGGAAAGGCTGGGGTGGCGATTTTGGTAAGAAACAATTGTCCCTTTAGGATGGAACAGGGTTGTTAAGGAAGATGGTAGGGGATATATGTGTCTGGGGTTTTAGCTGGCAAGGCAATTCTTTTGCCTCTATTTATGGTCCCACCCCTCTTCCGCAGATTTTTGCCTCTATAGAAAGCGACATTACAGCCTTGCCTACAGAGCTTCTTATTTTGGCTGGGGACTGGAATGTGTGTACCAGTAATGGGAGGATAAGATTCCTCCATCTGGTAAACCTTAACCAAAGCACAGGTTGCCTTGAACAAGATGGTGGAAGCGACAGCTCTGGTGGATCCGTGCAGGACCCATTCTATGAAGGGCAGCTCTATCACCTTTATTCTGGGGCTCACAAGTCCCAGTCAGATTGACTTCTTTCTGGTCAGTAGTGCGGTCCTCAGGGAAGTGAAGGAACGACGACTGAGACCAGGGTTCTCTCGGATCATTCCCCATCTTGCTGCTGTGGGAACCAGCCCTGCTCCTCCCAAGTCAGTCAGGTGGAGATTGAATGATTTCCTGCTAGCAGAACCTAAGGTTCAAGAAGAGCTTGACGAGCATTTGAAGGGATTCATTTCAGTCTCAGTTACCATCTTTACAAGACCAAAAGCTGGCATGGCCGACATGTAAGGTATTATGTAGGGGCAGTTCAGACTTTAGCAGCTAGAAGGAATAGACTGAGGAAGGCCAAGGAGGAATTTATTCTGGGGGCGATAGCTTCGTTATCTCCCTTGGAGGGGTCCTCAGAGGAAATTGATAGAGAACTTAAATCCCTAAGGGGGGAATGGGAGGATATTAGATATGGTAAGGTAGAACTTTGGTTGGATAGGATGCAGGCTAAATATCTCCTTCAGGGGGAAGCCCAGGGTCGTTTGCTAGCGGCTAGGATTAGGGAATGGGAAGCTAGTAGAACTATTACTTCGATTTGGTATGAGGGGCAGTTGATAGTAGATCCTCAAAGAATAGCAGAGGCATTTGCATCCTATTTCACTGGTATATATGGATTGGGAAATGCAGTAGGAGAAGTGGAAGTGAATGCTTTTCTTGAGAGATTATCCCTCCCAGTTCTGGATGAAGTACAGGCTAGTAAGATTGCGGCTCCCATTACGGAAGCTGAGATACGGAGTGGTGCAGTCTTTGCCGATGGGCAGGACTCCGGACCAGATGGTCTTCTGGCAGTTCTACCAAGCACATATTAGGAGGATACTTCCTCTGTTACTAGACTTTTATAATACCATTATCGAGAGGGTTGCCCACCGCCCTATACCAAGCATTTATTTCCCTCATTCCCAAGCCAGATAAACCTAGGGATAGGGTTGATAGCTATAGACCTATAGCTTTAATGAACCAGGATATTAAGATTTTAACAAGAATTTTGTCTAATAGAATACTGAGTATTGCGCCATTTCTGATCAGTGAGGAGCAGGTGGGATTTATGCCGGGAGGGCTCAGGATGCTCATAGGAAGCTGCACCATATAATTGCCCATGCATCGGATTCCCAGTTACCCTTAGCTCTAATATCATTGGGCCTTGAAAAGGCGTTTGATAGGGTTTCTCATGATTTTTGTTCGCCACAATGCGGAAGATGGGTTTTCCGGAGGGCTTGGCAAGGGTATTGAACATCTCTACGCTGCCCCTACAGCTAGGGTCTTATGCAATGGGTACAGTTCACAAGAAGTGTTATTGAAGAATGGGACTAGACAGGGATGCCCCTATCACCAATACTATTTAATATCTATCTAGAACCCTGTTGAGAGCCCTTAAGGAGGACAAACTTATCAAAGGGTAAGGATAGGGGAGGAACTTAAGTTTACAGTGTTCAGATGATATCTTGTTACACTTAGAGGACCCAGCTGGTAGCTTTGAGAGAGCACGAGATCTGATCAGCGCTTTCAGTGGTGTCAAATTATAAACTGAATTTAACTAAAACTCAAGTTCTCCCTTGACCCCACATGTATTCAGGGCGGATTTTGCTCACTTTTGCCTCCAGTGGAGGCGGATGAGATAAAATATTTGGGTATCCGGTCACGGCAAATAGTGAAAGAGGGCTGACACTAACATGGAGGGGTGATATCGACTATAAAGGAGACATATTGAGATGGAACAAGCTCCCTTTGAATTTTACAGCTAGACTCGGCCTTATTAAAATGAATATGTTGCCCAGGCTTCTATACCCACTATATATTGCCCGTATGACATACCTACTACTTGGTTCAAGGTTATTAGAAGCTTCTCTCGGACTTCTTATGGAATTCTAAGCCACCTAGAAAGAAATATGATTCACTGCACGCCCCAGCTGAGCGTTGAGGTCAAGCTGCCCGATCTTTTGTATATTATATGTGGCAGGGCAATTGGGTTGCATGCTTCGTTGGGCTAGGGAGACTGTAGGTGAAACCTACACCCCAACATGGTTGCAAATCGAGAGGCAGATTTTAAGAGAGCGTGATTTCTCGCCTGAGGCATTAATATATGCCAACTTGGTAAGGGTGTTTAGCAAAGAAGGTGGGAGCCCGATTGGGAAGTCACTGAGGGCGTGGTGGTCCTTTCTCTCTCCAGCACAAAGGAAATTGCAGTTGAAATCCTGGGACCAACCATTGGTTGGTAACCCCACATTTGAAATTGGGGGGCGGATGATAAGCAATCGTTAGGCCTTCCAGGTGAGGGGTTTAAGGGTGAGGGATCTTGTTCAGGGTGTAGGGTTGTTATCCCTGCCTCCATGGAGGGTTGCCCTTTTCAAAAATTGCAACTGATTCGTTGTTGGAGTCAGTGGTGAGAAGATAGAGGGTTCTCAGATGGGTCATTTACATGGGACCTCTTGGACGCAGTAACCCAAAGGCAAACGCCCTCTCTCAGATTTATAGGACGTTGTTGGAGTTTGTTAGTCCACTCCTGCCCACTCAGGTGGCATATTGGGACAAGGTTATGGCTCCCAAGCATCTTGTCTGGGATTCAATTTGGAAAGGCCTTAGGTACATACCAATTCCTAAGTTTAAAACCATGCAATATTTTATTGTGTCTGACCTCTATTTTACCTCGTCGAAACTTTGTGACAGAAAGCTTAGGCAGACGGACCACTGTTTTAGATGCGGGATGGGAATTGGGGATTTACTTCATGTGATGTGGGAGTGTTGTAAAATTTCCCCCCTGTGGTTCGAAATTAGGCAGCGTATGGACTCGCTGATGAATTATTCGGAGTTCATCACCCCAGAGGTGTGTGTTCTGGGTGATTTTTCAAAAGTCCCTGGGATCCTAGCCAAATTTCATTTGGCTCTGATGACGGCATTGGTTAAAGTCTTTTCTAGTCTGGCACTGGAAAGATGACCAGGAGTACTCTTATGGCCAGTGGGGGTGGGACCTGTTGGTCATATTGGGTAGGATAAAGAGACAGCTCTGGAGTGAGGAGAATAAACAGTTATATGCCAAGAGGTGGGCAACTCTGGAAGCGATCTATTCATCATAGAGATCATTTTAGGTTCATCTGTCATCCTCGGTGTAGTAAGGGCTTGTTTTTTTCTTTTATCTCTGGTAAAGAGATAGGGTTAATTAATATTTGGTTCATGTGAGGGGGTAAAGTGGTCATTATTTAGATTTTTTGGGATCCTAGTAAGGGTTTTGGAGGAACCAGAATGTATGCCTTTCAGAGATTAAATGGGATGGGCTCTCTCTCTCTCTCTTTAGGGGATATAGTAGGACTCCACCTCTGATCTAACTCTAGGTGCCCTCTTTTTCTTTCTTTTTTGGATACGCACCTTTGGTTTGGTGCTCTGAGATAATATAGGAGTAGCACGTTGGCCTAGACTCCTGTTTGGATTCCCTTTTCTTTCTTGCTTTTCCCCTTTCTTTTCTTTTCTTTACTCTCCCTTTTTTCTATATATATGTGTGAGGGAAATGTTTTGGTTTACTTATTTAGTCTACATCTACGGATAGTATAGTATTTTGGCAATGTGGATTGTAGATGTCTATACAGGGGTCATTATTGATATATTTGCTGCTCAGGGATGGACTCCTGCTGGGTATGTATATATATGGGATTGTAAATAGTTCATACAGCCAGTTTTGGGCTGTATCCTGGGTTCCAGGTGCTTGTTTTGTTTTTTCTTTTTGTTGTAATGGATGTCCTGTATTAATCAAATCTAATAAACAGTTGTTGAACAAAAAAAAAAAGAACTGAGGGGATTCTGACACTGGGAATTTAGACTCAGATGCGTCCTCTGATCTATCTTCACAATCCTTGCCCCTTCTCTTCCAGAACATTCAATGAATAGATGCAGATGGAGAAGGCAGAAAAAAAGCCCAGAACAAAAAGGGAAGATTACCTGGTGATGGATTATGATTTTCCTATTACTTTTTCCCTTTAGCTATAATACAGTTTACCATTGTTTCCTTTAATGTGTGTAGTCTCAAGAACCCCCCACAAAAAGGAAGACTGTCTTTTCCTTTTTCTAGGAGGTGGATTTTGATATAATGTATGTCCTGGAAATCTGTATGTCTCCATTGAGTGGTTTAAATCAAGCAAGTGAAGATTAGGTAAGGGGGCTCTCATTCTAGTCAGCTGGGGAGGAGAAGGCCAATGGGCCGGGTATTTTATTTAAAGTGGTAAAGTTCAAGATTGATAAACTGGACACTTTTGATGTGAAGGGCTGCAAGATGGCAGCATGAAGAGAGAGCTCCATTACTCACCTGCCTTTCTTCATCTAGATTTCTGTAAAATACCCCTGTTTTAACTTTCTGGCTAATTGTGGTGCAACTGGAACATCCTCTGATTAGTCTACGGGCAGTTTGAACTGATTTACTGATGATTTTACCTTTGGCGGACTGTGTGCGTCATCCAGGCTCTGATCAGGGGAGATATAGGCCATGGATTCCTTGGAGATGGTGGTAAACAAGGAGGATCTATCAGGTATTAAAGCTATGCTCCAAACTTTAGTTCAGGATATACCAGTTACTAAAGCTTTGGTGTCCCAGTTGGAGTCTAGAGTGGAGGAGATGGAGCAGTGCATAGCTGGTGTGGAGCTGTAAATTATGCAAGTGGACTCCGCGTCGGCCTGGCAGCATAACAGACTGGCAGTGTTGGAAGAGCAAGTTAAGCAGCTGTCTCTTAAAGTTGATGACCTTGAAAATCGAGGTCGTCGGAATAATCTTTGAATTATAGGCTTGCCAGAAGGAACCGAAGGGGATAATCTCTACCAGTTTTTGCTGGCATTTTTCCCCTCGGGTCCTGAATCATGCTTGGGAGGCACCGCTAGAGAGAGAGTGGGCGCATTGCTCCCTTGATCCGTGACCTGCTATGGGATCCCCTCTGAGATCGATTCTTGTCTATTTCTTAAGGTTCTCAGTAAAGGAATTTATTCTTCATTTAGCCAGGCAGCGGGGACCCCTGAAGTGGAACGCCTACTCCATCTTCATGCTCCAGGATTACTTTAAGCTTGTGGCTGATGAGCAGAAATCCTTTTCATCAGTCAAAAGAGAGCTGTCAGCAATAAAAACAAATCTTTCATTTAAACTACTGACTGTTTCAAAAGTGTGGTGGTGGACAAGTGGCATAAATTTACGACCCCACAAGCTGCAGTGGACTTTGTCAGCTCTGTGAAGATGGTTTCTCCCTCTAGTCAATGGCATGTAGACCCCCCATTATCTCAGGGCTTGCAGGATCGTTCTTTACACTAGCCCACTAATTCTGGGTCGATGAAAGATCCAGCTCCACCTACTGGTGTTAGCAAAGGATTTTCTATAGCTGGGGCACAACTGATGGGACGGGGGTCAGGGGGCTTATTCTAAAAGGCAGTGGGAGCACCAGCAGGCAGCGCAAGTGAGTCAGCTGCAAAATGCAGAACGAGATGCCATACGTTTAGCTTCTGAATCTTGTCCTTCAGTATCGGCTGTGGAGCGCTCAGCTACCCGGGACCCCAAGCAGCCTAGATTGTCTCCAGACCCCCTGCTCCCCTCTAAGGATCATCCCGATATAGAGTGGCTGACTATGAGGCCGAAGAATTAATTGAAGCTTCTCAGGCTACTCCGGTCCATGATTCTGCATCGATTCAGCCTGAGGTTTGTCATGCATCGAACCGGGTAGCTGCTTCGAGCCAAGAAGATTTGCCGCACTCTGTGCCTGCTTTTAGATATCTGCTGGCTATCCCCTTTACTTGAGAATGGGGGGATTGTTTTCAAAATGGTTTTGGCAGGTAACTGAGGTTGTGTGGACCCTTATTGGTAATTCTCTTTGTTTTTATACCCCTGGTTTGTGCTGAACTTTACATGGGAGTATTCTGGGAGACTGTGCTTTGGGCATCGACAGACTTTGGTGTTCCTGGCCAGAACTGTTATTGCCAGAATATTATGAGGAGGAGGCAAATTTTCCTTTTGACTTTATGTGGGATATGGTTATGATGAGCCCAATTATGAGGCCCTTTGTTTATGATCTGTAGTGCACTTTTCAATGAGGTAGCCATATTGTAATAATTTTCTTTTCTGATGTTGGGGGGATTTATTTCTTCTAACAGGGTGATGGTTATTCCTCTGCCCCTCAGTGTTGTTTCAGGGGCCCTCTAATTCTTTTGGGGCTTTAGACTGGTGAGGGGTAGTTGTCTTGCCTCCTTTTGCAGGGCAAGTGGGAAAGGAGCTGAGCTTCATGGGCAGTTGGCATGTTAGCTCTGCCCCTCTGCTTACTGGCTGGTGCATGGGTGGACATGTGAGGGGTCCTACTGGCCCTGGAGAATCCACCCCTGGCTTATTTTTGGGGGTTGAAAGGGTTAGGGGAAGAGGGTTGGAAGGATCAATGGTATGGTGGCTGGGCTGGGTCCTAGGATCTATACACTCCTTGAATATGGGTCTGTCTCTGAGCCATTATGTGGTTTTAGGTGGTTGGGGAGGTACAGAGAGGAGTCTGGGTTCACAAATATTGTTCTGGTTGAGTGGGGCTGTTACTGGGGGTGTTTATTCTTTCAGGGGTACTCTGGACTGCTGTTTAGTTATGGTTCTATTGTTGTTGTCCCTGATTTGTACTTGGGGATAGTTTTAATATGTGGGAGGAATGGTGCGGGGGAGGGGTGCTTGGGCTGTTTACAGTTTATGGTTTTTGTGGGGTTGTTCATAGATACATAGATACATAGATACATAGACAGTGTCGGCAGATAAGGGCCTATGGCCCACCTAGTCTGCCCATTTGAGCTTGTAAGTTCAGTTTGTTTTCCTAGAAGTCTGTTTCCCCTTACCCCTGCCCTCTAGAATTCTTTTATGTCTATCCCATGCATTCTTAAATCCTTGATTGTTTCAGCCCCCACCACTTCCCTCTGGCAGGGTGTCCCTTTCCACCACCCGTTCTGTGAAGAAATTCTTTCTCATGTTTCCTCTGAATCGTCCTCCTCCAACTTCATCCCATGCCCTCTAGTCCTGGAACATCTTTTTCACTTAAAATAGTGTTTGCCTGCACCCTGTTCCTCCCTGTAAGATACTTGTATGTCTCTATCATATCCTCTCTCCCTCCTCTCCTCCAGGAGTACATGTTCAGTTCCTTCAACCTGTCTTCATAGGACTTGTGATGCAACCATGCACCATCTTTGTTGCCCTCCTCTGAACCTTCTTCTACCCTGTCTATGTCCTTATGTAGGTATGGTCTCCAGAACTGTACACTGTACCCAGGTGGGCCCTCACTAGTGTCTTGTGATAGCTGGAATTATGACCTCCTTTTCCTGCTGGTGATGCCCTGCCTATACATCCCAGCATCCTATTGCTTTACCTGATGCCTTGTCACACTGTTTCCCTACCTTGAGGTCATCAGAGATGACAACACCAAGATCCTTTCCTGCTTGGTGCATGCTATATCCTCACCCCCAACTGATATATTGTGCCAGGGCTTTTGTGCCCCATATGCATTATCTTGCACTTCTTTGCATTGAATTTCAACTGCCAAACCCTTGACCATTCTTAAGTTTCTGCAGGTCCCTTCTCATTCTGTCTACACCCTCTGGTGTGTCTACTCTATTACAGAGCTTTGTGTCATCAGCGAACAGTGAAATTCTGCCTTCTAGATCCTGTGCAATGTCACTGATGAAGATGTTGAATAGGACCGGTCCCAGCACTGATCCCTGTGGTACCCCACTGGTTACTCTTCCCTCTGTGGAGTGACAGACATTTACCACCACCCTCTGAGTCCTGCCACCCAGCCAGTTACCTACCCACCACACTACTGTCCTGCCCACACCCATATTCCCCAGTTTGTGTAATAGTCTTCTATGTGGCACAGTGTCAAAGGCCTTGCTGAAGTCCAGATAGGCCATGTCCACTGCCCTCCCCTGATCCACCTCCCAGTCACCCAGTCAAAAATTCAATGAGGTTGGTCTGACATGACCTCCCCTGGTGAAAACCGTGCTGCCTTTGGGTCCTGTAGTCCATTGACAACCAGATGTTCCACCAATCTCTCCTTCAGTAGTGCTTCCATGATCTTTCCCACTACTGAGGTGAGGCTGACTGGTCTGTAGTTCCTTCTTCCTCTTTGTTCCCACTTTTGTATAAGGGGACTACATCTGCTGTCCTCCAGTCTTTGGGTACCTCCCTGTTTCCAGTGATTGGCTGAACAGGATAGCCAGAGGTTCAGCCACCACCTCTCTAGTTCTTAAGGACCCAGGGTGCACCCATCTGGCCTCATTGCTTTATCAGCTTTTATTACTTCCAGTTCCTTCAGGACCCTTTCTTGTGTAAAGGGACTTGTGTCCATTTGCACCATTCTCACCCTTGTACTCCCTTCAGACCCTTACCCCCCCTCTTCCTTAGTAAAGACTGAGCAGAAATACCTGTTCAATATGTCAGCTTTATTGTTGTCATCCTCCACGACTCCATCCTCCCCTTCAGTCTCACTATCCTCCTTTGTCTTTCTTTTTCACTTATGTACCTGTAAAAGGTTTTGTCCCTTTACCCACTGATTTTGCAATGGTGTTCTCTGTCTGAGCTTTGTCTTCCCTTACTGACTTCCCTGCCTCCCTTTGTTTCTCCTGGTACTTCTCCCAACCCCTTCTGCCTGTGTCTTTTTGTTTGCCTGAATGCACTTTTGGCTTTCACTTTCTTTGCTACCTCTTTGGAAAACCATAATGGTCTCCTCTTCCTTTTCCTCTTGCTAACCTGCTTAATGCATAATTCTGTTGTTCTTATAATCCCCATTTTAAATACTGCCCACTGTTCCTCAACCCCTGATTCCTGTCCCATTCCCCTTAATGCCTCTTTCAAGTATCTCCCCATTTTCTCAAAGTCTGCCCCCCTAAAATCCAGGATACGTGTTTTTGTGTGGTTTGGTTCTGCTCTTTCTGTGATTTCAAACCACAATGACTGGTGGTCACTGTTACCCAGGTGCTCCCCCACTGTTACCCCCATCACACTGTCCCTGTTTTTGAGCACAAGGTCCAGTATTGCCTTCTGCCGAGTTGGTTCCATGACCAGTTGCTTGAGGAAGGCACCCTGAAGGGAGTCCAGGATAAATCTGCTCCTAGTTGATGCTGCTGCTCCAGTCTACGTCTGGTATATTGAAGTCTCCAACCAGTACTACCTCACCCTTGTCTGCCATCCTTTGGATGGCTAGCATCAGCTCCCTATCTGTTTCTTCCTCCTGGGCTGGTGGTCTATAGACCACACCGTGGGATGCTGGCCCCATTTTCCTTCAGCTTAACCCACAGTATCTCTCTCCCCATTTTGTTCCTCCTGGATCTGTGTGGCCCTTATGTCATTTTTCACATACAGTGCCACTCCTCCTCCCTTCCTGCCTGCTCTGTCTCTTCTGAATATGTTGTAGCCAGGTATGGCCATCTCCCAGTCATGGTTATCATTACACCAGGTTTCAGTGATGGCCACAATGTCCAGGTCTGACTGTACCATGACAGCCTCCAGATCTTCCATCTTGTTGCTAAGGCTCCTGGCATTTGCACACATGGATTTCCATGATTTGACCTCCCTAGACTGCTTCACTGTTCTACTCCAGCCCCTTTCTTGGTTGCCATTTATCCCTGGTTCTCCTTGCTGTTTGCCCTTCTGCTGAATTTTGCCCCTATTCTGCTTATCCACCTTTTGGACACTAATCTCCATCTTTTGCACACTGATTTGCAGAGATAGCAACTCCTCTGGTTCACTGGTTCCACTACTAGCTGTGGGGGGTGAGCAAGTAGGTACCGTCCTTGCTGGCCTGCCACCCCCCTTTGCTAGTTTAAATGCTTGTCAATGTAGCATTTAAACTTATCATTGAGTGCTTGGATTCCCCCTCCAGGATGGATGCAGGCCATCAGGCTTGAACAAACCTCCATCCCTCCAGGTGGGTCCCCAGTCACCAATGAATCCAAACCCTTCCTCACAGCACCAGTTCTTCAACCATGAGTTAAAGTTCCTGGTGCATGCACTCCCATGCTCTCCCTTGCCTCTCACAGGTAGTACTTCTGAGAAAGTGACAGAAGTAGCTACTTGCTTGAGACCCCTCCCCAGTTTCCTAAACTCTTCCTGAACTTCCTTTGGCTCCCCATTTGCCAAGTCATTAGTACCTAGGTGGATAATGACATCCAGCTCACCCTCCTGTCTTGCCTTCCCAGTGATCCCCAGTATCTTCCTTCCATCCCTCCATGCCGTGGCACCTGGTAGGCACCTGTTCTATTTGTATTGGGGGATTGTTTGTTGGGAAACTTTGGATTTTACTGGGACATCCACCTACAAGTTTGCTGTTCATTTTGCTGTTTTTTCAAGCTTACTTCATTATGTTTGGTCGTTCTTTTTTACTATGGTACAGATGACTTTACTTTACTGGAATGTTCAGAGTCTTAACATTCCCATGAAACGGAAAAAGGTTTATTAGTTTCTGAGATCCTCTGGAGATGATCTCATATTTTTGCAAGAAACCCACCTCCTAAAGGTTGGACTTGGTGTCCCACCTCGGGATGGAGATCTCGAATAGGGAGGTGGATCCTGTTGGATAGTCGGACCATCACGCCCTGAGGTTTAGTTTCGCGACCCCCCGAATTGGGCCTGCCCCTAAGGAAATGGTACAGTACTGTCCTTCAAGACAGGTGACACCTGAAGGCCTTATGACAGTACTGGACCTTTTGGGTACTCCCTTAGATAATGGTGACCCAGGGTCTCTGGTGCTGGCTTATAACAGGGCAGTAGCTGAGGCCCTGGATGCTGCTGCTCCAGTTTGTATTCATCCTCTGACCTTGCGTCCTGGTGCCCCATGGTTTGGTGGGTCACTAAGGGAATTGAAGAAGCAGGGGCAAAGGCTGGAGAGACATTGGTGGAAAACTCACCTGGAGATGGACAGACTTAGGTTGTTGGACCATTATGAGGACTACCAATCAGCAATTTCCCATAAGAAGGCAGAATTCCTGTCCAGGGAAATTGCTGCAGCAAGAAACAGACCAGCCCAGCTCTTCCAGACTGTGGAAAGACTGTGCAATCCAGTCTGTCTATGGGCTTGGAGGAGCATTGTCACAGGAACAGTGTGAGGAGTTTGCTCAGTTTTTCGCTGATGAGGTGTCCACCATCAGGACAGAGATCAGCCAATGTTTTCCTGTGGGTTTTTGTCGTGGCCTACTGAGTGGTACTAACACCCAACTGACCTGGTCTGCCTTCAGCCAACCAGTAGTCATGGATATAGTGAGGATCATCCAGACTCTGCGATCAACTTGCTGTAGTTTGGACCCGGGACCAATGCGCCTTCTTGTAGGGTGTGTTGAGGTTATTGGCCCAGTCCTAGCTCGAATAGTCGGGGTTTCCTTGTAGAAAGGGATCTATCCAGATCCCTTAAAAGAAGCAGTGGTTAGGCCACTGCTGAAAAAGTGCTCCCTGGACCCAGACTGCCCTGCCAACTACAGACCGGTCTCTAGCAGGGTTCGACAAATCCCATAGCCCGACATCCAGGACTACCAGATTTCAGGCAAGGACAAGCAGTTGATGACAGGGGTACTTGTCCATGGCCAAGTACTGCTTTAAAAAGCAAAAAAAAAAAAGATTTTCTGCTGCAGTGCCAGGTTCCTCCACTAAAGTGCTCACTGGCAATGTGGAAGTCTGGCCGTCATGTGACACGCACAGCTACATGATCTTCAGTGCAGCATGGCGGGAGGGGGAGAGCGAGCAGCACTGAGAGAGTTCCTGCGGGGAACGAGCCATGTCCTAAAGGAGACTTGAAGTGGAGACAGTCATCGGACTGGCAGATGTCCCATCTAGTCAATGAAGATCGGGCTGTTCTGGTAAGGGACCCATTCTCTACCATTGGCAGCACTGATATGACTTGGCTGGGATAATTGGAGGCATGCTCTCACCTGATTTAGAGTAGAAGGGTCTTGCGTGCATCTGAAATGGTCGTGCGAGGGGCTCAGTGTTTCGTTTTTGTTAGGAGCTTGTTTGGAGTCAGGGACCATGGAATTCACTGCCAGACACACCTGCTGTTGCTTTTGCCTGGGCTGCCAATAATAAAATATAAATTTTGGAGATGCTGATGCAAAAAAGGGGATATCGGGGAATTGACACAATGAGGGAGGGCGAGTGGTGTTGGGGAGCCGGGAAGGGGAATGGCGGGAAGCACTGCAGCCAGAACCCACAACCATGAGTTGTTCTGAACTGATACAGACTGCAAGACAAGGGTGAATGTTGGATCAGGAGGGAGTGGGACCAGGTGTGTGTCATGCGTGAAATAAGTAATTTGACGAATCGCGATTGTTGCACTAAGGGGAGAAGAACAACTCTGAGGCTGAGAATACATGAGAGGGGTACTTGTTACAAGCTAGGGAGGAGAGTGATGAACAAAAACGGTATAACTAGGCTGTAGCAGTAAAAGTAAAGGGGGAGAAAGAAAGAGCTGAAGTGAAAGTTACCCCTTGAATAGAATAGTGACTCAGAATAAACAAAAGCAGACTAAAGGAAAGGGTAAGAAAGTGAGAAGTGTTGGCCTTTTTGTAAAAGTTTTGTTGCCCTTAAGACTTGTTACAACAAAAACAATCTATGGGGGTGGGGCTGAGGAGTGAAGGAGGGGAACTGCTCAAAGAAAAGAAAACAAGAAGCCTGACTGTGTGTGAGGGCGGCTGTTGGGAGTCTGGGAAATCATGGGGAGAAGTGAAGGAGCAACCCTAAGAAAATAAAAAAAGAGAAGCCTGACTGTGTGCTGTGCGGGCTGCTGGGATAGGAGATTGTGGGCAGTGGCATGGAGGGGGTGACCTGTCCAAAGAAAATAGACTAAGAGAGCCAACTGTTGTGTGTGGGCTTTTGGGAGAGAAGATCATGGGCAAAGGAATGAAAGAGGGCTGACCTGCTTAAAGAAGGGAAGGGGGTAGGCGAGGGAAAGGAGTAGCACACTGAGCCAAAGCTTGTTTCCAGATGCTACCTGTGAGCACAAGGAAGTTAAGTGACTTACTCAGCATCACACAGTATGCACCTAGGCGGCTGTGGGATTCAAACTCAGGTCTCCAGATCTGCAGCTTAAAGCCTTAACCCACTGTGCTATACTGCATCTTATCAAATATGAGAAGCCTAACTGTGTGTGGGCTGTTGTTATGAGAAGAGATCCTGGGGAAAGGGTTCAGAGTGAAGAGGGTTGGGGGTGAGTGGGGGTGACCTGCCCAGTATAACTGTCCTACAGCTGGCTTGTGAAAGGCAAAAAAAAAAAATAATTCAAATAAAAAAAAGAAAGATGCAATAAAAAAAGTCAGATTTGAAACTCCAGATTACTTTATTTTCAGCGAGTGCACAAGTAACAGAAAAATAAGGTTAACCAGATCCATTACTTATTTCATATTCAGACTTTGTATTGTATACAAATTTACTATGCAGAAAAATAAGCAAACAAAGCAAAAAAGGTTCTTCTACTGCTTCTTTGGTTTCACTAACTCATCATAAGGAGAACCGGTTCCATCTAACCTGCCTAGGACAAAAAATTATACATTTTTATACTGTTAACTTATTAGTATTTAGCTATTCCCCCCTAAAGTACATACAACTTGTTTTTCTTTACTTTTAATAATTTTTATTTTAAATAAGCCTTTTTTTAACTGGACTATCAACTCTAGCACAAGGACTACTACTTTTAGTCAAGCCACTTGTCCTGGACAAGCACTGAATTTTAAAATTTGTCGAACCCTGGTCTCTAGCCTACCTTTCATAGGGAAGGTTATTGAGAAGGCTGTGGCTTTGCAGCTGGAAGATCATTTATCTAGCCATAATATCTATGACCCTCTCTAGTCCGGCTTCAGGAAAAGGCATAGCGCCAATACTGCCCTGGTTTGAGTACTTAATGACCTTCTAGTGGCGAGAGATCAGACAGCCTGTTCCATCTTGGTTCTCCTTGATCTCTCAGCACCTTTTGACACTCTGGACCATGGGGTACTGCTAGAATGCCTGTGGTTCTTTTGTGGACTGGAGGGGACAGTTCTTAAATTAGTTTCAATCATCCCTTGAGGGCAGACTGCAGAGGGTGGTGTCAGGAATGTATTCCTCGTCCCCTCGAGGTCTGCCCTGTGGGGTACCACAGGTTTCTATGCTCCCCCCATGTTGTTCGCAGTGTACATGCTAACACTGGGGGACATTATTAGGCAGTACGGGTTGAGTTTTCACTGCTATACAGATGATTCTCAACTGTACATGTCCTTTGTACCCAGCCAGGAATATCAAAAATAATAATAATAAAAAAATGTATTTAATTAAGCGCCTTTCAATGTTTCAAAGTGCTGTACAATATTAGTACAAACAGAACACATATTCAAATACATATAATATAAAATCAGGATAAAACAGGAAATGCCTTTCCCCTTAAAAAAGTTCTTATTGCCTGCTTAAAACTTCCTACCGTTCTGCACTCCCGGAGCTGACGGGGCAGAGAATTCCAGAGGGTAGGTGCCGCAAATCCAAAGGCAAGCGCGCCAGATGACTTTAAGTTAACCCTCGGAATCTCCAGCAACCCCTCGTCAGCCGAGGGAAGCTGTCGCAAAGGGGTGTAAGGAACCAGGAGCTCTTTCTAGTAGTTGGGACCTGATCCATGTAGGGCTTTGTAGGTCAGAAGACCTACTTTAAAGGTGATCCGCCACTGTATTGACAACCAATGCAGAGCGTGCAGCACATGGGTGATATGAGATCTTCTAGAAGTCCCAGTCAACAAACGTGCTGCCGCATTCTGCACTAGCTGCAAGTGGTGGATATCAACCTCAGAAGACCCTAGATAAAGGGAGTTGCAGCAATCAAGGCGCGATGTCACAAAGGCATGGACCAAAACAGGCAGGTCACTGGACGGAACAAGGTGCCTAATCCTGGCAATGTTCCTAAGATGGAAAAAGGCCAGCTTGACGACAGCCAGTACCTGATGTCAAAGAGTCAGACCATCGTCAAGCTCCACTCCCAGGTTACGCACCCGTTCAGAGGTGAGAATCTGGTCCTCCCCCAGGACTAAACTGGAAGGGAGCCCAGTCCTCAGACTCTCTACCCTATGACCCGAGTCCACAATCAAAACCTCAGTCTTTCCTGGGTTCAACTTTAGACCACTGGAATTCATCCAATCTTGGATTTCTGCGAGGCAGTTGCTCAGTACCGAGATAGCACCAATCTGGTCAGGCACAAAATACAGGTAGAACTGGGTATCATCAGCATAGCAGTGAAACCTCAGCTCATACCATCTTACAATGTCTCTGAGGGGTAGCATATATACTGTGAATAACATGGGAGACAGCGCCGAACCCTGAGGTACCCCACAAGGCAGAGAGAAGGCCCTGGATAAAAACAAACCCAAGACCACTCTATGCGTTCTCCCTGTGAGGAAGGATGAAAACCATCTGAGGACTGTACCCGACAGCCCACAGATGAACCTCAGGCATTTGAGCAGAACCCCATGATCCACAGTATCAAAGGCTGATGATAAATCCAGGAGAACCAAGATAGAATGGTGTCTCCAATCTCTCGCCATCAGGAGATCATTGAGCACCCGAACCAGAGCAGCCTCAATACTATACCTCTTACGAAAACCAGATTGGAGAGGTTTGTATAAATTATGGATGGTTAGATGGTTATCCATTTGAGCAGCCACAACTTTCTCAATAACCTTCCTCACGAAAGGGAGGTTAGAGATAGGCCTGTAGTTTGCTAGGTTCTTCGGGTCTAAAGAAGCTTTTTTTCAGAAGGGGGATCATCAACCCCTCCTTCAGGGAGCTAGGAAACTCACCCATATCTAAAGAGCACCGGACAATCCACGCTAAGACCGGGCCAATGATCTCACTACAACCCAAAATCAGGGAAGTAGGGGCTGGGTCTAAACTACAGCATGTGGGACACATCTCCTGGACAATCCTCATAATGTCTACGAAATCCGGTAGGTCAAAGGTACTCCAGGAAACTCCGGACTCTGTGACAGAGCACCGATCAACAGCAACCCCCTTAGAGTGAAGTTGGTGGCACTCCCTCCTGATGTCTTCGACCTTATTCACAAAGAAGTGAGTGATCTTGTCACAATCAGTTTGTGTAAAAAACTCAATGGAGCTGCCAACAGGCTGGGTTGTACAGTCTGTCAACAGTTCTGAAGAGTTAAGCCGGTTGGTTCCATGTGACAGAAAGTTCCCTGGACAGGAATTCTACCTTCTTATGGGAAATTTCTGTTTGGTAGAGTTTATAATGCTCTAGCAAAATATGGTGGTCGGCATCAGCGGCAGTCTTCCTCCAACGACACTCTAACCTATGCCCCAATTTCCGCAACTCTCTCAGAGCCCCATCAAACCACCGGGCTCCAGGGCGACACAGAAGGGGGCGGACTCGGACAGGAGCAATCTGATCAA
Organism: Neoceratodus forsteri; assembly: GCA_016271365.2. Taxonomy (NCBI): domain Eukaryota; kingdom Metazoa; phylum Chordata; order Ceratodontiformes; family Ceratodontidae; genus Neoceratodus; species Neoceratodus forsteri. Next base: position 1,438,498,953 of record CM057459.1, read on the forward strand.
GGGCTGCAGATATGGCCCCATTATAGGCCACTACCAACTGCTCAGGATCAGTGCAAAACTCGTCCAACAACGAGAGGTCAATAACCGCCATCAGGTCTTCAGGGACCACGTCCCGCAAAGGGCGGTACCTGACCAACTCCACAGGGGCTGACCTACCCAGGGGGGCCTCAAAATTGAACCCAACTAAGTAATGATCAGATCAACCGACTGGTTCCACCACTAAATTGGAGGCCTCGATCTCCAGGAGGAAGACCAGGTCAAGAGAGAGTGACCTCCCTTGTGTGTAGCTGAGGCAACAACCTGTGTAAAGCCCAGAGATGTCATCACCTGCAGGAAACGTTGACCAAAAAGCGAAGATTCGTCATCGACCCATGCACTGAAGTCACCCACAACCGTCAGTCTGGGCGACTCCAAAGCCATGTCGGCGGCGAAATCTGCTATTTCCTGCTGGAATAGCTTCTCATCACCTGGTGGACAGTAGATGAGGGCGATCCTGCACCCTACACCAGCTACCACAGTACATTCAAATGACCTGGCCTCCTCAACTGGTACACCAGTTAGGCCCAATTCAGTCTTGAAACACACTGCAACCCCCCCCCCCGCGGTCCAGTCTCGGGCGATGTATAACCGAGTACCCAGTGGGAACAGCGGCCTCTAAGAAAGGGGCTGCATTCCCATCCAACCAGGTCTCAGTAATGCAAACCAGATCTGCCCTAGCAACAAAGTCTGAAATAAGACCAGTCTTGTTGCAGACAGATCTGTCACTGCATAACAGCACCAGAGTTGGACGAGGCTGGCGAGTTGTCCCAACCACTTGCCCTCCTAAACTGGAGGTGCCCTAGGGTATGGGAACCAGAACGGAATCACCACGTTCTAGGTACCATTTCACTCCAGGGTGTCTTCTGGGCCTAACCACCCCTATGGGAGAGCCTCGCTCACTCTGCTGTCTGCAGCCTCCCACCCGCCTCGACCCCCCCACCATGAGCAATCCCCAACACCTGACAGCACTGATAGGTAAGAGCAGGTGGGGGGGAGAAGAAAAGGGGAAGAGGGCATGGAGAGCGGAGAGCAGAGGCAGAATAGCACAGCACGGGGGGGCAAGCAGGCACATCTAGCTGCTCAATATACAACACTGTAAATAATATATAAAACCCCAAAGATCACCACCTATCTTAAACTTCTCTCACACTTACCACAACTAAATAATGATACAGTCTCGATGTTTAACAACTGCCTACAGGACATACAGAACTGGATGAGTGCCAGCTGGCTGAGGTTAAAACCAAAGAAAACCGAGGTGTTGGTGGTGGACCCAGATTTGAGGACGGCCAGGTCATGGACAGGAAAACCATCCAGTTTGCAACTTGGGGATAGCCTTCTCAATGCCTTGAACCAGGTGCATAACCTAGAGGTGGTAATTGACAAAGGTGTGACCCTGATGAATCAGGTGTCAGCCATAGTCAAGTCCTTCTTATACCATCTCAGAAACATCACCAGGGTGAAGAACCTGTTTTCATTTGAGGATCTGTCAACACTGGTCCACGCCTTTGTCACCACTCGGTTGGACTACTGCAATGCCCTTTACCTAGGGCTACCGGGAGTGGATATTCGCTGACTGTAGCTAGTGAAGAACGCGATGGCCAGGTTGTTGACCGGAACCCCAAGATCCAATCACATGACACCTGTGCTGCGTGAATTGCACTGGCTGCCTATAAAATGGTGAATCCCTTTCAAGGTCACATTGCTGACCTATAAAGCCCTACATGAGCTGGGACCCCAATACCTGCAAGACCTCCTATTTCCCTATTGTCCCTCCCACTCACTCCGATCTTCTGATGAGGGATTGCTAGAGGTTCCCAGGGTACACCTGAAGATGTTTGGGGGAAGATCGTTTGCCTTTATGACCCCTACTCTGTGGAACTCTCTACCTTGTCAGATACGTGACAGCCTGACCGTAGAGGGGTTCAAAAGCTCCCTCAAAACATATTTCTTTGGAAAGGCATTTTTAGGAACATAGACCTTGAATTTGTACACTGTTTTAAGGGGATTATTGTATGTATTTTAAGATGTTTATTATTGTCTGCACTTTTATTGCAAAGGGGCTCTGAGCAATGGAAGGGTGTCTTTTTAAAAATAAAATTTTACTTACTCACTTACTAAAGAAGGATGTGCAATGTTTGGAAAGGGGTCATTTTAGTAGGGCCTACTCTAGCTCATTTAGTGCTAAATAATGAGGAGTCATGTTCTTTCGTGGCCATGGAACCAGTATCTAGTCGGGGGACCCGCAGTGATGGTGGCCACTCGAGGTCTTCCGGGAGGGCTTCATTAAGACTGTGGCCCTCGCCCGCCTGTTTTTCTTGACTTTTTCCTCACGGAGGTGGTGACGTGCAATGACGCCAGAGGCCGCCCCGCCTCCCAGAGATTCAGTGTCGGCAGCGTGAGATCTCCCGGCCTCTGCCAGGAGTCCTCAGCACTCTGAGTGCTTCCCTCACCCTCCCTCTGGAGAAGGAGAGCAGTCCCTAGAACGCTCCTTCCTTCTCCCCACAGCCGGCCCTCTGATGACCCGGGTCCGTTTCCAAACCCGGGTTGCCGGCGTCGCAAGCGGAAAACCCACCGCTGCGCCAACGGGCTGGCCATAGACAGTAACATGTTTTAAGGGAGACTGACTTCATGGGTAATTAAACATCAGGCCTCATATCTTGCAACATTGCACACAACAACAGGAACCGAATCCTAGTGCCCCACCCCCCCAGACCTCTATGTTCCTGTCAGTTTAGCAAGTTTTTGGCACTGCCTGGCGGGAACCTTTAAAAGTGAAAAAGCAAAATCCCTATTGTTGGCCCTGGCCCAGCCTTCCCAAGTGTCTAAAGCAGGTCAGGATAATGCATGAGAAATCACATCAGAACAGTGCATGCATGGCAGCAGAGAAGTAAGTAGTTCTAATGCTAATTCACTACCCCCTCCCCACACTTGCTGAAGGCTGCATGCTCATGCACTGCTCCAGAAGGTGAAATCATTCAGCTCATTGCTAGCACTTCAGCCCCAGCAGCGAGCACGCTGGTACAGCAGTGAGAAAAAAAATGAAAGTCCACGACAACCCAGCTCAAACGAAATGCCCATGACCCAGCCACTGCCAGTTGATGCCTGGCACTGACCAGCACCCCCACCCCAACACACACACACAGGTCCAGTACGGTACACCAGGCACAAGCTGACATAAATAATCTATCTCAACAGTCACAGATGCCTGTTACGTTTAGACAAATGCTAGCACTTACATTTTTTCCCAAATTCCAAGGAGTGTGTAGTTGTACTACTTATATCTAGGCACTAGCTGAGTAGCTGGACACGACTGACAGACTTGGACTGGAGTAGTCGGATATATCAGGAGGAACAAGGACACTGAGGAGGACTTTTGTAAAGCTGGCAGCCAGGCAAGGGCAAGGCAGGCATCTCTCTCCAAGGGTGGGCCGGTGGCAGCCGTGGCAGCCGTGGTTCAATTGGTCATCGATGATGAGAGGTCAGTCACTGGGCTGTGGGCTGGCTGGCACTTCTGATGCTGGTGGTGGCACCCTGTGGCAGGTCAGAATGGGTGTTGTTGCCGCTTATGAGTTTTAAGCAGTGGAGGTTCTGCAGAGAGACTAACAGAGTAAACAGATCTAATCTAACAGCTGTAGTGCCGGCCGGCAGCCTGGCAGCCCTATTGGTCTGGGGGGCTGGCGGCTCAGGCTGGCAGGCACACACTAACTTGGCTACCAGTACTGAAGTGGAGAGGTTGAACCAACGATACCTGCTGTAATTAAGAAATTTTTTAAATAAACTATGGAACTTGGCAGGAAGGCAAACAAGGCATACTAGTCACAAAATATGAAACAAAACAAAACAACTGCCAATCACTACCTCTACAGAGCACCACCTGACCACCGACAGCAACTAGAGCACGCTGTGTACTGCAATGTGTTACTTTGTTTCACTGAGTCTCTGAGTCAGCATGTGAGTCACTGTCTGGTCTACTGGTGGTCGTCACCAATCAAAGATAGTGATTGATTATTGACTGGGTCTCTCTCCCACTCCCGACCCCAGAGCTGGAGGACCCCCACCAGAAAAAAGGGAATTTTCCATAGCTTTCATATTTCAGCTCTATGGTGATTAAATAAAAACCAAAAAACATACAGCATAAGAGAATGATGGCGGAATGAATGGGACCCCCCCTAGCTGATGGGGCCCTAGGCCTGGGCCTATTGTGCCTATGCCTTAATCCGGCCCTGCTTGGAGGTCTTCCCTTTGTTTCACGGAATGAGACAGGGGTGTCCTTTGAGCCCACTGCTGTTTTTATTAGCCCTTGAGCCCTTGAACCTAGCCATCTGCCAGCATCCAGGAGTTCGAGGTATTCCGGTGGGAGGTCAGTTCTATGCCACCTTATTTCAATGGGATGATATGCTTTTGATGTTGACAAGGGTGAAATCCTCACTTTCTAAAGCCTGGAAACTGATTGGATCTTTCAGTAAAATATCTGGACTCTGGATTAATTGTGAGAAAATAGAGATTCTGCCTCTTTATGGGGTGGACCCTGGGTGGGTGTGTCTAGGTTCCCACTCGATGAGATGGGCACTGGAAGGGATAGAAATATTTGGGCATACACATTTCTGGCAGCCTCAAGAGCATGTGTTCTCATAACTTGGATGTGGTGGTTGATGACTTGCAGGGGAATTTTCACAGATGGAAACAGTTAGGCCTTTCCCTCCCAGGTAAAATTACCACTATTAAGATGATGGCATTTCCCTGACTTTTTTATAAGCTTAGCAGTCTGCCCTTGCAGGTTCCTTTGTAGAAGTGGGTAGCCATCTGGGAACTAGTGACCATCGAACAGTATGGTTCACAATAAACACAGCAATAGAGTCAAGCCATACAAAGGCAAAAGTACTGGACTTTAGGAGGGCTGACTATGCCAAAATGGGTGAGTGCCTAAGGAATGCACTAGCAAATGGGCAGGAAGGAGGGGTGGAAGAACAATGGGGAATAATAAAAACTGCCATCACAGAGGTAACAAGCCTTTGTGTGAAGTAAATAAACAAAATGAAATGATGTAAGAAACCACTATGGTTCTCAAAGGAAGTGGCAGTGAAGGTTCAAGAGAAAAAGAAAGCATTCAGGAAGTACAAGGAATCACAGAAGGAGCAGGACAGAGAACTGTATCAGTTAAAGCAAAGGAAGCTGGGAAGGCAGTCAGAGCAGCAAAGGCCCAAACCGAGAAAAGATAGCCAACTCAGTTAAGAAGGGGATAAAACCTTTATAGGTACATCAGGGAGCGGAAGGAAGACCAAGGGAGGGATAGTGAGGCTTAATAAAGGGGAGGGAGGGTGGGCAGAGGGTGACTGTGAAAAGGCAGAGATACTAAACAAATATTTTTGCTCAGTATTTACAAAGGAAGAGGGGTAGGTACCTAAAACAAACAGTAGAAACACTCTGGATACAGAAGTTGATACCACCCATTTACAGAAGAAAGAATTTTGAAAGAACTCTTAAAACTGAAGGTGGACAAAGCAATGGGGCCTGATGGGATTCATCCCAGAATTCTAAAAGAACTAAGGGTAGAACTAGTGACACCACTGACTACCCTCTTTAACAAATCATGGGAGGATGGGGTGGTACCCGAGGACTGGAGGAGGGCAGATGTGATTCCCCTTCACAAAAGTGGGAGCAAGGCAGAAGCAGGAAACTACAGACCTGTTAGTTTAACCTCAGTGGTAGGGAAAATGATGGAATCACTTCTGAAGGAAAGAACTGTAGAGTATCTAGAGGCCAGAGGGGCACAGGACCCAAGGCAGCATGGATTCACAGTGGGAAGGTCATGCCAGATGAATCTGATAGATTTCTTTGACTGGGTGATGTGAAGTGTGGGATAACAAGGAGGACGCTTAAGGAGAATGCTAGCGTACGCGCGGTCGTGAACAGTTTAAAACTACATCAAGCTTAAGGAAAATATAACAAAAATTCATCCCCAGAATAATTTCTTTGCCTAAAAAAAAAAATAAACCGTTGGGATGGTTTCTGTAATGCAGACGTGGATCAACAAAATCAAGTGTGAACGAGGAGTGCTTTACATTTTACCCAAAACTGTGTAAACAGGCAAGACAAACATAGGTGACTCTTTTTAAGTATCGGAGCACTCTTCAAATCGAGGAAGACTTGTGCAGAATATGAATATATATTTACATTTTTACTATGCGAACAACAGTCACACCGGTTGCCCCGAATGGAAACCCACACAACTTGGGTCCCGAAAAAGTCCCGACTCCATTGCCGGTTTCACAGACCCAATACTATCACCAAACCAGACTTCTCTTATTTCTTTCTTTCTTTTTTAAATCAAATTGTGTTTGGGATTAAATTTGAATATCCTCGGGGGGGGGGGGGGCAAACCAAAACATATCAGAATAAAAAGCAGCAGAAACGGAGAGGGAAACAAAATGGTGGAATAATTATTCATACAGGTGGCCAGCCTGAGAATATTACCACAAACTTGATAGATTAAGATAAAGTAAATTGAGAATAGAGTGCTGTTGCAACAGACTGATACCATTAAGGAGAATAGAACAGTGGAGAGAATCCCAGCAAGGGAAAATAATAAAAAAAAAAAATTTCATTGTGGATTCTGACATGTTTTTTTAGGTTTGTCCTTTACATTCCTCCCCTTTGAGAAACCAAACTTTCATAATTTTGCTTACAATTGGTTTCCTAGAACTCAAAAAAACAAATAATTCCAGATTTCCATAAAAATGGAAATGGAGCTTTAGCCCACCCTCTCCCAAAGCTCCACTCCGGAGTCCCAAAACAAACAAACATAATTTCTTTTACTATTCTGAATTATTGCGGAACATTACACATTCTTTTCATTTACTCCAGAGTCTAGTTCAGTACTCTTTTCAGCCCCATAACGGGATAAATAGTCAGCATTAGCGTGCATTTTTCCCGATCTATGTTGGATGTCAAATTTATATGGTTGAAGGGCTAAATACCACCGCATAATGTGGGGGTTTTTATCCTTCATCGTATTTATCCAACACAGTGGGTTATGGTCTGTTAAAATTAAGAATGACCTGCCCCACAAATAAAATTTTAAAGCATTTATTGCCCAATGAATGGCTAGGCATTCTTTCTCAATCGTTGAATATTTAGTTTCTCTGAGATGCAACTTTCTACTAATAAATATAACTGGGTGTTCTTCTTCCCCATACATTTGTGATAGGACAGCCCCAATCCCATTATTAGATGCATCTGTTTGTACTAAAGACGGTTTTCGAAAATTAGGACTGTAAAGTATCGGATATGAACAAAGTTTAGCCTTCAGAGTACTGAAAGCTTTTTCACATTGTTCGTTCCAGTAAACCTTTTCGGGCCTATTTTTTTTTGTCAATTCAATTAATGGACTAGCAATTTCTGCAAAGTTAGCTATAAAGCGGCGATAGTAACTGGCTAATCCTAAAAATGACCAGACTTGTTTTTTTTGTTTGGGGCTGTGGACTTTTAGCAATTGCCTCAATTTGGTTTTTTTCAGGTTTCACTTCACCTCGTCCTATTATAAAACCTAAATATCTGGTTTCCTGCATACCTATTGAACATTTTCCTGGGTTTATAGTTAGTCCTGCATTTGCTATTACTGACAAGACATCTTGTAAATGTTTTACATGATCCTCCCAGGTTGTACTAAAAATAATTACATCATCTAAATATGCGGCGCTATACGCTGTACGTGGCTGTAATAATCTATCCATACATCTCTGGAATGTCGCTGGGGCTCCGTGTAACCCAAATGGCATCTTAGTAAATTGAAATAATCCAGCTGGAGTACTAAATGCTGCTTTATCTTGGGATTCTGCATCAAGGGGTATTTGCCAGTACCCCTTGGAAAGATCTAATGTACTAATATACTGAGCATTGCCTAACCTGTCTATAATATCATCGATTCTGGGCATGGGGTACCCATCAAATCTAGATATATTATTTAACTTCCGGAAATCCAGACACACTCTTACTCCCCCTTCCTTTTTGTTTACGACAACCATAGGAAAACTCCATGAACTTTGTGATGGAATAATGACCCCCAATTTCGGCATTTTTCTCAATTCCTTTATCACCTCCTCCCTTAGACTTTCGGGTATCCTATAGGGTTTATGTCTAATAGGTGTATTATTAGTTATTTCTATATGATGTTCAGTTCCCTTCACTACCCCAGGGGTTGTCGTAAATGTTGCTTGGAATTGGAATATTAAGTGTTTTATGTCTTGTTTTTGTTCATCCTTCAGTTTATCGTTAACAATTATATCCTCAATATTATCTTGTTTTTCCAAACGATCATAAGTGAGGTCGAGCTCATTTTTATTTATGTCAGGGTATACAAATAAAGATGGAGTACTTCTTTCATGCCATAATTTCAATAAGTTTGCATGATATATTTTCACTTTTGGTTTTTTTTCAGGGCATATGATTTCATAGTTCACAGGACCCACCTGTCTGTGAACACTATAAGGTCCTTGCCACTTCATTAGTAGTTTATTCTCTGTACAGGGTAACAACAACAAGACCCTGTCACCAGGTTGGAATGTTTTTGTTCCTACCCCCTGATCATAATACTGTTTCTGAGTTTGTTGATGCTGTTTATTTGTCTGTTGGGCCAATTTAGCATACTTTGTTAATCTTTGACGCATTGTAGATATATATTCCAATGTGGAGATGGGGATTGTCTCTGCCTTGGTCCCTTTTCAACCCTCTTTAATAATGTCTAATACCCCTCTTGGGTTTTTCCCAAAAAGAAGTTCAAAGGGGGAAAATCCCATAGAAGCTTGAGGGACCTCACGGTAGGCAAACATTAAATATGGAAGAAATTTATCCCAATGTTTACCTTCATCAGAGACAAACTTTTTTAACATTTGCTTGAGAGTTTTGTTAAAGCATTCTACTAGTCCATCACATTGGGGGTGATAGGGTGATGTAAATATAGAATGTACTCCCAGGGCCTGATAAAGTCGCTGTAAAAGTTGAGAACAAAAGTTACTACCTCTATCCGTTAATATTTCTTTAGGTATACCCATTCTGAGAATACTTTAATCAATTCATCTGCCACTTTCTCTGCTGTCACTGTTCGCATCGGTATTGCTTCAGGGTATTTTGAAAAATAATCACAAATGATTAAAATAAAACGGTTTCCCTTGGCACTTTTAGGGAGTGGACCCACTACATCCATGGCAATCCGAGTAAATGGGGTCTCTACTAAAGGCAATGGATGTAGGGGTACTTTGTCTTTGCTATGTATAGGTCTTACCTTTTGGCATTGTGCACATGACCGACAGTATTCTGCCACTTGGTCGTGTATACCTGGCCAAAAGAATCTGTATAATAATTTTTTTAAAGTACGTTCTTTTCCTTGATGGCCAGCTAGAGGTATGTCATGTGCCAGCATCAGTAACTGTTCTCTATAAGCAGTGGGTACCAGTAACTGAAAAGCGGTTTCCCCAGTTTTCATGTTCAAACATTTTCTATACAGCAAACCTTTCTCAATCACAAATTTCTGGCTAGGGTTTTGTTCACTTCCAACTTGTAAAAAATAAGGTTTTAAAGATTCATCCTGCATTTGTAATACCCTAAAGTCAGTTTGCAACTCTATATTTTTACAGTCCACAGTATTCGTACAGTCCTTTTAGCTGCTGCCACACTTGTTTTCTTGTTTTTTGGTGTTTTGTTTTCTTGTTTTCCTGGAAGCTCAAATAGGCTATCCTCAAATGGAAGGGCCGATGTAGCTCAGTGTTCCTTTTTCTTGTGCCCTGGTAGTTGTTGCATTTAGTTTATTGGCATTAGCAAGTAGTTGGGGAAAATCTGGGTGGTCGTGTCCCAATATAACTGACACCGGTAATTGAGGAACTACTCCAACTTCCATAATTCGGGTGTTTGATTGAACCTGCAACTCTACTTTTTGTACTGGATACATATGGGTATCCCCATGTATACAAGTTACTTCAGTTTGTGTGGTTCCAGGTACTGTAGATATCATACAGGCTTTAACTAATGTCTGTCGGCTACCAGAGTCTAATAGTCCAATCATTTCTTTACCATTTACTGTAACTGGTACAAAGTACTGTCCCCAATTGGCTAATGCTAGGTGTGTTGGACCAGCTTTCTTTTTGGACAAAACCTTGCAATATGTCCTTTGCCTTGACAATAATGACAAATTACAGCTAGTGGGAGTTTTAAGGCACTGGTAGTTTTGACAGGTCCGCTAGGTAAGGGTGTAGTAATTGGAGAGGTTCTTACCGTAAGATGTGATGTACTACCTCCGGGGTGACTCTTAGGATCGATTAGGCCGGGCAGTTAAATAATCTTCAGCTAATTGTACTGCCTTCTTGGCTGTCTCTGGGCGGTGTTCCCTTATCCAGATCTGGACATCTTGAGGCAAAATTCGTATAAATTGCTCCAAAACTACAGCTTCCAACATCTGCTCTTTTGTGTTAGTAGCAGGCTGTAGCCATTTAGTACATAAGTCATTCAGTCTGGTGAATGCTTCCTGTGGAGTATCTGAAAGTTGAAATCTCAATGCTCGAAATCTCTGTAGGTTTCTAGACAAATATCATATCTTTTCAATATGGCCTCCTTGACAGCATCATAATTGTCACTCATGGCACTCTCCACCCTACCATAGGCCAGTTGTGCTTTCCCCGTCAGGTACGGAGCAAGGCGGATTACCCACTGATCCCTAGGCCATTGACAAGCCCTTGCTATCCGCTCAAATGTGGTTAAATATGTCTCGATGTCATCTGTTTCGCTCAGCTTGGTTAATTTTATGTCCTTAGGGATATCCCCCGTTGGTAGAGAAGGGGACCTACTGACACCAAGTGCCTGGATGGCCCTTAAAGTGTCAGCCCATCTTGCCTCATACTTCCGCATTTCCCGTTCCCTTTGCTTCTCCATTGTTATCTGTTGCATACACAGCCATTGCAGCAGTTCCTGTGAATCACCAGTAGGGGGTTCTTTCTCCATCTCTTCTAGTCCCCTGTCCGAAACATCACCATCCTCTTTTGGTTTTACCAACTTACGTCTAACATCAGGGAGTCCAGTCTGTAGAGGTAATCCTGACTTCTCCGCCATGGTTCTGATCAATACACCGATAGGTACCTCTTGGGACATCCACAAAATCATGACCTCCTCAGACACGTATAGCAGTATCTTTTGTTCCTATCCCACTTCTAACACCAAGTGTGAAGTGTGGGATAACAAGGAGGACGCTTAAGGAGAATGCTAGCGAACGCGCGGTCGTGAACAGTTTAAAACTACATCAAGCTTAAGGAAAATATAACAAAAATTCATCCGCAGAATAATTTCTTTGCCTAAAAGAAAAAAATAAACCGTTGGGATGGTTTCTGTAATGCAGACGTGGATCAACAAAATCAAGTGTGAACGGGGAGTGCTTTACATTTTACCCAAAACTGTGTAAACAGGCAAGACAAACATACGTGACTCTTTTTAAGTATCGGAGCACTCTTCAAATCGAGGAAGACTTGTGCAGAATATGAATATATATTTACATTTTTACTATGTGAACAACAGTCGCACTGGTTGCCCCGAATGGAAACCCACACAACTTGGGTCCCGAAAAAGTCCCGACTCCGTTGCCGGTTTCACAGACCCAATACTATCACCAAACCAGACTTCTCTTATTTCTTTCTTTTCTTTTTAAATCAAATTGTGTTTGGGATTAAATTTGAATATCCTCGGGGCAAACAAAACATATCAGAATAAAAAGCAGCAGAAACGGAGAGGGAAACAAAACGGTGGAATAATTATTCATTCAGGTGGCCAGCCTGAGAATATTACCACAAACTTGATAGATTAAGATAAAGTAAATTGAGAATAGAGTGCTGTTGCAACAGACTGATACCATTAAGGAGAATTGAACAGTGGAGAGAATCCCAGCAAGGGAAAATAATAAAAAAAAAAAAAATTTAATTGTGGATTCTGACATGTTTTTTTTTTTTTTTTTTAGGTTTGTCCTTTACAGGTGACCAAAGTAGTAGATCAGGGAGGGGCTGTGGACCTGGCCTACCTAGACTTTAGCAAGGCATTTGACACAGTCCTACACAAAAGATTAATATACAAGTTAGCCAGCATGGGAGTGGGTCCCAAGATGACAGCCTGGGTAAAGAATTGGCTGGAGAATAGGACACAGAGAGTAATAGTAAATGGAGTCCACTCTGAAGAAAGGGGGGTTACTAGTGGGGTACCGCAGGGTTCAGTATTCGGACAGGTTCTCTTCAATGTCTTTATAAGCGACATTGCAGAGGGACTGGAAGGAAAAGTATGTCTCTTTGCAAATGACACAAAGATCTGCAATAGAGTTGATGCACAAGGTGGGGTGGAAAGGACGAGAAGGGACTTGGCAAGGTTAGAGGAATGGTCAAATGTATGGCAGCTTAGATTCAATGCTAAGAAGTGCAAGGTAATGCACCTGGAAACAAAACCCAGGGAAGAGTACACAATGGGGTGAGATACTAACAACAACAAAATGGAAAGGGACCTGGGGTGGTCATATCAGATGACCTAAAGGTGGGCAAGCAATGTGAGAGGGCAGCAAGGGGGCTGGGGGATACTGGCATGCATAGGGAGGCATCACCAGTAGAAAACAGGAAGTTATTATCCCTCTGTACAGACAGCTGGTCAGACCCCATCTGGAGTACTCATGCAGTTCTGGGAGCCTAATCTCCACAAAGACATAGACAGGATGGAAGCTGTCAGAGGAGGGCAACTAAAATGCTGCAGGGTCTGCACTGGAAGACATATGAAGAGAGACTTAAGGAGCTTAATATGTATAGCCTCGAGGAAAGGAGGGAGAGGGGGGACATGATAGAAACTTTCAAGTACCTCAAGGGAATCAACAAAGTCCAAGAGGGTAGCATCTTTCAAAAAGAGGTGTGCAAGAACAAGGGCACAATTTGAAGATGGGGGCGGCTCAGAGATAATTTAAGGAAGTATTTTTTCACAGAGAGAGTTGTGGATGCATGGAACGGCCTTCCGGAGGAGGTTGTGGAGTCAGAAACAGTGGTGGAATTCAAGCATGCATGGGACAGTCATAAGGCAATTCTAGGGGGTGGGGATAGGAAGAAGTAAGCTGCTGGTTAACTAGGATCTGCAGCTTATCCATTAGGTAGGGAACTGGGAAGACTGGGTGGGCCAAGCAATTTCTAATCTGCCATCAAATTCTGTGTTTCTATGTTTCTGTTTGGTCTACTTTAGATAAATTATTTTTGGACTTTATTTGGCGGAGCTCTTCAACAGGTCACTTGAGACAGGGAGGGTACCTAGGGATTGGCGAGAGGTACATGTGGTGCCAATCCTTAAAGGGGGTCGAGGGAAGTACCAGGTAACTATAGACCCATCAGTTTGACCTCGGTGGTGGGAAAATTAATAGAGAGTATACTAAAGGAACGATCAGGGGTGAACTTGGAGGAGGTGGGAGGTCTAAATAGTCGGCAACATGGGTTTGTGCCAGGTAGATCATGTCAAACCAATCTTGTGGAGTTCTATGAATGGGTAACATCAGAACTGGACAGGGGAAAGCCTGTGGATGTATTATTCTTGGACTTCAGCAAGGCATTTGACTCTGTCCCCCACAATGGTCTGGTGGAGAAACTGATGGGGTTAGGAGTAGGCCCCTTGATGGTCAGATGGATTGAAAACTGGCTAGCTGGATGCACCCAGAGAGTAATGGTCTGTGGGGAGCTCTCAAACCCTATAGAACTTGGTAGTGGGGTACCGCAGGGCTCGGTCCTGGGTCCGATCCTGTTTAATGCATACATATCGGACATCAGGGAGGGTATAGGGTGTGAAATGAGTCTCTTCGCTGATGACTCCAAGATGGGAGCAGTAGTTGAGGGAGAAGAGGGGAGGTTGTCTCTGCAAGGGGACCTGGACACCCTGGAAAGCTGGGCTCCACATGGAAATTAAATTTCAATATCACCAAGTGCAAGGTGTTACATCTTGGTCGGGAAGCCCTAAACACAGGTACACCCTGGGAGGAGGCTGGAGGCCTCAATAGGGAAAAAAGACCTAGGGGTCATGGTGGATGCATGTATGAATAACTCTGAGCAGTGCAGGAGGCGACTAGCAAGCAGAAACAGGATGTTGGGATGCATCATAAGGATCACTCTTGGAGCAAGAAAGTGATTCTGGCACTGTACAATGGACTGGTTAGACCACACCTTGAGTACTGTGTACAGTACTGGAGACCACACTTGAAGAGGGACATAGCTCTGGAAAGAGTACAGAGAGGGCAACTAAGATGATACGAAGGCTAGGGATTTGACGTATGAGGACAGACTTGAGGACTCTGCCTGTTTTCATTGGAGAGAGGAGGGACGGGGACATGATTGAGGTCTTCAAGTACCTCAAGGGAATAAATAGGGTAAACATGGAGGGATCTTTAGACTAAAGCAGGAGGTATCACCAGGGGCATGGTTTGAAGTTGGAAGGTGGGAGGTGAGGGGGGAAAGAGGAGGAGGTTTTTCACTGAGAGGGTGGTGGACCCTTGGAATGCACTGCCTGGCGAGCTGGTTCAGAGATCCACAGTGGAGGGCTTCAAGAGAGGGTGGGACAGACACAGAAAGTGGATATTTCAGATGATGGCCTGTCCCAGGGGGTTGGGGATGGATAATAGGGGTTTCTGGAACACGGGGGGGAGGGCCTCAGCACCCAACTAGGGATCTGAGGGTTGAGAAGACTTGATAGACTATAAGGCCTAATCTGCTGGCAAATAGTATGTTAGTCTTTGGGAGAGCCTTTCTCCATGCTTTAGTAGGAAAATTTTGCATGCTCCTGTGAATGCTGGGGGTTAGAACATGCCTTGGCTTTGGACTTACCATCTTTGTTTTTGGATTAAACAAGTTTTGAAATGGTTGCATTCCTGTAGCAGTACAGTGCCGTTATGGGTGGAGATGGGACGGGCGTTTGCTGGGGTGACCCTTTGGTGGTATATTTAACATCTCCCAAGGTTAGGCTTGCAAGGGCCACACTTTCGATGAGCTTTTCTAGATAGGCTTGGGGTAAGTATTGTAAGTTGTTGGGGGTGGGACTCCTCTTTTCTCTGCCGTTATGAACCATTATGGCATAACTGTCACCTTCAGGTTGGGGGGAAGTTGATTTTTCGGCCTAGTTGGATTGCACAAGGAGTTAGGACATTAGGAGAAATAACTGACCTTGTGTCGGGTATCCTACTTTCATTTACTGATTTGCAGGATAGGTACAGTGTCCCTTCTTGTTGTTTTTGGCAATATTTACAATTAAGACATCTTCTTTTCAAACTTCTTTCAACAAGGTCGTTTAAGGTGGGTCCTGCTGGTCCAGAAGTGGCTTAATACCCCTAAGAGCCATCTCAGTATTCTATATAGGAATTGCAATGGGTGTTTTTGCCAGATTGGGACCCTCACTGGCTAAAATGCGGAGAGGAGCTCAGTATTGAGTTGGGAGTGGAGGTGTGGTTGAGGTGTTGGGTAGAGGCTCATAGGGCCTCCCCAGATCCAAGGCTTCAATTGATTCAGAAAAAAATACTAGGCAGATGGCATTGTACACCAACTCACTTGGTAAAGATGGGTGTCCTGGACTCTGATACCTGTTGGCGTTGCTTTCAGGCACCCGGTACCATATTATCATATTTTAAGGGACTGTTCATTGCTGCGGGATTGGTGGAGAGATATTATTTTGTGCTTAGAAGATGTTTTGAAGTTAACTCTTCCTAGATCCCCTCTTTTTTACATTCACTTGCGCGCATGCGCAAGGAACGTCTTGGGAGAATGGGACACTTTGGAGGTGTGCCTGTCCTGTGCAATCCCCTGCTCCGTTGAGGAGGCGTGGCGGTCCTGCACCAATCGATGCGGTGCTGTGTATGACAGCGGTGGTCTTCTCTTCAAAGAAAACCACCGCTGTGTGCTTGCAGCGTGTCACGCCCCCTCCCCAAATCTTTGGTGCCACGCTGGGAGCCCACCCCAGCGTGGCAAACGTCCTGCCTCGTCTGCCGACTGGGGTGCCCAACCCCGAGTCGGCTCCACCTCCCCCCAAATAGCTTTCCCTGCTGCCACGCTGGGAGCCCACCCCAGCGTGGCAAACATCCCGCGTCATCTGCCGACAGGTGCCCAATCCCCGTCAGCTCCACCTCCCCAAACAGCTTCCTGCTGCCCGCTGGGAGCCCCAGCGTGGCAAACGTCCGTCATCTGAGTAAAAAAAAACCTGTAAAAAGAAAATGTTCCATCACTGTCTCCCACCCCCTCCCACAACCCGCACCACCCACTGTGCACCCTGCCTCCCACCCCGTCTCACCCCATACTTACCTCCGGAGCTCGGCGCAACGATCATCGCTGGACTGGGAACGTCTGCACTCTTCAAAGCCGACCACGAACTGAGGAAATGCCAGTAAGCTGTATAATGGGCTAGATGGGGTTTTTTCAACTTTGTTGCATATCTCAGGCATTTTTGGAATTTTGCACCAAATTTTCAACATGGGGTTTTGGGACCCCTTCTCATGAATTCTGTCACTGTCGTAAGCGTTATTACGGGCCCGAAGGAGGTGATTTAATGATCACTGCGGCGAAATCACCTTTCAGGCCTGATTAATGAAATGACAGTGCCAGCATTCATAAGGTGGGCTCTCAAAAAGCCTATTTTGAAAATTTGGTGGAAAAATTCCTAAACATTACCGTTTTACAAGCATGCGTTGCGCAGTTCCTACGCAGGCTCATAAGTTCGTGAATTTTCAATATTTTCACTCCAGATTTTCAACATTGACATTATACTACACCTTCTTATGAGTAGTACAGCTGTCATTTTTCACATCTCACCCAAAATGTGTTTCCGCCCATGTAGCGCACAATGGCGCAGTCGGTATGCAGAATCAATGTATGGGACACATTAAGAAAATCACAGTGACACTGTTCATGAGCAGAGGTCTTTAAATGGCTATGTAGAACATTTGGTGAAAAAATTCCTAAAAATGACTGTTTTACGAGCGTGCGTTGCGCAGTTCCTACGCATGCTCGTAAGTTTGCGAATTTTCAATATTTTCACTCCAGATTTTCAACATTGCCATTTTACCACACCTCCTCATGAGCAGTACAGCTTTCAGTTTTCATATCCTGCCCAAAATGTGTTCCCGCCCATGTAGCGCACAATGGCGCAGTCAGTGTGCGAACTCAATGTATGAGACACATTAACAAAATCACAGTGACACTGTTCATGAGCAGAGGTCTTAAAATGGCTATGTTGAAAATTTGGTGAAAAAATTCCTAAAAATGACTGTTTTACGAGCGTGCGTTTCGCAGTTCCTACGCACGCTCGTAAGTTCGCTGAATTTTCAATATTTGCACTCCAATGACTTCCAAATACCTAAACAGCACATAGAAGCAAGCAACATTCGGCATTGACAAATGCTTGTACTTCTTTGTCACTGATTTTTTTAAGCCATGTCCAAGTGCCAAATACCACTGCAAATACCTGCAAGCGAACATTCAGCATTGACAAATGCTTGTTTTGGATCTTTGGAGCTTCCCTTTTTGTGAAGCAGGAGGTACCGGTGTATAAAGATTTTTTCTTTGCTGCGGCTCTAGAAGCCAAGCATATTTTGTTGATTAACTGGAACTCGGTAACAGTACCGATTCTCTCTAGATGGCAACAGGTGATGGACAGAGTGGTTGCTTTTTATAGAGTTATTTTCTGGTGGAGGAGCCAACTGCTGCAGTTTCTTAGAGGGTGGGATGTATGGGCGAACGGGAGGAGGAGGAGTTCTTTTGGGGATGATACAACGTGTCTTTTTTAACTTAACTTGCACAGCTTGTTGATTGTTTTCTCATATTTGATAGGAGAAGGTGGATGCCCTGGTGCACTTGTTTGTTAGTTCAAGTGTACATAAAGTGAGATAACTAAGTATTTTTCTGTTTTTGGGGGGTTACCGTAGGTTCTCTTCCATGTGGATATCGTGGAATGTTTTCGTAATTTTCCTGTTATGGCATTGGGTATTTTTCTTTTGCTTTTCTGTTTGTATTGGTACTTATGCAAACTTTCAATAAAGTGTTTATATACAAAAAAGATTGATAAACTGATTGATCTGATCCCAGGCTGGGCTGTTATGCTGGTGGTACTGTATATGACAAAATAGTGCATATATATTTATTAATGTGTGTGCCTCACAAATTAAGTCTGAATGGGTGGCACTGTTTGAGGCAATCCAGCCTTATCTAGCTACTGCAAAACATGTAGTTGAGGAGGAGCCTTCAGTTGCAGTTTAGATTTTAATGCCATACATTTAAGAGGGAAACATTTATTGTGATTCAATAGTGCTGAAAAAAAAATCTGTGGCTGGGTTGCAGCCACCACTCTATGCACATGGAGTGAGGTAACACATATATTAGAAATACTTTAGCCACATGTGTTGATTAAATATTTTTTATAAAATGGGCATCCAAAATAAAGAAGTCTCATTGGTCAAAATATATCATGTGACCGTGCATGAAATCTGTTTCATGCATAGTCATCCTGGTCCTAAACCACATCACACAATGAGCAAATCAGTCCTCCTACAACCAGAACTATTTTCCATCAGTCCCCCTGCAACCAGAATTGATCTTCCATCACCAAAATGACTGCTACCTTTACACTGTAAAAAAACTTAAACTGGGCCCTAAAAATAAAACCTTAAATAAAAAAAAAATTTAATTAAATGTTGTTTCCATGATTATCACAATTCCTTACACACATAAACAACTTAGAAACATTAAGCTTTGTTTATAGTTCCTATTACAAGTGTTTCTTTGCTGACAATGAAAAATACCACTTCTGTCTTTACCCACTCATCAGGGAAATCTCTTCTGTTTGTCCTGACAGTGAGATAATTGAGTTTCTGGCTGTAGAAGAGGCATATGTGTGTGTGTGTGTGTGTGTGTGTGTGTGTGTGTGTGTGTGTGTTTGTGTATATACAGTATGTTAGGAGAGGAACATTCTGCCAGTGGAACTGAGCAGAATTTTGAGTCTATATATTTCATGGTAAACATTCCATATCCTGAATCTTGATGCCAGCAAAGGACAAACTCTGTCCAGTAGTAATACAATGATATCGTCAATTACATCATTTGCAGTGGACTGAAGAACTATTTTATCATAAATGTACACAAGTAAATCTATTGCTTCTACATATAAACACACTTTTCCCACATGTAAAAAGTTAAAAAAGGAGCCCATTTTATGAGCACAATAAGACACTCTGGCGGTGTGCATTGAACAGATTTAATCACACTTCCAGGGGTTGAATGCACTCTGCCTGTGGCCTTGTGCCTCACTACGCCCCTGGACTTGCAGTAAAATCCATTCCATGCACACCCCATCATGTCTTATTGCTTATCTATCACCACAGTTAACTATAAGGTAATCTAAAGTCCTACCTGTTGTTACAGTTCTTCCAGATGTATTTGACATTTTCCTTGTAACTCCATAGCAATTCAATTGCCTTGTGTTTTCCTGTAGATTACATTTTTTTCCTATGGAAGCCAAATTGCTCTATTTTCCTGTATAATCAATGAAAATCCATAGGAAACATTTGCCTGTAAATGGTTCCCTTTCTTTGCAAAATACTGGAATTCCTGTAGCTCGGGGAGCCCTGTGTTGAATTTTCTGATTATCTGCTTTTTGAAGATTCAAACTGTCAAACAGCAGGGGGTCCCAAAAGATGGACACAGAGGGAGATTGAATTCCTTGGTTCTCTCATTAGATGAAGTGAAGCAATCAACTAGGCATATTTTATGGGCAAAGCAGTTGGTGTTATGACTATATGAGGATATTGAGAAATGGTGGGAGGACACAGAAAAGGAATTATGTCACTGGTTCAAAATGTTGGGAAAAAAAGAAAATAATTAATATTTTCATTACTTAAAATTAAGGGAGCAATTACAAAAAGTAATTACTCAGGCCTGTTGTGGAACCCGGAATTATGCAAACCAAATTCAGAATCTAAAGGCAGAAATGGAGTTGTATTAGTATGATAGAGCTGCTTCCCTGGAGGCAGAATTGAAATACGGAATGCAGAAAATGCCTTGAAGATACTCCCCCCCCATTTCTATGGCTACAATCTCCTATTGGGATAAGAAGCTACCTATTAATGGTCAACTGTATGATTGGTGTCATTTGTGGGACAATTTGTATAGATATGTTAAATGGGATCGGTACTGTTATACCCAGTGTCAAATCTTACATAATATGTATTAAAAATCTGTCAAGTTATATAAGATGGAGAAACTTCCTACAGATCTATGGTCTCACTGTGGGTTGGCGAACAGCACCTTAGTTCATATTTTATGGTACTGAGATAAGGTCATGCCATTCTGAGATTCCATCAAATGCTGCCTGGATCCCCCCTTCTGGGTACTTGAATCCAAATTTTCTCTGGCAGTGTGTTTAGTAGGGGCATATGATGGTGTTTTAACCAGTAACCAATGTTATCATATGGCCCTGATCTCTGCTTGTGCTCAAAAAATTATCTTAAGGTACTGGTGTGATCAATCTATACCTACTTATCTAGAATGGTACATGGAAACTTGTTCGCTCTTTGGCTGAAAAAATGGTCACCAGTATGTCTCATTGAGTGGCTCTTTACAATAAGATTTGGAAGCCGTTATCTGCTCTGCTTTTTTTGCAGCATAATTCGGTTTCTTAGGTGGTCCTGTGTGGTTTTTGGAGGATTCCCATGCAGTAGGATCTTATGTATTCCAGTTGCAGTGGTGCCAGTACCTCTGGACCCTCTAGTTCCCTGTTATATTATGCATTTTTCTTGCCCCCTCTATATTAAATATCCATGGACTGACTTTGGAGCATGGTGGAGAGGATAAGTTTGGTTGGGTGGGGGGGAGCTGTATTGTTTTGTTTTGGTGTGTTTTGCAGGTTTTTGACTGTTTGTTGTGATTTTACTTTGGTTGTTAAAACCTAATAAAGTATATTCAATTAAAAAAAAAGAAAATGCCTTTAGGGGACACATTTTTAGCATGTAATGACAGGAAAGAGGCGTCTAACTTTACTACCTTAAAATCTGGAGAGGGACTGTTGGTAACAGAGACCACTGAAGTGCACAAGTCAATAAATCAGTATGTCAGCGATACTTTTGGGAGTGTCCCTGAGGTGCCAGGGGAAATAAAGTCCTTTCTAATATAATAATAAAATAATATTTTTATTTATATAGCGCAATTCAAATATCAAAGTGCTTTACATACAACATCTTAAAAACAACTCAATAAAATCACATAAAACAGATATCCCAGTCCCAGTCTGTGTAGAGCTTTATAGGTCATAAGACCGACCTTGAAGGTGGTCCACCACTGTATAGGCAGCCAGTGCAGATCACGCAGCACAGAAGTAATATGACCGGAATGTGAGGTCCGAGTCAATAATCATACTGCTGCATTCTGCACCAGCTGCAAGTGGCGGACATCAACCCCCGGAAGCCCTAGGTATAAGGAGTTGCAGCAATCAAGGCACAAGGTCACAAAGGCGTGGATCAACATGGGCAAATAATTGGATGGAACAAGGTGCTTAATTCTGGTGATGTTCCTAAGATGGTAAAAGCAGGATTTGATGACTGCCGACACCTGTGCCCACAGTGTCAGCCCATCATCAAATATCACCCCCAGATTATGCACTCATTCAGAGGTGGGTATCTGTACACTGTTGAGCCAAAGCTCAGACAGTAACCTCACCCCTGACCTCTCTATCTGGTGTCCCGGATCCACCACCAACATCTCAGGCTTTCCGGAGATCAATTTCAACCAGCTGGACTTCATCCAGCCATGGATTTCTGCCAGACAACTGTTAAACATCAAGACCGCACTATCCTGGTCGGGTGCAAAAGACAGACAGAGCTGTGTATCATCTGCATAGCAGTGAAACCTCAGCCCATATCATCTTACAATGTCTCTGAGGGGCAGCAAATACACCGCAAACAACATGGGGGACAGCACAGAGCCCTGAGGCACCCCGCATGGCAGGGAGAATGCCTCAGAGGAAACAATCCCCAGCACCACCCTCTGAGACCTGCCAGCAAGGAAAGAGTGGAACCATCTAAGCACTGGTCCAGCAAGTCCACAGATGACCCTCAGATGCTCTAGCAGAACCCCATGGTCCACAGTGTCGAATGCTGAGGAGAGATCCAGCAGCACCAAGATAGAATGGCACTTCTGGTCTCTCGCCATCAGGAGATCATTAAGCACTCGAACCACAGTGGTCTCAGTACTATGTCTCTTCCAGAAACCTGACTGGAGAGGATTGAAGACATCATGGATGGCAAGGTGGTTCTCCAGTTGCAGCGCAACTACTTTCTCAATTACCTTCCCAACAAAGGGAAGGTTAGAGATAGGTCTGTAGTTTGTACAGATGCTGAGGTCTAAAGAAGCTTTCTTAAGAAGCGGTGTCACCATTGCCTCTTTCAGGGAGCTAGGGAACTCTCGCAAGTCTAAAGAGCACCAAACAATCTCTGCAAGGACTGGGCCAATGGACTCCATACTCCCTAATAATAGGTGTGTAGGGCCCAGATCCAAACTACAGCAAGCTGTCCACAATTTCTGGACAATCCACATGATGTCCCCTATCTCCGGTCAGTCAAAAGATATCCAGGAAGACCGTGGGGAAGTGACCTTGCACTGACCACCCCTAACCCCCATAGAGGATGCTGGGCAGATTCCAGCCCTGATGTCAGCCACCCTAGCTGCAAAGAAATGAGCAAATTCATCACACTTATCTTGTGAAAATGCTCCTTGAACCTCTAGACAGGCTGGGTTGCACAGTCTGTCCACAGTTCGAAAGAGCTGAGCCGGTCGGTCCTGAGCAGCAGCTGTCTCACTGGACAGGAACTCTGCCTTCTTATGTGAGATTGCTGATTGCTAGTTTTGATAATAGTCTATCAATCTAAGGTGGTCGGCATCAAGGGCCGTTTTCTGCCAGTGATGCTCTAGCCTTCGTCCCACCCGTCTCAGCTCCCTCAAGGTCCCATCAAACCAAGGGGACCGAGGGCAAAGAGAGAGGGGATGAACATGGATTGGGGTGATAACATCCAGAGCCTTAGTAATAGCCTTATTATAGGCTAGAACTAAATTATCTGGATCCTCGCCCGCCCTCAAAACTCCCAATAGGTCTAATACCGCCAAGAGACCCTCTGGGGTAACACCCCTCAATGGGCGGTATCTGACCATCTCCACAGGGGCAGGCCTATAAGGGGGGGCTGGAATTTGAACCTTACTGTGTAGTGATCGGACCATATGACTGGCGCCATCACCGAATCGAAGGACTCGATCCCCAGGAGGAAGACCAGATCAAGTGAGTGACCCCAATTATGAGTGGCAAAGGCAACCACCTGTGTGAACACCAATGACGACATAAGTTGGAGGAAGTCGTGACCAAACTGCAAAAGTTGATCGTTGACCCAGGCATTGAAGTCGCCCAGGACCATCAGCCTGAGTGACTCCAATGCCACTTCAATGACGAAGTCTGCCACTTCCTGCAGGAACAGTTTCTCACCCCTGGGTGGACGGTAGATGAGAATGATCCTGCAGCCCACACCTGCTGCTATGGTAAACTCAAATGATCTGGCCACCTCTACTGGTACACCAGCAAGACCCAATTCCGATCTAAAACAAATAGCCACCCCCCCCCCACCCCTGCGGTCCGATCTCAAGTGGTATATCACTGAAAAACCATTTGGGACCGCAGCTTCCAAGATGGGGCCTGCCTTGTCATCAAGCCAGGTTTCGGTGATGCAAGCCAGGTCTGCTCTCCCAACAAGATCAGCAATAATAGCCATCTTGTTTCTAATAGACCTGGCATTGCATAACACCACTTGAGTCGGATGGGTTTTCGGGACTGACCGAATTATCTTCCCAGAATTACAGGAGCCCTTGGGTATGGTAACCAGACATGACAGACCACAATCTAGAGACCATTTCACCCCTTGGGCATCTCCTGGACCATGCAACCCCATTACGGCCACCCCACTCTCCCCCCTCCGAAGTCCGGGGCCCCCAGTCCTATTTCTGGGGGTCTCTTTTCAACAACTTAGAGGAGCCTTACTTTTCTGGTAAATAAAAAGGAGATTTTAGCTATTCTAAAATTTATAGAATTGGGGATTTCAAAGCCTGGGATGGGATACTCAATAAATGTATTTTTTTATTTGAATTTTGGTAACTGGGTGGGCCCGCTGAGACTATTACAGTCCCTTTTTCAGTGGTGACCTGGCAAGTGCATTACACTAAGAAAGACAGGGCAGATACAGTGGTTACATTTACATCATTCACAGATTTACAAATTACATAATTTACAAGTATACTAACAAATAGCATTTACATAGAAGATTCAGAGAGCATGGGTACTTACACATAGAGTTAGGGAAGTAGGAACAGGAGTCATCGGAAGCAGGAGGAATGTGAAGAGGCAGAAAGGTGGAGTAATAGGGAGGATTTAAACTGAGCGAGAGAGGAGCAGGATAAGGTAGATTGCGGTAAGGAGTTCTAGCCAGACATCGCCGAGAAGGCAAATTATCTCCGGGTGATAGCTAGCTGTGGTTTTTGGCATTACAAGAAGGGGAAGGGAGGCAGACCTTAGGGCATGAGGTGGTTGCCGGAGCTGAATAAATTCACTAAGGCAGGGAGGGGTGTAACAGTGGACCAGTTTGTACATTAGACTTAGTGTGGCATACTGGAGTTTAGATTTGTACGATAGCCAGCCCAAGGAGAAGACATCAGAGTGGTGGTGACAGGCACTGACCCCAAAAGCAAACCTGCAAATTTTACATGACCTTTGTGACTGAAATAGCTAGTTAGCTATTAGACGGTTTTCAAATTTTTTATGAGTGTAAAGAAGAGGCCCACATCTTTTACAAGGGATGTAATAATCTTTTCGTATACTGCAGGGGGAGAGAATGGATTTTAAAGAGCAGCTGACACCTTCAGGAGAACTTTAGCAAACATAATATCCAGACATAATTCAGCTTGTGTTTCACATTTGTTTGTGTTTCTCCTCCCCATTACTTATTACTGAGGTCACCTGCATGAAATCAGGATCTTTGCTCCGGAAGAGATCATCTAGTTCTGCTGTGTTCTCCCTATCTGAGGTCATAATACACTGCTTGTGACATCACAGTTACTCCCATGGCAACAGATTGTGATGTCAGAACAGAAGATTATGATTTGAAGTAGGGAGTAAAGTGCAGAGGCAGGTGAACTCTAAGAGATAAAGATAATGGGCAGGACTCACAAAGCACTTCCACTCGGTGCATCTCGGATGCCCCAGCACAAATGAGATGCACTGAGCACAAACTGTGGTATTCACAGAAGATGCAGCAGGGGATGCACTCAGCACATCCCCTCTGTGAACACCACAGTTGCACCCAGCCCACGATGTGCCAACACTACCCCCGGTCAGGCTGGGAAACCAATGGGGCAGTGCATCTCCAGATGCGTTGCACCCAAAGTTGCCATTCAGAGTCATTAACATGCAAATAGAGCCATTAGACATGCAAGGCGTGATGGGGCCATTTGCATGTCATTATTGCCCCATTTGCAAGAGTATTACAGGGATGCACCTGGCAGAATACGCTGGGTGCCCAGTATGTGCGGCAGTACAGCCACAAAAGCACCACACCTGTTAGTCTAATGCCACCCCCCTGCCCATAACCCTGATTGTACATACGCATCCCCATAGGTAGCCCTGGTGGGATATTGGTACCCCCCCTCCCTGCCCGTAACCCCAATCGGTATTAAACATCCCCATACAGAGCCCTGGTAGGATAGTGGTACCCCCCCTCCTGCCCCAACCAGATTGCATTGTGATATGACCCGCTGAAATATCCCTGGTGGTCCAATGGCCCCCCCACCCACACAGGTACCTGCACCCCACCCTGCTCCCCCAGGCCCAGCATGGGCAGGAGGCCAGCAGACAGTGCAACACACCCACACATCGCCATGGCTGCCTGCCCACTGTGCTGTCCTTGAATGACAACGTTCTCTACTACCAGAAGTGCATTGGTAGACCATGTTGACCAGTGGAATTGCAGCGTGTACTGTACGCTGTCATTCACAACTTTGTGAATGACACAGGTCATTATAAGGCTTTAGAAGAAAGGTCCTATCCCTATCCAAAGTATCCATCAGGAGTGGAAAAAATAGAGCATTTCTTGTTTGAATGTGATTTTGCAGTTGGTTTGTTGAGGTTTTTAGGAAACAGATGGCAAATTCATTAGGTGGAGAGACTCAGCTACAAGTGTTTAGTTCTGGGAGATTTTCCATGGAATTTAAGGAAGTACAATAACATCATGTTGACTGTGATATTTGCTTGCCTAAAATTTTATATATGGCAACCCAGATGTCACTTAATGATACAGCAACTTAGGATATTGTGATGTTAATAGCCAGACTCTGTGAGGCAGCCATTTGGGAGGTGTATAATACTGATAAACTATAAGTACTAAAAGAAACTTCATCCGATTGGTGGAAAGGTTTGACTCATTTTGTTTTCATTAAGGTCTGTTTATTTGATTACTTGTTTGGTTATTTTGTTTGTTTGTCTGATTTCTTCTAATAAATTCCTCCTACTGTTTTTCGGGAAGTGCCATGGGGTCTTTCATGTCTACTTGAACAACCACCAGAAAGGCAAACAGGCCTCAGTTTACTATCTTATCTGAAGGAGAGTATTCCTTAGTACTACACTCGGGTACCAGCATTTATGGTACAGGCCAATTCTACCGTGGGACTAGAGCCCACAACTTATGGACCAGAGGCAGACGTGCTAACAACTGTGCCATGCTGACATAATATGCAAAATGCATGCAAATTACTGGTTTAAAAAAGTCTGAAGACAAGAACCTAATTCTGACATGGAATGCCCACAGAAATGAATGAGGAGGACTTCAGCTATCTTCACTCACAGTTAGATCAACTTGTTGTTCTGTCTGCTTCCCATTTTCCTAGTTTTGCCCATGTTTCCCATCTCAGTGATGGGGGAGCACCATGGCTGAATCATTCCATCAGCCAGGAGGGCAGTTGAGTTTCTGCCTTCAAGGCTGACACTGACAGCAGTCCATGACTGGCCCAGCAGGGAGCTTACAAATTCTGGGAGGCCCACCTCTGAAAGATGAGTTCTTCCTCTCTTTCTAGCTACCAGCCCCCAACCAGTCGCAGCCCCTTTCCACTCAACTTAATACAGTAACCCTCAAAGTGTGGAGAGAATGGAGAAAAAAAATGAAGGTCTGATGCAAGACCCCTGAAAGAAGAAGTGCTCTATGGTATTACCCCTGCATTTACCACCTCTGAGCTTCAAGATGTCTCCACAAGTCCTGCTGAAGCACACCAGATCCAAACTTTAATTGATTGATTGATTTGTTGACCAGGTAAGTGAAATGACCCAATGGACCTTTTTTCAGACATGACCCAGGTCTATGTAGGCAAAACATGGTATGCAACCCGGACAGCAAAACTTCGATAGTGACCGACACTATAGCGACTACAGCACCACGTCACTGTAGTGTTGGCACTGGAACCCAGCACTGTCTTCCCGGGGTCTCCCCCCCACCCACAATCAGCTCCAACTCGGAGTTTAGAATCTATAGTGAGGGGGTGTGGGGGCGCAGCCACCCACGTAGGGGATTCAGGGCACAGCCCCCCCATAAGAACACACGTCCCTGTAAGTGGAACTGCATGCTGAACACAAACTGCGGTCAACATGCTGGTTTTGCTGTCTGGTTGTTCGACAAGATTTTTGTCGTCGATCAGTCGTAGTTCTGCAAAACATAATCACGATAACAACAGCAAGCAACGTTAGTAAGAACAGCAATGTAATCCATTTGTAAAATAAACAGATGTACAACACGTAACAAAAATACAGAACCCACTGACTGGGCAACTATGCACAACCAGTGTGTTCTGGGACAGAGGGGTTCTGATTCCCTCTGACCTCAAGAGCAAAGCTCAAGAGAGGTCCATTGGAATCAGAACCCTGAGGTGGCAGAACA
This sequence comes from Neoceratodus forsteri, assembly GCA_016271365.2. Taxonomy (NCBI): domain Eukaryota; kingdom Metazoa; phylum Chordata; order Ceratodontiformes; family Ceratodontidae; genus Neoceratodus; species Neoceratodus forsteri. Next base: position 1,438,527,016 of record CM057459.1, read on the forward strand.
CACTGCTTGTGCACAGAGTTGCATATCCTGTACTTTTTATAGTGTATAGTGACCCCAAAATAATTTAATACAATGTTATCACTTTTTTTAAACAAAAATTACATTGCTGCTGCCTTTTGTTCAGGGGCTCAGGGCTGGTTGCTAGGTTCAGTGGTGTGGTTGTTAGGGCCCCAACATCTGTACATCTATCTATAGCATGGTGTTTCATTGGTTGTAAATCAAGTGTCTGAGGGATGTAAAAAAACATGGCGACTGAACTTCTCACTTAGCAAGAAGATGCTTATCGGGAGGAACAGCTTTTGTGAGTACTTTAAAATATCTGGCAGATCCTACACTGAATTCTTTTGTAAAGAGCATACCTGTTTGATCCTGCATTTTTAATTCTACAATCTAGTTGATCCTGCATCTGTGGGATTTGTGCGACAGTGTGCGTAATCATGCTGCCGTGAGTTTCTATCTGGTTGATCCTGCAGTTTCTGTTACCTCAGTTAGTTTAACCTGTGACTCATGCGCTTTCCAAATCAGCTGGAATGACATTGTAGGTACATTGTGTTTCATGACCTTTGAACTGTGGTACAACGGCATTTCAGCTGAGATGGGAATTGGGTTAGAAGTTGGAACAACATTCCACTGTACACTATAAATAAAATACATAGCCAATATAGCTGAAATCATAGATAAAAGCATTTTTGTGCACTAGTCACTACAAATAAAATTGACTAAAATTATCTAGGAAAATAAGGTATTCTTAGATTAGTATAATATACAGGAAACAACAGCATAATATAGCAACCCTTATACGGGCAGCAACTGTATGTTCACATGGCCACTGAGACCACACTTATGGTAGTAACAATAATGGTCTCACGCACATTCTTAGGATATAAGTGCCACGACCCAAAAGTGAGTGGTACAGATATCCTAAGAATGGAAGACCAGTCCTACAACCATAAGCATGATCTCGGCAGCTGTATTAATATATTACTGAGCAAGCTTGATCAATAATATATGCATTTCTTTAAAAGACTTTCCCAAACATGCCTGTCTCCAGGGCAGCTGCACATAGACACTCTTCACAGAATAAGAGTGTCTCACTCACAGAGGAAAGAAGAGCTCCCACAGTCTATAATGTGCAACACAGCAACACTTAATGTAGCACTGACAGACAGAGGTGGACAATTGGTAACCCAAGAACTGTGCATTAAAGAGAATGGGAAGTGGCAGTTCATGTGCTTAAAGGAAAAGAATTCCAGAGTGCTGGCGCAATTATGGAGAAGGCAGTTTTTCTCATATTTGTACTGACACGTGTCACGTGGCCAAGAAGGATGTCACAGAGATGCAGGTCATGTGGGAAGGTTTTGGACCTAAGGAGCAAAATCCAAAATTTGTTTGTGTGCTCCTGTAGTTTACAGAGGTGTGCAGCAAGGGCGACTAGCCTGAAAAACAGGAGTTCCAGCTGGTGGATTCCAACAGAAAAGTCCAATCTCTCAAGTTTAATTAGAAGGTTTTATTGTAGTCCACAACTGACAATGATTTCAGGCTGTATTTCACCACAGTAGAGAGTACCCAGTGCTTCGCCTATCCACGAGGCTTCTAAAGGGGGCTTCTAATTAAACTTGAGAGCTTGAACTTTTCTGTTGGAGTGCACCAGCTGTAACCTTTGGACCTAAGATACCTGGCAAGGGAAAGAGGTTGGGGTTTCACAGTGATTAATATATCACACAGCAGAGGGGATAGTTTCTGCAAATTGGAGTTGGTGGGGGAGAGCCAGCCATGATTCTGGTCTAAGCTGCAGTGGTAGGCTCTGAAAGTGGCCAGCAAGACAAACAGGCAGACATTATTGTGGACTGTGGTTAGTCCAGAGACATCTTTTGCAGCAGCCTGCATATAAATCGGGGTGGCACAGCCAAGCAGAGACCACACTTGGCCATGGCAAGGCAAATGTCTGGAGTTGTGGAGTACTTCATGAGGAAAGTGAAGGTGATGAACACTCAGATTGGCATTTAAAAGATTTTTGTTCTATAAGAAATGGTGCAAACAGCGCAGAACAAGGTGTGCTAGCAGCTTCCAGAAATAAGACACAAACATGAAGAAGTGCCCCTATGTGTCATGACACACTATCCCTTCATCTGAGGTACTTTAAACTGTTAGCTGTATCCAGTTTTTGGTGATTACATTTTCTCTGGGTAGAGGTATTATCATAGTGCATACAGTGGAGCCTGACAGGATACAGTGCTGCATCCTATGACACTGCATGATGAAAGGGATGGCCAGCACTGAGACTGCCTTGTTTACTGCAGTAACTCAGCAACAATCTGGTGCAGTGCAGGATTGTGTCACATCCTGTCTGGCACCACTATATGGGAAATGGCAGGATCATGTGCCTAACCAAGGTATTTAAAGCTTAACACTTGCTCCATTATATGGCCAGTTTTGGAAGTCGGCAGCTGTTAAGGAGGTGAGCTGCATAGCAAATCAATGTTTGGACAACACTGATTTGGTCTTTTTGGCCTCAAACATCTCTGTTCAAAGATGAAAATATGAATGGCTGCATTAGGGCTGCAGTCTGAAATTTGGGATAGCAGCCTGTCCATGTGGGGCAGAGGGTTTCTGAGGGGTACAGTGAGGGTCTTTCCCCATAATGCAGAACTGCTGAAACTGTGAAGTGCTCATGGGAATGGCACACTATCAGTTACACTTCTAGAGCAGTTCGTGCATTGGAAATATCAATATTTCATGCCTTGCTCACTGAGCAGCCTGTGTGGCCATCCTGCAGGGATCTTATGATTGCATATGAGTAATTCAGTGCTTCATGGGTAATTAGGAAGTCTACTGGGCTTTGCATAAGACTAGAATGTTGCTGTGCGTGACTTAAACGTCCTATGGTGATATTAAATTAAGCACTCCATACTTCATTCGACTGCAGCTGAGAGTCTTTAAAATGGCACACATGAGTAAATAATCACAAGCTTGTGTTGTTAGGCAAGTCATTTTGTACTTCAGGTTGTACAGTATGGTGGTGCCTCTTTCCCCACTTATGACTTTCTAAACACTTTCAGCTGCAGAGAAAAGAGCCTATGCACTGTGTGCTTATACCACCATACTAACTTTACATAGAGATTAATGTTGTTACAACTCAGTGTAGGTCAAGGTGCTGGTTCTTACAGTATTTATGCATGTATGCACATATTTATTTACTTATTTATTGAAGTTCTTCTCTAGGCCTTTTGAAATACTGCTAGGGTTCTAATCTTCTTTAGTATTCAAACTATTTTGTGTACAGGGCTAGAAAGAAGAATAGAGAGAGATGCCATGAGGAGGAAAAAGCAGAAATAAGTAGGCAATTATACCCGACAGGGTGGTCATTATTGGGTAATACTGGACCACTCAGGGCTGTAATGACTAGTCGCTATCTTAGTCCAGCGCTGGCAAAGCATATGCAGTGCTCCTGAAGTGTTTGCTTATTTACTTGATTATAGATCTTAGGAGCGCCATGTGATGCTCCCAGCCAATTACAGCATTTCTTTAACTTACATAGACACACAGATGTTGAGGGCAGATAAGGGCCTATGGCCCACCTAGTCTGCCCATTTGCGCACGTAACTTTGCTTCTACAAGCTTCCTTAGAACGGGGTTGTCTCCTTCCCCTTGACTACTTGGCTCCCCCCAATGCCTATCCCAGGCATTCTTAAATCCTGTAAATGTTTTGGCCCTCACCACCTCTTCTGGCAGGGCATTCCATTTCTCCACCGCCCTCTCCATGAAGAAATATTTCCTCGTGTTTTCTCTGAACCTCCCTCACTCCAGTTTCATCCCATGTCCCTTCATCCTGGCACCCCTTTTTTTGATGGCAAATTGTGTTTTCCTGCACCTTGTTACTCCCTGTTAGGTACTTATATGTCTCAGTCATGTCCCCCCCCCATCCCCACTCTCCTCCAGGGAGTACATATTCAGGTCTTTGAGCCTGTCCTTGTAGGTTTTGTAATGTGACCCTTGCACCATCTTGGTTGCCCTGCTCTGAACTGCCTGTACCCTGTCTATATCTTTACGTAGATAAGGCCTCCAGAACTGGACACTGTACTTGAGGTGTGGCCTCAATAATGTCCTGTATAGTGGCATTATGACCGCCCCTTTCCTGCTGGTGATACCCCTGCCCATGCATCCCAACATTCTGTTTGCTTTACGCACCACCTTGTCACACTGACTCTACCTTGAGATGATAACCCCCATGTCCCTTTCCTGCTTGGAGTGTTCTAACTCCTCCGCCCCCCAGCTGATATGTTATTCCAGGGTTTTTGTGCCCCATGTGCATTATCTTGCATCTCTTTGCAGTAAATTTCAGCTGCCATTCCCTTGACCAGTCCTCAAGCTTCTGCAGATCTCTTCGTATTCTATCCACACCCTCCAGCATGTCCACACTGTTAAAGAGCTTTGTGTCATCAGCGGACAGACAAATCCTCCCTTCTAGGTCTTCTGTAATGTCACTGATAAAGATGTTGAAGAGGACTGGACCTTGCACCAATTCCTGTGGCACTCCACTGGTCACCCATTCCTCTTGGAGTGATAGCCATTAACCACCACCCTCCGTGTCCAGCAGTCTAGCCATTTTCCCACCTACTGCACTACTGTCCTTCCCACTCTCGTGTACCCCAGGTTGTTTAACAGCCTTCTAAATGGCACAGTGTCAAAGGCCTTACTGAAGTCCAGGTACACCACATCCACTGTGCCCCTCCCCCCTCATTGATCCACCTCCCTTGTCACCCAATCAACAAATTCTATGAAATTAGTCTGGCATGACCTCTCCCTACTAAAATCATGCTGCCTGGGGTCCTGCAGACTGTTGGCAACCAGGTGTTCCACTATTCTTTCCTTCAGTAGTGTTTCCATGATCTTCCCCGCTACTGAGGCCAGGCTGACTGGTCTGTAGTTTCACGCTTCCTCTCTGTTCCTGTTCTTGTATAAGGGGACTACATCATCTGCTTCCAGTCCTTGAGCACCTCTCCTGTTTCCAGTAACCAGCTACATAGGGTTGCCAGAGGACATTCAGCCACCACCTCCCTTAGTTCCTTCAGTACCCTGGAGCGTACCCCAGCTGGCCCCATAGCTTTATTGACTCTTAATCCTTCCAGTGCCTTTAGGACTCTTTTTCATGTAAAAGGACTTGTGTCCATTTCCTTGCCCTTCCTCCCCTTTCTACTCCCTTCTGGCCCATTATCTGCCCCATCTCTGTAAAGACTGAGCAGAAATATCTGTTTGGTATGTCTGCTTTGCTGTTGTCTTCCTCCACTCTACTCCCGTCTTCCCTTTTCAGCCTCACTATCCCTCCCTTTACCTCCTTTTTCACTTATGTACCTGTAATAGATTTTGTCCCCTCTAACCACTGATTTTGCAATGAACTCCTCAGTTTGTGCTTTCGCTTTCCTTACTGCCCTCTCTGCCTCCCTTTGTTTCTCCTGGTACCTCTCCCTGTCCCCCTCTGCCGGTGTCTTTTTGTATCACTTAAATGCAATTGTTTTGGCTTTCACTTTTTCTGCTACCTCCTTGGAAAACCACAATGGCCTCCTCTTCCTTTTCCCCTTGCTAACCTGTCTTACACATAACTGTGTTGCCCTTGTTATTCTTGTTTTGAATACCATCCACTGTTCCTCCACCCCTAATTTCCTCCCTAATCCAGTTAGTGCCTCTTCCAAGCATGTCCCCATTTCTCCAAAATCTGCTCTCCTAAAGTTTAGGATTCCCGTTTTTGTGTGGCAGGGTTCCGTCCCATCAGTTATGTCAAACAACACCAACCGGACCGAACATGAGCGTGAGATACTCTAATTTCTATAACAGTGTCTCACACGCTGTGCAGTAGTAATGGGCTTCTCATTAGCAGTGCTCATGCATCACAGAAATGGAGCACTGTATACGTAAAAAAAATTAATTAAAAAAAATAATTATCTTATGACCTATAATAGTTTTCGGTTCGCAGTTCACTTGCCCTAAGAATGCGTGAGGTGACACTCATACCCATAAGAGGCCCTCCTTATGTCCCTATAAAGTTATACAGTTGTTAACTGGGAAAGGCGCACCAAGCTGAGGCTCATTTTCAGGCATGATCCCTTCAAGTACAAAGTGTAAAAAGTAGGAAAATGTGACATTTGAGTAAAAAGCACCCTTAAGCACTGGTGAATTTGTGGAGTTGTGTTCGGTGTGGCTTGAACTATTATGTGATGCTGCATTGGCTTTGCCCTAATTTTGGCACTGTATGTCCAGGCACAGAAGAAAAGTCACACACCTGTGCTTGGAAAAAGGGTGCTGAAGTTGGGGCACTGCCATTTCTGTATCACATTTGGTGAACATGCCAAAATCCAGCTTACAGGGCACTAGTAAAGCAGGTCTGAAGAAGTTCAGTTTTACTTCAGCACTTTCAAATCTTGACATCATAATGCAACACTTTTTACAAGAACATACAGTACTAAGCATGTGCATGTTTTTGGCAAGCCTCCTGTAGCCGCCAATCAGTGACACTGGAGATCGACAACTTCTCACACTGTCGCATCTTAGTGCCATTTCCAGCTCTGCCACCCAGGGGAAGAACCTGTGGCAGTGGCTACTGAAGGAGCTCCTTTCATGTAAAAAATGATAGGCAATGCCAGCTATGCTTGCTTGCAAGTTTCAGTAGTGAAATTGTTATGCTTAGTAAATGAAGGAGATGGACGATCTCAAGCAGGACACATAGATGAGAAATAGCATCATACTGTACACATGGAAATTGTTCATGCATAACTTTATTTTTATGTTGATTGCGCGCAGCGTAAGAAACATATTGGGATAGCTTTCTCAGAAGCAGGTTGTGGAGGTGCGGCATTGTCGTGGCCAATGCCCCCACAGCCTGCAAAGGCTTGTCCCACTTCCCCCAATGCCATTTTACGCTGCTGCTGACACGAGTTTGGAACCTTGCCACCAACTTGTGACAATTTCACTGCTGCAGTCAGGGCCACCTCTTCATTGCAGCATCAGCCATCCGCTGCAATGAGGGATCATCCCGTCATTGTAGGGGGGAACTTCCAAACCCTGATATTGTTTGTGAACATGGTGGCGGCTTGCCGCCATGTTCACAAACAATATAACCTCCCCACCGTGTTTATTTGCCAACGGTGGCCCCAATCCCCATCAGCTTTGGTGTCCCAATGTTGATTTTGCTGACTGGGGAGCCCACCCCCCATCAGCATTCTGTAAGCAACCTCCTACACTTTTATTGTCTGCCGACAGGGTGCCCAGTCCCCGTCGGCATAATCTAAGCTCCCCCCTTTTTGTTGTGTGCTGACGGGGGTGCTCAATCCCCCATCAGCTACTGCAGCTACCCCCCAAAGAAAGAGTCCTTTGACACACTGGGAGCCCACCCCAGCATGCCACATGCCCCTGTAATGTAAAAAACTGTCCTGCGATGTCTTTTTTTTTACCTAAAAAAAGGAAACGGTCCCCTGGCGGTGTCCCTAACCCCTGCCACAACCCCACCCTGCTCATCCTGCCTCCCCACCCCCTCACCCCATACTTACTCAAAATCCAGCGCGACGATCTTGGTGGACCAGGAACATGTCTGCACTCTTTAAAGCCGGACCACAAATTGAGGAAATGCCGGCAAGCTGTATAATGGAATAAATAGGGTTTTTTCCAACTTTAATACATATCTCAGTCATTTTTTGGAATTTTGGCACCAAATTTTCAACATGGTGTTTTTGAGACCCCTCCTCATAAATTTTGCCACTGTCATGGCATTAATCGGCCTCGAAAGGTGATTTCACGGTCACTGTGTGGAATCACCTTCCGAGGCCGATTAACGCAACAACAGTGCAAGTGTTCATGACGTGGGATCTCAAAAAGCCTATGTTGTAAATTTGGTGGGAAACATCCAAAAAATGACTGTTTTATGAGCATGCGCTGCGCAGTTGCTACGCAAGCTCGTAACTTCATGAATTTGCAATATTTTCACACCAGATTTTCAACACTGGCATTTTGTCACACCTCCTTGTGAACAGTACAACTGTCATTGTTCACATCCTGGCGGGAATGTGTTTACGCACTTCCGGCACAGAATAGAGCGGTCGCAGTGGGAAATCAGTGTTTGGGACAGATTAAGAAAATGACAGTGACAATGTTAATGAGTAGAGGTCCTAAAATGCATATGTTGAAAATTTGGTAATGATACTCCATAAAATGACTATGTTACAAGCGTGCGTTGCGCAGTTTGCACGCATGCTCGTAACTTTGCGACATTATAATATTTTCACTCCAGATTTCCAACATTGCCATTTTCCCACACCTACTTATGAACAGTACAGGTGTCATTTTTCCCATCCTGGCCAAAATGTGTTTTCGCACTTCAGGAGCAGAATAGAGCGGTCACAGTGGGAAATCAGTGTTTGGGACAGATTAAGAAAATGACAGTGACACTGTTAATGAGTAGATGTCCTAAAATGCCTATGCTGAAAATTTGGTGATGATAGCCCATCAAATGACTGTGTTACAAGTGTGTGTTGCACACTTTCCACGCACCCTTGTAACTTCACAAATCTGTAATATTGTCACGCCAGATTTTCAACAGTGGCATTTTTTCACACCTCCTTCTGAGCAGTACAGCTGTCATTTTTCACATCCTGATTGAAAAGCGTTTTTACAGTTCTGGCGCAGAAAAACTCGGTCTCTCTGGGAAATCAGTGTTTGGGACAGATTAAGAAAATGACAGAGGCTCTGTTCATGAGTAGAGGTTCTAAAATGCCTATGTTGAAAATTTGGTGACGAAACTCCATAACATGACTGTGTTACAAGCGTGTATTGAACTGGTTCCACAGACCCTTGCAACTTCAAAATTTTGTAATATTTTCACGCCACATTTTCAACAGTGGCATTTTTCCACACCTCCTTATGAACAGTACAGCTGACATGTTTCACATCCTGGCTAAAATATGTTTTTGCACTCCTGCCAGAGAATAGCACGGATGCTGTTGGAAATCACTGTTTGGGACAGATTAAGATCGAACGAGTGAGGGGGGGAGTGACCAAGCTCAACTGAGCTCTTTCGAGACTGCTGCGGATTTGTTTGTGGGAAGAAAAAGGCCCCAACGCAAGAGCCCAGTACAAAAGAGCAGCCTGCAGCACTGCAAGAAACAGAACGAGAGAGCGAGTGATGGAGGGGGAGTGAGCAAACTCACCAGAGCACTTTCAGGACTGCTGCGGATTTCTTTGTGGACAGACAAAGGTGCCAATGCAGCCAGGAGCCCCGTACACAAGCGTAGCCTGCAGCGCCAAGAGAAACAGAATGAGCGAATGACAGAGCGGTAGTGAACGAGCTCAAAGGAGCTCTATTGTGATTGCTGCAGATTTCTTTGTGGGCAGAAAATGTGGCAATGCAGGAAGGAGCCCAGTACAAAAGGTCAAGTTTGCAGTGCTGGCCGAAACAGAATGAGTGAGTGAGAGAGCTCAATGGAGCTGTGTCAGGACTGCTTCAGATTTCTTTCTGGCCAGAACAAGCCGCCAATGCAGGCAGAAGCCCAGTACAAAAGGGCAGCCTGCAGCGGCAGGAAACACAGAATGAGCAAGTGAGAGGGGGGGAGGGAGTGAGTGAGCTCAACGGAGCTCTGTTGGGACTGCTGTAGATTTGTTTGTGGGCAGAAAAATGCAGCAATGCATGCAGGGGCCCAGTACAAAAGGGCAGCCTGCAGTGGCGGGGAAACCAGAATGAGTGAGTGAGAGAGGGGGAGTGAGCAAGCTCAACGGAGCTCTATTGTAACTGCTGCAAATTTCTTTGTGGGCAGAAGAAGGCGGCAATGCAGGCAGGAGCCCAATAGAAAAGGGCAGCCTGTAGCACTGGCAGAAACGGAATGAGCGAGTGAGAGAAGGGGAGTGAACGAGTTCAATGGAGCTTTGTCGGGACTGCTGCAGATTTCTTTGTGGGCAGAAAAAGGCACCAACAGAGGCTGGAGCCCAGTACAAAAGGGCAGCCTGTTGTGCCAGGAGAAACAGAATGAGTGAGTGACATAGGGGGAGTGAGTGACCTCAACGGAGCTCTGTAAGGACAGCTGTGGATTTCTTTGTGGGCAGAAAAAGGTCCCAACACAGGCAGGAGCCCAGTTCAAAGGGGCAGCCTGCAGTGCCGGGAGAAACTCAACGAGCGAGTGAGAGAGGGGGAGTGAGCAAGCTCAACAGATCTCTATCGTAACTGCTGCAGATTTCTTTGTTGGCAGAAAAAGGCAGCAATGCAGGCAGGAGCCCAGTACAAAAGGCCAGCCTGCAGGACCGGCAGAAATGGAATGAGTGAGTGAGAGAGGGGGAGTCAGCAGGCTCAACAGAACTGTGTCGGGACTGCTGCAGATTTCTTTGTGGGCAGAAAAAGCCACCAACAGATGCAGGAGCCCAGTACAAAAGGGCAGCCTGCAACACTAGGAGAAACAGAATGAGCAAGTGAGAGAGGGGGAGTGAGCCACCTCAATGGAGCTCTGTCAGGACAGCTGCAGATTTCCTAGTGGGCAGAACAAGGTGCCAACACAGGCAGGAGTCCAATACAAAAAGAGCAGCCTGCAGCACCAGGAGAAACAGACTGAGCGAGTGACAGAGGGGCAGTGAGCGAGCTCAACACACCAACGCAACCAACATTCGGCATTGACAAATGCTTGTTTTAGACTGTGACCCCGAATTTTCAAAATATTAAATGTAGAAACAGAGAATCTGATGGCAGATAAGGACTGCTTGGTCCACTGAGTCTGCCCATTTTTCCATGTCTACATTATTTCTGCAGACTGTACCTGATCTCCAGCTCTTTTATTACCCCTCCTTATGAACAAGACAGGTGTCATTTGTCATATCCTGCCTGAAATATGATTTTACAGAATGACTGTGAAAACATGTTTCAGGGTGGATTTGAAAAATGACACCAGTCATGTTCATGAGGTGTGGTAAAAAAAAGAATATGCTGAAAATGTGGGGTCAAAATCTCAAAAAACAATAAAGTTATAAGTAAACACTGAAATATCTAGAACTGTGGTTCAATTGGAGGGAAATCTTGTTTGTTCCATTGTTGTGAGGGTATAGACTCAGGAACTTCTCTGCTGTTGAGGAATGGTTCTCTGACCACGACTCTTTAATTACAAAAAAATGAAATCTATGCTTTTCGCCAGTCCTCACAATAGAAACAAACTACATCAGTTCACTATCCTGAACAATCTTAACTCACCCCTTGAACAGGTCCAGCAGTTCAAATACCTTTGTATAACCCTAGATACCTCCATGCTGTTTGTCACCCATGTGGACCATTTAGCTAAGGCAGTAAACACCAGAATTGGGCTCTTATATAGGTATAGGCACTGTGGCGTTTTTGGCATTTGGTCTGCCACTAAAGGACCCCTTACCTTCTCTGTGGTCTGCCAGACCCTTTGGTTGCTGCTGGTGAGGACCCCATCTGGACTCTTCAAATAACTGGACGGACACATAAAATAAAGAATACTGGTTTATTCTGTACAGCAGATGTTCTCTTCATGGAGACAAGACCCAGACTGACAATTTCTCTGACTGACAGGCATACATGACACTGCCAGGCAGTGCAACAATTAGCTACATGCAGCTTTTAAGTGTTCTTAAAGAGGTGGCAGTTTAACATTAAGCCCCATGCTTAATGTGTGTTCACAGCACAGTCTCACTACTGATGTCCTCTGCATAGCTATCAGCAGTTCAATATTCTTCTTAATTGACTACGGGCTAATTATTTATGGTACTGCCATGGATACCAAGCATAAAAGAATCAGGGTAGCCATTAATAAAACCTACAGACTAGCTCCTGGCACACATAGACTCACTCATACTCTGAGTTGTATGCTCAATCTAACTGGCCACACCTTAAGTGCCATATAAAGTATTAGACCAGGCTGTTTGTGAAAAAAATCCATCTTGGTTTAACCCATTCAGTCTTCCTAAAAGCTTCTTAACAAGGTAACTCCCCCTCGCCACACCCGTGGACTGTCTAACCTGGCCTACCAAGTCCCATTCTGTCGTACCTCCATGGCACAGTGCTCCTTCAAATTCAGGGCATCAAGCTGGCTAAATTACCTCTCCCATGACTCCATGACCAGTCCAAGATCGTCCTCTTTAAGAACAAACTTCACCAGCACCTCGCAACACAGTGCAGGCATAATTGTCTGACCTAAGCTATCCCCCCACACCATATATCGTGAAACTGACCTCCTCCTTGGACCTCTATTTCTCCTCCCGCTATCCCCATTTCCAGTGACCTAAACATTCCTATTCTGTCTGTCTTATCCCCCTTCCCAAACTCTCTCCACTCCTATTCTACCTCCCCCCTCTATCATGACATAGCCTTTGCCTAACTGCATTATTATTCTGCATTCTCCTTAAGTTTGCACTTTATTTTGTCTGTCATGCACTGTTCACCTTACCTGTTTTTTGTAACTTACTATGTAACTGTTTTTGCCTTTTACCTGATGTGGAACCTTTGGCTCAAAGGTATTGTAATCCAAGAAATAAATACATAAATGGAAGAATTTGAGTCCAGAAACAGTAATTAGAGATGATAATGAGTAATAACCACTGACACTTTTGCAAAAAACACTGTATGAACAATGTGTGAAAAATGGAACTGAGCTAGCATGCTATATAGTTTTACTAATATACAGCACAGTGAATTGGCAACCATGCGCAGCGAGGCTGTGTTTCCATTGAGTCAATGGGTGACTCCATTAATAAAATTCTATGAGGAGTGGAGCATCTTGACTGAAAATTTGAGGCCTTGAATCAGAAAGTGGACTTTATTCAAAACGAAGTAAAACAGAACAAAGAAGGTATTGTGAAACTAAACAGACATATGATAACTCACAGATCATTCAAAAATTAACGGACAGCATTAAGGTAATCGATTTGTCTGGGGTGGCATTAGCTAAAGATAATTATAACCTTAACAGAAAAGTAGAAATGCTTGAGAATCAATTGAGGTATCGAAATTTGCACATTTTGCATTTACCACTTAAACTCGATAAGGAATTTGAAAGTACTCGGGAATTGGTTAAGGATATTTTTGTTGAAGTCTACGGTCTACCCCAAGATAATTTACCTTTTGTCACAAAAGCCTTCAGAGTACTTAAGCGTCAGGACACAGAGAATAAAACTAATGATGTTCAAAATAAAGTTACAATCTTTTTTCCCCCTGGCTTTCGACTCGGATAGTGACCACATCATTAAGCTCTCTAGAATCAAAAATACACTTCTCTATAAGGGTTATAAATTTAATATGTTTCCAGATTTTACATATTCTACCCAACAGAGATGGAGGACGTTTTTGTCTTACAGACAAGCTGTATCAGAATTCGGAGCTCAGTTGCAGTTACTCGCACTGGCAAAAGTGTGAATTTGACATAGAGAAAAAACATATCTTTTTTGAGATTGACCAGTTGTCGGAGTTCTTGAGAGGTCAATATAAGGAACTTACTGAATCTGAAGTGTCCAGAAAGTCTGAAGAAGGCTCCAAGGCTCATACAATTTCGGACTTGGAATTGTCTGAGGTTGTGGACTCTGTGGAGGATTGTAGGATTTATTATTGATATATATATATAATATGAAATGCCTGTTTTAATTTTACTCTGTATAGGGGTGATGTAAAATATACAGGGATTATATATACATAATGATCTTTAAGGCATGTTATACCTTAGGCATGGTCAACATGATTATTAATAAAACCAATCTTTTTTTTAGATATCTCCCCCCCTCACCAATATGAGTTGAACTAGAGATATTCCTTTTATGTTTTTTCCTTTTTGTTTTCTTTGATAATGTATAGTGTTAAAAGTGTGTATTATAAGGGGAACAAAAGAGGAAGCAAAGAAAAATTTGAAATAAATTAATATTAAATAAAAAAAAGGAGTTGAGATGACATCATATGGGCCTCGAGCATGATGCTTAAGATGCTTGTGATGTCATGTCAACCCCAAGATGGAAACATGACCTGAGCTGGGCATGGTTGCCTATGTTTTATTTTTTTTAAAGTATATTTTATGACCAACTTGCAAGATAGTAATACTATCTCACATGAGCTAAGACAGAGCTACTATCTTGCAAAGCTGGGAATGCCAAAATGCGGTAGTGAGCCAATCAGAGAGCAGCTTTCACAATACTGATGACATCACAATAGCCATGTGCAGCACTGAAGCCAGCAGATGTGAGATGCTTTGTAGACTAAGTTGCTTTCTAGTTTACATCTGTACTAATTGTATTGATTTGTTTTATTTTTTTATTTTATTTATTAGGTAATCAGAATTACAATCCTTTGAGTCAAGGACTCTTTTGCACAGGCTCCACATCAGGAATACAAAGAATACAAACAGTGCAAGAATATGAACAGTGATATTTGTACTGTATTAATTGTATTGATTTGTACTGTATTAATTTAATTGATTTGTACTGTATTAATTGTATTGATTTGTACTGTATTAATTGTATTGATTTGTACTGTATTAATTGTATTGATTTGCATTGTATTGATTTTTTTTTTTTTTTAATATTTTATGGCCCATTTTTTCCCCCGTTTTCACCTTCCCCATGCCCGGTCATGCATGTGTGTGTGGAAGTACATGCATGCCATGGTGCCGAGGCACCCTCCTAGTTTCTGTGACCTCTCCTCATGAACACTGGCACTGTGATTTCTTTAATCCATCCCGAAAATTGATTTTGCACTGTGCTTGTGCCATTCTACAGCACAGGTGTGAAAACACATTTTGGGCAGGATGTTAAAATGACAGCTGTACTGTTCATGAGGAGGTGTGAAAAAATGTTAATGTTGAAAATCTGGAGTGAAAATATGAAAAATTTGCAATGTTAAGAGCGTGCGTAGAAACTGCGCAATGCATGCTCATAACATGGTCATTTTTTGGATTTTTTTCATCAGATTTTCAATATGGCTCTTTGGGACCTCCCCTCATGAACAGTGGTACTGGGATTTTGTCAATCCATCCCGAAAGTTGATTTTGCACAGTGACTGCGCCATTCTGTGTCACAGGTGCAAAAACAAGTTTCAGGCAGGATGTAAAAAATGACAGCTGTATTGTTCATAAGTAGGTGTTAAAAATGGTAATGTTGAAAATCTGGAGTGAAAATGTTAAAAACTGGTGAAGTTATGAGCATGCGTAGAAACTGCGCAACACACGCTCATAACGCAGTCATTTTAAGGATTTTTTGCACCAGATTTTCAACATGGGCTTTTTGGGACCCTACCTCATGAACAGTGGCACTGTCGTTTTGTTAATCAGTCCCAAAAGGTGATTCTGTATAGTGACGCGAAATTCCTTTTCGGGACCGAGTAAGGAAATGACAGTGACAGTGATCACGAGGGAGGGGTCTCGAGAACCTCGTGTTGAACATTTGGGGTCAAAATTTCCTAAAAATTGCTTAGGTATCAACCTAAGTTGAAACCCCCATTGACTGCCGTTATACGGTGTTTACCTTTGATTCTTAAGTTTGCAGTTTGGCTTTGAAGAATACAGACGTGTCCCTGTCCAGAGAAGATCACTGCTCCTGACCTCCAGAATTAAGTATGAGTAAGGGGTGGGTGCTTAGTGGGAGGGTGGGGATGGGTGAGGGGACTGGGGAATGACAAGGGACTGCTTTCTTTTTTGCAGGTAAAAAAAAATAAAGCCAACGGGGGACAGTTTTCTTTATTTACAGGTATTTTTCAAATAATAAATTTTGGGTATACTGGGGTGGGCTCCCAGTGTGCCATATTAGTGGAGGAGTGCATACATGCTGACATGAGTATTGGGCACCTCGTGTTGCAATTGAAAACTACGGACTTGGAGGGGGAGGACATCTTCTGACACTGGGAGTGGGCATCCTGTTGTCAGAGCATTAAAATAAAAAATATGTATAAATATATATATATATAAGGGATATGTGGGTGTCTCCTGTGAGATAGCCAAGTTATCTTGTAGAGTAGCCTGTGACCTCAAGTAACCTCATGAGTGGCGAAGCATATTGGATTTATGCAACCGGCACTGGTTGCTTGTGATTGGTTTTGTTAAAAATGCAGATGGAATTTTTGTTTCATTATTTTAGAGCAGTAGTCTTTCATCTGCAGTTTGAATGTTGTGTGGCATTCTGTAGATGAGCATTGATGTTGGGTGATCTACTGTGATTGGCTGACATGGTAAGGAGCTCTACTGTGATTGGCTGACATAGTCGGGAGTTCCACTGTGACTGGCTGACATGGTGGCTGCTTGAAATGTAACATGGCAGTAGTGCTCGATGAGTGAGTGCAAGCGTCTTCCTAGGTTCAAGTAAGGGAGCTGTAGTAAATAACTGTACATTTGTATTTTTCTTATTTTGGAGAAATATGCAGCATGGGCTGTTTTGGCTGCTATGGAGACTTGCCAGCGATCTAGAGTGCCAGGGTGGGATCAGGTGACCTGGAGGAATTGGAGTATCTGAGGCTGGAGCCACTGGACCATTTGTCAGGTATGATGAAGGGGGGGGAGTATGCCTTTTTTTTATAAACTGTTATACTGTTTGTAGGTATGGTAAGAAGGCAGTGTGCAGCTATCTGATAGAACTAAGGCAGGTGGCCAGGTGGGCTGGGCTGAGGAGCGAACAAGCAGCATGGACTGAGGAAAATATTTTATAAGCAAAACTTATGTTGTATGCTTCTCTTGATAGAAAGGTGTGCTGCTGTGTGTTACTCGGAGTTATGTTTAAGGATTGTTATCATGAAAAATCGTCTTGCTTTTTTATATTATGTGGTGTAGACATCATGGAAGTAAAATGAGAAGAAGTGCCGGAAGGGGAGTTGGTGACATAGTCACTGTGTGGATAAATGAGTGATGACATAATCACTATATGGATAACTTGAATTTATCCACATAGTAATTATGTCATCACTCATTTATCCACACAGTGACACAGATAACTGAAGTTGTGGGCAGGAGTGTGATATGAGAAATATCTCCCTGAGTGACCAGTAACCTCAGGATACTCACGAGTGGTGGAGCCATGAGTGTATGTATCCTGAGGTTACTGGTCACAAATGGATATGTCTCCCATATCACACTCTGCCTGTCATGTGTTCAATTTATACAGTAGGGCAGAAGAGTGTTCTTTGTGGAAGTGTTTTCATTTGATTATGTATTTTGGTTTAGTTTTGTTGAACTTACTATTTTTTCCTGGTGTAGATGTGCCAGAACTTCATTGGTTGATGTGGTGTGCGTGGTATGTAGCATGTGCTTTTATAGGCTGTTTGGGTTTGTGTGGGCATGGTTTGCTGTGGGAGTCAGGTAGCATTTCTGTGTTATTTTTGGGTAGTTCTGTTTTATTTCTTTACTTCTGCAACTATGTTACAGTTATCTTCACAAGAGCATTTTTGATTGGGACTTCAGGTTATTTCTTGAAGTTGAACTTCGGGTTCATGCAGTTTGTTTCACTGACCTTATTACTTTGGTTGAGGAGTGACTTCGGGTTGCATTTCAAAGTTGAACTTTGGGTTTCTGGAGTACAGAAAAAGGTTCTGACGTGTTAGCCGGTGATAAACCACACTGTGATACATGCACAGTATAGATAAATGTAAGGAAAAGTGTCTGTGCATACGTCACTGCTGGTTTATTCAGTGCTGGTGAAGATTTGTGTTTTTTGTCTAGTGAATTTATCTTAACCCCCTATTGTAATAAATATACTGTATTTAGTTTTTGTTTACCGGGTAGGTGCGCTAGCCATAGTCATGACTATTTTCAGGCACGACCTGGGAGGATACAAAACAACAAATACAGGAATACATTCCAAAAACAAGTACAACAACAAAATCTTTACAACAGTTTACAAGTAGGTTACAAGGAAATTAGCTAAAAACAGGAATGTTTAGGTAACAGTGCAGAAAAATATGGAGCAGTACAAAACCAAAATTCAACACAGTTTGCTTAGAGAGAAACATGAAATAATGACATTATCAATACTAATAAGGGATTAAAAAGTTAAGTTATGGGAGGGATATTAGTAGGTGATAGAAGTAGGTGATTAGAAAGGGGAGGTAAAGGAGAAGTGCTTAGCGTTGTACGGGACAGATAAGAAAGAAGAGGTCGGACTGAGGTGATAATGGCTAGGGAGGCTTGAAACAGGAGCATTTGTGAGAAGTTTCAAGATAAGTACATAGACCTTTTTTAAACAATGCAAGGGATGTTGATTGTCTCAAGGTTAGTGGAAGGGAGTTCCAGTATTTGGGGGCATGGCAGGCAAAAGCATTAGTACCTTTAGTGGTGCAGTGTCTAGGGTTGGAAATGGGCCTGGACCATGGAACGCAATCCATAGCACAGTGTCTGGTTTTGGAAAAGGCCTGCTAGGGATTTAGGGATTTGTAGATGAACCATGTTGTCAATGACAGAGCCGTAAGCATGTAGCCTTAGTTCAGCAGGAGGAAGTCATCCCAGGTCAGTATAGAGGAGGCAGTGGTGTTTCAGCCGGTGTGAGGAGGAGGCATAGCGACAGATGTTTTTATATGTAACATCCCATTTCCTTAGACATGATTTGCATGCAAAAAAAAATTGTTGCAGCCCCATAGGTAAGTGATGGTAGGAGAATTCCATGGGCAATGGCAAGCCTAGCCAAGGGAGTGAGCATATAGCTGGTTCGGTAGGCTATTCCTAGTTTGGCATGTACCTGTTTGCAAGTTAGATTGATGTGTAACTCAAAATTTAGTGTTGGATCAAGGGAAATAACCAGATATTTAAAAGAGAATACTACCCAGCTACTGACCCATTTAAGGAGGTGACTTAGAATTGAGAATGGGCACGCTTTAGCTTCGTTGTTGATCCAAAGAGCATAGCTTGGGTTTTAGACTTGTTTAATACAAGTTTGTGAGTAAATAGCCACTTTTGTATTAGCTGGAAATCAAGAGAGAGTCATCTGTTAATGTCATCAATGCTATTAGCACTAGCATACAGCACAATATCATCAGCATATAGTAGGGAGGCTGTCCTGTGGAGGTTGGTGGAGATGTCATTTATAAAAAGAGAAAAGTAAGGGTCCAAGGATGGAGCCTTGTGGTACTCCGATATTTATGATGGTTTTGTCTGAGGGGGTAGAGTTGTATTTCACAACCTGAGACCTATCAGCTAGGTAGTTTCCAAACCATCTAACAACGTTAGTTGAGAAACCTAGTGATCCCAGGGTGGTTAGAAGGATGGAGTGATCAACTAAGTCGAACGCCTTAGTCATGTCAAAAAAAATGGCACCAGTGAGGAGGCCAGAGTCCATAGACACTTGAGTATCTGATGTGAATTTGAGGTGGGCAGTAGTGGTGCTATGATCTTTGCGAAAACCATGCTGGGCATCGGTGAGCAGATCATGCTTCTGTAAGAAGTCAATTGTCTGGGCAGCTACAAGCTTCTCAAGTATTTTATTCAGGACAGATAGGATGGCAATGGGCCTATAGTTGGAGGGGTCTTTACGATCTCCTTTTTAAAGACTGGAGTAATTCTAGCTATTTTCCATATGTCCAGGATGTGGCCCTGGCACAGGGAAAGCATGAAGATCCTGGCTAGGGGAGAAGCGATGAAAGGGGCTGCACTCTTAAGAAGCCTGGGCTCTAGATTGTCTGAGCCAGCTGCTTTGCAGTCCAAGATATTTTTTAGCAATCTAAGCACTTCACATTTTGTGATTGCCTTGAAAAAGAATTGAGGACAGTTTGTAATAGGTCGGGCGGATATACTTGGTTGGGCAGGGAAAGAGGAGGTGTAGTTGGTTAAGTCAGAGAATTTATGGTTAAAGAAGTTTGCAATGGTTCTGGGATTATTACAGTGTACCCCGTCAAGAGACATATCATTAGGGGTGGATGCTAGATTAGAACCAAGAAAGAGTTTAATATGTGACCAAAATTTTCTGGGGTCACCATAGGAGTTGGTCAGTAGACCTTTGCAGTATGTGCGCTTGGCCTTTTTTGGTGTCCTTTTTGCAGGCATTTCGCAGAGCCCTGTAGTTGTTGAGGTCAGAGGCTAGCCTTGAGTTTTTATAGCGGAGTCAGCTTTTGTCCCTTAACTTAAGTTTAGCTAGTAGGTCAGCTTTCAACCATCGGGTTTGTCTAGTTTTTACCCTGTGGGTTACGAGTTTGCAGTGCATGTCCTGGAGTTCCAAGAAGTGTTTTAAGAACTGGTCCAGGGCAGCCTGAGCATCATTAGATAAGAGAATGGGGGACCAATCAGTAGAAGCAATGTCGTTCAGGAATGACCGAGGGTCAAAGTTTGCATAGTTGCGGAAGGTGATGAAGCGAGGTCCAGTCTGGGTAGGCCTATTTTTTCCCCATATACAGTACATTGGGGAGTGATCAGTGATGGCATCTGGCAGTACTCCAGAGGCAATTACATTTTCAGGGTGATTGGTCATTATCCAGTCTAGTAGCATGTTGGAGCGATGGATATTTCTGGAAGGTTCATCAATAAGCTGGTGTAGGTAATAACTCTGCAACTTGGTCATTAATGTTGTTTGGTTACTGCCCAGCCAATTTATGTTTAGGTCCCTAAGTATAAGGACCTCGTTCCTACTGACAAGGGATGAGGTTTGTTCCAATAAGTCATCTAGCCCTACTTGTCCATTTGAAGGGGGGATTGTAGACACGTACGATGTGAAGTTTTTTAGTATCAAGAGTGAGCATGACATGTATTGCCTCACAGTGGCATAGGGTAGATGTCTTAACAGCAGAGACATCAAGGTGATCTCTAAAGTAGAAGGCTGTTCCACCCCCCTCTTTTGGGTGTAGTTCTGTCAAGTCTCAGAAGGTTATAGTGGGGAAGGGGGCATAGAGAATCAGGTATGGCAGGTTTTAGCCAGGTCTCGATTAGGCATATAATATCAGGCTTGTAAAGGGTGGTCCAGGATTCAAGCTCAGGAAGATTGTGAGCAAGGCTCCTGATGTTGTGATGTGCTATGATAAGACCTTTGGCAGTGGTGATAGTGTCAGGTGGGACAGTAGATGGTCCTGGATTTAACACAACATCACCTGAGAGCAGAATAGCAAGTAGAAGAAAATACCATAGCTTGCGGTGCATGAAAGAACCACGGGCATGTAGGAGCAGGTGGCATTTCTTATGTACATGGGCAGCTAAATGTTTCCAGATCTTATTTAGTAACACTGGGAAGGTGTCAAAACAGGGGGCAGGAAGTATTAGTAGATTAGAGTAGTAGTACTCCTGGAATGCAAAGTAGGAAGGGGTAGCTTAATTATGGAATGCCATAGGCATGGACAAGAATAGTAGTGGTAGTGTGACCATAAGAGTCAGCAACATCAAAGAGGTCATTTTAAAATAGAGTTGTTTTGGGGCTGTAAATAACAGCTCAAGGCACCAGTGAGGCTGAGAGGCTGCCGAAAGAAAGGTTAACTTATTAGGGGGTCCGCCAAAAACTTCACACTGAGTGATTCAGCTAAGACGCAGCTAGGTAGAGGGGGTTCATTCAGAGTAGCAGGTGAGGTGGCAGTCACACTAAGCTAGCAGGAGTAAAGACAGAGGGGGAAAAACTTGTGCAATGAGAAAACAGGCACTGCAAACAGTTTAGGTAATACTGAGATTTTAGCCAGTAAGTAATTTAATCCTGCCAGAAAGGGTGGTATAAAGGTAGGAGCTTGGGGGAAATTAGATTCAGAACAGGCCAGATTATTTAGGAAGCCAATGAGAAGAGGGGAAGGACCGAGAGGGAGGGGTTACGGTGTATTTAATGGGGGCCTGGGAGGGGGTGGGGGGAGATAGAAAACCCCCTATGTAAATGCAGAAGCAGCTATGCTTGCAAAACTGGCTTAGAAAAGGCGCTGAAAAACTCAGTCTATGGTCCAGAGAGTCAAAGAAAAAGGCGTACCAATCTGCAAGGCAGCCCACGGCCGGCGGACCAATCAGCGATCAACACGGAGGAGCCGCGCCAATCAGAGGAGCCCCAGTGGAGAACGAAGCAAAGCTAGTGGAAGTGGCATGTACCTGTGCTTGTAGTCTGGGCAGGGGGGCCAGGCAGGCAGGCAGGAGCAGGTATATATACAGTATATATATATATATATATATTCATGGCAAAAAACTCTGTTTAATGCTTCAGTTAGGGTTGTTCCACAGTTACAAAAGTGAGGAAATTCGGTGTTAGGGTTGCCATCCCTTGCACTCTACGCCCACCCCTTCCCTACCAACAGACATATTCCTCGAACAAAAACTGGCATATTCCTTGAACAAAGGTCTTTCTGCATGGCCAGTTTCAGATCAATCAACCACACACTGGCTGTGCTATACATCACGGAAGACAGTGCAGAAAAATAGCAAAAACATAACGTTTTGCACTGCACTGCGCAAACGCAAAAACACAAACGGTAACATTAACGCAAACAGTGATGACAACAGTGAGGTAAAAGAAAATAGTAATGGTAATGCAAATGCAAGCACAAATGGTAATGCACATGGTGATGCAAACGGAAATGATAAGGCAAAAGGTAAGAGAAACACAAGCGCAAACATAAATGAAAACATAAATGGTAATGCAAATGGTAACGCAAACGCTAACAGGAACAGAAACGCAAATGGTAACAGCAGCGATGATGCAGAAAGAAACAGTAATGCACTCGACAACAGAAACGCTATAGAAAATGCAAACACTAAGGCCAATGGAAACACAAATGCAAAAGTTAACGAACACGCAAACAGTAATGGTAACGCAATTGGAAACGAAATGGTTATAGTAACACCAACGATGATGCCAAAGGAAACAGTAACGCAAACGTAAATGCAAATGCACACGCGTATGCAAACGCAAATGGTAATGCACACAGTGATGCAAACGTAAATGCAAACAAAAACGGTAACGGATTTGCAAACAGTAACGCAAACGCAAGTGCAAATGCAAAGGATAACGCACACGGTGAAGTAAATGGAAAAGCTAATGCAAACAGTAACGGAAACACAAGCGGAAATGCTAACAGTAACAGTAATGCAAAAGCACACCCTTTTTTCCCAAAAAGGTGTATTCAGAAGCACAGTGAATACAAAGAATGTTTGCATAATAATGGCCCTCGGAGCAGGAAATGAGCACCTGGAATACTAAATTCCTTATATCTCAGGAACCACACAACGTAGTAGAAAACAAATTAAAATCTCATATTATTTATGACTTTCCAGGCTAGTTTTTTACTTAGCCCCCTAGTGGGGGACTAAGGATTCTTCCGACAAAAAAGTCTGTATCTCGAACCATTTTCGAGATATAGTCTCTGAAAGGCACGGTGGATGCCGTAATGTTAGCCTATGGGAAAAACTGTTAAATTTGGAGTGTCCTAACTTTGCAGCCCTTAAATATTTTGTCACCAAGCCACAAAAAGGCACATCTGCGGGATCTTGGCTTTCTTCCCTCAAAATTTTAGCCCAAAAGATCAAACAGTTCTTTTGCAGCAGGATGGCAAAAATTCTCTATTGTTTTGGCCATAGTGTCGCAAAGTACTTTCGCAAATCACAACACTTTTGCAAACAAAATCACAAAAGTGTTGCATATGCTAAAGTACTTTGCGACACTACTTTTCACAAAAATTTAAAAAAATATTTCTGGGGTGTTTTAGCCCCAAAAAACGACATGGCTAGCATCCTCGGGGCTCGACTAGATGAATACAAGAATTGTGTCCCTAGAGGATCCCAAATTTAAATGCCAAGCATTTCTGTGACCACCAACTGAAAACAAGATGGCCGATTTGCAACACTACAAGGGTCATTTGCGAAAGTAAAAAGTGCATTTGCGACACTGTCACATATTTTAACTTTTCCCATAGACTATAATGGGAAAAGTCTTTTTTGAATAACTTTTTTAACCATTTAATATTGTTTCATGAAATCTTTGAAAGGCACATTAGGGACCCCGGCTGCATGTTTCCTGAAGGTTTCGGACCGGTCGCACAAACTGTGCAGGCTGTAGACACGAGCAAAGAATGTGAAAAAATGGGTAACTTGTGCATTTTTCAGTGCTCTGTAGCTCCACAACCATGCATCCGACTGTAACGAAACCTGGCAAGTCTAGAGATCTATGGCACCAGACCATGCATTCCAAATTTCAGGCAAATCTGTCATACGGTGACAAAGTCATTAAGCTGCCAAATTTCAGATTTAATCTTAAATGGGGTACTCAACCCTAATTATAATGGCACTACCATGCCACTATAATTTATATATATATTAAATGCAAAAAAATTTGTTAATGCATCAGTTAGGGTTATTCTACAGTGACAAAAGCAAGGAAATTCGACATTAGGGTTCCCACCCCTTGCACCCAACCCCCACCCTGCCCCCACCAACAGGCTTTGGGGTGTGTGTTGGGGTTATTGGCCCTAACTCTCACTCCATCCCATGTGCAAACAAGCTGAGGTGGTGCAGAGCAGGAGGATGGGGTGAGAGTTAGGGCCAACAACCCCAATGCACACCATGATGCCTGTTGGTGGGGGCAGGTTGGGGGTTGGATGTAAGGGGTGTGAACCCTAATGTCGAATTTCCTCACTTTTGTTGCTGTAGAATAACCCTAACTGATGCATTAACAACATTTTTTGCATTTAATTTCCTTAAGAAAGAATAGAAAAGTAGAAAGTTGCGCAAGTTGGTGGGACCATGGCACCCTTTGTGCCCCACGCTCCCACCAACTTGTAAGTGTTGGGCCACATTATACAGCTAATGACTAAAAAGTACATTGACAACAGCACAACCAGCCAGTAAATAAATGTTAATGTAGTAGAATAATATAAAACGCTGTCTGCAAAACATTAACTGAGCCACACAATCTCTCTGCAAAAACTAAATTGTCTGACATGTAAACAATGCAATTCACATCCACAGGACATCCTGTCAACACTCTCCAAATTTCAAGTGAAAAGACCAAACCATGTCCGAGATATAACATGTCACAGTTTGAAATTTTCATTTGTCACACTGGCACAGTTCCACACCTGATGACATTTAACACACACAACGACTGAAAACTACATCCATGACATTAAGGCTAGGTATCCTAACAATTTCAAGGCACCACCACAAGCAAAACGCTGTCCGCAGAACATAAATTGCGCCATGCCATATCTCCGGCAAAACATTTTTTCTACATGTAATCACTGCAATTTACATCCACAGGACATGCTGTAAACACCCTCCAAATTTCAAGTAAAAAGACCAAACCGTTTCCAAGATATTCAATGTTAAACATTGGTAAAATTTCCCTATCTATTCCATTATAAAAAATCTGGCCATCTTGTCCTGCCCTCACAATCAAAGATGGCGATCAAAGAATCTCACAATCAAAGAATTTGCAGGGTCACGATCAGAGCATTTGCAGACTCATGAACAAAGAACAAAATGCTATAAATCAAAAAATATAAGGAATTCCAGCAAACCACTGCCATGGTTCGACAGAACGAAGCCCGCTGAGCAAAACCCACCCTCATTTGACTTCCTAGGGCACCCCTGGACTGAGAAAATAGATTTTTTAATTCAACCATCTCATCCTACCTTCACGATGCATGATAGCGATCAAAGAATTTGCAGGGTCATGATCAAAGAAATTGCTCACTCGCAAACAAAGAGCAAGGGATAAGATGGCCAGATTTTAAAATGTTTTTTCTCATCCCAGGGGTGCCCTACAAAATAAAATGAGGCTAGATTTTGCTCAGGGGGCTTCGTTCTGCCCCATCTGAATAACAAAAATAATGTATTAAATATCCCTGGTAGTCTAGTGCCCCCCCCCCCCATCATAATAAAATATATAATCATGTGTAATGTCCTGGTAGTCTAGTGCACCCCAATGTGTATCGTTTACATCCCTGGTAGTCTAGTGGCCCCAGAGCTGTATAAAATAATTATTACTGTTCATATCCTGTTCATATCCTTGGTAGTCTAATGACCCCCCAGTCTGTGGAAATAATATTCATTGTACATATCCCTGTAGTCTAGCAGCCCCCATCATAATAAAATAAATAATGATTTCCTATTTCCTGGTAGTCTAGTGGCCCTAGCCATGGCAGCCCACCCAGCACCGCCCTACCCTTCCCCAGCTGGCAACTGGCACAGCCCACCTCTCACCTCCATGGCCAGTCGCTGACTGTGTGCATTACGAGCACTAACGCATAGAGGTGCTCTGAAATATTTCTGGGCTCTTTGCATTCACGCCATAATGCACATAGTCGCAGCTGGGCCATGTAGGTGGTGCTGTGGCTGTGCCAGTCACTGAGGAAGGGTGGGGGTGCTGGGTGGCTGGCATAGCTGGGTGGGGTGGGTGCTAGACTACTAGGAAATAGCAAATCATTATTTATTTTATTATGATGGGGGGGTCGCTAGACTACCAGGGATATGTACAATGAATATTATTTCATATAGATCGAGGGGGCCACTAGACTACCAGGGATATGAACAGTAATAATTATTTTATACAGCTCGGGGGGCCACTAGACTACCAGGGATGTAAAAAAATGCACATGGGGGCCACTAGACTACCAGGACATAACACATGATTATATATTTTATTATGATGGTGGGGCGCCACTAGACTACCAGGGATATTTAATACATTATTTTTGTTATTCAGATGGGGCAGAACGAGGCCTCCTGAGCAAAACCCACCCTCATTGAAGTTTGTAGGGCACCCATGGGCTGAGAAGAAATAATTTTAAATCTGGCCATCTCGTCCCTCTCTAATGATGCACGATCGCGATCAAAGAATCTCGCGATCAAAGAATTTGCAGGGTCGCGATCAAAGAAATTGCTTGCTCGCGAACAAAGAGCGAGGGACGAGATGGCCAGATTTTAAAATGTTTTTTCAGCCCAGGGGTGCCCTACAGTTAAAATGAGGCTGGCTTGCCTAGACTATTCCTGTCCCCATCTGAATAACAAAAATAATGTATTAAATATCCCTGGTAGTCTAGTGCCCCCCCATCATAATAAAATACATAATCATGTGTAATGTCCTGGTAGTCTAGTGCCCCACCCAATGTGTATTGTTTTACATCCCTGATAGTCTAGTGGCCCCCCGAGCTGTATAAAATAATTATTACTACCAGGACATTACACATGATTATATATTTTATTATGATGGAGGGGCCACTAGACTACCAGGGATATTTAATACATTATTTTTGTTATTCAGATGGGGCAGAACTAAGCCTCCTGAGCAAAACCCACCCTCATTGAAGTTTGTAGGGCACCTGTGGGCTGAGAAAAAATAATTTTAAATTTGGCCATCTCATCCCTCATTCGTGATACATGATCGTGATCAAAGAATCTCGCGATCAAAGAATTTGCAGGCTCACGGTCAAAGAATTTGCAGGCTCACAAACAAAGAATAAAAAAATGGTGAAACGTATTTTTTTCATGGATTTGAACCAAACCAATGGCATGCCTCGATAGAACGACGCCCCCTGATCAAAATCCACCCTCATTTGTGTCCCTAGCCCACCCCTGAGCTGAGATATTTGGGAAAACAGGTCACGATGCAAGATTGTGATCAAAGAATCTCGCGGTCAAAGAATTTGCAGGCTTGCAATCAAAGATCGTTAGCGAGCCACGAACAAAGATTTTAAAAGCTAATAACTCTATTTTTTGATCGGTTTGGATGAAACCAAAGGCATGGCTTGATAGATCGGAGCCCCCTGAGTAAAATCCATCCAAGTTTTACTTCAGGAGTGACCCCTGAGCCGAGATATTTCTGTTTTTCCGATCGGAAAACTAAAAACAAAATGGCAGACCTCGCAATCAAAGAATTTAGAAAATTTTGGGGAACAAAGATTCTTGCACTGCAAGGCTGCAACTTCTTTGATCACCAGGTGGGACCAGATGGCCAGAACCTCATTCTTTGTTCGCAAAACATACATATAAATTTTCCCATTGACTTATAATGGGAACTTAAAACTGGCATAACTTTTGAATGCCTTAATATTTTTTCACCAAACAAAAAGCGGCATGTTTGGCCACCAAATCTCTTTCAAATGAGCCATCTTGCAGAGTGGCATGCCACACAGCAGCCGTGCAGGGTCATGTCCAAAATCCCAAAAGCTGCCTCCAAAAATGGATAATTTTGCATTTTTCAGCGCTTTCGTACGCAAAGACCGTAAGTCTGACCAAAATTCAATTTGGCAGATCAAGAGATCTACCATGCCCCACCATGTGTACCACATTTCAGGCAAATCCATTGAATGGGTCCAAAGTTATTAATGCCCAAACTTTTGACTTTAGTATGTAAGTGATCACTGAACCCTAACTATAGTGGCGTGACCGCGCCACTATAATATATAGATATACATATTTGGCACACTAGGGTGGGCTCCCAGTGTGCCATATTAGTGTGGGGGGATACATGCCAACACGGGGACTGGGCACCCCGATGTTGGCATTTAAATATTAAGTACTGGGGCAATTTTTTGCAAGGGGAAATCTACAATTGTGGATCCCTGTTAGTCACCCGATCCCTGTTTGTGAGATGGGTGAGGATCAGGTGGCCTTATTTGACCATCTGGTCTTCATCTCCCAAAAAGGGATTTTGACACCTCACGAACGGGGATTGGCTGATAAATGGGTATTTTGACACCTCAAGAACAGAGATTTTGTTTGTATAATCCCTGTTCATAAAGTGTTAAATTCCCTGTTCATCAGCCGAATCCCAATTCGTGAGGTGTCAAAATCCCCATTTGTCAGCCGATCCCTGTTCATGAGATAGGGTCATCTGGTCCTTATCTCAAGAACAGGGATTTCGACACCTCACAAATGGGGATTGGAAGCAAGTAACGAACACGGATTTCCCGTACCAAAAAATGGCTTTTTTACTATGCTGATGGAAACCAAACACATGAATTTGTAGAGGGTGTCACCCTGAACAAACCCCATACATTGGTCCCACAGAATACATCCATGTGGCAAGTACCAACATTTTGTTTTGGGCAAAAAGTGAAAACAAGATGGCGGCTCACGAATGGGGATTTTTTTTCTCATGAATGGGGATTTAATGAATCCCCATTCGTGAGCTGTCAAAATCTATGTTCATGAGCTGAAATCCTTGTTCACAGCTGTGGATATAGCCAGAAGACTGAACTGAGCATGCTCAGAACCCATGGGCCGGATATTCAACCTGCGCCCAAAAAGTGCGCAACAGCAGGAGCAAGCACAAGTCAATTGTGCATATGCTCAATAGACGCGATATTCAAACATGGAGCAAGACAAATTGCGCAAGCAGCCAATATCTGAATATCGCACAAACTGTGCCATAGCACAACCAGGAAGGGGAAGCTGAGCAGAAATGATGCGCCATAGCGCAACAAGGCTAGCCCAGCTGAGCAGTCCAGAGGTGCCATAGTGCAAGCAGAGCCCCCCCCCCAGCAGAGCAATGGAACTGCACAACCAGGGAGGTAGGCTGGGGCCCACCACCAGCCATGCCACACATGGGCACAGGAACACACTGCAGAACTAACAATACACCTGCACACCTCAAGCACAGCATCACTGGGGGAGGGATGGATGATCCACCGGCCCATGGGGACAAGCCAACAAAGCACAGCAGGGCCATGTCACCCCAGCACACCCACTGGCAGGCTGAGACTGCCACACACAGGGGGTCGACAACCACAGTGCACATCAGCCCCCCCTTCTGTACAGCACACCATGCACTGTGACCCCAAGACACCACCCATGTGCAGTGACTGTCACTGCAGTAAACACCATGCAACCCCGGCACACTGCAACCTCATGTAGCACAGAACCATACAAGCCACACCCACCCTGGGCACTCAGCAGTGGGCGGCAGCAGATGGCAAGACTGACTGAAAGGCACTCCCACACCGGAGACACCTCCCCATGCACACACAAACATACCCAGGACCATACCACCCCAGATGCCATGCACACCACTGCAACTGAGCAACCATAGCCAGCTGCAAATCAGAAACCACCACAGAATTCATAACAAAATATATATATTCGAAAAAGATATGTACAACACCAACAACATCTATATACATATGTACAAGACAAGGGTGGGGTTGGGGTACAAGGTAGGGGTGGGTAAGGGGTAGGGGTGAACAACTGGGAGAGGGAAGGCAGGGTGGGAGATCTGGGTGAAGTGGGAAGGGGAAGCGCAGTCAGCGCCTGGCAGGCTGGTCCCCTGCTGCCTGTTGATCCTCTTGGTTCCTCCGGCGTCATCTGACCCCATGGCGCTGCATGTCTGTCAGGAGGTCATGTGTAGCGACTGACACCTGCGTCAGCTGCTGGAGGGCACGGTCCATCCGCCGTAGGATGCTGAGACCTAGGAAAAGGGAACACAGTCAATGGCTGTGACTGTCCACAACCCTGAACACCACCCACCCTGCAAGGCATATAGCCTAGTGCCCCACACCTGTGATGGTATGCACCCACCCACAGTGACCATGCACATGACACGCCCAACCAGGCAGCACCAGCTATGTGCACCACTGCACACACACTGCCCATGTCCATCACAGCACAAACAAGGCTGTCAGTGACGTGGCAATGGTGGGATGCCAGTTCCACAGCCATGTGCCCAGTGCATGCATGGACCACCAGTGACGCACACACAGACGCAGTGACACTGGACAGTGATGACTGTCGCCTGTGTCGTGCATGGTTGTGTTATCCGGCTGGTGTTCATGCCCACCCTCCAGCATGCAATAGCATCCATGATGTAATGACACTCACACTCATCAAGCAGCTGTGGCTGCTGTTGCCCTGCTGCTGCCGCTGTGGCCACCCATCACGCCTCCTCCGGGTGCCACCTGAGCCCCACCACGGCCCTTCTCAGCCTGGGCCTGCATCCCTCCGCCAGGCCTGTGGGTGACAATGGTTGAGAAAACATCAGTGTGACCCCAAAGCAGACTGCCCCTGCCCCAGTGAGTGTGCCTGCCCACACAGCCAGACCCATGCATCTCACACCTGAACACACTGACACAGCCAACCATGGCAGAGCCATCCCCCATGCACTGCCACCAATACACAGTCACACCCCTACGGAGAATACAGGTGCATAGATGGTACACCCGCCTGGCCTAGGCACAACGCCCCTCCTGACACGTGACCTGAGGCATTGCAGCACATCTGGCTCCCTCCTGCGGAGGTCACTATACCTGTGCCTGCACTGTTTGGCAGACCAGCACTGCCCTGAGACCCCCTCCAGTTCAGTGGCCACCTGCTGCCACACATGGGTGTGGGCCATGGTGAGGGGCTGATCCCCAAACAGTGCCCCACAGTGAGGCTCAACCACAGCCACCAGGTTGGCCACCTCCAACTGACTCCATTGTGGAGCTCTCCTGCATGCCATTACTGTGGTAGTAGAGCAGGCAAAATGGTGCCCTGCAGTGCAGCAACCCCAGGTGGAAATGTTGCGCAATAGACCACCATAGGTTCCAATTGCGCTGTTCGTATAGCGCCGTCGGTTCACATAGCGCTGTCACCAAACAGCGCAACAGAGCCGTACACATGGCAGCCGAACAGCACCAGGGGGTATAGGTTGGACACAAGGTCAGGGGTCTGTGACGCAAGGCCACGCACAGTGCCATCGGACGTCTACGCATCCTGCGCGAATGGTCACCTGCGTGGACTATTGCGCAGTTGTGCCACAGCGCCATATGGTGCCCAGCACTGTTGCGCCACTGGCACAATGGTGGCCGTGTCCTGTATTGCTGATCGTACACAGCACGCCATCAGCACGGCAGACACCTGCGTAAGCTACCTGGGCATGCGCAGTGCAGTGTACTACACAGTCACAGAAATGCGCCATTGGCTCACCCAGCTCAACCGTATTGTGCAAAGCGCAACGGCACGATATTCAGCCGACACATGCAAATCATCTGATCAGCCATTCAAAGGCTCAGTGGCGCAATTAGCATGTCATTAAAGTTGCGTCACACCTAATTTGCATGCATTGCGCTATAATTAGGCGACATTGGGCTGCGCTGGCCAGATTCGGTTACTGCAGGTGAGAGGTGAGTTGCATGCTGTGTGATGTTCTGGACAATGGTCATGGGAAAACACTGTAGACTGCACAGTGACAGGTGTCCACTTCCACCCATACAGACCGACATGACCTAGCAGAGCCAAGGTGAGGGTGAGGATGGTGGGCGAAGGAGGAGGACCAACTTCACCACAGCGGAGACAGAGGCCCTCTTCCAGGCCTACCTGGAAGAAGAGCCACTACTGAGTGGACGGCGGGGCACCCCTCAGGCCCGTGCGGCTGCATGGGAGGGGGTAGCTCAGGCAGTGAACCTGCACGGAAGCCACCAGCGCTCCATGCAGGAATGCAAAAAGAAGATGGGGACAGACAGCAGGAAGGTGAAGGAGAAGGTGGCAGCCCTCAGGGTGGCACGTGCTGGCACAGGCGGGGGCCAGCCAGAGGTGGCGGAGCTGACCCCGGCTGAGGACCGACTGGCTACATCAATGCAGTGGAGTGCTATTGAGGGCATACCAGGAGGTGGATTCCAGACAGGTGGAAGCCCATCACTGCACAGTATGACATGGTGGTGGTGTTGGGGGGGGGAAGGTTGATCACATGCACTAACATGTCCTCACTTTCTGTTACAGATCCTGTTCGTCTTCAGGGGATGGTGGTGGTGGGACCAGGCAGTGAGGAAGACCTGCCGGAGTTGGAGGAGGGTCCTTCCACCTCTGTCGCCAGCCGGCATGCACTGCACCAGCATGCACGCCTGACTGGCACCTCTGTTGTCGGTGAGTCAGGTGTGGGGGGTGCACAGCCTGTGTCTCAGCAGTCTGGCATGCAAGCATGCCTGCACGCTGTGACTGTGGCTGTAGCATGTACCTGCACCATTGATGATGCAAGGACTGCAGTGGGCAGTGACACGTGCATGTCCTATGACGGACACACAGCAGGCCAGCACGTGCCCCTGGGCCTAGCTGGTTCCAACGTGTGTGCCAGCATGTCGGCACAGTCCCAGGCTGTGCCTGTCAGCCCACCGGTGGCTGTGCAGTTGTCTGGCACTGTTGTGGCCACAGCAGTGGAACGAGTGGTCCCTGGGGCACAGCGGTTGGAGGGTCAGCAGCAGCAGTCACCCACCAGGTCTGGGGTACAGTGTCCAGCAGTGGCACATGCACACCACCCTTTGATATGCCCATTCCTGGTCCTGGTGAACAGCGCCCACACTCAAGGGGTGTTGTGCGTCAGGACCTTCCATACCCTGGGGGACAGGATGCTGTTGTGGCAGAGTACCCATTTGAAGAGCACACCCGCCTGCTGTGGGAATCAGTACAGCAGCAAAGGTGGGTTGCAACGTCCGTGGAGGCACTGTGCGTGGCTGTGGAGTGGCACAGCAGGGACTGTGCTCTGATCCTTGCAGAGATGGTCCAAATGCAGATGGATGTGACTGCCGCAATTGACAGGCAGACCCAGGCATTGATCACTGTCGTGGCTGCATTGGGCACACAAGCAGGTGCCCCTGTACCGCACACCCCACACAGTACGCTCTCCACTCCCCATTCCCGGCGTCGTGCGACACCCAGCCTGTCGATGCCGGGTTCTGCTGTGGGCATCTCGAGCACCCCTGGTGCAGGTATGTTTGGCATGCTGCAGACCCGTGTGCGGACAAGGTCGCGATTTCGCAGTGGGACCCCTGGTGGTCCATCGGTGCCACCCATGTGGCCCCTGCTCAGCCTGCCAGTGCAGTTGGGTCACGGCGGGGCCGCCCATGCATCCGCGGTGGCCGTGGAACAGTGCAACATGACTGACCTGTCTCCCAGTGCAGGCCCTGTCTGGTGCTGCCCTGTGTGCAATGTGTGTCTTGGTGGGCAGTGCACTGGTGGGTGCCCTGCCCAACACGCCGACACACAGACTACCTGCACACCCTCCTGACTGCTGTCCACAGGTGCATGTGCATGATGATGCCTGCATTGTACTGTACACCAAGGTGCAAGGGTGCCCAGCATCTGACACACGTACTTGGACAGTACAGGTGGTGGGGGTGGTCTGTGGATCTGTGTGTTTGCCGTGTCTGTTCTGCTCTGCTGTGCACCTGCCCGTGTATGCTTTGTGCCTGGTGTGTGTGCCTGTGTGTGTGTGTGTGTGTGTGTGTGTGTCCATATGACTGTTCACCCCTCCCTGATGGTGTGTTTGTGTGCCTGGACCCTTCCACTCCCCTTGCCGTCATGCACCCCTGGTGTGTTACCCTGTGTGCCTGTGGGTTGCGCCTGGACAGTGTTGGTTGCACATGGCCCCTTAACTTACCTGTGTTGTGCATAATGCTGCTCTGTGATGGTGTCCCGGTGCAGCTGGGCCTGCCGGATCAGTCAGGAGTCCCGCCGTCCTGGGGGGGGCTGCTCATCACCATCATCACTGGCGCCGCTGGCGTCCCCATCGCTGTCCCCCTCCTCGACCTGTATGGCTATCCCACAGTCTTTGGCCATGTTGTGCAGGATACAACAGGCCAGGAATATCCCACAGGCCTTTGAGGGGCTGTACTGTAAGGCACCGCCGGAGGTGTCTAGGCATCGGAAGCGAGCCTTGAGCATCCCAAACACCCGCTCGATGATGTTGCGTGTGGCGGCATGTGCCTTATTATAGCATTGCTGTGATGGGGTCATGGGGTGCCGGTACGGTGTGGGCAGCCAGGGACGGAGTGGGTATCCGCTGTCACCTGTGTGGAGATAGTGGAGATAAGTATCATGTTCAGGTCCATATTGCCCATATCCCTGTGTGCCACTACCATGGCACCTGTGGAATTCCCACCCTTGCCCCGAGTTTGCAATTCCTACATGCGTACTCACCCACTAGATGGCCTGTGGGGATGTCCCCACTCTCGAATCGATAGCACAGTGTGGACTGATACCATATGAAGGCATCATGTGCTTCACCAGGGTGTGTAGCACAGACATTGATTATGCACCCGGTGGCATCACACACCACCTGGCAGTTGACACTGGAAAAGCCCTTCCTGTTCCTATATGCAGCCCCATCAGGGCCAGGTGGCATGCAAATGGCCACATGGGTGCAGTCTATGGCCTCTAGCATGCCAGGCATACGTGCTACCCTGTGGAACCCCTGCATGTTTGCTGTACGCTCTGCCACAGTGCTGGGGAAATGGATGTGCTCCGCAGCATGTGGCAGCAGTGCGCTGAGGAATTGGGTGAGGATGCGTGACGTGGCCGACTGTGTGATGCCTGTGGTGTCCCCTGTCGGCCTCTGGAAGGTGCCCGTAGTGAGCAGGCACATGCAGGCTGTCACCTTGGTCTCCACTGACAGAGCGTGTCTCCGTCGTGAGGGTGCCTGCATCACATCACTGCACAGCTCACAGAGCCACCTCAGTATTGCCCTGTTCAGGCGGTACCGGCCCACGATCTCTACATCTGTGTACAGCTCAAAGCTGATGCGGACACGGTACTGCCTGTTGGGGGTGTATTGCCGACGGGCCCTTCCACGGCCACGTCCCCCTGCAGCTTGCATTCTCACCTCCTCATTACAGCTTCCATGTGGAAGCTGCCACTGTCCATCTCCCTGGCTTCTGTCCCCCCTGGTTGATGTTGCTCTGTTACCCCCGCTGTCCTGACTGCTGCCTCCACTGCACCAGGTACCCCCTGCTGGCCTCTGCAGCCTATGGCCCACACTACTTCCCTTGCCTGCCCTGTTCTGGCCTGTCGCTGTCTGTCTCTCTCTCTCTCTCTGTCTCGCTTGGCATCCTGTAGCATTCTTGCACCTCTTCCTTGATCCTTTTGTTTGGCTCATTCATGTACCTTCGGCTGTTCAGCTCTTGCGCATTGTGCAGTCTTTGAATATCGCATTCGTTCTTTATGCATGGATCCCCCCTTGATTTGCACATGCCTTCATTTGCATTGCACTGTTGCTCAGCCTGTTTTCAGTGGCGCAACTGCCTCCTGCTGAATATCGCAGAATGGCGCAATTTCGGACTTGCTCATGCGCAACCCTATTACGCATGGCGCAACCCTTTTGAATATCCCACCCCACATTTTTAAAATTTAATAACTTTGGATCAGATTAATATTTTTTCACCTAACTAACCCTGGCTTGTTCCTTGGGGAAACTCATTCTACCCGGAAAATGTCAGGCTAAAATCCAAAATGCTGTGGGTACAGGGCGATGAGAAAAATTCATGAAAGACTGGCAAAAAAATTAAAAAACACACTTTTGTCACTATGCGCTGCACAAAAACCACAATTCTGATCAAAACAAAACTTGACACATCAGGAGACCTACCCCACAGGACAGTGCATACCAAATTCCGTGCAAATCCATTGAATGGTTGCAAAGTTATTAAGGTGTACAATTTGGAGTTAAACATTAAACCGCAAACTCAACCCTGACTATAGATGCGTGACTGTGCCTCTATAATATATATATATATACATATGTGCATATGTGTATATATATATATATATATATATATATATACACACACATATACACACACATAAGTGCGTGTGTGTATATGTATATATATATATAATTTATTTATTTAGTAGAAAATCAGAATTGCATACCCTTTAAGCTAAAAGCTCATTTGCAGAGGGTCCTCATCAATATATAGTATAACACAGTGGTTTAAGGCTCTGAGCTGCAAATCTGGTGATATCCAGCAGACCAGACCTGGGTTTGAATCCCACAGCTTCCACTTGCATACTGTCTGACCCTGAGCAAGTCACTTAACTTCCCTGTGCTCTCAGGTCGCTCCTGTAAAAAATCTTTCAGCTTAGTGTGCTACTCCTGGCTAAACAACTAAAAAAAAAAAAAACAAGGGGAAGAAACAGTAGCAGCCAACAGGCCTTGTCAGTAACACATCGGAAAGCATATATACATTGGCATAAATATGGAAAGAACAAACAGTGTTAGAGCAACATCCAAGTCAACATTACATTGTACAATGGGAGGCAGTCCCCAGGCGCCATATCAGGGTATAAGCGGCGGTTCATCAATGTGTAGTTTTAGGAGCATCTGATAGCAGCTAAAAACCTTGACAGTATGCAGGTAGTAAGAGAGGGAGGAGGCATAGGTATGATCAGTAGGTGATAGAGATAGAGTCAGAAGGAGAAAGTGGATGTGAAAGTTTCACAGTAGTGAGATGGGGTAGGAGTAGGGTATGTGGTAAGGTGGTAGGAGGGAAGTTTGGGAGGGATAGAGTGAACGAATAAAGGTCAATAGCCAAGGCACAGAGTGTCATACGGGGACTCGATAAGAGTAGTGATAGGGTTTGCTAGATGATATTTGACAGTAGCAGTGTTCAGGAGGGGAGATACAGTTCCTGAGTTAAGTTTTAAAGTGGCCAAGGTGTGTAATGCTTGAGGTGGAGTGGGGGAGCTTGTTTAGCCAGGTGGGAGCCTGTACTGCAAAGGATCACCTAACCAAGGTGGTCCTTCTGAATGGCACAGCTAAGGTGTGTTTTGTAACACTTCTAGTGGCATGTTCTGCTGGGGCAGCCCAAAATAGGGCCTGTAAGGAAGGAGGTGCAAGCCTTAGGAGGATCTTCTTTCCTAGAAGGTAGGGGTGAAGCCTGATTTGGTCCATGAGGGGGAGTTATTTGGTCCTAATGTAGAGTTCGCACATACGCATAAGGCAGTCGACATTTAAGACAAGTCTGTAAGTCTTGTTGAGAGTGGTATGGACTCTGTGCAGGCTAGTTTCAGTGTCTGTGTCACAAATCACAATTCTGTAGTCCAGGATTGGTAGGATAACACATCTGACAGCCTGAAACCTGGCTTCAGGAGTGAGGCAGAACTGGAGTCTGTATAATGCCCCAAGCTTCCTATTGGCGGCAATGGTGATGTGTATATGTTCATCATAGGTGAGGGCCTCATTAATAGTCATTTTTAATTTGTTTATTTTTAATTTTAAACCTTTGTTTACCAGGTAGGTACAATGAGCCAAGGCCCATTTTCATGTATGACCCGGGACCATACATATACAGTCAAGATGTTTACAATAAAGTTAACAAACTTAGACTACAATACATTACAACAAGGGTTAGACATACATCACAATATTACAATACAACAATCATTAAAACAATATACAAATTAAACACTCATTGAAAACAATCAGTCATACCTAGATACCAGAATGAAGACACCTGATCAAGGATTGAATAGAAACATAGAAACATAGAATTTGATGGCCGATAGGACCGCTTGGCCCACCAAGTCTGCCCATTTCCCTACCTAATGGATAAGCTGCAGATCCTAGTTAACCTGCAGCCTACTACTTTCTACCCCAACCCCCTAGAATTGCCTTATGCCTGTCCCATGCATTCTTGAATTCCACCACTGTTTTTGACTCCACAACCTCCTCAGGAAGGCTGTTCCATGCATCCACAACCCTCTCCATGAAAAAATACTTCCTTACATTACCTCTGAGCTATCCACCCTCTAGCTTGCTTCAAATTGTGCCCCCTTGTTCTTGCACACCTCTTTTTCTGAAAGATGCTACCCTTTTGGACTTTGTTGATTCCCTTGAGATACTTGAAAGTTTCTATCATGTCCCCTCTCCCTCCTTTCCTCGAGGCTATACATATTAAGCTCCTTAAGTCTCTCTTGATATGTCTTCTGGTGTAGACCCTGCACCATTTTAGTTGCCCTCCTCTGGACTGCCTCCATCCTGTCTATGTCTTTGCAGAGATTGGGTCTCCAGAACTGTACACAGTACTCCAGATGGGGTCTCACCAGGTGTCTGTACAGAGGGATAATAACTTCCTGTTTTGTATTGGTGATGCCTCTCCCTATGCATCCCAGTATCCCTCCAGCCCTCCTTACTGCCCTCTCACATTGCTAGCTTACCTTTAGGTCATCTGATATGACTACCCCCAGGTCCCTTTCCATTTTTGTTGTTGTTAGTATCTCACCCCCCATTGTGTACACTTCTCCTGAGTTTTTGATTCCCAGGTGTATTACTTTGTACTTCTTAGCATTGAGTCTAAGCTGCCATACATTTGACCATTCCTCCAACCTTGCCAAGTCCCTTCTCATCCTTTCCACCCCACCTTGTGTATCAACTCTGTTGTAGATCTTTGTGTCGTCTGCAAAGAGACATACTTTTCCTTCCAGTCCCTCTGCAATGTCACTTATAAAGATGTTAAAGAGGACCAGTCTTAGTACTGAACCCTGCGATACCCCACTAGTAACCCCCTTTCTTCAGAGTGGACTCCGTTTACTATTACCCTCTGTGTCCTGTTCTCCAGCAATTCTTTACCCAGGCTGCCATCTTGGGACCCAATCCCAGGCTGGCCAACTTGTATATTAATCTTTTGTGTGGGACTGTGTCAAATGCCTTGCTAAAGTCTAGGTAGGCCATGTCCACAGCCCCTCCCTGATCTACTACTTTGGTCACCCAGTCAAAGAAATCTATTAGATTCATCTGACATGACCTTCCCGCTGTGAATCCATGCTGCATTGGGTCCTCTGGCCTCTAGGTACTCAACAATTCTTTCCTTCAGAAATGAGTCCATGATTTTCCCAATCACTGAGGTTAAACTAACAGGTCTATAGTTTACTGCTTCTACCCTGCTCCCACTTTTGTGAAGTGAAATAACTTCTGCCCTCCTCAAGTCCTCAGGTACCACCCCATCCTCCCATGATTTATTAAAGAGGGTAGTCAGTGGTGTCACTAGTTCTACCCTTAGTTCTTTTAGAATTCTGGGATGAATCCCATCAGGCCCCATTGCTTTGTCCACCTTCTGTTTTAAGAGTTCCTTCAGAACCCTTTCTTCTGTGAAAGGGCTGCTATCAACCCCTGTATCCAGCGTGTTTCTATTGTTTCATTTAGGTACCTCCCCCTCTTCATTTGTGAATACTGAGCAAACGTATGTGTTTAGTATCTCTGCCTTTTCACAGTCACCCTCTGCCCACCACCCCCCTCCCCTTTATTAAGCTTCACTATCCCTCCCTTGGTCTTCCTTCACTCCCTGATGTACCTATTAAAGGTTTTATCCCCCTTCTTAACTGAGTTGGCCATCTGTTCCTCGGTTTGTGCCTTTGCTTTTCTGGCTGTCTTTCCGGCTTCCTTTTGCTTTAACTGATATAATTCTATGTCCTACTCCTTCTGTGATTTCTTATACTTCCTGAATGCTCTCTTTTTCTCTCTAACCTTCCCTGCCACCTCCTTGGAGAACCATAATAGTTTTTTACATCATTTTGTTTTGTTTATTTGCTTCACACAAAGGCTTGTTGCCTCTGTGATGGCAGTTTTGATTATTCCCCATTGTTCTTCCACCCCTCCTTCCTGACCATTTGCTAGTGCATTCCTTAGGCACTCACTCATTTTGGCAAAGTCAGCCCTCCTGAAGTCCAGCACCTTTGCCTTTGTATGGCTTGACTCTACTGCTGTGTTTATCATGAACCATACTGTTTGATGGTCACTAGTCCCCAGATGGCTACCCACTTCTAAATCTGTGATTCTCATGCTATCTCCATTTGAGAGTACCAGGTCTAAGATCGCTCCCTCTTGAGTGGGTTCCGATACTAGTTGTCTAAGACATGCCTCTTGTAGGGCATCTAGAATGACTCCACTCTTAGAAGTAGTTGCTGCAAATGCACTCCAGTTAACATCTAGCATATTCAGATCCCCCGTTAGCAATATCTCTCCTTTTTCTGCCATTCTAAGGATACTTTCTTTCATTTCCTTATCCATTTCCTCCCCCTGAGATGGGGGTCTGTATACAACCCCTGTGTGGATTGTGGTGCCATTGCCTGTCTCCAAATTGACCCACAGTGTTTCCTCTCCTCCCTGTTTACCCTTTTGTTCTGTTGCTTTGATTCCTTCTCTTATGTAGAGACCTACTCCTCCTCCTCTTTTACCCTCCCTGTCCCTCCTGTAGATAGTGTATCCTGGTATGTTTACGTCCCAGTCATGGTACTGTGTGTACCATGTTTCTGTGACTGCTGCAATATCTAGATGTTCCTCCTCCATCAAGGCCACTAATTCAGGAAGCTTGTTACCCAGACTATGGGCATTGGTACTCATTGCTCTCCATTTTTTGATGGCTTTACCTCTAATAGCACCATCCCTGTCCTCATTGACTTTGCTTTTTCCATTTACCCCATCCTGCTCCCTACTCACCTTTCTATCTTGGTCTTTACCTCATTTAGTACCCTGTTTTATAGGGGGAGGCTGGTTATTCCCTGCTGCTTATTAGTGCCTCCCCCCTTGACTAGTTTAAAAGCTTGCCAATGAAGCATTAAAACCGATCGCCCAGAAGACTTGTTCCCCTCCTGGACAGATGCAGACCATCCTGCCAGTATAGGCTGGTATCTCTCCAGGTGGAACCCCAGTCCACAGTGAAGCCAAACCCCTGTGCTCTGCACCATTTTTTCAACCATTCATTGAATCACATGGTGCGAAATACCTTCACCTCACCTTTGCCATAGACAGGCAGCACCTCTGAGAAGGATACCGTGTGTGCTACTTGTCTTAGACCCTTCCCCAACTCCACAAACTCCTCCTGCACGGCTCTAATCTCATGTTGAGCCAAGTC
Organism: Neoceratodus forsteri; assembly: GCA_016271365.2. Classification (NCBI taxonomy): domain Eukaryota; kingdom Metazoa; phylum Chordata; order Ceratodontiformes; family Ceratodontidae; genus Neoceratodus; species Neoceratodus forsteri. Next base: position 1,438,568,489 of record CM057459.1, read on the forward strand.
ATTCATCCCTAGGTGGACAATGACATCCAGCTCAGTCTCCCGTGCAGCTGTTCTCGTGATCCTGAGGATGCGCTTCCTGTCCCTCCAAGCCATGGTGCCAGGCAGGCACCTTACTTCACTTTTCCCTGATCCCCCCAGTTCTATCCCCCAAATAATTGAGTCCACCACCAGGAGCTGCTTCCTCTTCCTGTGGTGTCCTCTGCCACCTTCCTGTGGGGCTTCTTGTGACAGTTGTCCACAGCCTCCTTAGTCTCCTCTGCGGGTGCATCCATAATGGAACTATGCTCCATCAGAATGGTGTATAGACTGTGGAGTGGTACAACTGACTAGGTGTGCCTCTGTTCCACCACTCACACCCTCTCTGAACACACTGTGGTCCAACTGCTGAGCTTTCTTGGCAATCTGTGAGGTAGTGATAGTGGCCCTGGTGTTCCCTGGGTGGGGGAGGTTCCCTTACTACTGTCCAGTGTGGCCTGAAGATGGGCAACCTCCTCCCATAGGACGGACCATTGCCTGCAAATTGGGCAGCATCTTAGCCTCCAGAAAGACTCCTGGAAGACTGCTGCCCCACAGCCAGTACATTGCACTACTCCCCACATGTCTGTCTACCTTTCTGTTTATCCTGTGTAAGTTTTTTTTTCCAGTTATTGTTTTGTTTTATATATATGTGTGTGTGTTATATATATATATATATATATTATATTATATTATATATAATGTGTACACTTATATTGTCAGTGCAGTGTGCTGGTAAGGATGTGACAGTGGTATGCACCTTGCCCTCTTGAAGAAATGATGTCAGAACCCCTCTCAAAACAATCAGCTAAAAGCTCTGACCCACCACGAGTGTTGACCTTCCTGTCAGCAAGACGACCTACACATCAATTTAACAAAGAAAATACCCCGCTAAACAAACAGAAAAAAAAATTGAGGGGTATCAGTAATTGTGAAGTGCGCAGTAGATCTCCTCCTCTTCTTCCACTCATCTTGGTCTTTTTACTGTTGTGTACTAGGAGGTTATCCTTGAACCAGTTCTGTAAGAGATTAAAGTTGAGCTGCAGGTTCCTAGTGAGTGCCGCTTGACATGAGTCACAAGAGAAGACAACCATGTCATCAGCATGGAGCAGGATCCTAGAGGTGGGGCATGCTTCCAGCAGGTTGTTCACAAAGAGGCTGAACAGGAGCGGGATCAGTATGGATCCCTGGGGGACCCCACTGTGACTTTACGTGCCTCAGAAATGGTAACTGGAGAACCATTTGACTCTGTTGGGGGACAATCCTAGACAACCTAACCTATGTAGCAGAAGGTGGTGATCAACAAAGTCAAATGCCTTGGTTAGGTCTATAAAGATTGCCCTCACTAGTTGGTCTTGGTTAAGTGCCTCATGCAAGTAGCCCGTGAACTCAATTAGGGCAGTATTGGTGCTGTGCAGCTTATGAAAACCATGCTGCTATAGGCAGAGAAGGTCATATTCATGCAGGTGGTTCGTAAGTTAGTCAGCTATGATTCTCTCAAGCACTTTTGAGAGTGGGGACAGGATTAATATAGGTCTATAATCAGATACTGTTGCTGGGTTTCCACCTTTCAGCACTAGGGGGTGACCAAAGTGGATTTCCATGTAGAGGGGAAAGCGGATAGTCAGAGAGACAAATTAAATAGTTTAGCCATGGGTACGATTACCTCAGATAGGGCATTGGAGGGTAGCTTCATATTGATACCATCGCTTCCCATCCTGGTTTTGCCTAGGACCCTGGGAAGATATTTTCTTGTTTCCTTAATGGACATCTGCTAGAAGTAGAAGTTAGGCCTAGGTTTGACATTTGGACTGGGATTGGGAGGGGAGGGCACGTGGTCAGTGGGTGATATTCCTCCAAGGTATGTATCCAGTCTAGTAGGGAGGACAGCGCGGTAGTCCGTAAATGCTCTGTTGAAAATGTTGCCCATTGTGACATCATCAAGTATGACTTTGTTGTTATGGTGAAGCATGGGGGGGGGCGCCTGTCACTGGTACCAATAAGATTCTTAACCGCAAACCAAAACTCTTCTCATCACCCCAGCTCTGCATCTGTTGGTTCTTGTGGGAGGTAGCCTTGGTCTGCCACAGAGCCCAGGTGCACTTGTTTCATGCCGCTTTGTATGTTTTGATAGCTGAGTTCAACTGTGTTTCCCTAGCTTGTTGCCAGAGGATATCCTGTTGTCTCATCATGCTAAGAAGTTGTGGGGTGACCCAGTGCACGCTCCCACCTTTCACCATTTTCTTGCAATAAGGAGCATGCTTGTCTGCTGCCGTATTGAATTGAGTGAGAAAGAGCTGTGGGGCTGACTCAACAGAGGGGCATGTGTCAAGGGAGCTCCAGTCTATGCCTGAGAGGTAGTTCCTAAAGTTGGTCACAGTGCTTCTACTGATAACCCTGTTCCTTATCAGTCTCGGGGGTGGATTGGCTTGATTGGCTGACCACTCACATTGGATTGGTGAGTGGTTACTCAGGGTGTCAGGGAGTACCTTGCCCTCAGATAGCTTTTCAGGATGTGAAGTTAATACCCAGTCTATCAGGGTGTTTGTTCTTGTGCTGCAATTAGCCCTAGTGCTACTCTTGACCATCTGTGTTAGGTAGAGACCTGATATCAGATCTCTATGGGCAGCACTGGAGCTGGCAAGCCAATTAGAGTTAAAATCCACCAGAATGACAGTTTCTTTATTCTGGCTAACCTGGGTATAGTAGTTGGCAAAGGCTTCAAACCCAGCTTTCTGCCACCCAGGTGTGTGGGTGTGTGTGTAGCCTTGGTGCCATGTGCCAGTGGGCTACTACCCCTTCCTGTTGACTACCACTCAGGTTAAGGGGCCTGAGTTCTGTTGCAGTGGTAATTGGGGGTTCTATCCCAGAACAGAAAGAAAGTAGTGCGGTGCCTCAATCCAGAGCCAGGCCCCCAAATGCAATGCTACTGCTGGATGCCACACTGCCGCACCTCCCCAACCTGCTTCTCTTCTAAGCTGTCACATAATGTTTCTTGCACATGCGCAAGCAAACATAATAAGTGAAATAATCCACCCTGCCTATTAAAGTTAATTCCCCATAGCCTCAATGCCTAACCTTAAGTTTGCAATAAAGAACCCATAGCAGTGTTGATTAGTTTAATCAGTGTATGATATACTTTTATAACAATATGTGTAGTTTAGTCCCTTTTTTAGGGCTGCAGTAGGCAGAGCCCTGCAGACCTTTTGCAAGCAGAGAAGAACTTATACTCTGACTAAACAATGATTTAGGAGTTGCATCACAGTCACCTCTGCAGTCTGTGAAGCTCTCCGCTGTATCGATGCAGTCTTCTCATAAACACTGTTTTGCTGCTGTCCAGAGGTCCAAGGTTAATCTACCAGGCCTGGTCATTTCTTGTTGTCCAGTTTGTAGATCCCGGAGCCACTGTTGGAATCACAGACCACAATTCAAGGCAGTTGCAATTAGCTGCAATTGCCATGAATTGCAGCTGTAATTAAGTGGAGTCACTTACGACTAGACTAGATTTGCTACCATAAAGCACCTAGCTTCACCTGAGCTCTTTTCAGCTAGGATTTGCTAGAAAGGACAGAGCAAGGAGCAACATTAACAGACCAAGGAGAAACGTTAAGGCTTCTTTTCGATAAGTAGCATTACAGTTGTGTTACTATTTTGTTTTGTGCTTACAGGTTGTGCTTATAGGTTTTATTACTGTTTTGTGCTTACAGGTTGTACAGTTTACTACTTTATTTTTCTCTGATTTAAATTGTTTTTTGCAGGGTTTATTTTCTTTTAAATTGTTGTGCAGGTTGTCTTGCTGAAAGGAAGGAAAACACTCACCAGGGTGGTTGGTCAAAGCTATAGCTGATTGTTTCTGGAGGCACAGGCTTGGTCCACCACCCTGTCCCTCTCCCACCACCCACCCCTGGGAGGGGAGAGGAGTGGAGTGCCTGCCGGCACCATTGTTTGGAGGGACAAGATGTGAAGCCTCAGGATCGAGAGAGCAGCGGCACGGGAGAGGGAGGTGGATGTCATTGTCTACCTAGGGACAAATGATCTGGCTGGGAATGGGATCAGAGCAGTGCAGGAGGAGTTTGCAGGGTTGGGGAGGAGCCTTAGACAAGCAGCATGCATGGTAACCTTCTCAGTGGTGCTGCCTGCCTATGGCATGGGTGTGGCTAGTGTACTTCACACCATGGGATTCAATGAATGGATGAAAAACTGCTGTGGAGCTCAGGGTTTTAGCTTCACTGGGGACTGGGGGTCCACCTGGAGGGATGCAGGCCTATACTGGTGCAATGGTCTGCATCTGTCCTGAAGGGGAACCAGGATCTTATGTGATAGGTTTAAATGCTTCATTGGCAAGCATTTAAACTAGTCAAGGGGGGAGGCATGGAAAAGATGCATGGAAATCCCAGCCCCCCCCACAAAGCAGGGTAGTTAGTGAGGTAAACACTAAGGTAAAGAAGTTAATAGGTAGCAGGACAGGGGTCAATGGAGAAAAAGGCAAAGACAGTAAGGTCAGGGATGGGGCTAAAAGGGGTAAGGCTATCAAAAAATGAAGAGCGATGAGTACCAATGCACATAGTCTGGTTAACAAGCTCCCTGAACTAGTGACCTTGATGGAAGAGGGACACCTGGATATCGTAGCAGTCACAAATACATGGTAAACAGAAAACCGTGACTGGGATGTCAACATACTAGGGTACACAATCTACAGGAGGGACAAGAAGGGTAAAAAAGGAGGAGGCATAGCTCTCTACATGTATCCCTCTGTCAGGAGCTTATCTGGGGGTTTTGGTTCACCCCCGTTCTTTTTTTATATCCGGGTCCCAGTTTCCTGGTTGCTGCCCCCGGTGTCCTCTGTCTCTTCTGCTGGCCCCTGCATGTTTTTTTTAGAGAGAGCGGGGCTGAAGGGGCCGGTTCGCAGAGCTGCCATTTCTAGTAATGGCACTTCAGTGCCGGCGAGCTCTGCACATGCAAAGTAATGCATTTTCTTTTGTCTGTTCGTGGCTGGTTAGTACTGTCTCTCCAGTTATCCTGGTCCCAGTGCAAGGCACGAGAGGGACCAGACCATTGGAAGGACCAGGAACACAGCAGAAGAAGATAAAAAGCCACTTTTGTGAGTGTCAGTTGCGCTCAAGGATACAGGAGCTGCCTCATGACTATTAATGAGGTAGCATCCCTTTAAAGAGCCAGGAGCCTGTCTAGTGCTTGGGGAAAGGTAATAGTGCAAGCAACAGGCAGGGATCAAAGTAAATCTAATAAATAGCAAAGGAGGCCAAAAGAGGAAAGGTATGGCTACCTATCTGGGAGGAATTTGTAAAGCAAAAAGGTGTATGTTGAAAGCACTGGATCTGAAAAGTTGGGGCATTCTTGAACTGCAAATGGGACTGTGTGTGCTGCCTAGGGGCAAGGTATAACAGCAGAAGTGACAGCAAAGGGGCTTTGGGGAATTGCTGATCTGTGCAGTTGCTTTACAGGGCACAAGGGTGGCTACCAAATGGTGGGGCAATTGTAAATTAAAAGTAAAGGGCTTTACTGCAGTAGTGCTTTAAATTTGGGACACTGTGTAACTTGTGTTGGACTGTTTACTTTAGCCACCATTTTGTAGCAGCCACATGTCACCATCCGACCAACCACCACACCAGGATTCTTTTCGAGGACTCTGGGACAGTGTGAAAAGACTGCTGGGGGAAAATACTGGGGAACGTTTAGGTGCTTTCTTCTGTACCAATGAGCCATTGAGAGAGCCTCATACATATTCATTTGTCTTGAGGATAGTGGCTTCAGCCAATGGGGAGCTGCAAAAGAGCTCCCAAAAGGCAAGAACTGTTAGAGTTTGAGGTCAGTTTGGTGGGAGCCCCTCCAGACGGAGGGGGGCTCTTGCCCCTGGAGAGAATGGGGCTGCAGGATGGGCCTAAGTGAGGGCTGCCAGCAGTTTGTCTGCCCAGGGCAGGTAGTGCCTGCCCCATCAGGAAAAGGGAAAGAAGAAGCAAGGAAGAGAAAGTTTGATGAAGAAGCAGCTTTGTTGAGAAAGAGAGAAGCTGCAGGTTTCTGGAAATCTGTGCTGCTCTGAAATTGCACCACAGCAGTGAGATAAAGGCAGTTCAGGTGACAAAAGGAAAAGCTGCAGGTTGCAAGAATCTGCGTCAAATTGAAAATGCACTCGAGCAGTGAGAAGAGGAGAACAGAGGTTGTGTCCCGAACCTGGAAAAAGGACAAAAGTTGTGTCTTGATGCTGGAAAAAAGACAAAGGTTGTATCCTGGTCCTGGGCCTGGTAAAAGGACGAAGGTTTGTGTCTAAGCCTGGGAAAAGATGAAATACAAAGGAATAATGAGGAACAAGAGAATATGAATTTGCTGAGGGAAGGAAAGGAAGAGTGAGCCTCTTCGAGCCAGAGAATTGTGATGCACCTGTATGTTGAGAAAAGGGCCTTTGAGTGCAGGAATTAAGTGTAAGCCAGAGCGAGAATGTGGCTGTGTTGAAGTTGAGAGACTGTGAAAGCAGAGGGATGTACTGGTGCTTTTCAGAGGTTTGGGTACCCGTTGTCTGCTCCTGAGATACAGCGAGGAAAAGAGACTGTTGTGGTAAATTCTGGATTCTTAGACTCTGAACAGTCCCCCCAGAGCCTGATGTTCAGGAAAAGAAACAGATAGCTTTGGCTACACACCGTGGCAAGAAAGATAAAGAAGAAGAAGCAAAGAATGCGCTGAATGTTCACATTGACACTGGGGCCAGGTGGGGAACTCGCTAACCCCCATCATGTGGGGTCTTCCGCTGCAGGGGATCACATGTCTTGTACCCGAGTGCTAGTGCAGTCTGATCAAAGGGAGCTGGGCCATGGGGCCACTCCTGGGTCTGGGTCCCTTATGGTTGGCAGACCCTGCGCACATGCCCTGCAAAAGGCCTGTAATGGGCTGAAGGGGAAAAGTTGCAAGATCTGCAAGCAAGAGGAAGAAAGAAATCTGCAGCCTCTATGCCCCCTGCTTCAAGCATAGAGTCCAGTTCTGCCTGTGTTTTCATCTAACACCCAGGGCTTCAGTGAACTGTACCATCCAAATATTGATTCTGCATAACCATGAGTAAACTGTAGGAACTGCCCTGTGCCTGGGGAAGGTAAATAGTTCAGGAATGCCTAGCAGAGCAGGAGATAGAACCAAGGTGTAAATGAGAGAAAGGGTTATAAAAAGTTAAAGTTTAATTCCTTAAGCATGCCAGTGCCGGCTACCAGCTGCTCCTCAGGTTGCAACTTAAAATCTGGGTACCTAGTGACAGGATTTTGGGGTTTTAATTGGACTGGGACCTGTGGGTCTGGATTTGGGCTACACCTGCAGCAATTAGCTAGTTAGACAGATCTGGTGGCTGCATTGATTGAAATCTGAGGCTTGAATCAAAAGGGAAATGTGATTTTGAGGAGTGTAAATCTTTGAAATGCAATAGCTAAATGTTGTTCTTGAACTGTTCCTCTTTCCCTATCCTAACCCTCCCCCTATAAATAAATTCTGATGTTGTTGTTTTGCAGCAGAACTGACTCCAGAGCCTAACTTTAGTGAGTACATTGTTGACTGAAATGGGAAATGTAACTGGTTTAACTAAATGTGTGGGGTTTGAATCCTGGTAATTCCATGTCTCGGGTAACTGTTGGGGAGGTGGGTTGGTACCACATCCCACAGCATTGTACTGCAGGTAATCAGACCCACCAATTTGGACTCTGAGTGGAGGCACCACCATTTTATTTGGAAGGCTCCGCCTTTGGTTCGATGGACAAGCAGCCAGCCACTCCCACTTCCTGAGCTATATAAGCAGTTTCCCTCAGCCTCCTTCTGAAGCACTTTTTCTTTGCCATCTGGAGGCTCTGTCCGTTTGTCTTCTGCAGCTCCATAGGTCGCCTCCTGCCTTGCTGACTCTTCATGCTGGACTACTGTGTTTTGTTCTTCTGTTTCTGGTTTGTATTTTGCCTCCAGCTGTGTGCTTCCTTTGTCCCTTCCCTGTTTTCTGCATTTGTGTCTTGGTTTTCTTTTGTTTTCTTTTTGTTTTTTTGGGGTACTTGTTTTCTCAGCTCCTACCATTCCTCCTTTGGAGCTCAGGCTACATGCTTTCAGTGACTCATATTGCTATTGCTGTCAGTCCCTGTGTTTTACTCAACCAGAGCTTCTCCCCATGCTACACGCTAATTGTTTTCACCCGATTCAGGCTCCATCTGAATCCTTGCTATGCAGCTCAATCATGTTTTCCCTGTTTAATCTACCTTCCACGTGGTCATAGTTCTTTTCACAGCATTGTGCTTCCCTCTTGCCATGCGATTAGAATACTACCACTTGTAGCTACTCATGCTGATGTTGTTCTTTGCTTGTACACTGCTGTTACACTCTGAGGTCAGCTATGCTATGCTGATGCTGTAAACTAGCTTTTATATCTGCATGTGGTTCTCGGACCTTCCATCACGTTCTTGCTTTTCCTACGGCGGGGACTTGGAAGTGTTTAGGGAGTCATGGCCCCATTTGGCTACTGACTTATGTTCTAAATCCTGTCTTCATTGCTGAAAATCCTCAGAGTATTTGTCACCTCATTTGGCTTTTTGAATGCCTGACTGGTTTGCCCCACTATTATTGTGCTGCTTCTCCCATTTATGTTCCTGTCCTACTATTGCTACTATGTTTTGCAGACCTACGTGCAAGTCTGACTATTCCTGCTGCTTATTGACCTATGTGCAGGTCTGACTATTATATCCTGCCCCACCTGAACTACCCTGCCTTACTGAACAATTACTCTGCCTTACTGAACTACATCCAGATGAACCCCTAATTACACCATCATTGCTCACTGTTCCCTGCCATCTTCCCTCCAAGGTCTCAGCACTCAATGCTCATTCAGCTCCTCATCAGTCCCTGGGGCATGCCAGCCATACCATTCTGGCTCAGGGTCCCCCTGCAGCCGACAGTCTCGTTCTGCACCTAGAGTCCACAGCTTGAGCATGTGAAGCTTGAGGCGGGGTCCTTCTCACCTGGCCCATAGCTGGGAATGTTCCCACTCCGGGTGGACGTTCAGTCATCAACCGTACCAATGGCACCTCAAGCTGTAGAAGTTAAGACTCAGCTCTGAAGGGCTGGGGTTGCTTACGGGGGGCCCCTTTATTGCCCAGGAGAGGAGGCACCCTTCAAGCTATTCTCCTTATGACTGCCTCTGGTTCACTTGATTTGTTTTTAGATCGGTAGGCCAGGTGAGTACCTCAGTGGTTATTACTCTCCTCCTCCAGCCTTGGAGGTGGTCGGTTGCAGAGCACAGTGACTTGCATCACTCCATGGCATTCCTGTTAGAAGTGTAACCCCTAGATGTCACTATCCCAAGGACTACTACCCCTGCCTGCTTGGCTAGTTGCAGGTTATGGAGCCTGGGTACTGAAATGGGTGCCTCCACCCAGAGGACAGGGTTGTCAGTAACAATGCTAACCAGGGTACAGCCTTCTGGAACACTGTAACCCCCCTCTTTCCCCTCTAGTGGCCTAGACAATATACAACAAACACTTTCACAATGGCCCCTTTTCAACATATATATCCCCACACTGTCTGCACTTACCACCAGGGCTGGTTCCTCTAGTTCGACCCTGGTGACCACCTGCAAAACAAGGTTATGCACAGCAAATAACAACAGTACAGAGCTTTGAGTAGAAAACTGGAACCACAGTCAGATTAAATGCAAAAAGAGTTAGATTTGATTTATTTAGGGGACTTGAGCAAGGGAGGGGCGAGATCAAGCTGATTGGTTTAAATGCTGATTCAGTCAGGCAATCATGCATGCAGTTTAGAGTCCCTGCACAGTCACACGCTCTGATTACCCAGTTGGAAGGAAGGTGGGCTAGCCTGGAACATTGCCTGGGGTAGGCCGGCATTGCAGCCGGTCGGGGACCTGTGATGAAAAGAAAAGGCATGCACAATCACACACAATTTGTAATCCGGAGCTGAAAGGCTCAGCTTGTGACAAGAAAACAACAATTGAATCAGATGGCAACATTTTTGATTTAGCTGATGTTGCAGGGAGCTACCCTGGTGTTCACTCATCCTACCTAGTACAGGACACAGGATGGACGAAATGGAGACTGCAGGTTGATGAGCTGATATGCCAGAAGAATCAGGACCCACACGAATCACCGAGGTGTCATTCCTGTTCAAGGTGTTGAGCAGGGGGCTGATCCCCAGGCAGGTCTCTTGTCGATGGTCTTTTCTGTGGTGTGAGTAACTGACTGGGTTAAGGTGACGGGGCACAGGCCAAGTGGAGATGAATGCAGATTCAGTCTAGTAGGGGCTGGATGCAGTCTCCAGCAAGCGTGACACAGTTCATCAGTGGGGAACCAAATCTCGACCCACCAACAGCCCACAGCACATTAATAGTAAAGGAAACAATATCACAGATTCGGATGACAGTCCAGTCGCAATCACAGTGTCTCTGCACAAACCGTGCTCTCTGTGGTGGTTTCAGATGTCCTGACAGGCTGATCACATACAGCAAATCTTCAGTCTTCTTCAGGCAAAAGTACAGTCACAGTCCAGTGGCTTTTATCACAGTTAAGTCGGATAAAGTCCAATTATTAAGCCCTTCAAAGGATTCCCTCTTGAGGGACAGCAGGCAGACAGGCCAAATTCGACCTTTCCACCAATCTCCCGAGCGAACTGTGCAGGAGCAGCTGCTCGAATATCTCGAGCTGTTTTCTATCTCGCTTCCCAACTCAGACTCACTTCTGCTGCAGACAGCTTGGGACTTTCCCCAAGATCCAAAAGGTTTGGTTGGCTGATCCATCTGTCTGTCACAGCAAGGGCTCCCCCTCCAGGTCCATTTAGGTGCCAAAGTCTCAAAACTACAATTCCTACAGAATTTCACTCCCACAAGACCCCTGGGAACAGACAGCATTTTAGGGTCCCTAAAAGTACTGATTGGTCCAAACTTTTAGTCCAGAACCAAGATGGTGGTGCCATACAGAAATGTCCATGCTGCAAAAAAGGCAGGTTAGACAAACTTCTATAACATTACTATTATAATAGGTACTCAGCAAATAAGTACAGCTTCTAACAGCGCTCCCTCTGTGCAATTTAACGATGGCAGGATGGAGCGATAACACAGCAGTCCAGGTGGGACTCAAGCATGAAACTACTGGGCCCCCACCCAGATTAGTTTTTGCACTGCGAATAGGCAGCTCTTAAAGAGACAGTACACGGAGGCTATAAGGGCACTCACAGACAATATCTCTTAAATGGTTAATACACAGGATATCAGCCTGGCCATGGGCATTTAGGCACACCCAAAGAAGATTTTTCAGGAACCCCCATTTGTAGGTGGTTACAGAAGAACAGAGTGAGAGCTTTCCTCCAAATTGGAATTTTTTCCACCTCCCTTTAATTGGGTTTCCAAATTGCAGCAGGAGAGCCGTCACTAAATAAAATATCCCAAGCCTGGAGGGAAGGCAACCTAGGCCTTGGATCCCCAGAGATTTCCTCCTCAAAGGTTTTTTTTTTCCCCTCTCCTCCATGTCTCAGGTCATAACTATTATCGTAGTGTTCCCTAGTTCCATAAGCAGGATCCACTGTTGGATGAAGGGGGATGGTGTCCCTTCTGCCATTCCCTCTCTCCTTAGGAAGTCCCCTCATTCCCTCTTGCAACCTATCAAACTCATGCCATTGCTAACCTGCGCATCCCATTACTTTATCAAGCTGCCTGATGCTTATCTATTACCATGTCTCATAACTTCTGATTACTTATAAACTTCATAATACTACTTCCTATTTGGGGGATCCTTCCTAAGGTACCTTTAGCCAAGGGAATTGTTCCACGGCACCTCTAGAGGGTTCCTGCCTTCGGCACCCCTACAGGGTGGTACTTCCTCTGGAATAGAGAGTGCAAATGGCCAAAACCTAAGTAACACAGTTGCACAAGCATAACACATTACTGACTGTGTAGGCCATTGAATTTAGCTTCTGGCAAAGGATCCCAGGGTAATAGCTAATGGGAACCCAGTCCCATTAACCTTAGTCTGGCTAGCAAGGCAGGGGTAGTGGCCCTCTCCAGGATGGCACCAGAGAGGGCTACATACATAAGGGAAGGGATCAAAGCAATGGAACTAAAGGGTAAATAGGGAGGAGAGGAGGCACTGTAGGCCACCCGGGAAACAGGATATGGCACCACAATCCATATAGGGTTGCATACAGACCCCCATCTTAGGGGGAGGAAATGGACAAGAAAATTACAGAAGGTATCCTTAGAATGGCAGAAAAGGGGGAGATATTGTTGAATGGGGACCTGAACATGCCAGATGTTAGCTGGAGCACCTTTACTGCAGCCACATCCAAGAGAATAGTAATTCTCGATGCCCTACAGGGGGCATGCCTCAGACAGCTAGTGCTGGAACCCACTTGGAAGGAAGCAGTCTTAGACCTGGTACTCTCAAATGGGGACGATGAGAGGATCTCTGATTTAGAAGTGGGTAGCTATCTGGGAACAAGCAACCACCAAACAGAGTGGTTCATGATAAACAGTCATAGAGTCAAGTCACACAAAGCTGAGGGTATTAGACTTTAGGAGGGCTGACTTTGGCAAAATGGGGGAGTGCCTCAGAAAAGCACTAGCAAATGGGCAACAGTGTGGGGTGGAGGAACAACGGGGAAAAATCAAAGCTGCCATCACCGAGGCAACAAGTCAAGTTACTTTTGTTTTAAAACATTTGTTCTTTTTTAATAAGATACCAACGTTGCAAAGCAATTGACTGTTGCACTTTTAGTGAATCTAAGGGGGCATTTGGTGGCTTTGTTTACATTTTAATTATTATTTGTCACTTGCATCACTCGTGACCTCCAAGCTATACTTCCGGAGCATTTCAGCTTTTTTAGAGAGCCCTGCTACAAACGCCCAACAAAGAATGTCATTTTAACGAGCTGTTCCTGCAGCTTAGGTGTGGAGCTATTTCAGGAGCGTTAATATTGAGTGATATTGCAACAGACGTGCATATTATATGAAAAGGTGTTGAACTGTGTTTATGAGGGAGCCCTGGTTGCTATCCTGGTAACCAGGAAGAGAGGCTGCTTCTAGTCTAAGGAGCTACTTTTGTTTTAAAAAGTTTGTTCTTTTTTAATAAGATACCAACATCGCAAAGCAATTGACCAGTGCAGTTTTAGTGAATCTAAGGGGGCATTTGGTGGCTTTGTTTGCATTTTAATTATTATTTGTCACTCGCATCACTCATGACCTCCAAGCTATACTTCTGGGGCATTTCAGCTTTTTTAGCGAGCCCTGCTGTGAGCGGGGCGAGCAGAGCGGGACGTGCCTCGTGCGCGGAGACATGCCTGTATGCACGTGTCTGCTGTGTCCACTGGGGACACTGGGGACCAGGTCAGTCATTACATCTTGCGTCTTAGCCAGGTATACAACATAACTGGATAAAACCGGATAAAAAATGCCAAGACAATGGACCCACTTGGTCCTGCTTCTAAAGTGCCTGTCCCTGGTTTCGGTCTTACCCGAGCCTCAGACTAGCTGACACTCACTGGACTGCACTGCAGTCATAAATACTTCTCTACAACAACTACTGTACTGTATGATTGCTCCTGTAGTTTCTGTATTTATTGTATTTTACCGCTGTACTGCATTGTCAATAACTGTTGTAATTATTCTGTACCACATCCACCTGTTGTACTTTACCATGTATCATTCGTAAGGAGTGATATTTCTCACACTGCTATTCATACTGTGATGTCTGCACACTGTATGCTCTGTATTGTTTTCCATGATGTGGAGCCTTTGTAAAGAAGTCTCTGACTCAAAGGTATTAGTTCCGATTGTATTCAATAAATAAATAAATAAAATAGTTAAGTGTTACTGTTCTGCCACCTGTTAATACACTGCAATGGCCCAGGCAAAGAGGAAATGTGGTAAGAACAACAAGAAAAAACATGCTGTCAGTGTAACAAGTACACAGAAGATGCACGTAATCAGGAGTTTGTGTGTGAAAAGTGTGCCCTAATTACTGCATTATAGGAGGAAATCTGTCAGCTACATAGGAGACAAGAGACCCAGAAAGAAATTATACTACTTGAAAACTTCATTGCTGAAGCAGTGAGGGAAACTAGTATAAATCACACTGATTGTATTAATAAAGATGAATCCAAAGTGTTGGTTTCTCCCCCAAATCCAGTACATAAAACCAGTATATCCACCCCATTGCTTCTTCCCAGACAGGACTCTCTGCCCATTACTCTTTCTAACAAATTTGAAAGTTTGGCAATTGATACTGATGATTTGTCTGAAAACTCTACCCCAGTGACCACTATGCCATCTAATAACTCTTGCTCACTTCCAACTGCTCCCATAGATCCTTACCCAGTTGAAAATATAACACTTCTAATATGGGATATTGTGGTAATAGGAGATTCAACACTAAGGGGGGTTGATACTACAGTATGTGAAGGGCGTAAGGAATATACAACAGTGAGTATGCCCCCTGGGTCACGGACTAGGGACATCACTGACCTTCTAGATGGGTTACTTGAGAATACTACCAAGCCCTTAGTTATCTTACATGTTGGATTCAATGACCCTTTCTCATGTAATTTGATGGACATCCAAGCTGACTATAAAAATATAGTCAATCTGATCAAAAACAAGGAATGTGAAATTATATTGTATGGGATCTTGCCCACCACTGGGAAATACTTGTATAAAAATCATATATTATTCACAAAGTAAACAACAGGCTCAGACAATATTGTCTTTCAGAAAACATTGGATTTATGGATAATTCCATTTCATTCAATAATCCAGCTTGCTTTAAAGGGGATGGTTTACACCTAAATCATTTTGGGACCAGGATTTTGGGGAAAAAAATAAACAAAGTTATTAACTTCCATGTAAACTGGATTATGGGGAGAGGGCCCCTAGGGACTTTAAGGACTCCTGTAAAGTGACCAACAATGCACCTAACTTTAATAACCCAGGTTGGAGAGGTGTATTAATTAATCCTAGAAGTCTGACCAATAAATTTGACAAATTTAAAAATCTGTTAGTAACTAATAACATCCAAATTGCCCTAGTTACAGAAACCTGGTAGGACGAAAATTACCCCTGGGACAAAACCATCCATGGATATAATGTCTATTCTAAAAGTTGGGTCCACAGGAAGGGCGGAGGTGTGGCCATCTAGCTTCAAGATACAATTGCATGTGAGGAAGTCCCTGGAGATACTCTCAAACTGGAAACTATTTGGGTTAAATTGTCCCCCCAGTCTGGTCCCCCCATAAGTTTTAGGTCTGGTCTACAGACCCCCTTCCATGTCCCCAGAAAATTACATTACATTATTGAATTATATAGGGAATCTTGATCCTTCCAATAACCTTATGATTTTGTTATTATTTTAACTCATCTAACATAAATTGGACAATGGCAACTGCAGCTAGTAAAACCTCTATTTAGACACATTTAATGAACTTGGACTGGAATAAAAAGTCCAGTATGCCACCAAATATGACAAAATACTGGATATTATTTTAACTAACGCTGAACACTGTATTTCCAATATCAAAATCTATGCACCTTTGGGAAATAGTGACCACAATACTGTTCATTTTCAGGTTACTGGGAATACAAAACAGACAGCTACTGGTGTTACTGAAACTCTAACTTTCATAAAGCAAACTTTGATAATATAAAAACTAGCCCAAACCACTGGGACTGGCATAAAGTGTTTATTAATCATTCAGTAGAATCTAAATGGGGGCTTATGATCAATAAACTAAAAAATCTGATTAATGATAGTATTCCTAGAATAAAAAAATATGATAACAGTCATAAAAATACATCTGTATGGATGAACCCTACAATCAAACGTTTGATCAATAAAAAAAATACATTGTTTCAGCAAATTAAAAAGGGGTTAACCCACCTCCTCCCTAAGTATAGATCACTGGTTAAAAAAATTAAAACCAAGATTAAGTCAGTAAAATCCCAGTATGAAATCCAATTGGCTACCAGGGTTAAAGATAACAAAAAGGTTTTTTTTGCCCATCTTATTAAATCTAGGGGTAAAGTAAACACTATAGGCCCTTTTTTAATTGATGTCGGCACAACACCTAGTAATCAAGAAGCTGCTGATATCCAGAATCAATATTTCTGTACTGTTTTCAACAAGATTAGTATTGGATCGGCAGATACAGCTGTGACATCATCTCCTGGGCAGTTCATCATTAAACCCAACAAAGTCCTTGACAGGTTAAGAAAGTTAGATACAAATAAATCAGCAGGCCCCAACGAAATTCATCCTAGGGTGTTAAAAGAGCTCACTGAATTTATCTATCTTCCTCTTGCTAATATTCTCCAACATTCTCTAGATACTCGGGAGGTTCCACATGACTGGAGAGTAGCGACTGTGGTACCTATTCACAAGAAAGGTCCTAAAACCAGCCCTGAGAACTATAGACTCATCAGCCTGACCTTGTTAATAGGCAAGAACTTGGAAAATATTATTAAAGACCTTATTCTTGATTCTATCCTTCAAACTAGGTTATCTGATCCTCTCCAACATGGGTTCAATCCTGTCAAATGAATCTATTAACCTTCTATGAAAAAGTTACTAGGGAAACTGACCAGGGTAATTCTGTGGACCTTGTGTTCCTAGACTTTGCCACATGTTGAGCTTATCGATACTCTGAGAGCTTATAAACTAAAAACTAATATTGTCAACTGGATTGCTAACTGGCTGGTGGGAAGAAAGCAGAGAGTCATTATAAATTGAGAATATTCTAATTGGGCTTCTGTCACTAGCGGGGTTCCCCAGGAGTCTGTCTTGTGCCCCTGTCTCTTCAACATTTACATTTCCACTCTCACCGTTGGTAACCCCAACATATGGATATTAAAATATGCAGATGACTGTCGATTGGGTACTGTGGTGAACAATACAGCAAGTAGTACTGCTCTTCAGCTAGTTCTGGACTACATATTAACTTGGTCTAGCACAAATAAACTAGCCTTAAACCCCACGAAGTGCAAAATTATGCAGCTGGGAATACACAACAAACAGCATGTGTACAAAGTAGGGAATGTTGCTCTTCTCAAAACCAAGCAAGAAAAAGATCTTGGAATAATTGTTAACCTTGACCTGAAATTCAGAACCCACTGTAAAATAAAAATAAATAAAGCTAATCAAAACCTCAATTGTATATTCAAACATGTATCTAGTTGTAAGTAGTGAAGTATTACTCCCTTTATATATTGCCTTGGTGAGGCCACATCTTGACTACTGTGCCCAGGTGTGGTCCCCATATTACAAGGAAGACATTTTAAAAATTGAGAGAGTACAGTGAAGACTCACTAGAGCCAGTATAGTGATGGCAGACAAGCCATATGAATCCAGGTTGAGACTGCTTAACTTGTATACGCTCCAGTATAGAAGACTGAGGGGAGACACGTGTCTATTATTTAGAGCCTTAAGCAACCCCATCCTTAGTAATGAACCAGGAATCGCCCTTACTGACAATAAGAGTCAGTAACAGAAGACACTCTAAGCAATTATACTTGTTCTAATGGAATACTCTGTGAAGAAGGTATTGATTTAGCCATAGGGTCATTTTAACGTGGAATCACCTCCCAGCCGTGGTAGTAGATAGCCCAAATATGGACTCCTTCAAAATAAACTTAGACTCAGCAATTGGGGACAATGTTAAATTCTGCGTTTATTGATATTTCTGGCAAGCACCACGGAAGCAATGTCCATAGTAGCTTGAAGTACCTATGATGAAATAAAATAAAACAAAGAAAAAAACACTATTGTTCTCAAAAGAGGTGGTGGGGAAGGTTAGGGAAAAAAATATAGCATTCAAGAAGTATAAGGAAACACAGAAGGAGCAGGACAGAGGACTGTTCCAGTAAATACAGAAGGAAGAAGGGAAGGCAGCCAGAACAGCAAAGGCCAAAACTGAGGAAAAGATAGCCAGCTCAGTTAAGGAGGGGGATAAAACCTTTTATAGGTACATTAGAGAGTGAAGAAGGACCCGGGGAGGGATAGTGAGGCTTAATAAAGGGAAGGGGGTGGGCAGAGGGTGACAGTAACAAAGCAGAGATACTGAATGAATACTTCTGCTCAATATTAACAAAAGAAGCGGAAGGGGAGGTACCTAAACCAAATAAAGAAGCACACTGGATAGGAAGGTTGATACAAGTCCATTCACAGAAGAAAGGGTCCTGAAAGAACACCTAAAACTGAAGGTGGACATAAAGCAATGAGGCCTGATGGGATTCACCCCAGAATTCTAAAAGAACTAAGGGAAGAACTAGTGGCACCACTGACTACCCTTTTTAACAAATCATGGGAGGAGGGTGTGGTACCTGAGGACTGGAGGAGGGCAGATGTGATTCTCCTTCACAAAAGTAGGAGCTAGGCAGAGGCAGGAAACTACAGACCTGTTAGTTTGACCTCAGTGGTAGGGGAAATGATGGAATCATTTCTGAAAGAAAGAATTATTGAGTACCTAGGGGCAAGCAGGGCACAGGACCCAAGGCAGCATGGATTCACAGTGGGAAGGTCAAGTCAGATGAATCTGATAGAGTTCTTTGACTGGGTGACCAAAGTAGTAGACCAGGAAGGGGCTGTGGACATGGCCTACCTAGAGTTTAGCAAGGCTTTTGACACAGTCCTATACAAAAGATTAATAAACAAGTTATCCAGCCTGGGAGTGGGTCCCAGGGTGGTAACCTGGTTAAAAAATTGGCTGGACAACAGGACACAGAGGGTAATAATAAATGGAATCCATGCTAAAGAAAGGGGGGTTACTAGTGGGATACCACAGAGTTTAGTACTGGGACTGTTCCTCTTTAATATCTTTATAGGTGACCTTGCAGAGGGACTGGAAGGAAAAGTATGTCTCTTTGCAGATGACACAAAGATCTGCAACATGGTTGATACACAAGGAGGCATGAAAAGGATGAGAAGGGACTTGTCAAGGTTCGAGGAATGGTCAGAAGTATGGCAGCTCAGATTCACTGCAAAGTCGTGCACAGTAATGAACCTGGGAAACAAAAAACCAAGGGATGAGTACACAATGGGGTGGGGGGGTATTAACAACAACAAAAATGGAAAGGGATCTGGGGTAGTCATATCAGATGACCTAAAGGTAGGCAAGCAATGTGAGAAGGTAGTAAGGAGGGCTGAGGGGATACTAGGATGCATAGGGAGAGGCATCACCTGTAGAAAACAGGAAGTTGTTATCCCTCTGTATAGACAGTTGGTGAGACCCCATCTGGAGTACTGTGTGTAATTCTGGAGACCCCATCTATGCAAGGACATAGACAGGGTGGAGGCAGTCCAGAGGAAGGCAACTAAAATGGTGCAGGGTCTGCACCAGAAGCCATATGAAGACAGACTAAAATATCTTAATATGTATACCCTGGAGGAAAGGAGGGAGGGAGGGGACATGATAGAAACTTTCAAGTACCTCAAGGGAATCAACAAAGTCCAAGGGGTACCATCTTTCAAAAAAAGAGATGTGCAAGAACAAGGGGGCACAATTTGAAGAAAGAGGAGGGGCGACTCAGGGACAACGTGAGGAAGTATTTTTTCACAGAGAGGGTGGTGGACGCATGCAACGGCCTTCCTCAGGCGGTCATGGGGTCAAAAATAGTGGGAGAGAATTTAAGAATGCATGGGACAGACATAAGGCAATTCTAGTGGGAGGCAGGAGAAAAGTAGGCTGTTGGTAAAACTGGGATCTGCAGCTTATCCAATAGGTAGGGAAATGGGTAGACTGAGTGGGCCAAGCAGTCTTTATTTGCCGTCAAAGTCTTTGTTTCTATATTTCATATTCTTCTGAAGTTGTTGACGACTCCATTGTAGCTGGCTTGCCTGACAGTCCCCCCACCCCCAGCACCTCCAGACCATGGCCCCACAGCCCTTCCACCCCTCTCCCATTCAATGCCAAGTGCTGCAGGCATATTTTTTTTCTCTACATTTGTGTGTAGTTGTAGACAGCTTGAACCACCAACCACACTGTGGTTCTGGCTCTTCGGCACCAATCCTCCTCCAATAGTATGAGAGAGAAGGAGGAGCCAGGAGTTGTGCACTTTGCAAGTGAGCTGAGTCAGTTGAGTGGCAGAGCAGACAGCCAAGTGTACAGAGATGAGCATCGAGTGTGTGTTTCCTGGAAGTCTGGGACAGGTTTACTTGTGCAGTCAGGGTTGGGGTCCTCTGCAGTCTGCACTAGTCTACACTTCACACTTGATAATCTTGTCTTGATCATTAGGGACAGCACGAGATCGAGAGAAGAGAAATGGTGGGGTCAGGACAGGAGAAGAGCAAAAGTGCAGAGAAGGGAGTCACCTAGAAAAGTCAGGAGAAGAACACTTGGGGGTAGCAGAGCGGGGCCTGGACCTTGGAGGAGGACTGAGTGAGAGCCTGATGCTGGACTGGAGGAGAGTGAAGATGGATGACCATGTAGGTGGTGGCTGGGGTCATACTCGGGTCAGGGACTCAGGATAGAAGGAGGGGAAGGGGGAGGGGGAGGATGGACTTTAGTCTGGGCTGTCTGGGATGGTGATGACTGGGACATGTGTGACAAACTCATCGTGTGTGTGTGTGTGCCCAGGCTCTGTGCCATGGTGTGTGGCAGGAGTGAGTCGGTGCAGCAAGCAGACCCAACAGATCAAGCAGCAACATGGATTGGAGGGACTAGGAGGAGAACTGAGGCAGCAGGAGCAGGCCATAAGCCAGGCAGCAAAACTGTAACAATGTGGGTGGGCAGGGTGGGGAAAAACAGTCAAAAGATGAGCGATGACTGAGGCAAGCACAGGCCACAGGCAGTAAAAAAAAAAAAACCCACAAGAAAGAAAACTGTGCAGACAGGGCATGCGGGGAAAAGAGACCCCACTGAACAAGATTGTGACCACCGGCTGGTGTCGGTCCGAGAAGCAATCCAACTCGATGTCGTAGAGAGGGTCCAGGTAAGAGGAGAAATAAAAGGCCAAGGTAAGGCCCAACTGTGGTTGTACTTTGTGCTCTAATGTCCAGAGGAGTGGCCAATTAGGTTTGAGTTCAGAGTCACCTTTAAGCAGAAACACAATTAAAATGGGCTGTGGAGGTTTTGTTGTCATTTACTTTTCATCTCCAACAGTTTGAGAACCAAAGAAAATTCACTGGGGACCCACCAGCCATCATGTGGGATTGAATTTACATGCCAGGGGTCTGAGGGCAAGTTTCCTCATTATAGGTTGCATTTCTACCCACCAGAAATCATGTGGGGTCGAACTTGCCTGCCAGGGGTCTGGGGTAAGTTTCCTCATTACAGGTTGCATTTCTGTTTATTATTTAGTGAATGTTTTGCAGTTTGCCTTTCAGTGAGTACATTTTGCTCATCAGTGGACAGCAATCAAGTCCTTCGCCAGTCTACTCCTGCTGGAATCAGGCTTTTGGTTTTACTCATTGAAGTGAGTAAGTAAGTAAAATGTTATTCATACGGCACCCAGTCCCACAGGTTTTGAGTATCTTACAGGTAACTAAAAGCAGGGTTAAACAGATGACACACAGAATATACAAATTACAGAATAAATTAATACATAAATATATCATATTAAAATCAGCAGAAATTTTCTGTGTAAGCTTTCCTTAAAAAGATAGATCTTCTTTCAAGTTTATGATTGGGCCGAAAGTATGTACCAATTTGATTTTGTACTATGTGATTATGATGTGTTATGTATTAAAATTCAATAAACTTTTAATATAAAAAAAAAAGATAGATCTTCAGGCCCCTCTTAAATGCATCCACCAATGGGGCCTCCCTCAAAGGTTTTGGGAGTGAGTTCTAGAGGACCAGGCCAGCCATCACAAATGAATGATCACCTCAGGTTTTCAGCCTGGCCCTCGGAACCACTAGAAGGCCCTCAGTGGAGGAGTGGAGGGAGCATACTGGGTTGGCAAGTGTAAGGAGGTCAGATAGGTAGCTAGGGCCCGAGCCATATAGGGCTTATAGGTGAACAAGCTCATCTTAAAGATGATCCCCCACCTGACTGGCAGCCAGTGCAAATCCTGCAGGACCAAGTTTACATGACAAGACCTGGGCAGGCTCGTCAGCAACCTGGCCACCATGTTCTGCACCAGCTGCAGTCAGCAAAGGTTCCCTTCTCTGACCTTGAAGTAAAGAGCATTACAGTAATCCAGCCTGGATGTAGCAAAGGCATGTACCAGTGAGGGCAGATCCTTGGGCAAAATTAAGGGTTTGATCTGGGTGACGTTCCTTAAGTGGTGAAAGCCACTTTGGACAACAGACAACTCCTGAGCCTCAAGTGTCAGTCTGTCATCAAGGACAATGCTCAGAGTTTTCACCCTAGAGGACACCATCAATGAGGTGAATCTTAGAACCAATCCTTTTGTCACCCTGGAGGCAACACCATCATGCCCACGACCAGGCTCAATCACCAGTACCTCTGTCTTGTCCTGGTTCAGACTCGACCAGTCAGAGGACATCCAGTCCTGGATTTCAGCCAGGCACTTATTCAGCACTTCAATGGTGCAGTTTGTTCCAGGGGCAAATGGCATATACAGCTGGGTATCATCTGCACAGCAGTGTAAACCTAGACTGTAACGTCTAATGAGCCAACCCATAGGCAGCATGTGTACTGCTAACAGCATTGGCAATAGGATCGAGCCCTGAGGAACTCCACATGACAGTGGCTTGAAGGACGAGGGAAAATTCCCCATCACCACCCGTTGCCTCCTGCCCAAGAGAAAAGATTCAAACCAGTGGCTAACAGATCCGGTGAGTCCACAATGCTCTGTGGTGCGACCCAAGAGCACAATGTGGTCCACGATGTCAAATGCTGATGAGAGATTGAGAGATAGATGTCAAAGGTCATGAGGTGTGCTTTGAGCCACAGCATCACCACTTTCTGAACAACTTTCCCTAGAAATGGGAGGTTGGAGCTAGGTCTATAATTTGCTAGGATGTCAGGGTCGAGCAGTGGTTTCTTCAGAAGGGGCTTCACCAACACCTCCTTCAAGGGATCAGGGAAGGACCACTGTGTGAGTGAACACCAGACTATCCCAGCAAACACTCAACCAATGGCCTCAGCACTTCTCACTAGGAGATGAGTCGGTCCAGGGTCCAGTTCACAAAAGGTGGGCCACAGCTTTGAAATCACTGCAATGACTTCAGCCACCTCCAGCAGCCAAAACTCCCCCAGACAATAGGAGTACCCCTGTACCAACCAGGCTCCTCACTGTGGGGCTGAACTTGCCCCACTGGGGAGATCCCGGACTGAATAGGGGACACCCTATTGGAGACGTACAGAGCAAACTCTTTGCACAGTGCAGCTGAAAATGTCCTTTTCAGCTGTAGACAGACTGGATGAAGTAGTATGTCCACAGTCCGAATGAGTTGAGCTGGTCTGTTCATCCCTGCATCAATCTCCCTGGATAGGAACTCTGCCTTCTTGTGGTTCACTGCCCTTTGATAATCATTGTAATGATTTCTCAAAGCCAGTTTATCCTCCACAGACCAGATCCTCCTCCAGCAATGCTCCAAATTCTGGCCCTTGGTCTTCATCTCCTTGAGAGACCCATCAAACCATGAGGCTCTGAAGCAAGAAGACCTGGGTCATATACAGACCAGTGCAGTGGCATTAAATGCCTTGGCAACAGCCCCATTACAGGCTGCTATAGCCTCGCTCTAGCCAATTGCACATGTAGCACTCACACCAGAAAAGTTTACTACTGACAAGAATCCCACTGGGGACATTCTCCTTAAAGGGTGATAGCGGACCATCACAATGGGGGGATTATCAGGGGGGTCCCGAAATTAAAACTGTACTGTGCAATGATCGGAACAAGTGACCTGATCAGTCTTGTGATCCGTGACCTCGAGTCCCAGCGAGAACATTAAGTCCAAGGTGTGGCCATGGTGGTGGATCGCAGAAACAACTGCTTGTGCCAGGCCCCGAGCTGTCATCCTATGGAGGAGGTCGTGTCCAAAATGCTAGGATTTGTCATTGACCCAGGCATTGAAGTCCTCCAGAATCAACCTTCTGTGTGACTCAAATACCCTGTCAGCGACGAAGTCCACTACCTCCTGTGGGAATTCTCCCCTCAGTCCCAGAGGGTGGTAAATGAGGAGAATCCTGCAGCCCACACCTGGAGCCCCACACTCCGCCACACATTCAAACATGAGGTAGAACCCACTGCATGCATGGGGAGTTACTATGGATTCACCCCATTTCCATCACTGATCCCCACTTTTCCAGTCCTGTATCATTATCTGCTCCTTTTTATGTTGGCTTGCCGCGCTTGCATGCAAGTCAACATATTGGGAGAGTGCAGATTTGGGGGCGTGGCCGATGTTGGGTGAATGCAGGGCATGCATCAGTAGGTGCGTCCCTCATTCCTCAATCAGCCTGCATGCCGGCACCACACAATGCATACATAATGGGGCGAGCACATCTAAGCAATGGTCCACTGCAATCCGAGTAAAGCTCGTCATATGCAGCGGCCCTTTGCTTGCCGTGTTCGGGCCATTATGAGCATGGTCGGCAAGCGGGTGCCGCCCCACATCTGCCGACATCAGGTGCCCAATCCCCGTCAGTAACCCTCCCCACTGTCTTTGGTGCTGACGGGGAGACAACTCCCGCTAGCATAAACCCCTGAAAATGTTGAATGCCAGGGGGGTGCCACTCATCCTCGGCTCTTGGACCCCGCTGTCTTTGTGCGCCCGACAGTGCCCAATGCCTGTCGGCATTAGTTTCTCCTCCCTGCCTGTGTTGTGGCCGATGAGGTGTCCAACTTCGTCGGCCATTGACACCCCCCAAAACAGTTAGGTGGCACGCTGGGGAGACCG
Organism: Neoceratodus forsteri; assembly: GCA_016271365.2. Taxonomy (NCBI): domain Eukaryota; kingdom Metazoa; phylum Chordata; order Ceratodontiformes; family Ceratodontidae; genus Neoceratodus; species Neoceratodus forsteri. Next base: position 1,438,593,332 of record CM057459.1, read on the forward strand.
CCTCCAGCATGCCAAATGTCCTGAAAACGAAAACTGTCCTATGATGTTTTTCCTTTATTTTTACCCTGTAAATGAAAACTGTCCCTGTAATCTCGATGCCCCCACCAGCACTCCACCCACTGCACACTCTGCCTCCCTCACCCCCCACCCTATACTTACACTCTCCAGAGTCCGGGAGACGATCTTCGTGGACTGGGAACATGTCTGTACTCTTCAAAGATGACCGCGAACTGAGGAAATGCCGAGAAGCTGTATAATGGAATGAATAGTGTTTTTTCAACTTTGCTGCATATCTCAGGCATTTTTGAATTTTGGTACCAAATTTTCAACATGGGGTTTTTGGGGCCCCTCCTCATGAATTCTATTACTGTCATGGCGTTAATTGGCCTCAAAAGGTGATTTAGCAGTCACTGCACAAAATCACCTTTTGGGACCGATTAATGAAATTACAGTGCCAGTGTTCATGAGGTGGCCTCTCAAAAAGCCTATGTTCCAAATTTGGTGGAAAAAATCCAACAAATGCTTTGTTTATGAGCGTGCATTGTGCAGTTGCTACGCAGGCTCATAACTTCATGCACTCACAATATTTTAACACCAGATTTTCAGCATTGTCATTTTTGTACACCTCCTTGTGAACAGTACAGTTGTCATTTTCCACATCCTGCCGGAAATGTATTTCTGCACTTCCGGCGTACAAAAGTGCAGTCACTGTGGGAAATCGATGTTTGAGCCAGATTATGAAAATGACAGTGACACAGTTCATGAGCAGAGGTCCTAAAATGCCTATGTTGAAAATTTGGTGCTGATACTCCATAAAATAACTGTGTTACGAGCATGCGTTGGCAGATTGCACGCACGCTCGCACCGTCGTGCATTTGTGATATTTTCAGTCTGGATTTTCACCATTGCCATTTTTCCACACCTCTTGATGAACAGTACAGCCATCATTTCACATATCCTGCCCAAAATGTGTTTTCGCACTTCCGGCACAGAATAGCGTGGTCGCTGTGCATAATCACCTCTTGGGACACTTTGAGGAAATAACAGTGACACTGTACATGAGCAGAGGTGCTAAAATGCCTATGCTGAAAATTTGGTGCCGAACGCCATAAAATAGCAGTGTTGCAAGCGTGCGTTGCATGTTTCCCACGCACCCTTGTAACTTAGCAAATTTGGTATATTTACATGCCACATTTTCAACACTGGCATTTTTTAACACCTCCTTATGAGCTGTGCAGCTGTCATTTTTCACATCCTGCCCAACATGTTTTCCCGCACTGCACTACCAAACACCCAAAGGGACACCCTAATGCCTGTCACTCTCTGCAGGGTGGGGGTGGGTTGGCATCAGTTCAATACTTCACTGCCATTCCTATGACGCATCTCTATAACTCCTGCACTGCCAATGCCAGCAAGCCAACATTCGGCATTGACAAATGCTTGTTGCCATTAGTCAGATGTACAGGCACTCCAATCCAGGATGCTTTCTTGCCACAACCACAAGGTCCAGACTGTTGTGGGCATCTCAACATTCCATACAATTTGGGGGAACATCTGTTTATTTATTTTTTGTTGACTGGGTAAGTGCACTAGACAAATTCTGCCAATTTTCAGGCTTGACCTGGGGGAGGGAATACAGATGAATGCCAACTGACCTTGAACCAGATTAAGCTGTTGGTGGTATTTTTAGTGAATGGGGGGAAATTTGGCCAGGGCACAGGAGAAATTCCCCTGTTCTTTTTGATAAGTACCATGGGATCTTTCACATCCACCTGAACTACCACCTGATGGGACTTCGGTTTTAACGTCTCATCGGAAAGACGGCAACTCAGGAGTGCAGCACCCTCCTCATGCTGCACTACAGTGTCAGTATTGGAATTTAACCCAAGTACCTAGTGTGGGAATAGAACCCACAGCCTTCTGATCTTCTGGCCTCAGAGGTCAGTGTGCTACCTTTTGAGCCACTGACACTTTAAATCACACATCACACGGTTAAACATATTAATTTTGTCCTCTCTGGAACCTTGCTGTTTTTCACTACCTGAGGTAGCTTGTTGGAGCATAATTAACAGATGCAGCATTTTCCCATGGACTGGAGCAGCCTAGCCTATGATAAATAATTTATATATTTTGTGTTGGAGAGTTTTGTGAAATGCTTATGTCTGTGCCTTGTAACTCACTTGGAGTCTGGTTTTGCCTGGGCAGCCTGGCAGCTTCCTTCTGTCTGTCTGATCAATGGCAATCTAGACCAGCATGGGACGCTTTTCATACGAACATACGAACATACGAAATTTGCCAGCAGATAAAGACCTAGAGGTCTATCAAGTCTGCTCAAATGTGCAGCTAACACCCCTTATTCTGCAGCTGCCCTTCCCTTCCACCCTTCCCCTTCATTAACCCTCCCCCTTGTCCTGTCCCATCCTCGTTTGAAGCAGTCCACTGTTCTACTGCATACCACTTCAGCAGGTAATGCATTTCACCCAGCCACCACCATCTCTGTAAAAAAGTGTCTCCTCATCTCCCTCCTGAACCTTCCTCACTCCAGTCTCATATCATGGCCCCGGTGGCCCTCCCCTCCCTTACTTTGAACAGCCCCTCTGTACCCGTCTTGTTTATTCCTTTCATGTATTTAAAGGTTTCAATCATGTCACCCCTGTCTCTCCTCTCCTCCAGTGAGTACATGTTCAACTCCTTCAACCTCCTCTCTGATGATAAGTCCCCAGCCCCTTTATCATCTTTGTCGCTCTGCGCTGCACCCCCTCCAGTAACTTAATGTCCCTCTTCAGATACGGATGCCAGTACTGCACGCAGTACTCCAGCTGTGGTCTAACTAATGACCTATACAGTGGCAGAATCGCCTCCTCCCTCCTCGAGGATATACCCCTTGCAATACAACCCAGCATTTTGTTGGCCTTTGCAGCTGCCTTCCTACATTGTGCCGAGCTGTTCATTGACCCTGTAATGAGCACACCCAGATCCTTCTCCTCCTCTGTCTGGGCTAGCTGCACTCCCCCTAGCTGGTAACTCCTGTTTGGGTTCTTCATCCCAAAATGCAGCACCTTGCACTTTTTGGCATTAAAGCCCAGTTGCCAGGTGTCTGACCAGGTTTCAAGCTTTGCCAGATCATCCTGCAACCCCTGCCATCCCCCTAGGTCATCCACCACTGCGCCAACCTTGGTATCATCAGCAAACAGACTGATCTTGCTCTTGATGTCCCATGATATGTCTGCAATGAATATCCCAAACAACACTGGTCCCAACACTGAGCCCTGTGGAACACCGCTCATCACTGCCCTTGGGTGTGAGAGCTCCCACCCACCACCACCCTCTGTTGCGTCCCTGCAGCCAGTTTCCTACCCATCTCACCAGCTTTGCACCCGCCCTGTGCCTACTAACTTCCTTCCCAGCCTTCCATGTGGCACTAAGTCGATGCCTTACTGAAGTCCAGATACAGGACATCCACTGCATGGCCCCTGTCCAGCTGCCTAGTTACCCAGCCATAGAACTCGACCAGGTTGGTTTGGCAGGATCTGCCACGTATGAAGCCATGCTGTCTGCTGTCCTGTAGTCCTTGGCCTCTAGCAGGGCCACCAGCTCTCCTTCAGGATAGTCTCCATTAGCTACCCACGATGGATGTGAGGCTCACTGGTCTGTAGTTTCCTGGTTCATCCTTGGGGCCACTCTTGTGGAGGGCACCACATGAGCCATCCTCCAGTCCTGAGGTACACACCCAGAATGTAGTGAGGCATTAAATAGGTCTGCCAAAGGTCCTGCAAGGACCTCTGCCAGCTCCTTCAGTACCCTGGGGTGGATGCCATCTGGGCCTGGCGCCTTGTCCACCCTCAGTGCCTTCAAACCCTCTCGAACTCTGCTCTCCATGATTTCCCCATCTGTCACCACTTCCCACCCTGCTTCTGCCATTTGTCCCACCTTGGGTGTCACCCCCCTCTTCTCTTTAGTAAATACTGAGCAGAAGTACTCATTTAGTGCTTCCGCCTTATCGCACCCTGCTTCCACCCAACCCCCCTCCTTCCTAATCCTTACTATGTGGTCCTTACAGCTCCTTTTCTCCCTGATGTACTTAAAGAAGTCCTTCTCCCCCTTCTTAATGCCTTGTGCCAGCCTGAGTTCCGTAGATGCATTGGCTCCCCTTACTGCCCTTGTCACCTCCTTTGATTCTGTCAAGTACTCCTCCCTGTCCTCCCCCCTCCCTGTTTTCTTGTACTTCCTAAAGGCAGCTCTTTTCCTCCTTACCTTTTCCATGACCTCCTTGCTTAACCAGATCGGTCATCCAGTGGTGATTTGCTTTACATGCACATAAACCATAAAAGCAAAGTACAAGTAATGAAGGGAAAAACAGTGTACAAAGTATTTTACTTACAAAGGTAACAAGGTTGACAATGGTTCTCCCTAGTAGGATTTCTCTAGTTATGTACCTCCTCTTGTTTTTTTATAGGGACAGTTTTCAATAGCTCATGCTGAGAATCAGGGTACTTGTTGTAATATTGTTGTGCAGTTTGTACTGCTGTGTAAAGCTGTGTGTTAATTAAGCAATAAAGCATGACAGGGTGTGGTGTATATGGGGATATTGTCACACCTCGGGTGGCTGGGCATGTGGCAGCAGGCAGAGTGCATCCAACTGTCCGAGAAATGGTGATATCCTATGATATACCACACCCTGGAGTGACTTATTGCTATTATGAACTGGATTGAATTAATTTTTTTCAAGAAAAAAAATACTTTTAAAACCTTGTGAAATTTCATCTTTTAGCATGTTGGAAGAGTATGTTTTGACAAAATAGTCCTGAAGGGCTCGGCCAGCAGGTGGCACTGTTATAACTAACACTGTGTCACTTTGGTAATACTGGTCCTCTCAAGTATGCTCTCTGTGGGTTTCACATGGTCGTGCTGCCTAGTCTGGGATAGAGTGAATGTGTATTTAATTTGCGGTTTCTTTTCAGTAGTTAGGTAGAGCTTGTCGGCTCCACGATTGTGATTTTTTTTTTTTTCATTTTGTAACATGACAGTCAAGCACTAGTGACACTGTGGAAATGACACTACTCACTCTGTCAACATCATATTCCTCAGGAGTTTGGCTGAGGCAAGAAAATGTATGGCAGGCTTTGTAAAGTACTGGCAGTAGCTGTGGTTGTAGGAGGTATGGCGTTTATTTCGATTTTTGGAGCATGTGTCCATCAATGATTGTGCCTTTCTACAGTTTGGTGTGAGGTGGAAATACTTGCGGAGCAGAGCGATGTGTGGTGCTGCAGGTGAGGAGGCTGGTGGCCAGAGGTTTCTTGAAGCCGTGATGATGTAGCTCGATATCATCACGGCTTCAAAAATGTCTCAGCCAATCAGCAATGTCCATTTACAATCCTCAGTTCATAATTAAGCAATATACCATGACAGGGAGTGGGGTAATGTTGGATTTACTCACACCTGGGGTGTTGTTTCGTCACGAGGCCGCAGGCCGAGTGAGCAAAAACCCCAGGCGTGGGTAAATCCAGCATTACCCCATAGTCTAGAGTGGGATATTGCTATTATACAATATCCTTGTTTATTTTTATATTTTTAGAACAAAGAAAAACTTAAATTTGTATGGTTTGTATTGATTTTTCTTTAAATATTCTGCCACCGTAGGTTAAATAGTCCACCCAGGAGAAGAACAAAGGACCCTTTAGCTGGTGTGGGCAAAGTGAGGTGGGAACTGAGGAGACTGAGCTACATGTTTGTTTTTGTTTTTTATTAAAAATCTCAAAGTTACGTAATGTAATGCACGACACTTAACACGGTCATTTTTGGAATTCTTTCACCAAATTTTCAACATAGGCATTTTGGGACCTCTGCTCATGAACAGTGTCACTATGATTTTTCTTACTCTGTCCTGAACATTGATTTCTCACAGCGACTGTACCATTGTGTGCCAGATGTACGAAACAACATTTTTGGCATGCTGTGAAAAATTACAGCTGTACTGTTCATAAGGAGGTGTTCAAAAATGGCAATGTGGAAAATCTGGAGTAAAAATAATAAAAATTCTCAAAGTCACGAGTGTGCATGGAAACTGCACAGAGAGCGCTTGTAACATACTCATTTTGTGGAATTTTGTCACCAAATTTTCACCATGGGCATTTTGAGACCTCTGCTTATGAATAGTGTCACTGTGATTTTCTTAATCTGTCCCAAACATTGATTTCCCATAATGAGTGTGACATTGTGCGCGGGATGTGCAAAAACACATTTCGGGCAGGATATGAAAAATGACAGCTATACTTTTCATAAGGAGGTGTGTAAAAATGGCAATGTTAAAAAATCTGGAGCAAAAATATTAAACATTTTCGATCTTACGAGCGTGCATGTAAACTGCTCAACGCACACTCATAACACAGTCATTTTTGGGAATTTGTTCCCCAAATTTGCAACATAGGCTTTTTTTGGGAGCCCACCTCATGAACAGTGGCACTGTAACTTCATTAACTGGTCCCAAGAGGTGATCTCTTGCAGTGACTGCAAAATCACCTTTCGGGACCGAATAATGACATGTCAGTGACTGAATTCATTAGGTGAGGTCCCTTGAACCCCGTGGTGCCAAAATTCACAAAAATGGCCAAGATAGCCACCTAAATTGGAAAAAAAAAAACATTTATGCCATTATACAGCTTACTGGAATTTCTTTAGTTCGTGGTCAGCTTTGAAGAGTGCAAATGTGTTCCCGTCCCATTAAAGATCGTCGCACTGGGCTCTGGAGGTACGTATTGGGTGAGGGGGGTGCAGGGTTGTGGGGTGTGCAGAGGGTGGCTGTGGGTTGAGGAAGGGGGCATCGTACAGAATGAGAAACCGTTTTCTTGTTTACAGGTAAAAAAATTTAAAAAAATCTTCATGGGAAGGTTTTCTTTTTTAACAGGTAGATTTGGCATGCTGGGGTGGGCTCCCAGCATGACACCTGAGTGTTTTTTGGGTCAGGGACTGGAGTCAACTGGGATTGGGCCCCCCCGGTGGTAAAGAAGAAAAAAAGAGTCTGTGTTGGAGGGAACACGATGCCGAGGGGGATTGGGCACACCCCTCTGCAGACAAATGGTTTTTGGGGGGGACATTATGCCAACAGGAACTGGGCTCCTTCATCGGCAAATGATCTGGAGAGGGTGGGATGTTGATGGGGGGATTGGGCACCTCCGAAGGCGGTTTTCCTGAGACATTGAGAGGCAGATGGTGACAGCTGCCACCATGTTTACTGAAATGTTATACCAGGCAAGGCACACCCTGCAATGAGGGGAGCTCCTTCTTTGCAGTGGTGAAATCATTTCAAGTTGGTGGTATGCTTTTCAACTGCTGTCATAGACAGCATGCACATTTACTGGTGCCACAGAGACAAGCCCCCAAAAGCAGTGGCAGCACTGGCCACAACAGGACTGCACCTCCAAAACATGTCATTCCAAGCTACAGTACCTCAATATGTTGCTTGCGCATGCGCAAGACAACATAACAAAAACCAAAGTGGACTTTTTTCTTTCGGATTTCATATCCAGAACTGATTGCACATTTTATTTTATGAGCTGTCTAGTGGCAAGCTGTGTTTTTTAAATGAATAACTACAGAGAGAACAATGGTTCTTTAGAGTTATCTGCCTATGGTATGATGTATGCTGGGGGATGGGAACCTATCTATACCATAAGACTGGTCCGTCAGGATGCCTGGAGACTAGTTTAACTTAGTAGTTATAGAAAACCTTCAACAGTTTGACTTCTTGACTGCTGAGCAAAGTGAAAGATAAAATAAATTAGGAAACTGTCAGTAAGACCTGCTCCAGAAAAAAACTCCGCTCGAGTGGTAGTTTGCCCATCCCAGACACTGATGTCTGCATTTTTAGGGCTGCAATGGGTGGAGCCCTGCAGACCTCTTGCGAGCAAAAAAGGACTCGTACTTCAACTGAACAACAATTTAGGAGTTGCATCACAGTCATCTCCATGGTCTGTGAAGCACTCCACTGTGTCAAGGCAGTCTTCTCATAGGCATTATTTTGCTGCCATCTGGAGATCCCGTTTCCGCCATTTCCTTGCTGTCGCTTTGGCCTGAGTCCCTCATGGTGTATCAGTCTCTGCCTGGTTCCACATAATGTTTCTCCTTGTAAAGAGGGGCTGGAGGAGCAGAGAAGTGGAACCTTATGCAGCCACACCAAGAATGTGCAAGCTGGTGGTTCGTGCATGCGCACTGGCGCACATTCATTTTTTCACCATGATAGTGGGACATTAGAAGCTCCCCCATTGCTCCCAGACCCTGAGATCACTTAGTTGGGGTCCAGAGACAAGAGGGCTGTGGAGTAGAAGCTGCCGCCAGACTATTTATTTAAAGAGCGCCAGTGGCTGCTCTGGGACTGAATATATATATAATAATGAGCTGCTCATAAATATTAATAAATCCTATTCATGAGCAGCTCAGAATTATGTATATATTCAGTGCTAGAGCAGTCATTGGTGCTCTTTAAACAAATAGTTCTGCAGCTTCTGCACTGCAGCCCTTATGTCTCTGGATTCTGACCAAGTGATCTCGAGATCCAGGGGCACCGGGGGGAGCTCCCGATTCATTGCTATAACGGTAAGAAACATTCATGGTACGGCTGCAAGTGGTTCCGCATGTCTGCTCCTCCAGCCTCTCTTCCACAACCTTGGCTGCAGCCCTAACAGCTCTGGCCAGAGTTTGTTATTTTGTACTAATAGTTACACCCCCCCAAGTGTAATCTGTTATATACAGTATTATTATTATTATAATCCCACTGTTTACTTACAATGTTCTATGCCTTGATGCTGTATGATGCCTCTTAACATTTAAACAATCCTCCTAATTCACATTCGCCCTATTTGATTAAATATAGGGATGTACAGGGTAACTCACTTGGTGTGCAGCATCTCCTGCTGACTGTCGCCCCACACAAATGCCCTTAGTGTGATGCCGTTATGTTCTAGCCCTGTGGTTTTGGACTGCAGTGGAGGACTGCTAGAGGAAGGCCAGAAGTGATCTATGCAGACCCCACCCACCACCAGTGCTGGCTCTCAGCTGGAACAAAAGGGCTAGGTGGTAGAGTTCTGACCAGGAAACCTGCTAGCAGATTTAATGCAGTGTACAGTAAGTCCTGCTACATTGGCCTGACTGGCCTTGGCTCACTCCCAACACTCCAACAGCTGACACTTGAATGAAAGACCGTGGCGGATGCTTTCAAAAGTCTACTGTTCTATGCAGGCCCCACCCACCACCAATGCTGGTTCCCAAGTGGAATAAATAAGCTAGGGGGCAGAGTCCCAATTAGGAAGCCTGCTAGCAACAGGCTACAGCAGATTAAATACAGGCACAATCCAAGAATGCAGTGTAAGTCCTCCACATGGGCCTGACTGTAACACAGCAAATCAAGTTTATTAAAGGGTCGCGAACAAGGAGGGGGGGGGGGCAAATCTGGGCAAATGATTACTGTTCTGGAAAACCAGGTTACTAAACACAGTCAATTTAGTCCCTTTGTTACTAGGTACCCAGGATCTATGCTGGCTGGCCAGAATCAGTGCCCAGGGTTGTAGCTGTTATTGGTGCCCTTGAAGGAAAAAATCAATTACATTAACTGTACAAAGCAAATTAAATTAGTTATATCCATGGCCAGTTATCCTAGTCTATTGGAAATCCTTGAAATGAAACTGAGAACAATTAGATGATACCGTAAGTGCAGTACTTTACTGGGTTTTTAGCTATCCTTTCGTTTTGCTTCCTGTTCTCTCTATTGTATGACTCTTGCTCACGACTATAATTCCCAACACCTTGTTTACACATTCCAGAGCATTGCATTATATTGTACTGTATTGTAGTCTACTTATTTGCAAGTATTTTTACCATGCTACTGCTTGTACCTCCTTTTGTGCTCCCTCCTCTGGGTCGCACCTGGAAACTAGCCTAGGCGCAGCATGCTTTTCCCAGTTCACACATTTTAAATAAATAAATAAATAAGAAAATCAAGGTGCCTGTTGCAGGGAACTACCCTGAATTTAGTCATTTTACCAGTTGATTTAGGATGGCTTGGAGAAATGAAGACCCGATGCTGGAAGCTGCTGCACATGGGGAAATGGGGCCGGCATGACTCATCTCCACTTCATGGTCTTTAGTAGGTGGCCACAACCTGCAGTGACTTTTTGCGCAGGAGCTGGATCCCCAAAGCTGGTCTCTCACCAGGAAACTGTAGCTGGCATGAGAACAGATGGCATGGGCCCAAGTTCAACAGAGTGTCTCTGACAAAGTCCAGTTTATCATTGTGACCCATTCAGCTGGCAGGCAGTTTGGTCACTGATAAAGGCAGGCTTTGTTCCGGCACTCAGGAGTCCCTGGATGGTAGGCCTGAATCCACAACAAGCATTCAGCACATTTATTTCTAGAATCATCAAACTCTTCTAATTCTCTTTTGGTTCCTTCACAATGTCAGCTGCTTTGCTGAGCAAACCTCTTGACCTGTAGTCAGGCTGTTCCTGGTGATCGGTCCCCTTTAGGGACTGTCCGATACACACCAGAGAAAACTAGGCCTCTCCCAGGCCAGATCCCTGCAGGGTATTCACGTTCTTTTTTCCACAGAGTCTCGGGATGAACTGCCACACAAAAACTCCTCTCAGTTCAAAAGCTCGAGCTGCACTCCTCACTGTTTTAAAATATTCCTTGGGCTTGTTTGTCTTTCCTGCTATTAGGCAGTCTGATACTGAAAATAGTAACAGGAAGGCAAGTCAGGCCTTTCCTCTGCCAATTCTCTTCAGATCTTTTCCTGGAGCTGCTTCTTGATGGCTCAAACTGCTTTCTCTCTCTCCACTCTACTAGAATTAGAATTTTTATTTTTTTATTTTGTTTTATCAGTTCTCAGACTAGTCTGGTTTCTCTGGATTTTGGTTGGCTAGGAGAGCTGACAATCACAGTTCTGGTATACCCATTTGTCTGTTTAGGCACCAACCTGAAAAAGTACAAAAACTACAGCTTTTTCCCACGAGGCACCTGAGCTAAAGACCCCTTAAGGTCCCCTGTGTCCTAATTGGTCTAAACAGGAAATCCCGGCCCAAAACATGGTGGCTTCCATTGGAAAATGTGTGCTGCAATAAAGGCAGGTTAAACAACAATCTGTATCTTAAAGACAACTATGAATTGGGAGTGAATAACTACAGTACTATGTACAGCTCCCTTCGCTCTACTGGTGACAGCAGAGTGGGCCAGATTAGGGTGATGCCTGGCTGGTTGTGAGCTTTGAAACACTTGGACCCAGCCCAGGCCATTTCCAGTATACACGCTGGCTATGGCACTTAGAGGGACAGATGCAGAAACACATCATGGCACTCTCACTCAGATCAACAGGAGGGCACCAACCATTATGGATTTACCATCGCTGCAGGACGTCGGCCCTGCTGTGGGCATTACTAAAGCCGAGGGAGTTACTTAAGGAAAGTCCCTGATTTGGGGAGGGGGGTGGTTACTCTTGTGTATTATTTTTGCTTTCATGACAGTTTGAAACATTGGGAAAAGCTTGTGTAGTAGCAGTTTGAAAACTAACTGGATTTCACAACTGTAACGTGTGTGTTTGACAGTTTTAGTGTGTGTGAGGGATTCTTTTGAATGTGTTTTAAAAGTGGTCCTTCTTTTCACTAAAAATAAAAAATTGATCAGTTACTAATGATGAAACCAAAGTCATATCTATGCTTTCATGAGCTAGGTTACGTGACATGGAAGTGCTTTCATGAGATTTTGTTTGTTTGTATCCTGAGTGTTATTGAAAGAATTTTTTTGAAATTTTTTGATTTCGCAGCTACAACGTGTGTGTCAGTAAGTTTAAATTGTGTGGGGATCCTTTTTTTTTTCATGTACAGTTTTTCCACCTTAATTGCCCCAGCTACCCCCTTCTGACCAGTCCTCCAACATCATCACATGGCTTCTCCAGGGTCTATCTTTTTTCTCCTTGTCCTCTGACACATGACTATGAGGGTTCTTGGTCACTGGTGCAAAGCCAGCAAGGGATAGGGATTTATTCTGTGCTTGAAGATTTTTCCCTCTAGTTTTCACCCCAGGCCTACCTCACATGCAATGATGGGCACCATGTGTGAGCTCTGCCTCTGCACAGACACCCCTGGCACCCTGAGTGTGGGATCCCGCCCCTGGTGTGGTCCTGCTACGCTACCAACTAGACACCTCCAGGTGTCGGATGAACAGCAGGATGCACTATCCTCCCCAGGGAGAAAGGCTGTCCTAGAGATGCTCAATCCTCCCTCTCTTGGCTGGCCCCCGAGCAACCCACATTTATTCCCAAACCCAGATCACTGGCATGGCAGAAGGTGAGGTGCCTAGTGCCTCATCCCTTTACACCACTGGGCAAGCCTTGGGGAATTCTTTTTAAATGTTTTGTCTAAAAATGGCCCTTATTTTTAATAAAAATCTAAATTTCCTGAGGCATGAGTGGGAAAACCAAAATTATAGTTAGGATTTTGTAGGATAGCTTTTGTGACATAAGGAAGAGGTTTATTAAGGGACATTTTTATTTCACTGATGGTGGTTACTGTGTGCCTGCATGCAGCCACGTAGACTGTGGTGCTGGCACAGGTCCCAAAGGGTCCTGCATGTCCAGGCATGAAGCTGGCTGGTGTTGTGTTGGCACATGTCCCAAAGGGTTCTGCATGTCCAAGCATGAAGTTGGTTGGTGTAGTGTTGGCAGAGGGCCTACAGTGTTAAGACCTGAAGGGCTCTGCATATTCTGGCAACTTGGTGGTTGATGTATGCCTGTGCACAGGGCCCACAAGGCCATGCCCAAAGCTACACAGACCATTATATTGGCACAGGGCCCAAATGACCATGCGCATCCTGACATGAAGTTGGGTAGTATCTGGCTGTGCACAGGGCTTACTGGTGCAGGACTCGAAGGGCCCAATGCTTCCTAGCAGGAAGATGGTTAGGAATGCTGGGCTGGAAATATGTCAGACATTCTGTTTATTCTATTTTGCACAAGTCCTTCAGATACCTACATGAATGAGGCTATGATTCCACAGTCACAAAAACAAAGAGAATTCACTGCAAAAACTATGCAGACATTAGCATTGAAGAACACAAGGTAAGGACATGTAAAAACATTAAGGTTTGGAATCTCAGGAGTCTTGGCAAATTGGTGGTGTGGTGTTCCTTGGGGTTTCCAACCCTAATGCCTCCCCAACCCCACTCCCTAGCCTTATGACCCAAGAGCAATCTACAGGTCCAGGGCCTGCACTTACTGTATAAAGAAAGAAAGTCATGACCGATCTCTTGCCAATTAGAGCATGGTCTGAAGAAAGCTATGACTGATTCTGTGAGCACACATGGACAGCCATAGTTGTCTAACTATAAGCACTAGACCTCTAGGACATAGGCTCAGATCTGTAGTTTGTGCTTGCGTCATAAGCCATGGGGAGGGGTTGCAATTCAATGATCTGATCAGTCGTAGGCAAATAGAGAGCTCTACCACAGCAAACTGAAAGAGGCCAGAAATACAGTGAGAGGAGGTTACAGCTGAAATGGAGCTCAAACTAGCAGAAAGGGTGAAGAAAAATGACTATGTCATCAGAGTGAAGAGAAAAATAAGCGGAAACTTAAAGGTTGAAGAAAATCGGGATATGGGAGGAGAAGAATGGAGAAATGCTTAATTAATATTTCTGCAATAATTTCATCATGGTCAAAGAAGGGTGACATCAGGAATCAGTTAATCCAATGGATAAAACCAGCCACACTCAGAAAGTTTGTAGTTTTTACTTCATTATAGTTTATCGTGTTTCATCTGTGGTCCTTTGGTCCTGGTCCAACATTTCACCCTGTGTAATTTTTCAGGGAAAAGGGGCCTGTATAAAATTTTTGATAATAATTATAATTTTACATTCATCAAATAGTGTTTTACAATATTTACACTAAAACATTAAACGCTCTGCCTATGTTATGCAATGCACCTCCCATATCCCCCCTGGTCTATGTAATGAGATCACTCCGTGCATACAGTGAAATTTATGTTTATACTGTAATAAGTGTCAGTTATTATTAGCATGTATAAACATTCTCACTCTACCCCTAAATTCCTGTTATGTAAAAAAAAATGTATAATACTTTTCATAATGAGAAGCACTAGTTTTTTAGAATCATTTATAACAGTGCTCATGCACTGGTGAGTCTTATTGAATTATAATTCCTTGTTATTTACACCCACCCCCTAAAGTTCAAAGGTGAGAGGAAAAAAGGTTGAAAAAAGATCCATTTTGTTAGACACTTCATTCTACTGTAATTTTATCAAGCCCATGTGTTCAGTATAGGCTTGTATATTTTTGGGGTGTCAAATGATAGCGTTCTTTAATTATATTTTAAAAGTAAACCTTGAAATACCTTTTTATTTGGAACTCTATCCTCACTTTTCTTTTTGCTGTATCACAGTAGACTAGCATATCCTTTTCTTAGTTTTACTGGTTTGTCTTGAAATAAGTTCAAGGTTGTGGGGAGAATTGAGGAAATGGGAAACTAACCAGTTCTTCATTTAAAATATGTCATTCATTTTCTAGACAGTTTTTACCCTGTTAGATTAATTAGCAGGAACTTTTCCATAAGGTTTCAGGAGTTCTCTACTCTGCAATTATACTATATGCATACATTCAGTAGACTTTCAAAGTTGCAAGAGTTCAATCAGTTTACCACAGGTTCAAAGCCTTGTTTGGTATTAGTGCTTTGACTCACCAGACAGTGTCAGGCATCTTGTCCTGGTGGCATGGCCAACCCCTCTGCATACTGTTTTTATTGCATAGCTCTGTTTGTACTGGGAAGCTGAGGGCTTGTGAGGATGAGAGCCAATCAGCAGGCATCAGGCACCCAACATAATTCGCAGTGATGTCACGTGTCTGCACGCAATGATGTGTTGATGTCACAACACTGCCTGCTCACTCTGATAACAGCCACTGGCTGTTGCCCACAAGCTTGCTGCAGTAGCTGAAAGTGCAGCATGCATACAGCAGGCATGCTGCTCACCCTCTTGCCTCTTCTGATTCCCACTAAATGAATGGACAGTTTTGGAGGATCACTTCAGACAAATTTAGTGCAAGTCTGATTATTGCAGTTCATATGAAATACTGCAGTGGGACATTATAAACATACCATTTACATACAGTATTTATGTGGCATTTTCATTTGGCATATCCTTATGTGTACTCTTTATTTCTTGAATGCGGCTATCTGTGAATATTCATAAGTCTGGTGATGTCACAGCCAGCTCTACCTATTTGTATTGAGGGTTGAAGTCGCATGAGTCTTGACAAATTGGTGTTGTGGTGTTCTTTGGGAAACAATAACAGAACTTCTTGCACCTGGTGTGAGAGGTGACTCCATGCCATTCCAATGTTGTATCCTTCTTTTGCAGTGACATTATAGACAGTCTAAAGGAACTGCACTGGGTAGCACAATGGCGCCTACATACACTTACCTGTTCGTGGGCCTGTTCAAGGCACAGTACACACTCACACCTCTATATAATCTTTATTACAAACATATCAATGTGTACAAATGGTATATTGATGATTTATTGCTATTTTGAGAGGGTAAAATAGAAGAACATGAGAACTTCCACAGACTTGTACATACAGAGCTGCTGTAGGGGAAACTTTAAGGGGTAAAAGTGATAGAGAGGGTGGAAGCTAAAAGGAAACTGATAAAAATTGGAATAATACAGGTCACAGATCTTTGTATAAGGGTAATCAGCAAGAAGAAGAAGGATAAAAACATGGTTCACAAGGGAAGGAGGGAAGGCTAAGAAAAGAGCATTTAAAAAATATGGAACAAGCCAAGTAGGGGGGTCAGGGTGACGTTTCACAGCAGAAATGAAAGAGGCCCACAGGACAGTGAGGAGGGCTAAGGCTGACAAGAAACTGAGAATTGCAGAGAGTACCAAGAAGGAAGCTAAGACCTTCTTTCATTACATAAAGAAGATGAGGAAAACAAGCAAAGGAACAGTCAAACTAAAGCAAGGAGCCGAGTGGGAAGAAGAAGTTAAAGGTGAGCTAGACATCCTGGACAGACATTTCTGCTCAGTGTTTACAGTGAAGGACAAGGGACCAATGCCTGACTATGCCATTAGGTTGGGGGGAGGGGTCAGTGTGAATCCCATTTCAGTTAAAAAGTTATTGGAGGGCCTAACTATCCTCGTTCAACCATGGCTTTCTCCCGAAAGATCTTTGTTGCTTTAACCCCAAAAATATGGGATAGCAAAATAATATCTGTAGATAGTTCCAAATTTCTGTGTAAAACTTCAGCAAGACAGTATTTGAAAAGAAGAATAGAACAAAAATTGCCAAATGCTCCTTTTCTCACCATGGAGCTAGGGCTCAATTCTCAAATCCCCCGGCACAGCACAAGGGGCTTGCATCACAAAGAATGTCGCAAAGTGCCCCTAGCACTTAATCATGTGCCGGGAGCGATTCTCAATGGCAGCCTGCATCAAACGCAGGTTGCCTGCCCCAAATGGGGCTTGTGCCACCTGTGCGCCCCAAAATGGGCTGCAACCTGGCACTAGGGAGCATGTGGCAGACACAAGCTGCCACATCCCCAAAAATGGTATTCTGAGAACTCTCCCATAGGGAAAAATTCTAAGTACCCTCTGGGAGAGTTGACCTGTTTGTGGCAACGTGCCACTGTTCCCCCCTCCCTGATCCCCGATGCTGCCCTGTAATATCAGTATTAACAGACATCCCCATAATTGGTGGTATAGTGGCCTCCCTCCCTGATCCCACCCAGTAAAAGCACTATTAACTGTAACCTCCTTCATCGGTGGTATAGCGGCCCCCCTCCCCGATCCCCCTGTGCTGCCCCATAATATCAATATTAACAGACTTTCATTAGTGGTATAGTGGCCCCCCCCTCCTCAGTCACTGATGTTGCCCCATAATATCAGTATTAACAGGTACTCCCTTCACCGGTGGTATAGCACCCCCTCTTCCTGAAATTGCCGGTAATAAACATATTATAAACCCCAATATGTTTAAACCTGAAAACTGCCAAAGAAGACCAACTCCTGTCCAGGATGCAATTATTGTTGTACATATATAAGTAGAAGCTCATATAAGGAGCCCTGCATGGTAATGAGGCTGTGTCAATATGTGGTGGAATACAAACCCCCCAAACCCCATATATTTTGCTCACAGTCCCTATGTAAAGCCTGAAAGGCATAAACTATACAAATTCTAGTCAGAGCATTTAACAGTGAAACCAACTGGATGAATGGAGATGTACAAAACACCCTCTTGTAACCCCTAGGTGGCGCTATCCCAAGAGATACTACCCCTGCCTGCATGACTAAGCACAGGTTGAGGGGCCCGAATTCTGTGAATGGGTGCATCCACCTGGAAGGTTAGTTTAAAGGTAGCATAGCTGCTCTGGGTACAGCCCTCCAGGACTCTGATACCCTCCTCCAACCCCCTCTAGTAGCTTACTCAGGTCAGCAGTTAGACAGTTACAATGAACACCAGAATGCAATGTTATACCCACACTTGGCACACTTACCACCAGGGCTGGATCAGCTGCAGTGGCCCTGGAGACCCCCTGTAGAACAAGACCTGCAATGGAGAAAGGCAATAGCAACACAGTATCCCCATCATAAAGGTACACAATAGCCACTGTAAATGCAAAACGATTTAGATCTTATTTATTGGGGGACGTGAACAAGGAAGGGGCAGTAATCTGGTGTTTCATTCTGGATCTGATTTAATCAGGCTAAGCATACATGCCTCTAAGAGTCCCTTTAACACAGTCACACACACTCTGGGTACCCATTTGGTCTGCATACTAGCCTGACGCGTTGCCCAGGGTAGGCCAGCGTTGCAGCTGTTGTTGGGGCCCTTAGGAAAGAAAAACACAACATGCACTTTAACCCACAATTTGTATCCGGAACCGGATAGCTCAGTTCTCAATGATTAACCAAAACAATTAAATCAGGTGAAACACTTCGATTTGAGCTTTGTTGCAGGGAGCTACCCTAATGTATACTCATGCTACCCAGATCAGGAAGGACGAAATAGAGACCTCAGGATGAAGTGCTGGTTTGCCAGGAGATACAGGGCCCACACAACATACCGTGGTGGTTGTTTCTGTTCATTGGTGTTGATCAGGGAGCCAAATCCCCAAGCGGGTCTCTCGTCGATTGTAACTATGCTGCGTGAGCGGCAATCTAGGACTAGATGGTGAGGCCCAGACCAGGTGAACAGTTCGGATACAGTCTGGTAAAGTGCTGGATACAGCTTCCAGCTACCGTGACGCATTCAAGTAATGTGAGCAACCAAATCACGACCCACACTGCAGATTCAGCACAATTATAGCAAAGGATAGGCAAATACCACAGTTCGGATGACAGTCCGGTTGCAATCAAGAGGGTCTCTGGGCAAACTGTATGCTCTGTGGTTGTCTTAAGTCCTGATAGGCTGATCACACTGAGACAAATCTTTGGTCCACACCAGGCGAATTTCACTTTGTCACAATTCAGGATTCTGGTCCCAATCACAGCAAATTTGGATAAAGGCCGAAATATTAATGCAGACTTCTTCATTCGAGAAGATGGTAGCAGGCAGGCCACCGATTTCCCCCATGCTACTTTGCAAGAGCAGCTGCTTGAATTACTCTAGCTGTTCACTCTCTCAACTCCAACTACACACTGACTCACTTTTGCAGCCAGCTCTGGGACTTCCCAGTGGTTCAAAAGGTTCGGTTGGTTGATCCATCTGTCTGTCACATCAAGGGCTTCTCCTCCAGGTACAGTTAGGCACCAAACAGTAAAAACTACAAATCCTACAGAAATTCACTCCCACAAGACCCCTGGGGACAGTCTCCATTTTAGGGTCCCCAAAGGTACTGATTGGTCCAAACTGGCAGTCCAGAACCAAGATGGTGGTGCAAAAGAGAAGGTCCATGCTGAAAAGGAAGGCAGGTTAGACAAACCACCATATCATAACCATTAAAGCAGATAATCAGCAAACAATCACAGATTCTAGTAGGGCCTCCTCTGCGCCATTAGCAATGGCAGAATGAGGTGGCTGCACTGCAACCCAGGCGGGACTCGAGCCTGAAACCACTTGGCCCCCACCCAGAATAATCATAACCCATGAAAGTGATGCCTCGTAAAGAGACAGGCATGAAGGCAAATAGGACACGCACATGCAAGCACTTTTAAACAGTCAGAACACAGAACACCAGCCTGGTAGTGGGCATTAGGTAAGCCCAGAAAGACATTTGAGGAACCCCATTTGTAGGGGGGGGGTTATACTCCTGTTACATTATTGCTATGAATTCTATTTCTTTATTCAAACTTGAATTTTATTTGCACTACTAAAAGGGTAATGCACTAAGCATTCTTTCTTAGAAGTGCTCTGTCCCTGTCCCGTCACCTAGCTGGCTTTGGAACATAATTAAGTGCCACAAACCAAATGCTGAAACATGATGTTGAGCCTGTAAACATCTTTGAAGGAGGGGGGAGTCGGAAAATATTTTTCCAATATACTGTATATTAGGCTGTAGGGGGATTTAATGCAGTAGGCACCACAAACTGAGTCATATGTTAAAATGTTTTGGACTGTTGTTTTTTTTTTGTTTCTTCTCTTGAAATAAAAAAAAAAAATGAACTTATATTAACATGGGATAATGAATGAGTTATAAGGAAACTGAATTAGACAGTATTTTAAAGTTGAAGCTGAAACAGGAGACAATATGCCTGAGCAGGAGATAAACAGAAATAAAAAACTTTGTGAAGCCTTAAAAGTAAGGTCCATTGGCCGGCCCAGTGGCACTGAGGGCTGAGGTGCTGGACACCTTACCTCACACCACGCCGGTGACCCGTGTTCGGGAGCAAGCACGGGCCGCCAGGGGGTTGGCAGGGGAGGAGAAGGATTGAGCATCCAGTAGACTGCTCTCCTTCTCTGGGGAGAGGCATCACCAGCCCTCGGTGTTCTACTGGTTCCTAGTGGTGGCTGAGGAGCAGTGCGCCAAAGGCTCTGATGGGACAGGAGATTGGGCAGATGCATGCACGCTCACTCCATCGGCGTTACTGCATGCCCCACCCCCTAGGGGAAAGAAAACAGAAATAGGTGCTGGCTGGGCTGAATGAAGCTGTCCCTGCAGGTGCCACCCACAGGAAAGCATCTCCCTGGTTGGATCTGTGTTGGTGGGTCGAGCTGCTCCCCACCACCCTGCCATGAAGGGTAAGTCATGGGGACTTAAGGAAGGGGGTCTGATCCTCGGGAGATGGCCCTTGTGGACAGTGGATAGGGATTAGGAGTGTCATCCAGCACCACGGGAGAAATGCCACATTAAAAAAAAAAAGTAAGGTCCATTTTTTACCACCTGACCCAATATCTTACAATATTGGTACATATGCCAATTATAGTAGCAAAGATACTAAGGCCATCATTAAAAACACAGATTGAGAAAATATTTTTCTGGTGGTGTAGTGGCCCCTTCCCCAGCCCTGACATTGCCCGTAATATACATATTGAATAAACCCTTTGCCTGGTTGTGTAGTACCCCACCCCTACCCCAGCAGGTAGTACCCAGCAACCCACTCCCCCCACCATCCTGAAACAGAGCCAGCAACTGGCACAGCCCTCCTTTCACCTCCACGACTTGCCTGCACAGACTGTCACTGAGGCCTACTGTATGTGCACAACCCATATACAGAAGGCTCTCAGTGACTGGTCAATTGATGATTGACTGTGGAGAGTGAGGCAGAGCTGTGCCTGCCCCACTCTGTTTCAGGATGTGGGAGTTGTGTGAGGTTGAAACCACTACACCACTAGGGAAAGGGTTTATTCAATATGTGTGTTACAGATGATGTTGTGGTTCTGGTTGGGGGAACTACACCACCAGGTAAAGGGGTTTATTCAATATGTGTATTACGGATGGTGTCGGGGTTCCGGGGGAGGGGGACTACACCACCAGGGAAAGGGGTTTATTCAATATTTTTCTTAGGGACAATGTCAGGGATTGGGAAGGGGGGGCCACTACACCACCATGGAAAGGGGTTTATTCAATACCAGATTCTGGTACAGAAGGATTCTTCTCGCTGTCACTTATTCTCACCCCTTTCCTTCCTCTACTTAAAATAGCGCACATACCACCTGTGTACTTTCTTCCTTTTTCCCTCAGCCCTTCTTTGTTTTCCCCAGTGTGTGTTCCCCTCCTTTGTTTACCTTCTCAGTGTATTTGTTTTTCCCGATTGCAGGTACTGCTATTGATGTCAGGTACTGTTTTCCTGGAGTCAGTTGCTGCCTCCTATTTATGTATTTGATGAGCTTATTTATGATATGCCTTTCTTTTCTTGGGATTGGGAATGCTCTGTATCATGCTCAACTTGTAAGTTGTTTCTCTTTTGCCTATACTTGTAAAATGTCCCTATTACCTGGAAACTTGTACTTATCTTACTGTGCCACCATGGCCCGGGTCGTGCCTGAACATGGTCCTCTGGATCAGTGCACTTACCCGGTTACCAAAGACTAAATAAATAAATAAAATAAATAAATAAATATTTATAACCGATGATGACAGGTATCAGGTAGTGGGGCCACTAGACCACCAGGGAAGGGGTTTTATCCATTTGAACTGGGGATTAGGGATGGGTGGGGCGGCAGGAGACTGCAGCAACCCCCTCCCATGCACCATGTGTTTGTCACATGGGAGAGGGTGCTGCAAGTGTGGGGACTTAGGTGCCAGGACCCCTCCTGTACCAGAATCTGGTGCAGGGTCCCTGAGGCACTGGTCTTTGGCGCAAGCGGCTGTTTGCTGCAGCTCGAACCAATCTAAGCCCCCTTTGAGAAACGAGCCCCTAGACTATTGAACAAGGCTGTTGAACTAGGATGTGATCCGTTTAGTAAATGTAATATTTTTAAATGAAGGTTACAAGAAAAGCTGTATCATAACTTCATTTGCACAAGCAAAAGAATCAGACAAAAGGTACTATTTACTACACCCTGTGTTCAAAGGTCGGTAATAAAAGGAGAGTGCTCCTGGATCATAAGGGTCGCTAGTGGGATGCCAAAGGGATCGGTCTTAGGACCAGTCTTCGTCAACACCATTATCTGCGAATTTGGCGTAGGGATTCAGGGTAAGATGTCTTTTTGCATGTAACCTCCCTCTGGGGGCTTACCTTATATTTTCCTGGGTCCCCGAGTAGAAATCCCACCCGAAATGGGGGGCTACGGGGGTTCAATTCATGGAACCAGCAACCTCGGTGTTTGTTTGGGAGAGGTCAGCCATCCCACTCATGTGCAATAGCACTGGGCCTGGTTCTATTCCTGTGGCCAGTTCTGCAGCCATGCAACCACTTCTCTGGTGCTCTTGACCCTCTGGGCTAAGGTGAACAGGGGTCAGGCAACCGAGCAAGGTGGCTTAGGAGCCGCACTGAAGATCTTAACTGGCATGTGACAGTGCCCAAGAAATGGGGGAAAATATGAATATTCATGAAGGCTCATGAATATTAAGAAGCTAGGTTGCTGCTCCAGGGGACAGAAGAAAGGGAGCTATTGTAGCAATGGACCACAGGAGGGTTCTTGAGAAACAATCCTGCAGTCGTTTAAAAGGGGATAGATGTGGTTGCAGGACCATGGGGCAGTTTAATTTGAGAGTCATGTATTTTGGCTGCAGTGAACACTTGAAGTTAGGACTGCTATAGAACTGTATGGAGCTGGATGTAGGCAGCCATGTTCTTGATACTTTGACCCCAGATGAACAGCCATTTTGTTTTCTAGGCACCTAAAACTGTGTGAATGGGCTTATGGAAGGAGGTGTTAACTATTTTCAGGCCCAAGGGACCTCCCCAATCAATACCCAAAGGGGGCTTATAAGATTGATTGATAATGCTGGGCAGCCAATCAGAGGGCAGGATTCTGAAGGGAAATCCCAGTGACTTTGGGCAGTGAAGTCAGTCTGTACTGGGATCTGTCATGAGAGATCTGGAATTCCTGAGTCCTTCCACAGGACTCAAGTGGGAGTTTGCTTAGAGAGAGAGAAAGAGTAACATGAATCCTGTTTGAGAGGAACTGTGCTGGAACAAAAGTGTTCAAGGTATTTTGGACTTTGCTGTTTTTGGAATAGATCGTCCTCTGCTGCAGAAATCCTGCACTTTTGCTGGGACTCTGAGACACTGCTTTCTGGGCTGAAAGTCTTACTAGAAGCTGGGTGTTAGCCAGGTCAAATTGGAAGCTGTGAAAGCTTGGAGAATCCTAAAGTGCTGTGAATCAGCCAGAGTGGAGAGTGAAAGTGGCTCTGAATCTAAGAGACTGTGTGTAAGAAAGGTGGTCAGGTGTCCTATGCTTTGGGACCTGGTGGTTGCTACTTTAACCCAAGAAAAGTGAGAGTTTCCTGTGCTGGACTGTAGCATTGCTCGCAAGTCAGCACTGGAGAAGTGCAGGAGCTGTGTCCTTGTTCTGGCTGCACCCTGGTGATAATTTTCTACTGAGCCCCATAGTAGAGAAGTTTCCAGCTGCCTACAAGAGCCTGGTAGGGAACTCACCAACCTCTACTGAGTGGGGCACGCTAGTCTCAGGGAGTCACCGGCACGTGCTGGGGTGCTAGGGCATCTGTGACCCATTGGGGGAGCCGGGCTATGGGGCCACTCCCAGTCTGGGTCCTCTGTGGCATGGTGGGCTTTGCATTAGCGCTCTGCAATGAGCCAGAAGAGGTTGAAGGTGGCAAGTGTCCAGTTCTTCCGTCCGAGGGACAAGCAGCTAGACCTTCACTCAACCAGAAGGCTTTCAAATATTTTCTGCTGCCCTGTGCTGTGCCCTCTGTGAACTGGGACTCACTGCTCCTGGACTTGTGAAAGCCCCCCCGCTAGAGTCTTACCTAAGCCTTCAAAACTGTGAGTACCCAGGTCTTGCCCTGGAACAAAAGGGAGTGTTAGTTTTATTGTTGTTAAGCAACTTCAAGTGGCTAGGGTACCAACAGCTGGCCAGCCCATGGCACTGAACAGGCCTGCAACTTCTGCATACCCAGATAGGACTAACACTAGCACTGGTACCAGTGGGGGTGGGCAACTGGGGTGGTCTGGGCTATGAGCCCATATTATCAATGGCATTGTTTTTTTCTATAACTTTACCTTCCACAGCTGTCCCTTGTCCAGGTACCCTATTCCTAACCCTTTTTCCTCAATAAAGCTGTGATTTGTTGTTTGGAACTGCTGTGTGATGGGTGGTCTGCGGAAATTAACTGCACAGTGTTTATGGTTTACGGAACTGGGAAACTGTTGGGGTATCCAGCATGTGGGGTGGTTGGAAGGGGAGGTGGGTAGGTGCAGCATCCCAGGGGGCTGCACCAGGCAGTCACCTGACCCACTAAAAATTCACACTGGGTGGAGGCACTGCATTATTTACTATACCTTTGGGATGGAACCCCTGAACACCACTGTAGCAGGACCCAGGACCCTTAACCTGTGTGAGGGCCAACAGGCAGGGGTAGTAGCCCACTGGTGCATGGTGCCTGGGCTACATGCAGATGATACCAAGATTTGTGGCCAGGTGGATAGTGAAGAGGGTGTCAAAACTATGAATGAGGAGGACCTGGGGAGACTGGAACAGTAATCAGCAATATGACAGTTAAAATTTAATGCCAAGCAGAGCACGGTGATGCACACAGGAGCAATAAGTCCTAACACTCAATATAAAATGAGGGAGGACATAGTGAAAAGCACTACTGCAGGAAAGGTCTTGGGAGTGTAACCCCTTTGTAGGAAGAGAAACAGTGGGTCTCCAAGAAACACTGTTTTCCTTCTTTTGAGTAGGTCTCTGGGCCTAAAGAACCTTCTAAGGGGTAAATTCTTTGAAACTCAGGGAGCTGAGCAGCTCTCCTGTGTTGGCTTCTCGGGGGAAGAGACAGCTGCTTATAGCAGGAGAGGTTGCAAGAAGTTGCATTCAGTGTTTGCAGAGTTGAAGAGGTGAGAATGAGAAACAGACCTGCATGGCCTGGCTCCTGTAAGCTGGACTATTCTTTTCTCTGGAGGATGGCCCGGAGCATCGACCAGTGAAGTGGCAGAGGCCATATGTACACTGCCCCTATGGAGCAAAGGGCAGGTAGGAGGAGGTGGGAGTGCAAGAGTATGCCGCTGGCACAATTGGGTCTTTAATCTAGTAGCCTAACAGAACTGTGCTAAAGGCTGTTAGGACCACTCGGTGCTAAACCTCCTGAACTCCAGAAGGGAAAACCTTAATGGCTCTGCAGACTTGGTAATTTGGCTTTGGGATCCTCATCCATGGGCATTAGTTGGGTGAGGGTGAGATTGGATCTGTGGGGCACTGCAGACCCCCTGGAGATGCCAGCCCTCCTTTGACCACTAAATTTATGTAATTAGGCATATGGACCATTGGTCACATGGGTCAGTTTCTTGGCCAGTGAGTGGCAGATATCGTTTTGTGGCACCACAGACCCCTGAGATAGCTGCCTGTTCTAGTCATGTAAAAGTAGAATATTCAGTGTTTCTGAGGGCAGCTGAACCTTAAGGTGTAAAGTCTGCATTGATGGGGCGTAATGGTAAAGAGTGGTCCTGGCTTAGAAGCTGAAGTTTGGAGCACTACTACAACTGAGCAAAGTTTTTTTTTTTAGTTGTTTAACCAGGTATAGCACACTAAGCTGAAAGCTTTTTTACAGGAGTGACCTGGGAGCACAAGGAGGTCAAGTGACTTGCTCAGGGTCACACAGTATGCAAGTGGAAGCTGTGGGATTCAAACCCAGGTCTGGTCTGCAAAGAGCTGCTGTCTGTACCTCTGAAGTTCAGAGAGAGAAAGAGTCAGATAACGTGGCAGAGGTTCTGATTGATGCACCTGTTTGGGGCTGCCAAATGCCCCTTATTAATTCCAGTAGGGTTCTGGAAGGGTGGACCCGGTGAAATTGCTGTTTTTCAAAGCCGAATAAGGAATTATGTGAAAACTGTGTGGAAAGAATTCAGTGGAAGTGATTCTTCTCGAAGCCAAATAGGGAACTATGTGAAACCTAGTGTGAATAGTTTAGTGGGGATCAACGTTGCAGCAGTCTGTAATTATATCATTTGTGGCCAGGGAATGGGGACCAGTGGATCCTGCCTCTGGAGTTCAACTAAAGAGACAGCGAGTAAAGCACCTACTGCAAAACAGGTGAAACACCTGTGACCAAAAGTGTTTTCCCATGAGCTGTGAAAGGTTTATTAAACTGCTACCTGAACTGTGTGTAAATAATGAGCGGTTGCTGTAAATATGGACTCTGGGACTTTTGAACTGTGCCTGCCGGGACCTTTCAGTCCAGAGACTTACTTTTCCCCATTGGGGCCACTGTACAATGTCTACCTTAAGTAATCCATGGGCAAATCAAGTTAACTAAAAGTTCTGTTACTGTTGTTAATCCTGTGTTGGGCTGTTTAATGCCTCCAATGTTCAAGTGTTGTTTGCTCAACAAGTTTTCCCCCTAGCCCAGCACCTCAAGGGAGAAGATCTGCACCCCAGACCCGCAGAACAAAACATAAGTCATCAAAAGGGTGTTTCTGTATGGTTCCCCTTCCCCATGGATGCTCCCTCAGCATACCCCATTGGGGAGGTGGGGGGCTACAGCAGTAATCATCTCTGACTGTCTGAAGTCATCACTATGATGCAATAGGGTGATGGGTAGGGCAAATACTGCGTGATTTTGGGGTGCATAGCAAGAGGGAACGCCAGCAGCAGAAAGGAGGTGCTGCTACCACTGTATAGGTCACTGGTTCATCCGTTCCTGGTGTACATTAAACACAATTTTGGAGTCCACATCTAAAGAAAGACTGGGACAGAGCAGAAGCTGTGCAGAAGAGGGTACCCAAGATGCTACAGAGACAGCAGGAAGGACATACAACAAGAGGCTGGCAGACCTGAACATGTACAAGCTTAAGGTCAGAAGGGAGAGAGAGGTGACATGATTGAAACATACAAATACATGTACCTCCACTGGGTTAATTAAGAGGATAGCAGAGAATTTTTCAGACTGAGTGGGAACACGAACACCTAGGTCAGCTCCATGAATCAGATGGGGGACAGTTTAAGAGAGACATCAGGAAGTACTTTTTCATGGAGAGGGTTGTGAAGGAGTGGAATTGGCTACTGGAGTAGATGATCTTTGTGAAATCAGTGGATTTGGGGAAATGAATTCAAATGAGGGTAGGACAGATACAGGGGTTTGGTAAAGACCACAACAAAAAAGAGGGGTAAAGGGGAGAGTGAAGAGACTCAGACTCTTTCATTTAACATTAGTTAGACAGGACTGGGCAGACCCAGTGAGTCAGTGGGCCTATTTCTGCTGAGAGATTCTATGTTTCTACGTGACATTGGAGAGGGAATCCTGAACAAAATGTTTCTCTTTGTGGGCAACACTAAGATATGCAGCAAAGTGGACAGTGAAGAGGGGATTAGGGACACAAAAAGAAACTGAAACAGTGGTCCAAAATCTGGCAACTGAAGTTCAGTGCCAAAAAGTGAAAAGCCGTGCACATGGGGAAGAGGAGCCCAAAAACACATTATTAGATGTGGGGTCATGTTAGACCAGACCTCAGAGGAAAGGGACCTGGGGGGGGGGGGTTACCACATATGACAACCTCTAGAACACTGCCCACTGCAGTAAGTCATATGGGAATGCCATCAGGATGCACATAGCCAGGGCCTTCTCTAACAGTAGGAAGGAAGTGATCCTACCCCTTACAAATTATTGGCAAGGCTGCACCTAGAGTACTGTGTGCAGTTCTGGAACCCTCTCCTTAGAAAGGACGAGGATTGCTTAGAATCAGTCCTGAGGAGGGCAACCAAAATTACACAGGGTAACAGTGCAAGACATATGAGAAAAGACTGGCTGACACACATCTGAATATGTACTGTACTCCCCTGAGGTCAGAAGGGAAAGAGGACATGACTGAAACATTTATATACCTGAGGGGAATAAATAGACTGGCTTGCCAGTAGCTGTTCAGGGAATAATAATAATAATAAGAATTTTATTTATACAGCACCTTTCACAGTTATCAAGGCACTTTGACATAAGAATGGATAAAACACAATGAAGTTAAAACACAGTATACATACAGAAGTCAGTAAAATTCAGTAAGTACAATACGATCCATCTGAGTAGGCTTGGCACCATAAATAAGTTTTTAGGGCCTTCTTGAAGACGCCCAAGGTTATGCACTCCCATAGCAGACGGGGTAGAGAATTTCAAAGGACTGGAGCCACATACATAAACGCACAGGCCCCTGATGATTTTAGAAACACCCTTGGAATCTCTAGCAACCTCTCGTCAGCCGAGCGGAGCAATCACCTGGGGCAGTAAGGGGATAGGAGCTTTTTCAGGTAGTCCGGGCCCAGGCCGTGTAGGGCTCTATAAGTCAGAAGTCTGACTTTGAAGGTGATCCGCCACTGAATCAGCAGCCAGTGCAGTTCATGATGTGACATGTTCAAGGGGTCATCGTCAACAATTGGGCTGCTGCATTCTGCACCAGCTGCAAGCAGCAGATATCAACCCCTGGTAGCCCTTGATAAAGGGAGTTGCAATAATCAAGGCACAAGGTCACAAAGGCATGGACCAGCATGGGAAGATCACCAGACGGAACTAGGTGCTTGACCCTGGCGATGTTCCTCAGATGGTAAAAGGACAACTTGACAACTGCCGACACCTGAGATCGCAGTGTCAGCCCATCATCAAGAATCACCCCCAGGTCCCACATCCATTCAGAGGCAAGAAGCTGGGAGCCCCCCAGTAAAAGCCCCATAGGCTGACCAGCCCTTGACCCCTCTGTCCGGTGACCTGGGTCCACAACCATCACATCAGTCTTTCCCAAGTTCAACTTCAGCCAGCTGGAATTCATCCAATCCTGGATTTCAGCGAATGGGAGGGGTCTGAGACAAGAGTGCATCATTTTAACTGATGGTAGGGAAATTCAGGAGGGACATGATAAATGCTTCTTCTTGGGGAGGGTGGTGAACAAGTGGAACCATCTAACTTGGGGGTAGGATTAATGTTTTGACAATGACACTTTTCAAGAGAGGGTGGGATAGACACATGGGACTGGTGAAAACTATGGTAGGGGTAGGGGTATGGTGTTGGAGAGGTTTACTCAATGAAAAAGACAAAGCTACCAGCACGAATCACTGTCTAGTCCAAACCTGGACTTTATTGCTGGGACTAAGGTAGGGTCCAGGCAGCTGCACTGAACCGCTGTCTTATTCTGCCTGTAAATTCCATTTTTCTATAAAACGAGGGCTTCAGTCTCCAGTGATCTCAGTCCCTCATCTTTTCCAGCACTAAATACATTACGCTAAATGCATTACGGTGTGGGGGAGCCTGCACTATGCCTGCATTCACAGCACCTGAACTGTAAATATATAGAAGTCTCAGGTCTCCAGTGCTGTCAGTCTCTGCCCATTCGCCAGTACCAAATACATCACAATGTGGGGGGAACCTGTACTTATGCCTGCCTTCACAGAACCTGAACTGTAAATAAACAGAGGCCTTCAGCCTCCACTGCCCTTTCACCAGCACCAAATACATCACAGGATGGGGGGAACCTGTACTGTGCCTGCCTTCACGACACCTGAAATGTAAATGAACACAGGTCTTTGCTCTCTAGCGTTGTCAGTCCCTGACCTTTCACCAGTACTAAATGCATCACTGTGTGGGGAGCTGCAGCTGTACCAGTCCCAGTGTGTAAACAAAGGGCTTAAGTTTTCAGTGCTGTCAGTCCCTGACCTTTCACCAGCAGTAAATACATCACTGTGTGGGGAGCTGCAGCGGTACCAGTCCCAGTGTGTAAACAAAGGGCTTAAGTTTTCAGTGCTGTCAGTCTCTGACCTTTCACCAGCAGTAAATACATCACTGTGTGGGGAGCTACAGCTGTACCAGTACCAGTGTGTACACAAAGGGCTTAAATTTTCAGTGCTGTCAGTCCCTGACCTTTCACCAGCAGTAAATACATCACCGTGTGGGGGAGCTTGCACTATGCCAGCCTTCCCAGAGGGAAGTGGAGAGCACACTTCCACCTTGAGTCTCATTTCAGTGTTATTTCAGTTCAGACTGACAAAGCACTGCTTTTCATCAGTGCACTGTTAATACACTGCATTGACTTTCTGCTGCACTGTTGTACCACTGCTCAATCTTTCTTATGTTTTGATGCAGACTGTAAGAGCACTGCAAATAATTATTAGATTTTCATGCACACTTCTTTAGCACTGTATTTCCTTCACTAATTTTTGCTGCACACTGCTGTAGTACCGCTCAATCTTTATTATTTTTTGATGCAGACTGTAAGAGCACTGCAAATAATTATTAGATTTGCATGCACACTTCTTTAGCACTGTATTTCCTTCACTAATTTTTGCTGCACACTGTAGTAGTACTGGCAACACTTTATAATTGTTATCACACTTCTTTAGCACTGCATTGTCTCAGTAATCTTGTTACCCTTACTGAATTTGTCACAATGGCATTACAGTGGTATATCAATGGCAACACTGTGGTCAGCTGAAAAATCCACAATGGTACTACCCAGTGGTACTCCGCTATCACAGTGGTAGGTGATATATAGATTTTTCCTCTGTGCATTGGTAGTGCACTGGCAGAATGGTATCCCTATGGCATTTTTTACCATTTTCTCTGTCTCTCACACATACCCTGGTAATACAATGGTATCACGAAATTTTTAGATTTTTGTCGGCTCCCACAAACACTGGTACTCTGGTAGCACAATGGTACTGCGTTATTTTGACATTTCGCTATTTGGTACCTCTCACAGCAACCCTAGACTCATGTGGTAGCACAGTGGTACCAGTATTAATCTCATTATACTCTGTACTGTAATGCATTATTAAGATAAATTACATTATCAACCTCATGGAGAACAGCTCTCCATTCCATATTTGTATTTGTTCACTTGTCTTTATCTTACTGGTAATGGACTGTTATTGTTCACATCGACCAGAACATTCAAAGAGCATTTGCGATCGCTAAATGAGTAAGTGACTCTCAAACAACACTTTGCAACCCAAAAACTGGGTAGGATCACAAAATGATATCTTGAATAGCATAATTAGTGAGTCTCTGACCAGTTGGTGAATGGCTCTAAAAGATGTTACCTCCCTAAACCAGGTATTATCACCTCTGCCTCCTACCCCTGCCCCTTTGAGCTCCCAACATCAGTAATATCACACTTTGCCTGGTGTTCAGTGGTGCTGCTGTCCATTCCAGTAACAAAACTGCCAATACCTACCTGCCTACCCAGTCCCATCGTCTGCTTTCATTCTGGCCCCACCATATGTTTCGCATTCTCCCACAGTGGCAATTGGCAGAGACACTCTACTAACCTCTGTGACCAACTGAGGACAGAATGCCAGTTTTGCACTCATGTGCCTACTGTATAAACAGCTGTGTACAGTTAGCACATGATTGTGAACTATCATCCATTTTGTACCCGATCAAGGAGCTGAGAGGATGGTCTGTGCCAACTGTGGAAGGGTATCAAATATATAGTAAGTCTGGGGACCAGGGGGTAGTATTTGCTGTAAGAACTAACTGGGTCATGGTGGGGACTTTGGATATACAGGGGGCACGGGCTTTCACTCAACACACCACAGCTCACTCTATCAGGCCCTGGGCTGGCTTACCCCATCAGCCCAACAGACCTATCTCCTGGCCAGCACAGTCAATAAGGCCATCCAAAACCGAGCTACCTCTCCGCAATCCCACCTCCTTTGGCCAAAAGTGTTTGTTTGAGAGCTCTGCCTCACTGCTGGCCCCATGCTTGAGTGCCCCCTAGTCTCCATCTGTATGGGTAAATGTGCATTCTCATCTGCAGCCCCTTTCCTTTGGAACAACCTGCCCACTCCACTTAGCACCAGTGACTCTCCAGGAATCTTCCACTCTTTCCTTGGATCTCACCTTCTGTCCTCCACTCCTTGCTCCTGCCGTCCCAACTTATTATCATGCCTCTACTTCCCTTCCCTCCTTTTCCTTCCTGGTCCATACCTACACTGCCATGATGCACTTTTTCCTTTACTCATCTCAGATCATGCCTAATTTGTATTACAACTTGGCTACTACTGTACCTGCTATTTTCATAAATGTTATTTATCCATTGTGCTGCAAGTTTATATATATATATCTTCATATAAATATTCTGTATATTTTTATTACTGTCTATTGTATGCCTTGTCCCAGTCTCCTTTGTACTTGCTTGTATTCCTGTGCCATCCTCAATGGCCCAGGTCATGCCTGAAAATGGTTCTCAGACCAGTGCACCTACTTGGTAAACAAATGAATGAATAAATAAATATATGGGAACCACTGGACATCAGGGATAGTAACAATCTACTGTATACCTGCAGGGTGATTGTAGGATGGGGTAGGACTGGAGAACAGGTAAATTAAGAACCTGGACCTGTGGGATAATTAGGGGAGGGGGCCCAATGGAGACTGTTTCCCAGGAGGGTGCTTTGGTGGTATAACTCCCGGGATACGTTATGCCTGGTGCAGTAATGTGGCCTGTGTTGTAATCGGCATCAGCAACATGGCTGTTACACCAGCATGAGCGAACCCTTTCTCCACACCCTCCTGAGTGTCCACACTATAACAGATTTTGGTGAAATCTGCAAAAAGACATACCTTCCCATTCAGTTCTTCTGCAATTTCACTTATGAAGACATTGAAGTGGCCCACTCCTAGTACTGAGACCCACCCCACACCATGCCTTTAACCAACTGCTGAAAGCCAGTGTGGAGAGTACTATCTTCTCCCCAGATGTATATAGGCAACCTTTTGGCAAAGCCACCATGCATGCTTGAGGACCTCCCCATCCCTGAAATTTCCCTGCACTACCTGCACTCAGTCCCTTGCTAGGTAATTTGTCCCCAGGTGGACAATGACATCTAGCTCCTCTCATCTCCTGCTGTCTAATGATCCACTGTATCTGCTCTCATCCCTCCAAGCCAAAGTACCTCCTCAGGTATTTCACCTCTCTCTCCTTTACCCCACCCTGCTCAAAGTCTATCCCCTAATTAAGGGCCCCACCAGCAGTTGCTTCCTCACTCAGGTGGGGGCCCTTCCTCCTCCTTGTAACTGTGGAATGGTCCATGGACAGTGCTTTCTTGGGGAAGGTTTCTCCAGGGGCTGAAAGGGTGGTTCAGCTGCAGGGAGAGTGGTTGGCTGGGCAGGGCCCATTTCAGATGCAGGGAGAGTGGTTAGTAAACAAAGCAGGTGAACTGGAACTCTGACAAACAATACGGCACAGGGGCAGAAAATGCAAGCCCCATAGGAAACAGCACAGGGCTACGATAGGTAATTTATCAGAGAAGTCACAGGTCAGGGAACTACAGCTGACGAGAACATGAAGATCAGGCAGGCATCAGAAAATGATGCATGGGGGCAGCAGACGGACGTGCACTCATACGGCATGCATGGGAACTACAGATGCCGGGATGCCAATGCTGGGGTGTGCAAAGACCAGCTTAGGTAGGTGGGCACTGACCTGTAGGTAGAGTGCACAACACACAGGGACCCCTGCATGCTGGACAACAGGGAAGTGTACCATGGAGCATAGCCCCACTGCAGCACAGTAGCTGATGAGGGCCCAGGACACTGTGGACACAGAACTTGAATGTGACCATGGTGCACAGCACAGCCATGAAGCACTGGGACTGTGGGCAGACAGTGACATTACAGTACTGGTACAAACCGCCCACAGACAAGTAGCAGCTGCCACAGGTGTGGTCCATGGAATGTGATGAGCAAATGAAGTGCAATCACACCCGCACGCCTGAGCTGGAACAAAAGCCGGTCAGTGTAGCACAGTCTTCTGGCACAATGGAGGACAGTGTGGAACCCATGGAGGGGCCAGGGTGCTCAACTGCAACCCCAACAACAGGGACAATCTGTGAGGTGGCACCATCCAGGAAGGGAAAGTCCAAGCTGAATGTGAATGGCTACCTCCTGGTCCATGAATGGACATGCAATGAGACAATGTACTGTTTTTTTTAACATATCATATTTTTCACCTGCTGCGGCACACACTCTGGCTTGGGGCATCCAGCCACCAGCTCCACCCACCTGGAGAGTTGGGTAGCTCAAACTGCACCCAGGAGAATCAGGAACGGCCATCATTCCATGCTGCTGGAAGGCTCCCCCTCTGCCTCTACCAGCCAGGACAGCCCCGAACCCTCCTCAACAGGACTCCACCAAAGTCCTTCGGGTGGCTCAGAGAACAGCTATCAAGGCACAAGGTCATGCCCAGCCATTTTCCTTCGATTGGCCCCAGTAGCACGGACATGCAATGACGTCCAGGCAGAACGTGCCGACATCTGCCGTACTCCCCCATCTAGTGTCACCGACACTAGTAGTGCCCCAGGGCATCCTTAGGGAGCCGCTACAGCATGTTGAAATTCCCCAGCCCACCCCAGGACTGGGAGAGTAGTCTATGGATGTTTGATCCCAGTCCTCCCCTGCTGATCCCTGATGGCCCGGGCTCAATCCTGAACCCGGGTCACTGAGGTGGCACAAGGTGTGGCATCCAGTGCCTCAACCCTCAGCACCACCAGGCCAGCCTGAGACAGTGTAATGGTTTTGCCAGCACCATAAGTTCAAGTCCTGCCTTGGCCAGGCCATCACACTGCTCCTGGATGGCCAGAACCACCTAAAGAAAAAGAATGAGGACAATCATGCTCTGGAGGTGACAGATGCTCTACCAGCACAGGCACTGACTGGCATAGAAACATAGAAACATAGAAGTTGACAGCAGATAAGGACCGCAAGGCCCACCCAGTCTGCCCATTTCTTTTTCTACCTTATAAATGTGCCATCGGCCTTTGCTCTGTCAGTGGCCTATCTATTCATAGTCATTTGTATTGCTCCCTTATGCCTATCCCATGCCTGTTTGAAGCCCTGCACTGTATTCATAGCCACCACTTCTTGTGGTAAGCCATTCCATGCATCCACCACTTTCTGTGAAAAGAATTCTCACATTCCCTTTAATCGGCCTCCCTCTAATCTCCATGCTGTGTCCTCTTGTCCTGCTATTTTTCTTATATTTAAACATGTTAGACTCTTTCACCTTGTTTATGCCCTTAAGTGTTTGAATGCCTCGATCATATCACACCTCTCTCCTCCTTTGCTCAAGGGTATACATATTGAGCTCCGTTAATCTGTCCTCATATGTCTTCTGATGCAGTCCCTGCACCATTTTGGTTGCCCTCTCTGGACTGCCTCAATTTGGTTAATGTCCTTGTGAAGGTGTGGCTCCAATACTGCACGCAGTACTCCAGATGGGGCCTAACCAGTGTCTTGTACAGAGGGATTATTACCTCCCTCTTTGACTTGTGATACCCCTACTAATACACCCTAACACCCCCTAGCCTTATCTACTGCTTTAGAGGTCTGCTTGATGATTTTAGGTCATCAGTGATGATGATGACCAAGTCTCTTCTTCCATTGTGACTGCTAGCAACTCCTCCCAGCCTATAGGTGGCTTCAGGGTTTCTCTTCCCTATGTGCATGATTTTGCACTTCTTTGCATTAAATCCCAGTTGCCACTCTTCTGACCATTTTGCTAGTTTATCCAGATCTCTTCTCATTCTGCCCACCCCATCTGGATCATCTACTCTGTTGCAGATCTTGGTGTCATCTGCAAACAGACAAGCCTTACCCTCTAGTCCATCTGCAAGGTCACTAATGAAGATGTTGAAGAGGACTGGCTTCAGGACTGATCCCTGAGGTACCCCACTTGTGACTTGCATCTCTTCTGACTGTATACCATTTACCACCACTCTCTGTTTTCTGCCCGTCAACCAGTTTGCCACCCAGTTGACCAACTTCTGACCCACCCTGAGCCTACCCAGCTTATTTATCAATCTTCTATGTGGAACAGTGTCAAAAGCTTTGCTGAAGTCAAGGTAGGCGACATCAACTGCTCCCCTTGGTCCACCACTCTGGTTACCCTGTCAAAGAAATCTATGAGATTAGTTTGACAGGACCTTCCTTGTAAACCCATGCTGTCTTGGATCCTGTGCCCTATGGATTCCAGGTGTTGCACTATCCTTTCCTTAGGAGTGCCTCCATAATCTTGCCCACTGCTGAGGTAAGACTGACCGGTCTGTAGTTCCCGCCTCCTCCTGCTACCACTCTTGTGGAGCGGGATCACATGAGCCCTTCTCCAGTCTTCTAGAACCTCTTCTGTGCTCAGAGACTCACTAAACAATTCTGCTAATGGCTCTGCTAGTTCCTCCTTTAGCTCCTTAAGTAGTCTGGGATGTATGCCATCAGGTCCCATTGCCTTATCCACCCTGAGCTTAGCAAGCTCTTGTAGGACCCTTTCTTTTGTGAAGGGAGTAGTGCTCACCTCCTTCCCCCCGTGTCCATGATGCTGAGCTGTGGGCCCTGCCTACCTTCTCTTCAGTAAATACTGAGCAAAGTATCTATTTAGGATAGATGCCTTTACAGGGTCCTCCTCCTCACATGCTCCTTTTCTCCATTAAGCTTATAATACCCTCTGGACTTTCTCCTTTCACTAATGTATCTATAGAAAGTCTTGTCACCTTCTTTACTGTTTGTGCTAGTGTTTTCTCAGTTTGGGAATTTGCCTGCCTACTGCCTTACCTGCTTCCCTTAGGGCAGTTTGGTATGCCTCCTGTCTTCATCCCGCTGTGTTCCTTTATATTTTCTGAGGCCAGCCTTTTGGCTCTGACCTTTTCTGCTACTGTATTTGAGAACCAAAGTGGTTTCTTCTTCTTTTGCTTCCTTTTCTGTCTAACACAATGGGATGTTCTTAAGTATTGCATCATAATGCTTGCCCACTTTGCCTGTACCCCCTCACCTGTGTTTCTTTTGCCAGGGCTAGCTTAACTCTGTTGGCCATCTTATCAAAGTCAGCTCCTCTGAAGTCCCATATTTTGCCTTGGAATGGGATGATTTAGATGTAGTAGCCAAATTGAACCATACCATGTGATGGTCACTGGCCCCAGGTGACCTTCTACCTGGAGATCTGTGATCCCTTCTTTGTTAGTCAGTACTAGATCTAGGATAGCCCTGTCTCTTGTGGGTTGCTGTACCAGTTTTTGAGGCCCTCCCCTGCAGGGAATCCACTATGAGTCTAGTTCTGGCAGATGTTCCTGCTGGTATTGACCAATCTGTATCCGATGTTGAAGTCTCCATTATCAGAACCTCCCTTTAGCTGTCATGTTTTGTATATCTTCTAACAGTAATGTGTCTATGTCCTCCCCCTGGTCTGGGGGCCTGTAGACAACCCCAGTTCTTATGGATGTCCCATTTCCTGTTTCCAGGGTGACCCACAGTTCTTCTGGCTCCTTATGTGTATTCTGAATTTCTGTAGCTTTGATATTTTCATTAACATACAGGGCCACTCCTCCCCCTTTTGCACCTCGGTCTCTTCTGAACAATACATAGCCAGGTACTGAAGTCTCCCAAGTGTGGTTACTGGTAAACCACGTCTCACTAATTGCTACTATGTCCAGTTTAGCCTCTGACATTATTGCCTGCAGGTCTGGGATCTTATTTCCCAGGCTGTGAGCATTTGTGTACATGATTTTCCATTGGCCAGATTTTGGTGTGTTGGTTGTTGGGTGAAGTTTGGCATTACCCAAATGGTCGTATGGGAGACGAACCTTTTTCTTACCTGGTGATGCAAATGAGCGGCAAACATGCTGAATTCCTGTTTGACCACTAGCTGAGGGGAGGTGTTCTTCCCATTCGACGATGGGGTGCTGCACTCTCCCCATTTACTAGTTTAAATATTCTGCAAAGGCGTCAAACTTCTGCCCCAATGCACTGACTCCTCTTTAGTCAGATGCAGTCCATCAAATTTAAAGAACTTTCGCTCCCAGAACTGTTGCCAGTTCCCTACAAATCTGTGTCCTTTTCCTGGCACCAGTCCTTGAGCCATGTGTTTAGCTCCCTATCTCCCCTTCTCTGACCTTCCGTCCATCTGCTCCCCTCCCAGACTGGCAGGATCTCAGAGAAGGAGATGCCGGACGAAATAGATGATAGTTTGTCACCCAGCCTAGTCAGGTGTTCCTTGGTCTCCACAACTGACTGGCTGGCGAGATCATTAGTCCCTGTGTACTAGGACATCAATGTTTTCTCCTGCTTTGTGAACAATTTTAGCAATGCGGTCAGTGTCTCTCCTGATGATGTACCTGGGAGACATCTGACCATCACCCTGGCTGGAGATGGGTATCAACTCCCCAATCATGGAGTCTCCTATGATCAGAAGTTTTTGGATTTCCTTTGTGCTTGTTTTGTTTTGGTTCCTGATTTGGGTGAGTTTTGTTGTGCTAGCTCCTGTGCCGCAGTGTCCTGCTCTGCAGTGTCTTCTGCCTCTTTATTTGATTTCAGAGATAGAGGCAGATACCTGTTTGTAGTGTTTATATGGTTTTGGAGGTAATGTGTTGGAGAGCAGAAGTGATGGGGCACCTGATTTGCTTCCTCCTAACCACCTGCCAACCTCCTGGACCAACTACCTTCTGGTCGAGGTTTTCTGTTGGATGCTGGGGAAATGGCGGGTGGTTCTTATAATGTATTTCCTCTTCAATATGAAATTTGAGGCGTGCAATCTCTGCCCATGCTGCCGGAGCTGAGCCCTAAGATCTCAAGGCCCAGCATGTGGGACAGTGTCCTAAATCCTGTAAGACTGTCCTTCTGAAGATTGTTCCACAGCACCTGCAGTTAATGAAATCCATTCCAAATAAGTTGCTGGGTTTGTAACCTAGTCAGAGTAATGAGAAGGAAAAAAATGCAAGTAATGGTTTAATTGTGCTTTGTTTAACTTGTTATAACAAGTTAAATTACTAGTGCCCTGTAAATGAGATCACCTTGTGAGGCCCCACTGATCCGCCTCCTTCCTGCTCTGCCACAGGAAATGTCACAACTGTTGACCCTATAAAAGGAGTGTAGCGTGGGTGGTTGGATGGGGGGGTGGCTGGCCCTTC
Source organism: Neoceratodus forsteri (assembly GCA_016271365.2). Lineage (NCBI taxonomy): Eukaryota > Metazoa > Chordata > Ceratodontiformes > Ceratodontidae > Neoceratodus > Neoceratodus forsteri. The sequence goes on from CM057459.1 coordinate 1,438,632,316, forward strand.
CTGCCTAAAAAGAAGAACCACGGATGAAAGAACAAGGAGGTAAGAGCAGAAACAATCAGTTAACAACAAATGCAGTAACCTGAAAGCTTATCCTAATGTTAGATAAAACTGTAAAACCTGTAAAGCACCACCTGTAATAATTTCAGAGAAGATATATGCTGTAAGAAACACTTTGCTCCAGAGAAAATAAAGCAGTAACAGAAGATATACCTTGCAAATGACAATTTGAATCAGAAGATTACAGGAGTAATCTGTTAGCACACCTGTAGGCACACCTTGTAATAATGCGGAAGAAGGTATACCAGCAACAACAATTTGAATCAGAGAAAAATAAAGCAATGAAATGTTAGCAACAAACAGTAGCAATCCCTGTGAGTAAAAAATAAAAACACCACCACACAGTAAATCTGCTTAGCCAAACTAAGTCTTAATCCTTTTCCCTTGCTCTGGTAAGTTTCTCTACTCTGTCTTTCAAGCAGTCTTAGAAGGAAAGAGCTCAGGTGAAGCTAGGTGCCTTGGCCAGCAAACCAAGTCTTCTACCGCATCAAGTAGAAGGCACACAGCACCATGGTTAGTCCCGCATAGCTACTGCAGAGTGAGGCAACTGCGATGACCACTGAGCTGTGGCAACAGTTGCCACGCAAGAGGGCCCTGCTGCAGAATGTGAACAGGACCCACCACAAGGACCTCTCACCAGAACCAGTGACACTGGCTGACCTCACTATCCCCAAGCAGCTACAGATGGTGACTGGATGGCCATGGTACAGCAGAATCACCGGCAGCACCACCCACCAAGTCCTTCTACTCACCACAGAGGACAACATCAAGGACCTGGCTCAGGCACCCTTCTGGGTGATGGATGGTATGTTCAAGACTGTGCCACACCTGTTCACTCATTGTACACCATCCATGCACCCATGGGTACGGGCCCTAACAACCTCATCATGTCATTGGTGTATACACTGATGACAACAAAGAGCTTGCAGTGTTACTGCACCTTGTTCCAGGAGCTGAATAAATATGACAGTATACAGTCCTGCACCCTCAAACCACCTACGATCATCACTGACTTTGAGCAGGCTGCGATTAATGCCTGTAAGATGGAATTTCAGCAAGCCATAAACAAGGGTTGCCTGTTCCACTTTGGGCAGATTGTGTGGCAGAAGGTCCAGAGCTTTGGCCTTGCACCACAATACAGAAGTGACCCAGACTTCAGCCTGAAGATCCATGAACTTGTGGCCCTCGCCCATCTCCTGGCACAGGACATTCCAGCAGCATTCAGCCTCCTGAAGCCAACCATTCCACCCAATGCCACCACACTCCTCTTTTGTTTCGAGCAGACACATGTGCTGGGCAGGATATAGCTGTACAGTAGGGTGGCCAAGGTGCCCACGAGATACGACCCCATGTTCCCACCTCAGCTGTGGTTGGTTTGAGGATCTCAATAAGCGAGGTATACTGTGGACCCAAAGCAATGTCGAGACCTGGCACTGCCATCTCCATGCCATGCTCGGGAAGGTTCAAGTAGGGGTCATGACAATGCTAGCAGAGCTCCACAGGGAAGAGCAATGGACCTATGTCACCAGGGAAGGCATTTGTTGTGGACTGCCATGGACACCACCCAAGAAGAGCTATGATGAGTGGATAAGGATGGTACTGGCATCCAAGGACAAGGGCAAGCTGCTGAAGTTCTTCTGTGGCATGGCACACAACACCACCCTGTAGGGTTTACATGGTGACATGACACCTGACAGCTGCACACTCACAGTACACATCATGCACAGCCACCAGGTTGCCACTGTGGCTCTCTACTGTTGAATAAAGTTTCACCCCCACATTTCACATGCACCCCAACCTGGTGGCGATGTCTCATCACAACACTGCTGGGTATCGCCAAGCAGCCCACTGCACACTGCCACATCTGCACTGTGTGTCGCATGTTGCACAGGCCTGACTCTGTGTGAGTCCCCCCAAAATCCTTTCAGCTGTTCATATGTGCAACATGTTGCACAGGTCTGAAGCTATGTGAGTGCCCCCCAATCATTCCAGCTATGCAACTGTGTGGCAACAGCATTCCCGCAATGGGCCCTTGTGGAACCCCCCACAACACACCTGGCAGCCTTCATGGCACAATGGGCTCCTGTGGCACAGGCCCCCCCCCAAACACATCCAGACTTTTTTCTGTGTGCTTTCTGTAAGCCCATAGTGGGCTAGCATGACACAGCCACATGCACACATTGCATGGTTGGTGTGATGGCATGTTGCTCTGTGTCTTGGCATCCACATGTGGTGTTGCTGTGGACCATTTCCTGGTGCAGCTATCCATGCTCTCACTGTGACACTCTGCTGTGTGCCTGCAGTGTCATGCATGCACCAACCAACAGGCATGGTACTCCAATTCCTTCATGCATGCCCAGCTGGCTGGCTGTCAGCTGACATCATCATGCATGCAAGGATGCATGGACAGTCCTCCATGCTGTCTGGGATGGCTGGTCAACACACTGGGGCATGCACAGCTATTTGTTTCATCCCTGTCCCACGGATGGTAAGACAGTCATCCTTACCGGGGGTCTGTGATCAGGTCAGTGTGTCCTCAGAGGGTGCACCACATAGGGGGTGGGTGTTCAGTAATGGCTCAGGGCCTGGGATGGGTGGCGTAGGTTGGGATCGGGTGCTTCATGTGTTTGTGGAAAATCCACTCAACAGTAGCACAGCATCCCAATCTCCTCTGGTCTGACAGTGTGTCAGGCATTGTCCTGGGTCAGGCCATGGTGTGTTGGGCTGCTGGGGCTGTTGGGTTGTTGTGTGTGGGATGTAGCATGTCAGACTAGAAAGCGTTGGGATTATAAAAGGGTACCTAGCAGGGCAGGGTTTTCTATGTGCAAGGAGAGTGTTCAGTGGTGGAATAGGCAACTGGTATCTGGGCAAGATGGGTAGTCTGGGTGGGTCCAGCTGCAGAAAGAGTTGTTATCTAGGGGGTGCTAGCCCAGCTCTAAGGAGAGTGCTTTGTTTGGTGAGGCTGGGAGGTTGGTCCAGCTGCAGGGAAGGTGGTCTACTGAGGTGGGGATGCAGGTCTGGGGGGGGTTCCATCTGCAGGGGGATCTTGTTTGAGGGTAGTAAGGACAGCCTGGAGCAGCCAGCTACAGGGAGGGTGATAGTTGATGGGGAGAGGATGGTTTGAGACTTATAGGATGGACTAGCTGCAGGCAAGGTACACAACTTGGGAGAGGTCTATTGGGATGTTGATATGGTTGTCCAGCTCGGTGGTCATCTGGACAGGGGGTGTTCAAGATGTGAGTGGTCATTGTGGGTGCAGGCCCAAAGGGCTGTACTTGGGAACCCTCACTGAAGTCAAATACTAAATTTAGTATTAAAGCATTCATTCATTTGCCTTCAAAGACTAATTTTAGTCATTTTTAATAATCTTTAATCATCATTCAAAAATACAACTGCTAAGAATACTAAATTCTAAGAAGTATTTCAGCAGACTAGTTGTTCAAGAGTAGTCCAAAACACTCCTCAGACGTGTGCACAAGTAAACCTTGGTGCAGAGTATGGGGGTTGCTAGACCCTATCAACAACGAACAAAAATCCAAACGAACTCTGTATTCGCATGCCAGTAAAGTTGCAAACAAACACCAACCTTCTTTTTCTTTTCCACAATACTGTGAACTTTTATTGTATGGTGTCTGGATTCACAAATGACACTTTCTGCTCCATAAAATTCAGTTTACAGCCAATATAGGTGCATCCAACACAAACACTGAATCCCATCACTTCAACCACGTGTGTGGTCTTCCTCAGGGGATGAATAATGCTATGAGGTATTTCCTTTTATAGCCAATCTGCCATATAATTAACTACTCCTATTGGTTAATTGGCAGAACTACTATCAAATTTTTTTTCAAAAGTGGCTCTGGTGGGATCCGAACCTTAAATTTCAGAATTCAATTTTAGTGATATTAAAGTTTTTAAACCTCCTTTGACATTCAATCAATCTTTCTTTAATTAAATATCAGGTACAAAAAACTATTTAAACCATTTTTCCACAATATCTAACTCTATGCAAATCCTCAAGTTTTTAAGTGGCTCTGTTGGGATCTGTACCTTAAATTCCAAAATTAAAATATCAAAAGATGGGACCATTTTATTGATGATATACTTTGTATATGGCAGGGTCCCGAAGAGGAAATTGGATTATTTATGAATTGGTTGAATGTAAATAACAATAAAAATCTGAAGTTTACTTTTTGCTACCACAGAAAAGAAATCAACTTTTTAGATGTAACTTTGTTTAGAGGCAATGACAACAACATTCAAACTAAAACTTACAGGAAGGAGACAGCAACTAATAGTTTGCTTAAAGCTGATAGCTCTCACCCTAGGTCTTTAGCAAACTCTATTCCGTATGGTCAATTCCTAAGGATTAGAAGAAATTGTTCAAAAAATGAAGATTTTGAAAAACAAACAGATGAGATGATGAAAAGATTTGAAGTAAGAGGCTATAAAAAGGAGATTTTGTTGAGTGCAAAAGAAAAGGCCAGGTTACAGTCTAGGGATAATTTGCTCACACAGAAAAATAAAAAGATTGTGGAGAAAACAGAAAATGTTCCAGTCACATTTGTGACACAATACAGCAATCAAGCTGGTCAGATAGGGGCTATTGTGAAAAAATTCTGGCCAATGTTTCTAAATGATCCAACTTTATCTAAAGAATTAGGTGGAAGTCCAAGAATCACTTTTTCAAAAGCAGAGAATTTAAAAGACAAATTAGTGAAGAGTAGATACACCTCACCTACTGTATCTGAGCATAGAATGTGGCTTCCCCCTCCACCTATTGGCATGTACAAATGTGGTAGGTGTAACATTTGTAATTATTGTTGCCAGAAAAATATATTGGCAATAGAAGGTTACAATGGAAAGGTTGAGATATGCTCTTTTCTTAACTGCAACAGTACATATGTTGTGTATTTACTATGGTGTCCCTGTGGGTTGCTGTATATTGGAAGAACTATTCGACCTGTAAAGCAGTGAATACAGGAACACATTAGAAATATTAGAGCGGAAGCTTATGGCAAGCCATTGGTTAGCCATTATATGGAATTACATGACAGTAGACCAGATGGGACCAAATTTATGGCCATTGAACAGATTCAGAGAAACCCACGTGGTGGGGATAGATTAAATAAACTTTTGCAAAGTGAGAGTTTTTGGATTTTCACCTTAAAAAGCATACAGCCATATGGTTTGAACAAAGAAGGGGATTTAAAACCATTCTTAAAAAAGTAAAAAAGTAAAGGCTATTGATATAAATAACACCTTTTTAATTTTCCCCCTTTTTTCCAGTTCATGCGCTGGAATCCCTTGATGGTGGATCCACCTAATAAAAATGGAAATAGAAAGAGATAAGGTGTGGTCACTAAATTTGGAGAATCCAGGTTACAGTATGAACAGAGAAATGATTATGATTTGAACTACAAAAAAGTAAGACTGTTCATACTCCTCAGTATGCTGAATGCTAAATTTTGATTTTTTTCATTGATGAATAATAATCTAAACAAAAGATATGTCAAAATGCCTTATGAACAAGCTTTAATATTGTATTTCTTGAGAAAAGGTTTTTTGAACTGATTTTGTATTTATCTTTTATGTAACTTCTGTAGATTTGTATAGAGCTAATATTGTGAGAAATAGCTCAAAATTGTTTTTTTTTGTATTTGATATTTAGATAAATAATGTCTGATTGAATGTTAAAGAAGGATAAAAAACTTAAAAATCCACTAAAAATGAATTTTGGAATTTAAGGTACAGATCCCACCAGAGCCACTTAAAAACTTGAGGATTTGCATAGAGTTAGATATTGTGGAAAATGGTTTAAATAGTTTTTTGTACCTGATACTTAATTAAAGAAAGGTTGATTGAATGTCAAAGAAGGTTAAAAAACTTTAAAATCCACTAAAATTGAATTTTGAAATTTAAGGTTCAGATTCCACCAGAGCCACTTTTGAAAAAAAAGTTTTGATAGTAGTTCTTCCAATTAACCAATAGGGGTAGTTAATTATATGGCAGATTGGCTATAAAAGGAAATACCTCATAGCATTATTGATCCCCTGAGGAAGACCACACACGTGGTCAAAGCGCTGGGATTCAGTGTTTGTGTTGGATGCACCTATATTGGCTGTAAACTGAATTTTATGGAGCAGAAAGTGTCATTTGTGAATCCAGACACCATACAATAAAAGTTCACAGTATTGTGGAAAAGAAAAAGAAGGTTGGTATTTGTTTGCAACTTTACTGGCACGTGAGTGAGTGTTCGTTTGGATTTTTGTTAGTTGTTCAAGAGTAAGTTATTGCTAAATGAAGATTTGAAATAGATCTGCAATGCTCTTAAAAGTACATTTTTGGTTTTAATACAACTGAATCATAAATGAAGATTACAGTCAGCGGAGTAGTTTTAGGATTTAAATTAGCCAATCAAGGCTGGGTACATTACCGTGCATTTCAGTTCTACTAAGCAAGGAGACAGATAAAACAGCCAGCAACACTAATGAATTTTGGAGAAGGTAAGCAATCATAAAATGTAGTTTTTTACCTGGAAATAATATGGTGCAAAAAAAGTTGGCAGTGTCCCTTTAAAAGTCTATTCTAAACTACTTTTCCCATAAGTCTACTCAGTCAGAGGCCTACATTTCCCAGCTCACTTCCTGTCTGTGCCCAGCCTGATGAAACTGCACGAGCACTCTGTGGTCTCCATTTTTGAACAACTGGGGTTTCCTACTGCTAAGATTTACAGGTTAAGGTAACAGCTTATGTTTAAAAAGTACAGCTTTTTAACTCCCTGAAATGTTAAATACAGCAAGGGAATTATCACTCAGGTGTTTTCTTTTTCGAAATGAAATGCTGTGCAGGTTTCACAGTCAATGTTTTGTCTTGAAAACATTTTCTCTTCTCTGAACTCGTGGCTAAACTTTGAAATACACATTTTATTTTCAATCACCCCCCCCCCAAGTGTCTAGGATGCATTGTACCTCTAGATTACTTGTTATTTGTGGAATTTTTGCTGATTTAGTTACTTTAAAGTAGTGGGGTTGGGGGCAGGAGAATGAACAGCAGGAAGATTGTATAACTGAGGAAATTCAGAACGCATGTTCTGTGTGTATCCATTTAGTAACCTATTTAACTATATTTGGAGAGAAAATATTACAACTTTTTTAACTTGAGAAAATCTGGAGTTACCTGCAGATAAAGGAAGAATTATTTACTGCAGATATTTGAGTGTGTTTGTGGGGGAACTGTTTTTTTGCATTTAATATTTGTATTTAACAGCTGCATGTGTTAATCCATTTTGTAATCTGGGGATCAGTGCATTTTTTTTCTTTTGCTGAAGACTGCATTAATTTATATTTTATGTTTATTTTGTTTTTGTTGACTGGCTAAGTGCACTAGACAGATTCTTGCCTATTTTCAGGCACGACCCTGAGGGAAGGGGATACAGATGAAAGCCAACTGACCTTGAACCAGATTAAGCTGTTGGTGGTATTTTTAGTGAATTGGGGTGAACTTTGGCCAGAGCACCAGAGAAAATTCCCCTGCTTTTTTCAAAAAGTGCCATGGCATCTTTAACATCCACCTGAACTACCACCAGAACAGGCAGATGGGACCTTAGTTTAACATCTCATCTGAAAGACAGTGCCTCAGGAGTGCAGCCATCCCCCTCATGCTGCACTACAGTGTCAGTATTGGGATATTAACCCAAGTGCCTGGTATAGGAATAGAACCCACTGCCTTCTGATCTCCCAGCCTCGGAGGCGAGTGTGCTACCCGCTGAGCCACTGACACTGCAAATGCAATATGTTAGTGTCACATATTTATTTTTGTTAATACTACGTTGAGAAGTATGGGTCCATGGTTGAGGAAGGGTGATCGGGGGGTCTAGGTTTAGGGAGGTTCTGCTCTGGATGGAAGGGTATGTCCAGCTTTTGGAAAGGGTGTTCAGCTCTGGGGAGGTTACTCAACCTGCAGAGGGAGGGGGCTGGTCTGTGGGTGGGAATGAACACAGGGGTCCAGCTGCAGGGAGGATTGTCTGCTGGGGGAGGCTAGTCCAGGGCATGAAAGAGTGAGTCAGCAGCAGGGAGGGTGGCTGGTGGTGGTGGTGGGGCTAGTTCAAGGTTGGAAGTGAGGTCCAGCTGAAGGGTGGGTGGTTGGATGGTGAGGCTGGTATGGGGCTTCTGGTGGATCTAGCTGTAGGTTGAGTGGTTGGGTGGGGGACTGCTGGTCCAGGGGCTTGAAGGGGCAGCTTCAGATATGTGGTCTGTTAGAGTGGAGGTTTGGGGTGGTGCTCCAGCTACATGGAGGTTGTATAGAATGTAGTTGGAGGCTGGTCCAGATGTGGGGAGGGTGGCTGGCTGGGTTAGCGGCTGGTCCGGAGCCTGTGTGGTGCTCTAGCTCCAGTGCTCATTATGTGAAAGGCTGGGGTTAGAAGGGTTGTCCAGCTGCATGGAGAATAATCTGGTGCCTGGAAGGGTGATCTAGCAGAAAGGAGGGTGGTTAACTATTTTTTTGGGGGGGTGGGTGAGGCTAAAGAGATTGATCAGCCTAGGAGGGATCCAAAGTGGTTAAATTAATTAGAAACTGGCTAACATGTGTGTCCTTCAGCTTAACAGTAGCACTATGACCTGTGGCGGAGGTGACCTTAGTTCAGGAATGAGCTTGCATCAGGGGCTCTCTGGAGAGAGGAGGAGTATCAACTGTTATACAAGGAGCTCTCTTCTGGGGAAGTAGGACAGCCAGCTCAGCTGTAGTACTGCCAACTGAGTGACCACAAGTGGCAGTGCAGGTGGGAGCAGCCCATGGGTGGGAAGACATTGACTGGTGCTGTGCCACACATGTCTGTGTACATGTTTGTGCACCCTTGCTGCTTATGTCCTAGGGGATGGAAGAACTTGTAAACGTATCCTGACTACCTAGGCAGCTGCTCCACATATTGGATTTATTCTACGGTGGAGCAAGTCCTGGCATATGCCAGAGTGATGGTGTTGTGGTAGCTGAACTGAAGGGAGGGTGACCAGAGATGCAGGTTGGAAAACAGAGTAGCAGCTGGGGTTGGGGGTTAAGGTGTCAGAGGGTGATGGTTAATGGCACTCATTACAGTGATGGGACAGTGAGCAGTTCAGCTCAGTACTGGTGCAGATCCTCTTCAGTGTCATTATAAGTGACATTGCAGAAAAACTGGCAAAGAAGGGAATGCCTTTTTGCAGACAATACCAAAATTTGTAGGGTGGGCACTAAGAAAGGAGCAGAGAGAATGCACATGCCTCTTGGAGAAACTCAAAAAGTGGTCAAGATTGGGGCAATTGGGGTTCAATGACAAAGTGCAGAATCGTGCACCTAGGGCGTAGGAAATCAGGAGCTGCTTTATAGGGTTGGGGCGGTGCTGATGATCAGTAAACGGGGGGGGGACCTTAGAGTTATTATGACTCACCAAGATACTGCCCTGCACCATACCCGTCGGTGCTGTGCCACCAGAAGACCCCAAGGAAGTTAATATGTCCCTAAATTTATAAGCCGTTAAAAAGTTCTGTCCCTCATAAAAATATACAAACTGGGTCCCAAGGACTTCCTGTTGTGTTTTTGTTTTTTTCTGCTGCACCAGCTCTGCCCCCATGCTCACTAGCAGGATGATGGGATGCCAGTAAGGGTGTGGGGGCGCACTCCATTATATGTAATGGGTGGAAGCGTTTCTATTGATTTTAACGATAGTGATACCTGGCACAAATGTGGTCACTGTTCAACCAACAAGGACCTTGTTACTTGACCGATGCCCAGATTTCATTGCCAGGTGGCCACTAGATCATTTAAAATCAATAGAAAAGCTGCCGCCCATTACAGATGAAGAAGAGCACCCCCGCACTCTCACTGGCATCTTGTCATCCTGCTAGTGAGCTCCGGTGCAGAGCTGGGGCGGCAGCAAGCAACTGGGAAGTCCTTGGGACCTGGTTTGTATATTTTTATGAGGGACAGAACTTTTTAATGGCTTAAGAATTTGGGGACATATTAACTTCCTTGGGGTCCTCTGGCAGCAAGGCACCGATGGGTATGGTGCAGGGGCTGACTCAGTTACCTTGGTGTGTCTCTTTAAAGTTGCTGGGCTGTGTGACAAAGCAGTGGGTAGGGCTAGGAGGATGCTGGGGCTACATAGGAAGGGGTATCTTCAGCAGGAGGAGGGAGGTGGTGGTGGTGTTGCAAGTAATCCCTTATTAGTGAGAGCCGACTTAGAGTACTGTGTCCAGGTTTGGAGGCTGCACCTTAGAAAGGCTATAGGGTGGAGGCAGTATAAAGGGCAACTAAAACTGTACATGGGCTGTTGCAAAAACCTGTGAGGAGATTGGGATCTCAACATATAAAATCTGAAAGAGAGGGGACATGATGGAGACCCACAAGTACCTTACAAGGATGAACAGGGTGCTGGGGGGGGGGCTCCTTCAAATAGGAAAAAGGACCATGGGGCATGTGATGAAGCTTATAGTGGGGGTAAGATAGATGTGAGGAATTGCTACTTCACTGAAAGGGTAGTAGACACCTGGAACAGACTAACAGCATTATAGTGTTGGAGGTCAGGAGTGAAAATGGTGGGGGGAAAACATGTGGTATAGACATAGGAAATATTGCAATACAGGGAAGAGGGAGGGCCATAAGAGACCATTTAGAGTTTGCAGAGAAGGACTTCACAGGAGCCTATGGTTGCAGTTGTAGTGAGGTCTGAAAACCAGAGCAGGAGTATGACCTAGAGTGTGAGCTCATCAGCAATGGGGTTTGCGAGCATGCAGTTTAAGGAAAAAAATATCTGACAGTTTCTAAGTGCTGGGGAGCTCTGGTGGCAGTTGTAGCGAGTTTGGGAAATCAGAGTGGAAAAGTAAGAGTGAGGGCTTATCAGTTTTTGAGGAAGCAGTAAAAAAAAAGTCTGTTTTGTATATCGAGAGGTGTGGCAAGGACACAGCAGCAGCATGCAGAGGAGTGTGACAGCTGGAGCGCAGCTTGGAGCAGCCAGTTGAAAAAGGTTTGGTAAAAAAGCAAAAAACTAAAACTGTTAAACAGAAACAAATAATCACTGTATGATAGTGGGAAGAATGAGGAGAAGTATGACTAAATGGCAGGTGGCGTGTCTGAGGGACAGTCAACCTGGAAGAAACAAAACTAAAAGCAAGATACTAGTAAGCAGTGCCAAACAATGGGGGTGAAGGATGGGGAATGTGTGATGTAGTCCACTACGCACATTAATCGAGGATGACGTAATAACGATATGTATAAATGTAAGATTCTGCATGTATACATGTACATGCTCAGATAAAATGGATTTATCACACTCCATTTATGTCCACCCCTGTTGCATAAATTTACTTAATATTTATAACCCCTTAGGGCTCTTTCTCTTTAGTGCTCTGTGTTTTTAATTGTGAGCTGTCCTGGACCTTATGCTGTTCTTTACCTCCCCCAAATCCTTTTGTTAGCCCCTGGTACTTTGGCATTTGCTGCCGTGCAGCTCTATTGCATGCAGTGCTCGCTACTTTCATGGTCCCCTCAGGAAGCCCACTGATTTCCCCTGTTTGCCTCCCACCCACAGAAACTTTTAAGTCAGTTTCAGGCATTGCCCTTCAGCTGCACTGTGGATTTTCCTTTGTGGCCCCTATCTTGTGCATTTGCTCTCCCAGTCCCTTTCTACCAGGCCCCCTCAGGGCATCTACAGTCTGCCACCATGTGGTTTAGCTAAAGGTTCCTGCCACCTACTGCTGTCTGCCCACCCTCCAGACCCTCTTAACCTGCCCAGTGGGGGCTCTTCACATGCCACTTTGTGGCTGATGGGTAGAGGAAGGCATATTTGCTCTAGAATCCTCCCCCTCCCAAAAATATCCCATCTTCATTCCCACACACATGGAGCAGGCTACAGCCTGAGCTCTGTGGGCTGAATCATAGACACATAGACCTTGATGGAAGATAAGGACTGCTTGGCCCACTTGGCCCATTTCCCTACCTAGTGGATAAGCTGCAGATCCTAGTTATCCAACAGCTGACTTCCTCCTACCCACCAGTAGAATTGGTTCATGTCTGTCCCATGTATTCTTGAAGTCCCCCACTATTTTTGACCCCACAACCTCCTCAGGAAGGTCATTCCATGCGTTCACCACCCTCTCTGTGAAAAAATACTTCCTCATGTTGCCCCTGAGCTGTCCCCTCTATCTTCAAATTTTGCCCCTTGTTCTTGCACATTTTTTTTTATGAAAGATGCTACTCTTTTGGACTTTGTTGATTCCCTTGAGGTGCTTGAAATTTTATATCCTGTCCCCCACCCCTTTTCCTCAAGGGCATACATATTCAGCTCATCTCTCTTTGTATGGCTTCTGGTGCAGACCCTTCGCTGTTTTAGTTGCCCTCCTCTGGGCTGGCAGTTGAAAGTGCCTGCCATTACTGTCACTGTAGTTCAGTAGCACTAAACTGGCTGCCTAGCAACAGCCACAGCACTTCTGGTCAGCAGTTTTCTGAACAGCCTCCTGCCTGCTACATACAGTCTGGGCCCAAGGACACCCCTCCTCCCACACTAGGTTCCAGGGAAACATAATATAAAAAGAAAAAAAATTGCTACTGTCCATGAGGGAGTGACCCATTATATCACCAGCATACCTTTCAAACCACTGGCCTCCTGGGACAACCCAAAGACTCCTGAACCACCAGTGTCCCCTTTTTTAAATAATATAGGGGCTACTAGCCCAAATTCATTCCCACCTGCCCATCTGGACTACTACTTAAATTTATTGGCTATCTGCAGGTCACCTAGGGGCACTGGGGGGGGTTGCCGAGTCCCAAATACCACTTTATTCTCTGTTCTTAGCTGTCTGCATTTTTTATTCCATCTCTAGTTTCCTTACTTTGACCTAGTTTATCTTTTCCTCTAAAACTTCTCTTCCTTTACTCCTGTGCTATATATCCTTTTTGTATCTCTTTGCTCTTGCTACTATAACTTCCCCATACTGATCTATTTTTCCCTTTATTTCTAAAGGTTTGGCCAAACATAGCAATCAGATACGTATCTTTGTTTAATTCTAACACTCTAATCTCTCCTCTAGCACCTCCGACCCTTTGTGTCCCTTCAACCTTCTCTGTTCTTCCCTTTCAGGTCGTACCAGAATACCCCGAACCAACGACACCCCAACTCTGGACTCCTCTACTCTGATGGAGCAGGTAAGTTCTAATTACTTAACTGCCTTAGAATCATATAAATCAGGTGACAGAAAAGGACCATTTTGGCCAATTGAGTCTGCCCCACCCCCCCCAACAGTCATCATCTTTGTCAAGAGACACCCCACTCTGCCCACTGGTCAGCTCCTGGTGTCTGTCCCATTCCCCCTTGAATCCTTTCACCATTTTTGCACACACCACCTCTTCCAGTAGTCTGTTCCAGGACTCCACCACCTTCTCAGTGATGTAATGCCCCCTCACATTGCCCCTAAACCTTCCTTCTTCTAATCTTGGTTTATGATCCCTAGTTCTAGCACTTATTTTCCTTGCAAATAAGCTTCCTACTCTCACCTTACTAGTCTTCAGCAGGTACAGATCCGATTCCCTCCACCTCTCCTCATAGGGCTTCCTATGCATAGTGTGCACCATCTTGGTTACCCTTGTCTGAACCCTTTCATTCCTGTCTTATGTCCTTGTGTAGGTGAGGCCTCCAGAACTAAATCCCATACTCCAGGTGAGGTCTCACCATGGATTTATAAAGGCGCATCAGCACCTCCTCTTTCTATTTTATGACCCTCCCTTTGCCCACCACTGTGCTGCACTGGTTCTCCGCCTTAAGGATATCTGAAATTATAATCCCCAGATCTCTCCTGCTGAGTTTCACCCCTCCCCTCATGTGTAAATGGTTTGTAGGTTATTACACCCATGTGCATTACTGTACACTTTTGGCATTAAATTTCAGCTGCCAAGTTTCTGACCACCTCTCCAGAATCTTTAGGCCCTCCCTCACTGCCTCCACCTCCCCTACCAGGGTGTCTACCCTATTACAGATCTTCGTATCCTCTACAAATAGGCACACCTTCCCCTGCAGTCCCTCCGCTATAGCTAACATACTAAAAGCCAGCAGAATAGGCCTGATGGGCTGTTGTGTCTGCTCGGTAGCCAGCCTCCTAATGGGTGTTTTCTTTCCCACCCAGCCCCAGAGAGGGTCATCCTCTGCTTCAGTTTACCCTTGAACCTGTCCCACTCCCTCTTGAAGACCTCCACTGTGCCCTCCTCCACCAGACTCCTGAACAGCGCATTCCAGGGCTCTGCCACCCTCTCAATGAAGTAATGTCTCCCGTATTCCCCCTGTAATTTCCCCTAGCTTCCACTCATGTCACCTGGTTGTTCCCAGCTTTAGTCTGAACATCTCTTTTTACATATTTGAAGACCCCATCATGTCCCTCCTGTCTCGCTTCTCAGCCCAAGCTCTTCCAGCCTTTCCTCACAGGGCCTTCCTCCCATGCTCTGAAGCATCCTGGTTGCCCTTCTCTGGACACGCTTCAGCAGTGTTACATCCTTCTTGAGGTGAGGTCTCCAGAACTGCATGCAGTACTCGAGATGTGGTCTGACCAAGGCATTATACAGTGGGAGGATCACCTCCCTCCTCCTGGATGTAATCCCCCTGGCTATGCAGTATCCAGTTTGCTTTGGCCGCAGTTCTTCTGCAATGTTCAGTGTTATTCATTTTGATGTCTACCACCACCCCTAGATCCCTCTCACTAGTTGTGGCTTGCTTTATGACCCCCCCAGGTGTATATATGGCCCGGGTTTCTGACCCTCTGGTGCAGACCCCTACCTTTCCCTGCATTCAACCTCAGTCCCCACCTTCTTGACCACCCCTCCAGGGTATCCAGGTCCCTCTGGACTGTCTCTCTCGCTTCGTCCCTGTCTGCCAATGCCCCCAGCTTTAAGTTATCCACAAAGAGACTCATCCTACTCTTAACCGCCCTCCCCATATCCAAGACGTAGGCATTGAACAGGAGTGGCCCCAGTACTGAACCTTGGGGAACCCCACTGGTGACCTTCTTGGGGGAGGAGACTACCCACCACTACCCTCTGTATTCACCCTGTTAGCCAATTTTCTACCCATCTGAGCAACCGTTCTCTCACCCCCCCCAAGCTTTATTAGCAGCCCATTTTGGGGTACCACATCAAACGCCTTACTGAAATCCAGGTGTAGGACGTCCTCCGGTCTATGCTGGTCCAGGGTCCCAGTCATAAAAATCTATGGTGTTGGTCTAACATGATCTCCCCAGGATGAAACCATACTGTTTGTTATCCAGTTACTCCAACCTTTCCAGCTGCCTCCTGAGCCTATCCTTGATAATGCCCTGCATTACTTTGCCTACCACAGACATTAGGCTGACAGGCCTATAATTCCCCATCTCCTCTCTAGACCCCCCCATTTGTGGATAGGCACCACATAAGCCACCCTCCAGTCTTGAAGCACCCATCCTGTCAGCAGAGAGGTGTTAGAGTGCTGCTAGCTCATCTGCCAATTCCTTCATAACACTCAGATGCAGTCTATCTGGCCCCGGTGCCTTATCAGTTTTTAGTGTCCGAAGGGCCTCCCTCACCCTTTCCACTATAATTTCTCCTCCCAGCCCACCCCTCATTTAACCACCCATCCTCTAGACTTAGCCCAGCCTGAACCCCAGCTTCTTCAGTCCTCTATAGACTCCATCTGACCTCTCAACTCTGCTGGCTCCCCTTCTTTCCCATTGGGCTGAGGGATCCTGCTCCCCTATAAATATCAAGGCAAGTACTCATTTAGCACCTCTGCCTGATTCCCCGCCTCCTGAGTCCATCCGCCTCAGTCCTAATCATGCTGATCTGTACCTCCCTTTTCTTTCCCTTGTGTATCTATAGAACTTTTCCTCCTCCGGATATCCCTAACCAGGTTTTGCTCCTCCTCACCTTGGCTCCCTCACCACTGTGGTGACCCTTCTAGCCATCAACTCATACCCCTCTCCCTATCCCCCCTAGAACGCTTAAAACATGCATAGGCAGCCTTTTTATCCCTCACCGCCTCCTGCACCTCCCTGGTCCACCAGCACGGCTTGTTGGCTCTACCATGCTTACGCCTTTCCTTTGTACAGGAGTTAGTAGTCTCCTGCACCCCCCTACTTAAAGGCCTCCCACAAGCTGACAGCATCCATGTCCGGCCTAATCCTGTCCAAGCTCCCCTGTAGAATCCTGCCCATGCCCACGAAGTCCGCCCCTCTGAAGTCCACTACTACTGTATTAGAATGGTTATCTTCCCCCCCAGATACAGCAGAAACCAGACCGTAGTATGGTCACCACCTGCCAGCGGGCTGCACACCTCCAGGCCCTTTATCTGGTCACTGTCTGCAAGGACAACATCCAGTATCTGCTTCTCCCTAGTAGGTTCCCCCACCTGCTGGACCAGGAAGGCATTCTGGAGCACATCCATCAGTCTCTGTTCCCTGGCCACAGAGGATGCCATAGTGTCCCAGTCTGTCCCCAGCATATTAAGGTCACCCATGATCACCACCATACCCATTCAACGGTCACAGTGCCCCTTGATGTTCTCAACTAGTTTGTCCTCCAGGGCCTCTTCCATCATTTGGGGGGTCTGTACACCACACCTATTTTCAATCTTTTACCTCCCCTCATTTGTAGGGTTACCCAGATCTCCTCCACCCCCCCACAGCCTCCTCCACTCCACTAACCACTATGTCATTTTTGACTATCAGTGCTACACCCCTTCCTCTCCCTCTCCTCTGTCCTTCCTGAATATTTTGTACCCCACCAAATTTAGGTCCCAGTTATTTTTCTGAGTGGCCCATGTCTCAGTAATTACTGCCACATCCACTGATCCCTCAACCAGCATCGCCTGGAGCTTGGGCATTTTGTTGCCCATGCTCCTAGCATTGATCAGGGCCATCCTCCACCCCGACCCCTCTCCCTTCTCCAGTCATTTCAGCACCGAGCAGTCCCTACATGCACTTTCTTGCACAGCTCTGGATGGATATACATCACAGTCACCTGCCTTCTTTTCATGCCCGAGACATGGACCCTTGAGCAGCCTTCCTGGAGCCACTCTTTTACTTAACCCCCTCCCCTTTTACAAGTTTAAACTGCACCTCTCTACTATGAATCCAGCAAGTTTTAGTTTCAAGATCTCCTTCCCCTCCAAGTTGAGGTGTAGCGTATCCCTGGCATATAACCCCTTGTCCTCCCATGTATCCCCCAGTCCCCCACCAGCCCATACCTTTCTGCCCTGCGCCAGTCCCTGAGCCACTGGTTCACACCTCTAAGTTTATGTTTGGTCTCCCCGGATGCCCTAGGTAATGTCAGAATCTCAAAGAAGGAGACTGCACTTCCTATAGAGTGGTAAACCCTGGACAATTCCTGGAATCTCACCTGGATTTCTAGTTCACTGTTTTCCTCTAAGTCAGTTGTTCTTAGAAGTTTTAGGAAGTCTGGAGATTCCCCGCATTCTAATACTATCGAGTATAGCTGGAATTTGGCCTTGTGTACGGCTAGGCCTGGGATACATTTAGCCTTGACCGGGCTGCTTTTTCCCCTCCCCCGCTCCCTCCCACTGGATGCTCCATGTCATGGAGTCACCCAGCAGGATCACCTTCACCCCCACTTTACTGGCCTGTTTGATTCCATCCAGGCTCTTCCTTCTGTCATCAACCCCCAGCTTACTTCTCTTGCCCACCTCAGCCTGGGGATCACAAGCCTGTGGTTGCCCTACCACGCTCATTCTTCTACCTGTAGCTCCCAGCTTGCTCTTCAACCCCCCCAACCTCCTGGGTGGCACAGATCCCCCCCCCAGATCTCCCTGGACTCTCTGGGCTGGTATCCTCAGATCTCCCACCCAGGCTTCCTTCTACTGCTTACCGCCTTGCCTCCCCTCCCCTCCCCCACATTCTGCATCCTTCACCCCATCTGCTGTGTTTCTCCCTACCTCCCCATCTTTCCCCCTCCTCTCCACCTCATCTGATTTCTCCCTCCACGAATCTGGCCTATCTAGAGTACTCCTTATCCTTGGCTGACTTCCCTAACCTGGATGCTTGCCCGACCCTAGTCCTCCCTCCTCCCACCCTGGCATCACTCTGCACTCCCCCTTCCTCCCCACCTCCCTCCCACCTAGGCTAATGCCTCCCCCTCCTCCCTTCTGTGGATCTGGCTCTCTCTCCTGCCCCATCCCCCCAGCTTACTGACCAAACCTCTCTGTCTGCCTGCTCCCTCCTCCCGCAGCCTCTCACCTCATCTCCCAGATATAGCAGGGCGAATCAATTAGTAAGTGTGATGCTTGCCCCACTTGCTCTCTCTCCCTGTCTCCCTCCTTCTGGTCAGCCACCTCCTACGAAGTGATTCCTCACATTGCTTGTTTTGTGCCCACCCTCCTGAGTAATCATATGATCCTTGTCCACCTGTTCCTGGGTTATGCCGTCATTGGCCTCATCTACCTCATGAGGTCCTTTCCACCTTTCTCCCCACACCTCCCACCTTCCAGCTGCATTCTGATCCCCTCTACTTCCTCCCTAAGACCTGCCAACTGAAAACACACTGGGCACCCTCTGAACCTCCGTGCCCAATTTAATATTATTGCCGCCCCACACCCTGTACACCCAATCACTCTACCAAAGGTGCCCACTTTGGCCACCCCCAAGTCTATCCTCATTTTAGGTGAGCAATGCAGCCCTCTAACAGAAATAATTCAGTCAGTGTTACACTAAAACCCAAGCAGTTTGCCCCCTCCAATTACAGCAATTTTCCCTCCTCTTTCTTGACAGTAGCCAGTTTTCTAACCCTAGCAGTAGACAGTTCACAAGCAAAATTAGCCCACCACAACACTAGCCAGCTCAGAGGCCCTAGCAGTAATCAAGTCACACACAGTTTGCCTACTCCCACAGATGTAGTTGGCATACACAGTCATTTATACAGTCTGCTTCATTATGCCCCTTCCTGGTAGTAGTCAAATGTTGCCCAAGCAGCACAGTGTACAGGACCTTTTTCCCCCAATCAGTAACAATTCAGCTTCCTAGTGTTCCAGTTCACCCAGTCTCGACTTACCCTCCTCCAAGGCTCCACCCTCACCGAACATTTAATAGAGGTCGGGGCCAGGGTGGGTGGTGTGGAACAAAGAACAGCTCTCCTCCTCTGATTGCGACTGGACTATTTGCCTTTTATGGCCCAGTCACACAGTCAAAGGTTCGCGCCCTATTCGCTGATTGGCCGCTCCTTCCTGAGTCGCCAGCTTGCAAAGTTGTGGCCGATGTGGCCCCGCTATGCATGGCCTGTCCCCCGCCAACAAGAGCTTCCTTGTCGATCACCGATGTGATCCCATCCTCCCCCACCACCGATGCAGCCCCAGAATGCCTGCCCCGACCCCTTCCAGTGACAAGCCCCGGTCTGGAAAGAACAGCTCTCCTCCCCTGATTGCAACTGGGCTAATCATTGCTATAGATATTAAAAAAGAATGGGTCCCAGCACCGACCCCTGGGGCACACCACTCCCACCCTGGAATGCACCCCATTTGCCTTACCACAACCCTCTAGTTTCAGTCTTTCAACCAGTTCTCCACCCACGTTGTTATTTTCTGAGCCACCCTTAAGCCTTTCAGCTCATTTACCAGCCTTCTATGTGGCAAAGTGTCAAAGGCCTTGCTGAAATCTGGGTAGGCCACATCCTCCCCCATCCACCTTCCTTGTTACCCAGTCAAAAAACTCAGTTAAGTTTGTCGGGCACAACCTCTCTCCCATAAAACCAAACTGCCTTGGATCCTGGAGGCAGTATAGCACATTGGTTAAAGGCTCTGAGCTACAGATCTGGAGACCTGGGTTTGAATCCAACAGCCGTCTAAGTGCATACTGTGTGATCCTGAGCAAGTTAATTGACTTCCTTGTGCTCCAGGTTGCATCTAGAAACAAACTTTAGTTTAGTGTGCTACTCCTGGTTAAACAGTGTTCCCTTCCCCCACTTCCCCTGTAGACCATTGACAACCAGGTATTCCACTATTCTTTCCTTCAGCAGTATTTCCATTACTTTTCCCACTGTTGTGGTCAGGCTGACCAGTATGTAGTTCCTGCATCCTCCCTGTTAACACTTTTGTATAGTGGGATCACATCAGCCCTTCTCCAATCCCTGGGCATGTCACCAGTTTACAGAGACAGTGTGAACAGGGTAGTCGGAGGCCCTACTAACATCACCCTTAGCTCCCTCAGTGTCCATGGATGCATCTATCTGGCCCATAGCTTTATTGCTGCCAGTTCCATGAGGATCCCTTCTTTTGCAAAGGGAGCTGTGTCCTTTTCTATGATCTCTCCATCCTTATTAATGCTGGCCCATTTCCTGCCCCTTCCTTTGTAAAAACTGAACAGAAGTATTTGTTCAGTATTTCTGCTTTTTTGTGGTCATCTTTAACCCTCCCTCCATCCACCCTTTTCAGACACTCAGTATCTCCCCTTGCCTTCCTTTTCTCCCTGATGTACCTGCATGTAAAAGGTTTTGTCCCTCCTTACCACAATACCCACTGGCTGGCTTGTGTCAAGGGTCCCACACAAGTGTGGGTCTGGTGCCAATGTGCACTTTGCATGTGGAACCATTTTGGTTTGCCTGCTGTGTGCTGTAGTGTAGTGGATTATGATGAACTGGTTTTGCTTGATTCTGTACTGACCACTTCATTTGCAGCAGATCCTGGAGTCCTTTGCAGTGGGAGATTGTCCTACAGTGCATGTAAAGAGTTTATATAGGCTCTCATCTTTTGTTTACTGGCCCCACTGTACTCCCTGGGCTAAGTTCTGTCACGGACTGATTTATCCCCTGGAGAAGAGCAGAAGTGGAAAACATCTGATCAGAGATTGTAGAAGCTCAAATGTGAACTGCAGGCTATTGGAACTTCTATTGCCTGTTGCTCTGGTGCCAGCTGCAGGGAGTTCTGGGACTGGTTGTGGCTGTGGATATCTGCCTAGAGATGGTCACAGTTGGCCTGTTGCAGTGTGCTATACTGCAATGGAGTGGTCGTTGGAAATTCCAAATCTTTGGGGGGGGGGATTTAGAGGAAGGATTAGGAAGTACTTCTTCACTAAGAGGGTGGTGGACAACTGGAATGGGCTGCTAAGGGAAATGGTGGGAGGGTTCACAAGGGCATGGGATAAGCACAGAGGGCAACTGGCATGGGGGGGACTACAGAAAAGGCCTAGTGGATATCTAGGTAAACTGGGCAGACTAGGTGGGCTTGCGGTCCCTTTCTGCCATCACATACCTATGTTCCTATGTATTCTACAGGCAGATTGGGAAAAGGAAGGGGGGATCCACTACACCACCAGGGAAGCATTCATTGTGCCTTGAGTATCTGTCCCTTGGTGTCTTTATCCTGTCCTGTGTTGGTTGATGTGTGGAGCAACATGATCTCCTACCCCTAAAAAAGATTAGTTCTAGGGACACGGGGCAAGGAGTCTTCCTCCCTCCCCAACCATGACATCCCCTGAGTGACCAAGTCCATTCTAATAGCTAGGTTGATGGTGTGGTACAGGTCTGGTATCCCTCCCCCAACCCAATTTTTTTTATTTTAACCTCTACAGAGCCTTCCCAACTGACTTAGCTGATTAGTATTTTTATTTTTCAGACTGACCCATTTTACTTTTTTATATCTACAGGTCTGGCAGGACATTGACCAGGAGTAGGAGGACACTGACCATATGTATCAGATAAGTATTGTTTTTTTGTTTAACCTACTTGTTTGTCATATAGTAGTCCATAACGAGCTGCAGATACTTTGTGAGCCTATTGCTGTTCTTGTTTTATAGGTACGAATGGCCGCTGTGGGAGACACTGAGTTGGAGCTGTACCTTGTGCTTTAGAAAGGAGGCTATGGGATGGGCATTAAGGTTGGGAACTCCAGGGAACACCACACAACCAATTTGCCAAGACTCGTGAGGTTTAAACCCTGTTTTTCATTTTCTTGCTTTGTGCGCTTTGCATTGTAATGCCTGCATTAATGTAGTGTTTTTGTTTTGCAACAAGTACTGTCTCATATATGTGTGTGTATGCGTAATAGATAACCCACTGTAGGGTGTGTGGTCACACCTGATATACGCACGCCTTTGGTGTGCTACATACACATGAGCCGCAGGCCGAGTGCATCCATCACCCAAGCCGTGCATATATCATTGCGCGACCGCACACCCCACAGTGGGTTATCTGTCTTATAAAATTACAAAATTGTTTTGGAGGGGAGTAAAAGTGCAGGTGTGTGGTCGCACTCTGATATACGCACGGTCACCTAATGGTGTTTGTCCAATGCGATTGATAATCCCATTATTAATATAATACACACACATACAGACTTCACTCGGAACAGCCCCTTGATACTGAAAACCATTTTCCTCACTGTGCATGTGCTACCAATCTGAAGAGGCTCTCTTCTCCTTTTGAATATAAACCTGGAAATACTGGTGAGGCCCTGCATATCAGGGAGGATTCCTTACCATTTTCTGTAGCCCAGAATCATCCTTTTTTCACAAATCCATTTTCTGCAAACCAGAACCATTGGTGGTCATTCCTTTAACTAAATGTCCACCCTCTTCCTTGTGATTTTGAGTCAAACATGGGGTAACAGACTTCAGTACCTCCTATAGACATAGCCCCCAAGATCTCCATCTTCTTTGGAATTCACAGACCACTTTCTTACTCAGGAACCCTTAAGCAAAGCTTCCTCTGCTGAGGTTGTAGATACTTGCAGGTGAATACTTGTGTTTTTGTTGAATTTTATGTGATGCCATCGTTAATGCAGCCTAATACACTGAAACAGAACTGCAGCACTGCTGACAGGAGTGCTGCTAAAATCACACTGCACACTGAAGTGCACTACAGGTGTTGATGCAGTACTAATTAACATAATTCGCACACACTGAAAAAGCACTGCAACACTGCTTCAGGCAGTGTTGCTGACACAACACTGCTTCAGCCAGTATTGCACACCAACACTGCTTCAGGCAGTGTTGATGACAAAACACTGCTACTTGCAGTACTTTTGCAGTGAGATTGCAGTGCTAATTAACATAATTTGCACACACTGAAAAAGCAGTGTAAAACTGCTTAAGGCAGTGTTGCTGACATAACACTGCTTCAGCCAGTACTGCTGCACCAACACTGCTTCAGGCAGTGTTGATGACAAAACACTGCTAATTGCAGTACGATTGCAGTGGTAATTAACATAATTCACACATACTGAAAAAGCAGTGCAAAACTGCTTAAGGCAGTGTTGCTGACATAACACTGATTCAGCCAGTACTGCTGCACCAACACTGCTTCAGGCAGTGTTGATGAAAAAACACTGCTAATTGCAGTACTTTTGCAGTTTGATTGCATTGCTAATTAACAAAATTCGCACACACTGTGTCAGCACTGCGTGTACACCAACAGAGACTTGAAGATGCACTGATTAAACACTGATGGACTGCATTATGAAATGAAGTGCGCAGGAAGTGTACACTGCTACTGTAACACTGAAATAACACCATATAATGACTATTTGAGCACTTCACTTCCCTCTGGGTTCAAGGCACCTGATCTGTAAATAAACAGTGGCCTTCTATCTTCAGTGCGCTCACCCTCTGACCTTTCACTAGCACTAAACACATCGCAGTGCGGACGAACCTGCACTATGCCTGCCTTCATGCACCTGATCTGTAAATAAACAGAGGCCATCTGTCGTCAGTGCTCAAAGCCTCTGACCTTTCACTAGTACTAAATACATCACTGTGGGGAGGAACTTGTAATATGCCTGCCTTCATGGCACCTGAACTGTAAATAAACAGAGACCTTCAGTCTTCAGTCTTCAGTGCTCTCAGCCTCTGACCTTTCAACAGCACTAAATACGTCACAGTGTGGTGGAACCTGCGCTATGCCGACCTAAATGGCACTTGAGCTGTAAATAAGCAGAGATCTTCAGTCTACGGTGCTGTCAGTCACTGCCCTTTCACCAGCACTATATACATCACACTGTGGGGGAGCCTGCACTGTGCCTGCCTATGAGGCACTTGAACTATAGATAAACAGAGGTCTTTGGTCTCCAGTGGTGTTAGTTCCTTACCTTTGAACAGCAATATGCACTAAATACATTACAGTGTGGTGCAGCCTGCACTATGCCTGCCTTAATGGCACCTAAACTTTAAACAGAACTCTTCAGTCTCCAGTGCTCTCAGCCACTGACCTTTCACAGGCATTAAATACATCACCGTGTGGGGGAAGCTGCAATATACACCTGCTTGCATGGCACCTGAACTGTAGATAAACAGAGGTCTTTGGTCTCCAGTGCTCTCAGCCCCTGACCTTTCACCAGCTCCAAATTAATCATGGAAGGCATCATTCAGTAGCCCGTGACGTGCAATTGTGATTGAGCGAACCGCAACACGGCCACTCAATCATGACACATATCATCGTGGTCGCCGTTATGACATAGAACCCATAATTTTTGCCTAGACTACTCCTGTAGTCTCTGGATAAATAGGTGTCAGTTTCTGGTGTCGTTTGATCATCAGTGTTCAGTTTGCAGTGCAGATAAATCATTATCTTTTGCCAACACTGAATGTATCACAGTGAAAGGAAACCTGTCTTCTACCTACTCATGTTCTACCAAATGAATAAAGAGCTTCAGCGGAATGCTGCCAGTCTATCATCTTATTTCACCAGCTCTAAACTGATTATTGTGAGAGGAAGCCTGCCCTGTGCTACCCACACTGCACCAGGGCTCTGGATACTTCAGTCCCTGGCATTTCTTTTATCTTTTGCAAATGCTGAAAATCTGAAACATGCAAAAAAAAAAAACTTTTCCAAAGCTTCACACTGAATCAATTGTCCAGCTGTGAGAATTCTCATTTTTTCCTCATTTTCTCTTTTTATTGCCAAAGTGTTTCAGATTGCAGACTGTTTTCCTCACACTTCTCACACTGGATCACACACATACACACGCACACACGCACATGTACATAGTCTGTCTGGCTCTCTCCAAACACGATGTATCCCAACAGGCAGGGTGGCTGGCTGCAATGTGACTGTGCTGCTTTTGCTCTCCCCCTCAGATTACAGACAGCTGGGAACAGAGCAATAAAAACAGGTATAAAATTCTCCGCAGGACTTCATTATAAATTGAAGTCACTCATTGAGGAGAGCAGCCCATTGGAATGAGGCACTCTTTCCTTTTTCTCTCAAGTCACGAAAGCTGCTGCAGTTTGCATCAAATATGTGTGGTGAGCACACGGGAGAGTTCCATTGTTGGCTAGTAAAAAGGCAGGCGTCAGCCAAGCCAGATGGGCTTTCATGAGGTGTTTATTTAAGGTACTGGCCTCATCTCTCTCTCTCTCTCTCTCTCTCTAAGAAGGACTCCACATATGTCTCAGGCAGCAGCCCTCAGAGCAGGGAGGGCCTTACTAGAGAGCATTCAAACTTTTCACTGCTGGAGACCTGAGCTCAAAGCTAAGGCTAATGAAAATGTTTAACCCTGGAAAACAGAAGGTTGAGTGGGGACATGGTCATGGTGCTCCAAAATCTGTAAGGAAAAGACAGGGTGGTGTATACATGGAGGCTTTAGCC
Organism: Neoceratodus forsteri; assembly: GCA_016271365.2. Classification (NCBI taxonomy): domain Eukaryota; kingdom Metazoa; phylum Chordata; order Ceratodontiformes; family Ceratodontidae; genus Neoceratodus; species Neoceratodus forsteri. The sequence continues at coordinate 1,438,657,945 of CM057459.1, forward strand.
GGGGAGTGCAAGGGAAACTAGAAGACATGCCCTCAAACTGAAGGGGGAGCGTAAGAGCAAACATTAGAATGCATTACTTCAAACAGAGGGTTGTTCATATGTAAAATTAGCTGTCTGCCCATATTATTTTTTTCAGTTTTTATTTACCAGGTCGGGTGCACTAGGCATACATTTGCCTATTTTCAGGAACGACCTGATAAATTGCAAGGTAGGAGTACTATAGAACATACAAGGCAGGGTAATGGAGTGTACAGAGAGACTTTTCAAACAATATATAGTACAATTTTTATATGCCAAAATATTGTATATATTGTATATTATATTGTTATAGTGTCTGTACTCTCTTCAGGGTAAGTGCAGAGTTTGTTTTGCCTATTTTTTGTTTATAAATAATGCAAAACATTATGTTAATTTATGATTTAGAGTTTATTATCAAAGCAAGGAAAGTGAGGAAATGCACTGTTAGGGCTTTTTGAACCCTTACTCTGCCCACCTCATCCACCACACACATGAACCCCACTGAACTGCATCCCAAAACACAACCGAGGTTAATACATGCAGTATGTTGTATCATAATAAGTAAATAAATAAAACAGTATGAAGGATTCCATTTTACCCCATGATTAACACAGCACTCATATGCTGTGAGACACAAGCTCGAAAAATACAGACCTCAGGGAATGTGTGTGATGGTGTAGCTGCCACTTGTGAAGTAGGTGCACCATCCAAGACATTGTCCCAGGCCTGTAGCAGGCTTTGCAAAAAGCCCCTCCAGCTACTCATGAAACAGCTGACCCATCACACACATTACGTTGGACCTTTGGCTTGCTTCACAAATGGCCCTGTGGGTCACTTCTGAAGCAGCTACACCATAATACACGCTGCGTTGGGCCTGTATCTGCTCATGAAACAGTTGCACTGTCATGCACACTGCCCCAGGCATCTATCCTTCGGCCTTGTGTCTCATAATATCCTAGTGCAGAGTTTGTCATGAAATATAACTATTCCTCATACTATGCTATTTACCATTGTGATGCCATGAAAATGGCAGTCTGATTCAGAGTGCAGAGCACTGAACTGTGAACCTAGAAGCTGGATTTGAATACCACTACTCCACAAGCCACCATTTGCATAAGCAAGTCACTTAACTTCCGGGTGATTCCCATACATGCCTGGAAACAAGCCTCACCTTAGCATATCTTTCCTGGCCAAAAATTGTAATATCAAGTAAATTAAAATAAAATAAATAAAAACCAGTCCTGAAAATGGGGCCTTCTATTACCACAGAAAAACACTTTATAAAAAATGTGTGAGAAAACTGAACTGTGCATGCGAGAAAACAGAATCTTATTTTCCTAATTATTTCACTTCTACACATTTCTCTGTTAAACCACATAGCTAAAAAACACCCTTGGGCCAAATTAACTAACCCGAAAGTTTGAGGTTGCAACTGTTTTTGTTTTTGCTCTCTGTTTGCAAAAAAAGCATTTAAAACATTATATTTTTTCGTGTTGTTAACCTTCTACAGCTTCTAAACCCCAGAGCTAATCTTAACCAAATTTTCAGTATCCCGAGACCCTGGGCCCCAGAATGTACATGCCAGTTCCAGGTTATTCTGCCTAAGGACGCGTGCAGCATTAAGGTGCAAAACTCAAGATTTAACATACTGTAGATGTGACTTCTCAACCCTAACTATAATGGTGCTACTACACCACTAAAATATATATATATAAACCTACAACACATCATGTATATGTATATATTTATAGCAAAAAGCTACATGGTTCAGGATCTGGCAGCTTGGCTCCAATGCCAAGAAATGCAAAGTTATGCATATTGGAGTCAAGAATCCTAGGACAGAGTACTACTGGGTGGAGTCTGAATATCTGCATCAGAGGAGGAGGAGAAGAAGGACCTGGGAGTGGTGATCACTAGTGACCTGAAGCACTCCACACAGTGCAAGAAAGCAGCAGCAAAGGCAAACAAGATGCTGGGATGCATATCTATGGGGATCAGCAGTAGGAGAGAGGAGGTTATACTGCCCTTGTACTGGTCACTGGTAAGGCTGCATCCAGAGTGTGGAGGTCTGCACTGGTGGCCACACTTCAAAAAGGACATTAACCTGCTGGAGAAGGTCCAGAGGAGGGCCACAAAGATGATAGCTGGTCAGCAGGGTAATGCATACAAGGAGAGGTTGAGGGCACTGAGCATGTACTCCCTGGAAGACAGGAGAGAGAGAGGGGACATGATTGGGACCTTCAAGTATTTGAAAGGGATAAATAATGTTGATAAGGAGAGTCTCTTTAAGCTGAGTGGCAACTATAACACAAGGGTGTACAGTCTTAAGCTGGAGGGTGAGAGGTTTAGGAGGGAGGTCAGGAAGCACTTCTTCACAGAGAGAGTGGTGGACACTTGGAATGTGCTGCCAGAAGAGGTAATCTCATTGAAGACAGTGGGCAGCTTTAAGAGAGGCTGGGTTAGGCATAGGGGGAGGGTAAGGGTCATGGGTAGGAAGAATGGGAGAGGTGGGGAGAGGGGGCAGGGACAGTAGCTCAAGCTGTAAACCTTACAATATGAGCAGACTTGATAGACCAAATGGCCTTCTTCTGCTGGCTTCTTCGTATGTTCATATGTTCATATTAATTAGGGTTGCTACTTCACAAAATGCAAACTGCACAAAGGTTGGAAACACAATGCCCACAAAGTTTGGAAATGTCCTATTAGGTTTTTTATGTCTAACTCCCACCCACCCTACCATATCCCCTACCCTGATGTGTATGGGGCCGAGACTCCAGTGAAATGGGACTCATGTCTCCTTTTTTAGCCTAGAATAGGCCAGCCAAATCTAGAAGGAGAGGCAGCAAGCATACTCAGGGATCAAGATGCAAAGGGTTTATTCATAAAGGATGAAAGAAACAACAGAACTACTTTTCTACAACAATACGAGGCAATAGAATAGTGAGCAAAAACAACACAGTTAGGAGCAACAATTGACCTGACCAATAGCAGTAGGTTAATCCTTTTAGTCCAGTCCGGGTCCTGAGTGCACTTTGCAGAGACGACGATGACATGGAGATCTGATGAGACAACTGATGAACCAAGCGACTCCCTTCTGGATACCTGGCTATCAGCTGTCTACAGCTTTTGCCATGGGACTGATGTCAAAACACTGTGCCAAAGATTCAAAGTGGGTCAAAGTTGCTGGCGACAGGTATGCTGAAGATGGAGAAGTAACCGGGGGCCTCCCTAGACTAGAGTCAAATGGTGAAGCTCACTCCAGAAGGAATCACAAGGACATCACAGGAACGTATTGAAGGAATCACAGCTGAGCAATAAACAATTAACTGAGCCCGTGTAGTTATTGCCTCTGGTTGCACATCACTGGAGCAAAGGGCACATGGTTCACAAGGAAGACGGTCTAATCACACACTTCAGGTTGCAAGCAGGGACGGCCCACCAGCGCAGGGGCAAGGTGCCGACCTGAGACACCGGCGACCTGGGCTTGGGAACAGACCTGGGTTGCTGGAGGGCCGACTGGGGGAGAAGGATGGAGCATCCAGAAACTGCTCTCCTTCTCAAGGGGAGGTTGGGAGTGCCATCGGTGCACTAGGGGTGCCTGGCAGAGGCCAGGTGCACCACAGCACCAATGTCAGCCCATCGGGGGCAGGGCGGATGCTGGTCGTCATCAAACGTCCCCGCCCCTGTATATGGGGGAAAAAAAATCTCACAGTTGGCCTCCCGGCTGGCTCCCCCAGTCAGTTACTGGTCTTGCAGCACCTGGCCAGTGTCGCGACCCCACCCCCTGGGGGGTAAGCCAGGGGTCTGTGGGGGAAGAGCGCTGCACGGAGGTGGGAGTCAGGAGGCACCGTGACCAGGCGGATGATCGGCATCTGGCAGCGGGGCAAAAAGAATAAAATAAAATAAAAATAAAAAGTTGCCAGCAATGCTGTTCAGTTCATAGGCAAATGGGTTCTGTTGCTAGGGTCACCAGGCTGGCTTCCCTATCCCCCTCCCCCTAGGACACAGCTGGAAACAAGCTATTTAACCTCAGCATGTCTTTCCTGGTGCAACACTTTAATAAATAAATAAAAGTAAACAAATACAGCACAGTTCCATTCCAGTGTGGGCTCCAGACATATCAAATAGCAATTCTGGCTCCAGAGTTAGGGGGCACCACACATGACCCAAGGACAGTCTACAGGTACAAGGCCATAGATCAATGTTATGACACCTCATGCAGGGTTCACATATTAAAACTGGTATATAGCAACCCTAATCCCCACTGCTTCCCCACTCCCTTTACCTCATGAGCGAGAGGTAAAGTACATATCCAGAGTTATGACGCAGAGGTCTGGTATTTCATACACATTGTAAATGTGTAATTAGAATAATTTTGGGGTGCTTTTAATTTTTTTTATTTAGTCTTTGCTAACCGGGTATGGCCCACTAGGCATAAGTGCCTGTTTTCAGGGATGACCTGGGAGCACTGAGCGATTAAGTGACTTGCTCAGAGTCACACAGTATGCAAGTGGAGGTTGTGAGAATCGAACTCAGGCCTGGTCTACTGGATATACCAAGCTCATTCACTCCTTGTTCCTCTAACCTTTAGACTATCCTGCCAGCCCGCTTACCTGTGAAGGTTTACATCCATTATAACCTGTGCCTCACTTGGCACATTATATGGTACACTATCCACAAAGTTGCAGAATTGTTACAGATTTTAAGGTACTGTCCACGTTGCATAGTTGTCAGTTTTTTTACGGTACAAAAATCACTTCATGGGCAGGTACTCAGTTGGGTAGTATGACTGACTGATTTGTCTAACCCTGGCCACAAGGGTAGAGGTGGGGATTAGGGTTGTTACATAATGGTATTGGGTCTATTGGTTAGATCACAGGCTTAAGAACCACCAAGTTCAGGTTCAAATCCCACCAGTGCCACTTACTCACTGTTATTCTTAAACAAGCTGCAGTAGCTACATGTAATGGCAAGGTTCATGTGATATCAGGAATTGGTATGGTCTTTTTCAACAGGAGGTTAAACTGGGTTTGCTCTGGAGGTGCTGAAGTGCACTTGCCCAACAAAACTATACCGTACTCATTTTTTAACCTTTCTTTGCCTCTCCCCCCACCACTGATTTCTGAATAAGGCATTATGCATAATGTATGTGGATCCAAGTGAAGGTGTGACTTCAGCATTAGTATCTTAATCAGAGCAGAGAAAAAAATGTTTAGTATATTCTGATGGAGAGACGTAGCAGCTGTGTTAGCCCAGTCTATGATGTAGAAGAAAAAATAAAAATATGTTGCAGGTGTTATCTTTTTATTGAACAAACAAAAATTGGTTTTAAGACTAGTTTTCAAGAGTTAAAAGTTTAATAAAAGGTATCGCCATGTGATCTTTTTTTTTTTCTATCTATATTGATGCAAAGCTATGTAATTACTTGTACCACTAGTATGACTCAGTTCCAGGAGTCTTAGAGTAGTACAACTCTTCGGTGGAGATCATTCTGACACATCGCAATCACAGTTCTAACTGACCAACATCAGTTGTAAGTGGTACTCTTCCTTGGTGATAAGATAGGTAGCAGAGAAATCCAGAGCTCAGATTTTAGTTTACATTGTCACTCTCTACGTACTTATGTAAATAGGAGTTATCAGCATAACGACCGACTGTCTCATTCCCTCTCCATTTATCTCTTCTTTTTATGTTGGCGTACTTACGCAGCCAACATCTTGTGGTAGTTCAGATTTGGAGGCGCGGTCACTGTTGGGCAAATGCAGGGCATGCACCAATAGGTGCGTCCCACATTCCCGAATCAGTCAGTAGCAGGGGTCGACACCCTACCTAGCTAATGAGGCGAAGAGATCAGAGAAAAGGTGTGCTGCAATGAGAGCGAAGCTCTCATGCAGCGTGACCACAACACGCCTCCTCCTACATGCAGGTAACATGGTGGCAGTGACTGACGCTGTTGCCTGTCAAACCCCCCCCTTTTATTGTGTGCCGATGGTGGTGCCCAATCCCCATTGGCATAATGTAACCCCCTTTTGATTGTCATGGGGTGTCCAACTCCCTCGGCATCATGTGCCCCCAACAGTTTTCTTCACCGATGGGGCCTAATCCCTGTCGGCATGTATCCCTCTCCCTTGATTTTGCTGATGGGGAGCCCACTCCCATCAGCATAATGTGTTCCCCTGTGCCCTGCTTTTTGTGCTTTCGAGGGGTACCCAATCCCTTCTGTTCCCAAGGCCCTTTTCTTGTTTGCCAACAGGGGTGTCCAGTCCCTGTTGGCTAAGCACCCACCCACCCACACACACACACACACACACTCAGGTGGCACACTGGGAGACAACCCCAGCGTGCCAAAGCACCTATGAAAATGAAAACGGTCCCCCGATGTCTTTTATTTTTTATTTTTAACCTATAAAACAAAAACGGTCCATCGTAGTCTTCCAGCCCGCCCTCCCACAACCTGCACCCACCCACTGCGCACCCTGCCTCCCCACATCCCCCACCCCATACTTACCTCTGGAGTCTGGTGCGACAATCTTCGGTGGACCAGGAACATGTCTGCACTCTTCAAAGCCGACCGCGAACTGAGGAAATGCCGGTAAGCTGTATGATGAAATAAATAGGGGTTTTTCAACTTTAATGCATATCTCGGGCATTTTTGGGAATTTTTGCACCGGATTGTCAACATTGGGTTTTTGGGACCCCACCTCATGAATTCTTGCACTGTCATGTCATTACTCAGTCCCGAAAGGATATTTCAAAGTCTCTGCGTGGAATCACCTTTCAGAACTGATTAACGAGATGACAGTGTTACTGTTCATGAGGTGGGCTCTCAAAAAGCCTATGTTGCAAATTTGGTGGAAAAAATCCCAAAAATGACTGTTTTATGAGCGTGCATTGCACAGTTGCTACTAATACTCGTAACTTCGTGAATTTGCAATATTTTCACGCCAGATTGTCAACATTGTCATTTTTGTACACCTCCTTGTGAACAGTACTTCTGTCATTTTTCTCATCCTGGCCGAAATGTGTTTCCGCACTTCCGGTGCACACTAGCGCAGTCGCTGTGGGAAATCAGTGTCCGGGCCACATTAAGAAAATGACAGTGACACTGTTCGTGAGCAGCGGTCCTAAAATGCCTATGTTGAAACTTTGGTGATGATACTCCATAAAATGACTGTTACGAGCATGCGTTGACAGATTGCATGCACGCTCATAGCATCCTGCATTTGTAATATTTTCACTCTGGATTTTCTCCATTGGCATTTTTCCATACCTCATGATGAACAGTACAGCTGTCATTTCACATATCCTGCCCAAAATGTGTTTTCGCACGTCTGGTGCAGAATAGCGTGGTTGCTGTGCAAAATCAGTTTTTGGGACAGTTTGAGGAAATAACAGTGACACTATGCATGAGCAGAGGTGCTAAAGTGCCTATGTTGAAAATTTGGTGCCGAACGTCCATAAAATGACTGTGTTACAAGCGTGTGTTGCGCATTTCCCACGTACCGATGTAACTTCACAAATTTGCAGTATTTACATGCCACATTTTCAGCACTGGCATTTTTTTACACCTCCTTATGAACTGTACAGCTGTCATTTTTCACATCCTGCCCAAAATGTTTTCCCGTACTGCACTACCAAAGCCAATGCCAGCGCGGCAACATTCAGCATTGACAAATGCTTGTTTCTCTCCACCATTTGTCTGGTCTATCAGTGTGGCTCATAGTCAAGTCAAAGTCAAAGTTTATTGGCAGGAAAGAAACTCCATTGAGCAAGCTCATGTACAAGGCGGTCCTGAAAGACAAGTAATGTGCAATGCACGTACAATAAGCCAAGGCCAAACATGTAACAAGAATACACAGGGCAATATACATTAACATACAGCTTTCTAAGGGAAATATATACATGGAGTAGGATAATTTACAAGGTTAAGACATTGTGGAGCAACAGTCAGGTATACAGCTTCACAAGAGGAAATATACACATGCAGAAGGGTAATTTGCAAGGTTAAGACATTGCGGTACACAGTCAGGCATAAACAGTCAGGTAGATGGCACTGTTAGCAGTAGGCAGTAACTAAAATTTCCAATGATAAAAGTAGCAATGAGAAAACCTGAAAATGATGATATGGGATTACAGGAGAAAAGAGAAGGAGGAGCCAGCCATGAGTAATGGGGAGAAGGTGGAGAGGAAGGTACGCCAGGTAGTGGAAAGAGGGGGAGCCTGAGTTGTCAAGAAGATTGGGAGGAGAGGATGTCCCTGAATGGTGGAGAGGAGGTGGAATGGGTAGGTAGGCTAGGTAGGGTAGCAGTGGTAAGAGTGGATAGGGAAGAATAGTGTGGAAGGCAAGTAGGGTAATGGTCAGGTAAGTAGAGATCGAGGTGTGGGAGTGTAGTTCTGGTAAGATGGGGAGAGGGGAAGGGTAGGTGAGTCAAGGTAAGTATATGAGGAGGGGACCTTAAGTGAGGTAACCCATGACAATGATGAAAGAGGGTGATGGCAAAGTGACAGTGTAGAGCATAATAGACAGTAGCATTAACAGAAGTCAAGTAACTTGCTAGCAGGTAGTTTTTTGAAACTGCTCAGGGGGAGTAGCTGATGCAGGTTTAGGACAGACTGGCCTTTGTTCTAGGCCACTGGTAGGGCATGACTTATGGCTAAGCCCCCAACATGGGTGCAGATGCTAGGGACTTCCTGCATAATGTAAGTGGTACTACGGAGTGTGTATAAGGAGGTAGTTCACCGGAAGAGTTTATTTATGTATGGGAGGAGCTTTAGCAAGAAAGCTTTATATAGCCAGGTGAGGGAGTGAGAGAGCCTTCTAGTATCTAATGAAGTCCAGCCCAGTGAGGCATAAAGGTCTCAGTGGTGAGTGCGATGATGAGCATTTGAAATGAAATGTATTGCTCTGTGGTATAGTGTATTTAATTGGTAAAGGAGGGAGCCTGAACAATGGCCATAAAGGATGTCGGCGTAGTCGAGGAGCGGCACAAAGTTTGTCTGGACCAGTTGAAGTCTGGCATCAATGGTAAATAGAGATTTATTCCTATAGAAAAATCCAAGTCACTGCCATAATTTCTTAGCGAGGAAGGTGATATGCACAGAGAATGTTAGATGTTGGCCTAGATCGCAGCCTAAGTATTTAAAATTGCTAACTACCTTGAGGTTGTCTTCAAGAAGGGTCTTTATAGGGAGCAGGGATAGCAGATCTCTTTGAATGGCAGTTTGAAGGTTGGAATGGAGATACATGACCTTCATTTGTTTTGCATTTAAAAGAAGCTTAGACTGAGCAAGGCTGAGCTGGAGATAGTCAAATTCTGATTGGAGCTCCAAGCGGGCTTCAGCTGCCGAAGTCTTGGATGTATATATTACTGTGTCATCCGCAAAAAGGTGCAGCTTTGCTTTGTTTATGTTGTTACCAATGGTGTTGATGTATAGCATAAACAGGAGGGGACCAAGGATCGAGCCTTGTGGTACACCTCTCAAGAGAGGAAGGATTGGGGGAGAAGGAACCACCTGCTTTCACTTCTTGCATTCTATTTGTCTAGTAGCTGTTGAACCATGCTATTGCGGGTCCAGAGATGCCATGCCATTGAAGTGTGTCTAGGAGTATAGCATGATAGACAGTATCAAATGCTTTGCTAAGGTCCAAAAAAAAACGCTCCTGTGACCTGTTTTTTATCCATTAGTAACTGAGGCTAGGGCTGATGTAGTGCTGTGCGCCGGTCTGAAACCTGACTGGGATGGAGTTATTAAGTTGTTTTTGTCAAGATAGTTTTTTATTTGGACATTTACCAACTTCTCAAGTAGTTTAGATAGCAAGGGAAGGATGGATATAGGGTGGTAGTTATTTAGGTCTGTAGGATCGCCTGACTTACAGTAAATAGAGGAAGTACCTGGGCAGTTTTCCATAGGTCGGGCATGGTGCTAGAGAAGATGGACATAATAAGCAAGTGCAGTATGGGGGGATGTTAGGAAACGGATGCCAACTTTGATGAAGTAAGGGCCTATGCTGTCAGCACCAGCACCTTTGTTAATATCTGGTTACGAACATACGGACATACACAATTTGCCAGTAGATAAAGGCCTAGAGGTCTGTCAAGTTTGCGCGAGTGTGCAGCTAGCAACCCTTATTCTGCAGCTGCCCCTCTTTTCCAAACTTCCCCTCGATTGACCCTCCTCCTTGCCCTGTCCAAGCCCCTTTTGAAACAGTCCACTGTTCTACTGGATACCACTTCTGCTGGTAATGCATTCCACCCAGCTACCATCCTCTCTGTAAAAAGGTGTCTCCTCATCTCTGTCCTGAACCTTCCTCCCTCCAGTCTCATATCATGGCCCTGGGTGTCCCTCCCCTCCCCTCCTTTGAACATACCCTCTGTACCTGTCTTGTTCATTCCTTTCATGTACTTGAAGGTTTCAGTCATGTCACCCCTGTCCCTTCTCTCTTCCAGTGAGTACATGTTCGGCTCCCTCAGCCTCCTCTCGACGGTAAGCCCCCCAGCTCCTTGATCATTTTTGTCACCTTGTGCTGTACCCCCTCCAGTAACTTAATGTCCCTCTTCAAAAATGGGCACCAGTACTGCACGCAGTACTCCAGGTGCGGTCTAACTAATGACCTATACAGTGGCAGAATTACCTCCCCCCTCCTCGAGGATATACCCCTTGCAATGCAACCCAGCATTTTGTTGGCCTTTGCAGCTGCCTTCCTACATTGTGCTAAGTTGTTCCTTGACCCTGTAATGAGCATCCCCAGATCCTTCTCCTCCTCCTCTGTCTTGGCTAGCTGCTCTCCCCCCAGCTCGTAACTCCTCCTTGCGTTCTTCACCACAAATTGCAGCACCTTGCACTTTTTGGCATTAAACCCCAGTTGCCAGGTGTCTGACCAGATTTTCTGCTTTTCCAGATGATCCTGCAACCCCTACCACCCCCTAGGTCATCCACAACCACTCCCATCTTGGTGTCATCAGCAAACAGACTGATCTTGCTCTTGATGTCCAATAGTATGTCTGCAATGAATATCGAAAACGATACTGGTCCCAGCACTAAGCCCTGTGGAACACCGCTTGTCACTATCTTTGGGGATGAAAGCGCCCCACCCACCACCACCCACTGTTGCCTTCCCTGAAGCCAGTTCCCTACCCATCTCACCAGCTTTGCACCCACCCTTGTGCCTTCTAACTTACATCCCAGCCTCCCATGTGGCATCGAGTCAAATGCCTTACTGAAGTCCAGATACAGGATATCCACTGCATGGCCCCTGTCCAATTGCCTAGTTACTACCCAGTCATAGAACTCCATCAAGTTGGTTTGTCAGGATCTGTCACATATGAAGCCATGCTGTGTGCTGTCCTGTAGTCCTTTGGCCTCCAGGAGGGCCACCAGCCTCTCCTTCAGGATAGTCTCCATTAGCTTACCCATGATGGATGTGAGGCTCAATGGTCTGTAGTTACCCGGTTCATCCATGGGGCTACTCTTGTGGAGGGGCACTACATGAGCCATCCTCAATCCTGAGGTACACACCCTGAGTGTAGTGAGGCATTAAATAGGTCTGCCAAAGATCCCACAAGGACCTCTCCAGGCTCCTTCAGTACCCTGGGGTGGATGTCATCTGGGCCTGGCGCCTTGTCCACCCTCAGTGCCCTCAAACCCTCCAGAACTCTGCCCTCCATGATTTCCCCATCTGTCACCCCCCCCCCTGTTTTTGCCATTCCTCCCCCTTGGGTATCACTCCCCTCGTCTCCTTAGTAAATACTGAGCAGAAGTAATCATTTAGCATTTTTGCCTTATCACCTCCTGCTTCCACCCAACCCCTCCTTCCTAATCCTTACTATGTGTTCCTTACAGTTCCTTTTTTTCTTCCTGATGTACCTAAAGAAGTCCTTCTCCCCTTATTAATGCCTTGTGCCAGCCCGAGCTCCGCAGACACCTTGGCTTTCCTTACTGCCCTTGTTACCCTCCTTCAATTCCTTCAGGTACTCCTCCCTGTCCTCCCCTTCCCTGTTTTCTTGTACCTCCTAAAGGCAGCTCTTTCCCTTCTTACACTTTCCATGACCTTGTTGAAATAAGAGATCTTCTACGTCTTTGAACTGGAAGTGAGTGAAAGAGAAGATGCTGCATGTCAGTGGAGGTGTATGTCTGTGTACGTTGGATGCTACAGCGGCTGATTTTGAAGTATCAAAATCTAGGCTGGCAGTGGAGAAGTGATCGTTAAAACTGCATAGTATGCTAGGTTTATCAGACAGGGTCTGACCATTAAGGGAGCTCTTACCAGGTAGTCTGGAGGAAGGTTTATTGCCTTCCGCTGCTTTAATGAAACTCCAGATTTGCTTGAGTTTCTCTTTGCAGCCTCAAAAGCAGCGAGGAAGTAGGAAGCTTTTGTGGCCCTAATCTGTTTTGTGCACTCATTTCAGCAGGCTCTGAAGGCTGCCCAGTCTGCTGGGAGTTTGGTCCTTCTGGCTGTAGCCCAGAGACAATCCCTTTCATTTAATGCGGCCTTTAGGACAGGTGTGATCCACAGGCAAGAGTGCTTCCTGGTTCTACATTTTAACATAGGGGCATGTCTATTGATAATAGTGCCTAATGTGTTGTTAAAGAGGGTGGTTGCTGTCACACATGCACTCAGCAGGTCAGGTCCTGTGCTCCCACAGTGCCAACCTTAGAGCACAATAGTGTGAACAGGTAACAGACAGGGTAACCCTCCTGTCTGCTTTTGGGTCCGAATCACCTTTAGTCTCAAGTTATGGGGGATTCAAACTGTGAACCTTATGCTAGCATACCCAATGTACAGGCTCAAATACGTACCCTCTTCAGGGATTGAGGTACAATCTTTTGCCAGGGGCACCAAGCCAGGCTTACAAAATGAACCCTTAAAACTCTATAAAAGACCTTAGGTATATTCTTACCTTTTCCCAGTTTAGCAACACCATGAAGCTGTTGAACAACTGTCAGAATTAACCTCTATACATCACATGCAAAAAAGAACTGGCAGACACCCAGGCAGTCTTTCAAAATAAAGGGTACTTTACTAAAAGATGATAAAAATATGAAAAATGTAATCACTGAACAATATATCAAAGAGCTCACAATCACATAAAAGAACAAGGGAAGATTACAAAACAAAAACTCCTACCACCATACTGTTAGACTTTTCCTATCTAATGTATTTCCTCTATAAGTACCTGGTTAAATCAGAGATCTGTCTTTCTTGAGTCCCAAAATGAAATGTCATATTCCCCAGTTACAAGGATACATTTCAACTCCATCTCCCCACCCCTTGGTGAGTCCTCTAGCTTTTCCTTTTTAGAATTAAAAAAATGCAAACAATGATTTCCTGTCAGAAAATATATTAAATAATGTGACATCAGCAAAAACTCATTTTCTCTTAGATCTTGTATGGGTCCTGTTCCCAAGGCATATCAAAGGGTTTTGCAACTTTTAGCACCATGGTGGTATCAATGTTCTTCTGATAGGAATCATAAAACTTTACGAGCCCTATAACCAGGCAGCTGGATCAGTTCTAATTAAGGCAAAAAAACAGGAGACCTTTAATCAGGTCTCTGGTCTTGTTAATTACCTCCTGGTTTCAGGTTAATATATCCTGTAGCTTCACTGAAACCTGAAGGGGGGGGCACCCATAAGCACAGGCTGTCTTATGTGAGACAATCACCTACTATATTTTTATATTACAAATATCATACAACAATCATAACCAGCTGGCCAAGCATCACAATCCTCCCCACCTAGACTGAATTTTGGGGCTCTATCCCCTGCATGGGATAAGCTTCCCAAATCAGTTCACTCCTTATATAGATGCGACAAGCGATCTGTGTTCTGATTGGTCACTCCAGTCCTATGTAAGATCGCCATGTCATAACCTTGCAAGGCAAGACTCCATCTTAATAGTCTACCATTAGATTTTCCTATTTGTGTCAGCCAAACCAGGGGGTTGTGGTCAGTGTGTACCTCAAAATGCTGCCCGTATAAGTATGGCTCTAACTTCATTAGGGCCCACACTATGGTAAGACACTCTTTTTCCACAGTAAAGTAAGCCTGCTCCCTGGGAAGTAGCTTGTTACTCAGGTACACTACAGGGTGATCTTTCCCTTGATTGGATGTCTCATTCAGTACTGCCCCAATACCCATGTCTGTGGTGTCAGTTTGGACTATAAAGGGTCTGCTATAGTCAGGACTTGTCAATACAGGAGCACTGCACAGTGCCTCCTTCAGTCTGGTAAAGGCTTTTTCACAGGCTGGTTCCCAGGTAATTTTCTTAGGCATCTTTTTCTTTACCAGGTCAGACAGGGGAGCAGCCAGGGCACTGTAATTGGGTACAAATTTCCTATAGTAACCTGCTGTCCCTAGAAAATTCCTGACCTGATTCTACATTTCTGGTCTGGGCCGTGCCTTGATCACCTCTATTTTTACTTGGTTAGGATGGAGCCATTCCCAGACTACAACATGCCCGAGGTATGCCACTTCAGCCATGGCTACCTGGCGCTTCTCAGCTTTGACAGTGAGCCCGGCCCTCTGTATGCTGCCTAGCACTTCCCTAAATTGGGACAGGTGTTCCTCCCAGCTGGCACTAAAGATGGCAATGTCATCCAGGTACGCCATGGTGTACCCTCAGCACTATTTAGTCGTTCTGGCATAACATCGCCGGACAATATATCGCAGCAATATCAGCAACACATCGTTAACAACATCATAGAAGATATTGTCAATTCAGTTCTTCGCGGGCAGTGTTTCAACGAACAGGCATGGTGTTGATCGGCGTCCCCATTCCATCAATGATGGCCCTGCAGGTGCAACAGTCGATACACGTGACGCTGAGTTGTCCTCCAACATGCTCCTGACGATCGGGCGTAGCAGCCAGCACAGGCCTCCATTCACTACTATTGAGCTTGTCATTTAACTGAATAAACTGAAATGAGCGCCGTACATGTATACATGCCTCATTCAGTTTGTTCAGCTGAGCGCCAGCCATGGCTATGAGTGGAGGGCCATGCTGGCCGCCTGCCCATTGTTGGGGTATGTTGGGGGGACCAGCCATCACATTGTGACTGACTGCTGGTACTGTTCCTGGGGCCATCGTTCAGTGGGATGGGGGACTCGGTGGTCACCATGCCTATTCATCCAGAGCACTGCCCATGGGGTTTGGGTCTGCGATGTCTTTACATGCTGACATTGTTGATGGCGATGTGTTGCCCAAATTGTTATTTGCTATGATATATTGTCCACGATCTTTATGCCCAGAACCCCATTTAGCACCTGGTTCATCAACCTTTGGAAAATGGTTGGGGCATTCTTCATTCCGAAAGGCATTACTTTAAATTCAAATAAGCCTATCGGCATGATGAAGGCTGACCTCTGACTAGCTCTGTCAGTTAACTCTACCTGCCAATACCCCTTTGTCAGGTCAATAGTCGTAAGGTATGTTGACCCTCCTAACTTGTCCAGGAGTTCGTCCGTCCAGGGCATCAGGTGGGCATCTGACTTCGTGACTGCATTTAGTCCACGATAGTCCACACAGAAATGAGAAGAGCCATCTGGCTTGGGCACAAGGGCTACGGGTGATGCCCAGGGGCTGTGGGATCTCTGGATTACCCCCAAATCCAGCATTTCCTCCACCTCCCTCCTAATGTCCTTTTGGACAGCCTCTGACACTCGATATGCTGTCCGCCATATGGGCGTCTGTGTCCCTGTCTCCACATCGTGCGTTGCTAAGGGGGTTAGTCCAGGCTTGATGCTAAACAGTGGGGCAAAGTCTGTAAAACCTCCCTTACTTCCTGGATCTTGTCAGGGGCCAACTGGGGAGACAATTTAACTGCCTCCACATAGGACTCCCACTGGCTTTCTTCCAGTAAGTCCAGAAGGGGGTCTCTTTCGTCTGTCCCTTCCCCAGGACTACATACTGCAAACACCAAGTCAGCCCTATTAGCATATGGCTTCATCACGTTGATATGGTACATGCTTTCTGTATGTCTTCTGTCAGGAAACTCTATGATATAGTTCACATCATTTACCTTTCTAACTACTTTGTACGGTCCTGCCCACTCAGCCTCCAGCTTGTTTTTCCAGACCAGAATAAGGACCATGACTTCCTGACCCACTGTGTACGAGTGAGCTCTGGCTTTGCGGCCATCCCACACTTTTTGTTTCTGTTGGGCAGCTGCCAGGTTGCTCTGGGCTGTCCCCATAAGCTCCTTCAGCCTTTCCCTAAACCTAAGGACATAATCCACTATGAGAGTTCCCTGGGTGGCATGCTTGTCTTCCAGTCCTCCCAGATCAAGTCTAGGGACCACGCACTAGCCCATATAAGAGCTCAAGGGAGAAAATCCTGTCAACTCCTGTATACAAACAACAGGTGGGAAGGTATTTCTCCCAGTCCCTCCCATGCTGTTCAGCAAACGCTTGGAGCATTGACTTCAGGGTACCATTAAATCTTTCCACAAGCCCATTGGCTTGTGGGTGATAAGGTGTCGTGCACCTCTGCACCACCCCACACTTCTCCCATAAACATTTCATCAGGTCTGACATGAAGGAACCCCCTCGATCGGTGATAACCTCCTGCACAAGCCCAATATGGGAGAAAATCCCAAATAAGGCATCTGTCATTTTGTCTGTCCTCAGTGAGGATAGAGCAACTGCCTCTGGATATCAGGTGGCATAATCCACCACAGTCAGGATGTACCTCTTCCCGGAGGAACTGGGGGTATTTAAAGGCCCCACAATATCCATTCCCAGTCTTTTGGAATGGCTCCTCCACTATGGGCAATGGAATTAGGGTGGCTTGGGTTTTCTTACCTGCCTTCCCTATTTCTTGGCACCGGTAACAAGACCTGCAATACTCCTTCACCTGCTGGGTGAAGTTGGGCCAATAGAAATTCTGGAACAACCACTGCATAGTGCGTGTGATTCCCAGATGGCCAGACAAGGGAATATCGTGTGCAGTCTTGAGCAACTGCTCACGGTACCCCTGGGGAATGACAAGCTGCCTGACTATCACCCCTCCCTCTGTCTTTACAGCCTAAGTATACAACAGTTCACTTTCCCAATAAACCTTATGTTTACCATCACCTCACTGTGCTCCATCAGAGTCTGCCCAAGCTCTCAGCTTCTCTAGACTAGGGTCACTTTTTTGAGCAGCTGCAAACTCCTTACACATTCCCAAGGCATAGGACAGGTCCCCTTCAGTCTCTAAACTAGGGTCCCTAGCACTAGCGTCAGGGCACTCAGGATCACTGTCATCCCTAACCCTCTGACAATGGGTCACCCCTCTTTCTTTGGAGTAACCCTCCGTAGCTGTGTGGTTAACTGCTACTGGGGAAATTTCTACCCCCTTTTCATTAGTCTCCATATCAGGAGACACAGGCTGGGGAACAAGCCTCCCAGTGGTTTCCACAATGGCTTCTGTGGGGTCCAGGGAACTAAAATTTTCTCTTGCTGCTTGGCTACAGATAACTGCGCACACCATCTCCTGTTTGAGATTGTTGCCAAGGATGATGTCAGCTCCTAAAGTTTTGGCTACAGCCACCTGTTGCACAGTTCCCCCTGTTTCATCCCAGTCTAAGAGAACACTAGCGAGTGGCAATGTGGTCTCCTCACCAGTGAACCCTTGTACAGTTACAAATTTATTGGATATATGCTGACCAGGCTCTACCAGATCCCCTTTTACCAAAGTCAGGGATGCCCCTGTGTCTCTTAACCCTTGTGTCTGTACACCATTCACCATGACTGGGTGCATGTGTTCCCTCATGTTCGCAGGCATGCTTCCAGGGACACACAAACAACCCACTTCTTTCTTAGCCCCATTCTGCGTATTGCTCGTCCTTTTGGAACACTGTCTGGCAACATGCCCAGTTTCTTTATAAACCCAACATTCTTTTCTTGTCTCAGAAAAATCTTTTCTTTGAAACCTGGGGCTAACCGGTTTCGGTGGAGGCAATGAGGGTTTTAGCTGCCCTAAATGTGCACTTTTCCCTTTCTGTGCTGCTGCCCCCACCCCCACCCCCATTTGCTCACAGAGCAGGTCTGTTCTTGGCATAGCGGTCCAAGAGTTCAGCAGCCTCTTGCATTGTTTTGGGATCTCGGTCCTCCAGCCAGGTTTTCAGCTCTGCCGGGCATGTCCAAAAAAACTATTCTAACAATATAGCATTTTCAGTTTTATCTACAGAGTTTGCTTCAATTCCTTCCCACCAACATTTTAAACACTGGCGTTGTTTTGTGGCTAGCCCCTCGTAGCTCATGTCAGGACTTCATCTGAGCTTATGGAATTTGGCTCTGTATGCTTCTGCAGTTAAATCAAACTTCTTTAAAAGTGCAGCTTTAAGTTTGCTGTAATCATTACTGTCCTCATTGTCCATTTGACCCAAAGCATCCCAAGCTTTTCCGGTAAGTAACGGGGATAGCTGGAAGCTCCAGGACCCTCTAGGAATTTTTGCCTGAATACAACCTTTTTCAAAGGAATTTAAAAAGGCATCCATATCCTCCCCCTCTTTAAATTCAGCTATCAATTTGGAATTCAGTTTGTAACCCAGTCCTATAGTTCCAGTTAAACCCAAGCCACTTACTTGCTCTGATGCTGGTGGCTGAAGTCGTAGCTTCTCCAGTTCATGTCACCTCTGGTGCTCACGCTCTTCACGGTCCACCTCTTGCTGTTCACGTTCAGCTTCTTGCTGTTCTCATTCCCTCTTCTCCTCTGCAGCTCGCTTCTCTTGCTCTGCTTCTCGCTGTTCTTGCTCCGCATCTCTCTAAAACTCCAGCTCCATTCTGCACAACTCAATCTGCAGCCTGATTGCTTCTGGCTCTAGAATGCTGGTGACCTTCCCCTGCTGCTGTGGGCCTTTGCTAGAACAGGCCATGCTGCCCTCCTCACCGGATCTGGACACTGCACTGGCCCCTCCACACCTAAGGTTTGGTCCTTTACAGTCACAGTCTGGATTCAATGCTCTGGGCATCTGCTGCCATCAGGGCATCTACAAGGTTCTGATTGGTTGCTCTCGCCTCATGCAGGACTCCTCTGTCCTGGCACAACTGCCTCAAGTAGTCTGCAGTGTACCCACTGTAGTTGGAAGCCATCTTCTTCCCTAACTACGGCTACTCTAACTTGCACTTTAGAAAAAAAATAAAATGGGTAGGAACTTGACTGTAAGCAAAATTATCTTGTTCTGTTTTCTCTTTTAAAAATAAATCACTGCCTTATTTTGCAAGTGAGCTGTACAGTATTAAGCTGACACACTGAACAGTTAAAGCTTGTGTTACCAAATTTATCACACCACTGCTAACCAAATCTGTCACACATGCACTCAGCAGGTCAGGCCCTCTGCTTCCACAGTGCCAACCTCAGAGTGCGATAGTGTGAACAGGTAACAGACAGGGTAACCCTTCTGTCTGCTTTTGGGTATGAATCACCTTTAGTCTCAAGTTCTAGGGGGATTCAAACTGTGAACCTTATGCTAGCGTACCCAATGTACAGGCTCAGATATGAACCCTCTTCGGGGATTGCTGTATAATCTTTCACCAGGAGCACCAAGCCGGGCTTCCAAAATGAACCCGTAGAACTCTATAAAAGACCTTATATTCTTACCTTTTTCCAGTTTAGCAACACCATGAAGCTGTTGAACAATTGTCAGACTTAACCCTCTATATGTCACATGCAAAAAAGAACTGGCAGACACCCAGGCAGTGTTTCAAATAAAGATTTTACTTTACTAAAAGATGATAAAAATATGAAAAATGTAAACACAGAACAATATATCAAAGAGCTCACAATCACATAAAAGAACAAGGGAAGATTACAAAACAAAAACTCCTACCACAATACAGTTAGACTTTTTCTATCTAATATATTTCCTCTATAAGTGCCTGGTTAAATCAGAGATCTGTCTTTCTTGAGTCCCAAAATGAAATGTCATATTCCCCAGTTACAAGGATACATGTCAACTCCATCTCCCAACCCCCTTGGTGAGTCCTCTAGCTCCTTCTTTTTAGAATTAAAAAAATACAAACAATGATTTCCTGTCAGGAGATATATCAAATAATGTGACATCAGCAAAAACTAATTTTCTCTTTGATCTTGTATGGGTCCTATTCCCAAGGTATATCAAAGGGTTTTACAACTTTTAGCATCATGGTGGTATCAATGTTCTTCCTGTAAGAATCATAAAACTTTATGAGCCCTATATCCTGGCAGCTGGATCAGTTCTAATTAAGACAAAAAAAAACAGACCTTTAATCAGGCCTCTGGTCTTCTGTATCTTGTAGCTTCACTGAAACCTGGGGGGGGGGGCACCCATAAGCATAGGCTGTCTTATGTGAGACAATCACATATTATATTTATATATTACAAATATCATACAGCAATCATAACTAGCTGGCCAAGCATCACAATCCCATCGTTGATGTTTGTGGCTAGATAAAAGTTGGTCCAGTCCATGTCTCTGAGGTATGCTAAGCAGTGCGGTAGATTGAACTTGCAGAAGCCCCTTTTCCAAATGAATCTATTTACTGACTTGAGTGGTTGCTGCCCTCTGACACAGGCCAGAGCACAGTGATCACCGACATAATTCCATACCATGGAGGTAAAAAAAAATGTTTATGATATTTATTTATCTATCTAGCTTTTGATGACCAGGTAAGCACACTAGACAAATAATGCCTATTTTCTGGTACGACCCAAGAGGTTACAAAGGAAAAATACATAGAAACAGTGTTACAAAGAAAGGGTATACAGGCAGCCACATGAAGACATAATTACAAGGTTGAGGCTATAGTATAATAAGGAAGGCTTATGACAATATATGAAACATCCATAGACAAAGACATACATAGGCATGTTATATTAAAAAATATGCTAGCTCTGCATTAGTTACTGGTAGAATTGTTTTTCATTCACTGATACTTTTGGCCCAGAGGTATTGTGTGTACTCAGTCAGCAGCACTTCTCCAGCTGTGGAGAAGGCATTGAAAACAGAAAAAAAGTGTCACAACCATAGATTCAGGAATAAAGTAGAGCTGGATGGAGTAAGTGGAAGGGGAGGGAGATGGAGGAGCACGAATAGGCACAGAAGAGCAGGGATCTCATGCATATCAATGAGGTGATGGAACCTCGCTGTGGAAATAGAAGGTAATATACTTCAGGTCATGTTCCTGACTACCTGCTCCATCTTCTTTTGCTAGCAATATGTTGCATAGCTATTGCTATACCACCACAAAAATATGCAACATATTTCTCAAAGACCAGTTATCAAATGAGTCCTGAAACTTAAAATACTTGCATCTGTAATGTCCTACCCAGATTGTAGGGGACATCTTCTATAAATTGAATTACAGGCACCTGTCAGACCCAGTGATTGACCCTTGCCTGATCTAAGAGGCAAGCAGCTCTAATCCTTAAACTCATAATAGCAACATAAATGTATTAAAGCTTAGATTCTTGATATTAAAGTACATTTCAGAACAATCAGAAAACAGACAGAACTGTTTAATGACTGATTAAATGTTATATGAAATATTTTTTCAACTAGTCAAACACTACACTTTATCTCTCATTATCCATGTTTCATATCATTTTTTTTCATCCTTGTAGTCATTTCTCTTTCTGCACTTTGCACTAAATTACTTATAACTGCTAAAGTGTAAAGAAGATTTTCCAAAGTTTTCGCTGCTAATCCCACCCTCTAATTGTCTTATGCGAAAAATTCCAAAAGTTTCCCACAATGTAAAGGTTATCACCTGTAATTATGTGGGGGAAGAGTTCCTCCCCCACATCCTGTTTAAATGAGCAGGCTACATCCTCTGTGCTCAGAGTGAGTCGCACTGCTGCACCTCCTTGCTGCTGCTGCTGGGTTATGGTTGCCTCGTTTCTTCCTCTGCCTTGCGCCTGCCCTGTCCTGATCGTCCTCCTGTCTCTGCTTTTCCTTTTTCATGTTTACTTGCCCCTTCCCGCCTCCCTTGCCATGTTTGTTTCTCCCTTCGTGCTTTTTTTTTTTGGGAGTCTGCTGCTTGCTGTGCCATATCTCTCCTCACTCCCCTGTCTCTTACGTGGCCGCCCATTCAGCCACTGCTGTTTTCTGCTCTCTGCTACTGCTCTCGTCTGTCAGTACTCTTTGCCCTTACCCATTGCCTTTTGTTTCTTCTTGTATCCACTGCCCATGCCGCTGCTTGTTCGCTCAGGACCCGCTCATTTCAGGACTTCAGGACACTCGTTGCAGAGCCTCCTCACTCGCTTCTCTGGCTCGCAGCTCCAGCTGCCCCGTATACCAACACCCTCATTACCGGGGATCTCAGCCCTCATACAGCCAGCAATGTGAGCATGTGTCTGTGCCTTCGGGTTAAAGACTGTAGTATGCATTCTGAACCTTGGACGCATACTCAGATTTGTTGCTCTTAGCCAGACCGAGGGTCGCATTATTAGTAGTAACCCCTTGGCCGTTGTAATTTACTGTACTTGAAACATTGCTGTGCACCATCCAGTATCTATGTGCATTGCTGCAGCATTTTCTAGCGGCTATGACTCCTTCATTATTGTGTACAGTGTACTCCCTACTCATCCATGATATGGAGCATTAGTAGTTCGGTTTCTGGAGCAGCACTACATTATGCAGTCTTGCATAGCCACTACACGGCCTTTGCATTGCCACTTCCTGGTAGCCATTTAGCACAGCTGAGAATGCAGCCAGACATATTCAAGACTTAACTGAGTCAGCATTGCTCTACAGTGCCTCCACATTGCTCTGCACCATATCAGCATGATGTGCTCATCCAGATCCCAGCTTTTCGCTCTCAATCGATTGTGCCTAGCCTAACTACTTTCATTACTTATTTGCTGCCCTGAGTGTGGGTTGCGGCTTGCTATGCCTTCTTGGGGCCAGCTGAAGCTCTACTCCTTCCTTCGGCTGACCTAAGTGGGGTTTCAGCTGCTCATCCTACCTGCATTCGAACCTAAGCTACTTCCTTGCCTTCGGCTTCTGGCCTCCGGCCACGTACTTCAGCCATGTACCCCATCATTGATCTCTGAGCTGCTCCCGACTCTTCTGGCGGACCATCTGGGATTCTCTGTTGAGATTGGACACACTCCAGGATGTCTTATCTTCGATCATGCTACTCGAGTTCTGGATGCTGCAGCTCTCCTTGCCTATTTGCACTTTTCCACCCGTTCAGGATCATCTGTACTCCATTGTGGATTTCCCATCGGATTATGTTTTAGGATTTTACATCACTGTACCTGGATGCTTGCCTTCATGCTTCACTTCATTTGCTCCTTCCTCACTTTCCGGTTAACCTACGTGTGGTCCAGCCATACTGTCTTACCTTTACTGGGCTTCATTACCTCTCTTTACTTAGCTCACCAGCTGACCTACGTGTGGTCCAGCTGTGCATGCTAGCTTACGTGGAGCTGGCTGCCACTTTTACTTACCTTACCAGCTTCCTAGCATGGTCTAGCTGCATGCTAGCCTTCTTGGGTTTAGCTACTATTCTATTTACTCACCGGCGACATTCTCATTCAATTGTACAAACTACGATTCATCGGACGACCTACATGTTGTCTAGCCACACTTTCCTATTTCATTGGGCTAGCTCCCCTTCGTTCCCATGGATGCTTCCTACAGAGCTGCTTTATTCATTCAGACCTACCTTTCCAAAATATGCTCCCTAAAGCTTCCGCCTTCCATTGGATTATTTCTGGAGTACATCAAAATATTCACTTCAACTCCCTTGGATGCTCATCGTCTTGCTACTGCGACTCCCCGGAGTTACTACTACTGTCTCCGCCAGGACTCCCTGCTGACCTTTATTACATACTATCTTCCTTAGTTTAACTGATGCCTAAGACATTGATGTACTACAGTTTCAGGATGCTTATTACCTCTCGTCGGGTTGCCAACTCTTCCACCAAGGTCTCTTCACTGCAATCCTTACCATCCTCGATCTTCAGGATACGACAGTATATGGCACCGTTCTGCTCTCAGAATTCTGCCTTAAAACTACACTACTACTCCACACTAACTAACTCAGGATATGCCACCATTACAATACCATCTACAATTTATTCCTCACTGCTTCACTGCTATTTCTGCATTACATGCAGTTTGACACTTCCATTACGTTATCTACCACTGCTCTGCAACCTGCCTTGCCCCAGGGGGCTGAAGGTTCGCCATCACATTTCACCAGACCTGCGCCCCTACAGGCCCGGAGGTCCTTTGCTCTTATATTACAGCACCGTAATCACCTACTTCTATGACCTGCTTTTGCCCATCAGGACGGGGGGGTTTAACTACTTCTACTCTACACCTGCCTCACCCAGCTCAGGGCCCAGAGGTTCACATTTTCTACTATATGCCTACCTGCCACCTTGTCAGCCAGCCCTAGGAGCTCCTTCACTATGGACTCACATCTGGATTTGTATAGCCATTTGTCATCTATTCTTTGGATGCTTCTGTTCTGCTGCTTCAGCCATATGAAACTACTACTACTACACCACTCTTACCAGGACACTTAGTTGAGCTTATCCAGAAGACCTTCAATATCCTGATTTATGCTCTAAGGCTTCTCGGACCCTGTGACAACGCTACTTTATTTGACTCAGCCTCTTCAGTTATCACCATCTATGACTAATAAGCTCAACTATTCAGGACTCGTCAGAATATTCTTACCAAGTCATTTCTAGCTAATGTACCAGTCTGGCTTTCAAAACATAGATATCAATATTGTTACGTAACCATTTGGATCACCAGACAAAGCTCTTCGATTCCCGTGCTATTACCATTTCTTCATACCCCTTGCTGTATACCGTACATAAGCTATGCAATACTACTTCCCTGCTACTACATCTGCATCATGCAGCTTTTCTTACTACTACAACTGACCTACGTATAGGTCCACTTATTTACATTACTTGCTCATATTACCTGCTTTGGCCTTCAGGGCCTATAGGTTCATCAAGACTGATTCCTTATTATATAACCTACTCCCCCATGGGGATCAAGAGGTACATTTCACTTATGTCTACATATTCGCACTGAGATCTATACCTAATTCACTTACCGCTTCCACTCCAGATCAGAAATTCCTACTGCTCTGCCCTCTCCAGATCATGCAGCATGCACCCAGTTCTTATGCTTCATCACTAAGGCCTTCATTTGCTAAGCTTGCCAAGAGGAATATGAATTACCTTCCTCCTACTCTGGACATGGACACTTAGCCTTTTGGTCACTGGTTCTCCTTGCAAAAGCCGTCCTCACCACCGGAACATTTCACCAATGTAACTTCGATGCATCGAATTATTATTATCAACCATGGATTCCAGTCTCCCACCATTCTGCTCTGGACAGGGATTCTCAGACTAGGATTTGCTAGAAGGATGCTGCTATGTTCACCAACCAGAATATTCTGTACTTATTCAGCTTTCGCTTCACTGGATCAGAATCTCGAACTTTGGGACTTGAATTAGCTTAATATTGTTATTTAGGATTATTCTCCCTTAGTACGCCCAGAAGGATGGACAGGTCAGTAGCCATGGGTCCTCAGAGGTTTCCCCCAAAGGGACTTTTTCCTCTCCTGCATGCTACTGGTCACGCTCTCCGGAGTTTGGGGAGATAATCGTTTGATGCTATTATTCTTTTTGGGGGGTCTCATACTACTGGACTAAGCATTCTTTTACGGTGGGGTACAGTGTAAGGCCAAACCAATACCAAGTCATAACGTGTTACTCATCAGCTCAAGCATCTAAGCACTTGCATAAGACTCTCCAGCGCACTTGTACTATAATTGCTGACTGACTAACTATGTTCAAAGTACCTAAGCACTGATCAATTCAAAGTGCTAAATATCTGATGAGCATCATTCTACTTGCTGATCTGGCCTCTGTATCCAAGCACAACCTACATTATCCATTACAGTATGTAGCACAAGCACTGAGCTCTGAACCACACATAACAATGTTTATTCTTAGACATTCAAGATTCAGAAAAGCTGAGAAAAGCTGGGGGTCCAAGAAGTTCTATGTTCTGAAAATGTCTAAGCTTGCCTAAGCACTGAAACTTTCGATAGATCTCAGAAATTCTCAGGCTTCCAAGGAGTTCTGACAGTTTTATCAAAAGCTGGGAAAACATTCTGCATGGGTGGACTGGGTGGAGTGTGGGGCTTTGGCAGCGATTGGTCTGGGGGGGTGACACTAAACTGTCAGGATGGACTTCAGTACATTTGCACAATACCAAATCAGGTGAGGGAAGGGGGTCCACTAGACTGCCAGGAAAGGCTTTGGAACAGTTCAACAATACCAACAGGAATCGATTGACAAAGGGGGGACTGGATCCACAAGCCTGCCAGGGAAAGGCATTAGTACAGTTCTAAAATGCCAACAAGAATCAGGTGAGAGAGGGGGTGGTCCACTAGACTGTCAAGGATAGCTTTGGTACAGTTCCACAATACCAACAGCAGGTTTTTCCCCTGAAAAATTTGAAAGAATGCGGGACTCTGTCGAGTAACGCAGATATGATTCATATGGTCCCCATCTCTGGTCAGTGATTTTTTTGCCTGTTTATTTCTTGGAGTCCTTTTGCATTTCAGTTTCATTCCACAGGTTTCTTTGTAGCTCTAGGTCATCTTTCCTTTGTTCTTTCCCCTCTGTGAATGCACCACCCAAATGCTGTTATTGTGACAATATTGGGAACTAGGGCTCTGCTTTAAAATGGTGGACGCATAGAGGTGTTGCAAAAGGATGGGGGTTCAGAATTAAAGGATGGGGTCACCCCATGCATAAATGCTTGAGGGGAAACCCTACCAACAGGGACCAGTTAAGGGGGGGCCTTTGCTATACTGCCTGGGATGGAAACTGTAGGTAGATAGGTAGGGCTCTCATGTGGGGGTAGCCAAGGCTCTGCGCAATGGCCGAAGCATTTGTGCATGGATGCATTGTGCAGAGATGCTAATGGTGACATAGTAGCATGCAAATGAGCCCTTAGCATTGTGCATGCCAAAAAGTACACGATCATTAGCATGCCAGCCACGGATTATGGCTATCATCATTAGCATACCACTGAATATGGCTATGATCATTAGCATGCCAACCACTGACTATGGCTATCATATGTGAAGGCACTATCCCATTTGGGACACACTAGCTCCCTTTACTCCAGGCAACCTACTGCCAGCAGTGGGATGTGGTAATGATCAACATATGCACTATACAGGGTGCTTTGCTGGATTCCGACTACATAAAAGGCCTCCTGCTCCCATATACTCTGATTCAGCTGCTCTGCTCAGCAGGGGAGACTCTGCTAGTGGTGCTGGTTAGATATCTTTGGGTTAAACTGCCTTTCCTGTGGCCACCCTGCACATGTGAAATGCCTTACCAAATTTGTTTTTTCAGATATCATCTGTTGAAGTTTTTAAAAGGGTTCTTACATCCATCTTTTTTCCCCTGGTGGTTAAGGCTTATTTTAAACATGTCATACATGGGACAGAGCACATTGTGTTTGATATTTGATTTTGTAAATGTTTTAAATGTTTTTAGTTGGTTAAATGAAACTTTGCACAGTGCTTTAAGCCCTCAAGATGAGATACTATATAAAATCCCAAATCCCCCCCACCATCTCCCCATAGCCCATATTACAATATGCCTGCTCTCCACCACTCCTATTTCCCCTCTGATCGTGCTTCTCCTTGTCCCCTATTCTCCCTCCTCCTAAAGTGTTCCTCCCCCTTCTTTCTCTACCCTTAATCTATCTCCCTCCTGTGAGCTCAATCACTGCCTTGCACAGGCAGGACCCATAGCATTGTCATCCCCTTTCCCTATTTTTCCTTTTTCTCACCCCCTTAGTCGCTGCTAGATCATTGCCTTGTGCAGACAGGGTCACTCAGCACACTGGTAGGGTGCTACCCCCCTACTATAGTTGACCTCTGTTCAGGCTCATATGCCTACTGCCCACCACTCTAATTTCACTCTGATCTTGCTCCTTCTTGTCCCTTACTCTCCCTCCTCCCAAAGTGTTCCTCTCCCTTCTTTCTCTACCCTTAATCTATCTCCCTCCTGTGAGCTCGATCACTACCTTGTGCAGGCAGGATCCCATAGAGCATGGTGGCCAACAACCTTACACTCTTCCCCTATTTCTGCTTTTACTGCAACCCCTCAGTCACTGCCAGATTACTGCTTTGTGCAACCAGGGTCACCCAGCACACTGGTTGGGTACTATCCCTCTATAGTTGATCTCTGCTACCCCTCCCACAACATCCCTCCCAACCCCTTGCATTACTAAATATAAAAATCTCTCATCACCTATAATCGATGTCTTACCGGTATGGCTATCCACTGCTATACCCAGATAGGGATAACAGGACACTGTTGAATTTCAACTCCCCTTCCCCTTGAATACCCCCACCTACAATACCTCTCTCTGTCATTCACCCTGCCACACTCTACCTGTCCTCCCCCCCTACCCCCTTCCGTCTAACGTAGCGTAACACTGACCTACCCCTACACTCAATTAAGCACTTATAATCTACTCCCATACCCCTCTAAAATGCACTTTAGTCCACCCTGTCATCTCTGTTTGCCTTGAAAATCATGTTCTGTCTGTGTCTCTCCGTAAATTCACTTTCCTTCTTCCATTCTACCCTTCGCAATTTTTCGCTCCCCCCTTCCATGCTTCCTCTCTTTACTCCAATCACTGTAAATCTTGAATATCTATGTTACACTAATGGCTAACAATTACTATTGGGTCACCTTACCATCTAGTGCTATATACTGTTGCCAAGTTATTACATGTGTTCCAGTGTTACCACCTGTTACCAAGTGTTGCCAAATTGCTATATGTGTCTTCATATCTACTATACTTAACTGTTGTATTGTTAGCCAACGTTATCCACCTGTAATCCCTCCTGCTCTCATTGTATGCAAGTAAGCAAACTGTATTCCAACATTGTAACATTTCTCTGTATTATATCCCATTGTTCCCTACCCCCAGGTCGTATTGGGAAAAGAGCAACATGTTGCTCAGTGTACCTTCCTGGTGAAACATTTGAATAAATAAATAAAATGAAATAAAATGTGCTTGCCCACTTGCTGATGCAACCCAATATTCAGACAGGAAGCATAGATTGGAAAGGGTGTGCTCTCTTTCTGAATATTGCTCTCTGGCAGGGGTGTGTGAGTAATGAATAGTATTTCCTGAATATCACAAACAATGCACTGTTTGCTATTCAGATACGAATAATGAATAGTGGCACTACTCATGTCTATTTATATTTGGGAAATACTGCACTAAAAGAAAAAACATCCCAATTCATCTAAACCACATCCTCATGTATCCCCACCTTCTGCAATAAATTTCAATCCCGCTCTCCTCCTCCAGCACCCATAATTTAAGCTTTAGATGTGATTTAATAAAAAACTCCCATGATGGGTGACTGGTACAACCTGCCTGCCACAATGGCCAGCCACCATCTCTTTCTTTTCACACCTTTTTGCTGTTAAACAAACTCATTACCCCACCCTCACCCTGTCAGCAGCCCACAACTCCCACCCTCCTGCCCAGCACTCAAATGTCACAATATGATGAAGCCCACCCACCCCAGCTCGGCAAAGGAGACCATCGTAACCTGCCCTCCTCCACAGCCAGCTGCTATCTTCTGAATGGAAGTACTCCCATGCTTGCTCACTTAGTATAACAGCGGATCATGTGATCAACTGTTTTACTATGCAAGTAAGTGGGAGAGCACTGCCATTCAGAAGAAGGCAGGTGGCTATGGAGGAGTGGGTTGTGCCGGTTGCCTTCTCTGAGCCTGGGAGGGGAAGCTTCATCATATTATGAAATTTGGGTGCTGGGTGGGAAGAAGATGGGAACTGGGGGCTGCTGCTGTGGTGGGGAATGATTTTGTTTAGCAATAAAAAAGTGTGAGAAGAGATGGCGACCAGCTGTCATGGCAGGCAGGTTGTACTGGTCACCCATCATGGGAGTTTTTTTATTAAACCATATCTAAAGCTTAAATTATGGGTGCTGGGGGGAGCAGGGTGGTATTGGCTTTTGTTACAGAGGATGTGGGGACAGGGGTGTAGTTTAAAATGATTGGACTGTGGAGGAGGGTGGGGTGCTGTGTTTTTACTCCCCCATAGGTACATAAACAACAAATACAAATACCAAATTTCCAAATATTTGGGGTGCCCAGATATGAATATTCAGCCCAATATTCAAAATATGGTATTCGCCAATCCCTACTCTCTGTCAGTGAAGTTTTATTTTTAGTGCAGTGTTGGGTTGGTGCAGTACAAATGATTGAGACTAAATATAGAGTCCAATGGGTTTTTCAAATGAATTAGTAATTAGATATCTTCAATTAAAAACCAAAATGCTCACACAGGAATGCTTCACAAATTTTCCAAAAATGGATGTACTGCATGAATACTGTAGGTTGGTTATCAAAATCTTCATGCTGTGCAACAGTTCAGAATGTACGTACTGCAGGATGGTTTTCAAAATCTATGTGTACACTCCTATTTTCTTTACTGTAGATCTCCCTCTGGTCCTCTCATTTCCCAGACTAGATGGTGTATAAAGAAACCCTCCCAGCTGTGGCTGCTTTCAATGGTGTTTCAGCTGTGGGCTGACACGACGTAGTTTCAGGGGTATCCTTCATGTCTAGGGGTAGGTGGTAGCTGCTTCCCAGAGCCATTCCTAGTTTCAGTCAAATACAATGTGGGCTAGATTTATAAAGAGATCTGCCCAAGATACATCTGCTGCTATTTTCAATGCAGAAAGGCATCCAAACCTGTTAGACCATCTTTTTATTTATTTATTTATTTATTTATTTATGACGATAAAAATGTTATTTTTTATCCAGGTACATACAATTAGAGACAAGGTCCCTATTTTCAAAATATGATCTGTACAAAATACAAAATACACAAGGACATGCACAATTAGGATACATACAACATATAGCCACAAGTAACTCCTAAAATACAAATCTTAAAATTCATTTTTCATGTGTAGCAATTACAGGGGGGGTGTGCAAGGATATCCTTACCTCATGTTGGAACGCTTTTATAGAGTTTTTTTTTGTTTTTAGTTCTGTTGATAATCCGTTCCACATCTTTGCCAGAGATTGTTGCAGCATGGATTCCCCAAAATCTGTTATAGACTTGCAGGTATGTCAGCTTTATATCATTCGATCTCAAATTGCGTCCACTGCTGCTAGATGACACTAAGGTCATTAAGTATCCCAGTGGGTGTTCAGTCTTGGACTATAGTATATGGTTAGGGTCTATTGTGTATGGAAAATGATGGTTTTCCAAATGTTGTTGTATGGCACTTCAAAGGTCAAAAATCTTGTTGTGCTATCGTTCTGATGTCACATCGATAGTACAACAACTTTTTCTGACCTTTGAAGCAGCCTGTTCATCATTACAGTTCCAGAATTGGAACTAAGGTGCACCACTTTCACTAATACAGCCACCCTCCATCAACTGTTATCCCTTGGACTCCGAACAGTAACAAAATATTGTAACCAAATTTTTTTTTCTTTCCTTTTGAGTAGCAAGAGTGTGTCTCAATTGATTGGGCTGGCAATGGTTTATTAGTGACAGTGGGAGCTGCTGATGAAAGTCACACCGCAGCGCTCTGAAAATAAGCACTTAATTTAATGTAAGAAATATTTTTTAAAATGTTCTCCACTTATTGCAGTTCAGGAATGTGTGGGCAGAAAGAGGTGAATGAGCGAGCAGGCTGGTGGGGAAGACAAGCGAGCAGGTGGAGTGGACGAGTGAGCGAGTGAGGCGAGACAAGCTGGCAGCCTGTTGTATCCTGTAATTTTTTTGGAACCATACACTATATAAAATAGTATATGGACAACCATACACAAACAAGGGCTGCATTTCCATCTCAGGGTTGAGATGACATTGGGACCTCTCGAGCTTCACTCTCGAGGTCCCTGTGATGTCATCTCAACCCCTCGATGGAAATATAGCCTTGTTGTGTATGGTTGTCCATATACTATTCTATATTTATTAGTGTGAAACCCCATGACAACCAATTAAATATTTTCTTTTCCTTTGGTCCAAGCCAATCTGGTTTCTGGTACATTGAACAATGATGGGTACCATAGGGACTACAACCTGTGAACCTGGCGAGTCTATAATAGATCTGGCTGACCTTCCTCAGCAATTGTTTATTTGCATTCATGTATATCATTGAGCTATAATCCATTAGTGGGATTAGTAGTTTCTTATTAATATTTTCTTCCTGGAAGTTTTAGTAAAGCAATTTGAGATTCTTCTCAAAGCTCACAACCTTTGATTTATTTTTTTGGTCAGTGACTCAATGTGCTCTTTAAAGGACAATGTAATATCTACTAAGATTCCTAAATATTGATGGCATACTGTATCAGTCACCTGTGGGTCATTGTTAAATTTTATATTTAAGCTTTTTGCCTTCTGTTTACCTCCCTTGGGCACAAAGACCATGCCCAATGTTTTTTTGCTAGTCATTAGGAAACCTGAGTCTACCAACCATGACTCCATTCTAGTGAAGTCTTCCTGTAACATTTAACGCAGTGAGGTCAGGCTGCCAGTAGAGGCCACTAAAACTGTGTCGTCCACGTACAGCCTGACCCCACTTTGTCTCATCAAGCCAGGAAGCTGGTTAACGTATATGTTAAAAAGCAAAGTGTCCATACTGGACCCTTGAGGGACTCCTCTCTGTACTGTTGTTAAGATTGATGTTATATTTCTTTGTGACGTACATTGTTTCCTGTCCGTCATATAGGATCTGAACCATCCAAGGAGCTCCACATGAATTCCTATTAAGTACAGTTGTTGCAATAAGATCTTGTAGTTAACCAAATCAAAAGCTTTACTCAGGTCCACCGAACACAGCCCCAGTGTCCCTCCCTCCCTCCATTCATTCATTTTTTTATTTCACTGTGTTAACTGGCTAGGGCCACTGGGCCCAAATGGTCCCTTTTCAGGGGTCACACAGAATTAGTTACATAGAAACCTGCTGGCTACAGGACATTTCAATGATACAAGACAATTTTAGGAACAGTCACAGTAAATCCAGATGTCTTAACACTTTACAGGAACAAACCTAGACATTTTATAAACATCTATTAGATGTTCTAACAGCATCCAGAAGTTTGCATCAAAAACCAGATGCAATTATGTCAAACTAGACACAACTTGCAATTGTGTCTGTTTTCTGCAGAAATTGTGACTTTTGTAGTAAACAGGCACAACTTCTGAAACTAGCAGCAGGGCTGCCTAGATGCAGTGTAGTTTCAGTCCTATCTGTGCCTGAAAGATGCTGCCAGCTGTGTTGAAGATGGTATGAGATATGGTGACAAAGACTAAGCTGTTGAAGCAGGTAGTGGATTGACCTCTGTATACTGAATCAATCCTGATGTGAAACCTTGAGAAAGGGCACTTGTTGCTCAAAGGTATTTCCTAACAACAACACAGTTAAGTAAAAGTAAAGAAACCAAAGCGCCATGCGTATCTTGTTTCTCCCAAAGGGCCCTGCACAAAGTAATTTAAGAGCTTCTTCCTGCATCATGCAGGGCCTCAAGGTCCCTATGCAAAGTCAGTTACCTTACCACTCTACTTTCTCAAAAACTGAGGAAATTTGTTGCAAAGAAAACTACATTAATGCAGATTAGGGTTGCTACCATACAAAACTCAAACCCCACAATGTCATGAAATGTGATATGGTTTTCAACCCAATGCCCCCAAAGTTTTGAAATGTGCTATTAGGGTTGTCAGCCCTAACTGCAACCCCCTTCCCTATCCTTGTTACTGAATGCTAAGGTATAGGTATGGGCCAGGCATCAATTATGTGTTAGCTCATACGGGGCCAACATACTCAAAATTTGTAAACAGCAGCCTGAATCCCCACTGGATCTGATTTCCCCACCTCTTACCCTCCTGACCCAAAGTCAAGCTACAGTTCTGCAGTCATGCCACACAGATCTGGCATTTCATACACATCCTACTCATTCTAGGTCTGCAACTAGAATACTTGCAGGACACAGCTAAAGAGTTTTAGGCGATAGTGTAGATTATCAGACATGCAAAGGAAGCTTGAGGTAAAGCTTCCTGAATACAGCGTTGTTTTGGTCAGTTTATTTGAGTTGGAGGCTTCACCACCCTACATTCTTTTCTTCTTTACAGGTATGAGGTTTCAACTCAAATAAACTCATAAAAAGTAACAGAATAGGTGATTTATCCAAGTGATTGTGCCTGCTGTTAATTGTGGTTTTGTCAGTTTATTTGAGTTGGGGGACTTTACCCTCCACACCCTCCTTGAGTTTATTTTGAATTGGGGGTATGGGAGCAAAGCCCCCCATTTCAAATAAACTAATATAAAGTAAAGGAATGGTCGATTTGACCAAATAGCATAATTTGACCTCTACGCTAATAGCATAGGTCCTATGCATACCCGATAATCTACACTATCGCTGAGTTTCACTTCCGCTTATTATGTGACTTTCTTTGTATACAGTACTATGGCACCTGCACAAAGCAGAAGACTTGTTACAGATTTGTAAATTCTATACACATTCCACACTTTTTACTTCTTTATCGCTAGCACTTGAACTAATCAAAGCAAGTTACCTGTCTGGGATACATATACTACTCTATGCAGGGTCTTGTGGAAACAGTATGAAACAAGTTACAAGTAGATGGTAAATATGCAACATGTGAAACAAAATGCTGTTGTTAAATGTATGTTATTCCATACATAGGGTCTACAAAGCCATACATCAACAAACATAGAACTGTGTGGTAACTGCACAACTTAGTGTTGAACCTACACAGACTCATATGAACCAGCACAGCCTTGCAGCATAGAGACAGATCTGCAGCTGGGCCTTGGGTCATGAAGGTTGAGGACTGGGAAGGGGTAGAAATTAGGGTAGCTATTTATACATTTTGAGTATGCTGGCCCTATATGAGGTACCACACAATTGATGCTTGGCCCCATACCTATACCGTAGCCTGTTTTAACAAGGGTAGGGAAGGGGGTTGCAGTTATGGTTGACAAGCCTAATAGCACATTTTAAAACTTTGTGGGAAGTGGGTTGAAAACCATATTATACAATGGCAAGAAAAAATTCTGGCTTCTAATTGGTCAGTTGGCCATCACAGCAGGGATGTTATCCTGGCATAACATCCCTGCTGATTGTTTGCCACTGCCACTTGATGATTGTTCCTTGGATCATTGTCATCTTTTCTTAAGAAACAAAAATATTTTTACACACTAACAAAAACATTCTTTTAAATATTTTTTTTTATTATAAAACAACAACCCATTGTATAATAGGAATAATGCTCTCCAGGGTGGGTGTTATGCTGGGATAACATCCCATCTCAGGTGTTGGACGACCTCAGCTGGTGGCCTCAGACCCAACCACCCGAGGTGAGATGTTATCCCAGGATAACACCCACCCTGTCAGGCATTATTCCTTTAATATCACATTTCCTAACTTTGTGGGGTTTGAGTTTTGTGTTGTAGCAACTCTAATCTGCATTAATGTAATTGTTTGCAATGAATATATATATATATATATATATATATTAGATATATATATATATATATATATATATATATATATATATATTTATAATAACTGGTCAGCAATTTGTCCTATGGGCTGGACCAGTTGATATTTCCTGTAACAACCAGCTGGTTGTAATGGCATTCATGAGCCATTTCAATGAAAGTATGCCACTCCCTCATTGGCTCTTGTCTTGCTTGTGGGCAGGTGTAATAGTTCAAAAAACATGGAGGCTCCATCTCTCACTTACCGCAGAGCCGCCACAGCATGAGTTTTCAGGATAGTGTTTTTATATCCAGTTGATCCTACCTGAAAGAAAATTGCTGCCCAGTGTATTATAAAAAATAAAAGATTGGGGAAGGGGGTGTTATGTAAGTAATAATACCAGACAGGGTGGGCATTATTGGGATATAATGGACCTCCCAGGGGCGTAATGAGGCCCGACGCCGCAGGCGGAGGGCCTTATAGCCCCTGGAAGGTCCGTTGTATCCCATAACGCCCACCCTGGAGGGTATTATTACACTTAGAATATGGGTATGTAGTTTGAAACAAAAAAAAAGTAGTAGACAAGAAGTTTGCAGAATTATAACAGTATATTTATTTAAATTGCAATGCGTTTAAATAGGGAGGAAAAAAGTTGTTTGGGAATGGAAAGGAGAAATAAACTGAGACGCAGTTAAATCGCGGGTTGCACTTTTTGTTTAATGAGCTGTGATAGAAAGATTGTCTTCTACTTCTGGTAGTTGATGAAGTTCACTGGTCCTGTGAAACTGCAGTGCATCAAGTTGAAGGGATTTTGTTGTAGTGCTGAAAAAAAAAATATGGGTTATTATAGTGAATGCTGCAGGTAAAATTACAGCATAAAAGGTAGAAAAGAATGTTTATTGGTGACTGTACCTGTTGCTGAAGGTGGTGTTTCTACGCTGGTTCCTGCAGGTGGCAGTGTGGATCTTTGTAGTGATGTGCTAGGCTGCTGTGGTTTGTATTTCTTTGGTATTGGGGTGTGATGTCATCCCAGGATACTGCTCCAGTGTTCTCTATCTTCTGTGGAAGCTGCCCAGTAGCTTGCTAAGCTTGCTTCAGAACGATGTCCTGTGACAGAGACAATCTCTCGTGGAGCTAGTTCTGCATTGGATAATAGCTGTACTGCTGTTGCTCGAATACTGTGGTTGGTATACTTTTGGGTTAACTGAGCTTCAGTGCTTAACTTTGCCATTAATGAACCTAAATAGTTTTTTTCCCATGGGTTCATGGGTATACCATATTTTCTCATGTTGTAGAGATTCTTGTGAGAGTTTTCTAGGGTGCAGGTAGAAACATTGTGCATCTTGTGGTATTTTGCTGAGGTATTTCAGGAATGACCTGACAGGGCACAGTGGGTCATCTGGTCTCTCAAAAATAAAACCCCTTTGTGATTCTTTGTTGGGTTCCAGGTTTTTTTCATGATTTTTAGTTTCTGGATTGCGAGTTAAAGTTATATATTTGTGCCCCTTGTCACTGGTTTTCACTTGAAATGAATGTGGTGTGAGTTGCCTCAAGCCCTCTCGTCCTTGTCTAGCCATATGAATTTGAATATTGAACCAGACTTTCTTTACTAATCCTGGTGCAGTGTTTGGTGCTAGAGCTGAGGAAGCTTTAAGTTTCTCTAGGTCTTGTAATGTGATGGCTGGGTGATGAGTAGCTGTGTCTTGCTGATTT
Source organism: Neoceratodus forsteri (assembly GCA_016271365.2). Lineage (NCBI taxonomy): Eukaryota > Metazoa > Chordata > Ceratodontiformes > Ceratodontidae > Neoceratodus > Neoceratodus forsteri. The sequence continues at coordinate 1,438,695,208 of CM057459.1, forward strand.
TTCCTAAGTTGCTTTAGGACTGCAGCAAATACATTGTTGGAAGTTTTGAATGCAGGGTCTGTTATGAGGGTGATGTTGCGACCAACCTCAGGAGAGTTCAGGTGTCTTGTCAGACCAGCACGGAGGGAGCAGTAGCCGCTGACAGAGTACTGTTGTCCTGTTTCAGTTTGGGCTTCAGCGTAAAACTGCCTGAACAGGTTATTTAGTGTGGTACTGGAGTCTGTTTTTAAATTATATGTATATTGTTTGTTTCTGCCCACTGCTGGAAATACTTGTGCCCACCAGTTCGCGCTTTGTGGCAGGCTCAGAATGCTCGGGTTTACTTTGTTTAAGTCAGTCGCGGTTAAGGAAAGGAAACGCTGACTTACTTTGCAAGGTTTTTTGTTGTGTGGAGCTGTGTCCGTGTTGGCTGGCATTTCGGTAATGTTTTCAAATATATTTCGGAAACCGCGCTTATTAAGTAAGTTGAAATTCACTGTTGCGGTCATTGAAGTGCTGTGATGCACGTTTAGTGAAAGGACGGAGTCGAATATGCATGCTGGACTAAACGTAGACATAACGTGGGCATAGCATGGATATATTGGGAACAGGTGGGTGATTTTGCTAATGGGTACAGTGTGTGTCTGAGCGGGTGTTGTTGAAAAATAACGGCCCTCTTGTGTGGTGTTTAAACCAATGGGAGAGCAGCTTTTGTTAAGCCCATATTCTAAGAGAATTTAATGCACAACCTCGATGTGGGATGGTTTGATAAACCACTCAGGCTTCGCCCTCGGAGTTTATATAGCATCCCACAACTCGGATGTGCATTACATTCTCATAGCATCCCCTTCTTCCTCCTTTATTATATATATAAATATATATATATATATATATATATATATATATATATACACACACACACATAGGGTTGCCTGACAGGTTCTGTGTTAAATCCATAACTTTGTACTTTGTAATAGCCTTGGCATCATTCAGAAACAATTGCCTGAAATTTGGCATGCATAGTCTAGTGGTCAATGTCTCCTCATTAATTTATTTATTTAGTTAGTTAATTTTTTGTTTACCGGGTAAGTGCACTAGACAGAACTGCCTATTTTCAGGCATGACCTGGAAGAAATGCAATGACGTCAGATAACATAGGACAGTGCAGTACAATAAAACAGTAGAACACAACATTGTTTCTAAAGAAGATACAATAGCATTAGGTTACAAGGACTAGTGCAGTGCATACAGCCAGTAGGACACTACGTTATTACCATAAGACATTTTAGGGGTAAGCAGTGTTGTAGTAGGAAGCAGTTGATTAGGGAAACCTTATAGTTAAAGCAAGTGACTAAGTGCTAAGGTTTAAGTGGATAGGTTTCCTAAAAGTACAATGGAGACTTGGGGCACAGCACAGGAGCATTTGTCATTAGCTTGAAGGAATGAGTGGAGCTCTTTCTTAAAAGTCAGGTGAGACTGTGAGCTCCTGATGTAATCCGGGAGGGCCTTCCAGAGTCTTGGTGCAGCTGCAGCAAAAGCACGTTCCCCTATTTATGTTGTGCTTTGAGGTATGTGGAGCAACGGTCTACCAGCATTTCTCAATGGGTACAGTTGAGAGCTATGGTGTAGCATACCAGCCAGGGATTTGGGTGCTCTAGCTTGGATAGTGTTGTCTATGAGGCAGCCTGCTGTGTATTGATGAGTGGATGAGTGGGACAGCCACCCTAGACTAGTGTAGCGCTTACAACGGTGGGTAAGTTTGGGAATAGCCAAGGCAAAATGAAAGATATTATTGTAGCAAGTGTCCCATTTTTGCAGAGCTGCTTTATTAGAGTCCTGAAGAGCCATAAGGCCATAGGTTAGCCTTGGCTTGAGAACTCCGTGAGTAGTGGCTAGTCTTGCAGTAGCCATTAGAGATGATCTGACTCTATACGCTATACCCAGTTTGGAGTTGACAGCTCTGCAGGTGTTGGTTATGTGGAGACTGAAGTCGAGCGAGGGATCATGAGTGACTCACCAATACTTAAAGTTGTCCACTACCTTCAAGGTAGGGCCATCAGTACCAGGAATTGCAAGAGGTATGGCACAGGACTTGGTCTTGAGGACAGAGCCAAACATCATGGCCACAGTCTTTTTGGCATTTAACAGGAGATTCTTTCACCACAGCCAGGTGTTCAGACAGTTGAAGTCAGTCTTTAGCGTGGCATTTATGGATGCTGGGTCCTTGTTGTTGGCGTAAAGCACCATATCGTCTACATAAAGGATAACAGAGGAGAGACTGGGGGGAGTTAGACAGGTTGTTGATAAAAAGGGAGAACAACAATGGCCCAAGAAAGGATCCTTGGAGGACACCGAGACTGGTAGGAGCGAGATCCAATTTGATTTTGTTGATCTCCACAGACTGAGTATGGCCAGTCAGGTAGGAGGTGAACCAGGAGGTGGCATCTGTAGATTATGTGAAAAGATTTGTGACAGCAGCTTGTGCAGTTTCTGAGATCCACATATGTCATTTTCCTGTAGACATCTAATTTTGTTCTATATGTAACAAGGGTTTTTGGTTTTGCTTTGATGTAAAGCCTAGACAGTATGTATTTTTTTCCAGAAACCTTCAGGGTAGAAGCGGACTATGGTAAGGTAGTGCCTTTTGGGTGTTTCATGAAAAAAACATTAAATGGTTCCAGAGTTATAAGGATTTAAAATGTTGTTTTTTTCAGCTGGTCTGAGAATGCTCAGTAGGTTTTTTAGATAACCTGATAGGACACCAAATATTTAGTGTCACAAGAGCTTTTTGCTTTTTCACCACTTGCTTCTCACAACATGAAAAAAAATGTTTTATGTCGTGATGGCTGCCATCTTATTTTTTCCCTCGAACTAAAAAATATGTAAAATATGTATAAAATGGTATATTTTTAATAAACAAACACCTGCACATAGCTAACCATTTAGGTACATTCTAGTTTTATTATTAATTTTTTAATGTAAGTAAATCCAAATCCAGGGTGCCCAGCTTAGCAACCAGAGCCATTCACCCGCATTCTTAATATGAGAAAAGTGGGACTTAAATGCAAGTGTGCTGGTGGTTTGTGTGCCAAGATTGAGCAAGTGATCTCAATCTCTATTTTCCCGCTCTCTCTCTCTCGCTCTCTCTCTAGTATGTATGTATGTATGCATGCATCTGTCTGTCTGTCTGTCTATCTTTCTTTATTTCCTCCACCTCCCAGCTCAGTCAGCCCTCCATTTTTCTCCCCTGATCCATATGCTGTGATTAAATTGCCTGCAGAGGAGCTGCTCATCTATTTGTTTGAGTGCCTGACCGTATTTTATTCCCATACGCCTTTTTTTAAAATAATGTTTTAAAACAAAACTTTTATCATAGTTACAACTTTTGAATGTGGAAAACAGGCACTTATGAATAGGCAACTTAATTTTATGCTGAAACCTTGTTCAGGATAGTGTCAGTTGTTAAAGCCATGCCCAGTACATTTAAAGCAGCAGTACTAGGTAGCCAACAAAAAATGCCACCCTACCTTTTTTAACAGTAATTTATTCCTGATAATCTTAGAATCTTTATTCAGGTATTTTAAATTCAATCAGCTATTTTAAGACCATGTTTAAATACAGCTTTTGTAATTTGTGTGGATCTACAATAAAGACGGCAGCTCCCGGCAACTTTCAAAAATCTTCTCTCCAGAGATCACACTCTAACTGCACCCACTGTATTTATAATGCAGATATGTCAGGGTGTTGCCAGCAAATGTTTCTGATAGTCAACAGCAGAGCAGCACCTAGATCTGCTTACATCTGTGATGGCGGACCTGGAAGGAAGCCAATAATTTTTAAGAACTTCAAAATCCTCTGTCTTGCCACAGGAATGAAACAATGCAAACAGAAAATCCAGTATGTTGATATTGGCATAGTGGCATTCAAGCATCAACTGGACAAATACTGTACATGGGAAAGAAAAAATGGGAAATATAACCACTAAATAGTGGCAGGTCCCTTATATGGTGGAACATCTGGTTGTCAATGGACTACAGGACCCAAGGCAGCATGGTTTCACCAGGGGGAGGTCATGTCAGACCAACCTCATTGAATTTTTTGAATGGGTGACTAGGGAGGTGGATCAGGGGAGGGCAGTGGACATGGCCTATCTGGACTTCAGCAAGGCCTTTGACACTGTGCCACATAGAAGACTATTACACAAACTGGGGAATATGGGTGTGGGCAGGACAGTAGTGTGGTGGGTAGGTAACTGGCTGGGTGGCAGGACACAGAGGGTGGTGGTAAATGGCTGTCACTCCACAGAGGGAAGAGTGACCATTGGGGTACCACAGGGATCAGTGCTGGGACCGGTCCTATTCAACATCTTCTTCAGTGACATGGCGCAGGACCTAGAAGGCAGAATTTCACTGTTCGCTGATGACACAAAGCTCTGTAACAGAGTAGACACACCAGAGGGTGTAGACAGAATGAGAAGCGACCTGCAGAAACTTGAAGAATGGTCAGGGTTTGGCAGTTGAAATTCAATGCAAAGAAGTGCAAGATAATGCATATGGGGCACAAAAACTTGGCATAATATATCAGTTGGGGTGAGGATATAGCATGCACCAAGCAGGAAAGGGATCTTGGGGTTATCATCTCTGATGACCTCAAGGTAGGGAAACAGTGTGACAAGGGCAGGTAAAGCAAATAGGATGCTGGGATGTATAGGCAGGCATCACCAGCAGGAAAAGGGAGGTCATAATTCCGCTTATACAAGACACTAGTGAGGCCCCACCTGGAGTACAGTGTACAGTTCTGGAGACCATACCAACGTAATGGACATAGACAGGGTAGAGAAGGTTCAGAGGAGGCAACAAAGATGGTGCATGGATTGCATCACAAGTCCTATGAAGACAGGTTGAAGGAACTGAACATGTACTCCCTGCAGGAGAGGAGGGAGAGGGATATGATAGAGACATACAAGTATCTTACAGGGAGGAACAGGGTGCAGGAAAACACTATTTTTAAGCGAAAAAGATGTTCCAGGACTAGAGGGCATGGGATGAAGTTGGAGGGAGGACGATTCAGAGGAAACATGAGGAAGAATTTCTTCACAGAACGGGTGGTGGACAAGTGGAACACCCTGCCAGAGGAAGTGGTGGGGGCTGAAACAATCACGGGATTTAAGAATGCATGGGATAGACATAAAGGAATTCTGGAGGTCAGGGGTAAGGGGCAACAGACTTCTAGGACAACAAACTGAACTTACAAGCTCAAATGGGCAGACTGGGTGGGCCATAGGCCCTTATCTGCCGACACTGTCTATGTATCTATGTATCTATATGGCTCTTGTAGCTTATGGGCCTGAACCTATCCTATGAACCTATGTTTTGGTTTATCCAAACTGCTAAGCAGAGTATTTAAGTTTTTGTTAACTAGTACTGCTGCTTTAAGTAACAGACATGCATGTACCTTTCTTAAATCAAATCTTACTGCAATTGTTAAGGTTATCAATAGCTTGCTTGTATTTTTAGGAGCTATTAATGCCAAGGTTAAAAAGCCTAATTTCTTATATTGCAGTAAAAGTCAGTGATCTGACTATAGAGGACCAACTGTGCAGACCAAAGACACTTTCAGACTCCACAAGTCGTACAGTACAAACAATCTGCTTGGAATGAGTTTGTAAGTACAGTACAGTATATGCATTTCTTTTGAGACAGCCTATTTTTGCCATTGCCTATGACAGTCTCAGTAACTTACGATTATTCCTTGAATACAAACTTATCATTTATTTATGTTCCAAGACTGCTTTCCATATCAGCCTTCAAGTTAGTTTTCCTAACCCCCTCCCTCCAGGTTGCCCCTCTTCAAAACATATAAGTGGTGGCAATGACGTGCCGTCATAGAGTACAAGTTGCCTCTAGGGTGCCCAATCCCTTGTGTGGGATCCAATAGTGTACAGTAGTAAACAAAACCACAATTAGCTGCTCAACCCATGCAGTATTGCAAGTATCACACCAATTAAATTGCTTTTCTCATTGGGGTGCTACAAGTTATGGCATACATAGTCAACATAAAACAAAAGATCCATTGCACCCCCCACCTCCGCTGCAGAATTGACAGTTCATTAAATGTGCTTTCTGCCTCAAATGGTTACTCAATTATTTTATCCCAAATAGGGAGTAGGGGTATCCTAGTCTTTCAGATCAGAGCTCAGGTGTGAAATTAAGCTCAGCCACCAGTCGGCAAGGTAGATCTCCCATCAGCTGAGGCTCTATTCTAAAATGCTAACTGCCACAGCTGGCTGCCTTTTAACTATGGTGCACTGCCTGATTAGCTCACTTTAAATAAGGTGCAGTCCCCAGCCAATGTACAGTAGTAAACCCTGCAAAAAAGAAAACAGACCCTCAATTTCTTTTTTTACCTGTAAAAAGAAAATGATCCCTTACCAATCTGCTCCTCCAGCCACTCCACCCTGACCCACCACTCAGCACCCCCCCCCTCACCACTCCACAAACCTTCACTCTGCTGAACATGTCGCACAGTGTAGAGCCACTCTCCAACTGAAGGCATGTCTTGCTACTGAACCAATGACTTTGGTATGAGAAAATAAGGTAGGACCAGTTTAATGTATTTCAGTGGATTTTGAACTTTTATTCTTAACTTTATTGATTTTTAATATTTTACATCAAATTTTCAACATGGCCTTTTTGGGACCCCACCTCATCACTTTGTAGAATAACCTTTCAGATAGAATGTGAAAATTTTCATCTACCGGCTTCATGAGGTGGGGTCATAAGAAGTCTGTGCTACAAATTTGGAATCAAAAAATTAAAAAGCAACACAGTTATGAGTGTACAGTGAAATTCTTCTACCCTCACTCATAACTTTGGTAATTTTCAAAATTCTGAACCCAAATTTTTGACATAGCCATTTCTTCTCACCACTTCATGAACATGGCAGCCGTTGTTTTTCAAATCCTGGTCAAAATTTGATTTTGCACCTGTGGCACAAAATGGCATTTCAGCAGGGATCTGAACATTTTCACCTACCAGGTCCATGAGGTTGGGTAATAAGAAGGCTATGTTGAAAATGTGGTGTAAAATATGGTAACATGACCAAGTTATAAGAAAATGTTGAAATATTTCAACATTCACTCATAACTTCGATAATTTTCAATATTTTGTCTCCAAACCTTCAATATAGCCATTTTTCCACACTACCTCATAAACATGACAGGTGTCATTTTCAAATCCTGGATGAGATGTGTTTTTGCCCTTCTGGTGTGAAATGACATTTTGGCTAATATACTATATATACCACATGTCATGTTTATATGAAAAGTCATAAAATGACTATCTTGAAAATCTGGGGTCAAAATAATAATAACAAAATGATAATTATTAAGAAATGTTGTGTGTAGTGTCAGTCTAGACCCCAGCGGATAGAGCTTTGTGATCCCGTGCTGGTGAGCTGAGAGCTGGTACAGCTTCAATGAGCCAGCTGGACAGGGCAACACTGGGGGAACATTGCTGTTATGTGACACCCCTCCCCCATGAAAGGAAAGGTAGAGGGTTGCCTGCAGAGGCCCAGGTACCATACAGTGAAGAAAACTCTTCTCTTAGCATAGTGCCCTGCACCTCTGCACCCATGGGTGGCAGAGGGCCCTGTGCATTGGCTGAGAGATGGACTTTTTTCACTGAGCAGCTATATTTGCTTCTGTAACCCACCAGACAGCCCTACGAAATATTGACATCTGTCACTCCATGGATGGGCCCTGCCATTTCGTATGTGGATGAAGTCTTCCCTTGGCACAGGGCTCGGAGGGCCCTGTGCATCTGAATGAGGATATGATTCTACTATCTGAAACAGAAAGGAAATTATTTCCAAAAAAACTGCATTAATGCACCAGTTATTGTTCAACTTAATACCACAAAAGTAGGGACATGTGGCATTAGGGTTTTCAACCCTAACTCCCCCTCCCAAGCCACAAGGAACAAGACCACACAAGAAACCACAGACACCCATGATCAGTTAAGACAAACAACATACAACTGTTTCTAGATGACACAAATGCAGTAGAACTAATGTGCTACCTTTGTGGTTTTGTATCTGCAGCTGCATAAGCACTGGCCTTTGTGGGGCCTGTGCTTATGCAGCCACACCTGTGTGTGTAAGTCATATTGCAAGCCTGAATATGTGTGACTGCAGAAGCACAGACCCCATGGGGGCTTGCCCTGCTGTAGACAGAAAATCTCCATGGGCCTGTGTGTCTGCAGCCAGAGGTACACATGCATGCTATACGAGGTACCTGTAGCATGATCCACTATTGCATGTTTCTCTATATGCATCGGCGTAACTGAAAAACTATTAACCCCTTGAACAATTTCTAAATCCTCTGTTGAAACCATTATACCCACATTGCAACAGTACTTCCATCTGCATAGCTGGAGGACCCAGAAGAGTCTGCCTTTCTGAAGCCAGAAGTTGGAGTGCATGTTTTAGACATGTGGCTGAAGAGGCACAAGCCCCTTGGGGACCTGCACTTCTGCAGACAGAAGTACTGTTGCAATTTTGGTATCATGGATTTTGTGGTGCCTGTGCTTTTGCAGCCAGAGGTCGGTGTGTATGTCTTACAGTTTAAATAAGTACCTGAGACTACAGAAGTGCAGGCCCCATAGGGACTTGCACTTCTGCAGACAAAAGAACTCTCATAATTTGAGTATTGTGGATTTGTCTCTGTGGCTGCAGCAGCCTGTGCTGCTACACACAGAAGCAGTGTTGTGATTGGAGTATTGTGGATTTCTATCTGCAGGGAGAAAGGAATGTGTATGTCTTGTGGAGTGCATGCCTCAGATACAAATCCACAAAGGTAAGCTTATCAGTGCCACTGCATTTGTGTCATCTGGATACAGTTGCACGTTGTTTGTCTTACCTGATGATGGTTGTCTGTGGTTGCTTCTGTGGTCTTGTCCTTTTTCTGCTTGGGTGGGGGGAGTTACTCTAACTGGTGATTTCATGCAGTTTTTGCAAAGAAATTATATATATATACAGTATATATATATATATATATATATATATATATATATATACATACAGGATATATATATATATTCACATTGAGGGACATGGAAATGTATTTTTTTTCTATGTGGACTGTAGAGTGTGACAACTGCTAAAGGAAAATTAGGAGCCATGAGCATACATCTCAAGTATCCTTCATTGCAAGGGACAACCCTCATTCTACCCTTCAGAAATGCTTTGTCCCACATCCATCCCATGTTGGAAAGGTGCCACCCACATAAAGAAAGCTCACACTCTAAAGCAGATATTCTTAACACTCTATGTTCCACAGCAACATTAAACTTTGAGCAAATTAAAGTGCTGGTATCTTCAGTGCTGTCAGCTTGGGTTTACATAGTTGAAAATGTGTCCCTCATTGTGATGGCCAGTGTCCCAGGTTGTCACTTTTTTGAGTGCCTGTGTCCCTTACTTCTGTGGCAAAAGGTTGAGAGAAATGGCCATGAGTACAGTGACAAGACAGAGGCAATTAATGTCAGAGCAAAGAGAGAGATACTGTGGGCCCTGGCGGTAAGGAAAGGTAAGAAAGAAAATTGGTTAAGGGGCCTCTAGGCAGCCCATCAGCACAGTGGTTGGATTTCTACTCACAATGCCAGCAACCTGGGTTCAGGAATGGACTCAGGAAATGGAAGGTCAGCTGGGGGGAAGGAGAAGATCTGAGCGTCCGATGACTGCTCGCCTTCTCCCGGGAGGGAGAATCTGTGGCCCGGTGCTTGCTGATTCCTCGCAGAGGCTGGAGGAACAGCAATGCATCAGGCCCCCACTGCACAGGAGTGTGATGGACATCAGCATATGCTTTGACATCAGTGGGCACACCACACTCCCAGGGGAGAAAATGGATATACCACTCCCTGACTGGCCGGATGATGGTTGCCAGCCCCCACAACCATGAAGCCACAGACAGTCCAGACCACCTCAGCAGCCCCCTGGCTGAAAGTAAAATAGTCTGCTGGCCCACCACTGTCACCTTCCCCCTCGGAAGGGGGTACCCACCCAGTGAAAGGTTACACCGGGTTACCAGGGGAAGCTGCAAATGTGGGGTGGTAGATGGCAGGCAAGGACAGAGTGCAGGTGGGGTCCTTGGTGACCTGAAGGAGTGGCTGGTCAGGGAGCATGGGGAGGAGCAAAACAAAAAGGGTTCCTGGCTCAGAGATTGATCCTCAGTATAGCTTATAAGATCATCAGACCAGAAAAGGAGATCCACTACACAAAAAGAGTGGTTGAATTGACTGAGATACCCTCAGAACTCAGTGAAGGTACAAAGGTAAAGTGGCAAGCATTTTGGCTCTACACCAAGCCGTGTCATTCACAAGCATTACATTTATCAAAGTACAGGAAAGCCTGCACACTGTAAGGTGATACACGTAGGGATTAAACAGATAGCTTCAGTCTTACACTTTGGGGAATTCGGCACTGCCCCTGTATACATAATATCTGTCCTAAACAAATACACAGAGGAATTCAGTCACCAGTACTGCTAGTCCCTCAGCTTTTGCCTGTGCCAAATTTAACATGGGGGGAGCCTGAACTGCTTTGTACCTGTCTGCACTGTACCTGGTCTGTGGATGATGGAGAGCTTCAGTCTCCAGTGCTGTCAGCCCTCACCTTTCACCAGCACTACATACATGCCAGTGTAGGGAAGCCTACACTGTACCTGGCCCTGTAGATAAACTGTGGGTTTAAGTCTCTAGTACTGTCTTTCACCTTTTACCAACATTAGATTCATTGTTCAGTACACACAAAACAGATGTCTAGGTCCTCTCATAGCTGGCCAACACAGCATTAAAGTGTATGGGGGGTAGCAACTGTGCATGAGAAATCCATACACTCTAAGGGGGGGTCTAGGTGGGCCAAAGATGATGGAGGGGCAACTAGTCTGCAGTAAGGCATTGAGGGAGACTTCATGGGGCACATAGGAAAGCAGGGGACAAGGCAAGGGCAACAGGAGGAGAAGAGGTCACTCTTGGAGAAGCAGAGAAGGGACAGGGTAGAGAAAGAGGGAGGCAGGGTTCAAATGGAGCAGGAGTAGATGGGGAAATGGATGAGAAGAGGGGGGAAATTAGTCCAACAGGGGGCTGAGAGGAAGGAGGAAGGGAGGAAATAATGCAAAAGGAGCAGGGGTCAGTAGGTCAGATGGGACAGGTAAAGGTAGATTCACTAACAGGGGTTAGAGGGGAAGGGCAGAGGCAGAGTTATAGTGACAGGGGATTCAGTAGTGAAGGGGATTAGATGGGTTATGAGGAGGATGGGCAGCAAGACAGGAAAGTGTTGTGTCTCCCAGGAATGTCAGTTAATCAAATAGGACCAAAAGTAAGCCCACTCATACAGGGGATGGGGGAAAAGGGTAGCCTATGATGATGGCGACCGCATATGGGCAACCATCATAACAGTGACCCATATAATGGCTCTTTCATTGTGTGTGATTGTAGCGGGATGGTGAATGCTTCGATTGCAAAACTAGGATGGGCGATAGAATAGGAGGGTGGGCAACAGGATGTGGAGGGATGGGGAACAGGGATGTGACCCACGGGAAACCTGCTTCCACCGAGCCAGCTATGTGGTTTAGTGGATAGGGTGCGTGGGTCCGATGGAGCAGGTCCTGGGTTCGGGGCTGGGGGCAGGTGTTTCCTTTTGTGATTCCCACAGCTGCGGGACTTTTTTTTTTTTTTGAGCCGGGATGTGCCCCCCTCCCCGACATGCAACCCCCTGGAGTTGAGAATCTATATTTAGGAGGGTGCGGGGGGCAAAGCCCCCTTGTATGTACAATTCCCAGTAGCCTTTTTCTGCATATCGCCAAAATTGTTTCCGGTGATAATGCAAACCGCGATAATAGTGATCGCCTTTGTGCAGTCACTATTATCACATAGAACTGGGGAAAAGGCACATGTGGTCATTCACTTAGGTATCAATGACGTAGCTGGATGCAAGGCAAGGGGGGTTGAGAAGAGGTTCAGACTGGTGGTTCTCTGCCGGGGGGGGCTGGCTAGGTCAACAGCTTTTTTGGACATCCTGCCAGTACCTAGAGACAGCACTGCCAGGAAGGAAAGGATAGAAGAGTTCAATGGCTGTCTGAAACAATAGTGTGATGAGAAAGGATTTGGATATATAGATGACTGTTGGGGGTACTGGGATGACAAAACCCACTGCACGCCTGATTATTTTGAGCCCACATGAAAGGATGTGTTTGAACTCTGAAGTACATCTCCCACTAAGCAATAAGACCTCTGATTTAGAGTAGTTCAGTTTGCACCCAGCTAGTCAACCACTGTCTGCTAATATGTCTAAGAGGGCAGCTACAGAAATCTTCACAGCAAAGAGGAAGAAGATGGAGCCAAAGTGATGGAATTATTATTCAACCTAACATTATAAGTAGCTATCCTGAGGTCCTCCATACTGAGTTAAGAGAGGAAGAGACAGAAATGCTTCTATGAACCTAGTGCAAGGAACCTACCCAGACCCTGATATATTCAGGGCCACCCTTCAATTTCAGGCTTCAGGTATACTGTAATAATAACAATGTTTTGCAACTTGTCCTGCAACATGCAGACATAACTAACAGCTAAACAAGAACTTTGTAACAGGTAACAGATTAGAAACATGCAGCCATAGCCTGCTTGGCATAAAGGTCGATTTTGTGGCCAATACTGTCAGGCTGTAGTTCTAATGGCTGGGTCCATTTCAAACATACCCTCCACTTGTGGGAGCATCTGTTTGGGAAAGCTCCAAAGCCAATTTTCACATCCCAGCAGTGTTGTAGCTCAACTGTGGTCCACCCAAGTGTGTGATGCGTGTGTCAACACAGAGGTTGTATAGTCACCCTCTGCTCCAGCCAACAAGGATATACTGAGTTTACCAGCCTGAGGAATGTTAAGGTAGTCAGTCATGGTGGATCCTTTTGCTATATGATTGCCTGCGTATGAGCTCCCCAGGTGATCCTGTGGGTCCCAGTGGACCATCTTCTCCTGGCAGGGACCCACCCCAGTCCTGGAGTTTAGTTCTGGCCTGAGCATTAGTCAACTCAGCATTCCTGATGCTGGTTATAATCACTTGGGGGGATGGGTGAAAGAAAAAGGCCAATCCACACTCCCTGCCAACCTCTCTGTCCAATACAGTATTTGATGCCAGACCAGTCTGCATGGGATATACCCTATTCATGGGGTGCAGCATTACCAATACCTGGATCCCCTTTTCCACAGGGTGAAGGCTATTTGTCCCCTCCTCAGCTCCTAGGTGAGGTCTGCATGTTACTTTTACAAACCGATAGCTCCTCTGAGCTGATTTGAATCCCCACACTGCGTCTTGTGCTGAAACCTTGTCAGCCTAGTGTTTGCTCCACTGGTATAACTTCCCTTATGAGGTTGGCTGGGAGAGAGGAACGCAGTGCCCCACAGCCCAGTGATCATGATTCAAAAGAGAGCAGGATGAATTGGTGATTTTGCTGTCATTGCCTAAGAAATCATGTTACCACAGTTCCAACTCCCATTTGTCTGCTCAAACAGGAAGCCCGGAGTACCACATCTTGAGGTCTGACAGGTCACACCACCATGGAGGACAATCCCACCAGTCACCACCAGGCCACCCCAGGAGGCCCACACACCCTGAAGAAACTCAAAATCTCAATTTACATTCCTGGGAGAGGGAGCCATTGAACAATTACCATCTTATGTTCCTGAAAAGAATACCTCTCAGATCTGCATCTCCCCCCTTAGGCAGAGAAGGGGCTTGGTTCACATTTCCTCAACCATGCCCCCCCACCCAGTTCGACATCATACACATAATTAGATTTCTGTATTCTAAAAACAGAATATATCAAGCATTGCCAAACTGAACTAGTATCACTGAGTTAAACTAAACCTGGGTAAAGTCCATTTTTCAAGTTGTTGTTGATGAGGTTGGTCTGGCAGCTCCTGTAGCTTGGAGAAATTTTCTCATTGATTGATCCACCAACTTATGGTGGGCTTTGAGCTGGCCCAGGTGGATTTAGAGTTCAGGGAGAAGGTTCCAGTGTTGCCTCCTACTTTGTGCCATTTTTGCTGCTCCGGTTCCTGGAGTCGCTTATGTTCAGTAACCTCTTCTTGTTTAATCCCATGTCTGAGAAGTATGGGGAAGCTTCAGCTATGGTTTCAAACAATCTGGAGCTGGTATCTGTAAAAATGCAAAAAAGTGTGGGATATTCAAGATGGTTCAAATGCCTTTGTTTTTAAGTTCTTTTTGTACAGCTAGAACTTGTCTTCTCTTCTGCATTGCGGCTTAGGTGAAATCCTGCTCAAAGTAAAGTTCTGAGTTCCCAAACAGTATTTCCTTTCTCCCCAGTGCCTAGTGTAATACTTGCAGTTTTGTTCTATAATCCAGGAAGGTGATGATGAAGGACCAAGGATGGGCTTTTGTGCCTTTGGTGGGGCTACCAGGGTTCAATGAGATCTGATGATATTTAGGTCCATGGTAGCATCAAGGTTGAGCTGTTCTTTCATTAGGCTTTCTACAGTATATATTTCACTCAACTCCTGACTCAGCCATCTCTGGAATATTGTAGATCCTAATATTATTTCAGCATTGACAATTTTCGAGTTCCTCCACCTTGCACTCTAAACCCAGTTCTCTTCCATGAAGGCTCAGCAGGGCCTCCATTTGGATATCGGTGGTACAGGTGTACTCCAGCAGATAGGCCTCGATGGTGGATGCGCATTTCTCCACCACACTTAGGTCTCTCTAAACGTCTACAACGGTTGAATCTATAAGAGTCAGTCCAATACTTTTCAATTTGCAGCATGATCTTTTTGATGTGGTTGTGTAGGATTCGCCACCTTTTTCATGATCACTGTCCTATGAGGATAGCGTGGCTGCCCTGGTGGATGAGAGGTTCGTAGGAATCATAGGAAAATATCAGGTACATTAGCCACTAGGCCATTATCGTCCTGCACCAAATACAGCCTCACATCATATAAGTAATTACTTCTATATTTATCTAGAGCTGATTTAAACTCATTCATGGTTTCACTGGAAAATACCTGACTAGGCAGAGCATTCCATTGATCCACTGTTCGCTGTGAAAACCAAGCCCCTCTCTGGTTCTTATTATACTTCTCTCCCTTTAGTTGATACTGATGACCCCGATTTGGAATTAAGCTAGATCTTGCTGTTAATCCCAGACATTCCCACAGATCAGGAGTTCTACATGCCCTATAAATCAGACACATATTTCCACGATATCTCCTATACTGTAAGGAATACAAACCAAGCTCCCCCAACCTATCCCCATAGGACAATCCTCTCAAACCTCTCACACTCCTTGTTACTTGTCTTTGAACCCCCTCCAGCCTACGTATGTCCTTCCTTAATCTAGGACTCCATACGCAACCAGCATATTCCAAATTAGGTCTGACGAAAGACTTGTAAAGTGGCATAATTACTTCCCTTTCTCTGCTCTTTGTATTTCTCAATATTAAAGCCAAGATTCCATACACTTTTTTAGTCGTTACATTACCATGATGATTAAACTCCAAATCTTTATTTATCCGTACTCCCAGGTCTTTTTCCACCTCCGTTACTGCTACTGAACTCCATTAATGTAGTACTTAAATTTAGGGTTATTCCTTCCCAGATGCATAACTTTACACTTTGCTATATTAAATTTCAATATTTTCCCCACAAATGTTGTGTATATTAAATCAATATTATTCTGTAATTGCTGAGCATCTAGATTATTCGTGATGACTGCTTTGAGTTTCATATCATCAGCAGATTTAACAATCCATGTATTACCATCACAGTTAATAGAAGAAACCAATTCATTAAACAAAACTCGGCCCAGAACAGAACGCTGAGGGACTCCGCTAGGCACCAAAGTCCAGTCTGACTTTTCTCCCTCTATACAGACCCGCTGCTTCCTAACAAACAACAATGCAGCAATCCACCTAACAGCATAGAAACCCACTCCCATTTCCTCCAAGTGATACAACAATTCACCATGAGACACAGTATCAAATGCCTTTTCGAAGTTGATATATAAAACATCCACTGATAGATTGCTGTCCAAGGCTGCACTTACTAACTCAAAGAAGGATAGCAAGTTGCTCACACATGATCTCCCCTTAGTGAATCCATGCTGTTTAATATCTACATGTCCCATTTCCCTTAAGTGATTTTCAATATACTCCTTTATAATAGACTCCAATACTTTACTTATTATACTAGTTAAACTAATGGGACAATAATTTGAATAGTCTGTTTTGGGCCCCTTCTTGTGGATTGGAATCACATTAGCCATTCTCCAGTCTTCTGGCACCTCTCCAAGATCTATAGAGGACTGGAAAATGGCCTTTAATGATTCACTGATGACTATGGCAAGTTCTTTAAGAAGTTTGGGATGTAATTCATCCGGTCCTGGGAAAGTATTGACTTTCAAATTTGACAATTTGTGCTTCACAGTATTCACTGAGATTATTAATGGCCTGTCTGATGTTTTTATTAATATGGGATCAAGAATTGGCCCTCTTGAGTACACACTATTAAAATATTCGTTAAACTACACTGCCATTTCCTTTTGATTAATTACATTTTTTCCCCCACCAATAGGGGTCCCACATTATTATTATTTTGTTTTAGAGAAGCAATATACCCATAGAAAACTTTCTGGTTATCTGAAACTTCAGTTACCAAACTAATTTTGAAGTTTTTCTTAGCTCTAATTATTTCTCTTTTTACTTCTCTTAGTTTGGTTTTATATTTTAATTTATATACCTTAGTACCCTCCCTCTTATACTGTTTATAGGCTCTGTTTTTCTTCCTAATTAATCCATGAATGTTGTTGTTATACCAAGCAGGAATCTTCCCTTTTATATTATATTTTCTCTTGATGGGTATTTCAGTTTCAACTAAGTAGTGAAAAAATAATTTAAACTCACTCCACATTTCACTTACTGTACACCCCTTGACCGTTGTCCTCCAATCCCAGTTTTCTACCAACTGGCTTAACCTAACATAATTTACTTTATTGTAATTTCTTATCACAGTAGTCCCAAGCTGTGCTGTACTCTTTGTTTCAATTTTTAACTTGTCCATATTATGGTCACTCCCACCTAAAGGCTCTGTTACTCTGCAATCAAATATTTGTTCTTTCATATTGCTCATAACTAGGTCCAAGGTATTGGTACCCCTTGTACCTTCCTGTACATAATTATGAAATGCCAGAGAGTCAATTAACCTCCAGAAATACAGCTTCACAAGGGGAAGAGGGGGACCAGGTATTCTACTTGATTCCATTAAAGTTGAAATCGCCAAGTAATAGTACATTTTTGGACACATTAAGTTCCCTAATACACTGGATTAATTCAAGGGTTTTTCACTATTTAGCGATGGGGGTCTGTAATAAACACTCACTAGTATTTGCTTCCCCCTAGGTGGTATAATCTGTATCACTAATTGCTCAAATTCAGAGTCCTTTACAGTTTTCAATTCATATGCCACAACATCATTATGAACATATAAAGCTACACCTCCTCCCCGTCTATTATCTCCATCACATCTAAATAATTGATAACCATCAATATTTTTTCCCCAGTCATCCTTTTCCACCATGTTTCAGTTACTGCGCATAGTTTGATATTATCCTTTTTTAATATGACCTCCAGTTCCTCCTTCTTGTTAACTAAACTCCGAGCATTTAGTAGCAACATTGTCCAGTGATCGAGTTTCACACTTCTATTTTCCTCCACATCTGCTAATTTTGATAAAGAATCCCTTCCTTCCCCCATTGATTTAAAATATTACCTATTTTAGCATTGAATCTATCTGCCAAAACCCGAAGCCCATATTTATTAAGGTGAAGTCCATCTTGTGAAAACAAATTGGGTACATTAGTGAACCTTTGCCAATGCTCCATCAGTTGTAAGTTCTCTCTTTGAGTCCATCTTTTTAACCAACTATTGAATCTGGTTATATCCATAACTCTTTGTTTATTTGCCCTCAGCACTGGAAGAACCTCAGAAATAACCAAAGGAATGTTTCTATTTTGCAGATCCCTTCCTACTGCTTCAAAATCCCTTTGGATACTTGCAAGGTCCTTCATCCCAATGTCGTTGGTACCTATATGCAATATAACCACAGGATCAACTGTATTCTCAAAAAACCCATCAAGCCATTGTTTTACATCAGCTATACCTTCTACTGGTAAACAAAACAAAGTGACATGCTCTTTCCAATTTTTACAAATCATCCTATCAGCTGTCTTAAGCATAGAGTAATTTATGATCACTACATCCCTATGCTTGTTCCCTTATTTATCTAACATGCCAGGTATTGCCTTTTTCCCTAGCATGTCTTTGCTTGAATTTACAAGTCTTTCATATCTCTCCTGGTTGGTAAATAACTCTGGTTCATCTCTTACCCCAATACCCAAACTGGATACTTCCTGACGCGTTGTTGTAGCATTATTATTGTTCTCCATAACATCCTCCTGAGGGAGAGTAGTTCCTTCATCATATAACCTATTAAATCTGTTGGTCAGTTCTAGTTGTTACTCTCTATCTCTTTTATGTTACCTAGGGCCCCTTTGCACAATACTCCAGTCACCATCTTCCTCTATACTGCATTCATTTGTACATGCTTTTCTTTTATCACTTGGTCCTTTATTTATCTGTTTATTGATAATTTCCTTTTCAAAATTTTCAATTATGGATTTGGTTGTTTGCACAAACCTGGCTATTTCATTAATACCAGATTGAACCGCTATCCTTTCCTGAAGTTCCTCAAGTTTATTTTTGAATGTGTTTATAAACCTACACTTATTGCAGCACTGATTTTCCATTTGTCCCAGCTGCCCTAGCATTTCACATATAGTACTCATCTTCCATTTACTTCCCAATATTTTCAATACATCATTGTGTCTTATACCACATCCTACCTGACTTCTAGATACCTCTACCCCCTTTCCCACTTCCCCGGCTGACACAGCAGACATGACTAATGCCTTAGCCGTGTCACCTTTGCTGGGCTCACTGATGTTCACCATAGGAACAGATATTAGCTGGAGAGTGGAGGTTCCTTAGAGTTCATACATCCGGTTCCTCGCTACAGCCACCTAAAAAAAAAATTAGCCAGGGGCTTTGTCTGACCTTAAACGGTCAGGCAACAGTCCCACACATAGAATATGTTAAAAGATTCAGTGCCCAAGCAAACAAACAAGTTTAAGCGCTTCTTGAGCGGAGTGTGGTGTTGTCTAGCAAACATACACACCACTCCGCTTGCAGTTGCTAGCGCTTTCCCATTAACCATTTATCTCCCAGTGAATACACTGGTACACCAGGGACTAGAGCTATGCCTCAACAACACAGAAGTAATAATGCCTGGAATAACACTGGGTTTTATAGAGGGAGAGCAGAAGTTCCATGAAGTTCGTACTTCTGGGCTCTCACTACAGCCACCTAAAAAAAACAATTAGCCAGGGGCTTTGTCTGCCCTTAAAAGGTCAGGCAACAGTCCCACACATAGAATATGTTAAAAGATTTAGTGACCAAGCAAACAAACGAGTTTAAGTGCATCTCGAGCAGAGTGTGGTGTTGCCTAGCAACCATACACACCACTTCACTCGCAGCTGCTAGCGTTTTCCAATGAACTGTTTACCTCCCAGTGAATACACTGGTACACCAGGGACTAGAGCTATGCCTCAACAATGCAGAAGTAATAATGCCTGGATCAGCACTGGGTTTTATAGAGGGAGAGCGGAAGTTCCGTGGAGTTCGTACTTCTGGGCCCTCGCTACAGCCACCTAAAAAAAACAATTAGCCAGGGGCTTTGTCTGCCCTTAAAAGGTCAGGCAACAGTCCCACACATAGAATATGTTAAAAGATTCAGTGACCAAGCAAACAAATAAGTTTAAGTGCTTCTCGAGTGGAGTGTGGTGTTGCCTAGCAACCATACACACCACTCCACTCGCAGTTGCAAGCGTTTTCCAATGAACTGTTTACCTCCCAGTGAATACACTGGTACACCAGGGACTAGAGCTATGCCTCAACAACGCAGAAGTGGTTGCTGCTCTTTCTCTGCTGTGGCTCCAGTTGGTATTATGGTTTAGTTGGGCCATCTTTCAAGTTTTACCTGGTTGCATGGGAAACTCTTTGATCCTTTGTTTTGGGATAGTTTGGGTGCTGTGGAGGCCAGGATAGAGGATGATTGTATCAGTGGCAGTATGAAGCTATGAAGTTAAGCTGCCGTCACTTGTGTCACAGCCAGAAGTCCTTCTGTAAGCTGTGATGTGAGATGCAAATGCACTGGCAGCAGAAACCTCAATAAGGGGACACTGTCTTAGGCTGGTGAGGGGAAGACTCAGAAGGAGGTCAGGAGACACTTCTTTACAGATAGGGTAGGGTCAGGATAGAATGTACTCCCATCTAAGGTCATCATCCAAAAGACAATGGGAGTGTTCAAGAAAGGATGAGATAGAGTGAAGGGGAAGGCAAGGAAGCCACTGTAATTTCTGGAGCAGGGGAATCACAGCTGAGCAGGCTCGATAGAGCATAAGGCTTTCTTCTGTTGGCTAATTCACATGTTAATAAAATATGGATCTGCTGCAGAAGTGAAGTTTCTACTGCAGCACGATGAGTGGCTATTCTGCTTCAGCAGGTAAGTCATAACACAAAGTGGCTGAATCTGTTCAGCCATGCTACTATGGTGGATGCTGACCAGTGACAGGGCACATATGTTTCTAAACAGTGAAAAGTGTTTTTGCGTGAGGGAGATTCAACCTAGACTAGAGCATGCAAAGTTCATGCTGGTTCAGTGAAAGGGGAGGAGGAGGAGCTGTATAGATCAGGATGCCGCCTACTGTGGTATTGAGGATGTGCCTCGTGTGGTGGTGGGGGGGCAGCAGCTAATTCTTACTTGCTATGTCACTGGTAGCATTGACATCATCTGCTTGATGGAAGGGGAGAGGGCATTGATGGATCCTAATGGTGCTGTAGATGACCATGTAGGACCTAAGACAGGTGGAGTCAAGGCAGGGGGAGTGGGAGCAATCCTGCATAAATAGTAAGTTTTTTTTCTTCTCTTTTCTATCCACAGGGTCACATCATGGATCAATATAATGGGGAATTTTAAAGTAAAATGCTGAAGTGGTGCCAGTGTGTCCTTACTGATGGTTGCTCATACACTATAAATAATAAGGTATGGGCAACCATATACTCCAAGACTACATTTTCACCTCGGGTTGGCCATGACAACAGGGACCTCTCAAGATCACTTTACCATCATGGCAACAGCCTTGTTGTGCATGGTTGCCAATGCACACGTTTTTCTAAGTGTAGCGGAAGACAGATCTTTGCAAACCTTGTCCTGGTTTTCTTTCCTGGTGTCTAAAGATCTTTGTACAAGATGTTCAGCTCAGTTGCTTTTGCTTTACCCCTGATGTGTTTTTATGTTTGCATATGCATGCGTGCGCAGCAAACATTTTGTTACAAAGAACTGCATTTCAAGGGTGTGTCACTGTCAGAGCCAATGCAGCTCAGGCTGCAATGGGTTTGTCAGTGACAGCCCAGTGATCAGCCAAGCTGATTGTGACACAGTTTTCTATTTCTGGGGCTTAAACTGCTCATAGTTTAAAGGAGCCAACAGCTCCATTCAGAGTGCAGCAGGCTCCTTTCATCTACATAAACCCCATCCCCCCAGTTGAGTGGCAGCTAAATTAGCTGGCTCCATTTGATATTCTCTGGCCTGCACAGAATGTCTTGAAAACTTATTTTCATCCAAAGTTTGTACTCGGTGCAAAAATCCACCCTCTTCCAATTATCCCTCCCACATCCCTATCCCTTCCTGTGCTGTAAATATAAAACCAGCACTTGGGTGCCTAATCCCTAGCATTGGTGCCTGAAATAAATAAAACCATCACTCACAGTCTTTTTTTAATTGTTTTTACACACTATAAAAAAGAAATGGTCCATTAATGTCTGTTGCTGCAGCCGGCCCTCGCCGCTGTTATCCTCCCCCACCCGACCCACCCACTCAGCACTCCCACCCCACACCTCCCAGACCCTTACTTATCTACTGGGGATCCAGTGCCATAATCCACTCTGGACAGGAGCACATCTTCACTCTTCAATGCCTGACCAGAAACTTAGGAAATCAGGTAAGCACATTGATGTAGTTCATTGTGTTTTGAACATGTATTCATGACTTGGTCATTTTCTAATGTTTTTCCACCACATTTTCAACATTGGCTTGTTGGGACCCCACCTCCTGAACAAGGTAGGCAAAATATTTAAAATATGACCCAAAAGCTGTTTTTTCAGTTGCAGCATGAAAACACCTTTCATGCTGGATTAGAAACTTTTCACCTACATGGTTCATGAGGTGGGGGCAAAACAAAACTATGTTGAAAATTGGGGTCAAAATATAAAAAAACAAAACAACAGAGTTATGAAGATACATTGGAATTTTTCAATGCTCACTCATAGCTTTAGTAATTTTCAATATTTTGACCCCAAATTTTCAACATAGCCATTTTTTCACACCACTTCATGAATGTGACAGGTGTCATTTTTCAAATCCTGCCCAAAATGTGTTTTTGCAATTGTGGGGTGAAATGACACTGCAGGCAGTATTTTATAAATGACACCTATCATGGTAAGAAGGGCTGGTCATAAAAAGACTATGTTGTTGCATCAAAATATCTCAAAACGACAAAGTTATGAAGAAGCATTGAATTTTTTTCAACATTTACTCATAACATTAAGACGTGTGCAGATTCTGGTCCCTGATTTGTAACATAGCCTTCTTGTTACCCCACCTCATGAACATGACAGGTGTCATTTTTCAAATATCCTCTGAAACATGTTTTCGCATTTGGTCTGCAAAGTCACCTTTTGAACTGGATCTAAATCTATTCCACTAGCCATAATCATAAGGTAGGGTCATAAAAAGACAGTGTTGAAAATTTGGGATCAAAATGCCAGAAAACAACAGTTATGAGGAAATGCTGATTTTTTTTTTCATTGTTTACTGATAACCTTGTGATTTCTTTGCAGATTTTGGCCACAAATGTACACGTAGCCCTTTTGTTATCCCACTTGATGAACACGACAGGTGTCAATTTTCAAATCCCCTTTGAAATATATTTTAATGGCCCCTCTGTGAAACCACCTTTTGAGCAGGATTAAAACAATCCACCTGTCTTGGTCACAACATGTGGTCAAACAAAGACGATGTTGAAAATTTGGGGTCAAAATGTGAAAAAAACAGTAAGTTATACAGAAACAAATTGTTCCAATGTTTACTCGTAACTTTATTTTTGCAGGTTTTGGCCCCTAATGTTCAGCATATCTCTTGTGTTACCCCACCTTGTGAACATGACAGGTGTTAGTTTTCAAACCCCCTCCGACACGTTTTTACAGTCACACTGCAAAATCACCATTCAGATAGGTTGTAAAAATTTCTACCAGTTTTGATAATAACTTCAGGTCATAAAAAGACTACATTGGAAATTTAGGGTCAAAATGCAGGAGCCCATTGAAAATTAGATATTGCCTCTCAGCTGCTCCATCTTGGGTAAATACAATCTAAAAATGTATAAAAGCAGGACACCACTGAAAATGAGATACTACTTCTCATCTGGTCTACCCTGGGTAAATACGTATATCATACAAATGTGTAAAAGCAGGACCCCAGTACAGTAGATCCCCCATTAAACTGTGCATCTATGCTGCTCTATCCTCGAAAAAATACATTATAAAAGCGGACCCCATGGAAACTGTAACTTGCCTTTCAATTAGGCTATCCGGGGTAAATACATTATATAAATAGGTAAAAGTAGGGTCCCTTCGAAAATGAGATATTACATCTCGGCTGTGCTAACCTGGGTACATATAGTGTGAAAACTGGGAAAAGTAGGCTCTCACTGAAAACAAGATAACTTCTGAGCTGTGTTATCATGGGCAAACTCAGTACAAATATGTGTTAAACCAGGACCCCACTGAAAATGAGATATTGCATCTCAGCTGGGTTATCCTTGGAAAATATGTCACAACACGTGTAAAAACAGAACCCTACAGCAGAACCTGACCGAAAAGGAAATGTTGCATCTAAGGTGATCTGTCTTGGAAAAAATACACTATAATAGCAGGACCACACTAAAATGAGATATTGTATCTCACCTCTACTACCCTGGGTAAATGCAGTATGAAAATGTGCAAAATCAGGGCCCATTGCACATGACATATTACATCCCATCTGATCTATCTTGGGTACATATAGAGCAAAAAATGTGTACAAGCAGGACCCAGTCCAAAAGCATGCAAGAAAACATTCAGCACTGACACATGCTTGTTTTGTTTTATCAATGTAACAGTGCCTTATTAATGGTCTTTACCCCACCACCCACAGTTAGTGGTGGGTGAAGTGGGCACAATCCGCTTCACGAAGTGACTCGCCCGAACAAGGGCGGATTAGTGTTCCATAGCATAAGCGGAGTACTTCACGTTATAATGAGGAACGCGAAGTACATTGAAAACAATGACTACGCATTACTCTGCCTTCCAGGGCCATTTCTCTTTCAATTGTAAGGTGAAGTACAGTGCTCCCTCACTTATTCGCCCCTCGATTATCCACCAACCTCTGTTATTGCCATTCTTACCTCCCGTCCCGATTGTATGTCCATGTTATCACACTCCGTTATCCTCCTCCCTTACTGTCCGCCATCCACCATTCATTAATCATCCCACTCGCCCACATTTGTAATAGAAATTGCCCTCTTTCTTTCGCCATCGCCATCGCATCATAAAAAATTCATAGCTTGTTGCAGATCCTGTCAGCCCTTAGTTAAAACCCTTTCACCTGGGTAGTCATTAGTGCATCAATTGTTTTTTACCAGCTGGTGTTTGCCGGGCACATTAGTCCACCCTCTCAGCCCCTGTCAGCCCTTGTTTAAAACTCTATCACCTGGGTAGTCATTATTGCTGCAATTCAACTTTATTGCAATCTGTTTGTTATAAAGTCTGTAATCAGTGGTTGATCTTTAGTTCGCTTTTTAGTGAATGAACAAGTCAGTCAGTCTGGGGAGAATGATGGCAGAGTCGACAAGTGGAAAGTGATCGCGTCTTGCTCTTACCGTGGCTCAGAAGAGCCTGATTGTTAAGTTTTCAGTCGATAACCTTAAAGCAACCCACCAGGAGGCTGCTCAGCATTTTTCAACACTGTGGTGCCAGCCCATGGCCCGACGGACCATTGGGGATGTCCTTTCATGAAGAGAGGAGTGGCCCAACGCTGTAGCTGTTGCCGCTGACCGAAAGTCGAACAGAACACCAAAACATGGTGATCTGGAGGACGTGTTATTCCTGTGGTTCAGCAATGCCAGAGCCCATAATATTCCAGCCACAGATGAAATCCTAAAGCACAAAGCTAAGTATTCCGGGGGTCAATTAAATGTGACTGATTTTTCTTACTCAAATGGCTGGCTACAGAAATTTAAGAGCCAAAATAATATTGCTTGCCACGTTATATCTGGGGAGAGTGCAGGCGTTAGTAAAGAGGTCATCAGTGAAGGCATGCTTACTGCCAGACGTGTAGCAGAGCAGTATGAAGCTCGGGACTGTTACAACATGGATGAAACTGGACTTTTTTTTTTAAATGTTTCCAGACCGTTCCCTGACCATAAATGATTTCAAGAAAGGTGTCAAGAGATGCAAGGACAGAATTACAGTTGCTCTAACTTGCAATGCAGATGGCACTGAAAAATTAAAACCCTTAGTTATAGCAAAATCTGCAAACCCCAGGTGCGTCAAATCATTTAACGCTGGTCTTTATGTAGAATACAAATCAAACAAAGACTTGGATGGACTCTTCCATTTTTGCACAGTGGTTGAATGACCTTAATGTTTCTATAAGAAAAAAAAGGGAAGATTTTGTTGCTTCTGGACAGTGCTCCAACACATATTATCCCCAAATGTTTTGGCAATGTAAAAATTCATTTTCTCCCATCAACCACCACAAGCCACCTTCAGCCTCTAGATGCAGGCATTATTCAATCTTTTAAAGGTCATTACAGAAGGTAGCACCTTCAGCATTTAATTGAATCCATTGACTCTGGGAAACCACAGGCACTTCTACTAAGTGATGCAATTAGGTTTATTAAACTCGCTTGGGATTCTGTTACAGCAGAGACGGTTCAAAACTGCTGGTTTCACACTGGCATAATTCCTAGGCCCTTGTCAGTGCCAAGAGTGATGCCAGAAGTTACAGAACAAGAATGCACTGAATTGAATGATCTGATAAGAACTGTATCTGGTGCAATGGCTATTAAAACAGAAATGAGAATTTCAGCTGCTGAATATGTATCTTTTGAAAATGATTGGGATGTTTATGAAAGTGTCACTGATGATGATATTGTGACAATGGTGACAAATTTTAAGGTCCCAGATGATTTCTTAGAACCCACAGAATCACAAGATGAAAATGATGACACCCTAGAACAGGAGATAAAACTTCCTTCTGTAGTGGAAGCAAAGGATGCAATAAACACTGTGCTTAGATTTTTTGAGTCTTATGAGCTTGCAGATGAGACAGATATTCAGAAGTGCCTTTCCCTACATTGCAAGATAAGACAACTTGCTTCTGTGAGAGCTAAGCAAATGTCTATTACAGACTATTTCAAGCTTACATAACTCCAGTTTGTAACTAAATCTATACTGCTGTGGTTTTGAACCTCATACTGCTCTGCTATACTATGATGCTGTAATTGTGAACCTCATACTGCTTTGCTATAATAAGCTGCTATGCTGTGCTTTTTAGCACTGAGAAGCACTTTATTGCACTATTTTTAACATTTTTGAATACAAAATAAAGATAACTGTATATAATTTATATGCAGAAAATCAAAAAATGTGTCCATTTTGTCACTGTCACCACCATAACACCCTGCTACAGTGTTTTGTATTTCACATCACAACATTTTGGTTTTTATTTTCAGGCACCCTTCATTATCCACCACCTTCCCTTATCCACCCAAAAACTGTGGCCCCAAGTTGGGCGGATAATTGAGGGATCACTGTACATTGATTGTAGTTCACTTCACCTTGTTTTGGAGCTCCAACGGTGGATTTTGCAGTGATTCATGGGATTTCAGGTCACATGGGCTCTATATTGATCTGCACAGCCTAAGTCCGAGGTAGTATGAGTAGGAAGGAGTAGGAGACAGTGTGCTCTGATAGCTGTCTGTGATAGGAATCTTGTAAAAGCTGTTTAAAAAGCATTTTTGCTTTTTTGGGGGGATCCAACTTTAGTTTATCGAGTGTAGGAAACCCTCCTGTGCTCATATCATCAAGCGCTTTTGTTTGTGTGTGGATTTTGAATGTTAATTTACAACATTGAGTATGTGAGGTGAAAGACAGTGAAAGTATGCTGTGGGAGAGGGGCATATCTGCAGTGTAGGTAGATTGAAGTTGGAAAAATGGTGCTTTCTTTGTGTTTTGGTTATATTTTTGTTATATAACTGACTGTGTAAATGTACACATAGTAATATTGTTGGCAATAGTACAATGTGGATGTGGTGCAGCATTTCATAAGGTCCAGTTGTTTAAATTACAAATTTACATTAACGTGGCATAGTACACTGAACCTTTGCATTTGCGTCGCATCGCATTCCTCGTTCAGCATTATGCACAAACTGTTGTGTTGTGTTGTGTGTGAGTGTGTGTGCAGTGTTGCCTGCATCAAATAATAGACCTTTTACTGTGACACAGACTAGTGTAACTGCAACTAAGCGCAGCAGTGTGAACCTGCGCTGCCTGATTTTGTACTGCGATCGTGTTCTCTGTTCATAGTTTTGCTTGTAGTGCCGTAAAAATCAGCACTGTCTGCATTCGGTGCTCCCCCCACCCCCACATTCAAAAAGTATTTTTTACCAGACTGGATTGTTTTTGTGACCCCATCAGCACTACTGGTTACTGAAGTTGTTTTAATTCACATATTTATTTAGTGTTTAACCAAGAAGGGGCTTGTAAACTCTGTTTATCTTGTTAGTAACTTCAGAAGGATTTAAATACTGCATTTGGGTAGGTCCTTGGAGGTAGCTAGATTGTCTACTAGGATTTGCTGACAGTTAAACTATTTTTAAATTTCAGGTGGCTGAGGAGTTGAAAAAGAAACTTGCGAACTCTGCTTATCTTGGAAGTAACCTCATAAGTGTTTGAATACTGCATTCTGGTTGTCCCTTGGGGGTAGCTGGATTGACTACTAGGCTTTTGGGACTGAAACTATTTTTAAATAATTTACTGGTGCGTAGGAGTTTGTGATAGTTAAACTCTTTTAAACAGAGTTACTGGGGTTAAGGAGTGGTCACAGAAAAACCTGCAGTGTGAAACAGGAAAAGACAGTCTTTCAAGCAACAGAGGGTGGTGGATTAAGGTTTACGTTTGTTTGTTACAATTCTTAAGATTTTCAGTGCAGGAAGAGTTTAAAGCACAGCTGACTTATTTTGGGTGGACAGCTCTCAGAGCACAAACCACCAGGCCTGTTTTGGGGCTGGGAAGGTTTACCTGTGTCTGACTTGGATGTGTGGATTTTTCTCTGATTGATTAGCAGGGTATTTCTTATCAAATTGTTGTGTAGGGCATCTTGCTGACAGGAAGGCACTCATTGCAGCAGTGGGTCAGAGTTTCTAGCTGATTGTTTTGTGAGGCACAGTGTAGGCCCAACCCCTTCCCACCCCTCACCCCACCCACCCCTGGAAATAGTTCCTTTATACCTGGGGTTCTGACATCATTTCCTCAAGAGTGCAAGGTGCATGTCACTGTCATATCCTCTCTAGCACACTGCACTGACAATATAAGCATAAACATTGTATAATATAAATATATATTTCTACATTACAAACCAATCACACACAAAAAAAAAAAAAAAATGTGGGGAGTAGTGCAATGTAATGGCTGTGGGGCAGCAGTCTTCCGGGAGTCTTTCTGGAGGCTGAGATGCTGCCCTATTTGCAGACAACTGTCTGCCCTGAGGGAGGTAGTTGCCCGTCTTCAGGCCACACTGGACAGTAGTATGGGGACCTTCCCCCAGGCCACAATGGACAGTAGGAAAGGAACCTCCCCCATCCAGGGAGCACCAGAACCACCACCACTACCTCAGAGGTTGCAAAGAAAGCACAGCAGTTGGACCACAGTGGGCTCAGGGAGGATGAGGATGGTGGAACAGAGGCACACCCAGTCAGATGTTACACACCACAATCCATACGCCATTCTGGGGGAGCATAGCTCCCCTATGGATACACCTGCAGAGGAGACTAAGGAGGCTGAGGACAACTGTCACAAGGGAGGCCCACAGGAAGGAGGCAGAGGACACCACAAGGAAAGGAAGCAGCTCCTGGTGGGGGACTCAATTATTAGGGGGATAGAACTGGGAGGAGCTGGGAAATCTGAAGTAAGGTGCCTGCCTGGTGCCATGGCTTGGAGGGACAGGAAGCGCATCCTCAGGATCACGACAACAGCTGCAAGGGATTCTGAGCTGGATGTAATTGTCCACCTAGGGACAAATGACTTGGCTCATCATGAGGTTAGAGCAGTGCAGGAGGACATTGTAGAGTTGGGAGGGCCTAAGACAAGTAGCACACACAGTATCCTTCTCAGAGGTGCTGCCTGTCAAAGGCATGGGGAGGCGAGGGTAATTGGCACCATGCAGTTTAATGAATGGTTGAAAAAATGGTGCGGAGGACAGGGGTTTGGCTTCATTGGGGACTGGGGTTCCACCTGGAGGGACACCAGCCTATACTGGCAGGATGGTCTGCATCTGTCCAGGAAGGGAACAAGTCTTTTGAGCAATCGGTTTAAATGCTTCATTGGCAAGCTTTTAAACTAGTCAATGGGGAGGCACTGACAAGCAGCAGAAAATCCCAGCCTCCCTACAAAACAGGGTACTAAATGAGAAAAAGACCAAGGTAGAACGGTCAGTGGGGGATGCTGCAACAGAAGGTAAGGCCATCAAAAAATGGAGAGCAATGAGCACCAATGCCCGTAGTCTAGGTAACAAGCTTCCTGAATTAGTGGCCTTGATGGAGGAGGAACATCTGGATATCATGGCAGTCACAGAAACATGGTACACACAAAACCATGACTGGGACGTAAACATACCAGGATACACTATCTACAGGAGGGACAGGGAGGGTAAAGAGGGGAGGATAGTTCTTTACATAAGGGAAGGAATAAAAGCAACAGAACAAAAGGGTAAACAGGGAGGAGAAGAAGCACTGTGGGTAAATTTGGAGACAGGCAATAGCACCACAATCCGCACAGGGGTTGTATACAGACCCCCTTCTCAGAGGGAGGAAATGGACAAGGAAATGATAGAAAGTATACTTAGAATGGCAGAAAAAGGGGAGATATTGCTGATGGGTGATCTGAATATGCCAGATGTTAACTGGAGTGCAGTTGCAGCTGCCACTTCGAAGAGTGCAGTTATTCTAGATGCCCTACAGGGGGCATGCCTTAGACAACTAGTACTGGAGCCCACTCGAGAGGGAGCAATATTAGACTTGCTTCTCTCAAATGGAGATGGAGAGAGGATCACAGATGTAAAGTGGGTAGCCATCTGGGAACTAGCGACCATCGAACAGTATGGTTCACAATAAACAGCAATAGAGTCAAGCCATACAAAGACAAAAGTACTGGACTTTAGGAGGGCTGACTTTGCCAAAATGGGTGAGTGCCTAAGGAATGCACTAGCAAATGGGCAGGAAGGAGGGTGGAAGAACAATGGGAATAATAAAACTGCCATCACAGAGGTACGAGCCTTTGTGTGAAGCAAATAAACAAAACAAGACGATGTAAAAACCACTATGGTTCTCAAGGAAGTGGCAGTGAAGGTTCAAGAGAAAAGAAAGCATTCAGGAAGTACAAGAATCGCAGCAGGAGCAGGACAGAGAACTGTATCAGTTAAAGCAAAAGGAGGCCGGAAGGCAGTCAGAACAGCAAAGGCCCAAACCGAGGAAAAGATAGCCAACTCAGTTAAGAAGGGGATAAAACCTTTATATGTACATCAGGAGCAAAGGAAGACCAAGGGAGGGATAGTGAGGCTTAATAAAGGGAGGGAAGGTGGGCAGAGGGAGACTGTGAAAGGCAGAGATACTAAACAAATATTTTGCTCAGTATTTACAAAGGAAGGGGGAGGTACATAAAACAAACAGTAGTAACACTCTGGATATAGAAGTTGATACCAGCCCATTTACAGAAGAAAGGGTTCTGAAAGAACTCTTAAAACTAAAGGTGGACAAAGCAATGGGGCCTGATGGGATTCATCCCAGAATTCTAAAAGAACTAAGGGTAGAACTAGTGACACCACTGACTACCCTCTTTAACAAATCATGGGAGGATGGGTTGGTACCCGAGGACTGGAGGAGGGCAGATGTGATTCCCCTTCACAAAAGTGGGAGCAAGGCAGAAGCAGGAAACTATAGACCTGTTAGTTTAACCTCAGTGATAGGGAAAATGATGGAATCACTTCTAAAGGAAAGAATTGTAGTATCTAGAGGCCAGAGGGGCACAGGACCCTAGGCAGCATGGATTCACAGCGGGAAGGTCATGCCAGACGAATCTGATAGATTTCTTTGACTGGGTGACCAAAGTAGTAGATCAGGGAGGGGCTGTGGACATGGCCTACCTAGACTTTAGCAAGGCATTTGACACAGTCCACACAAAAGATTAATATATAAGTTAGGCAGCCTGGGAGTGGGTCCCAAGATGACAGCCTGGGTAAAGAATTGGCTGGAGAATAGGACACAGAGAGTAATAGTAAATGGAGTCCACTCAGAAGAAAGGAGGGTTACTAGCGGGGTACCGCAGGGTTCAGTATTAGGACCAGGTCCTCTTCAATGTCTTTACAAGTGACATTGCAGAAGGACTGGAAGGAAAAGTATGTCTCTTTGCAGATGACACTAAGATCTGCAACAGAGTTGATGCACAGGGTGGGGTGGAAATGATGAGAAGGGACTGGCAAGGTTAGAGGAATGGTCAAATGTATGGCAGCTTAGATTCAATGCTAAGAAGTGCAAGGTAATGCACCTGGGAAACAAAACCCAGGGAAGAGTACACAATGGGGGTGAGATACTAACAACAACAAAAATGGAAAGGGACCTGGGGTAGTCATATCAGATGCCCTAAAGGTGGGCAAGCAATGAGAAGGCAGCAAGGAGGGTTGGGGGATACTGGGATGCATAGGAGAGGCATCACCAGTAGAAAACAGGAAGTTATTATCCCTCTGTACAGACAGCTGGTGAGACCCCATCTGAGTACTGTGTGCAGTTCTGGAGACCCAATCTCCATGAAAGACATAGACAGGATGGAAGCTGTCCAGAGGAGGGCAACTAAAATGGTGCAGGGTCTACACCAGGGACATATGAAGAGAGACTTAAGAAGCTTAATATGTATAGCCTCGAGGAAAGGAGGGAGAGGGGGACATGATAAAACTTTCAAGTACCTCAAGGGAATCAACAAAGTCCAAGAGGGTAGCATCTTTCAAAAAAAGAGGTGTGCAAGAACAAGAGGGCACAATTTGAAGATAGAGGAGGGGTGCTCAGAGGTAATTTAAGGAAGTATTTTTTCACAGAGAGGGTTGTGGATGCATGGAATGGCCTTCTGGAGGAGGTTGTGGAGTCAAAATCAGTGGTGGAATTCAAGCATGCATGGGACAGTCATAAGGCAATTCTGGGGGGTGGGGGTAGGAAGAAGTAGGCTGCTGGTTAACTGGGATCTGCAGCTTATCCAGTAGGTAGGGAAATGGGCAGACTGGGTGGGCCAAGCGGTCCTTATCTGCCATCAAATTCTATGTTTCTATGTAATTCCATTACAATGTCAGAGTAGTCTCTTATCTGTTGCTGAAGCCACAGTTGTTTATTTGGCTTCTCATCCACCAGTGTCCCTCCAATCAGAAAGTGAACATATCAAAATCTGAAGTTGGTAATAATATTTGTGGTTGATCCCCAAAATGCCTGCAAAGAGACGTGCAAGCAAAGTTGTTTCTCGCCATGGCAATGTTGACAGTAAGATGATCTGTGGGCGTGGTAGCAGTACACAGTCGCAGAAGTGCATTGCTGATGTGAGGAAAGGTATTTCTCCTGCAGTGTTTTTTTACGGCCCAATCAGTAGCTTCACTGATAGTTGGAGGAGATGATGTTTTCCCAGCCAGTGGTGTTAGTGTTACTGGTGTTAGTGGTGGTGGAGGTAGTATTAGCATTGTTGCATTGAGTTCTAATTCCAACCAGTGTACCGTATCCAAACATATTGAGTGTGAAGCAGTGCAAGTGACTGGCAGCGTACATGATGTCATACTTCCCAGTAACATCCCAGTAACTGAACCTGAGGATCTTGATAATCATGTCAACGACAGCACACAATGTGACATTCTGTCCACCGTGGCAGTTAACGTCACGCATTTTCCATGCAGTGATTCACAGTCACAGCGTGGTGAAAAAATATCAGGTGATGGTATTGTAGATGCTGATGATGAATGTGATGATGATGATGATATTGCTGCTGTTGCAACGTGTAGTCCACATGCTAGCATGCAAGCAGAAGATGTGGATGTGTGTGATGTTGATGAATATGATAATGATGTAATTGACCCCAGTCGGGAACCAGAGAAAAAGAAATTAAAGGTGGCTGTGTCTGAGTCTGAGTCTGTTTGCAGGAACCTCCTTCCCCCTTAGAAACTTGTGATCTACCACTTTTAGTTGATGATGATGACCCAGTAATCTATATGATAGGTAGTCGTGGCGGTCATTTGCAGTCCAGGTGTGCAGTGCCCAAAACATCACATGCCCCCCCCACTTCAGTGCTTAAAATAACGGACTTAAATACGCCACATCATCATGGACATGTTAAAAGCAGAGAATCGCACTCCCTCGTTTGGGATTTTTTTGTTCAAAATGCAAATGATGAATAAGTTGCAATCTGCCAGGTTTGCCATGTGCGTGTGAGTCGAGGTAAAAAGGGGAGCCATCTTGGGACAGGAGGACAGCATATGCATCTTAAGAATAGGCACTTGGCTCTGGGGACCCAGCACAAGCTAGCAGCTAATACCACAGTGGGGCATTCACCCATGTCACTGGCAACCATAGCCAGCATGTTATCCCCTTCCAGGACTGTTAAGCCCAGTAGGAAATTAAACATGTGCAGTAGTGCAGCAATAAGAGCAGAGGATTACTACAGGCATGATGAGGTGGAGGACCATAATGACATTGAAATGTTGTCCAGTGCTGATGAGAGTAGCAGTTTTTCTGATGGTGGTGGTGGTGAATGCAGTATGTCTAGTGCAAGTGGTACATCAACCCCTGCTGGCAAATCTGGCAAAATAATCATAATTTATGGGTTTGTCATCATCACCTCTGCAACCGTCTTCATCAAATGTTCACACTCCACCCCCTGCCAATGCCGTTCATCACAGAGCACAACCATTTGTGACCAACAACACACCACGTGTAAAACGTTCAAGTCAGTCCATGTTACAGAGTGTTTTTGCGCATAAGCTGAAGTACCCCCGAATCATACAGTGTCACGTGAACTTAATGCTGCTGTAGTGGAAATGCTGACAATTGATCTTTTGTCCTTCTCCTTTATGGAGAATTCTGGGTCCCGGCGGCTTGCTGCACGTGCCTGTCCAAAATGGAAAGTCCTATCCAGGACATACTTTTCTACCTGTGCTGTCCCTGAGTTGTTCTGCACTGTGTCCGACTCAGTAAGACATGCCCTTCAACATTCCTCCTCTCCATTCATCCATTTAAGTATGGATTTGTGGATAAGTGGCAAAACAACAGGGAGTTCATATCTGTGTATAACTGCACACTGGGCACAGGTGCTGGGGGTTGTTCGTGATGTTGGTAGTGTGAATAATCAGTGCAGTAAGGTGGATTGTCATGGTAGCAATCTTCCTGGAATTCCACCAGCATACAACAATTGCTATGCGCAGTGTGACCTGTTCACATACTGGTGAGAACATGTTAAACATGGTACTGTCTGAAATTGACAGATGGCTAAACCCTCTGTCCCTGAGAGCTGGGTTCATAGCAAGTGACAATGGGTCAAATGTGGTGAAATGCATCAAGAATGGTGTTTTTTTTCGTGTTCCATGCATGGCCCACTGCTTAAATCTTGTGATTCAGGAGTTTCTGCAGCACCCTGACATAAAGGAGATGCTGACCATTGCATGACGTATGTGCTCTCACTTTTCAAGATCTGGAAAGGCCTGTGACCAGCTGCGGCAGTTGCAGATACAAAACAGCCTGCCTCAGCACCGCTTGAAGCTGGAAGTTGTCACCCAGTGGAACTCCACTTTATACATGGCAGAGAGGTTGTATGAACAATACAAAGCCATCTCAGAATATCTTGTGATGCACACTAGCTGTGACAGTTCCGGGGCCTCCATGTCTATGACGAATGAACAGTGGCGCTTCATGGACTCTGTAATAACAATTTTGTGGCCCTTTGAACATGCCGCACAGGCAGTGAGTGGCAAGTCTGCCTCCATTAGCCAATCAATTCCACTGCTGCAGGTGCTGAGGCAGACATTGGTGAATGTACAGCATAGCCTTGATGTTGCCGGAGACGGTGGTAGCAGTATGTTGCTGCAACACATGCTGACAGTATTCAACCAGAATAGTCACATTGTGAGCATTCAGCATACTGACAACTTTGCCATGGCAACAATGCTGGACCCACGATACAAATGTGGAATTGCATCAGTACTGGAGGGAGGGCCTGAACAGGTAAAAAATATCAGTGGTCAACTGGTTCGCTTGGTTTATGGGGCACAGAAGTCATGTGCCAAGGTCAGCAAACCTCAGCAGCCTAATCTGGTGAAGGTGTAACTGGAGGACCAGCAAGCATGTCATGCAAGGGTAAGGGTAATGGGACTGTAGTTCCTGGTGGTCTGTCATCCAAAGTGGTTGGTGTCAACCCACTTTGGGAGGCTTTGTCCCAAGTGGGTATTTCTGAAATCAATGATTCTGGAGAACAGGCTGATGCATCAACAATTGGACTTAGTGCAGCACAGAGAACAGTTGAGTCATATTTGTCTGAAAACAGGCATCTGACAATAAGTGAAGATCCTCTTTTGTACTGGAGTGGAAAGGTCAGTGAATGGCCAGAGCTGACTGCAGTGGCACTGAAGTACCTCACATGCCCACCCTCCAGTGTAAGTGTTGAGAGGGTATTCAGCTCAGCAGGTGCAATAGTCAGGGATCATCGGACAAACCTGTCTCCTGCAAATGTTAGTTTGCTAACATTCATTAAAATGAATGAGAGGCACATACCAGCACAGACTGCAACCTCGGTATTCGTACCTCGGCCTAGTCATGGTGGTCTTGCTGATGTGGAAATGAAACATCCTGGTGGCACTGGCAGTGGCTGCCTGAAATGGCCCACCACTGATGTAGATGACAACACAATTGAGAAAGAATTTCCCAGTGGTCAGACTTCAGACATCGATGACTGTGAGGGTAGTTTTCTTTATGAGGATGATGATGTGGTTAGTGTTGGCAGGTTTTAACTGAAGTATTTAAAAGGTGGTGTGCCTCCCTCAGACCACCACCACCAGGACTGATGTTATCCAAGTCTGCCGCCATGAGTCTGTCTGTCCCTTGGAACACCCACCACCACCACCAGGACTGATGTTATCCAAGTCTGCCACCATGAGTCTGTCTGCCCCCTGGACAACCTTCACCACCACCGGGACTGATGTTATCCAAGTCTGCCACGATGAGTATGTTTGCCCCCCCCCCCGGACCACCTTCACCACCACCGGGACTGATGTTATCCAAGTCTGCTGCCATTAGTCTGTTTGTCCCCCACGGACACCACCACTGCCACCACTGGGACTGATGTTATGCAAGTCTGCCATCATGAGACTGTCTGCCCCCCACAGACCACCACCACCACCAGGACTGATGTTATCCAAGTCTGCCGCCATGAGTCTGTCTGCACCCCGGACCTCCTTTACCACCACCGAGACTGATGTTATCCAAGTCTGCTGCCATTAGTCTGTTTGCCCCCTCCACAGACCACCACCACCAGGACTGACATTATCCAAGTCTGCCACCATGAGTCTGCCCTCTGGAACACCCACCACCACCACCGGTACTGATGTTATCCAAGTCTGCCACCATGAGTCTGTCTGCCCCCCAGACAACCTTCACCACCACCGGGACTGATGCTATCCAAGTCTGCTGCCATTAGTCTGTTTGCCCCCTCCACAGACCACCACCACCAGGACTGATGTTATCCAAGTCTGCCTCCATGAGTCTGTCTGCACCCCGGACCTCCTTTACCACCACCGGTACTGATGTTATCCAAGTCTGCCACCACAAGTCTGTCTGCCCCCCGGACAACCTTCACACCACTGGGTCTGACGTTATCCAAGTCTGCCCCCATGAGTCTGTCTGCCCCCGGACCACCTTCACCACCACCGGGACTGATGTTATTGAAGTCTGCCACCATGAGTCTGTCTGCCCCTTGGAACACCCACCACCACCACCAGGACTGATGTTATCCAAGTCTTCCACCTAGAGTCTGTCTGCCCCCCGGACCACCTTCACCACCACCGGGACTGATGTTATCAAAGTCTGCCGCCATGTGTCTGTCTGCCCCCGGACCACCTTCACCATCACCGGGACTGATGTTATCCAAGTCTGCCACCATGAGTCTGCCCTCTGGAACACCCACCACCACCACCGAGACTGATGTTATCCAAGTCTGCCACCATGAGTCTGTCTGCCCCCCACGGACCACCACCACCACCAGCTTCTTAATATTTAAACCATAACGTGAGTGTGTGTACTCATGTTTGTTATGTTGCTTCCCTTCCTTTAGTTGTATGTTTTGTCTTCTGTAGCTTTTCAGAGCTGCAATGGTAAAACACATACAGTACACTTCTTTTGTTTCTTTTACAGGGTAGCAAAAGAAGAATCCATCACTAAAACTTCTTGGGAATGATGCTGTAGCTATACCATACAGAGAGGAACCCATGTAATATCCACGTGAAATCCATTCTGGTAAGTATGAATATTTTATTTCATC
Source organism: Neoceratodus forsteri (assembly GCA_016271365.2). Lineage (NCBI taxonomy): Eukaryota > Metazoa > Chordata > Ceratodontiformes > Ceratodontidae > Neoceratodus > Neoceratodus forsteri. The sequence goes on from CM057459.1 coordinate 1,438,733,292, forward strand.
CATTTCATTGTTTTGTAAAGACTGCAGCAAATATTGCACACAACAGGTTGCGTTACTTGACAAGATGTGTCTTTGAAATGTAACTTGACTTTTTGGATTGAGAGATTTAAGAACCAGAGAGGGACACATAACAATTAAGTTGTAAGAAGTCATTCATTTCTTTTTTTAGGAAACTTCCAGATGCTTTGTTGTTCTGACAAAGTGGCCTTATCCAAACAAGTTCTTCAACATCAGGCCCCCCCCCATGCTGGGGCGCACATGCAACATGCAGAAGTCATTTCATTAGGTCACCATGACCATCACACCAGACTCGAAAAGGATGCAGATGAAATCTGTGAAACAGTAAGAAAATAAGTAACCATTACAGACAAACCTGCAAATATGCTTCCCCCCACCCAAAGAAAAAAAATACTTACCTTCCTGTGCTTGACAGTTATCCACTGCAAATTTATACACATCAAGTTCTAATCGAGCACTGGAATGTGCACACCAACAGTATCTGTGACCTGTGAGACAGAACAATACCATGAGTACATGTCCATGTCAAGCCCCCTCACCTACAAACTACAGAAATATATATCTATATATATCAACTCACCAAGACTACTATTAGTGTACAGACAAAGGGCACCCTTCCATCTGGTTGAGATGATCACATTGCATTTGCTCGAATCGCAGCACACATTGGACCACAGTTGTCTCATGGTCATCATTTTAGGGGCACTGCACGCATGACTGAGTGCGCCATTAATTCTGGGGGACTTTGTATGTACTGAAGCAGTCTCTCTTCACTGTGTTACCACTTGTCAATTTTCTGCACACAAGGAGAATGCATTCTGGGCCTGCAGAAAAAATCTGGGACTCTGTGCTACGTTTATGCGCATGACTGAGTGTGCCATTAATTCTGGGGGACTTTGTATGTATTGAAACAGTCTCATTTCACTGTGTTAACCACTTGTCAATTTTCAGCACACAAGGAGGATGCATTCTGGGCCTGCAGAAGAAATCTGGGACTCTGTGCCACCACTACGTGCATGACTGAGTGCGCCATTAAATCTGGGGGACTTTGTATGTACCGAAACAGTCTCACTTCGCTGTGTTACCACTTGTCAATCTTCTGCACACAAGGAGGATGCATTCTGGGCCTGCAGAAAAAATCTGGGACTCTGTGCCACGTTTATGCCATGACTGAGTGCACTATTAATTCTGGGGGACTTTGTATGTACTAAAACAGTCTCATTTTACTGTGTTACCACTTGTCAATATTCTGCACACAAGGGAGATGCATTTTGGGCCTGCAGAAAAAATATGGGGACTCTGTGCCACCACTGCGCACTGGAGTGACTACGCAATAAATTCTGGGGGACTTTGCATGTGGTGTGATGATACCATTTCACTTCCTTAGCACCTGTCAATTTTCTGGATAGAAGACAGATGCATTTTGTGTGTTGTGATTGTGAGCACATAATGTCATACTTAAATTATAAATTAAAGCAGCATTGCAACAATGTGCTGATAATTTTGACCTATAGTTTTTTATGCTATTTTACATCTCTGCTGGCGCCGGTACAGGCCACTAGTTACCTGATGACTTGTATGATACCCTTCTTTTCACAATTTGTGTCTGCTTTACTACTTCTTCTCATGTCTCAGAATAAAAAAGGAGCACGCCATTTAATATTGTTCTGACCAGGTTCTCATCACTATTTGCAGCTGTTTTTGAACAACTATTGTTCTGTGATGTCATAAAACACTGCCTGCTGTGTAATTGTTAATTTGACAACAGAAACAGCAACAGAAATAGTGGGCAAGATTATGGAGGCACTCCTTAAGGAATGGATAGTGCAACACCTGGAATCCATAGGAGCACAGGATCCAAGACAGCATGGGTTTACAACAGGAAGGTCCTGTCAAACTAGTCTCATAGATTTCTTTGACTGGGTAACCAGAGTGGTGGACCAAGGGGGAGCAGTTGATGTCGCCTACCTTGACTTCAGCAAAGCTTTCGACACTGTTCCACATAGAAGATTGATAAATAAGCTGGGTAGGTTTGGGGTGGGTCAGAAGTTGGTCAACTGGGTGGCAAACTGGTTGACAGGCAGAAAACAGAGAGTGGTGGTAAATGGTATACTGTCAGAAGAGATGTAAGTCACAAGTGGGGTACCTCAGGGATCAGTCCTGGGGCCAGTCCTCTTCAATATCTTCATTAGTGACATTGCAGATGGACTAGAGGGTAAGGCTTGTCTGTTTGCAGATGACACCAAGATCTGCAACAGAGTAGATGATCCAGATGGGGTGGGCAGAATGAGAAGAGACCTGGATAAACTAGCAAAATGGTCAGAAGAGTGCCAACTGGGATTTAATGCAAAGAAGTGCAAGATCATGCACATAGGGAATAGAAACCCTAAAGCTACCTATAGGCTGGGGGGGGGGGGAGTTGTTGGCAGTCACAAAGGAAGAAAGAGACTTGGGCATCATCATCATTGATGACCTGAAATCATCCAAGCAGACTTCTAAAGTAGTAGGTAAGGCTAGGGGGATATTAGGGTGTATTAGTAGGGGTATCACAAGTCGTAAGAGGGAGGTAATAATCCCTCTTTACCAGACACTGGTTAGGCCCCATCTGGAGTACTGCGTGCAGTACTGGAGGCCACACCTTCACAAGGACAGTAACCAAATTGAGGCAGTCCAGAAAAGGGCAACCAAACTGGTGCAGGGACTGCATCAGAAAACATATGAGGACAGATTAACGGAGCTCAATATATATACCCTAGAGCAAAGGAGGGAGAGAGGTGATATGATCAAAACATTCAAATGCCTTAAGGGCATTAACAAGGTGAAAGAGTCTAACATGTTTCAATATAAGAAAAATAGCAGGACAAGAGGACACAGCATGAGATTAGAGGGAGGCTGATTAAGGGGTAATGTGAGGAAATTCTTTTTCACAGAAAGAGTGGTGGATCCATGGAATGGCCTACCTCAGGAAGTGGTGGCTATGAATACAGTGCAGGGCTTCAAACAGGCATGGGATAGGCATAAGGGAGCAATACAGATGAGTATGAATAGATAGGCCACTGAGAGAGCAAAGGACGATGGCACATTTATAAGGCAGAAAAAGAAATGGGCAGACTGGATGGGCCTTGTGGTCCTTATCTGCCATCAACCTCTATGTTTCTATGTATAACAACTGATGAAGAAAAACAGTGCAAAATACTGACGAAGAACTGGTCTGCTCCATATTAAAAGCAGTGCTCCTTTTATTATCTCACACATAAAAAAAAGTACTAAAGCAGACTCAAATTCTGGAAAGAATAGTATCATACAAGTCAGGATTTAAGTAAAGTGGCAATGTAAAATAGCATAAAAAAGTATAGGTCAAAATTTTCAAAAGATTGTTGCACTGCTGCTTTAAAGAGATTCACCAAGTTACATAGTTATGGATGGTATTGCACCCAATATATTGGTGCCTAACCTCCAGGGGAATCTTTCTTGCTCCACATGTCCTTAAATAGCGCAATACTTTTCTGGCAAAAACATGCGTAATTTCGGTAAAACGGGTCCCAGAGGACTTCCCATGCTGAAGAGCTGCCCAAGTTCTGCCACCCGCGTTCAGCAATGTTGTGGTGAAACGTGGGCATGTTTAAACTAACAAGAGCCTTATTAGTGAAAACATGCCCATATTTCACCACAAACTGACCATTATAACATAAAGAAACTTTCAGAAAGCTGCCGGCTATTCACTATAATAAAGCACACCCCCGTGCTCTCCGTGGCATCACGTCATAACATTGCTGAGCAAGGTATGGAATCCATGGATTCTTCAGAACGGAACTTGGGAAGTCTTCCAGGCCCCAGTTTACCGAAATTACGAGCGTTTTGGCCAGAAAAGTATTGCAGTGTGGAATGTAAGGACACGTGGAGAAAGAGAGATTACCCTGGAGGTAAGGCACCCATATAAGAAACATGTATGACTGTATGTACATGTATATATTTAAAGGAAGCAGTCAGCAACAGGAGCTCCTGCGTCCTGCACAGTGCAAGAGCTTACCCACAGGTTAAGCCTTTTAAAATATATTTGCAGTGTTTTCTCGTGCATAACAGCAGTGTTTTTCGTCAGCAACATACTTTATTTTTAAGAAAGGTGGTCAGCGACTAGAATACGCCAGATGCTATGGGGGCCACATTATGTGTAAAGAAAAGGTGCAGTGAGATGTACCATGTGCTTCAAATAGTTTTGTATTGAAGTGCATGGTGCGTCGATGTTGCACCTTTACGCATAATGAAGTCCCCATAGCATCTGCCATACTTCTGGGTCACAGACGTTTATTTAGTATAATAAGGTATGTTGCAGTGTGAGAAAAATGCTGCAACATACTTAAAAGGTTTAACTGGATGGTAAGCCTTGCAGTGGGCAGGATGCAGGTGCTCCTGTTGCTAACTGCTTTCCTTTAAACTAATACTGTGGCCTTCCCTCTGTCTGGTATGAAACAAACAAAACACAAAACAGTAGAGCACTGGGGGGGGGCAGAAAATAAAACCTAATGCTCGATCCCATGATGTTCCAGCAGCAGATGAAGCATCAACATTATTTGTAGCTGCTCTTGCTCGATCTGCTCCATCTGCGGCTGGACAGCACCCATCCTCTGATTATTTTCCTCCATCACAACCCACAGCAGTGCTACTTCTGACTGTGTTGCAGGCATGGGAGACTTCCCTGCTGTGAGAGGAAAGGTGGGTAGTAGTGGTGGTGGTGAGTGTGGTGCTGGTGGCAGTGGTGGGGGTAGTGGTGGAGCAGCAGCTGCTGCTGTGGCCCTCCTCCTGCTCTGGCGATGCACAGCAGCAGCACCCACTGCCACTGCCACAGAAGGGCCAGCAGGTGGAAGCCTGGCCCGTTCTGTGGCAGCCTGCCGCTCCACTTCAGCATGTGTGTCCTCTGGCCCCCAGTCCCCAGATTTGTCCCCCGGGGGCCACGGCGCACCTGCACACCATAAAGCAGGTGCACCACAGTGCTCCTGTCCCCCCTTAACACAGTTGAAAAACTGCCAAACTATCAAGCTGTGGGGGGGACCAGGCACAACAGGGGCAGATGTATTGCCAGCAACAGTGTCATGCCCTTGGGGGGGCTCCACCTGCTGCTGTGAATTGGGAGGTGCTGCTGCTGGAGCTTCTGCAGCTGGTGGTGTTGGCGGCGGCGGACTTGCTGGATGTGGCGGTGGCACTGGTGGTGCTGCTGCTTCCAGAGGGGGGGGTGGACAAAATATTCTGGAGCGGTCCAGTGACACCCACCCACGCTGACCCCCATGTGTCCGCACTCCCCTCTGTCCAACACGGGCCACAGACTGTCCCTGGTCCATAACTCTCCTTCCCTCTCCACTCTGACATGTCACTCAACGAAGACCAACTCACACACGCGCACACACACAGTCACACACAGACACACACACACCTGCACAAAACAAAACTTATAAAACAAATAAATCAGTCGCAAAAAAAGAAATCAAAACAGTACAACAAAAACTAAAGAATTAGCTTTTAAAAAAGCTGTTGGGTTTTATGATGTTGAAGCAAATTAAACAACAAATACGCACTCCTCTCCTACACTATCCTTCCTTCTATCTCTGCAAAGGAGAAAGTGAAAGTATCTGCTGGTATACCTCTCTTCCTCCCTGGCTTGCTAAAGCAACATGTGACTTATAGTACTGTAAGCCATGTGATGTGTGTGGGGGGCTGTTTAAAGTGCCTATTGCTGTCATTCCATCTTACTTCACATTAAGGCAGAATAACAACACAAAGTCAACTCATTATGACAAGGAGAAGTGAGTACTCCTCAATGTCTACTTCGTGTAGCCTGCAACTAACGTGAAGTGGGCAATTGCCCCCACTTCGCCTGTGGATTTTAAATTCGCTGCATCACTACCCACAGTGCACTGGAAATTAGAGACTTTCCATGCAAACAGGTATACTAGCTATAAGGACTCAATATAAGCAGCCAGTCTTTGAATTTGAGGGGGTTAAGGATTTAGAGATTTAACACATGCTTGTTTCTTTCTTGTGTTAAAGAGCCCCTGACACCATTGTGACAACTTTGAAAAAATATAATATTTAGACATAACTTAGCTTATATTTTGTTTTCTATAATTCTCACCATTACTTCTGTTATTACTAAGGAAACTGGCATGCAGATAGGCTCACTGCCTTATTCTGGCTGCTAGCCTACACCTGACATCGCAGTTCTGTTTATGACATCAAAATCTGTTGATGAGGAGATGATTATGATGCCATAAACAGGGAATTATGATGTCAGGTGTAAGCAAGCCGAAACAGCAGCTAAAATCTATTGGACAATAATCCTCTTTCATACAGCTGTCCTCAACAATAAAGAAACAAGCATTGGTTAGAGCCAACACGGCTGCTTCAGGGTGGTGAATCTGAGTGAAAACTACTCAAAGCTTCTGCCACGGCTGATGGCGTACTTGCGCCATTTCAACAAATCAAGAGCAACAGCAGGCATGAGACTGCAGTCCAGGAGTAACACCAATTTGTAGAGGTAAAAAAAAGCCAGACTTGATCAGTACCTCCAATTGCAGGAACCTTTTATTAAGTTATAGCCACACAGAGAGTGCTGTATTTACCTAGTGCTTCAGACATAAACTAAATGTGTTATAAATCATGTTAGAGATTTCTGTTAAGAAATGCAACTTGAATGTAAAATACAACTGTAAGATGTTGCGGGAAATTAGAGAAACCTCTGTGTGATGAAATGGACTATGCTATCTGAACTTAGAACTGCAGCAATAAAATTGTTTTGTGGGAAAAATAGTACTTGAAATGTTTAGAAATAAGCAATCTTGCTTTGCCAAGAATGATGTCATAAATTAGAATTTTGTATATAGAGGATAGTGGATGGCAAGCCATGCAAACCAAGCCTGTGCTGTCACCAACCTTGAGAGTAGTCAGGACCATGCTGGCAATGCAGGCTTGTTACATGTGTGACTGGGCATCCACTGTTTTATACAGTATACATTTTTTTTATGTTAAAAAATACCGTGTTGCCCCCCCCACACACACACAAAAGGCACATAATTTTGGGAAATTTTAAAACTAGTGAACCCACTCTACACCCAACTAATACTCCTTGCTATGCTACTGACAGTTGATTTGCTTTTAAAAGTAGTTAGGAGGACCTGGGTGATGAGTGAGTGCAAGATCTGCACATACATGCTTCTATTTAAATCAACGTGGATTCACACACATACGTTATAGTGCAGATCATGCTCATGCTTGTTTCCCACTTCCTGTCATTTTTGTAAGTAAGATTTGTTTTAATGATTTTGAAAGCAAAAGACTATTAGTGGCATTGGGTGGGGCATTAGCAGCTGGGTGCAGGGTGGATTTTTTAGTTAATATTAATTTAAAAAAATAGAAGGTGGCACTGATTTTCCATTTTTATTAAAAAGTTATTACACCACAGAGAAGTGCAACATCATTCTATGACATTTGACCTGTGGTACCAAAGCTTTTCAGTTTGGATGGAAAGCCATGCAGAGCAGACCCTAACTATATCATATAGTGCCTTTCATACACTGTGTAACTCTAAGTGCTTTACAAGGCACCAAGTAACATACAGGTTGGAAGAGATTATGTGCAGCACACATACAGAGGCCTCTGAGCACACTCATATGATACACACAGGCATACTACAATAAGCCAATTGTTTTCAAGCCACATATCTGGAGGGTCACACAGTGCAGCCACCAAAAATTACTGGTGGCCTTACTCTTTACATTTTTCATCCCATTCCCTTAATACAATAGATCTCTCTTCCCACAAAGTACAGTACTGTACATAGCAAATTAAGTTCCTATTGTCCTCTCTTCTGCTGGTAGGAAATGGCCAAAGGCAGGTATCAGCACAGTAGCAGAGCTACCATTCATAGGGCCAGCAACCTGAGTTCTGGAATAAGCCAGAGTTATTTGGGACTGGCCAGGGAGTGGAGAATTGAATATCTCCTGGCATGCTCCCCTCCTTCACATTAGGAGGGTCTTGGTATCCAACACAACGCTGCTACCTGGGTGAACACAGTTGGATGCAGAGCAGAGATGGGGAGGCATCTGCTGGGCTCACAGGAGCCATGCAGATGTGCATACTGCTGCTCTAAGCCCCCTGTAGATGGCCCAGAGATAGGGACAAACCAGCAAAAAAATAGCCCCAGCAGCAGTTAGAGAGGATCTCTGAAATATCTGGAGGACTGCACCACTCCCACCACGCTGCTTGATGCAACATTAGAGATTTGGGGAGGCTGCTACCCACTCCAGTCCCTGTTTGGGGTGCTGTGCCACGGCTTGATGGACGTGGTATATTGCAGTCAGAGATGATAGAGGTCTGGTGCTTTGGGTAGCCCAAAGAAGAGAAGCACCTGAGATTGGAAGGAGCATAAATAGTAAGTTAAAAAAAAACAATGGGGTGTTAACATTTGTATAGTGTTTAAATAACATTTAATTTGTGGGGGGAGGGTTGAGATTGGTATAGTACTCCTGGACTACAGTATCCCCACAGAAAATTAAACAGAATTTCATTGAACACCACCTGGTACCAGTAAGGACCCCAGCACACTGCAGAGGCTCCAAGGACTGAGGCTGGAGAAGACAGTGACAAACACAGTAGGATTATGTGGTTTGTGGACAGGCAGAGGGGGCCACATAGCTGCTAGTGCTGCCCTTAGGCAGGCATAGCTAATGGCCCCCTCCATTGGCCCTATGCCATGAGAAGTTTGTTTCCAGGATTGGGCAGATATTGGCCTATGCCCTCTGGCAAACCACTGTCCCGCCCACCCACATAGAGAGGTGCGCTGGTGAGGCATATGGTACATAGCGGGCACACACCAATATTATGGATCCTGTGTAGTACTCAGATACTGTGCAGGTGGTGTACAGGGGATGTTGCATGGCTTTTCCAGGACCTCTGCACACATGGAGGGGCAGCAAACCATTTGAGGACTGGACCCTGATTATAGAGGGCGTTGGAAATAGATAAAACACAGTAATGAAATGAGGTAAATACTGTACATTGCTCTATAAAGATACAGCTGTGGAGCTTCCTCCTACCTTGGCCCACTGGCTGTGAAGCTTGAATGCTGAGAAATAATAGAAAAGTAAGTGTGGCGCTGCACACTGAACACCATAATAAAATGAGAGAGGTGAGGAATACTCAAAAACACAATGCCTTTAATATAGGTGTGAACTGGTTACTCCAGATGGGGGGGCTGCCCACCCTTCACTTCCACATCCACACCCAGCCATTCTTTCAGAGTTACACTTAAACTTCTTGAAACACTGAGGAAAATACATCTTTGAATGAACTTTTGCATTCAACATTAGGAAACACTACTCTGAGTGTAAGAAATTAAAGTCCTGAACAATGTGCATTAGTCTGCCTCTGGACTCCACAGTTGTCAGCCAACTTTAAACTGCAAAAAGTCTTAAACTTAGAACAGAACTGGTGTACCTTTCCTTTTCAGTCAGAGAAACACCAAAACACAGGTACTTTCTTCAGGAAGCACAAAGTCAAATCTATTCACAGTTAGAACAGTACAGGCAGCTTCAAATTGTCCTGCGTCAAATAGGGATTGCCCCTAGGATCCATTCGCTAGCAGTCATTTTCATCCTTCCGGGGATGGAAATCAGGTGATCCTGCTGTAGACAACAGTTTCCACCACTTCTCTTGGCAGGCTGATGACTTTCAGGACTAGGGTGAGAAACAGGCTCTCCTCTCAGTACCCGCAGCCGCTTTCACTCCTCACATTTCAACTACTGACAACCCACTCTCTCTCTCTGATAACTGACTCAGAACTAACCCAAGATTCTAAAACTCCCCACTCACAGCCAGTTACTGTGGCGTATGCTGCTGCAAGAATTCTAAATGACCTAATCTCTCTCATCTCAGCTGAGACCAAGTAAACAAGAGAGTGAGTAGGTGAAAACCCCATTCAACTACAGTGGTTAGTCAACAGCTGCCTTTTCTACCTAGCACTGACACTGATAGGATTCTAGTAACCCCAGGGGACTGGGTGGTTACACATGGCTTCACTTTTTCAATAGCAAATTACTATATGAAAGAGCTCTCATTTTTCAAAAATACTTAGATTGTGAAAATCAGTGCAGTTAGCACAATTCACAAAGCTATTTATCTTACATGACCTCAAAATGATGAGTATGCATTTCAATAAGAATTCAAGTAATTACTGCCTAAAGCTCTCTTAAAAGGCACAGTTATTAAAGGGGCTATAAAAATGGCTTAAAAGAACGTGATAGTTGAAGTACCTAACTGAAACGTCCAGTCCAGCAATGAAATAGTACAATCTAGTGCAGCTAGGGGTGGAGGAGGGGCCAGACACAAATACATCACTGTCATAAATGGAGACAACATGGAGAGTTGTAAGCCATGTCCAGTTAAAGCACACAGGTGAAGAAGACAGTCTAAGTATCCTGTCACAGTCCCTTCTCTCTCTTCTACTCATAGCAGTACATCAGCATAGTGACATCACCAAGCAGCCATAAAAAGGGAAAAAATTACAGTAAATGTATGAAATATAAGCTGAATTGTATCTAAATACATAAATACATAGATGTTGATGGCACATAGGGCCTACAGCCCACCTAGCCTAACTGTGAAAACTGTAAAAGACCACACAGTTAAAATAAAACAGCATGATTCAGAGTTACTGGCAATGTAAGCAGCTGTGATGGCTGTATCCAAAGATAGCTTCACTATGAATCGGAAACTTGAGCCAGCTGAAAACTATCTGAGGTACAAAAATGTTCAAATTGTGGGTTTCCTAGAGACAATGGATGCAGAATTTCCGTCTGTAAGGGATTTAGTTAAAGATGTACTGATTACTACTTTTGGTTTATTCCATATATAATCCACTTTCCTGGGGAAAGCATTCTGAGTTAAAAATAAGCAAGGCACTTCATTGAAATCAACACTATTAGCAACTTTCACTTTTGAATTAGACTAAAATTTTATTTTTAAACTTGCTAAAGTTAAGGAAGGGCTGGAGTACAAAAATTCTTGGTATTACCTGTTTCCTGATTATTGCTACCAGTCATGACAAAGAGGGAAGACATTTCTTGCCTAGAAACATAGAAGTTGATGGCAGATAAGAACCGCAAGGCCCATCCAGTCTGCCCATTTCTTTTTCTGCCTTAAGAATGTGCCATTGGCCTTTGCTCTGTCAATGGCCTATCTATTCATACTCATCTGTATTACTCCCTTATGCCAATCTCATGCCTGTTTGAAGCCCTGCACTGTATTCATATCCACCACTTCCTGAGGTAGGGGTTCCATGCATCCACCACCCTTTCTGTGAAAAAGAACTTCCTCACATTACCCCTTAATCAGCATCCCCTCTAATCTCATGCTGTGTCCTCTTGTCCTGCTATTTTTCTTATATTGAAACATGTTAGACTCTTTCACCTTGATAATGCCCTTAAGGTGTTTGAATGTTTCGATCATATCACCTCTCTCCCTCCTTTGCTCAAGGGTATACATATTGAGCTCCGTTAATCTGTCCTCACATGTTTTCTGATGTAGTCACTGCACCATTTTGGTTGCCCTTCTCTGGACTGCCTCATTTTGGTTCATATCCTTGTGAAGGTGTGACCTCCAGTACTGCATGCAGTACTCCAGATGGGGCTTAACCAGTGTTTTGTAAAGAGGGATTATTACCTCCCCTTTTCCGACTTGTGATACCCTACTAATACACCCCAACATCCCTCTAGCCTTACCTACTGCTTTAGTGGTCTGCTTGGATGATTTCAGGTCATCTGTGATGATGATGTCCAAGTCTCTTTTTCCCTTATGACTGCCAGCAACTCCCCTCCCAATCTATAGGTGGCTTCAGGGTTTCTCTTCCTGATGTGTATGATCTTGCACTTCTTTGCGTTAAACCCAAGTTGCCACTCTTCCGACCATTTTGCTAGTTTATCCAGATCTCTTCTCATTCTGCCCACCCAATCTGGATCATCTACTCTGTTGCAGATCTTGGTGTTATCTGCAAACAGACAAATCTTACCCTCCAGTCCTTCTGCAATGTCACTGATGAAGATACTGAAGAGGACTGGCCCCTGGACTGATCCCTGAGGTACTCCACCTGTGACTTGCATCTCTTCTGACTGTATGCCATTTACCACCACTCTCTGTTTTCTGCCTGTCAACCAGTTTGCCACCCAGCTGACCAACTTCTGACCCACCCCTCAGCCTACCCAGCTTATTAATCAATCTTCTATGTGGAACAGTATCGAAAGCTTTGCCGAAGTCAAGATAGGCAACATCAACTGCTCCCCCTTGGTCCACCACTCTGGTTACCCAGTCAAAGAAATCTATGAGATTAGTTTGACAGGACCTTCCTTTTGTAAACCCATGCTGTCTTGGATACTGTGCTCCTGTGGATTCCAGGTGTTGCATTATCCTTTCCTTAAGGAGTGCCTCCATAATCTTGCCCACTATTGAGGTAAGACTGACTGGTATGTAGTTCCCTGCCTCCTCCCTGTTACCACTCTTGTGGAGCGGGATCACATGAGCTCTTCTCCAGTCTTCTGGGAACTCTCCTGTGCTCAGAGACTCACTAAACAGCTCTGATAATGGCTCTGCTAGTTCCACCCTTATCTCCTTTAGTACCCTGGGATGTATCCCATCAGGTCCCATTGCCTTGTCCACCCTGAGCTTATTGAGCTCTTTTAGGACCCTTTCTTTTGTGAAGGGACTAGTGCACACCTCCCTCCCCCCTGTGTCCATGGTGCTGAGCTGTGGGCCCAGCCCTACCTTCTCATCAGTAAATACTGAGCAAAAGTATCTATTTAGGATAGCTGCTTTTACATGGTCCTCCTCCTCACATGCTCCCTTATCCCCTTTGATCTTAGCAATACCCCAGCTGGACTTTCTCCTTTCACTAATGTATCTAAAGAAAGTCTTGTCACCTTCTTTTACTGATCGTGCTAGTGTTTCCTTGATTTGGGCCTTTGCCTACCTTACCTTCTTCCCTGCTTCCATTAGGGAAGTTTGGTATGCTTTCCTGTCTTCATCCTGCTGCATTTCCTTATATTTCCTGAAGGCCAGCCTTTTGGCTCTGACCTTTTCTGACCCTTTTTTGAGAACCAAAGTGGTTTCCTTCTTCTTTTTCACTTCCTTCTCTCTCTGACACAATGGGATGTTGCTTCAAATATTGCATCCTTAATGCTTTCCCATTTTGCCTGTACCCCCTCACCTGTATTTCTTTTTGCCAGGGCTAGCTTAACTCTGTTGGCTATCTTATCAAAGTCAGCTCCTCTGAAGTCCCATATTTTTGCCTTGGAATGGGAAGATTTAGTTCTAGTGGCCAAATTGAACCATATAATGTAATGGTCACTGACCCCCAGGTGACCTTCTACCTTAAGATCTGTGAACCTTTCCCTGTTAGTCAGTACTAGATCTATGATAGCCCTGTCTCTTGTGGGTTGTTGTACCAGTTGTTTGAGTCCCTCCCCCTGCAGGGAATCCACCATGTATCTAGTGCTGGTAGATGTTCTTGCCGGTATTGACCAATCTGCATCTGGCATGTTGAAGTGTCCCATTATCCGAACCTCCCCTTAGCCATCATGTTTTGTATATCTTCTACCAGTAACGTGTCTATGTCCTCCCCCTGGTCTACAGGCAGAATGTACTCAAGAGTGGCGCTCAGTTTTACTTATTGCTCCCGTGCCAAAGTAAAAATTGTCAAAGACGGTAACATTGACATTTTCTTTAATGTAGACCAGTTAGATAACAATATGAGAAAATTTTGCTGTCATGCTGCAGACCCAGATGAACTTGATTTCCCAACCACCTCAGAAAAACAGATGATGAACTAAATCATAAATGTGGAACTCTAATGGTGTCAAATGATGTTCTATCATAAGTGACTTGAGCAATATAATAATTAAATAATGACATACTGTAGTGCAAACTATGACGTTATAGTCTATAACAGTTGTGGTATATGTAGGTTTTGAAAGTAACAGACTAAATACTGTACTTAATTACTCAAAAGTGAAATATTGTAGTACTGTACCACAATGGACTGAACTAGGTATTGGTACCATTATTTCAACCTAGTCAGGAATAGATTGCTCAGATTAATGTATCTTTTTTTCTTTCAATGTTCTTGATCTCTTCCAATCTTTTGGTCTGGCAGTATCTCAGAGTTTATAGATTTATGTTTTTCTCTATGAGTTTAATGGGGTAACTCATTGTTTTGAATTACATTTATTTATATCTGTAATTAAAGAACTATGCTATAAATAAATGTTAAAAAAGAGAAACTCTGTACTTCGGTGTGTACATTCATGAACATGGTGTTTCAGCTATTATTACCAGAGAACACATTTTGTTTCTTTCCCAGATTTCCTTTCCATGGTTTATAGAACATCCTGGTAGTATATTCAAAAAACCTGTGTAAAAAGCCTATTTAAAATAAGTGTCGGCCTATCCCCTTTTGAACTCATAGTGCATTTGTGATGTCACAAATAGCATTTGTAAGTCAGATGTTTTTTGAAAGACTTAGTGAAGTATATAGTGCACTATCTGAAATATTTAGTAGACAAAAAACAGCAAAAAGGAATTGGAAAACACTAAATGCAAACACAATTGTTGGGAAATCTAAACATTTTAAACTTTTTATTTTAGTAGAGAGGTAAACAAAAAAACATGATAGGGCATGCAGTTACTGGGTAATTACCACATGCCCCCCACTTCATGAGCTGGAGGCACGAAGCCTTAGGTGGGGAGAGTGTGGTAATTACAAAATAATCACAAGCTCTTAAGTGCATTATTGTGTTTATAAAATGGTACCAAAATAAAAAAAAAACACAAGACTAAATAAATTGTTAATTTAGGAATAAATCTTCATAACTGGTAAAATGGTTCTCACACCAAACAATTAAGTTTGTCCCATCAAAGAAGTCAAATTGGCTGGCAAGTAACTCACTCATGTTGTCAGCTGAACCTTTCCTTTTCCCCCAACTGTCACAATTACTTAGAATTCCAAAGCAGTGTTGTTCAATGACTTGCAAGGCACTTTAATAATAATAATAAACTTTATTTATAAAGCGTATTTATAGAAGATTAAGGCATTGAACATAAAATCTAAAAAACCCTCTTAAAAACTCTTTACAGACCTGTGCAGTTTGTCATCAATTACCACACAGGTCTGGACAGCTATTGACCAATCAGAACATTGGATTTTTCTTGCCCATTTTATAACTGCTCTTTACGGACAGAGGGAACACAAAGTCCATATGGTCTGCACTCCTCTTCATAAGCACAGATGAATTAGTATACTGTGCAATGCAAAAAAATAAAAATAAAAATACAGTAATTCTCTTAATACTCTGTCAGCCAGGGTACCCAGTGATTCACTTGGCAAACAGCAATCTCTCCATGAATACCTTGAAAGCCTGTATCAAGGGGTTCTATTTATATATTAATCAGAAGAGGGCTACAGATAGAGTCATAGGACTGCTTAATATCAATAGTACAATATATACTAGTCCTAATGACAAAGCCAGGAGTTCAATATGTATTTTAGCTCAATTTTCAGTAGTGAACAAAATACGGTTTTACCTGGTTTATCTGATCAAATGATACCAAACTTTACAGAGATAATCTCAGTTGAAAAGGTTTATAGTAAAATTAAAGCTGTAGATGTGAACAAATCATTTGGTCCTGATGATTTGCACCCTAGACTTCTCAAAGAGCTGGGAAAAGAACTGGCTACAATTATAGTAGATTTGGGGCTAAGATCATTAAAAGAAAGTTATGTCCCCAGAGACGGGTGAAAAGCAACTCTTGTACCAATATTCAAGAAGGGTAGTAAAAACAACCCTGCAAACTATCTACCTATTAGTTTAACGTCGATAGTTGGGAAAATTATAGAAGGTCTAATCTCTGAGGATATACATAGCTACTTGGATAACAAAGGCCTTGGAGATGTAACTCAACATGGATTCACTCAAAAATGGTCCTGCACTACCAATTTAGTTAGTTTTTACAGCTATATGGGGAGTAATATAGACCAGGGTAGAGCAGTGGATGTTATGCTACTCAGTTATAGGAAGGTGTTTGATATGGTGCCACATAGTGGTCAAGTCTTGAAACTAATGGACTTGGGGATTAATCACAATGGGATAAAATGGATAAAGGAATGGCTTATGAACAGAACCCGATCAGTAAGAATTAATGGCTATTCATCCACTGAGACTAGGGTCACTAGCGTCATCCCTCAAGAGTCTGCGCTGAGTCCACTTTTGTTTAATATCTTCATAAGTGATCTAAGTATTATAAGTAATAACAAACTGAGTAAATTTGCAGATGATGCAAAACTGGGGGGTATTGTGGATACCTTTGATGACAGCCTTACATTTGGGGAAGATATTGAGAACATCACTGAGTGGGCAAGAAGAAATAGGATGTAATTCAGCATAGAGAAATGTATAATTATGCACTTCAGGAAGAATAATATACAACAGAATTATTACATCCAAGCGAACCAACTGAAAATATCAACATGTGAAAGGGTCCTTGGAGTATATATTAGTACCAACCTCAAGAGTTGTGCCCACTGCAAATATGTTGCTAACAAAACAGTGCATCTCGTTAACTGTGTCCACAGATCTTTCTTATCCAGAAATGCCAATGTACTACTTCCATTGTATAAAACCTATATATGACCACATATGGACTATTGCTCCCAAAGTTAGAGTCCTTACTTTAAGAAAGACACAATTCTGGTTGAAAGGCCCCAGAGGTCATTCACCAAATTGATATCTCAATACAAGGATAAACCATATGAAACAAGATTATCTGTTACCGGGCTATGGCATCTTGAGACCAGGCATGCTAGGGGGATATTCTGTTGCTGTATAAAATCCTAAATGATAAAGTACTAAGAAGGGACTTACATCTTGCCTATAAGGACATTAAATATAACTTAAGGGGGCATAGTCATCAGACAGTTGAGAACCACGCTAAAACAGAATCCTGGGGGCAGGGCTATGTCTCTAGAGCAGCTAGACTGTGGAATCAATTATCAGACAAAGTAATTGATGCCCCTAGTTTTAACTTATTCAAGGCAAGACTGGACATTATTATTAATGGTGGTAACTTGTTACCTCCACTGAGTAGTGTGGACAACATTAATGGGCATTAACCTTCTATTGTCCTAAATCCTGAGTATTAACTCAAGTAGTATAGCCACTGTCTCCACTGGTAGGCCATTTCATAGGTTCACTGCTCTCTGAGAGACTATGTGCCTTCTGAACTGAGCACCTCTTAGCCTCAGTGCATATTCCTGTGTCCATCTGAAGCATACCAGATTAAATATATTCATCTAGTCCATCTTGTTGATATCCTTGAGTATGTAGAAGATGGATATAATGTCCATTCTTCACCTCCTTTTCTCCAAGATGAATATGTTAGGGGCCACCAACATTCATACACATACCCCTGAACATTTTGGTGGTCCTGCATTGCACCTCTCTTGACTGCATTAATGTCCTTTTGTATTGAGGATCCCAGATCTGCACACAGTGCTTCAGGTGGGGCCTGACCAGGTCCTTGTATAGCATCAGGATTACTGCTCAAGTCTTGCTGGTCACCCCCTTGTGACTGCACCCCAGTATTCTTCTAGACCTTTGGCAGTGGCCACACACAGTTTTTATCATGCTTTGGCCCATCTATGGGGCATCCAGGTCTTTTCTTCATCCACTGTGAGATGTGACACCTGAAAACTTGTGTAGGTCTCTGTTTCCCATCCCCAAGTGCTGCACCTTACATTTGGCTACATAGAGTCAGATTTGAGGAGTCTGAACAGTCTAGGTCTTCCTGAAGTTTAACCCCAAGCTCAAGGGAGTCAACTATCCTGGCCAGCTTTGTGTCATCAGCAAACATAAGCAGACTGCTGAAAACCCCAGCTCCCAAATAGTTTATAAAAATGTTAAACAGCAATGAGCCCAGCACAATCCCTGAAGAATGCCTCTTCCCTTCTCCATTCTAAGAAGCATTCACCCACTACAATCATCTGCTTCCTGCCATCAAGTGAGTTAGCAATCAACCTTGTGTATACTTGATGTATATCACACTTGTTTACTTTGCCCAGAGGCTTGTCATGTTCTACAGTGTCAAAGACCTTGCCATAGTCCAACAGGATTATGGCTATGGCCTAAGCCCTACCACCAAACTTGTCACCCACTCAAATTAGGTGATCATGTTGGTTTGGCATGATCTACACCTTTACACCCGTGTGGAGAGTGGATGATAATCTTGGCCACAGCCAAGTGTTGCAATACTCTGTCCTGTCTTAATAATAGCTTAAGAATTTCCTGGAGGTCAACAAGAAATTGCCCCTGTGTCCACATTGTGAAGAGAGCTCAAGGTGACTGTGTTTAGGGGAATTTCAGCCTAGTGAAGTTCTGAAAATAGTAAACCACCAAGTGCACACTGACAATATCTGGGAGGGAGTCTGAATGAGCTGCGCCATGTGGGCACATGAGAAGGATACAGTCAATCTGAAAGTGGGATTTGGCAGATTAAGACTAAAATGGGGGATCCAAGATAAACTGTGTGAGGTTTAGAGCCTGGATCTTTTGAATATATTTTTGGGAAATGGAGTCAAGCCAATTTGTATTAATGACCCCAATGAGGAGTTCCCTATAATTTTATTTATTTAAATGTTTTACCAGGAAAGACATACTGAGCAGTGAAATGCTCATTTACACATGTATCCTAGGGGAAGGGTAACAGAGAGTAAAATTAACTTACAAAGTACAGTAAATTGCAAGTAAGCACAATGCAGATAGATTTTTCAGATGAGAGAGGACAACCAAGCATCAGGATGACAAGAACAAAAGTAGTAAGTGTAAACTAAAAGCAGTGAGCTAAACTAATTTAAACAGACAACTGAGCAACCAGCAAACCATGAACTGAGAGTACGTACCTACGTGAGTAACTAGGGAGTGGCAAGTAGGGGAGGGATGAACGTCAGGTGCAAGTGCAGTTAGAGGTGAAGTGGGCCTTTGGAACGGAGGAGAGGGCCTGAGGGGAGATATTGTGGTGAATAGGAGGGAGGAGGGAGTTCCAGATTTTGGGGAATCAGTGTGAGAATGCTGCCTAGGCAGTGGAGGTATACCTGGGGGGATGGATAAGGTACGTTGATACAGGTTTCTAAGGGAATGAGAGGAAGGAGCCTTCAGGGAAATAGAGGAGGAGAGGTGGGGGGGAGAGAATGAAACAAGAATTTAGCATGAAAGTTAAAATAGTAGGTAAGGCTTCTGTCAGCTAGGGAACAGAGGGAGAGAGACTGGTAAAGGTTGCATTGATGGGCATGGGGAGGGCAGTCAAGGGAGAAATGGCAAATAGAGTGGAAAAGAGAGTCCAGTTTGGTTAGAGACAATTTGGGAGTGGCACTGTAGACTATGTCACTGAAGCCAAAAATAGGTAGGATCATCTTCTGGACAAGAGCAGGTTGGCCGGCAGTGGAATGCACCCACAATGTCTATATAGGGCACCCAGTTTAGGGTGGAGTTTTTGTGGATGGCATCAATGTGTCCAGAGAAGGTGAAGTTCCAGTTCACCCAGATCCTGAGGTACCTAAAGGAGGAGATGTCTTAAGTAAAGTTCCATCTAGGGTGTTAAAAGTAGGGAGGGATTGAAGCTAAGAGATTCTCATCCTCATGTCAATGGTCATAGAGACTGTCTTCTTGGCATTCAAGAATAATTGGTTTGAGTGAAACCAGTGCTGGACCTTATCAAAGTCCAGCTGAAGTCTGGACACTACATCATTGGGAGAGGGGCCATATGTACTGTATACAGGACAGTGTCGTCTGCATGCATGTGGATGGAGGTGAGAGGACAGGTGGAGGAAAGGTCATTAAGAAAGATGGAGAAGAGTAAAGGGCCCAGTACAGAGACCTGTGGAACTCCAGTGTTGATGGGGAGGTGAGGGGAAGTAGCATCACTAATCCGAATGGATTGAGTTCTGCCTTCAAGATAAGAATGGAACCAGCTGGTTGCTGCATGTGAGCACCCTGCAGCTGACAGTTTGGCAAGCAGGAAGGGGTTGGAGACCATGTCAAAAGCCTTGGCAAGGTCTACAAAGATGGCAAAGGTGATACGACACTGGTCCATACCCATGAGCATGGAGTCAGTAAGCCTGAGGAGGGAGGAGGTAGTGGAATGGCATACTCATAAGCAGCAAGGTAGAAAAGGCAGAGGATATTCATCAGATTCATACTAAATGCTGGTCAGCAGTAAATTCCAATAAGAGAGATTGGTAATGAATGGGGAACTGTAACTTTCACTATTCACCATTGGCAGTTTATGAGCTCAAGGTAGAGCATGCTGTTGCTAGCCTTGCTTGTAGAGCAGAAAGCAGCTAACTAAAAGAAGCTACATTTTCTTATTAATTTAGCACTTATATCTCAGCAGGAGTCAGTGTCTGTTGAGATTAAGCAGACAGATACTTTATTAGAGGTGGAAGGGGTCTTATTTAGGGTTAAAAAAAGAAAGGAAAGAAAGTCAGTGTGTGTTCTGTACTGGGAAGGGTACTGTATCAACTTACTTTGCTAAACCAGTAGGAGGAGAGACAGCTTAATTGGAGGTGTGATTTAGACACTATAAAAGTAGGTGACTCAAATTACAACTTCCTGTTGCTAGCCTTGCTTGTAGAGCAGAAAGCAACTAACTAAAAGAAGCTACATTTTCTTATTAATTTAACCCTTATATCTCAGCAGGAGTCAGTGTCTGTTGAGATTAAGCAGACAAATACTTTATTAGAGGTAGAAGGGGTCTTATGTAGGGTTACAAAAAAAGAAAGAAAAGAAAGAAAGTCAGTGTTTGTTCTGTACTGGGAAGGGTACTGTATCAACTTACTTTGCTAAACCAGTAGGAGGAGAGAGAGCTTAATTGGGGGTGTGGCTTAGACACTGTAAAAGAGGTGACTCAAATTACAACTTCCTGTTGCTAGCCTTTTTTCTTACTAATTGCCCTCCATCCCACCCTCCACCCACCCATCCTAAGCCAGTTCTACTTTTATAGCCACTGGATTTGACTGTCAACAGGAACTTCCTGTTTGGCAGTAGGAAGGAAGGATCATAGACAAACATTGGTTTTGTCAACCTAAGGAAAAAAGTAGCTCACTCCCCCCCCCCAGCTGCTGGTGGTCTGACACTGAACAAGGAAGAAGGAGGCTACTGAAGAATATAGGAAGTTGCTGTCCCAGAACAGGAAGGGTGAGAGTTGTAAGGAGAGGAGAGAGTAAGCATACAGAGAAACAGGAGAGGGGACACAAAATAGGACATGATAGGAGTGGTGCAGTGCAATGGCTGTAGGACGGCAGCATTCCGGGAGACATTCTGGAGGCTTTGATGCTGCCCTATTTGCAGGCACCTCTCTGGTCTGAGGGAGGAGGTTGCCCATCTCCAGGCTGACCTGGCTAGGATTCGTGAAACCTTCTCCCCAACCCAGGGACCACCAGGGCCAATGCTACTACCTCAGAGGTTGCCAAGAAAGAGGAGAGGCTGGACCAGGGTGGGCTCAGGGAGGGAGAGGGTGGTGGAACAGAGTTGCATCCCTCCAGCTGTACCTCTGCACAATTAATTCACTCTTCTGGTGGATAGTGGTTCCTCTATGGAGGCACCTGCAGTGGAGACCAAGGAGGATGCTGGGGACCTTCACAAAGGAGACCCACAGGAGGGTGACATGGGACCCCACAGGGGAAGGAAATAACTCCTGGTGGGGGACTCAATCATTAGGGGGGTAGAAATAGAAGGGAAGGGAGGCAGGTAAGGTGCCTCGTGCCCTGACTTGGAGGGACAGGAAGGCGAATCCTCAGGATGCGGGAGTGGCTGCACGAGGAGGGAGCTGGATGTCATTGTCCACCTAGGAACAAATGACCTGGCTAGGAATGGGATCAGAGCAGTGCAAGATGAGTTTGCAGAGTTGGGGAGGGCCTTAGACAAGTAAGCGCATACAGTAACCTTCTCAGAGGTGCTGCCTGGTCTATGGTAAGGGTGATGAGGGTACTCCTCACCAGGGAATTCAATGAATGGTTGAAAACTAGTGTGGAGCTCAGGGTTTTGGCTTCACTGGGGACTGGGGAGCCACCTGGAGGGATGCAGACCTATACTGGTGCGATGGTCTGCATCTGTCTTGGGGGGAACTAGGATCCTAGGTGAGAGGTTTAAATGCTTCATTGGCAAGCATTTAAACTAGCCAAGGGGGGAGGCACTGAAAAGGAGCAGGGGAATCCCAGCTTCCCCCCACAAAACACGGTAATTAGTGAGGCAAACACAGAGGTAGAGAAGTCATTAGGGATCAGGACAGAGGTAAATGTAAAAAAAGGCAAAGGCAGTAAGGACAGGAATGGGGCTAAAAGGGGTAAGGCCATCAAAAAGTGGAGGGTGATGAGTACCAATGCCCGTAGTCTGTGTAACAAGCTCCCTAAACTAGTGGCCTTGATGGAAGAGGGATGCCTGGATGTTGTGGCAGTCACAGAAACATGGTACACAGAGAACCATGACTGGGATGTCAACATACCAGGATACACAATCTACAGGAGGGACAGGGAGGGTAAAAGAGGGGGAGGAGTAGCTCTTTATGTAAAGGAAGAGATCAAAGCAACAGTACTAAAGAGTAAACAGAGAGCAGATGAGGCATTCTGGATCACCCTGGAGACAGGAAATAGTACCACAATCCTCATGGGGGTTATATACAGACCCTCATCTCAGGGGGAGGGAATGGACAATGAAATGATAGAAGGCTTCCTTAGAATGGCATAAAAAGGGGAGATATTGTTGATGGAGGACCTGAATATGCTAGATGTTAACTGGAGCACCTTTGCTGCAGGCACATCCAAGAGCAGGGTCATTTATGATGCCTTACAGGGGGCATGCCTCAGACAGCTAGTATTAGAACCCACTCGGGAGGGAGCAATCTTAGACCTGGTGCTCTCAAATAGGGATGGAGAAAGAATCTCAGATTTAGAAGTGGGTAGCCATCTGGGAACAAGCGACCACCAAACAGTGTGGTTCACGATAAACACAGTCATACAATCAAGCCATACAAAAGCAAGAGTATTGTACTTAGGAGGGCTGACTTTGGGAAAATGAGAGAGTGCTTCAGAAAGCACTGGCAAACAGGCAAGAAGGAGGGGTAGAGGAACAATGGGGAGTAATCAAAACAGCCATCACAGAGGCAACAAGCCATTGTGTAAAGCAAATCAACAAAACACAACGAAGGAAAAAAACGCTATGGTTCTCAAAAGAGATGGCAGGGAAGGTTAAGGAGAAAAGGATAGCATTCAGGAAATACAAGGAAACACAGAAGAAGCAGGACAGAGAACTTTATCAGTTAAAGCAGAAAGAGGCTGGGAAGGCAGTCAGAATAGGAAAGGCACAAACCAAGGAAAGGATAACCAACTCTGTTAAGAAGGGGGATAAGACCTTTTATAGGTACATTAGGGAGCGAAGAAAGACCAAAGGAGGGATCCTGAGGCTTAATAAAGAGGAGGGAATGTGAGTAAAGGGTGACAGTGAAAAAGCAGGGAAACTTAACGAATATTTCTGCTCAGTATTCACAAAGGAAGAGAAGGGGGAGGTAACTAAACCAAACAAGAGAAACACTCTGAAGATGGGGGTCGATACCAGTCCATTTACAGAAGAAAGGGTTCTGAAAGAACTAATAAAATTGAAGGTGGACAAAGCAATGGGGCCTGATGGGATTCACCCAAGAATTCTAAAAGAACTAAGGGTAGAACTAGTGACACCGCTGACTACTCTCTTTAACAAATTATGGGAGGATGGGGTGGTACCTGAGGACTGGAGGACGGCGGATGTGATTCCTCTTCACAAAAGTGGGAGAAGGACAGAGGCTGGAAACTACAGACCAGTTAGTTTGACCTCAGTGATAGGGAAAATGATGGAATCACTTCTGAAGGAAAGAATTGTTGAGTACCTAGAGGCCAGTGGAGCACAGGACCCAAGGCAGCATGGATTCCCAAAGGGAAGGTCGTGTCAGATGAATCTTAAAGATTTCTTTGACTGGGTGACCAAAGTAGTAGATCAGGGAGGGTCTGTGGACATGGTCTACCTAGATTTTAGCAAGGCATTTGACACAGTCCCACACAAAAGATTAATACACAAGTTAGCCAGCCTTGGAGTGGGTTCCAAGGTGGTAGCCTGGATAAAAAATTGGCTAGACAACAGGACACAAAGGGTAGTAGTAAATGGAGTCCACAGTGAAGAAAGGAGGATGACTAGCGGGGTACCGCAGGGTTCAAGTACTGGGACCGGTCCTTTTTAATGTCTTTATAAGTGACATTGGAGAGGAACTGGAAGGAAAAGTATATCTCTTTGCAGACGACACAAAGATCTGCAACAGGGTTGATACACAAGATGGAGTGGAAAGGATGAGAAGAGACTTGGCAAGGTTGGAGGAATGGTCAAATGTATGACAGCTCAGATTCAATGCAAAGAAGTGCAAGGTAATGCACCTGGGAAACAAAAACCCAGGGGAAGAGTGCACAATGGGGGGTGAGATACTGACAACAGTAAAAATGGAAAGGGACCTGGAGGTAATTATATCAGATCACCTAAAGGTAGGCAAGCAAGGAATGCTGGGGAGATACTGGGATTCATAGGGAGAGGCATCAATAGTAGAAAACAGGAAGTTGTTATCCCTCTGTACAGACAGTTGGTTAGACCTCATCTGGAGTACTGTGTGCAGTTCTGGAGACCCCATCTCCACAAAGACATAGACAGAGTGGAGACTGTCCAGAGGAGGGCAACCAAAATGGTGCAGGGTCTGCACCAGAAGACATACGAAGAAAGACTAAAGAAGCTTAATATGTATACCCTTAAGGGAAAGAAGGGAGAGAGGGGACATGATAGAAACTTTCAAGTACCTCAAGAGAATCAACAAAGTCCAAGAGGGTAGCATCTTTCAGAAAAAGAGATGTGCAAGAACAAGGGGGCACAATTTGAAGATAGAGGGGGGACGGCTCAGAGGTAATGTGAGGAAGTATTTTTTCACAGAGAGGGTTGTGGATGCATGGAACAGCCTCCCTGAGGAGGTCGTGGAGTCAAGAACAGTGGGGGAATTCAAGAATGCATGGGACCGACATAAAGCAGTCCTAGTGGGGGGGTAGGAGGAAGTAAGCTGTTGGTTAACTAGGATCTGCAGCTTATCTGTTAGGTAGGAAAATGGGCAGACTAGGTGGGCCAAGCAGTCCTTATCTGCCGTCAGATTCTATGTTTCTTGTGCTGAATAACACTTCAGTTAAGATGGCGAAGTTTATAAAACACAACTTTGCCACCTTTTTTGTCATAGTGTTTCAGGGGGACTGCATACCCTAGAAGGGTGATGTTACCCTTATTTACTGTGCCTTAAGTGATAGCCAGGATGATCAGGTTGGGTTGGTAGGACACAGAGCCTCAGCCGGTAAATGTTATGAATGATATGAAGGAAGCTTTTGATGTTAAAATGGAGAACTGTGAACTATTTGAGGGTGAGATATTAGGTTTGTGGAAATAGGTATGGGACTATGGTTAGCTTCTACAGTATGTCTAGTTGGAAAAATGATTCATCCACATGGTATGACTTTTAAAGTAAATTGAGTGTTTTATTTGTAAAGAGGAAGTGTCATATAAAATGTCCAGCAGAACTACCAACTTTTCATGGTTAAAGACCTCTAGATCAGTACATGCCAGAACCCACAAACTCCTGTAACTGCCTGAACTCAGTTTGCCTTGGCAGCCATTTTGTCTTAAGGTTAAGCAGTGGAAAGCTCAGACTTCAAAAAGCGCATTCCAGGTAGATATGAGTTAATACAGTTTAAATCCAATATCAGTGTTCTTGCTGCAGAGCCCCTTGTGAAAATGCATACACTGAAACAGGTACCAAATTGTATTCAAATGTTCAGCAGTTTCTGTCCTAAAATGACTCCAGTGATATACTGTAGCATTCTCTGGACATTTTACACGAAATCTCAGTTTTCTTTACATTTCAGGCTGAGAAAGTGAGTTCTTTCTCTCACTAGGCTGCTTTGTGTCTGCTGGTGTTGTTGAAGCAGAAATCCTGCTGCTTGCTTTTACATTTTAGAGTTGAAGTCCAAACTGAGACCACTGTCTGCTAGCTGTTGTAAAATGGGTAGGGAAATCTCTGCATTCTGATTGGCCAGGACCTGTGCATATTGGCAGTACTACCAACGGGCAAACTGTTTTATTTTTGCAAGGTTTTTTTTATTATTCCTCTGAAATCCATTTGATAAGGACTATAAGAAACTGCAGGGCATTGGTAGTACTGTGTCAACTGTACTTCTAGGGCCTGAAGTCACTCAGCCTCTGGCCTATTGCCTTACGACACCTCTGGATGTGTAGTTGTCACAATACTTCCAATGCCTTATCATGTTATGCTGCCAGCCAGTAACTGGGCACATCAGGATTATGAACGGCCAGTCCTCTGGCCGTGCCATAGGAGTAATCCATGGGGGACAAATGCCCATGGTGATGAGAGGTAGAAGATGGCTGGGAGGAGTAGGGATGGGGATGAGAGCCTGCCCATCTGACCCCACGAGGAACAGTACATTATGGGAAAAAAAATCCCAATTCCACACTTTCTCTCTCCCCACCTTCAAGACCAGTGTTGGACAGGCTGTTTTCTCTTACAGGCTTCTAGATCTCTGGTACAGCCTCTCACTCTGGTCTTCTACCTCTTCTTCTGCCATGAAACTCAGTGATCAGTTTGCTCATGCCTGTCTAACCTTGCCGAAAAGAGGGGTTTTGGCATGCCAAGGATTAACAGTCCAGGGACCAGAATGTTTTGCACAGAGACAGGAAGTAACAAGCATTTGTCAATGCCGAACGTTCGCTTGCAGGTATTTGCAGTGGTGTTTGGCATGCATGGTGCTTTACCCTAATGCCCTATGCGATTGCTGGTATTTGCACAATAAATTGTCAGCATGACCTTTTTGTTACCCCCATTGTGCGCTACATAGGCGGAAACACGTTTTGGGCAGGATGTGAAAAATGACAGCTGTACTGCTCATAAGGAAGTGTGGTAAAATGCCAATGTTGAAAATCTGGAGTGGAAATATTGAAAATTTGCAAACCTACAGACGTGCATGGAACTGTGCAACGACACTTGTAAAACAGTCATTTTAGGAATTTTTCACCAAATTTTCAACATAGCCATTTAAGATCTCTGCTCATGAACAGTGACACTGTGATTTATGTGTGTCCATACACTGAGTTCGCACACCGACTGTGCCATTAATGCCACATGGTGGAAACACGTTTTGGGCAAGATGTGAAAAATGACAGCTGCAGTGCTCATAAGGAGGTGTGGTAAAATGGCAATGTTGAAAATCTGGAGTGCAAATATTGAAAAATTCGCAAACTTACGCGTGCGTAGGAACTGCATAACACAGACTCATAAAACAGTCATTTTAGGAATTTTTCACAAATTTTCAACATAGCCATTTAAGACCTGTGCTCATGAACAGTGTCACTGTGATTTTCTTAATGTGTTCCATACATTGATTTACTTTACGACTGCGCCATTATGCGCTACATGGAGCAGAAACATTTTGGGTGAGATGTGAAAAATGACAGCTGTACAACTCATAAGAAGGTGTGATAAAATGGCAATGTTGAAAATCTGGAGTGAAAATATTGAAAATTCACGAACTACGGCGTGCGTAGGAACTGCATAGCGCTGCGCTCAAATAAACAGTCATTTTGGAATTTTGCACAAACTTTCAACATGGGGTTTTGGGACCCTTCTCATGAATGATGTCACTGTCATGGTGTTATTCAAGGCTGAAGGGTGATTTCACACAGTGACTGCACAGTGCCTGCAAAATCACCCTTCGGGCCTGAATAACACCATGACAGTGACATCATTCATGAGAAGGGGTCCCAAAAACCCCATGTTGAAAATTTGGTGCAAAAATTCCAAAAAATGACTGAGATATGCAATAAAGTTGAAACCCCCTATCTAGACCATTATACAGCTTACCAGCATTTCCTCAGTTTGCAGTTGGTTTTGAAGAGTGCAGGCGTGTTCCCGGTCCACGAAGATGCGTCGTGCCGAGCTCGGAGTAAGTATGGGGTGAGGGGTGTGGGGAGGCTGGGTGCGCAGTGGGTGGGTGGGTGTGGGTTGTGGGAGGGGGCTGGGAGACTTCGCCGTGGGACCCGTTTACCGTTTTTATTTTACAGGTTTACAAAAAAAACAGGATGGCGTGGGGCGTTTGCCATGCTGGGGTGGGCTTCAGCATGGCAGAAGATAAGGGCAGAGGAACCGGCGAGAGTTGGGCACCCGATCGGCAAAACAGCACGATGACGTTTGCCACGCTGGTGGGCTCCCAGCGTGGCAGCAGGATGGCTTGGGGGCCATGGAGCCGATGGGGATTGGGCACCCCATCGGCAACAACATTTTCCACGCTGGGGTGGCCTCAGCATGGCACCAAAGCTTTGGGGGGTGGCGGACGCTGCAGGGGAAGCGGTGATGCAAGAGCGGCGGTGGCTCAGTATGGCAGCAGTGCTTTCCTTTGAAGCAGAGGAACACCGCTGTCATACTGAGCTCCTGCACCCATTGGTGCAGGACCGCCATGCCTGCTCAAGGGAGCAGTGCATTGGATGGGAGAGGCACACCTCCAAGTGTGCTACTCTCCCAAAACATTCCTTGTGCATGCGTGCAAGCGAACGTAAAAATGGGCAGAATTTCAGATAGCAGGCTGTAGCCTGAATGTTTAGTTCAGTTCTTCTAGGAAGAGAAGACTGTTGACAGTGTTGCTGCTGATTCCTGGAAGACTCAAGGCCTGCTCTGTTTGTCATATATGTTGATTTCCATGCAGCCTGCAGCTGAACTGGGTATGGCTGTCTCAAACAATATCACTCTGAGGGTCTTTTTCACCCAGCCAGATCTCCCAGCAGTGTTAAAATTAAGGACATGATTGAGAACTTGGGATCTGCATTACCACTGGATAAGCTTGTAAAACAATCAAAACGAGGTACTGATGTATATTATGGGTCCCTACTGGGTCTCAAGTGAAATGGGGGAAAAAAGAGAAGATGCTAGTAGTTGGAGAGGGAGCATAAGATCCCTGAAGGGGCCACTTAACTGAGGGTTGGGGCTACCTGTAGGACCATCTTGAGTGGGGGGTCCCTCTCAGAGCCAGGGCAAATGCTGAGTCTTGCTCAGGAGGTGTGAATTCCTAGGATGGCATGCCCCTGAAGCAGGTGATAGTCAGGAGACTACCTAGAGAATGTTCTTTTGCTGAAGGTGAATTTTTGCCAGACGAGTTTGCTGAGGTCCCTTACCTGGTTCCATGTCATAACAGCGATTGCCAAACCATAATCGTCATTACAGCGAGTGTGTACATCACCGAAAAGAAAAAATGGTGATGTACACTCCCAGTGAGAACCGGGCACAAAACATAAATAGTATTTTATGTGAGGCTGCCCTGCCCCCCCCCCTCACTCCCCTAACTATAGATCGTTAACCCAGGGGGGTGCATGTTGGGGAGGGAGACACAGTCACAAAAAAAAAACACCCACCCACACAAAAAGCTTTCCCCTGCCATCCCTGAACCCTGTACCTAGCTCCCTATAGCCGGCCAAACTCACCACCACAACACAGGGGCAGCTCAGTAACACTGGGCTGCACTACCTCTCACACACTCTCTTCCTCATCCCTCCCCTTCCACTGGCAGTCCTACCTTGTTGCTGTTCTTCTCTCACTAACCTGCATCTTCACTCTTCTTCTGTCACTACCCTGTCAGGGTAGCTCACATTACAGGTGCTGAGACTGAGTCACTCATACGTGAGTCGCTCAATCTCAGTTGCCCATATTACAGATTACTCCCCTTCATCCTGGGTCCTGTCAAGAAATAATGAACAGTTTGCTGAACCTGTTCAATACCAAGGAGGGAGCAGTAATGTTGTGCCATCTTCCCCAGTAAGCACAAGACTTCATGACCTGAATGCCAGCTGTGGACAATGAGTTATTTAGAGAGGAACTGTGTGTATGGAGCTCAAATGCCTGGTTAAACAACTAAAAAAAAAAATGCCCCAGCATGCCTCACGGTTCCAGACTCACAGATTAAACCCTGGCCAGTCCCCTCAAACAACTGCTGGACCCATCATGCCAACAGCCCAGTGATTGGTTACATTTGTTTTTGTACCTAATTCATTCTCACCTCTGCCCCTTCCAATCAGTTGTTCCCTCCGCTACCCTCCTAAACTTCCCTTGTTCATATTTCCCTCCCCCCTACCTACCCCCCCCCTTATTTTGTTCCTCCGTGATGGTTTGCTATGGTCTACTAATAATAGGTTCATGACATTTGTTATTTGTATTATCATTAACAGACCTTATTGTTATGCAATGTATTATATCATTATGTAAAATATGTCATAATTGCATTAACATTTTTATTTTCTGTGTCATATCCAAACTCCTATCCTTCATGATATGATTGGAAATAAGCTTATTAAGCTTAAACTGCCTTCCAAGCCAATTTTTTTAATAAAATAAAAAAATCACACCACACCCTGCTGTCATACTCCAGAGAGATGGCCTAACTTAGCAAAACAAATGAAATTTCAAGATATACTTAATGACAGAGGCTCCTACATGGAGAAGTCTTCTGTTTTGTGCAGACCAAAGAAAAATCCTTTCTGGGGGGAAAGCATGGTTCCAATCAAAAATTAGGACTATCCTATACCACATAAAAAGTGCCACATTTTTATCATTCTCTGACAAGTAAAAGAAAAATGTGACACTGAGCTGGGAAAACAATGGAAACATCTGACACTAATGCACTGAATTCAATTGTGCATCCTGCAAAAATCAAAAGTCTGCTATAGCCAATGGGCCTCTGTAGTAGTGGAAATACAATAGATGCAGAAGAAATGGCTTTTGTCTAGTTGGTAAGCTGTCAACCCTCCACCCCAAGACATAATACTTCAGTGATTAGTGATGGCTGATACCCAGCTGCAAACATGCAAGATGTTCAAACGCCACACCACACCACAAACACACACACACACACACACACACACACACACACACACAAAACCTCTTGACTCTTCATTTTACTTTATACAGTTCCCTTCTATAGGTGCCTTTGACATTGACATCCTCTTATTATTCTGTATTATGCACGAAGAAGATTTCCATCTCTAACTCACTGTAATACACATTTCTGAAATTTAAATCTGTTGGTAACAAGTATGGTACAAGGGTTTTATTAGTACATGGGTTACAACCTCATCTGAGGAAAACTGCACTAAGACAAAACTCTTTTGCCTTGTGTACAACTAAAATTTAGAACAATATCATCGCCGAGATCAAGCTAACTGCTAATAATGATAGTAATAAGAGAATTTTGGAAACATTCCATGAAAGTTGTACATGTTGTCATTCTTACTAGTTGTAAATGTTTTACTGACTGACAATATGTTTTTTATGTGATTATTGTTTTCTACCAAGACCCAGATCGCCTCTCACAATGGGTACCAGAGGTTCTTCTTATGAAGAATAAGATGGAAAGGTTAATAATAATTCATATTTACACAACAGGTGTGAAGATAAATTCATCAAGATAAACATGTTATTTTTGGTAACATGAGCAAGATAAATGAAGTTGGTCAATGAGTATGCTCAGAAATGTTTTCACTCATTTTGGCCACACTGAGCATGCTCAGATTAGAACTGTGCGACGCTGGAAAACTTTGCGTCATGAAATAATTATTGAAGTCTGCCGCATTCTCCAAGTGCCAACTTTGTGACGTTTTTGGCAAGCGAAGTGAACGCGAAGTTACAACCTTGCCGGAACTTTACCTGAACTTCACCTGAAAAAGTGCCATTTCCCGAGAAAACTCGATGTGAGTTGTCAAATGGCGAAGTGGGCAACTCGCAACATAATCCGCAAAGGTGAATTTCGCAACTTCTATGGAAGTTTGCTGGTGAAATAAAACCTCATAACATCTCTAGCTCAGATATTTATTGTCATATGTGAGATGTCATTTATTTTTCGTTTGTTGATTTTTTAATTGCTGATTAGCTGTACTAATGCTGAGCCATTGAGCACAACACAGTTTACATTTTTTTCATTTGTTTTCTTTTGTAACATTTTACCATGTCTCTCACAAAATCACCTAAACATCTGTTGTATAAATTGAATATCATGTGGGCTGACTTAAGGCATCATTATTATCTTTATTTGAGGGTGCTCATCTTTTGCTTGCTCACCTAAGGCTTCAAAATTCATTAAGTTTTTATTTATTTCAAAAGTTTTACCTGCAAAGACATACTGAGCTGGTAACAGCTCATTTAAAGATGTGTCCTGGAAGGAGGGGGAAGGGAGGAACAGAGGTACACTAAGGCTCTGTGTAAGTAAAATACACTACACTACAATAAAATTCTGGAGGATAACAGCATTTCTAATGTACAGAAGGCTATTGAGTTAGGGATGTGAGTACTGGCTTTGGGAGTTGGAGTGTGGACAATGGGACTGCATTAGTGTAGGTGCAAGATGAAGGGGAGCAAAAATAGGAGGGGGTGGGCAGCAGCTCAGGGTCAGGTATCAGGGGGCAACTGCAGGAGTGAGTAATGAAGTTACAGAGAAGAGAGGTGACTTAAGTGGTGGGAAAGGGGCAGAGCAGTTGGCAGGAGGGGTAGAGAACCCCAAAATTTGGGAAACCAGAAGGGGAAGGTAGCTTGATCAGCAGTGGATATTCTTGAGTGGAGAGCGAGAGAGCAAGAGCCAGAGCTGAGAAAGGGGTAAGAAGTGGTTTGAGCAGGTGAAAAAGGAAGCAAGGTAGGATGGGAGGGAGCCAAGCCATTATTTAGAAACATAAGGACATAGGTGGCAATGGCAGAAAAAGAATGATGGTCCATCTACTGTAGTTTGTCTGTATTACCCTACTCATACCCCAGGACCTATTGTCTCTGTAGGGTCTACGCTTACTCTGTTCCTCATTGTGTTCTCTATATTTCCACCTCCCTCATCCTTCTGAGTAACTACCATACTCTTAACTCTAACCCAGCTGTGTTTCAAATTGTTTATGGTTCAGGCACCCACCACTTCTACCAACAGACCATTCCATGGTTCAATCACTCTTTCTGTAAAACAATAGTTCCTCACATCCTTTTGAAATACTCCCCCATTAACCTCCTCTTGTGACCCCTTGCCCTAGTTCTCTGTTCCTGGTAAATAGCTCTTCACAGTTCATCTTATTTATTCCTTTAAGGAACTTGAAGGTCTCAGTCATAATCCCCCTCTCTCGGCCGGTTTCAAGTGAATACATGTTCAGTGCCTTTGGCCAATCCTCAGAGGCTCTGGCCCTGAATCATCTTGGTCACCCTGTGTTGCACTGTCTCTAGCCTGTCCCTGTCCTTTTTCAGGTGGGCACTCCAGAACTGGGCACAGTGCTCCAGGTGTGTCCTTACCAGTGACCTATACAGAAGTAACATTACCTCCTGCCACCTACTATCAAAACTTCTCCCAATGTACCCCAGCAACCTACTAACCTTGCTGAAGGCCTTGTTACACAGTTTATTTAAGGAGTCAGTAATGCTGACTTTTACTTCCCTTTCCTCTGATGTTGTATCCAGCTGAACCCCTCTCATCCAATACTCTGTTTTGAGGTTTTTGTTCCCTTAGTGCATCACTTTGCACTTCTTGGCATTGAATTTCAGTTGACAGACCTTGGACCAAATGTCCAGCCTATTCAGGTTTCTCTGCAATTCCCTTTTTCCCTCCATGGTGTCAGCTCTACCACAGAGTTTAGTGTCATCTGCAAATAAGCACAACCTGCCATGGATTCCCTCTGCTGTGTCACTGGTAAGCATGTTGCAGAGGACAAGGCCCAGGACAGATCCTTGTGCTATTCCACTGATGACCTTTCTTTCCACTGATCTGACCCCATTCACCTCGCCTCTGCTGCCTCCCCTCCAACCAACTCCCTAGTCACTGTACTATTTCCTTAGCTGTACCTAGATCCCTCATCTTCTTCAGCAGCCTTCAGTGTGGCACTGAGTTGAATGCCTTGCTAAAGTCGAAGTAAAGTAAGTCTTCTGCATGTCCTTTGATAAGTACCCTGGTTACCCAGTCAAAGAATACTATCAGGTTGTCTGTCAAGACCTCCCTGCCACAGACCTGTGCTGCTTATTATCCTGAAACCAGTTGTTCTCCTGGTATTGCACTAGGTCCTCTTTGACTAGTGTAACCATCAATTTACCTACCATGGAGGTAAGGCTGATGGGTCTATAGTTTCCTGTGTGCTCCTTTCCTGTGTCCCCTGCCTTGTGTAGCAGAACTACTGTACATCTGCCATCCTCCGGTCCATGGAAATCACCT
This sequence comes from Neoceratodus forsteri, assembly GCA_016271365.2. Taxonomy (NCBI): domain Eukaryota; kingdom Metazoa; phylum Chordata; order Ceratodontiformes; family Ceratodontidae; genus Neoceratodus; species Neoceratodus forsteri. The sequence goes on from CM057459.1 coordinate 1,438,767,721, forward strand.
CTTGCTGCAAAGAGCTATTGGATAGCCCCTCCAGAGGTTCAACTAACACTGATGCCAGTTCCCTTAGTACCCTCAGATGCATCCCATCCAGCTCTGGCACCTTGTTTACCTTCAGGGCAGCTAACCGGTTTCTGACTCTTTCACTAATATTCGTCTGCATCTTCATGTAACAAAGAAACATAGAGCATAGAAACTGATGGCAAATAAGGGCCGCTTGGCCCATCCAGTCTTTCCTTTTTTATTGTGATAGCTTTTACTGCAGACTCTTCTAGGTCTACTGCACTTTCTCTTCCACCCCTTTCCTATCCCTTATAATTTCCCTCATTTCTGGGACCCCTCTATCAGCTGCCTTTATGCCACTCTCTGGCAAGGGCCCACTGTTCTCCATAGTAAACAGAAGTTGTTCAACACAGCTGCTTTCTGACCATCTTCCTTTATTATCCTGTCCCCCTCCTTTAGCCTGACAATCGCTCTTCCCGTCTTTCTGTTTTTCCCTTACATATTTAAAAAATACTGTTTTTCTCTGCCCTTGACCTGCTCCACAATATGCAGCTCTGTGTCTGCCTTTGTGATCTTGATTGCCCTCTTGGCCTCTCTAGTTTTTTATTACTACTAGCCCCATTCCTTATCCCCGTTTGTTTGTTTTTTGTACTTTATAAAGGCCTTCTTTTTGGCCCTCACTGCCTACCTAACATTTTTAGGAAAACAAATTGGCCTCTTTTACATGTTTCTCTTGATAAATGTTCTTGGGCATGTTTTAATTGCTGCAAGAACAGTGCCTTTTATGACCCCACCCCTATCATTCTTCTGCTCCTCCGATGCTGACTGCTCTAGGTAACCTGCCCAGGACTAGTTCCTGCATATGGTTGAAATCTGCCCTTCTGAAGTTTAGCACCTCAGATGTAGAGAAGGGCTTGCTGGTATCCAGGGACAACTCAAATCATAAAGTATTGTGGTCACTGAATCACAGTGATTCCCCAACCCACACTCCATATGCTCTTTCCATGTTAGTGAGTACCACATCAAGAACGGTTGCTTGTCTAGTGGGTTCCCTGACCTGCTGCACCAATATACATTCCTGTAAAGTATCATCAGGACCTGGCTTTTGGTGCTTCTGGCTGCTGGTATGGCCCAGTTGATGTCTGGCAGGTTGAGATCTCCTACTAGTACAACCTCCCCTTTTTCTATCCCACTTGTCTGCTTCTGCTCCTAGTTCCTTACTCTCTCCTATCCCTACCCTGCTGGCCTGTAAACCACATCAAGCAAAGTTTTCTACCTGATGACTCTGACAGCTGTACCCACCATGATTCTACCTCTCTTTCCCTTCACTTTATGCATTCTCTACTGCTTCTATTCCTTCCCTGATGTAAAACGCCACCCCTCCACCTCCACCAATCCCTCTATCTCACCTACATAAGGTGCATCATAAGTTAGCCAGCCAAGTACCAGTTGTTCTTCTCACTAGTCCAAGTTTCTGTAATGGCCGCTAGATCCGATCCAAAGTCTGCCATCAGTGCCTGGAGTTTGCTAATTTTATTACCCAGACTCCTGGCAATGAGGTACACTACCCTCCATCTTACGTTCCCACCCCTCTTCATTCTTGAATGACTCCCCTATCACTATTTCATGATATCCTAGGTATCTTGTGTTTTTCCTTTGTTGTTAGTCTATTTGGTCTACATTTCCCAGTCTTCTGAACCCATCACACTCTTCTACTACTTCCTGTACAATTTTTTCCCATCCCTGGTGGAGTCCTGTCTCGGTTTCCCACTTCACCTACCTCAACTCTGGAATCCCTAGCCCTAGTCACCCCCCACAGTTAGTTTAACTGTCTGCCAATGTAGTTGTCAAATTTCTGTCCTAAAGCACTAATCCCTTCTCTTGTCAAGTGAAGGCCATCACCTTTGAAGAGCCTCCTGTCCCAGAAGCCCCCAACCCCCCCACAAGGTGTTACCCCGTTCCTAACACAACCCTTTTAACCATCCATTGAACTCCTCAGTCTCCTCCTTCCTCACTCTATCCTTCCCCGTCTACATAACCCAGACAGAAAGAATTCCAGAAAATGCCAATGAAGCCAATTGCTTCTTCAGGCTGTCCCCAGCCTCTGGAAGTCCTGCTTCACTGTCTCCGCAGGCCAGTTCACCAGACCTTTGGTACTAAGGTGTATCAGCACTCCCTACTCTCTCCCCTCCTCCACTATCCTTGCTATCCTCTCCCAGTCATGGATGGTTGATGCTCAAGGCTGGCACCTGATCACCCCTTCTCCTTTCCTGCACTGCCTACCACTCTCTCATGCCTGTAATCGTACAGTCCCCTATCACCAGAATCCTCCTTACTAAATTCTGCCTACTGTTGTCCCTGAGTGTCACCATGTCTTTTTTTGCCCTAGCATCAACTGACTTGAGGTCCCCCATGAGTCAGACACCTGTACCTCTTCCAGGGGTGCAAAGTGAGTTGCTATTGGTATCCCTTGGGTATGGCTGACTACTATGTGACTGCTCTTGCCACCCAATGTATCTCCTCCCCCCTTCCCTTCCACATCACCCTCTACACCCCCAAGCCAGTAGACCTCTGGGGTAATAGGAAGTGGGCACCAGCTTCATTGGAGTCACAGCTGGAATATTTCCTCCTTTGTTGTTGCCAACTGAGCATGGCACTCCGAAAAGGTCCTACATATTGGGCAATGTCTCCTCCTCCAAAGTGTAGCTGTGGAGAGGAGTGCCTCACAATCCCCACAACTGAGTACCTCCCCATTCACCATATGCTCCATTCTAGCCTGCTGAGTGCTTATAAAACTGCCTGAGATACTTAGTAATGTGTGGGTGTCAACTGACTTTCTTGTACCCTTAACCTATGTAGTAAGACTCTAAGCTTAACAGTATTAGCAATAATCAGGAACACCCCACCTGAGATACAGCCAAACTCAGTGTTTGCCTGTTATATAATCTTACCCTAAATAGGTAGAGGCTAGGATTTAACAGTTTTAGCAATGGTCAGTAGCACTTCACGTTAGATACAGTTTGCACAGTGAGAAGAGATAAAGGAAGCACAATGGACAAGGTGTCTGGACTCATGGGATAGGAAGGAAAGGGAACAGTACAGGGCATAGTGGTGGGTATGTGGGGGGGGACAATCCAGGGCAAAGTGGCAAAACCAATGAAAGAAGGGATCCAGTATCTCCATGGTGGACTTGGGAGCAGCACTGTATATTATGTCATCATAGTGTAATATGGGGAGTATCATCTTCAAGATTATCTCTCTATAGGTAGGAGGTGGGATATGCCCTGTATTCCCATAAAGTGCACAAAGTTTGGGGTGAAGCCTCTGGTGGATGGCATCCCCAAGCACAGGGAAATCAAGGTGCCTGTCCAGCCAGACCAAGAGGTACTTAAATGTGAAGACATCCTCAATTGCTGCATTAAAAAGGGTTTAGAAGGAGGGGAGGGAGTGAGCCTAGCAAGCCTCTGCTGAGGGCCAAAGGTCATAGATACCATTTGCTTGGCATTCAGGGACAGCAGATTTACCGGGTATCAGTGCTGAATGTTACCAAAGTCCAGTTGGAGCCTGGCATTGAGGTTAGGGGTGGAGGAGTCAGAGGCAAAGAGTGCCATGTCATCTGCACACATATGGATGGATGCAAAGGAGCAGGCAGTGGGGAGGCCATTCAGGAAGATGGAGAAGCAAATAGGGTCAAGGATGGACCTTTGGGGCATGCTTGAGCAGATGGGGGTTGGGGGGATAGATTCCCTGATCTGGAAACTTGAGACCTGCCCACAAGTCAGGAGTGGAACCACCCAACTAAGGAGACAGAGAGCCCTGCTGTGTTGTGCTTATCCAGGAAAAGGGGTGGGCAACTGTGTTGCAGGCATTGGCCAAGTCAGCAAAGACGGTGGAGGTGGCCATGCCCTGATCCATGCCAGGTAGAATGGGGTCAGTAAGCTGGAAGAGGGAGGTGGAGTAGGACTTCCAGAAGCCAAATTGGAAAGTAGTGAAGGAGAAAGAGTCAAGGAGGGGGAGAGCTGGGACTGCAGAAGGTGTTCCGGGAGCTTAACCAGGGTAGGCAGGAGAAAGATAGGATGATAGCTGCCAGGAGAAGTTGAATCATTCCATTTGGGAAGGGATGTAACTGTAGGCAGTTTCCAAGAATCAGGGAGAAGGAGAGGTTGAGAATGGAGGTAACATGTAGTGCAATAGTGTGGTGGAGAGGTACAAGAGTTTGGGGTCAAGACCATCAGGGCTCACACCCTTGCAGGGGTTTTGAGTTAGCAGGACATTAAGAGATGCAATGGGAGTGGCAGGAGAGAAGAAGAAAGGATGGGGTGGAGTAATGGGAGCAAGGGGTGTGGTGAGGAGGGGGAAAGGAAGCATTCACAAGAGGTGAAGAAGGGGTAGAAAGCTGAAATGACAGAAAAGAGGTCAGAAATAGGAATGCCACCCACCTTGAAGAAGGGGAGAGGGGATTGGTGTGGGGGAGAGAAAGAGGCATGAATGACCATCCGGACCTAGGAGGGGTGATTTAGGTTGTTCTGGAGCATGGATGAAAAGTATTTGAACTTAGCAATCCTGGTAGCTCTTGCTCAGACATTGCATGAATCTGGTACTTCATTAGGTTGGCAAGTGAGCCAGAGAACTTGTGAGTCTTCCGTGTAATGTCTTGCACTCTGAACAATCTGGCAACCCTGCTATGATCCATATGAAGCAGGAGCCTCAGATTTGTTTTTTCTAAGGGAAGCATGTCGATCCCAGGTAGATGTGAATTTGGAATTGAAATATTGGAGTGTGGAATTCATGTTGCTGGCTGTAAATATCAGTGACCAGTCAGTCAGCATAGAAGGAGGAGGGCAAGTCTAGTGAACTGAAGGACCAGAGCTGGATGACTTTGGGGGGGACTTTGAGACAATAAATCTTGTGCACACAGTAGACCTTATGATGGTTACTGGGAGCATTGGGAAGGATACCAGCATCCATGATACAATGGGGATAGGAGGCAAGAACCCAGTCCAGGAGAGAGTGACTGAAGACTCTGTTGTTGTGCTGGGTAATATCAGTGATCAGCTGGCAAAGGTGGAGGGACTTTATGTTTTGGCACAATTTATTTAGAAAGGGAGAGAGCCAACTGAGGTCAAAGTTGCAGAGAATAAGAAGCTTACCTGAGGAGGTATGGGAAGAGATAGTGGCGAGAAGCTATTTGACTGAAGGTGGTAACAAGCCTGGACAACGGTAGGTACCAAATATGAATATTGGGACAGAGATGAGGAGGGAGACCTAGAGGAGGATGACAGACACATATGCAGAGGGGGAGGTGATGGAGAGCACAATCTTCAACTGGATGCTAGAGGAGAGAGAAACAGCAACACCACCACCCCCTTAGCAGTATCCTGACAGATGATTGTGTACTGGGGGATTGCAACAGCTGAATCAGGAATCTTGGGGGAGAGCTAAAACTCCGAGGTCACCAGCACATCATGTATGAGACTGACCTCTAGATGCTGCAACTGGCCAGATGTAGGGAGCAGGTTGTGGATATTGAGATGAGTCACTCTTAGTCCTTTGGGGAGATGAGAGGGAGATGACTTAGCTTGGCAGAACTGAGCTCAATATCATCTGCTGCTATAAGCAAGAACAAGGCAATGAGCTTAAACAGCTGGTGACACGTTCAGGTGAACATTAACAAAACATAACATTTAGACACAGTCCAGCTTGTATTTCCCATTAGTTCTGTATTTCTCCTCCCCATTATATATTACTAAGGTAATTTGTATGAAAACAGGATTTCTGCTCCTGAAGAGTTCATCTACAGTACAGGTCACATTGAACTGTTCCTCCAATGAGTTGTTTTAGCATTTCTGACTGAGTTGCATAAGTGTTGCTGGATCCAGCACAAAGCCCTGCACAAACTGTTTCTTAAGTTTTGCATTGCACTGTGACTGAACTGCAGATGTATTCCAAATGAGTTGTGAAAACATTTTTACAAACATTGCTCTGGAGCTGGAGAAGCACTGAAAATGAATGCAATATGAGTTGTCAGTGCATTGCCAACTGTAAAAAACAATGCTAAACCAACTCATTGGTGAAGCCGTTTAATGTGACTTGTACTGTATTCCTGTTGTTTCTCCCTACCTGAAATCATAGAGCACTGCTTGTGACCTCATAGTTACTCCCAAAGCAACAGACTGTGATGTCACAAAAGAGGATTATGACTTGGAGTAGGAAGTAAGCTATAGAGGGAGATGAACTCAGAATAAACTCTTAAGGGACAACAATCATATAGTCATACATATTTCCTTGATAATAAATTATGGGGATGAGACATATGTAAAATATAAATGGGATGCAAGCAGAATTGTACCTAATTATTATGTTTTTTAAAGTTTTCTTTGAGGTGCCAGTAGCTCTTTAAGGGAGATTACAAGTTGCTTGTAGGGAGAAGAGTGGGGATTGTATGTGTGAGAAGAATGAGAGGGGTAGGAGGGAAGAAAGCACCTGAGGGCTTCGAAGTGAAGCCAAGAAGAAGGGAGGAGACTGCACCCACGAAGCCAAGAGGAACAGGATAGGGGTGGGGGGCAGGAGGCAGGGAGAGTTGGTGGGGGAGGAGAAGGAGGAGGGAAGGCAAGGATAGGCAGTAAGAAGAGGGAGGTGAGAGAAAATAGGAGGGGATGGAGTCGTGGGGTTTTAAGTACCATAATGGAGGGATAGCAAGCAGTTGTCACCCTAAACTTTGACGAGTTAAGGTGGGAGAGTAGGAAGGGAGGAAGTCAATTATAAGGGGAAGAAGGCCTGAACTGTATCTGTTCCCCTGTGTGGTACTGATATGCGAGTTTGTATTTTTTTTATATGCTAATAAATTTTTGCAGCTAACATACTACTGGTGGATGATGCCATCTTTTGTGTTCTAACTCACTGTTTTTCAATTCAATTTGACTTTATTTATAAAGCGCTATTCACACTGATCATAGCACATATACAATAAAAACACAATAAATATCTTAATAAAAACATCAAAACTAATCTAACAATCATGCTACAAGAATCAATAATCTGGAAAGGCAAGGTCAATTAGGTATGTTTTTAGAGTGGTTTTAAAGCTCTCCACCATCAGGCACTCTCGTATCTGATGAGGTAGAGTTCCACAGGGTAAGGGCCACAAATGCAAAAGCCCAGGCCACAGATGTCTTCAACCAAACCCCGAGAACCTCTAGCAATCCCTCGCTGACAGAGCAGAGTGGTTGGAGGGGGCAGTAGGGATGCAAGAGCTCTTGCAGGTAACTTGGACCCTGTCTGTGTAGGGTTTTAAAGGTCAGAAAAACTGACCTTAAAGGTGATCAGCCACTGAACTGGCAGCCAGTGCAGTCTGCACAGCACAGGCGTGACATGACTAGATCGAGGCAGCCCCATCAACAGCCTGGCTACCACATTCTGCACCAGCTGCAGGCAGCGGATATCAACCCCAGGTAGCTCTAGGTACAGGGAGTTACAGTAGTCAAGGTGGGAGGTAACAAAGGCGTGAATCGAAGTAGGTAGGTCACCAGACAGAACAAGGTGCTTAATTTGGGCGATATTCCTCAGATAGTAAAAAAAGGACTTGACAACAGTCAACACCTGAAAGCGCAGCGTCAGCCCATTATCAAAAATAACGCCCAGATCCCGCACCAATTCAAAGGTCAACAGCTGACTACCACCAAGCCAAAGCCCAGAGGCAGACCCAGCCACCAACCCCTCTTCCCGATGGCCTGGATCCACCACCAGAACCTCAGTCTTATTCAGATTCAACTTCAACCAGTTGGCATTCATCCAGTCTTGATTCTCAGCGAGGCAGTTGTTAAACACCGAGACAGCACTATCCTGCTCAGGCACAAAGGACAGGTAAAGTTGGGCAGCATCTGCATAGCAGTGAAAACCCAACCCATACCACCTTACAATGTTTCCCAATGGCAGCATGTACACTGCAAACAACATTGGTGACAGCACAGATCCCTACGGTACCCTACACAGCAAAAAGAATGAGTCAGAGGAATAAATCCCAACACCACCATCTGGGATCTACCAGTGAGGAAAGAATGGAACCATCTGAGAACTGTACCAGACAGGCCACAGATCATCTGCATATGTTCTAGCAACACCACATGGTCCATGGTGTCAAATGCTGCAGACAGTTCAAGAAGAACCAAGATGGAATGGCTCTTCAGATCCCTGACTATCAGGAGATCATTGAGCACCCGAACAAGGGCAGTCTCTGTGCTATTCCTTTTTTGAAATACTGACTGGAGAGGATCATAGATATCATGGATGGTAAGATGAGTCTCCTGCTGTAGTGCGACCGCCTTCTCAATAACCTTCACCACAAAGGGGAGGTTAGAGACCAGCCTGTAGTTGGCAGGACAGTCTGGGTCGAGAGAAGATATCTTAAGGCAAGGCGTCACCACCACCTCCTTCAGGGAGTCCGGAAACTCACCTGTCTCTAACGAACACCGGACAATCTCTGCTAGGACCAGGCCAATGACTTCAACACACCCCACAAGGAGATGGGTTGGGCCCAGATCCAAACCACATACTCTGGACAATCTGCATGACATCTACAGTCTCCAACCAGTCAAAGTCAGTCCAGTCAAACTGAGGAACTGTAACCGACCACCGCTACCCCCATTGGAGCTAGACAGTCAGATCTTGGACCTGATGTCGGCCACTTTATCAGCAAAGAATCGAGCAAACTCATCACTTTTTGAGATGTGGCATGTTGTTGCTAGAGCAGCCTTTTTTATATTTGTAAGTTATGTTGTTTGGCAACAATCGTTGATCACCATCCACAGTGCCCATTACTGTTTTTTTGTTACTTTTGTTTAGTAGCTTCAAGTGGTCATGTCCTCAACCTTAGAGGACATTTGCATAGGGGACAGTACATGTTCTTTTGCCAGTGCTGTTTTTTCCAGTATAGGGGAAGGAAACCCTTTTCTCAAAGATAACCCAGATGCAGGAATATCTAAACCTGCAGCTCAGACAACCGAAGAAGACTGTGCCTTGGACATTAAAAGCACGTTTGCACTGTTGGAAAAAAACTACACTCCATGCATGATGGGGCTATTGGAATCTTACAAGTCTTGAGGCATATGCGAAAGTCAGGAGGGTACCACAAGGACTCAGAGTCTTGAAATGGCTGGTACATGGCCATGAATGGGATGACTTCATGACTGACTGGAAAAATCAGATGCAAGCAGCATCAACTTTGTTTCTACAGTGCATTATTTATGACCACAAAAAACAGCAGTATTTAGAGCCAGAACTGAAAAAGAGAGAGAGTGAGAGAAAGAGACAGAGAGAGAGAGAGAGAGAGATTGCAGAAGTGGGATATACAGATCACACAGAGATTGCAAGCTTTAAAGCTAAACTATGTGCGGCCATTGTCAAACAAGATGAGAAGATCAGAGCTATCAAAGTCCATACATTTCAATGCAACTTCCAGGACTATCTGAAGACCAAGTTTTTACTTGGAAGAGGTCTGACAAGTGAGGACACAGCAGGAGCTGTAGCACAGGTCCTAAATCTAAAGAATAGTAATACCAGCTATCACACCTCCACTTCTGAATCAGAAGTCTAATCTAGTAAGGATTTTTTTAGAGGAAGACACGGCCACACAGAACATCCACGTGAGGCGATCAGACAGGTTGGTCAAGTTCAGCAATCAAACAAAAGGACAAGGGGAGGCAGCTGCAGAAGGATACACAGCTTAAACACAGTATTCCACATGTTGGTGGTTTACAGGCTGTGCATGTACTCTGCTATGCATGGACTCTGCTACAAATCTGGCTGACCCACATAAAAACTTATTGATAGATTTATCAGAATTTGTTTTGAGATTCAATTCATTCATCTTTCAAGGGAAACATTATTTCCAAATGAAGGGTACTGCTATGGGGGCTAACATTTCCCCCAGTTATGCAGACCTTTATTTGGGACAGCGGGAAATGGAGGTCATTTCTGACCAGGAAAAAAAATCCATACTTTGGCTTCATAGATTTGTGGAGACGTTATACTGATTATGTTCTGATGGTGTTGTGTGGGACAGCAAAGGAGTTGGAACAGTTTCTCAACTACTTGCATTCGCCCAATCCAAACTTACATTTTACCGTTCATGCTGATATAACATTGAAATCAGCTTTGTGGATCTGTGCATTATTAAGAATTTGGATGGTACTGTTAAGGCTGACTTGTTTTGTAAAATAATAGACAGGAACACTGTTCTGCATGCCTCGAGCTGTCACCCACATCACACCATCAGGAACATTGCTAAATCTCAGTTCATAAGACTTAAGCACAGCTGCAATGATGAGTCTGACTTTCAGAAAAGAAGTAAGGAAATGTTTGTTCATTTTAAGGAAAGGTAATACATTCAGGAGGTCCTGGAAGGGGCCTCTAAGGAGGTCAATCAAATGGAGATTGCTGTCCTCTTAATGTACAGGGACAGAAAATGCATCAAGATGACCTTCTCAACTTCATTACAACTCACAGCTCCACCTCCACTGCCATATGGGATGTATTAGCCAATAACAGGCATATACGATATATCTTCCAGTTGAAGATGCCCTCTAATATAAGCTACACTCTAAAAAACATTGCACCTGGAAACTACAATGTTAATAGAAGTCACCCCCTATTAGAAGCCGTGGCTTGTATTAGAGGGCAGCTACACCCTTCCATGTGGTTTCAGCACTCACAGGCATTTCTAGGTCAACCACTCTATGATGTCTCTTGCACTCCAAGCTCTCACCCTTAGCCTGACCACCCTCTTCCGCTATTTGATCCCGGCCACACATATCCCCAGTTATATTAAAATATTAATGTTAAAAGCTGCAAAAGCTCCTTGGTTTAATTTCTGGCACTCAAGTTCCTGGACTGTATCTCCGCTCCCTCTCTGCCCGGCTCAGTTCCATGCTTGGTCTTTCTCTCTCTCTCTCTCACTCTCTCTAGTCTGACATCTGTCCACACTGAATTTAATTTATTAAAGAACCTGGCCTCAAAGATCATATTTTCATGCAAAACTGAGAATCTTTATCCTCAGATCTCACACTCCTAGCTCTCCACTGTCTCTCTGCCTGATCTAGCTCTATGCTTGCTTTCTCTTCTTCTAACACCTCCACACTCTCCATTCTCACATTCACATCCTTGTAGTAGAGACGTTGCAAAGTTTTACTTCATCAGCAGAGTTCTGCTGAAGTTACCGACTCTGCTTCCACATAGCAATTCACAAAATGTTACCATTAAGAAACATAGAAACTTTGACAGCAGATAAAGACCACTTGCCCCACCTAGCCTGCCTATTTTCTCTACCTACTGTGACATTGCAGACCCTATTTGATCTCCGGCTTTTTCCCCACTTTCCCTAACACTAAAGTTCCTTTATTCCTAACACTAAGGTTCCCTTCTTCCAATCCCATACCTTCTTGAATACCATTACCGTTTTTTCCCCCACAACCTCCGCTGGGAGGCTGTTCCAAGCATCCACCACTCTTTCTGTGAGGAAGTAGTTCCTTACATCTCCCTTGAGCCTACCCCCCCCTCCAACTTCATTGCATGACCCTTGTTCTTGAGTGTCTTTTTCTCTGAAAAGGCTACCCTCTTGAACCTTATTTATACCTGTGAAAGTCTCTGTCATATCCCACCCTCTCCCTCGTTTCCTCCAAAGTGTACATATTGAGGTTCTTCAGTCTCTCCTCATAGGGCTTTTGATGCAGACCCTGCACCATTTTAGTTCCCCTTCTCTGGACTGCCTCTACTCTATGTTCTTTTGGAGAGGTAGTCTCCAGAGCTGGATCCAGTACGTTGATTTATACGGTGGTATCACCACCTCCTTCTTCTTGTTGGTGATACCCCTCCCTATGGTGCCAAGCATCCCACTGGCTCTCCCAAATGCCTTGTCACACTGTTTGGCTATCTTTAGGTCATCAGATATGATTACCCCCAGGTCTCATTCCTGTTTGGTGGTTGCCAGTACCACTCCCCCCATTTTATACTCCACCCCTGGATTTCTGCACCCCAAGTGCATATTTTTGCACTTCTTTGCATTGAAACTTAGGTTATACTTCAGTTTATACTTCGGTAATAGGACAGCAGAAGGCCATGGCCCATAAATGCTGTCCCCACTACTCAATGGCATTACTCGATGTTACCTACATTAATGTAAATGTCCAGTTTAAGATTTAAAAATGAACAGACTCAGTGCCTGAACAATGTCTTCAGGTAACTGGTTCCAAAGTCTTATATCCCTAGGGATAAAGGAGTATTTCCTCTGATCTATTTTTGGTAGAATATCTACTACCTGTGTTTTAAGCCCTCTTAATTCATATTTAGTAGCATGTCACCCCTGGTCCTTCTTAAGGCCAGCGGCCAAAGGCCTAAGTCCACTAGCCTCTCCTCGTATGGCTTGTCCCTACACCATGGAATCAATCAGTCAAAATCTTTATTTATCCAGGTGAACATCATTGAGCAGAGCTCTTTTACAAGATGGACCTGGTTAGAACAGGGTCAGGGTAACATCCATCATAAAAACATATAAATACATGTAAATAAGTATATAAACACAAACACAATGGTGCAGTAACACGTGAGTCACATGAAAAAAAGGAAGACAAGGCAAGCCATAACAGAGGAGGAATCAAATACAAGGGGGCAGGTCCACCATCGAACCATGCAACTGTATATAAACCATGTTCTTTGCATAGAAGTACCAGTTAGTTCATTTACCAGGAGCAGTCACTAGTAATAGCCATGAAAATGGCTTGGAGAACCACCAACTAATGGCAGATGGAGTACCAGGAGAGGTATGTAATATGTAAGTGAAGGATAAACATTATGAGAAGTGACGTCCCAAGGATAAGTCAGTAAAACTAATGCGCCGGTGAGGGCCTACGGGGAGAGGGAAAGGGGAGTTAGGACTTTTATAGTATGATTGCATGTAGATTGAGGATGAGTGCTGTGTAAAGTTGTGAAAAAAAGTCTGGAGAAAGCAGGAAGATAGGCTAGTATCAAAGGGAGGACAGAGGCATCAAGGTGATACATGAAAGCATGATGACAGACTGGGGCAAAGGAGGAGACAAGCACTAGAAGTAATTTGTTCATGGTTAAATGGTACGTGTTAGCATGATGACAATTCATGGTCATGGAAACAATTGCACTGATCATTTCTGAGACGTGAATATAAGAGTTTGAAAGATGAGATGCCGATGGGTGACATCAGTTTCAGTTTTTTTTGCAATTTATTCCTCAAGGAGGACAGTGTAAAGCTTATAGCAGCCCTGCCAAAGCGAGAGTTAACTTTGGGAACCATCAGTAGGAGAGATTTGCAACTTCTTAGAGCGTAATTGCCTATTGGTTTTATAGGAAGACAGTCTGTAATGTATTGGGGCAGTTTTTTGGAGATGGCTCTCAGGGTCCATAAGGCTGCATTTTTATCATGCCTGAATTGAAGAGAACTCCACCCCACTGATTGATATAGGGAGCAGTGGTGAGTGGAATAAGGCAGGCCTGTGATGAACCTCAAAGCTCTATGATATAATGTGTCAAGTTTGGAGAGGTAAGAAATGGGACAGTGACTGTAGAGGATGTCAGCATAATCTATCAAGGATAGAAAGGTTGATTGTACCAGCTGTAGTTTGGCATCTCTAGTTAAGAAGCGGGCTATCCTAAAGAACAGGCCAAGTCTCTGTCGTAATTTTTTGAGTAATTCTTCAATGTGCTCTATAAAGGAGAGCCTATGGTCCAGCCATACTCCCAGGTATTTGAATTTGGGGACAAATTCCAACTTCTCACCAAGAATTGTAGTAATCTGTGGCACAGGATCTGATAGGGCTGAATTTACCATTTGGGCAGAGGAAGAAAAGAGCACTGCTTTTGTTTTCTTGGCTTTAAGTAATAGTTTTTTGTTTAGAAGTTGGTGTTGCAGCTGGTTGAACTCAGATTGAAGGTCATTACATGCAGATTGTAATGACGGGTGGCTTACGTAAAGAACTGTGTCATTTGCAAACAGATGAATGTTGGACTTGGTTATGCTTTCATCAATATTGTTGATGTATATTGCAAATAAGATCGATCCTAAGATAGAACCCTGGGGAACACCTCTTAGGAGAGGTTTTGAGAGAGTTGAGAGATCTCCTTCCGCTTTCACCTGCTGGAAAAGATCAGAGAGGTAGTTGTTGAACCACTGTAAAGATAATGGGTCAGCACCTAGTGAGGTCAGGGAAGAGAGTAACAGAGAATGGTCAACAGTATCGAAGGCCTTGCTCAGGTCCAAGAACACGGCACAGGTGTAATTCCTGTTGCCTAGCTCTCTTTGCCAGTCATTAGTCGCTTTGGCAAGTGCTGTGATGGTGCTATGTTTAGCTCTGAACCCTGACTGAACTGAATTAAGCAGGTTGTTAGTTTCTAGATACTGCCTCAGCTGGTTACTTACGACTTTTTCCAGTAATTTTGACAAGACCGGGAGAATCGAAATTGGTCTGTAATTATTTAGATCACAGAGATTTCTGGACTTGTACAGGGGTATGATGTGCACTGTTTTCCATATTGAAGGAATGGATCCTTGAATTACAGATAGGTTGAATAAATGAGTTATGGGCACGGCTAACACATGGATGGCCACCTTCAAAAATAAGTTTGGTACACCTCCTTTGTGTTTTCTCTACAATGTTTATGTCCTTTTTTAGATATGAACTCCAGTGTTTGAACTGTAATCTGCATACAGCCTGATGTAAGCTTTGTATATGGGCAGAAGCACTGATTCGGATCTTGAGAAAAACGACATTTGCATACAATTAAATAAGTATCCAGTTTTGTTAGCCACCTCGCTGCAGCGGGCACCATTCTTGAGATCGTTACTAACTAGAACGCCACGGTCACGTTCTCTGTTTACCACTTTTAATTTTACTCCATTAATAAAGTAATCCTTCATTCCACTGTTCTTACCAAAGTGAATGACTACACATTTCTCAAGATTGAATTGCATCTTGTTATTATCAACCCATTTTACTATTTTCTCCAGATCGTTCTTCATACAGTTTATATTTGTCTCTGTGTGTGCAGTGCCACCCAACTTTTTATCGTCTGCAAATTTTATTAATCTGTTTTCAGACTGGATACAGAGGTCACTGATAAATATGTTGAACAACAAGGCAAAGCATAAATCAGTGTCGGAGACTTGATTAGCAGTCTTTGCTAATCAATATGAGAAAAGATTAGCACCTGGTCAATGTTGATTAGCAGTGGAGGGTCCAGAATGTGGTGGAGAGGGCTAAAAATAGTGAAAAATAGTGCCATTCGCAAATTCCAAGCCCTGCGGTCCTGGAGAAATCAATTAGTACCTACTGCTAATCGAAACTGAAATTGACTCGCATTTGCATGTTTTTGATTTGCAAATTGCAATGCAAACCCATTTATTTTATGCCTTGCAATGGTCCAAGAATGGAATCCTGTGCACCCCACTAGTAACTCCGTCCTACGATGACATGTAACCATTAATTCTTACTACTTGGCTTCTGTCTGCCAACCAGTTCTGAATCCATTTAACCAACTGTATGTCCAAATCTAAACAGAGAAGCTTGCACACTAAGATGTTATGTGATATGGTATCAAATGCTTTCCTGAAGTCAAGGAGTATAACGTCCACCTCTCTACCCAAATTCTGACCTACATAGTCATAAAAATTTGTAGTACATGACCTGCTTTTAGTGAAGCCATGTTGGGTGGGATCTACTCTGCCTTTATCACTAAGAGTTTTGCTTACTTTATCCTTTACAATGCTTTCAATGATCTTAGCTATGATGGATGTCAGGCTAATTGGCCTATAGCTTGCAGGATTAGATTTACTGCCTTTTTATATATAGGAATGACTACCACCCTTCTCCAATCATAGAAACATAGAAACATAGAATTTGACAGCAGATAAGGACCGCTTGGCCCACCCAGTCTGCCCATTTCCCTACCTACTGGATAAGCTGCGGATCCTAGTTAACCAGCAGCCTACTTCTTCCTACCCCAACCCCCTAGAATGGCCTTATGACTGTCCCATGCATGCTTGAATTCCACCACTGATTTTGACTCCACAACCTCCTCCAGAAGGCCGTTCCATGCATCCACAACCCTCTCTGTGAAAAAATACTTCCTTAAATTAACTCTGAGCCGCCCCTCTATCTTCCAATTATGCCTCTTGTTCTTGCACACCTCTTTTTTGAAAGATGCTACCTCTTGGACTTTGTTGATTCCCTTGAGGGTATGAGCGTTTTCTATCATGTCCCCCTCTCCCTCCTTTCCTCGAGGCTATACATATTAAGCTCCTTTCGTCTCTCTTCATATGTCTTCGGTGCAGACCCTGCACCATTTTAGTTGCCCTCCTCTGGACAACTTCCATCCTGTCTATGTCTTTGTGGAGATTGGGTCTCCAGAACTGCACACAGTACTCCAGATGGGGTCTCACCAGCTGTCTGTACAGAGGGATAATAACTTCCTGTTTTCTACTAGTGATGCCTCTCCCTATGCATCCCAGTATCCCCCCAGCCCTCCTTGCTGCCCTCTCACATTGCTTGCCCACCTTTAAGTCATCTGAAATGACTACCTCCAGGTCCCTTTCCATTTTTGTTGTTGTTAGTATCTCACCTCCCAGTGTGTACTCTTCCCCTGGGTTTTTGTTTCCCAGGTGCATTACCTTGCACTTCTTAGCATTGAATCTAAGCTGCCATATATTTGACCATTTCTCTAACCTTGCCAAGTCCCTTCTCATCCTTTCCACCCCACCCTGTGCATCAACTCTGTTGCAGATCTTTGTGTCATCGGCAAAGAGACATACTTTTCCTTCCAGTCCCTCTGCAATGTCGCTTATAAATACATTGAAGAGGACTGGTCCTAATACTGAACCCTGCGGTACCCCACTAGTAACCTTCCTTTCTTCTGAGTGGACTCCATTTACTATTACTCTCTGTGTCCTATTCTCCAGCCAATTCTTTACCCAGGCTGTCATCTTGGGACCCACTCCCAGGCTGGCTAACTTGTATATTAATCTTTCGTGTGGGACTATGTCAAATGCCTTGCTAAAGTCTAGGTAGGCCATGTCCACAGCCCCTCCCTGATCTACTACTTTGGTCACCCAGTCAAAGAAATCTATCAGATTCATCTGGCATGACCTTTCCACTGTGAATCCATGCTGCCTAGGGTCCTGTGCCCCTCTGGCCTCTAGATACTCGACAATTCTTTCCTTCAGAAGTAATTCCATCATTTTCCCTATCACTGAGGTTAAACTAACAGGTCTGTAGTTTCCTGCTTCTGCCTTGCTCCCACTTTTGTGAAGGTGAATCACATCTGCCCTCCTCCAGTCCTCGGGTACCATCCCATCCTCCATGATTTGTTAAAAGGGTAGTCAGTGGTGTCACAAGTTCACCCTTAGTTCTTTTAGAATTCTGGGATGAATCCCATCAGGCCCCATTGCTTTGTCCACCTTCAGTTTTAAGAGTTCTTTCAGAACCCTTTCTTCTGTAAATGGGCTGGTATCAACTTCTGTATCCAGAGTGTTTCTACTGTTTGTTTTATGTACCTCCCCTCTTCATTTGTAAATACTGAGCAAAAATATTTGTTTAGTATCTCTGCCTTTTCACAGTCTCCTCTGCCCACCCTCCTCCCCTTTATTAAGCCTCACTATCCCTCCTTGGTCTTACTTGCTCCCTGATGTACCTATAAAAGGTTTTATCCCCCTTCTTAACTGAGTTGGCTATCTTTTCCTCGGTTTGGGCCTTTGCTGTTCTGACTGCCTTCCCAGCCTCCTTTTGCTTTAACTGATACAGTTCTCTGTCCTGATCCTTCTGCGATTCCTTGTACTTTCTGAATGCTTTCTTTTTCTCTTCAACCTTCACTGCCACTTCCTTTGAGAACCATAGTGGTTTCTTACATCCTTTTGTTTTGTTTATTTGCTTCACACAAAGGCTCGTTATCTCTGTGGTGGCGTTTTTTATTATTCCCCATTGTTCTTCCACCCCTCCTTCCTGCCCATTTGCTAGTGCATTCCTTAGGCACTCACCCATTTTGGCAAAGTCAGCCCTCCTAAAGTCCAGTACTTTTGCCTTTGTATGGCTTGACTCTATTGCTGTGTTTATTGTGAACCATACTGTTCGATAGTCGCTAGTTCACAGATGGCTACCCACTTCTACATCTGTGATACTCTCTCCATCTCCATTTGAGAAAATCAGGTCTAAGATTGCTCCCTCTCGAGTGGGCTCCAATACTAGTTGTCTAAGGCATGCCCCCTGTAGGGGATCTAGAATAACTCCACTCTTTGAAGTGGCTGCTGCAACTGCACTCCAGTTAACATCTGGCATATTCAGATCACCCATCAGCAATATCTCCCCTTTTTCTGCCATTCTAAGTATACTTTCTATCATTTCCTTGTCCATTTCCTCCCCCTGAGAAGGGGGTCTGTATACAACCCCTCTGCAGATTGTGGTGCCATTGCCTGTCTCCAAATTTACCCACAGTGCTTCTTCTCCTCCCTGTTTACCCTTTTGTTCTGTTGCTTTTATTCCTTCCCTTATGTAAAGAGCTACTCGTCCTCCTCTTTTACCCTCCCTGTCCCTCCTGTAGATAGTGTATCCTGGTATGTTTACGTCCCAGTCATCACAAGGGAACGAGGCTTCTAATAAGGACCTGCTAGTTATGTTTGTGATAATTGGTGCCAAGACATCTGCTAACTCCCTTAAAAGTTTTGGGTCATGGCCATCTGGCCCTGCAAACTTATTGACATTGAGTTCTGTCAACTTCCTATAGACCATTTCATTTGTGATTATTTTGCTGGTGTCTAGACCAGTTACAGAGTCTGGGAGGGTGAGATGATTTTCAGGTGGGTTATACACCGAGCCAAAGTAATTATTGAATTCCTTTACCACATCTAGGAGCTAGGAGCCTGGGGAATAAGATGGCAGAGCTGCAGGCACTGCTGGTAGAAGGAGAAGTGGACATAGCAGTCATCACTGAGACATGGGCAACCCAAAACCATGACTGGGACTTGGCCATCCCAGGATTTAAATTATTCATGCGGGACAGAGAAAAAGGTAGGGGGAGTAGCCATTTACATAAGGGAAGGGATTGGATGTGTCAGGGAGGAGGGGGCAGAAGGTAGGTCAGAAGTCATTTGGAAACAACTCCATACCCTAAAGGGGGCTAGGGTCCAATTGGGGGTTGTTTATAGGCTCCCAACCCAGAAAGAGGACATGTATAAGGAGCTAGGGGAGTAGCTAAGGAGACTCTATGGCAAAGGGAGCACTATGGTGGTGGGAGACTTAAATTTACCAAGGGTGGCTTGCAGCATCCCAGCCACCACATGCACCAGGGAGCAGATCCTTCTGGAAGAAATCCAGGATTGCTTCCTGACCCAAAAGGTGACAGTGCCGACAAGGGAAGAAAATATTCTAGACTTGGTGCTGGAGGATGGAGAACAGGTCACAGATGTAAGGGTGGAGGAACCACTGGCTGGTAGCGATCACCACACAGTGTGGTTCTCTATCAGTTTGGGTAGAGAGATCCACAATGCAAAAACAAAGGTCCTGGACTTCAGAAAGGTAGACCGTGGCAGGATGGGGCAATTAATGAGAACACACATAGATGGCATCCATCCTGACATGGACACAGAGCAGAAATGGGTGATCATAAAACTAGGGCTGATTGAATCCACTAAAGCTTGTGTCAAGAGCCAGTAAAAGAAATCAAGAACCAAGCATCCAAGCTGGATGACCAGAGAAGTAATGGAAAAGGTGAGGGATAACAGAAGGGCCTTCCGAACCTAAGTCTAGGATTACAAGTACCTTTGAGCCAAGGCTCTTTTACAAAGGTTCCACATCAGTTGCAGTACAATACAGGAAATACAACAAAATAACAACATTGCAAGTAAACAGTGCAGTAGTCAGATAATATGTAATTGAGTGAGAACACATAAGAGAAAACCAGAACAGAGTCAACAGAAGGAGGAGAGAAGAGAATGGGGGAACAATGGGTGGGGTGGCACACAGGAAGGTAGGAGCAGCCAGTGGCATTGTCAACATCACAGGGAGAAGTGCTGGAGGTTAGAGGGGGAGGGGGAGCAGGCAAGGGAGGGGAGGAGGGGGAGGGGTAGTAGGAGACTAAGGGTAGAAAAGGAAATAAGTGCTATGTAGGAAGAGCATGGAAGAGGCTAAGGTAGTGGTAAATAAGGCTGATTAGATGATGCAGTCACAGGACTTAGAGGCAGTGAGATGAAGGCGGAGCCTGGATTTGAACATTCCTAGCTTGGGAATGGAGGAGATGTCAGTGCTGAGACCATTCAGCCAGCAGGGAGCCCTATGAGCAAAAGATCTTTGACCCTGAGTGGTACGATAATGGGGAACCTGCAAAAGCTGAGATTCAGGATCCCCTAGTGTTGTGTGGATTTATGTTCGGGCGCAGGACAGCTTGGACTCCAGGGGGGGTGAGGCCCATGTTTATTTTTTTTGCCATAGTGCAGGTTAGATCCTTAATACCTACAGTACAAGAGAACCAACAGAGTAGAGGATAGGGAGAACTATATGAGGAAATCCATGGCAGTGAGCAGAGTGGTCAGGATGGCAAAGGCAGTCAGGGAAAGGAAATTAGCACAGGGAATTAAGGAAAGGGAAAATGATTTCTTCAGGTATATCAGGGAAAAGAGGTAGTGCAAGAATCAAATAGTTAGGATCAGGAAAGACAGTGGGTGGGTAGATAAGGGGGCCAAGAAGGCAGAAGTACTTAATGAGTACTTCTGTTCAGTGTTCACAAGGGAGAAGGACGGGCCCATTCCTGCAGGGAAAGGGGGTGCAGACATGGGGGGTGAGACAACCACAGATGGGCTCATCATGGTGGAAAGGGTGCTGGAGGGACTTAAGTCCCTGAGGGTAGACAAGGCACCTGGGCCTGATGGGGTACATCCCAGGGTGCTGAGGGAGCAGGCAGAGGTCCTGGCAGGGCAGCTGGCAGATCTGTTCAACACCTCAGTAAATACAGGATGTGCGCACAGAGATTGGAGGGAGGTGCATGTGGTACCTGTCCACAAAAGTGTGCCCAAGGATGAACCAGGGAACTACAGACCATTGAGCCTCACCGCAATTGTGGGGAAACTGATGGAATCTATCCTCAAAGAAAGGCTGGTGCAGTTTCTTGTGGATAATGATCTGCAAGGTGACAGACAGCACGGGTCCATCGCTGGCAGATCCTGTCAGACAAACATGGTCGATTTTTTTGATTGTGTCACGAGGACACTGGACAAGGGCCATGCAGTAGATGTAGTCTACCTGGATTTCAGCAAGGCCTTCGATTCAGTGCTACACGCAAGGTTCACCTGCAAGTTGAGGAGTCTTGGTATAGGTGGAGATTAGCCTGATGGGTAGAAAATAGGTTGAGGGACAGGCAACAGAGGGTAGTTGTGGGAGGAGAAGCATTGGAGCCCAGGGCAGTGACAAGTGGTGTCCCACAGGGATCAGTACTAGGACCAGTCCTGTTTAACATTTTCATCGCAGACATAACAGTTGGGATCAAGAATAAAATCAGCCTCTTTGCCAATGACATCAAGATCTGTGCTGAGGTGGATGGGGAGGAGGGTGGCAAGTTACTGCAGGAGGACTTGGTAAGGCTTGAGGAGTGGTTGCACACCTGGCAGCTTGGGTTCCACGCCAAGAAGTGCAAGGTGATGCATTTTCGGAGCCAAAACCCCAGGATACAGCTACTGGATGGATGGTATCAAACTGTCCACATCCATCGAGGAGAAGGATCTGGGGGTGCTGGTGATTGGGGAATTAAACCACTCAGCCCAGTGTAGGAAGGTAGTGGCTAAGGCTAACAGGATGCTAGGGTGCATAACAATGGGGATTACATCCAGATGTAGTGAAGTCATATTGCCCATGTCCAGGTCCCTGGTGAGGCCGCACTTGGAGTACTGCATGCAGTTCTGGTGCCCATATTTGAAAAGGGATATCAAACTACTGGAGGCAGTGCAGCAAAGAACAACAAAGATGATCCAGGAGTTGGGGGATAGAACTTACGAGGAAAGACTAAAAGTGCTCAACATATATACCCTGGAGGATAGAAGAGAGAGATGGAACATGATCGAGACCTTCAAGTATCTGAAGGAGATGAACAGAGTAGGCTTCCAGGGTGGGTTCACTCTCCAGAATTGAAGAGATACCAGAGAGCACTCCCTGAAGTTAAAGGGGGGAAAATTCAGGAGGTAAAGGAGGAAGCACTATTTCACTGAAAGAGTGGTAATGGTGGAATACACTGCCTGAGCAACTCGTATCAGTGCAGACTGTGGGGTGCTTCAAGAGGGGGTGGGACAAATTCAAGGGGAAAGTACAAACCAGGGGGGAGCATAGAAACATAGAATTTGATGGCAGATAAGGACCTCTTGGCCAACACAGTCTGCCCATTTTCTTACCTAACAGATAAGCTGCAGATCCTAGTTAACCAACAGCTTACTTCCTCCAAGCCCTCACTAGGACTGCCTTATGTCTGTCCCATGCATTCTTGAATTCCCCCACTGTTCTTTACTCCACAACCTCCTCAGGGAGGCTGTTCCATGCATCCACAACCCTCTCCGTGAAAAGATACTTCCTCACATTACATCTGAGCCGTCCCCCCTCTATCTTCAAATTGTGCTCCCTTGTTCTTGCATATCTCTTTTTCTGAAAGATGGTACACTCTTGGACTTTGTTGATTCCCTTGAGGTACTTGAAAGTTTCTATCATGTCCCCTCTCTCCCTTCTTTCCTCAATGGTATACATATTAAGTTCCTTTAGTCTTTCTTCGTATGTCTTCTGCTGCAGGCCCTGCACCATTTTGGTTGCCCTCCTCTGGACAGCTTCCACTCTGTCTATGTCTTTGCGGAGATGGGGTCTCCAGAACTGCACACAGTACTCCAGATGGGGTCTCACTAACTGTCTGTACAGAGGGATAACAACTTCCTGTTTTCTACTATTGATGCCTCTCCCTATGCATCCCAGTATCCCCCCAGCCTTCCTTACTGCCTTCTCGCATTGCTTGCCCACCTTTAGGTCATCTGATATAATTACCCCCAGGTCCCTTTCCATTTTTACTGTTGTCAGTATCTCACCCCCCATTGTGTACCCTTCCCCTGGGTTTTTGTTTCCCAGGTGCATTACCTGGCCAATTACCAGGGCAGTTGGGGGGAGGGAAGAGTTAATAGGAGGGGGGGGAGCAGCTGCAGTCTAATAGCCTGAAGTGCTGCACACTCAGGCAGACTAGATAGACCATATGGCCTGTATCAGCTGGCAATTTTATATGTTCGTATGTACTGAGCCAAAGTAATTATTGAATTCCTTTGCCATATCCTCTGGTGTGTTACAGGTTTCGTTATTTATCGTAAGGGGCTCAATGACACGCTCATTTCCCTTCTTGTCATTAATATATAAGTAGAACCATTTTCAATCCTTTTTTGTGTTTGCTAACCTGAATTCAGTACTTGCCCTGGCCTGTTTGATTTCTATTTTGGGTTGTTTTATGCCAATTAGTAGTTACTGATGTTGCAGGTGGTAAGGTGTTTCTTCATTTACCTAAAGTTGTCACACTCTTGACCACTCCTCAAGCTTTCTTAGATCACTATTCATTTTCTCCACCATCATGGAATGTCTACCCTATTACAGATTTTAGTGTTATCTTCAAAAAAGCATACCATTCTTTCTAGCCCCTCTGCAATGTTGCTCCTTCCTCAGAGTATACTCTGTTTACCACCACCTTCTGTCGCCTATCCCCCAACCAATAACTTATCCAATTTTACCACCTTTGGACCCACTCCTAGGCTGCCCAGCTTGTTTATGAGTCTATTGTGGAATGTTGTTGAAGGCCTTACTGAAATCTAAGTAGGCCACATCCACCTCTCCACCCTGATCCAATTCCATGGTCACCCAGTCAAAGAAATCTATCAGATTTGTTTGACATAACCCCCCCCCCCAATGAATCTATGCTGCCTTGGATCTTGTAGGCCACTGGATTCAAGGTATTCCACAATCTTTTCCTTCAGTAGTGATTCCATTAATTTATCCACCACCAAAGTCAGGCTGACTGGCCTGTAATTTCCAGCCTCTTCCCTGTTATCACTTTTGTGAAGTGGGACTATATCTGCCCTCCTCCAGTTCTCTAGGACCATTCCCATCTCCAGTGAGTGGTTGAACAGGACTGTCACAGGTGCAGCCAGCACCTCTCTGAGCTCCCTCAATATTCTAGAATGTATCCCATCTGGTCCCGTTGCTTTGTCCATTTTCAGATTTGCAATTGCCTTCAAGACTCTCTCCTCTGTAAATGAACTAGTGTCCACCTCCCTTCCTACAATGTTCCTGACACTTATCTGTGGACCTATCCTTCCCTTTCCTCTGTGAACACTGACCAAAAATATTCGTTCACAGTGTCTGCTTTTTCCTTTTCCTCTTCCATGCACTGCCCACTTCCTTCCTTCCTTAGCCTTACAATCCCTCCCCTGGTCTTTCTCCTTTCACTTACATACCTGAAAAATGTTTTGTCCCCTTTCTTTACTGCCTGAGCTATTTTTTCCTCCTTTCATCATGCCTTTATGCTTCTGAATGCTTTCCCTGCCTTCCTCTGCTTCTCTTGATACATCTCCCTATCCTCCTTCATCTGTGTCTCCTTATACCTCCTAAATGCTAACTTTTTGGCCCTTACCTTCCCAGTCACTTCTTTTGAGAACCATAGTGGTCTCTTTTTCCTCTTGCGTTTGCTTACTTACATGATACAGAGGACCGTTGCCTTCACTTTACCCACTTTTAGTTTCTCCCATTGTTCCTCCACTCCACCCAAATCCTACCCCCTTGCCAGGGCATCCATGAGGCATTCCCCCATCTTTATAAAACTGGCCCTCCTGAAGTCCAGGACCCTCACCTTTTTGTGATTCACTTCTGCCACAGTTCTTATATTGAACCACACTGTACGGTGATCACTGGTACCCAGGTGGATACCCAATGTGAGGTTTGCAACACGCTCCCCATTGCTGGGTACAAGGTCCAATATTGCTCCCTCACGAGTGGACTCCTTTACTAGTTGCCTGAGGAATGCCCCCTGCAGGGAGTCCGGGATGTCCCTTCTCCTAGCTGAACCTGCAGCTGGGATGCTCCAATCTACATCTGGCAGGTTAAAGACTCCCACCAGGAGCACCTCCACTCTATTTGCCATCTTATGGATGGCTTCCACCAGAACCTCATCCATCTCCCACCAACGCCCCATGCTGCAGGTCTGCAGATCATGCCAGTGCATATAGTGGCTCCATTTCCCATTTCTAGGGTGACCCACAGTACCTCTGTCCCTCCCTGTGTTCCCTGTAATTCTGTTGCTTTTATGCTAGCCCTCATGTAAAGAGCCACTCCTCCCCCTTTCTTACCCACCCTGTTATTCCTGAACAAGTGATAGCCTGGTATGGCTATGTCCCAGTTATGGTTCTCATTGCACCATGACTCTGTAATGGCAACAATGTACGGGTCAGCCTCAGCCATTATGGCTGCTAGGTCTGGGATTTTATTTGCCAAACTTTGAACATTTGTACACATGGCCTTCCAAATTCTGCTACCACCCTGCTTGTCAACCCCCCTTTTCCCTTTTGCCTTATCCCCTCTGACCTCATTACCAACTCTCTTGATTTCCTCCATTTTGTTTTTCTTGTTATCAGGTACCGTTGGGGACTTGCCTCCCATAAGGTTATCCCTACTGACTACTTCAGCTTACGGGAGAAGGGGTATAGTATATGTCTCCCTTTTACCTTTAAAATTCAAAGTTTGTCTTTTTGTAACATTGTCTGGTAACTTAGCTTGTTAAGTTCAGTATTAGGGTATCAAAGGTGAAGTTTTTGAAAATGAAGCTTCTGGTAAACAACTTGTCTCAAGGTCAGATGTTTCAGCTTCTGAGGGTCACATGGTACATATCTGTATAGTGACTCTGCCTTACTTTCACTTTTTCATTGTTAGTCAGAGAGAGACAAAGTGCTTCATTAGAGATTCAGAGAATCACAGTGCATTTTTTGACTGTTTTTTCTTTCTTGGTTTATTGATTTAGATCTTGTGAATAGTTTTGCTCCAGTTAAGCTTTATTTAGAATATATTTTTTGTACTTTTTAGGCAGTTTCATTTTGCCCATTTTTCTACAATTTTCCTATCTTTTTTTTTTGTTTGTTTTTCCAGTTGTTTAACCAGAAGAGACACACTAAGCTGAAAGCCTGTTTACAGGTGTGACCTGGGAGCACAGGGAAGTTAAGTGACTTGCTCAGGGTCACACAGTATATGTAAGTGGGGGCTGTGGGATTCAAACCCAGGTCTCCAGATTTGCAGCTCAGAGCCTTAAACCACTGTGCTATATAGCCTTATGAGGTCATGGTGATAGTAATGAACAGAGGACAGGTTCACACTCATGCCAGTGGCACCATACAGTTGTGTCACCCCCAAGCACCTCCTCAGCATTCCCTCTAGTGGCAGCAGTGTCCACAGGGGAGTGCAGGTCAGTGTGCCCCTGACCAACAATAGCAGCAGTAACAGCAACAGGAGCCCCAAGTTCCCCCAGTTCCCCATGAGGGTCAGCAGTCAGAACCTCCTATGCCCCCCATGGGACCACCACTGCCACAAGCATTCCTCCAAGCAGAGGAGCCCCATCCATCATCCTCTGTTCCTTCACCATCTTATCATTGCCAGCACAACTGTCCAGTCAGATCTTCCCTTGTGTGGGAGTTCTCTGAAACTGATAAAAGTGACAACAGTGTCATCATATGTAAATTGTGTAAGACCAGGGTAAGGCAGGGGGAAAAAAGGGCACACAAACATAGGTGGCCAGAAAACCCACCTGAAAATTCAACATGCTAAGCAATGGGAGGCCCAACAGAAAGAAGTGGTGGGTGGTGATGGGGCAGGTGGTGGTCTCTCTTCTGTGCCTGCAGAGGTGCCACACAGCTGGCACCAGTAGTGTGCGAGACAGGTGCAGTGGGCAAACCCTATTTAAGGAGCTGGCAGAAGAACCAGCAGCAGCACCCACAAGGACACCAGCCAGCATCAGACAGGAGTTGGGTAGTTTACAAGAGGGAATGGAGGACCTCCTACATAGTAGGTAATGATGAGAAGAATCCTGGCCACCCAACAGCAATTGTTGGAAGGGATGGCAGAGGTGCACCAGGGCAGTGTGGGTGGTGGTGCTGGAACTTCTGGGACTTGGGCCAGTGATGTTCTTAAAAAAAACTCATGCCTTTACTTTTCTTGTATATAACTTCTTCTAGCCTTTTTGCAAATCTGTGCTACACTGTCTTACTCTTTTTCTTATAAAAAATATAAAAAATGTTGAAGGGATATTTCTTTACTGTTTCACTTGTCTGTATTTCAATACTGTCTGCTTCAGTTCTATCTTTCAAAAAAAGAAAAAAAACACAAACAAGTTTTCCTATCTTTTTTTATGATGCTCTGTCTCCAATTTCCATACATCACACATTTCCTTTCTTTCTGTTTCTCACTATTTTTACTGAAATTTTTCTCAGCTACCACAATAAATATGTCAGGTGGCTACAGACTAGTAGTACTGCCACTGCCACACGGTACTGTGCTGTGTGTCACTGCCCTAACACTGTTTTTTAGTTGTGATGCAGTCTCTGTTAGTTGTATGTTAATCACAATACACATTATTTCTGTTTTCCCATGATTTGTCTCAAGTGTCCAATTCTCAAGCACTTAGTACACATAATTGCCAAGCACAATGTATACATTTTTCACTTCTAGAAATTCTCTCCCAAACCAGAAATCAGCAATGCTGATAATAAACTGCTGCTGTTGCCACTGCTACTATGCTATTTAAGTCACCCTCTCAGACAGTCTGTGTTTTGTCAAGCACTTTAGTACACACAACTGCCAAGCGCAATATATAAATTTATCACTTCTGGAAATTCTGTCCCAAACCAGAAATTAGTAATGCTGGTAATAAACTGCTGCTGCAGCCACTGCTACTATGCTGTTTAAGTTGTCCTCTTGGACAGTCTGTGTTGTCACGTACTTAGTACACACAACTGCCAAGCACAATATACACATTTCTCACTTCTGTAAATTCTCAAAATGCTAAATAATAAAAAGGAGGTCCTGAAGGAATTAAATCACTTTGTTGTACCCCTCTGGAGGATCTGTTTGAACCTGTTGATTGGCCCCCTTCCACATTTATAGCTCCATTTATGCCTAAATGATATACAAACTAGGAAGACATTTACAGGCCATTCCAGTACATTGCATGGAAAAATATGTAGCCTGCTGTTCTCTTAACTCATTAGCTTTGTGACCTACAAGCAAAGGCAAATGTTTTCTTTTATTTACTTTTTTTTGACTTGCGGGTGGTTGTATCCATGTTATTTCTAACCATTTTTTCTTGCAGTTTTTCTATTTTCAGGTATTATCACTAGAGTGAAGAAATCATGCTGCAGCATACCACCAGTCTGTATCTTTTTTGGAATTTAGCAATTTTTCCAACCGTAGAAGGTATTTTTTTTGGGAGGGGGTAGTTTTGAAAAGTTTTACATATGTCAGACTAACGGTTTCCTGTTGCTGGTGTTCTAAGTTAGAGTAATTCTTAGCAGGTGTCTTTTGCAGTTTCATACAAGTGGAAAAGATGGGGTGGCTTGATTGCTGGAGCAGGAGACAGCAACATTGGAGACCTATGAAGACAAGAAAAGATTATTTGGAGATTATTTAGACTCTACTCAAATACCCACTGTGGTGGTGACCACATGGTATAGCCATTGTCAACTTCCAGACTTACTATACCTGTCACCTGTGAATAAAAATGAGAAATTATTTAGCCTCCCTTTGGCCACCATGGCACGCTGTGTACCTGTGAAAAAGGAGAACAAAAAAAAAGAAAATCATAATAATACTTACTGTACCTTTACATTAGTGCTTCTGGCCATACTGTTTATGGGCTGGGTGCGTGCAACTGAGATGGTGTAGGAAGATGTCACATAACTCATCTCTGTTTCTTGAGGGCTACAGTAGAATTGTGATGGTACCATCTCAAGTATCGATTCCAGACTCTATGCAAAGCATTCTCAGTTGCTCCCTATGATGTGGATTGTCAGTTCCAAATCCAGTAGATATTATCTCAGAGTGAACACTTACTGTAGTATTCATTTATATGAGTTTTTAAGTCGGGGGTTTTGTGACTTATACCATAGGAACAAACCAAGCAATATTTCCTAGAGTCAGGACAGTTTTTGCATCTGTGTTGAGGTGGTGGCGCATGCTGTTTTTGGCTATGTAGGACCCAAGCAGGCCAGAGGAGAAGGAGGATGAGGAGAAAGTGGTGGTGGTGTGTCTTGCTGGCTGGAGCAGGCATACTTTGCCTAGCTGGTAATGGCATTTTTATGCTGCATCATTATAGAGGTGGTGGCCCATGCTGATTGTACCTGTGTAGGACCCAAGCAGGCCAGAGGAGGAGGAGGTGGTGCTGGGTCTTGTTGGCTGGAGCAGGCATTGTCTACAGACATCAGATTCTGGTAGTGGATGCAGATAAGTGATTAGGCACAAGAAAACAGCAGCACAACAATTGGGGATGGGGAATGGTAAAATGACTGAAAACAGAATTGTGAATCACAAAGTAAAGGTTTATACTGATGAGGGGAAAGGAGGGAAACAACACATCTTTTTTTATGCTTCAACCTCATCTACTTGTAGGACGTAGCCCTCACAATCTTCCAGACTGGAGTTGTCACAAGATGGGAATTCTTTCTCCATTACTGCTTCATCCACTTCAGTGGTAGAAGACAATTTGCTCATGCCAGTGACATTTTGCTCTTCATCTTCACCACCACCACCACTACCTTCAAGTGGTAGGAACATGGACACGATTGTCTTATGCAGAATGTGCCCCTTATTCATTTTAATACATGTTAGCAAGAAAACATTTTTTGGTGACAGACTGGTGTGCCTGTCCTGCACAATGGCCCCAGCCAAACTTAATACATGCTCCACACCAACACTTGAGGATGGGCAGCTGAGGTATTTCATTGAAACAGAGGTCCGTGCTGGCCACTCAGTGATCTTGCTGCTCAAGTATAGCAAGGGCTCATCGGCGATTGTAATGTGCTTTGTGTCTGCCAAATATGCATCTACCATGCGTTGTGCTGACTGCAGTCCTGCTGTCTCATCAGCCTCCTCCTCCTCTTCTTCTTCCATGTCTTCACCCCTACCTGACATAAAACATCCCAAATGGGATTTGGCATTTTCTCTTTTAACTTGCATGTTTTCTCAGCCCATTTCTCATATGAGGTGGTGGTAGCAACACCCGATCTCTGTGGAGTTTCATGCTGTGCCTTAGATAAATGTGTCTTTAGCATCTGTGCCCCCTGTACCCTTCTTATTAGATCAGTCAACTTCTAGACCTGCTCACACTAACCTTCAATTATTGATGCCAACCCACATTTATAGCGTGGGTTCACTATAGTGGCAATCCTAAAACCTTCAGACTCCAGAATGCTGCCAATATGTGTATTGTAGTCTAATACATGGAGCATGTATTCCATTCAGGCACAACTTCTACTATCACCACCTGCCTCCACCACTTGCTGCACATTCACCAGTGTCTGCCTCAGCACACGTAGTAGTGGAATGTCCTGACTGATACAGACAGTGTCCCCACTCACTGTCTGTGTTGCATGTTGAAATGGCCAGAGAATCATGAACAGGCCATCCATTTGGCACCACTACTCTGCTGTCAGAGACATGGATACTCGCGCTCTGTCACAGCTTGTATGTACCAGTAGATATTCAGATATGGCTTTATACTGCTCATACAGCTGCTTGATCATGTACAGTGTCGAGTTCCATTTGGTGACAACATCTAGCTTCATTCGGTGCTGAGGCAGTTTGTTTTGTATCTGCAGAGGATGGAGAAGGTCCCGGGCCTTTCTGGAATGGGTGACGTGGACACAGATGTGATGGGCCACAGTCAGCAAGACTTTGATATCAGGATGGGTTAGAAACTGCTGATCAATGAGATTAAGACTCTGTGCCAGGCATGATGCCCTGACAAACCCCCATCACTGATGCATTTCACAACATTCAAGCCATTATCACTTGCAAGGAAACCTGCTTTCAGTGAATGGAGGCGAAGCCACTCATCGATCTCAGTAATGAGCACTTCTAGCATTTTCTCACCTGTGTGTGACCTAGGTATACTTTTCATTGTTAGTGTGGCATGCTGGTGAACACCTGAAATGTTGCTACCACAACAATTGGGCTTAGTGCAATTTCCCACTGCCAGAGAAATTTGCTGTAATGCACAAGTAGGTTCTCCAGCTGTTTGGCCACCAGTCCATATATCCATGCTCAGATGTATGTATGGTGATGCTGAATGCTTCAGGGCATGGTTTACTGTCCGTGACACTGTCCTATAGAGTTCAGGAATGGCATAATTAAAAAAGAATGTTCATGATGGAATCTGTCATTTGGGACAGGCCCAGGCCATGAACCTCTGAAATCCAACATTCTCAACAAGAGAATGGCAATAGATCAATTGCCAGCATTTCAGCACTTGCTACATTTAGCTCTCAATCAGTAGCATGACTGGGAGTCAATTTGGAGTGATGCTCAAACATTCTATACAGTGCAGGCTGGACCTTTTTTGGTGCTGGGCTACCAAACGTCTGGATTCATTGTGGTGGCATTGTTAGTGGGCTGGTATTTGACTACTGGGGATTCATATGTGCTGCTTCTTGAGTGACACCATTGATTTGGGGCATTTTCTATAATGGCGTTACTGTGTTCTTCTGGCTCTAGGTGGTACTACTCAACTCACTGCTGCTGTTATGCCCACTATTAGGCAAGCCCACAGAATCTTCTTCTTCTTCTTCTTCTTTGTAGTTCTCCTCACTTGCCCCCCCATCTGCCTGCTCTATTGCCCTGTCACTTCTGTTTCCCTTGTCTAATGATGATGATGAGGGACAGGGACCCCCCTGCACTAGCTTTCTTCTGGTGTTGATGCCAGCATAACAGCTGCCTGTTCTTCAGGTGTGTGTATGTTGCCCACTAGTGCCTAGATTGCTGCCCATTTTCCCCCTACTAACTCGTGCTTAACATAACTGACAGATAGCGACCATCTCATCAGCTGGGTCAAGTATATAAAAATCCCAAACTAGGGATTTTATAACCCTTGATTTAACATGGCAGTGGGGTTGGGACAGCTGAGTGGAAGAGGTGGAAATTTGTGTATTTTGGGATGCTTTCATAACTTCAGTAATATGGTGGGGGGGGGCACTGGTACTTGGATAACTGCAAACAACATCCCCTGCATCATCTGCAACACTGCCCTAATGTTTTTTTTCTCTTGAAGCTCCCTTAGGGAATCCAAGAAATCATCATCAGCACAGCCACTGCTGTCCTCCTCTTACACAGGTCTGTCCTCCTCCTCATCACCATCTCCAGGCTCTCTGACCCTCTTATCATCAGGAGTTTGAGAAGGACACACGTTTTTCCGATCTCCTGCCTCAACCGTGGACTTATGCTCCACACTATCAGGCTCATCACCACCACCACCAGCCATGGGGCACTATCAACCTCCTCCTCGACCAATGTTCCCTGTTTACTGCTGCTTCTCTTGTCACCTCCCACATTTGCTACCAGCATGGCTGCCATAGATGTGGCAGAGAACAATTTGGCTGCACTAATGCCACTTCCGCAAACTACTGTTTCACTACTACCAGCCTTGGAGCCTGTAGAACATGTTACCACAGACATCATTTTTTTTAACTACAGCACTATTTTGACTCACAGATTTTGAATACTTCTTTGCTGCCTCCCCAGCACCTCTATCTCTTTAATACAGCATCTCTTCCTGGTCATTCTTATATGCTAATTGTAACTTGATTTCAGATGAAAAATTACAAAATGTAACTAAAGCCTGCAGTACAAATAAGTACCAGGAGCAGACAACACCTCCCCAAGGGAATCAGGGATCAGCAGTGTGATCTGAAAAAATAAAACACCTCTGAGATTAACACGACACACAACAGGGGTAAAAGGGTTAAATAAGTTATTAGCTAACAGCAGCAGACAACACCCCCACTAGAGAATCAGGGCTCAGCAGTGTGATCTGAAGAGACAGTATGCTAATCGTATGTAGCAAAACCAAAAATAAAGAATTTTTTAACACAACACAGGGATTAATAAACACATCACACGCAATAGGTGTAATGGGTAAACAAATTATTCAGCAACAGCAGACAACACCTACCCCTAGAGAATCAGAGATCAGAAGTGTGATCTGAAAAACTACTATGAAAAACAACCAAAAAAGTTCTTTTTTTCCTTTTTTTTTAAACAGAACAGGAATTAAAATGATGGGGTAATTTACTATTAACTATAACGAAAAGTGTCAAAACAGCATCACTTTAAGAAAATATAACTAAAAAATAACTAAAACGGCTTCAGAAAGACACTGACAACATACTTTACTTAAACACATCAAACTAAACCACAGACGTAAAAATGAGAAGTTACTCATTGCAGATCAAAAATGATGAACAAGAAGGAGTGAGAAAACCAAAATATAACACAAATCTCCTGCTTAGACAAAAAAGCTCTGTATCTCTCTGGGCTGGGTTGCTTTACAGTACACCTACCCTCCCCCACACCACTCCTTCACAGACTGAAACAACAGAAACCACTACTTTAAAGCAAATACAGTAATCAGTGAAACAAAATCCACAAATCTAGCAGCACAAGGCCCTCTAAAACAATGTGTGAGCAATTTGGATTCAAAAAGCTTGGTTTTGAGAAGTATTTTAATTTTTTTTTCTCAGACAAGCACACACAGACTTCTCTCCTACTCTCTCTCCAGAAGTTTGCATTGAAAACAGCCTCCTTGTGGCATACAGCTTGTTTCAGCAACATACGACCGCCAATTCCATAGTACATTGCAAACTTTGCCGCTGTACCAAACTTCTCCGACAAAGTTGCCAACTTCCAATTTCGCAGTTATCAG
This sequence comes from Neoceratodus forsteri, assembly GCA_016271365.2. Lineage (NCBI taxonomy): Eukaryota > Metazoa > Chordata > Ceratodontiformes > Ceratodontidae > Neoceratodus > Neoceratodus forsteri. Next base: position 1,438,801,738 of record CM057459.1, read on the forward strand.
TTTACCATGAATTCAGACTTTGCATGGCAGATTAACTTTGTGAAATGAGGCAAATTCGCAAACTAATCCACAAAGTGAAGTTTTCCAACTTTGCACATCACTACCTGGTAGTATGATTACAATAAATTGACTCTTCATCCTCAGGATCGTGATGACGAATAACAGTAGTTTAAAGTATGCTAATTACAATCTTGGACTGCAGATACTGTACCTGCAATTCAGAAGCATGTCCCTTGGGAGGATGGTATGAATAGAAGCTGTCCTCCAGTTGAAGCTGCCCTCTAATTGAAGCCACTGCTTTGAACAGACACGTGTAATAGAAGTCATGGCTTCCATTAGAAGATATACGGTACTTACCACAGAACCTCTGTTGGAGGGGGAGGTCAATGTATCACTCAGTTTGGTCTATAAAGGAAGTCACAACCTTGCTGACCATCTTGTTCACTCTTTACAGTCCACCAGTAGACCCAATATTCAATGGATTCCAACACAGCCAAATTGCTGCTTTCAATGTGGCTACAGTAGATGTTACAAAACCATACTTAAACAGGTCAACTTTACATCTGCCAATGTCACAAAGTCATTTAAAATTAGACAGTTCATTAATTGTTCTACTACAAGGGTCATCTACTGTATTTGGCCACATGTATTTGCCAGCCATTTTATGTTGGCACAATGGAAAGAATGTTCAAGTTACGAATAGGGGAACACTTCAGTGACATGAGGCATGGCAGCGCTGACAATGTGCGAGCAAAGCATCTTATGGAAAGTAATGGCAGAACAAGACTTTGCTTCCAGTTCTGTGGCATAGAGAGGGTTTCTCTGGATCCAAGGAGAAGAGATGTGGATGCCAAAAATCCTCCACTGAGAGGCATTTTGGATTTATCAGCTGATGGCCTAGCGAACACCACGGCTTGATGATGAGTTTAATATGATGTCATGCCAACATTAATTAATTTTGCTGTATTTAGTCCTGGATTTGATTCATTCCACCATATATCCTTGCTAGTCTGCAACCCATCTTCCTGTATTTCTTTTGTCCCTTCTTTAGTTCCCCCCCCCCACTATCACCCCTCAATCTTGTAGTTCTGCCTTTTTCTTCTTTCAAAATTTTCCATTATGATTTGGTCCCTCCTCCACCTTTTCTCCACTTTCTTCACCTGTTTTCATCTTTTTTTTGTTATTTTGCCTGACTCTAGGATTGTTTTAACAAATGATGAAACTATAGTTTATTTTTCAGTGTCAACGTGCTTAAATACTTTCCTCTTACTCTTTTTTTAGCTCCAATGTCGAACGAAGTCTGTATAGGCAAGCACTATTGTTTCCTAAAGCAGCTATTAGTATTATGCATTTTGTGATATTATATATAACATTTCTGTTATTATGCACTTTTTTTTAATGCATCCTACCAGTTAAGCTAGGCAATGGATTTACCAAATAGTTTTTAATCTTCCCCTGTTTCACTATAATTTCCAAGCACTATCACTTTAAATCACCACTATTTATTGAGATTTTGTGAAGCAAGCAGGCCATTTCCTGAACTGTACCTGTTCCTCTGTCTGGCACTGATAAGTGAGTTTATATCCTTTTTGTATGCTAATATATTTTTGCAACTAAGATACTGCTAGTGGATGGTGCCATCTTTTGTTTTCTAGCTCTAGTTGCATTTTGGCCTGTTATTGTTTAATATTTGTATTTTTAATTTAATTAGTTTTTTTTTTTATTTAATTAGTATTTCGGAAAGACCTTTGAGTGTGAGCTCTTTTACAAAGGTTCCACGTTAGGGTGGACAATAAGACAATACACATATTCAGTGGTTACAGAGGCCTGATCATTAGGCATTAAAGAACGATTACATGAGAATTAGACAAATAGGAGGAAAACAGAGCAGTTGTAATAGAATACTAAGCTATGTCTAATTGGTTGTCTTAGGTAGCACACCCCTGGAAACCTCCAAATCCATTGATAGACTATGGCAGAGTAACTGCATAGGGTTTAATGCTATCCCAGATGGCGAGAAGCTGGGTGACAGTGAAACAAGGGGGATTGGGATTGAACCTACCGCAGAGAGCAAGCGGTGGGGGGATAGTGAAACAGGAGGGCTGTGATGGGGGGAGCAGCTCCAGAGGGCTTTGTCGAGTAGGGTGTGTGTGTGTGTGTGTGTGTGTGTGTGTGTGGCATTAGGGAGGAGCAGTACCAAGAGCATTTAAAGAGGACTGATAGCTTACTCAAGCCCTTGGCTAGGCTGGAATGGAGGCAGGGTTCTCTAGATAGCCCTGCTGGGTGCTACCTTGGAGGTAGGCCTGTCTATCAAGTGGGACCCGGAGAAGCAGGTGCATTTTGAGCTAGACATTAGGTGCTGTTTGAGGCCTGCTTTGAATTGAGACAGGCTGTTTGTTTATAATTTCATCGGGAGTTCATTTATCCAGAGGAGGGACCGATAGGAGAAAGCGTGCTGCCCTAGTGAGGTTCGGCGGAATGGTATGGACAGTGCTCCATTCTTCCTCCCTGTTGTGATGTGTGATGAGTGAGAAGCCTCAAGCAGGTTTCCGATACAGGGTGGGGTTTTTCCGAGGAGTGCCTTCTTTCCCAGGAGGCAAGTTTGGTATTTGATCCTGTTTTTTAGGTTAAGAAAGTTTGTACGCTCATACAGGGTGCAAATATGAGTGTAGTGATCTGCTCACAGGGTGAGGAGGCATGCCTTATTGAGTGAAATTTAGACCCCTTTTGAGCACTGTATCAGTTGCAGCTCCATAGGCCACCAGCCCATAGTCTATCGTGGAGAGTATGGAGCTGGAGACTGAGATTCAGAGTGCTTCCGGGGTGAGGGATTTCTTATGCCTATAGAGGACCCCGATCTTTGTGTTCACCACTTTGACAAGGGAGTCTACGTGGTGCGTATAAGTGACAGAGTCATAAATGGTGACTCCAAGGTACTTGAACAAGTGCACCTGCTCAATCTGCTCATCAGCCTTGTTGGTAATTTCAAGGGGAGTATGCCTGCGTTTGTTGTAGGTGCTGGATTGTAGCATGGCCTTGGTTTTCTTGTAATTTAGTAGCAGCATTTGCCTACTGAACCAGTCCTTTGAGTTTATTGAAGGTGTTCTGTAGTTCTATTTGTAGGGCAACCTGAGAGGTGCTGCTGCTCAGCAGCATGGCATCGTCTGCATACAGAATAAGTTTGGTGTCACAGGCTACGGGTAGGTCATTTACAAAGAGGTTGAAAAGCAGGGGCCCTAGAATTGATCCTTGAGGGACTCCTAGAAGTACATCTCTGGAGCTGGATAACGTCTGCCTGATTTTGACTCGCTGGCTCCTGTGTGTTAGGTAGTCATTGAACCAATTCAGGGTGTTTTGTACCACACCCAATCTTTGGAGCTGGAGTACTAGTAGAAGGTGGTTGACAGTGTCGAAGGCTTTGGTGAGGTCAATGAAGATGGACCCCACCAATTTGCCTTCATCCAGCGCCTTGTACGCATAGTCAGTGTATTCCAGCAGTGCCATGGTGGTACTGTGTTTTTGCCTGAAACCATGTTGGTTAGGGCAGAGCAGATTGTACTTATTGAGGTATTCTGTGAGTTGATGTGCCACAATTTTTTCCAAAGCTTTGGATAGTGGGGAGAGGATAGATATTGGTCTCTAGTTTGACACCAGTGCCTTGTCACCATTCTTATGCACTGGAGTTACCAGGGTTTGTTTCCATACCTCCGGAAATTGAGCTAGAGCCAAGGATTTATTAAATAGTATTGTTATGGGCATGATAAGAACATTAAGGGTGAGAGATAGTAACTTCATGTCTAGCCCATCACTCCCCAATCTGGTTTTGCCTAGGACTTTCCTGGCCATCGTTAGGGCCTCCTTCACTGTCACTTTCTTAAAGCAGAAGGCTGGGTGGTTAGTTATGGGCAGGTTGGTGCAACCTTGGTCCTCCTCAGGCAGAAGGTAGTCTGGAGGCAGCACTGAGGACAGGTCTGAAAAGGCCTGGTTAAAGGCATCAGCAATGGCTAGCGGATCTGAGGAGGATGAGTAATTAATGTTGAGCATCTTAGGGTGCTGCTTTTGATCTTTACCAAGAATGTTCTTGATGTTGTCCCAAAACCTCTTTCCATCTCCCCATGCTTTGTTAAGCTCGGTCTTATGGAAATCAGCTTTTGCAAGCCTGATGAGTTTGGTGCACCAATTTCTAGCCATTTTGTAGCACTGTACGGTCATGCTTGCTGCCTGAGTTTAAGGCTTTTTCCCAGAGGCAGTCCCTCTCCTTTAGAAGGGAGAGGAGCTTGCCATCAATCCAGCTGTCTAGCTCCCCCCGAATTTTCTGTTTAGTGCATGGTGCATAGCTATCACAGATGGAATTGAATCTCTCAGTGAAAAAAATAAGGGCTGGGTCCAGCGTAGGTGCCTTGTTGATGGGGGACCAGTTATAGGCAGACAGGGCCAGTCCAAGGGATCCAAGTTTGCCTTTCCACAGAACCCTGCTCTCAATGAGGTGCGGTGGGCTTTTGGCAAGTTTAGTGGTCCATATAAAGGAGATCGGGGAGTGGTCACTCAGCACGTCTCGGAGAACCCTGAGTTTGGAGAATCAAGTCAGTGAGCTAGCTAAGACCCAGTCAATGAGGGTGCTGGTACCAGCCTTGTAGTTCTACCTGGTGGGGTGAATTATGAGTTGTGTGAGATTGTGGGAGATGATTAGGTCTCTGGAGGGTTTCACCTCATTACATAACCAGTTAATATTAAAGTCATCGGTCAAGATGAGTTCTGAACCCTTTTGGAGTGTGCTAATTTCTTCCATAACAAGAGGAAGGCCTTGCTTAGCATTTTTGGGGGGCAGGTAGGTTGTGGCAATGGTAAGGGTCTTGCCTTTTAGGCTGACTTGTATTTTTACCACTAGTAGCTCATAATCCTGCACAACTTTGGAGATGGGGAGGACAGAGCAACTCAGTGAGTTTCTGGCATATAACAGGCAGCCACTGCCTTTTCTGCCTATTCTATCAAGTCAAAATGCTTGGAATCCTTTGATGGCCAACTCACCATCTTTAATCCCACCCAACAGCCAGGTTTCAGTTAGGCAGAGTATGTCAGGGGCATGGATGGTCATCCAAGCCTGGAGCTGGTTGAAATTAGCAGTTAGGCTGCAGATGTTTAGTGATGCTATCTTTAGGCCGTTCACTGTATGGACCCCCCTGCTCCTCAGGGTTGTTGGTCCAGGGTTTAGGTGAACATTACCAGCGAGTAGCAGTAGCAGAAAGATAACCTTTCTGGCAGAAAGGGTGATGGTTATCTTCCCTCGTGTCTTCCGTCACCAGCGCTTCAGGTGGGGGAGGTGTCTATATGCCTGTGTTAAATTAGGGGAATGCTAACCGTTAAGGTTATGGTTTGGGAGGTTGGCTTGGTGATAACTGTTTATGGGAGGTGCGGGAGGATAAAGAGCATATCGTTATTGGAAGTGGTTGTGGCCATGTATATGCTTTTCTTCCAGCTTGCACCCAGTGAGGATTCAGAGTGGGGAGGTAGGGGTATGAATTTGTTTATGGTACCAGCGATATCAAAAGAGGTAGTGAGGAGTAGTAGTAGGTGGTTGCACCCCATGGTAGTTTGTTTGGTGTTGCTGGCCTGCTTAACTGCTAGCTGGTTTATAGTCGAAAGGGTAAATAGTCGAATTAGGGTGAGGTCCCTAACAATAGAGCATCTTAGAGCAATAATTCAGAGGAGTTAACTGGAGTGGCTGGAGAAAAAGTTGAGAGCAAATGTGCAACCCTGTGGGTGAGACTGCTTTAAAACAGGGTGGTAAGAAAGTGGGTCAAGTCAGGTATTGAAGACAGGGAGGCCAATAGCATAAGAATGTGCAGCAGTGGAGTGACCAATCAGCTGCTAGGTTGAGGTAATGGTCTATTTAATACTGTGAGGAGGTGGGGCAGGTGGGGATGGGTGAAAAAATTCTGTCCAGAACACAGCACAGAAAGAGATTTCCCTGAGATCAGGAAGCGCCAGGCGCTGGAAAATCCGCCAAGGAGCAGAACTGCCAGTCAGTGTTGATCAGTATTGATCAGATAGTCCAATACTTGAATTTATATGACAATGATACACCCAATATAATGGGACACAAAGTAAATATTACATGCAGATGATGAAGTTTTGATTACTAAATCAGTTGCAGGCCTTCAAAGAGCTCTCGATACTATTACAAAATCCTTGAAAGAGTTGTCAATGGAAGTTAATTATGACAAATCTAAAATAATGGTCCTGGGATGATCTGGCAACAGGAAGAGTACATGGGTGCTAAATAACAAACCTTTAGATGTAGTAAGGGGGTACTATTACTAATAATATGAACTGGATCCAACATATAACAAGCATTTGTCAATGCCGAATGTTTGCTTACTGGCATTGGCAGTGGTAGTGTAGAAGTTACAGAGCTGCATAATAGGAATGGCAGTGAAGTATTGAACTGAAGCCAACCCCACCACCACCCTGCAGAGAGTGACAGGCATTGGGGTGTGCATTTGGGTCATCAGGCATAACGGCCATGCCATTTCACCACACCCCACTCTGCAGAGACTGACAAGTGTGACGTGTTCTTTGGGGTCTTTGGCCCTTATGCGCACCCCATTTCATTAGGAAATACGGTGAGATGGGTGCGATATAGGAGAATGGGGTGAAGTTTGGGGCTGAAGAGTCCAAGGCATACCTCGATGCCTCTCAGTGACTGCAGGGTGTGGAATGGTATGAGCATCACAGGCAAGAATCCCAAGTCACACCCCTGATTCCTGTCATTCTCTGTAGGGTTGGGCGATTTAGTTGAAAAGCCTAATACCTCAGGCATTCGTTGGTATTTTAACTCCAAATTTTCAACATGTTTGTTTTGTGACCCCACCTCATGAACAGGGGGAATATCAGTTTGGTAGCCGAAAGCTGTTTATGCACAGTGGCTACGGGATTTAGCACCACAGGTGCAAAAATATTCTGAACAGGCTGTAAAAAATGGCAGCTGTACTCTTTCATGGGGAGGTGTAAAAATGGCTATGTTGCAAATGTGTAGTAAAAATATTTAAAAAAATGGTGAAGTCACGAGCGTACATAGAAACTGTGCAAGCACACACCTTATATAAGTAGGTTGGGATATTTTATAGCAGATTGTCAACTCAGGCATTTGGTGCCTCTGATCATGAACAGTGTCACTGTGATTTTCTTTATCTGTGCCGAACTAATGATTTCCCACAGCGACCACGCATCTCTGCACTGAAAGTGTGAAACACACTTCGCCATGTTGCGAAAAATGGCAGCTGTACTGTTCATAAGGAAGTGTTGAAAATGCCACTAGTGAAAATCTGGACTGAAAATATTACAAAGTCATGAACTAACGAGGATGCGTGGAAACTGCACAATGCTCACTCAGATACACAGTCATTTTATGGACTTTTGTCACCAAATTTTCAACATAGCCATTTTAAGACCTCTGCTCATGAACAGTGTAACTGTGATTTTCTTAATCTGTCCTAAACATTGCTTTCACACACCAACAGCACCATTGTGCGCTACATGTGCGATAACACATTTTGGGTGACATATGAAAAATTGCAGCTGTACTGTTCATAAGGAAGTTTAATAAAATGGACATGTGAAAATCTAGAGTGAAAATATTAAATTTGCAAACTTACGAGCATGCATAGGAACTGTGCAACGCATGCTCGTAAAAGTCATTTTTAGGCATTTTTTCACCAAGTTTTCAACATAGCCATTTTAAGACCTCTGCTCATGAACAGTGTCACTGTGGTTTTGTTAATGTGTCCCATACATTGAGTTTGCACACCGACTGCGCCATTGAGCGCTACATGGGCGGAAACACGTTTTGGGCAGGATGTGAAAAATGACAGCTGTACTGCTCATAAGGAGGTGCGGAAAAATGGCAATGTTGGAGATCTGGAGTGGAAATATTGAAAATTCGCAAACCTATGAGCGTGCATGGGAACTGTGCAACGCACACTCATAAAACAGTCATTTTTAGGAATTCTGTCACCAAATTTTCAACATTGCCATTTTAAGATCTCTGCTCATGAACAGTGACACTGTGATTTTCTTAATGTGTCCCATACACTGAGTTCACACAACGACTGCGCCATTGTGCGCTACATGGCCGGAAACATGTTTTGGGTGAGATGTGAAAATGACAGCTGTACTACTCATAAGAAGGTGTGGAAAATGGCAATGTTGAAAATCTGGAGGGAAATATTGAAAATTAAGAACCTATGAGCGCAAGGAATCACAACGCATCGTGAAAACAGTCATTTTAGAATTTTTTTCACCAAATTTTCAACATAGCTATTTCAAGACGCCTGCTCATGAACAGTGTCACTGCAATTTTCTTAATTTGTCCCGACATTGATTTCGCACACACAACTGGCCATTCTGCTGCTACAAGGGTGGAAACACATTTTAGGTGAGATGTGAAAATGACAGCTGTACTACTCTATAAGATGGTGTGGTAAAATGGCAATGTTGAAAATCTGGAGGAAAATATTGAAATTTCATGAACTTACGAGCTCAAGGAACTGCACAACGACGTCATAATGAAGCTGATGTTTTTTGGAATTTTGGCACCAAATTTTCAACATGGGGTTTGGGCCCCTCTCTCATGAATGATGTCACTGTCACGGTGGTATTCAGTCCCGAAGGGTGATTTCGCAGTCACTGCGCAGTCACTGCGCGAAATCACCCTTCGAGCCCGAATAACGCCATGACAGTGACATCATTCATGAGAAGGAATCCAAAACCCATGTTGAAAATTTGGTGCAAAATTCTCAAAATGCCTGAGATATGCACAGTTGAACCTCCTATCTAGCCCATTATACAGCTCACCGGCATTTCCTCAGTTCATGGGTCGGCTTTGAAGAGTGCAGCGCGTTCCCCGTCCACCGAAGATCGCGCAGCGGAGTCCGGAGTGTATGGGGTGAGGGGATGGGGGAAGCTGGAGTGCGCAGTGAGTGGGTGCGGGTTGTGGGAGGGTTCGAAGACGCGACGCGGGACCGTTTTGTTTTACAGGTTAAAACAAAAGAGACGTCGATGGACCGCTTGCCACGCTGGGGTGGGCTCCCAGCATGGCAAAAGGACTTCAGGGGGCGTTCAGCTGACGAAGTTGGGCACCATTCGATAAAATTTAAAAAGCGCGGGACCGTTTGCCGCTGGGTGGGCTCCCAGCGTGACTGGGGTACTGTGGGAGGGTGCGTTCAGCCAGCGAGTTAGGCACCCCCACCGGCAACATGATGGATTGCCATGCTGGGGTGGGCTCCAGCATGGCATCAACAATGGGGAGGGGAGGAGGACAGGCGCGGTTCAGCCGTGAGCGGGATTGGGCACCCGTCGGCTCACGCTGCGTCGGTAGCCTGCGCGCTGCGGCTGGGGGAGCTGCATGTAGCAGCAGCTTCTTATCGCTGCTCACTCAAGCATAGCTCCCCTTTCAATCAGAGGTCACTGCATTTTGGAGCGTGTCATAGACAGCTCCAAAATGCATTGGCTTACAGGCCGCTTGCCAGCACAGTGCCTGAATTGGAGGAGGAGGTGACACACCGAAATCTCCGATGAAGGCACTATGTTTCTTGCACATGCATGCAAGCAAACATAAAAATGAACAAACAAAAAGGTAGATGACTGGCACTGGGCATAAATAGGTTTGGTAAATTGTACGCGGATAATTCCTTCAAGGCAACGCTCAATGTATATAAGGTCAAGGTAAAGGCTACCTTGCATTACCCTGCCGAATTCTGGGGACTAGAACCTTCATGTGAAATATTAGAACCCATTCAAAATCTCTTTTTTAAGAAATGCTCTGGGTTTACTAGTCGCGGTGTCTAGTGCTCATTTGAGAAAAAGAAACAAATTTATCTTTATTACAGCTTTCAGCAAAGATAAGATCATTACATTTTGGGAAAGACTTGTAAAAAAACTGTAGAGTAAATTAAGGTATGCCTGCTGGGAAGAAACTATTCTGCAGTACAATGAAGGAATACAGTACTCATCTATGTTTAAAAAACTTAACTCCATGATACGCAAGACAGTGTTGTATAATATCTTGAATAAGTGTAGCACAGCTAATATTTCAGAATATGTAAAGAACAAAAAAATTAGGTGGACGGACATCAACTTACATCTGGATAATATGACAGTCACCTTCTCATCAGTGTTCGAGCAATACAAGTTGATAGATGCTCTAAATGGGTCTCAGGATTACTTGGTTTGGTGCCAAAATATGCTGCACAGCAAAAGATTGGCTAGGATGCAGTTTAATATTTATTTTCAGTATAGGTCTCAGATGGCTTCATAGGAAACATTAATAGAGCCTAGAAATTGTAAATGCAAGGAGGATCAATATATCACAATACATTTACTCTTTTACTGTCCATTATTAGATAAAATAAGGAAAACATGAATGAAGTCCTCTATGAACAAATCAGGCAGTCTAAATAAGGAAGCTCTCCTTCTAAGATTTATAAGTGGCCAAAATATGGCTTGTTCATATGCTACTATTAAATTTTACCTGGAAACTTGTAACATACTGAATCTGTAATTTATGTTGAAACTTACATCTGGATAATATGACAGTCACCTTCTCATCAGTGTTCGAGCAATACAAGTTGATAGATGCTCTAAATGGGTCTCAGGATTACTTGGTTTGGTGCCAAAATATGCTGCACAGCAAAAGATTGGCTAGGATGCAGTTTAATATTTATTTTCAGTATAGGTCTCAGATGGCGTCATAGGAAACATTAATAGAGCCTAGAAATTGTAAATGCAAGGAGGATCAATATATCACAATACATTTACTCTTTTACTGTCCATTATTAGATAAAATAAGGAAAACATGAATGAAGTCCTCTATGAACAAATCAGGCAGTCTAAATAAGGAAGCTCTCCTTCTAAGATTTATAAGTGGCCAAAATATGGCTTGTTCATATGCTACTATTAAATTTTACCTGGAAACTTGTAACATACTGAATCTGTAATTTATGTTGAAATATGAGAAATCATATTTCTAACAAATTGGTTTTAACTATGTATTTTTGCAATAAGTGTTTTATGATTACACACTTTTTATTGGAATGAGTGCTTCTCTTGTGGTTATACATGTTCCTAAATAAACTTTGACTTGACTTGTGTTCTAGCTCATTGTGTCTGAGACATGCCACATCATCTCTAGAGCAGCCTTTTTTATTTGGAAGAAGGCTAGACCCAAGAGAGAAGGAAGCCTAAGCTGAATAATTTGGAGGGCTGTGTGGCTACAGCCAGATGGGGAGTACCCTAATTTAATAATCTGGAGGATGCTGGCTTCTCCCCGAAGGAAGGAAGCCTAAGATTAAACAAACTTGGGGGGGGGATGTGAGCTTCACTTAGATTGGGAGGAAGCCTAATTAAGCTCCTATGCTCCATTCAAATGCACTAGAGTTCATGACAACCATCATCTCTGGGTCTCCCCTGAGTTACTGACCTGTCTCAGGGAGCGAGACAAAGCTTGGAGGAAACATAAGACCTCCCAGCTTCCCCCAGACCATGCCAGGTATCGCATGTTAAGAAATACCTGCACAAAAGCTACCAGACTTGCCAAGTCTGAATATTTTAAATCATCTTTTCTCAAAAACATTAATTCACCCTCAAAATTCTGGAAAGTGGTCCATGCCCTATTCTCCTCCCCTCACATCCACCTCCCCCGTGCTTAAAATAAACAACTCATTGGCCTCTGAATCATGTACAGTGGCTCAAGAGTTTAACTCCTATTATACCTCCGCCATAGCACTTCTAAAGTCACTCTCCTCTAACCTCCCCCCTCTTCATCCTCCCACAACCAGCGCTCAACCCCTCTATGCCGACCCTTCCTTCTCTTTTTTTGTGGTCTTCCCAGAAGAGACACTAATGGCCCTTCTCTCTCTTAATACTTCCAAAAGCTCATCACTGGATGACCTTGACCCTAAATTCCTCTACCTTTCAGCTTCTGTTATAGCTTACCCTCTCTCCTTAATCCTAAAACTTTCCTTCTTGTCCTCATCTGTCCCTTCATCCTGGAAACATGCAGTGGTCCTTCCTCTCCCAAAGGGTGCTGACCCCTCCTTCCCTGCAAATGTTCGCCCAATCTCCCTCCTCTCTGCCCTTGCTAAACTCCAAGGACACCTGGTCATCTCTCAACTAACCTCCTTCCTCAATGTTTCTGCCTTTTTTTCCCTATTCCAATATGGTTTTTGGAAGAACCACTCTGTTACCACCTCCCTACTCAGGCTCACTGACTCCATCCTCACTGGGATGGATAATGGCCTCATTACCTCTGCTAGCTTTGTTGACCTCACCAAGGTGTTCGACACAGTCTCCCATGCCCTACTTCTTGACTCCCTTACGACTACTGGGTTGTGTACTTCTGCCCAAAACTGGTTTAGAGCTTACTTCTCAGGCGGAACACAATCAGTCAAGATCCAGGATACAATCCCCCCCCATTTCCACAGGAGTCCCACACTCTAGGGCTCAGTGCTTGGACCCATTCTCTTCTCCATCTTCCAAAATGACTTGCCCTCCATATGCTCCCCCTCCTCCTATATCCAAATGTATGCCAATGATAATGTCCTGTTCTCCTCTGACAAATGCCCTGCCGATGTAGCAACCACCCTTCAGCTTGACTTCCACCAGGTTCAGTTATGGCTTGCCTCACATCAGCTATTCCTAAATGCCAACAAGACTGTCTCCATGACATTTGGCACTAGGCAGAGACTCTCTAGGCTCCACCCTTTACCATCTTTCCATACCCTTGATGGGACAATCCTAGAGGACACCTCCTCATTCAAATACCTTGGGGTTTGGTTGGACCAGCACCTCAAACTTCTCTGGCCACATTGACTCCATCCTGAAAAATTTGCTCCCCAAGCTTGGTGCCTTATTACCAGGACAGCATCACTCCTACAGCATGGTGTGAACTAGTCCAGAAGATGATCCTCCCTATTTTCGACTACTGTGATGAAGTCTATGGTGCCACTCCCAAATCCTCCCTAACCAGACTGGATGCTCTCTTTAACTCCTTCTGTCAATTTGCCCTTGATGCTCCATCACGCACTCATCACTGTGGCCTCTACCAAACCATGTCCCTTCCCCTGCTTTCCAACAGGTGCCCCACTTACCATGCCAAACTCACTTCTAAATTTTGGTTAGGAGAACTTCCCTCCTACCTGTCATGCTCACTATCTTCCCCCCCTCTCCTCCCACTCCCTGAGATCCTCTGACACTCACACTTTGTTGGTCCCCTGTTGAACCACTCTCATCGGTCAGTCAGGCTTTACCCATTGTTTCCTGCAAATCTGGAACTCCTCTCCCCCAAAATATGGCACTCTTCCTCCTCCTCCTCCTCCTCCTCCCTTGCTTCTGCCTTACATAACTTTCAATCATCTAACTGCTACTGCTTTAACCCTCCTTAACTGTCCTCCTATGATTCTGCTCCTCTCCATGACTCACATCACTTATTAAACCTTCCTCCCCCTGAGCCTGCTTCTCAGCATGCTTTCCTCTCCCTTCACCACTATGTACTATGTTCCTCAGGTATGCCACATGTAATTAAATGCATATTCCACAGGTATGATATATTTGGGTTTTTTTTAGTTTAACTTTTTATTACTTTCTGAAATTAACATTCTGAACAGTTCACACCAGTACCTGTGGTGGTTACAGGGTACAGATTTAAAGTAAATGACATCTTAGCTATGTAAAATTAATATTAATAGCATACACTCTACAATAGGTATAAACATCAGCTTGTAACCAGAAAATATTCTTACCTAATAAACAGAATGATATTACGAAGGCACATTGGTCATGTACAAAGGCCATAGAGTGACCTGGAATTTTCACTATGATTGGTAAAATATATATATATATATATATATATATATATATATATAGACACACAGGTCTAACTGTTAATACATACAGTCAAAGTCATCTAAGAAGGAAACATTCACGTAAAAATCAAACTGTTACACTCACCAGTCCAGAGTCTCCCCACAGATTACCTTCTTTGCGGACATAAGCACATCATGCATGTTTCCATGTGCCTGGACAAGCCAATCAAATCCTTTCATGGCCTCTGGAGAAGAGTTGGGCAAAAGTGTGTATGCTCTGCAAAATCCGACCAACCTAAGGCAGAAACAGATACATACCAAAGCATGAGTTCTTGATTTAAATACTTCAGGGTGCAGATAATGGAAGATCAGGTTGACAACCTAATCTACTTGAGAATGAAAAGTGAAAAAGGTGGGTCCCAGGATATCAAACCCTAAGGGGGAATAGGCAGCACTTACCCTTTGAAACATTGTTCCCTGTGATTACTGTCCCCATCTAACCATATTATATCCTGCATAGTTGAAAAAACATTCATCCTACCCCCGTCTGAGGCTGTACATAGTTAAGATAATGTGTCCATCAGAGTCCAAATATAGACATTTGGGCTGTCTGAAGGTGGGAAATTCTGTCACGTTTAGCCAGTGCCGAAAGAGACATCAATATCTCTATGACTGTAAGGACCACAGTGGATCTCCATTTACAGAGAATAGTTCAGCTGGTTTGCAGGGTCAGCAAAGCAAGCCACCTGTACATTTGTGGTGACATCTGAGAGAGATCCGTCTTATTCCCAGTAGGTAGAAATGAGGGCTAGGGGAATCTGCTGTTGTGTGACCTCAGAGGCCAGAGTTTGTATCTCCCGCCAGAGGGGTTGAATCTTTGAACAAGACCATAATATGTGTGAGAGATCACCACCTGGTCTCCAACATCTCCAACAGCAGTCAGATTCTTGAAGTTTGGCCTTATGCAGAACTGCAGGGGTTTGATACCAGGAGTGGGCAATTTTGTTTTGTATCAGTCTGGATCTAGCGTCTTTAAACCAACTATGAGTATCCTTCCAGGTGTGATCCCAAGCCTCAAGTGAGATGTGGGATTGCAACATCTTCTCCTGTTTACATCTTGCCTGCTCCGATTGGGAAGGAAGGTATCCCTAATTTTAGGCGTATATACTTCCTGCTAGCCCTGAGGTTGTTGTACCCATTTGTTCAGATCAGAGGTTCAGATGATTTCAGAGGACATAGTCAGGGCTAAAAGATGTTGGGTTGCATCCCTAAGTAGTAAGTATCTCCATAAATCTAAGTGTGAAATTCCCCATTTCTGTCAGAGGGATTAAAAGTATGGATTGTGTTAAGGTTTGGTACCAGTATATCCTCCATTTGGAGATGCCCAGCTTTAGCCTGTGTTTCCACAATACTACAGTGCCACTCTATAGTGATGGAGAATTCTGCCAAATGGGAACATATGGGGAGCGGGAGGAGTTCCATTGTCATCATCATCATCTTATGGGTGAATATCCAATTTGCTCAAGAGATTTCCACCGAAGGTGTACTGTGTTCTGTATGAGGTCGACGGACTGGTCCGATTTTGGGATAGGTACCCCTGAAAAGAAGTGAGGCAGGATGTGCAGTTCCCATTAAATCCATCTCAAGTTGTATCCATTGTGGGGAAAGGAAGGAAAGGGGGCGAAACCACTTGACCATTTGGGCCAGCAGAAAAGCCCTATGGTAGCCCTCTATCCATGGGAGATTCCACCTGCCTTGCTTCCAGTGAGACCTAAGTTTAGAACGACTATATCTAGGTTTAGATCCTTCCCAAAGAAAATCCCTAACTAAACTGTCAAATGCCTGTGCCAGTGTTTAGGAAAGGGAATGGGCAAATGCATAAGAAGGTAAAAAGCTTAGGGCAGATATCATTTTAACAGTCGCAATCTTTCCAGCTAGTGTAAGTTTAAGGAGCTTCCATCTTTCAAAGTCCATCTTAATAGAGGCGGAGGGATGGATATTGTTCTGCCATACTGTATCTAAGGATAAGGTTAAGACAATTCCCAAGTGAAGTTATTCCATCTGGAGCCCAGAGTAGGTCAGCTGTCTCAGCCACCTGTTGTGAACAATGAGTGTTAAGGGGCAATACTTCGGTCTTGTTCTGATTCAGTCGTAGTCCTGAGTATCTGTAAAATGCATCTAAAAGACTGAGCAGGGGAGGGATGGCACGTTGGGTGTCTGCCAAGAGAAGCAAAAGGTCGTCAGTGTACATTAGAGTTGTGTAGCTTGTACTTCCCACTGTTAGGCCAATTATATCAGGGTGAATCTGTATCGCTGCAGCCAAAGGTTCAATGGCTAAACTGAAAAGAAGGTGAGAGATAGGGCAGCCCTGCCTTGTGCCTCTGCCCAGTGGAAATGTAGGAGAGAGTATGGAGTTCGTATTAACTCTGGCTGAGGGGCCAGCATATATGGCCTGTATCCCAGAGAGAAAGGTATCCCCATCCCAAAATGTGTAAGAACCATATAAAGATAGTTCCATTCTATGGAGTCGAATGCCTTTTCAAAGTCCACTGCAATGGCAGCGGCTGGTGTTGTGAGTGACTTGGAAAAGGGTATTAGACTCATCAAGGTTCTCAGGTGGTCAGAACTGTGGCAACCCGGTATAAACCCCACCTGTGAGGGATGTACAAGTCTAGGAAGTAGGGAACTGAGCCTAGTTGCCTAGATTTTGGCATACAGTTTCCTGTCCAGATTGATGAGAGAAATTGGATGGTAGCTTCTGGGGTTAGTGGGATCTTTGCCCTTTTTTGGGAGTACCACAATAATGGCTTCTTGCATAGAGGGGGGAAGGGAACCTTTAAGCTCTATCTCCTGGAAGACCAAAGTCAGGAGAGGGAAATAATCTGGGATAGTGCCTGATAAAATTCTGCTGTATAGCCATCACTACCTGGGATTTCCTTTTTTCAAACCTTGAATAGCTGCAGATACTTCTTCTCCAGTAATGGGAAGGTCTAAAACCTGTGCTTGCTGTACCTGCAGTTTGGGTAGGAGCAAAATATCAAAAAGGATTGAGTCTCTATTTGATGTTATGTGAGTGGAGTGTATAGAGGATCTATAAAGGAAGACATGTTGTTATTAATGTCCTCTGGGAGGTACCCAATATCCCTTGTTTGTTTTTAGCCCCGAAATGTATCTGCTAGCCTGCATTTTTCTTAGTTGGTATGCAAGTGTTTTGGCCCCTATATCGCCCCTTCCCAACAGGTATGTCTTAACTGTAGAATGGCTGCTTCTGCCTTCCTGTTCAGAAAGCTGATTAATTTGAAAATGCAGGCCCAAAATAGTTCTGCCTGTAGGGAAGTGTATAGAGGGGGAGGGCATATATTTAAAACTGTCCTCAGCTGCTGCAAGCTGTTTTTCTAAGGTTACCAGTTGGTGCTCCCTCTCTCTTCTTTTCACCACTGCATAACCCATGATATTGCCCCTCATCGTGGCTTTAAACACTCCCCACGTGGTGGCTGCAGAGGTATCTGTTATGGGATTTTCAGCAAAACAGAGTGAAGCTTCATTTTTGGCCCATAAGATAAAATCAGGGTCCCTCCCTAGGAGAGGGTCTAATCTCCATTGTCTAGGTGGAGGGGCTACAATGTCCCATTGTATAGAAAGCTGCATTGGGGTGTGGTCGGAGATGGTTCTGGGGAGAATCATAACATCAAGAGTTTTAGCTACAATGGTTGGTGATCCCAACCAGAAGTCCAGTCTGCTATATGAGGAATGGCCCTCTGAGTGGAAGGTATAATCCCTCATTCTGGGGTGAAAAAGTCTCCATAGCTCTGTAAACCCCTGGTCTAAGATCATCTCCTGGTGGACTTTCCCACTTCTGATATGAGCCTCTTTGCCTGTATCGTTCCTATCCAAAGACGGAACCAAAGTCAGATTAAAGTCCCCGCCTACGAGGAGAGGGCAGTCTGGGGGTTAAACTCTAGTTTCATCTCTGCGAGCTTGTGGAAAAACTGGGTATTGTCTTCATTGGGGGCATAAATATTGCAAAGAGTGAGTGGACCTGTGGGAGTTTGGTATGTAGCTATCACCCATCTACCATCCTGATCTGAGAGTGTCTGCATTAATGTCCAGGGGAGAGATTTATGCAAAAGGATTAGGACCCCATGCTTCCTGGTAGGTGCATTAGAATGAACCTGCTGGCACACCCAGTTCTTAGTCATACGAGTATGATCATCTCCTGACAGTTTAGTTTCCTGTAGAAAGGCAACTTTGGAATGTAAACACTTCAGATGTGTCAGGACATTCTTTCATTTCATTAGGAATTCAGTACTCTGACATTCCAAGTGTGGAACACCAGGTCAGTCATATTGGTCTGATGATTACCTAGAGAGATTAGATGAAGTCAGTGCAGGGTAAAGGGGAACCACTTCTGTTATATTGGATTATGAAATATGCCTAAACGGCAGTGGTCCCGAAATTAGTATGTGCCACCTATATAAAAATTTAAAATTAGCAGTCTCACGGTTGCTGATTAGGACCTGGTATCTACTTTCTGTATCTACTTAACTACTCTACTTAATCTATCAAACAAAACACACTAGAGACACGAAGGATTTAACTGGCTGGATCCCAGCCAATGGTATGTCTGATCATGTTGTGGGACGTGGAAGAATCTAGATCTCCGTGGGGGGGGGGACTACCCCACACTATGGAACCACTAAGCTGATCAGTGCAATACTATCAATGTAAATGAGTGAGAATTATCAGTAAACCTCTGCCCTGAACCTATCCAGGGTACACAGATAAAGGGCAACCTGTGTCCCCGGTGGTCAGACATCAGAGGGATCATGTCAAGTGACCTATATTTATAGATCTGCCTATGGCTGGCGGAAAACCCTGGTCCCCCAGCACAAAGTCAGGATCCAAGATTATCAATTATTTTTAACCGTCCTGTCAATCTGAATATTATTGGTGACATAATTATTTAGTCACTTGCCATAATTACTGCCAAGGCCACTGCATAATCTCTCCAAATCTGGAACTTGGGCGGGGGGTTCCCGTACAAGTCTCAAACAGTGGGACTGATAAACTGAACATACCATCTTTTGTGTCCCATAAATTAGGCAGTTAGCCTTATGTCAGAACAAACTTCCTTTTGGCTAGTAGTAAAGTATAACATCTATACTATAGAGGACCCTTTATAATATAACAATAGACAAAATTCTATACATCTTGGGATAATCCAGACTATTGAATGTCTTACCCAGACCATTAAACATTTTACCCCAGTGGTCTAGCACAACAGCAACATAATATCTGTTTCCAAATGGGGGCACCTGAGGTTAAAACTGAAATACTGTCTTAATCGAGATCTATCTCTGCCCTGTTCAGGGATAAAAACTGGAGGTTTATTTTACAGAGGGGGGAGCCCATTAAGATGTATATTTAGAGTGGGCCTGAGCTCAGAGCATCTTGTTAAAATGTCATGAGTTTATCTCATATCCCCTTCCCCTTTATCTGCTTTCAACCCCAATAAACAATATTTGCCAGAGAGGCATCCAGTGACTCTGGATCTCACATATCCCACTGATAAGAGATGGGCGTTGTATTTCAGCTGAGCTATTTCATGTACAACACTTTTTTGAGGAGACTGAAATGAAAAAACGCTTCGGTTTGGGATCTGCCTAATGCTTAGTATATATACTCCTCCTCCTCCTGTCTTGTTGGGGCCCTGATCATTCTCCCCTTGTCGCACCCTAAAGGGTTGTGGAGTACAGAAAAAGCGGGGATAGGGATTTAATGGTCCACCATAGTGGGCAAAGATGTAGTTAACATTTAACCCTATCACTAACATTTTAACTCATACGCAGCATACATTAAAATATATATATATATATATATATATTTTTTTTACCAGTCGACCCAAGGCCACAATATCCCATCTTAACAAGACAGTCCATTTATCTAGTACCACTGGATTTGCGTCTACAGGGAAACAAAAAGGCCTGATCCAAGCCTGCAATGACTTGTGCTGAAGGAGTTAGACTCCCTAGTAAGCAGGCCCTAATTAATCTTGCTATCCTCCTGTTAATGAAATCCCTGAGACACCTATCCTTGGGTACTTATCTGACTGGACGATCTTCCTGTATTATGACTGTTCATTTCGGCCTCTTGAATGGGGTTGTTGTGACTCCGACTGGTTATCTTCAATGTTGCAGCTTGGTGGAGAACCGGGCGAAGATCATGAATCTGGATCCTGTAAGGGCAAAGCCCGCTTCGTGGCAAGGCCCAGTTAATTCCTTCTCCATTATAGCTTATATTCGGGTACTGAATTGATAGCCATCTCCTCTTCTCGCTCGATATCTGGCATATCTTGTAACAGGGAAAAGCGGTTTTGTGTGAAATAAGGGCTAACATCCTCTGTTTCGGTCATCTCAGTGGAAGCAAAGTTTTGATCCTGTAGTTTGGATATAGGTGCCCTTTCCTATGGATGATCGCACTTGGAATGTGGCGATGACAGCAGCCTTTTCCTGGATCTCTGTTTCCGGGGGTTCAGCATCAGTTGGAGGGATGTAAAGGGCATTAACGCTTTAGCATCCAATGGGTCTTCCTGTAGTGAAGATCAGCAGGTCATTCCATCTTTCTGATTGTAAGAAGAGGAGCCCAGGGCTGCCTCCCATCGTCCTGTAATGAAGGTCATCGCAGCTGCTGGAGAGTCAATCTGGTGTGTGTGGTGCCATTGTCCGAGATCTGTAAATTAGCAGGGTATCGCTGGGTGAAAGGGACTTGTAAGGCATGTTGTTTGCGGCAAACATTAGAGAAAGCCCTCAGATTAGCAGCTGACTCCTTAGAGTAATCTTGAAAGATCATAATAGAATGTTCATGCCAGTGAAGTTGCCCCAATTCCCTGGCTCTAGCTTGTATAGCTTCTTTTTTGGCATGATTTAGTATTCAGACAATATACGGTCTGGGTCTGTCCTCCTGCCTGGGTTTGGGTTGCAGGAGTGATGTGCCCTTTCGATTGTAATCCTCATACCTCAGCCAGTTTCAAAACTTCAGAGAGCGCTCGCTGCAAAAGGATAGGGCCTTCCCAGCTTCACAACCCTCTGGAAAGCCAAGAATGCAGATTATTGTGATGATTCCTGTTTTCCAAGTCCTCAAGCTTGTCCTGTAGGAAACAAATTTGGGCCACTTGTTCTCACATAGCTGCACAGTGGCCCTGCATTACATCATCTTGTACTGTGGTTTTCTGTTCAATTCGGTCCACCCTAGCATCCAGTTGTTGTATCGATACTGCAGTGGTGTTCGCCACACCAACGTAAGGCATCGAATACTGTCGTTATCGATGTGAACATGTCTCTGATCGAGGGTTCTCCTCCCACTGCCAACTGCGCCATGGGGCCTAATGGTGCTGTTGTCTTCAGAGCAAACTGGCTATTTTGAAGGGTTCCTATGGTCCGGTTGTCTCTGTAAAACAGTCTGGAATTAGCAGGTTATTTCTGATCACTGCTAAACTTAATAGTTCCCATCAAGGATCACTGGAGCAGCATATAATTGGGTTCAAGGCTCACAAGAAAGAGAGCTTTACAATTAAGTCGCCATCTTGGTTGGTGGTTGGCCACGCCCCCCCCAACAGGTATGCTATATTTAATTGTATGCTATGTCACAAATGTGACTGTATGATTATTTATGATATTTTTTAACTGTATGTCTTGTTACAAATGCAATTGAATGTTTAATTTCTTGGATATATTAAGCTTTATGTCTAATTCTTAATCTAATTGTTACCCCCCCTCAGGTCGCACAGGGATTTGAGCAACTTGTTATTCAGTGTGCCTTGCTGGTGAAACATTTCAATAAATAAATAAATAAGCAATGGGTGGATGTGTGCTTCACCCAGATTGGGAAAAGCCTAGTTAAGCAACTGGAGGTGGGGGTGCGAGCTTCATCCAGATAAGGAGGAAGCCTAGTAACAGAAAGGGTGATGGGACTACACCTGGCTGGGGAGTAGGTCTAACTTAAACAATGGAGTTGTACTCTAGCTAACTAAGTAGATGGGGAGGGTGGCAGCATACAGTACAGTAGACTCCTCAGGCATGGGGAAAGGCAACCTCTAGAAAACAGCACTCTTGTGTAACCTCTTGTGGCAGAGGAACAAACACTGGCAGATTGTAAGGCACAATTGGAGTCTCACAGATACCTATCAAGAGCAGTTCAGTATAAGCAATAGATAATAAGACATGGCAGATGGTAGGAACACAGCTGGAGCCTAATACAAATATCGAGCTAACAGCAAGTCAGAGGCCCTGGCCCTGACTCATCTTGGCCATCCTGCATTGTACCATCTCCAGCCTGTCCCTGTCCTTTTTTAGGTGAGTACTCCAGACCCGGGCACAGTACTTCAGGTGTGGCCTTACCAGTGACCTACACAGAGGTAATTGTTCCTCCTGTTTCCTACTGTCAAACCCCCTACCAATGCACCCTAGCATCATGGGTGACCCCCTTTTGCCCAACACCCTGACGGCGAAACACGGAAAAAGACCACTACAGTGACAGTTGCTGTAATGGTCCATTTCTGTGTTACTCTGTCCTCCAGTGTTCTGCCCCTCCGGACCAACTTCGACCTGTAGTTGAGAATCCTAAAGTTTGGAGAGTGCAGGGGCAGAGCCCCACATGGGGATGAGGGACTGGCCCCCACAGAAAACTCTGGGGATTGGGTGGCACAATATCTGTGTCAGTATTGTGCCATCGCTGTCTTGAGGTCAGCAATTTTACTGTCGACCTAACTTGGTGCTTCCGCATCATGTTAGCCTTGCTGAAGGACTTGTTACATTGGCTAGTTTCTTTATGGAGTCACTGAAGATGACTTCTAGGGCCCTCTCCTGTGATGGTGTGTCCAGATGAACCCTGCCCTTACAGTACTCTGTTCTGGGGTTTTTGTGATCTAAGTGCATCACTTTGCACTTCTTGGCATTGAATATCAGTTACCAGACTTTGGTCCATTTTTGCCAGCCTTTTCAGGTCTTTCTGCAATTCCCTTACCCCCTCCACATTGTCAACTCTAGCACAGAGTTTAGTGTCATCTGCGAACAGACACAACCTGCTCTGGATTCCCTTTCCCATGTCACTGATGAACATGTTGCAGAGGACAAGGCCCGGGACAGATCCTTGTGGTACTCTGTTGGTGACCTTTCTTTCCACGGATCTGACCCCATTCACCACAACTCTGCTGCCTCCCATCCAACTAACCAGCTTTACTATTTCCCTAGCTGTACCAGAGCTACAAACACATAAAGACACATATGTCTGTATACATAGATGGGAGCAGAATGCAGTGCTGTACAGATGCACATATGCAGTACTACATACAGAGACACACACACACACTACATAGATGGCACACAAAACACTACATACAAGAAATATAAGGTCAAAGGGGCACTGGCAATGAAGTCAAGCTTTGAGAAATACAAAATCACACAGACTCCCATAATTCAAGGCATCGTGGGATGTAAATGCAAATCATGGAATTTTAGATTGAAACATAGAAACAAGAAAATGGCAGCAGAAGGAGACATCAGGTCTATCTAGTCTGCCCATCATTTTAGACCTATTTTGACACTCTAGTTGCCTTGTGATGTAAGGGCTTCCTTGTGTCTATCCATGCATTCTTGAATTTCCCCCACAGTGTTAGCCCTCACTACTTCTGGGGATGGCTGTTCCAGATGTCCACCACTCTTTCTGTGAAGAAAAACTTCCTGGTGTTGGTAGAGAACTTCCCTCCTTGCAGCCTTTAATCATGTCCCCTGGTTCTGCTGCTCTTCTTGAAATAAAAACATTCCTGTGTCTGTACCTTGTTTACGCCTTTTATGTATTTGAATGTTTCAGTCATGTCCCTCTCTCTTCTCTGCTCCAGGAGAACATGTTCAGTTCCCCAGTCTTTCCCCATAGGACATGTCCTGAAACCCTGAATACTTTTGTCACCTTTCTCTGCACTGTTTCCACCCAGTCTATGTCTTTTTGAGGTGTGACCTCCAGAACTGGACACCATACTCAGATGAGGCCATACCAGTGATCTGTCCAGTGTTAGCACCACCTCTCTCCTCCTGCTCATGATTCCCCTCCTAATGCACCCCTGAATTCCGTTGGCTTTTAATGTTGCCTTCTTGTACTGCTTTCCCACTTTCAAGTCATCTGAGATTATAATTCCCAGATCTTGCTCCTGCTTTGAGGCTTATTGCCTCCTTGGTGATACTCCTTTTTTGATTTTTTCTTCCTCTGTGAATGACCTTGCACTTTTTGGCATTAAATCTCCGCTGCCATGCTCCACACCATTCTTCAAGCTTCTTGAGTTCAGCTTCCATCTTGCCCGATCCCTCTGAGATGTCAACCCTTTTACATATCTTGGTGTCATCTGTGAACAGACACACCTTCCCCTCCAGTCTGTCAGTGATGTCAGTTATAAAAACATTGAAGAGCACAGGCCCCAGTACCGAACCCTGGGGCACACGCTAGTCACCCTGCCTTCCGTCGATAGTGCTCATTTACCTGCAACTTGGGTTCTGCCTTTAACCGGTTTTGTACCCATCTGACTACTTCCAGACCAACCCCTGTGTGTCAAGCTTCTTTACCAGCCTTCTGTGTGGAACTGAGTCGAAGGCCTTACTAAAGTCTAGGTAGATCACATCCACCACCCCACTGTCATCCTTTACCTTGTAGTGTAATCAAAAACTCAAGCAGATTCGTCTGGCATGACCTTCTTGCTGTGAAACCATGTTATTAGGGGGTCTGTTGGCCCCTAGCTTCGAGGAATGCTATGATCCTCTGTTAGAGTAGTGTGCCATTAAGTTCCCCACTATAGACATGAGGCTTACTGGCCTGTCATTTCCAGCCCCCTCATTGCTGCCCAATTTGTGAAGTAGGACCACTATTGCTTTTTTCTAGTCTTTGAGCACCACTCTGCTTTTCAAGGATTTGGTAATAGATTTGCCAGTGGGACCGCTAATTCTTCCCCAAGTACTTTTAGGATTCTGGGGTGCATCTCATCCGGTCCCATGGCTTTGTCCACCTTTATTTTATTCAGCATCTCCTGTACTTGGGTCTCTGTGAATGGGCTAATGTGTTGACCCTGGTCCTGGGTTGTTGTTGTTTCCTGAGGCTGGGCCATCCCTGGGTCATCCTTGGAAAACACTGAGCAGAGGTACTTATTGAGGATTTTAGTTTCTCTGGGTCATCTTTGGTATTTTCTTCCTCAGTAGTAATCTTTACTATAACCCTTTTGCCTTCTTTCATTCCTGATGTATCTAAAAATGATTTTCACTCTCTTTGACCCTTCTGCTACCTTTACCTCAGTCTGGACTTTTGCCTTACTTATTTTTTTGTTGGATTCTTTCATTTTTTCCCAGTATGAATCCCAGTCTTTCTCCGTTTTAGTTTCTTGGTACATCTTGTACGCCTTCTTTTTTTCTTTGACTGTGGTAGCCACTTCCTTGGAAAACCATAAAGGGTTTATTTTTCTTTTCACTTTGCTGATCTTTCTGGAGCATTGATCTGTGACTGTCTTGATTGCTCTCTAGAGTCTTCCCCACATGACCTCCACCTCCTCATCTTCTGTTTTCATTAAATAATTTCTTATACTGTTTCTCATTTTTTGAAAATCAGCCTTTTTGAAATCTAGCACCTTTATTTTTGAGTGGTTGGTGTCCTGTGTTATGTTTGCACTGAAGCTCACATACTGTGGTTGCTCCTTCCCATATGGCATCCCACGTTGATTTTCCTAATCCTGTCAGTGCTTGTGAGGACCAGATCGAGAATGGCATCTCCCCTTGTTGGGGTTTTAACAAGTTGTCTGAGTCCTGTGCATTGTAGTGACAATAAGAAGTCCCTGCTTCTTGCTGTTTCCACCCTTAGTGTGCTCCAGTTTATATCTGGTACGTTAAGTCCCCCACCAGTATTACTCCACCTTTATCAGTCATTTAGTGGATTTCCTCTATTAGGTCTTTATCTCCTTTATCCCCTTGATTTGGGGCCTGTACGTGATGCCAATTTGAAGGTTTTCCTTTGCCCGTATCTAACTGTTAGCCACAGTGTACTTAGTGTCCTCAGGGTGCCCTTTCACTTCTGTGGCTTTTATTTCTTCTTGAATGTAAATGGCTACACCCCCACCTTTTTTTGCTCTGCCTATCCTTTCTGAACAGGTTGTAACTGGGTATAGCTGCGTCCAGACCATGGTTTTCTGTGAACTGGTTCTACTTTAAGCAGGAGGGCATTGAAATATGGCTTTGTTGCTGATGCACTTTTTGGGTAACCCTTGCCTCATTGCTTTTATGTTGAGGTGCTTTGTCTTTTTAGCTTGCCGTCTTCTTTTTTTTTTTAAACTTCTTTATTAAAGTTTATGTGACAAAGAAGAAATGCATACACATATCCCAGGTTGACCCCGTGCCCACATCCCCAAACTGGATGTGTCTACTATGTGCATCCCATAACTATTTACATACACAGTTTTCATGTAATATACCAACCAAATTCACTGTGACTTACTGACATAAAGTTGGAGTCTATCAACTCAGAGTTAGCTATGAACCTAATCAACTTCCAGGTTAATTGTCCCTCTTTAATACTGACCTTAATTTCTAATTGGCTTTAAGTCAGTTAGGTAAGGCTTTAAAACTGTGTCCCTAGGAGAGAGAGACAGAATCCATCCTAACTCTTCTGATGCAGCAGACTTAATATAACCACACTAAGAACTGTCTAAGGAGAGTAAAGCACATCTCTAGGAGGAGTACTTAAAGGTATGAAATTACACACATCAATAAAAATCAAAGTCCCTTTTACCGTTTTCTTAAGTAATAATTGCTAGCTAATCCCAATCAGACAGACAGATCTGGGTCCGAGCACTCTTCAGTTGTATTGAGTACTCTGCCTCTAATGCCCTCCATCTTTTATCATAGACTTTCTTTTTATCTTCCATTATCATCTGTCTTTTGAGTCTATCTAAGATATGTAACAGATCTCTCACCTAATGGTCATAATTATAGATAAGATCACTTTTCCAATGTCTTAGGACAAATGCCTTAACCAGGGCAGACATCAATGCCACATGATGCTTAGCTGACTCTCTCACAGTCGATTTCATATCTCCCAAAACACAGCTCTCTGGCTTAATATGCTCTGAATAGTTTAATGCGGATCCATGTTGTGACCAATTTGAACACTTAATGAAGGTATTTTGGGACAATCCCACATCACATGTAATAAATCCCACTGGTTTCATGCCACATCTAAAGCACAGATCTGTCTGAGTCTTCTAGAACAGCTTAGCAGGGTGTAGTAGATATTTGAAAAAAATAAAAAATTGCATAGTCTTGTATTTCGGTATGGGCAGGAATTTAATACTCTTCCAAATCTCTTTCCAGTCAGGCCTCAGGGGGGTTATATTTTTCTCCCAATATAAAACTTGAGCCGAGAAGTTTGAGCTCACAAAATCTAACAGCACTTTATAAACTTTTGAGAGGGGGTGTTGAGAATAATCAATCTCCCTCAAATTATCCCAAGTAAATGGACTCTGCCAAACATCTTTATTATCTCTTAAAAATTGCTGCACCATATTTGTAATCTGAATCTTTCTAAAAAAGTCCCATTTCCCAGTCTGCGGTGGGAGGATCACCTTATCCTCTACTATAAAATCTGTCAGGGTTAGGTCAGATAATTGCGGAGCCCAATGCTCATTGATTATTTGTCCCCCCAGCCGAAGATTAGGGTTTCCCAGTATGGGCTGATCCCAAACTCTCATTTGGACTCTCCTCTGTGTGGGATTTAAAAAATTCCACCACGCCACCATTGATTTAAAAATTGGTGTCTGCCTTCCCCTTTTAGGTAAGCCCTCTGGATCTGAGAAAAGCAACGCTGCTGGGGAAAGTTTCAGGTCCTCCAGAATTTGTCTCTCAATTTGCAGCCAGGTCGGGATGTATCCCCCTTCTTCCCAGGCTCTGTACCACCGTCCCATTAAACCTAATTGTCCCGCGGCATAATATAAATGTAAGTCTGGAAGTTTAATACCTCCCATAAGATGGGGAAGGGAGGAACATGTTTTCTCCTGGGGATTGAATTCCACAGAAATGCTGAGATTCCCTCTGGATTTTAATAAACCTTCCTTTAGGAATATTATAAGGTAGCAAATGAATCGGGTATAGCAATCTGGGCAGGAGGTTCATTTAATCAGTCCCAGTCTGGCAGTGAAGTTCAGGGAGTTTATTCCACCTTAAAATATCAGTTTTAATTACTGACTAAAGATGATCAACATTTGCTTCCACCCCATTCTCTGCTTTAGCCATAATCCAGATACCCAAATATTTAATCTTAATTGGGGCCCAGTTTATTTGCAAATGTTCAAAATCTGCTCTATAAGTATAAGGAGTAAGATGAAGAACCTGCATTTTGCTTAAATTTAATTTGTAGTTAGAGACCTCAGAGAATTGCCTAATAATTTCCAGGGCTTTTTGGAAGCTCTCAGCCAGTTTGTATAAATGTAACATTATATCATCGGCAAAAAACGAGAATTTAAACTCCATCCCATGAACCTTAATCCCTTTCACCACAGGCTCCATGTGGAGTACTCTTAATAAAGGTTCCAAGTAGATATTGAACAAGATTGGTGACAGGGGGCATCCCTGTCTGGTCCCATTCATCAGAAGGAACTCTTTAGAAAGATAGCCATTGCACAGAACCCTAGCAGTGGGGGCAACATAAAGGTTTTTAAGACCTCTGTGAAGGCCCTCCGGGAAGCCCATTTTCTCCATCATAAGAAATAAAAAGCATGGAAACCCTATCAAATGCCTTCTCGGCGTCAAGTGCAATCAAAGCCATAGCTGACTTGAAGTTGGAGGCACTGTAAAGGATATGATACAGCTTCCTTAGTGCATCATGTGCCCCTGACCTGGCATAAACCCTACTTGATCCTAACTAATTAATAAAGGAGCAACTTTTAAAACTCTATTAGCCAGGATCCTTGTGCACACTTTAATATCTTGATTTATTAAAGCTATAGGTCTATAATTGTCAGGCAAATCCCTAGGTTTATCTGGATTTGGGATAAGTGTAATATAAGCTTGATGCAAGGGAGGACGGGGAACCCCATCTTGCATAATATTTGAGAATAAATCTTTCAGGAGAGGAGTATAGTCAATAAGTAAACTTTATAAAATTTAGCCAAGAGACCATCAGGTCCTGGTGTCTTATCACTTGGCAATGCTTTAAAGGGAAGTCTCCCTAGTTCCACACCAATATTTTCCCAACTCCTTATGTGTAACTGCTGTGCCTCCTCCAGTTGCCAGCAGTCCTATTGCTGTTCAAATCTAGATTATAAATAAAATATACAGCCCCAAAAGTTATCAATGTGTTTGTCCTCCATTTTACCATCAATGTTGCTGGAGGATGATGTCATCAGAGCAACAGATAATGGTGCTGCACTAAATGCAGTTCCACCAGTAGACCAAACCCAAAATGTTTGGTTCCCTACTTGAGTAATAGAGGAACCCTTTAAGTGTTGTGCACATCTTGAAGTGCAGGTCTAATAGGGACTAGGACCATGTGAGTGTGATGCAGCACTGATTTGAGGTATATACAGTATTCATATAAGGAAGTACCTGTATGTGTTGTGTTACTATTTCTATTAGCAAAAACAGTTTACCAATAAATGACTCTGGGTACAACAAGAGTTTTAAGTGGTATTATGCAGCTGTTGTATTATGGTGTGTGTGTGTGTGTGTGTGTGTGTGTGTGTGTGTGTGTGTGTGTGTGTTAACATTCTGTTTTGATTGACACCAGCAGTGAGAACAATCTTGCAAATAGGCCCCTTTCCCTTTGTAACTAGGCAGTCAGTAATTGGATGGCTGCTGTAAGGCAATAAAGAATTCAGCTGAGGAAAGCATCAGCAGCAGCATATGGAAGAAGGTAATCTAGTGGTTAAAGCACAGGCACAAGCACTGGGGGACTCTGGTTCAAATCCTACTAGAGTCCCTTACTCTCAAACCCTTAAGAAGTTCCCCTAACCTCCTTGGAAACTGTGATGGCCCCTCAGGTCCATTACTTTAAAAGTGACCAAATTCCCATTATAAATCATTAACAGTGATGTAAGAGCTACAGCACTTCATTTTCAAGGTACTAAGGATAAGCTGTGGCAGCACCCCCCCCCAACTTTGTAATGCCAGCATTTGAAGTAGGATGTCCCTCACAAATCAGATGCTACACCTTAGCTGTTGTAGGTAAAGAAACTAATCAGTCTCTGTTTGTAGTGCTCTGTATTTGCTTAGCTCACTCCTCCCATGTCATATGCATTCTGTGTCTTGGTATTTCCAGTCAGAAACTCAGATTTAAGGAGCATTTAAAATGTAAAACAATACACTTTATAAAGTAAATGATCTAGCTCTCCACATTCAGGCTGCTGAAAGGGGATGTGTATAAGTCAGTCTTGTGTGATCCTTTGGTAAACTGCCCATGCTCATCTTGTAATGAATCTTATCAAGGGTGTTCACCTGGTTCAATATAGAGTGACTGATTGACTGCTCAATTGATTGATTGGTTGGTTGATTGGTTGATTGACTGATTCAGTCTACTGCTTTCCACAACATGTTACAATTGTCTCACAGAGAGAAATGAGCAGTACAGAGAAACAGCTTTTGTTTCCAGTGAATGAAATGCTATTAGATGTATTATTTGCTCTACACATACAGTATTAAGGCTACAAGTACTACTCCTATGTGAGTTGCATGACAGAACTACTGTAAGCCATTAGCAAACTTAAACTAAAATCAGGCTAGACAGCATTGATGCCCTTATGTTTTGTTCTGCACTGTTGCTGCAGTGACATCAAGGAATGGAGGGCTGTATTACAAGTGACTCATTTGCATGTAAATGGAGGCTTGCTTGACATTTTACTAACTGTGTCAGAGCCTCAAACTCTAGATATGTGTTGCAACAGAAGAAATGGCTGATCTCTTATTGCCATATGTACAGTACTTGATGTAATGTATAATAAATACACCAGACATAGCCAAATCATACATATACAGGAGTCTTCTCCTTTAATTGCTGCCATAATTTCCACTTCTTGAATTGGGGCTGCCAAAGCCTGAGCCTGCTCTTGGTCCAACTTAGGCAAGGATATCTTATTCAGAAACCCTCTAATCTCTTCTTCTGAACTAGTAACCCCCCCTTGATAAATCCCAGTATAATATTCTGTGAAAGCATCGGCCATTCCCTGAGGGTCTGTAATAATGGTCCCTCTAAACTTCATTGCAATAACCGTTCGATCCGCCTCCCATTCCCTAATTCTATTAGCTAACAAATGACCTAGCACATCTCCCTGCAATGAGTATCTAGCCTTTAATCTTTCAAGCCAGTGATCTATCCTGACAAACATCATGCTTCTCATTTCATCTCTTAATTCTCTAAGCTCATTATCCAATTCACTAGAGGAACCCTCCAAAGGGAGTAGTGACTTAATGACCCCAGTTAAAAATTCTTCCCACACTCTATTCATCCTGTTACTCCTAGCAGTATATTCCTGAGCTATTCCTGCATATATTACTTTACAAGCAGGCCAAGTAAGTTTCTTATCCAGGAGTGTCGGTATTTGGGTCTGGATAATCTCCACCAGAGCTTCCTCTAATTTAGACAAAGCTTTATCAACCATTAATACCAAATCATCCAGCCGCCAATGGAATGGTTTTGGGGGAATGGTATCTATCTCCCAAAGCATCTTTACAGGGGAGTAGTCAGATAGTACTCTGTTAAGAGTAGTCAGTTCCTTGACACCCCTTAATGCTGCTCCATTGACCAAAAAAATAATCAATTCGGGAATGGGAGTTATAGGCACCAGAATAAAAGGTCATGTCGGTATCCCCTTTAGTATACACCCTATAGGGGACTATTAATGCTGTAACTTCCAAAAATCTATTTAAAGCTTCCTGTGCCACAGAAGGTGGTCTTTTAGAAGGAGGATTCCTCTCCATCCCATTATCCAAGCAAAGATTCCAGTCACCTGCTAGAATAAGTGGGTGGGAAGGGAGAGTAGCAATATCAACCTCCACTGAGGCGAAAAAGTCAGGTTTAGAGGGTGTAAGGCCATAAATTGAGGCAAAAGAAAATGAATTTCCCAAGATAGTACCCGACACATAAATCCCCCAACCAACCTTTAGTGTTCTAATTTGAGAAATTACATATGGGCAAGCCTTCCCTACTAGTATTGCCACACACCCCGATGCTTTTGCATTCCCATCTCCTATTACTTGCCCACCCACATTTTCTTCATCAGATGTAATTCCTCTTTCAATAAGTGGGTTTCTTGCAGTGCAGCTATTTGAACCCCCAACTGATTGATATATCGTAATATTACCAGTCTTTTCTTCCTCCCCCTGAGGCCTTTAACGTTCCATGATATAAATGTAAGCAATACCATTATTGACAGTACCCCTGCTTTTCACCCCTTTACTTTTTGTCCACTGTCTTATATTTAACTTGCTGTCTTATTTTAGGCCACTATGACCCAAACCCTTAAGACCATGTAAGGGCTGGTTCATCTTCAGCTGGGTATACAGTTGGGACACATTGGTGAATCATGAGAAGGACAAGACATATGTCTGTATCTTCCCTTCTCAACTTTTGCAGATTGTGTGAGAGGCCCTTTGGCACCTTGTACTGCTGCTTATAGCAGAACTAGTTTAAAATGTCATGGTCATTTACATATACATCCCATGATGCTTTGCATTATGACAGTATGTATGATTTTTGTATTTCTATGAAACCTGACTTTGTTGTCACTGCTCTTTTTGGGTAACCCTTGCCACACTACATACAAGAAATGCATAGATGAGGATTATATAAACAGACACATATCCATGCACACACACAGCACTAAAACTAATGCATGGACATACATAGCACTACATAGATAGACACACACATCACTACATGCAGATGTCAAACCACAGATCTATAGACACAGATGGGCACACAGAGCTGCATGCACAGATTACGTACAGCACTACATACGTAGACACACACAGCAATAAAATCATATGCAGCACTACTTACACAGATGTACATACATACACAGCACTACAAAGACAGGCATATAAACACACACAGCAATGCATACATCAATGCACACACCACACTACGAAGACACTCACAACACTACACATATACACACTAAGCATACCTGAGCACTTCTGTAGATATATATTAATGCACACATACTGCCACATATACCCAATGTCAGTTTAAGGATGGGACATCAAGGAAAAGCATGAATGGAAAAGTTGAGAATTTCTAGTAGTTCTGATGGCAAACTGTAGTGAGAAAGAAACAATGCAACCTACTGGGAACTGAACCCAGTACTCCAGAATACCATCCCAGTGCTCTAACCATATCTTACTAGGTCTGATATTTCTCTTGAACTCAGATAGAAGGAAAAGCTTAGAAAATCTACAACAGTATTGGCCCTCAGATCTTCCAGGAAACATTTGGATCATTTGTAAGTCTCAGTCTAAGCTTTGTAAATCTATAGTAGTTGTTTGTTACAGGAACATCTGAAGCTAACATTGCCTCAGAGTTCCTTAGACAAGATGCATTTTATCCCTTAGGAGAATTAACTCTGTAATCTATGAAGTTCTAGATCTGTGCTTTTACACTCTGTATATCCAGTCAGAGCTGTTTATAACTACACAGCCATCCACTGTTTATCCCAGCTTTTCTAGGTTTTTCCAGCAGCCTCCGGTTTTCTGAAGTGATTTGACTGCTGTGGCTGCTACTGAAGCAGGAGTCTTTTGCCCTGTATTTCTGTGCCTCAGCTGGCTGTATGCAAAGTCTCACTGGGCAGATGATATCATCACATCTTTCGGCAGGATTGGTCCATTGGAAATATTGGGTGAGGGTGAGCAATGCTTCGTTCTCCCACAGATACTGGCAATTGTGCTGTGCAGGTGAGAGGAACAAAGCAAACAGGGAAAAATGTGTTCCCTTCTGAGATACGAGAGTCTCTTTGTGTTTTGAGTCAAAGCTGTGTCTCGTGCAGGAGACCAGCTGCATAACTCCTAAGGCCTGATAGTAAGTGTCCTCCACAAAATATAGACATACAGGGAGTGCCTGATAGCAGTTTTGTTTGTATTTCCCCCTCAAAGCTTCAAAGTCACAGAACAGTATAATTTTTGGCATTTTCTCTTAACAGCTGCAAAACTGCAAACAAAGTAGCAGCTTAAGCACTCATGCTGAACTAGTAATAATCTGCAAATAAAAAAGCTAGTTATAAACATAGAGAAACTGATGCATAAATTTGACTTCTTCAATCAGATTCAAGAGCTGAGAAGCATGTGTACAAACTGAGGAAAGGACTGTTCCCCTTACATAGGGGTTGCCCACCATCAAGGGAGGTATACAGAGCCTTGACATACACTGCTAGTAATAAATATTATTTCTAGAATACCACGGATAATGAATTTGTGAAGCATACATTAAGCATGGAGCTTAATGTTAAGCTACCGCCCCTTTAAGAACACTTAGAACCTGCAGGTATCTATTTGTTGCACTGCCTGGTACTGCCAGGTATGCCTGTCAGTCAGAGAAATTGTCAATCTGGGGCTTGTCTCCAAGAAGAGAACATCTGCTGTACAGAATAAACCAGTATTATTTATTTTACACATCGTCCAGTTATTCGCACAGTCTAGATGGGGTCCTCATCAGCAGCAACTGAAGGGTCTTGCAGACCACAGAGAAGGTAAGGAGTCCTTTAGTGGCAGACCAAATACAAAAAACGCCTCAGGTTATTTGTTAACAGCATCTGAATAAAAATAATTCTCTATTTGTGGTTCACTGGTATGTTGCATGACTTACATAAGAATGCATACTGCAGTATAGTAGAAATGACTAGAAGGATGTAAGATACTGAGTAGTATACATTATGTATTCAAATAGATTAGGGTAGTATGAGAGCAAACGATGAGCATGGATACTGTAGGACAAAATGCTTATGTCATGTAGGTTTGCTTGTTCACTTTCTCTGTCCCTGCTGCAGGAACTATTACCCATTTGAGGTACCATGAAGGCACAGGAACACTCTCGAGGAAGGATCCACCACTAGAGGTGACACAGGGATAAGGTGTCCTTTGACCAAAGATACCTTAGGAAAGAAACCAATGAGCCCCATAAGGAAAGAGCAGAACAGCAGGAAGAGGAGAGAAGATGACGATAGAAATGAAAATGAGCCTCCAAAGATGCTTAGATATGTGCAGAATAAATACCTCTAAGTTAGGGGGTTGGCAAGAGTTGCCTGATGCTCCAGTGAACTGCAGGATAAGCCATTGAATTCAGTGGTCTACCAGGTGGCTTAGAAAGGAATGCTTTGTTTAGGCAATGTACTGTATTAGGAATGAATAGCAGAATGCTTGAGATGATTGGTAGAATTCTATGGACTAAGCAGGGTTGTTCTGGAGTAAGTGAAGGTATGTGTATAGTTCATGTACCTGGATAGGTTTTAATGCATATGCAGTGTAGGTCTAGTTGTTCACTATTTCTGTTCCAGCTATACAGAATACCACCCTGTCTCTTCATGGCTGCATAGCAGACTATGTGATGTATTGCTATGGCGTAGTAGAAAGAAGGGACTCTGTAAGCATGTGACTGGATACCTTGACTGTGTCCTTCCACAGTGGAGTTGAAGCACATGTGGTCCTCTCTACTTGCTACTGTCTGCTCCTCCCATGCACTATTTTCCTACCCCATGCTCACTTCCATTTCACTTCTGGGTTCCGAGCTAGGTGGCACCCCTACCCTGTCATACTTCCATGATGTCTATCATTGCACCCATGTTTCCCTAATGTTCCCTGCTGTCTAGTGTCAACCCCATCCTCTGATCACTGTCCCCATATTCTGTGATGTTTCCCTGGTGTCTAGTGCCCCCCACCCTCCAATTGCCATCTCCATGTTTCTGTGATGTTCCCTAGTGCCTAGTGTCCCCCCCTCTGATTGCCATCCCCATCTTTCCATAATGTTTCCTGGTGTCTAGTGCCCCCACCCTTTGATCACTGTTCCCATTTTCCATGATGTTCCCTGGTGCCTAGTGGTCACCCTGCACTCCAATCACCATCCATGTGTTTCTGTAATATTCCCTGGTGTCTAGTGGCCCTCATCCTCTGATCACTAGCCCTGTGTTTCTAGGATATTCCATGATGTCTAGTGCCTCCCACCTTCCAATCACTGTCCCTGTGTTTCCGTGCTATTCCCTGGTGTCTAGTGGCCCCCTGTCCTCCAATCACCGTCCCCGTATCACTTTTCAAAATGGGATCTGTAATAAAAGAAACTGTATCTCAATGCTCTTTTTCTTTAAGCCTCTAAAAGAAAATGGTCCCTTGCTGAACTCACCCCTGTCACCCTGACCTCATACTCAGCAGTCACCAACCACACCCCTTACACACCCTCACTCATCTGAACAGGTCCCAAGGTGAAGATCCTCTCTCAGATCGAAGACACATCTTGCTGCTGGAACTGCCAACTGCAATATGAGAAACTAAGGTACAGTAAGTGTGGTTCAATGTATTTCAATGGGGTTTTAAACTTTATTGCATAACTTTGTCATTTTATATATTTTGACCCCAAATTTGCAACATAGCATTTTAGGACCCCACCTCATGAATAATGGTGGTGGCATTATGCAAATCAGCCCCAGAGAGGCAATTTCACAGTCACTTGGTGAAATCACCTTTCAGGTGGGATTTGAAAATTTTCACCACCATTGTTCATGCAGTGGGGTCATAAGAAGCCTATGTTGACGATTTGGGGTAGAAATATGTAAAAATGAAAAAGTTATGTGCGTATGTTGAAAATTGTCTATGCTCGCTCATAACTATGTTAATTTTAAATATTTTGAACCCAGATTTTCAACATAGCCTTTTTTCATACCTCCTCATGAATGTGACAGCTGGCATTTTTCAAATCCTGGTCAAAATGTGTTTCCACACCTGTGACATGGAATGGCGTTTTGATGGTGCACAATTACATTTCGCTGGAGATTTGAACACTTTCACCTACCAGGTTCATGAGGTGGGGTAATAAGATGGCTATGCTGCAAATTCCTTATTTTGTAGCCGTATTGGATCGAGCAAAGTTTGCTTTTTTTATGGAAGGGAAAGGAAGGGGAAATTGTTTAACCAGGAGAGACACACTAAGCTGAAGCTTGCTTCCAGGTGTGACCTGGGAGCACAAGGAAGTTAAGTGACTTGCTCAGGGTCACAAAGTAGTGGGTCTGTGGGATTCAAACCCAGGTCTCCAGGTTTACAACTAAGAGCCCTAAATCACTGCACTATACTGCCTCCTTTTATACTTTTGAATATCCCCTTGCAAGGAACGACAAAGGCACAGGAACCCTATAGAGGAGGGTGTTCCACCTCACAAGTACAGTAGGGATAAGGTTCCCTAATACCAATAGTAACTTAAGGAGGAAGCCCAAAAGCAGAGTCAAAGGGGTTAAATAGGATGCTCAAAACACTTGCAGTACTGTAAGGAAAGTGGAACAAGGCCAATGATAACAGTACTCAATCAGGAGCAACTGACTAGGAAGGAAAGACTACCATCCAGGCCCAGCACACACTGGAAATATTACTATAATTATTATATTATGACCTCTGGTACTGAGAAGAGAAAAACACCTTTCTGAAAACCTCTGGGGATCAAGGCTTCAGGTTACTATCTCTCCAGTGTGAATATCTGTTATGAAGTTATGATAACATTAATGAGCTCCAAGGAGGTTTCCAAACCTCTGACATACTGCTCCACTATATATACAGTATACTGTATATATAGTATATTCATTGCAAAAAACTACATTAATGCATCAGTGACAGTTGATAGCAAGTGACAAAAGTTTGGAAATTTGATGTTGGGGTTCCCACCCCTATCACCCCCACCCTCCACACATCAACAGGTGTTGAGGTGTGCCATGGGATCATCAGGCCTACCTCTCACCCAATTCCATGTGTAAACAAGCTGACATGGTACAATATAAGAGAATGAGGTGAGAGCTGAGCCTGATGACTCCACGGCACATCCCGACGCCTGTTGGTGTGTGGAGGGTGGAGTGGGGAGTTATAGGGTGGGAACCCTAACATCAAATTTCTAAACTTGTTTTCACGCTATCAACCCTAACTGATGCATTAATGTAGTTTTTTGCAACAATTTCCTTCTTGGAAAAGTGTAATGTAACTGGTAATTGGTATGTGGTTGTACACAGGGCCCAGAGTTTTGCATAATGGTATGCATATGTGGGCGCAGGTCCTTACTGGACTTATGGACCGTGGTGCTGTGCGAACTCCCCTCTGCATCTAACATACTGTAGGCAGTAGAAGAAGCCAGGAGCGAGAATGAATGAAATCGTACATTTAAAAAATGTGGTCTTGGCACTATCCTACAGTACCTACAGGTACAATACAGTATCCCCTTCTTTTGTCAGTGGCAGCTGGAAGCCAGGAGAAACAGTCATGGAAGTGGGTGGCTCTGAAGAGTTCAATTTGCCAGTACTGTATACTGTGCTATCGGTACAATTTCTCTCTAGCCTACCTATACACAGGTACAGTACTGTACATGTACTGTTCAGTGTACAGTACAGTATTTATAAAAGAGGAAATCACAGAGGTCAGAGAAGCGGGGGGGGGGAGAGCAACTGAGAGCAGCTCTGAGGTGTCTGACAAAATCTGTGCGATCGGTCTGAAACTCTGTACTATGCATTTCTCTTTCTTTTGACAGTACAGTTGCCCAAAAGTAAAAAATATATTTACACTATATACAAAATGCACTGCACAATACAGTGCTGTACCCTGTCAATCTGTTAACTGTCAGTGAAGGGGACGGGGAAGTGGACAGGAGGAATTCTGGCAATGCCATTGACAAAAAAACAACAACTAAAAACTAAAGAAAATCTAAATATAGTTTATTAAAGTTAAATTTCTACCTTGTCTACAGTATTTAAGTTTTTTATGGTTCAGATGAACAGAGTTTATGGGGATTACTGTACAGTACAGCTAAGCGAGAAGCAAGATGGCAGATACTGTAGTGCTGGAATTATGTACAGCACAGTACTGCACTTGAACTGCATTTGGGAAAATGCATTGCAGGACCATTGGAGTGGGCGCTGAAGTGCATTTACAGTGGCTGGAAGTGCATTGCATGTGAGCTGATGACTAGTTGAAAAGTGTTTTTGTTTTAAGCATTTAGAATTGCCACTGCATTAGCCCAAAAACAATGCCAGAGCATTGAGTTTGAGGAACAGTGTAATGTGACTTGTACAGTATAAATAGGTATATATATATATATATATATATATATATATATGAGTTCTGTGTCATCTCCATTGGTCTCAATGAGACTATCCACCCTCACAAAGGTGCTAGAGAGCTTGGCCCTGGATCTAAAGGAATCCCTGCATGTAGGGCATGTTTGGTACTAAGAGAACCAGAGTGTTGCATATGTACACCCAGGCGAAGAAGATGACATAAATAATTGTTGCTTCAGAGTTGGCTTCCCAAGTCCTCTCCTCTGAAGTACAAGGCCCATAGGAGATTCATTGCAGCCATGTCCTTAAGATGCTCTGCCTGGTCCTTAAGGGGTTGCTAGACGTAGGTGAATGCCAGACAGTCATTGGGATGTGTCCCAAATTAGTCATTGGGACATATGCCCAATAGTCAGGGTATGTGCCTTGATGCCTGTGCCTTTCCCACTGTACTTCTTCTATCTCCAGATTTTGGTTTGCTCCCTCCCTTCTTACCTTGCTCCTCTCCTCTCCTCCCTCTCCTCTCCTCTCCTCTCCTCTCCTTGGCAACTCTGGCTTCCTTTCTCTTGTTTTTCCCAATGAAATCCTCCTGCTGGTTAGTCTGCCTTCACGTTCCACTTCCCTAAACTCTGGGTCCCTCTCCCTCAACCATTCGCTCTGTCCTTCCTTCATGCTTTGAAATCACTCCTCCATGATTTCAGTACTCACTTCTGCAGTCGTTCTTAGCACTGGGTACTAAACTTGTCCACTGCCCTCCACGCTACTCTGCCACTAGTACAGCACCCTCCCTTGTTTTCAGCCACCCCACTCTGCTTCTTAGTACTGCATTGTCTGCACACTGCATGTTTGTTTTACTGTTGTTTTTCTGCATTCTTTTAGCATTGTATATTTCTTATTCAGAAGCATTGCCTGTATGTTGTTCATTTTCTTGTACTTATTTCCATATTTATGCGATTTCTCAGTACAGTATTTTGTATTGTGCACTGTAATCTCCCTTCTCCATTCCTCCAGGACACATCTGAAACCAGCTGGTACCAGCTCAGTATGTCTTTCTTGGTAAAGCTTTAGAAATAATTTAATGATAGTCTGGGAAGGCAGACATCACCCTGTATTAGAGGTTGGTATGACTGTTGAACTTTAAGAGATGACCTGGAAAGCCACCTGGACAAAGACACAGCACACACCAGCTTAGTGTTACCATAAATCTAGTTTTTATTGCCACATAGCATAAAAGAATGCTGCGCTAAACAACCAGCATTCTTGTACTTTTATATGGCAATGAAAACTAGATTTATGGTAACACTGAGCAGGTGTGTACTGTTTATCTTTGTTTCTTCTTCTTGACCATGTGTGTAAGCTTGGCAGCAGCACCTTTGGTGGGTACTGGTGTGCAGTACTTTCCTGATGGTTACAGCCACCTGGGTCAAAGTGGTGGACAGTACTCTCTGAAGCAGAGAAACAGAGAAGCAGATCAATTAAAAGGCCCAACGATTCAAGAATGCAAAGCTTGACCTTGACTGCAGATGACTCAGATGGCAGAGCAGCTCTATGGGAGGGCAAATCATGCATGGCAGTATCCAGTAAGGAAAGGGGGTTGGTAGTAGGCAGTAGGAGAAAGGAGGATGACCCAAAGCTGGAAGTAGAGACCCCAAGGTAGAAAAAAAATCAAGCCATGGGGGGACCAAGGCTAAAGTCTACAGGCGGAAAAGCATTGGAATGGACCTTGGCTGAGCCAATAGCCAAGTATGGGTAAACACAGTTTGCAACAAGCAAATACAGGAGGAAACAGGACAGCCAGCAGATAAACAGTATGTAAAGAACCATAGTCAAAGGGGAAGAAGGATGCACCTGCAGATAGCAGGACTGGTGAGAAGGATGCCTAGCAAAAGCACCAATGAATGGCCTTCAGGGGGCACAGTATCTAAAATAGGATGCCAGAGGACAGCAGGCATGAGCAGACCAGCCAGTCATGTCTTCACAAGGTAGTGGGTGAAAACTCATCAGTGGAGATGACAAGAGGGCTACAACTGAGTGGCAGCAGAAAGGAGAGAAGCTAAGGCCCGGGCCAGGCTAGCAAAAGAGAAGCCTGCACTGCAGACACACTACATACTGTAGAATGGCAATGCAACCACAATGGAGAGAAGAGCAAAGGAGCCCTGAGGCAGGCAGTTGCAGCCTTGGACATATGCACAGTGACAGAACTGCATAACGAGAGAGAAGTCAGGGAGGGATCTCCAAGAGACAGCACAGTGGAACATTGCTGTATAAGAGGAACCAGCAGGAAAGAACACCTTAAAAGAAAAGTAGAGCAGGGTTTGTTTTGAGTCCAGGGCAGAGGCAGGAAGGGGAGTTGGTGCCATGCTGTTAAGCAACAGCAATGACAAGGAGCTTTTATGTGTAGTATAAGCATCGCTTGGAGAGGGGACATGGTGGGAGTTGCTTGATCCCCCCACTGAACCACAGGACGAGCTTTTCATATCAGTACTCAGTGAAATACATACAGTACAAAAATTTGAAAAAGTGTTTAGAAAAGTCTTGCACTCTCACCAGGTAGACATGGCTAGTTCTGTGGCAACCTGTACCCCAGCCAGACACCTCCAGTCCTCAACTTTCCATTCGTCCATCAACAAGGAACTGTCTGCAACATGCAGCTGTTTCTGAATCGAGGCACAATGTACTACTCTTTATAACCTGAAATTTTGCACTCACTAATATATGAACTTATCATTTTACTTCAGTGCCTTGTCTCTCTTGACCTCATTTATATCTACTGTATGTGAATACCATTTCTGTAGTTCAATAAGAACTGGGTAACAATGCCACTGTAAGAGGACAACTTTGTAATCAGGGGATCTATCCCAAACAGTTATATCCTATATGAAAATGAAGTTTTTTTTGCTACATTTATATATTAATAAATATAGATACTATAATGAATAATAAAAAACAT
Source organism: Neoceratodus forsteri (assembly GCA_016271365.2). Taxonomy (NCBI): domain Eukaryota; kingdom Metazoa; phylum Chordata; order Ceratodontiformes; family Ceratodontidae; genus Neoceratodus; species Neoceratodus forsteri. Next base: position 1,438,843,841 of record CM057459.1, read on the forward strand.
ATTTTAAGTAAATACTATTTAGAGCATAGGCTTGAAAACTGGGAGATTGCAGGTTCAAACCCCTTTAGAGCCAAATACTCATTGTGGGACCATGAGCAAGTCATTCAGGCTCTCAGTGCTTCAGTCTACCCAGTTGTAGAAACCAGCAGCAGCAGGACCACGATGGAAACAAGGGACAGACTTTCAATGGTTAATGCAAGGATTACAGCAAACCCAGCATCACACCCTTGCATTGGCACTGCTGCACCAGCCCCGATTGTCACAACTGCAATTGTAGATTTACAATCTTGGCAGCTTGCACCAATGTCTGGCAACAAGATCCACAGAAATGACCCCTGAACTGCTGCCAGCTGGACCACAAAGTTGGTCTAACTTATGACATGAGAGATGAAAAATCCCGTTAGATCAGCAGCCCAGCCTGAGTGCGCCATATCTTTGGCACACCTAGGGCTTGTAGTGATCTAGGGGCTTTGAGAATGCAGTCCAAGATGTTACATCTCAGCTGGGCTAGTCAAGGGAAATAAATCATAAAACAGGACATGATGGTACAGTGAATGCATCTTTATAATTGGTTCTCCCTCCTAGCCTGACTCTCTCTGCCCTAAAGGGCTTTTTTATCCTAAATCTTTGAATAGTGATACGCAATCGAGGCAACAACGAGCTGCTCAGCGGTGTTGCTCCACTAACCAAGCAGTACACTACTGCCATCTGTGCAATTTGCACCTGGTGATGGCTTTGATGTATGTAATGGCCTGTCACCCGACAGTCTGTTGCATGCAGGAAGAAGGAGGAGGGGCCCACATGTCAGTGAGTGATGCAGACTGATTGGTCAGTGTCAGCATGAAACTTAATCTAGGAACTGCATGTGAGAACAATGATGGGGTTGGTGGAAGCTGGGAGATGTCTGGATAATGACCATAGGACTAGCCCTGGCCACCTGGGATGAGCTAGAGAGGGCTTTCTTTTCTTTTGTTTTACAACTTTAGGGCCACTTAGTAAAACCAAGAATTTGGGGGTCCCCAAGTATGAAAGCTAGCAAAGTATTCACACAAAGGCAGCTACACTGTTTACATTGCATTGCCTTTCCAGTACTAATTTTCTGCCAATAGACTGGTGTTGGAGATGGAGGGATATCAAATGGACACCATTGCATAGCACATTTCATAAGGTTTAAGGTCAGGAAGACAAAATATGGATTAAAGCAGGCTTTGGGGCATTCTATAGATTCATTAGAAGTAAAACCTCGGACTTCCTCTCCTTCCTGTCCTTAAAACCTCTGGAATTTCTGTCGTTGCTAAGGCAATCCTGCTACCCATTATGTGGAAACACCCACATCCTCTGTCACAGCTGTAACTCAGCTACTCATGGGCCAGTAAGCACATGGAAATGATCTCATATTATTTCAATAAGGCTGGAAATTAATGTCCAGGTGGTGCGGTGGCAGCAACAGAAGAGAGGCAATCACAAACGCTTCTGTTTTCACTTTTACATTATATTAGATGTTCCAGATTATCTCATAAGCATTGCACTGAGTTACATATTGCCTTCTAATGCATGGATTGCTTTCATTTAAGAAGAAAAAAAAGTTTGCCATTAGTTTGGGGAGTTCACTTTCTCATTTAGAATTTATGCTGGCAAGCTAGCCAGACTGAGATGCAACACAGTCATCATATGCAAACTGAAGAGCCATGGGACCTATCAGAGATGGGCATATGCCATCCATGATCCATTGGTTACCACTAGGTAGTTTCTTCTCGAATTCCAGTTCACCCTCTTGTCTCCATCTGTTCCCACAATCCTTTTCTACCCTCATTAGGGCATAGAGGTGGGAAAGCCAAAGCAGGCTTGAGCCCAGCTCAGGCCTAGTACCTGGCTCTGCTGTGACTTGACCACTATGAGCAATTGAGAGCCAAGGTCAAGAGGACGAAGTTGTGATCAAAGCAAGCATTTACATCACCTGAGAAGTTACTGTTGTAGTGGCAACTTTCCAGACTACTTGTGCAGCTCATGAGGGGCACTGCCAATGCTATAGAGGACAGCGTGAAGCAGCCATGGCTTGGGCACTGCCAATGCTACAGAGGACAGTGTGAAGCAGCCATGGCTTGGGCATTGCCAAGGCTATAGAGGACAGCGTGAAGCAGCCATGGCTTGGACTCTGCCAATGCTATAGAGGACAGCAGTGAGAGCAGCCAAAGCCAAAGCAGGCACTGCCAGTGCTATAGAGGATGTGAAAGCAGCCATGGCTTGGCTCTAACAATGCTATAGAGGACAGCGTGAAGCAGCCATGGCTTGGGCTCTACCAATGCTATAGAGAACAGCGGAAGCAGCTACGCGGTTTAGCTCTGCCAGTGCTATAGAGGATAGCGTGAAGCAGCTATGGCTTGGGCACCGTCAATGCTATAGAGGACAGCGTGAAGCAGCCATGGCTTGGCAATCGCCAATGCTATAGAGGACAGCGTGAAGCAGCCATGGCTTGGGCACTGCCACTGCTATAGAGGACAGCATGAAGCAGCCATGGCTTGGGCTCTGCCAGTGCTATAGAGGGCAGCGTGGAAGTTGCTATGGCTTGGCACTGCAATGCTATAGAGGACAGCGTGAAGCAGCTGCCGGACTTCGGGCACTGCCAATGCTATAGAGGACAGCGTGAAGCAGCCATGGCTTGGGCACTGCCAATGCTATAGAGGACAGCGTGAAGCAGCCATGGCTTGGGCACTGCCAATGCTATAGAGGACAGCGTGAAGCAGCCATGGCTTGGGCACTGCCAATGCTATAGAGGCAGCATGAAGCAGCCCTGGCTTGGCTTGTGCATTCCTTCTAGGGTCTTGCCAGATCTAAGGCAAGGCTCTAACCTGACTCTAGGTCAAACATTTCTTGCTTACCCTCCTCTTTTAGGGCATAATGTACCCCTCTACTTACTCCTCCATTTGCTCTCTGATCAAGATTCAAAATGTCGTGTCCAAGATTTCATTTTTCTTCTATTTGGCAGTCTCTGTACATCCATCTTGGGCTTCCCTGGGGGCATTTCCATTTGTATCTAGTATGTGGGATCCCTATTCTTGTAGGGCACTTCAGCTGTAAGTTATGCAGAATAACTTCAAGACGTCAGAAGCAAATTTGTTAAACTTCAGCGGTACATATTGTTTACATCTCTGTCACTTTTCTGTCTGCCCATATGCTAACAAGCCACGTGATGTCATTTCATATATAGAGGGCTATTTATGAACAAAGAAGGTAAAATAGCTTGAAGTTGTGGAAAACTAGCATTTTCAAAATACAAACTGCCACAATTTATGTTATTTTTATTTTAAATCCTGGTAACCAGAATAGGCACATTGTGGCATTTGTCATTTCTAGGTGCGACCTGGGGTCACAAAACAGGGTGTAATGAGCAGCTTAAATTAAAATACTGCACAATTATTAGTTAATACAAGGCACACAATGAGACTGGAATAATAAACCAAGCTAGGAAAACATACAACACAATAAGACTTAGCATACATGTTGATATGAAGGCTGACACAGCAATTTAAAAATAATGAATTCTTTGGGCATCCATGGTACAAGACTTGAGAGTGGACTCAAGCTAGTAATAGTGGGGGTGGAGAAGAGGGCATTAGCTGCATAGGCAGGAATTAGGCCCACAGGTAAGTTAGGGTTAGACTTATAAGAAAGCAGCAGTGACTGAAGGTGGAGGGGGACAAGGGGGAGGAAGAGATAATTGAGAGGGGTTAAGAGGGCAGGAGCAAGAGGGGATATGGAGGAATGGTGAGCTCATTGGTAGTATATCAGTTTGGTGGTGGGTGGGTGCATTTTTCCACCATTTCTGCAGACAGACAGCCACATAATTCCAGGGGCCTTACTAGAACAGTACTGTACTTAGTGAAGTAGCCAGTCCATGGCCTAAAGGGCTAGACCTTCATGTGGATTCCAATTTTTTGAAAATACGCCTTTCCTCAGCAGGTCTTGAATACCAGCCTTCCCAACACAACATGAACCAGTGCTTAGGCCTTCCATTTTTGAAACCCTGTAGACTCCACTGGTACTGTCACGGTATGCAACCTACCCTACTTTGTGTACTGTTCATCTTTTTAACTGTAGTTAATCTAGCCCTTACTGAGAACACTGCAGAGTTAGTGAAGGGCATCTAGCTATGTTGTTGTACTGGTAAGTAAAGTTTATTTTCATATTATCAAATGGGGAAGGCATATTTCTACACTTTGACTAAGAATCTTTTCGAGCTATTGAGATACTACATTTTCTGATAACACCACAGCCTGGAAAATGTTTATGCTAATGGGTACTTTATGTATGTGTAATCCAGTCAATAATAGCAATAACACATCAGAATGTGTGCTATAGTTATTTTTTGCAGCCACGCTGTGCACACAGAGGAGAGCGGGCGGGGGAGCTGTGCAAGAGAAGTTTGTTTGTCCTTTGTGCTGGCATGGTGGAGCACCATCCGCTAGCTCATAAGGAAAAGCATGAATTCATAGTAGGGGTGGCTAAGATTAAATGATGTGTCTTGATTACAGTGACTCGAGCCATACATTGTGGGAGCACAACGAATAGGAGTCCCACCAGTGAGGCCACAGTGCATCTAGAATATCAATAAGCCACCTCTGAAATTGTTTTCACACTCACTAACTGCAGCTAAAGACAGTGGCAGAAGTACCAACTTCCCAGTTTGAACTGATAACTCTCCCTCACAACCACCCACTGGGTTCTGTCCTTCAGCCAGTTTTCCACACCAATTGCCATCTTTTCTCCAACACTAGGAAGATGGTGGATCTTGGGGTTGGAGAAAAGATGGTGAGATTGGTGAAAACTGCCGAGGGACAGAACCCAGATGGTGGTTGTGGGGGAAGAGTTATCTGGCACCAAAGAGGTAACCAGTGGGGGTCCCAGGGCTTCCGTGCTGAACCAGTGTTGTTCAATGTCTTCATCAATGACATTGGGGAAGGCATTAAGGAAAAAATGTGCCTATTTGTGGATGACACCAAGCTCTGCAGGAGAGTGGACACAGCTGAAGAGGGGATACAGGACCTACAGGAAGATCTAGAAAAGTTGAGGAGGTGGTCCAAGATCTGGCAGCTTGGCTTCAGTGCCAAGAAATTCAAAGTCATGCATATTGGAGCCAAGAATCCCAGGACAGAGTACTACCTGGGTAGAGTCCAAGTATTTGCATCAGAGGAGAAGGACCTGGGAGTGATGATCACTAGTGACCTGAAGCACTCCAGGCAGTGCAAGAAAGCAGCAGCAAGGCAAACAAGATTCTGGGATGCATACCTAGGGGATCAGTAGTAGGAGAGAGGAGGTTATGTTGCCCTTGTACAGGTCACTGGTAAGGCCACACCTACAGTATGGAGTTCAGTGCTGGTGCCCACACCTCAAAAAGGACATTAATCTGCTGGAGAAGGTCCAGAGAAGGACTACAAAAATGATAGCGGGTCAGCAGGGTAAGGCATACAAGGAGAGGTTGTGGGCACTGAACATGTACTCCCTGGAAGACTGGAGAGAGAGAGGAGACATGATTGGGACTTTCAAGTACTTGAAAGGGATAAATAAGATTGATAAGGAGAATCTCTTTAAGCTGAGTGGCACCCATAACACAAGGGGGCACAGTCTTAAGCTGGAGGGTGGGAGGTTTAGGAGGGAGGTCAGGATGCACTTCTTCACAGAAAGGGGGGTGGACACTTGGAATGCACTGCTGGAAGTGATCATCTTGTTGAAGACAGTGGGCAGCTTTAAGAGAGGCTGGAGCAGGCATAGAGGGAAGGTAAGGGTCCTGGGTAGGGAGGATGGGAGGAGTGGGGAGGGATGGTAGGGACATTAGCTCAAGTTCTGGACTCTGTAATATGAGCAGACTTGATAGACCAAATGGCCTTCTTCTGCTGGCTTCTTCATGTGTTGTGTGTTCATATGTAACTGCTGGTGATTCAACCTTGTCTGAATTGTTTCTAGAGGTGACAAAGTGATACAGAGCAACCTCCTAAAAGAGACGGATATAAATATTTATTTATTCTGAACAAAAAGGACTGAATTAAATCTGCCTCCTGTAACTGATAACAATGCTACTTGAGATAAATCCCAGTTTGTTGTTTGCCCCCATAGGACTACTTTCCCACATTAACTCAAAGATTTATCGATGTTTAAAATTCACATCTGTGTCAGTGTTAGATTTTTAAGCTTAGTCTTTGTAATTTTTCAATGGACGTGTCATAAGCGCAGTAAGACACTGTAGGGTTTATGTATTGTTTGCCACAGCACACCCAGGGTGGAAGGCACTCCACCTGGGGCATTATGCCTAATAATGCCCCAGGTGTGCATTGTGATAGCACCACATCCTGTCATGTCTTGTTGCATAAATCACTTTGACTTTCCTTCACTCTCTTTGCATCAGTCACCGTGCAATGAGAGAGAGAAGAAAACTGTGTAAGGTGAGTTGTCTGTTTTTTGTGCTGGTGTGGAGAAGCAGCATCTGGCTGGCTTGTGGTTGACTGCAATTTAAAATAAAACTTCTGTGCCTTTAACTTTGGTGGCTGGGAAGGATTCAGAAAGAGGAGCACTGCTAGAAGGTGTGAGTTTGGCTTCTGAAAGTCAGTGCCATTAGAAACATAGAAACATAGATTTTGACGAGATAAGGACAACAGCCACCCAGTCTGCCCATTTCTCTACCTAATGGATAAGCTGCAGATCCTAGTTAACCAGCAGCCTACTTCTTCCTACCCCACCCCTAGAATTGCCTCATGACTGTCCCATGCATGCTTGAATTCCACCACTGTTTTGACTCCACAATCTGAAGGCCGCTCCCATGCATCCACAACCCTCTCTGTGAAAAATACTTCCTTGGTTACCTCTGAGCTGCCCCTCTTCTGTCTTCAAATTGTGCCCCTTGTTCTTGCACACTTCTTCTTTTGAAAGATGCTACCCTCTTGGACTTTGTTGATTCCCTTGAGGTACTTGAAAGTTTCTATCATGTCCCCCCTCCTCCTTTCCTCGAGGCTATACATATTTAGCTCCTTAAGTCTCTCTTCATATGTCTTCGGTGCAGACCCTGCACCATTTTAGTGCCCTCCTCTGGACAGCCTCCATCCTGTCTATGTCCTAGGGAGATTTGGTCTCCAGAACTGCATGCAGTACCCAGATGGGGTCTCACCAACTGTCTGTACAGAGGGATAATAACTTCCTGTTTTCTACTGGTGATGCCTCTCCCTATGCATCCCAGTATCCCCCAACCCTCCTTGCTGCCCTTTCACATTGCTTGCCCACCTTTGGTCATCTGATATGATTACCCCAGGTCCCTTTCCATTTGTTGTTGTTAGTATCTCACCCCCATTGTGTACTCTTCCCTGGGTTTTTGTTTCCCAAGTGCATTACCTTGCACTTCTTAGCATTGAATCTAAGCTGCCATACATTTGACCATTCCTCTAACTTGCCAAGTCCTTCTCATCCTTTCCACCCCACACATGTGCATCAACTCTGTTGCAGATCTTTGTGCCATCTGCAAAGGGACATACTTTTCCTTCCAGTCCATCTGCAATGTACGCTTATAAAGACATTGAAGAGGACCAGTCTAATACTGAACCCTCATGTATCCTACCAGTAACCCCCATTTCTTCCAGAGTGACTCAATTTACTATTACTCCCTGTGTCCTATTTCCAGCCACCCCTCACTCCAGGCTGTCATCTTGGGACACACCCCAGGCTGGCTAACTTGCATATTAATCTTTGTGTGGGACTGTTCAAATGCCTTGCATAAGTCTAGGTAGGCCATGTCCACAGCCCCTCCCTGATCTACTACTTTGGTCACCCAGTCAAATAAATCTATCAGATTTGTCTGGCATGACCTTCCAGCTGTGAATCCATGTTGCCTTGGGTCCTGTGCCCTCTGGCCTCTAGATACTCAACAATTCTTTCCTTCAGAAGTGATTCCATCATTTTCCCTACCACTGAGGTTAAACTAACAGGTCTGTAGTTTCCTGCTTCTGCCTTGCTCCCACTTTTGTGAAGGGAATCACATCTGCCCTCCCAGTCCTCGGTACCACCCCATCCTCCCATGATTTGTTAAAGAGGGTAGTTAGTGGTGTCACTAGTTCTACCCTTAGTTCTTTTAAATTCTGGGATGAATCTCATCAGGCCCCATTGCTTTGTCCACCTTCAGTTTAAGAGTTCTTTCATAACCCTTTCTTCTGTAAATGGGCTGGTATCAACTTCTGTATCCAGATTGTTTCTGCTGTTTGTTTTAGGTACCTCCCCCTCTTCCTTTGTAAATACTGAGCAAAAATATTTGTTTAGTATCTCTGCCTTTCACAGTCACCCTCTGCCCACCCTCCCTCCCTCCCTTTATTAAGCCTCACTAACCCTCCTTGGTCTTCCTTCGCTCCTGATGTACCTATAAAGGTTTTATCCTCCTTCTTAACTGAGTTGGCTATCTTTTCCTCGGTTTGGGCATTTGCTGTTCTGACTGCCTTCCAGCATCCTTTTGCTTTAACTGATACAGTTCTCTGTCCTGCTCCTTCTGTGATTCCTTGTACTTCCTGAATGCTTTCTTTTTCTCTTGAACCTTCATTGCCACTTCCTTTGAGAACCACAGTGGTTTCTTACATCATTTTGTTTTGTTTATTTGCTTCACACAAAGGCTCGTTACCTCTGTGATGGCAGTTTTTATTATTCCCCATTGTTCTTCCACCCCAACTTCCTGCCCATTTGCTAGTGCATTCCTTAGGCACTCATCCATTTTGGCAAAGTCAGCCCTCCTAAAGTCCAGTACTTTTGCCTTTGTATGGCTTGACTCTATTGCTGTGTTTATTGTGAACCATACTGTTCGATGGTCGCTAGTTCCCAGATGGCTACCCACTTCTACATCTGTTATCCTCTCTTCTTCTCCATTTGAGAGAACCAGGTCTAAGATTGCTCCCTCTCGAGTGGGCTCAATAGTAGTTGTCTAAGGCATGCCCCTGTAGGGCATCTAGAATAACCCACTCTTGAAGTGGCTGCTGCAACTGCACTCCAGTTAACATCTGGCATATTCAGATCACCCATCAGCAATATCTCCTTTTCTGCCATTATAAGTATTCTTTCTATCATTTCCTTGTCCATTTCCTCCCCTGAGAAGGTCTGTATCTAACCCTGTGCGGATTGTCGTACCATTGCCGGTCTCCAAATTTACGCACAGAGCTTCTTCTCCTCCCTGTTTTCCCTTTTGTTCTGTTGCTTTGATTCCTTCCCTTATGTAAAGAGCTATTCCTCCTCCTCTTTTACTCTCCCTGTCCCTCCTGTAGATAATGTATCCTGGTATGTTTACGTCCCAGTCATGGTTTTGTGTGTACTATGTTTCTGTGACTGCCACGATATTCAGATGTTCCTCCTCCATCAAGGCCACTAATTCAGGAAGCTTGTGGAGCAGGGTCACGTGACTACAGTCTCAGTAGGAGAGAGGAAAAATGCACTCTGGAGCTGCAGTGCCATGGTCAGACAAAAATCAGAAATCAAAACAGTCTGTGGTGACTGGCACCTGCATAAGACCACAGTTGTTAAGTTTAATAATGCAGAAAGACAGAAAACATACCTTTTGTGGCAATCTTATTTCAGCGCAAAAGACATGCAGTAATACAGGAAGATCCAAGCCAAGTTATATATATTTCTTGTTAAAATGTCACAAACACGTGCTAGATATGCCATCATCACATAACAAAGCAACCCCCCATGTGCTCACAGCATCATGGGGTTCTTCCTATTTCCACATGCTGTGGTGGTAATTTTGAAATGTAATTAATAAACAACCTTTTTTGGATAACCGAGGATGTGGAGCCTTTGTTACTGTTCACATCATCAACACCTCATGTTTGTCACTCAATTGTATGCTAAGCTTTCTCAAAAGGATGATGAGCATATCACTGATACCTCTTATAAAAGGACCTGGTTTAAAGAAACAGTGCATAATTATGGTGCAAGTGTAAATCATTAAAAACACTTCCAATTGCTTAAGTGAAAGGATATAAAAATCCATATAATAATGAGTTGCACAGAACTCAATAAGTTAGTTATTTCTATGTAGTTAGCATTGAAAAATGAATGTGCACTGCAGAAATTGTTTTATGTATTGCTAGTGAAGCTTATAACTTTTTAAAAACTTTTTTTAAAGGACGATTACCAAAGGAAACTCATGCCAAAAGAAAGCTATGCAATCCCAAGCAAATCATATCACCTAGGTGACCATGAATTGATGGCTAGTCCAAAGTAAGCTTCAGTAGCCACAATGTCTAACTGAGCCAGTGAGACCTGTAAGAAAGGAAAGCAAAAACTTATCTTACTATATTGCTTAGAGTTTAAAAAAATGGTTCAGAAATAGAACCTAAGCAAAAAGTACAAATACCAGAGACACCCAAAAAGGCAAAGTGGGGGATACAGTAACCCCTCATTATAATCAACCTTATTATACCAAATATCGGTTATAACGAATGTTCACAGTGGCTCCCTGGTTCTCAACCGCGAGCAATGTACCCTTAGATTTTTTACCTTCTTTTTGCCATGTCCCAAACTGATGTGATATACAGTAGAACAGTAAAAATCGACTGTACCACGCTCACCCAGTTTGTTTTTTGGCTTGCAGAAAGTTATCTACAGTGGCAGCAGCTCCAGAAAGTTGTAAACATACTTACGTACATTTCTTTTCAGTTCATCTTCAGGCTGTCATATAATGGTGCCTTGAAATCTTAGTCCATCAAAAGCTGCCATAGAACCGGCCCGGTGGTGCTGAAGGTTGAGGCGCTGAACGCCACACCTCATGCCATGCCAACAAGTTTGGGAGCAAACTCGGGTTTTGGGGGTTGGCAGGGAGGGAGGAAGATGAATCGAGCACCCACAGGGCTGCCCTCCCGAGGGAAGGTATGGGATTGCCTCTCGCACTCTGGCAGCCACTAGTGGAGACCGGGGTGCCACAGAGTGTCTGAGCTGCATGTAAGGGAGCGTGGCTGATGCAGGCAGAGTTGCTGTGCACCACAGCATCAGATGTGTACCACGCATCTGGAAGGAGCGGGAGCACTGGGCACCTACAGGAGAAGGAGAGAAATACCCTTCCAGCTCTGATAGGCAATGGCCTTGCCAGAGCCACCACCACACATCCAATACTCATTCCCCGCCACTGCCCCCTGTGGTTTCTCTGGGTTGCCGGCCCCTGACCTGGGGAACTGAGATGAACTTGAAGGTGGTGGAGGAACACAGCGGGCAGTAGAGCAAATTGGCGAGAGCAGCGGCCTGAGAGAGTTCCAAGCTGGAGGGCCAGAAAGATAAGTGGAAAAAAAATAAAAAGCTGTCATAGAAGGGCACTGCTTCAAAGCCTTGGAAATCCTTTTCCTGGCAACTGAGAGGTGTGGGGTTTGTAAACTGAACCTGTCAGTCACTAAAACACTGTCATAAAAAGACGCTCCTTCAAAGCAGTATTAGATAGCTTACTAAAACATTCAACATGAAATGCTCAGGTTATGCTGTCAAGCACAAACTGCAAATCTAAATCAAACCAGATAAAGATAATAACAAAGGATAACAAGAACACAATCATTGTACCCCACCCCCACAGGTAGCAGCACATGCCGCAAAGGAAGCAAAGGACTGCGCTTGCGGTCGGAGTAGGCATCCCTCAATGTAACGAACTACTTGGTATAATAAATGTTCGATATGGACCCCAAGTCATTCATTATAGTGAGGACTTACTGCAATTACAAAAAAGGTGCCACTTCCAATCAATCGTTTAAACCTGTTTTTTTCATAGCATCTAATGAGAAAATCCAATATTGTTCTCTCCTTAATATTATCATAATTTCCCCCTCTCCTGCTCTTAAATGGTTTTTCTATGACAATAAATGAAAAACTGTGATCCCCTCTATTGTTAAAACTGTTGAAATGCAAAGCTAAGGGTTTTTTCTTTATCCTGATTTTCAATTGTTCTGATGTGTTCCCTGTCCGAACTTTAAAAGCTCTTTTAGTTTTACCCACATAAAAGCAATCACATACACAACATGCCAAATAGATATCCCCTCAGTGCTACAAGAGATAAAAACTCTCACTTGGACTCTCTACCAGTTTTAGGATTAAGAGAGTTTTTATGGCTGCAGTGGGTGGAGCTCATGGTCATCTTGCTGTAGCTGTAGCATCCTTCCACAACTCCAAATCACTGTGCCAGTTGAATGAAATACTCCCCTCTCTTCAGTAGACCAGTTCCAGAAATATTTTTTCATCATGTCTGCTTTAAGTGACCTAAGAGCTAATGTTTCAGAGTAGGCACAAAGGCAAGTTACTTACATGAGGGGAACTCCCATTTTCTGGGGGGAGTTTTGACAGGTCAAGTGGCTGAGGTCGTTGAAGTGATTTTGAAGCTGTGGCCCACCTGTTGTGAACTGGACCCTGGCCTGACTCATCTCCTAGCATGATGTGCCAAGCCCATTGGTCCAGCTTTTGCTGGGAAAATCCAGTGCTCACTCTCACAGGGGGGGCTTTTTCCCCGAAGCGTTAAAGGAGGTGTTGGTGAAGCTATTTCTGAAGAAACCATTGCTCGACCTGAATGTCCTAGGGAATCATAGACCGATCTTCCATTTTAAGGGAAAGTTGACAAGAAAGTGGTGGCACCACAACTTTAGGCACACCTCATGGCTTTTGACATCTATGGGCCATTCCAGTCTGTATTTAGGGCCAGGAATAGTGCTGGTTTGAGTGCAAAAGGATATCCTAGGGGTGAGCGATAGAGGGGAGCGGTCAATTCTCATTCTCCTCAATGTCTCATCAGCATTTGACACTGTGGAGCACATTGTGATATTGGATCGCCTTAGAGAGTATTGTGGACTCACTGGAACAGTCATCCACTGGTTTGAGTCCTATCTCTAGAACAGGAGGCAATGGGTCGTGATGCGGAATTTCTCCTCCTCCCAATGCCCCTGTCATGTGTAGTTCCTCAGGGTTCAATCCTGTCACTGATGCTGTTCATGGTGTATGTGCTGCCCCGGGTGAGCTCATTAGATGTTACAGTTTGGGTTTTCACTGCTATGTAGATGATATCCTACTTTATACAATAGGGTGAGGTGATAACCCATTAGATAAAAACAGGTATTCTCACTGCACTCCAATTATCACACTGTGATGACATCATCACAGTACTGATAACTAGAGAAAACACCAGTTATCACACCCAGGCAAACGCACAAGCCGCACAAACCTGCGCAAAGCCATGCAAACTTGCGCAAATGGTAATTTTTGCAACAATAGGGGCCCCATTGTATAAAATGGATACATGATGTGCACTCATGTGATATGGAAAATGGCTTCACTCCTTTAGAGTGACCTCTAGATACCCACTCATGTCTTCACTACTCGTGAATATCCAAAGGTCACTCTAAAGGAGTGATGATATTTTCCATATCACACTCATGCCCATCATGTATCCTCTTAGCATATGTCATTTGCCCCAGAACAAATGGCACTGGGGGAGTGCTGAATTGGTGCATAGCTGAAATCTATGCCTGGATGTCCTCTAATTGGATGAGACTGAACCCAACAAGATGGAGGTACTGGTGGTTGAGCCAGGTCGCTAGTGTGATGGGAGTGCCACTGGGATGGTAACAGGATTGTTCCTGGGTCCTACGCCATTGATGACATCCCCCAAGGTGAAAAATCTGGGTGTCATCCTGGACGACAGACTGACACATGACACTCGGGTGTCATCTGTTGTCCAAAGTGGTTTTTACCACTTAAGGAATGTCGCCCGGATGATCCGGATTAGAACCTTGATTCTGTCCAAGGACCTGCCATCACTGGTGCGTGCCTTTATTACGTCCAGGCTGGATTACTGTAATGCTCTATACCTCGGGGTCAGTGGAGGGAGCCTTCCCTAAATGCAGCTGGTGCAGAATGCAGTGACCAGGTTGCTGATGGACCTACCCAGGTCCTTTCATGTAGGCCCGGTCCTGTGAGATCTGCACTGGCTGACGGTCAGGTGGAGGATCATATTCAAGGTGGGCTTGCTCACTTATAAGGCCCTATACAGCTCGGACCATGGCTATCTGTCTGACCTCCTTACACCTGCCATCCCAGTTTGCTCCCTCAGTTTCTCCACCAGGGGTCTCTTGGCAGTTCTGAGGGCCAGTCTGAAAACTCAGTTGATCGTTCATTCAAGGTGGCCTGCCCAACCCTCTGGAATTCGCTTCCAACATCTTTGAGTGAGGCCCCATTAGTGGAGATATTCAAAACAGGCCTGAATACCTACCTTTTTAACAAAGCCTTTTCTGAGGATTTTAGGTGATTTACACTGATTTTTTTAATTTATTAATTGATAATGTATGTTGTTTTATATTGTATCCTGTCTGTAAGGCATCCAGAGCCTCCAGGATTGGGCGCTGTATAAATAAATTTTTACTTACCTACTTACACCACTTCTTTGAAGCAGTTTTTTTTAATTTTTTATACTTTGTTTACTGAGCAAGACTTGTTTTACAGAAAGAATGTAAAAACATTTTACATCATTCATAATCAATTTAACAGTATAGACTTTTGATGTTGCATTCTGTTCGATCTTTTGCTATACTTTATATATTATTTTAAAATGTTACTAATTATTAAATGAAATATATTTTGTATATTCAAGGAAACATACAAGGAATTGATAACAAAGTTATAAAATGTATTTATTTATTTTTATTTAGTTTTTGTTGACCGGGTAAGTGCACTAGACAAATTCTGCCTATTTTCAGGCATGACCCGGGGAAGGGGGATACCGATGAATGCCAACTGACCTTGAACCAGATTAAGCTGTTGGTGATATTTTTAGAGAATGAGGGAAATTTGGCCAGGACATCGGGGAAATTCCCGTACTCTTTTTGATAAGTGCCATGGAATCTTTAACATCCACCTGAACTACCACCAATTCAGGCAGATGGGACCTTGGTTTAACGTCTCATCTGAAAGGCGGCACCTCAGGAGTGCAGCACCCTCTCATGCTGCACTACAGTGTCAGTACTGGGATATTAACCCAAGTCCAGATGTAGGAACTGAACCCACAGACTCTCTGATCTCCTGGCCTCAGAGGCGAGTGTGCTACCTACTGAACCACTGACACTGAAAATAATAAATAGAATAACCAAACTGTCTGGTCTCAGAGTTTTTGTTTACCATTAATCCATATAGTGATAGTACATTCCATTAACAAATTTATAAAACCTAGGTTGTCTCAAATACCGTGTTTCCATCTTACTTTATCTCTGCTTGTCTCTCAGGCTCTGCCCCTTATATCTTATTCATTATAGCTTCTGTGAACTACTTTCATTCACAGTCTGTCTTCCATTGCAGGAGCATGGGATTGTCTACCTTGTTCTTCATACATACTCCATCTGGTCCACCTGTTCTGGAATTTCTGTGACTATTGTTATAGGTCTAATGTTAATTTCTCTAGCCTCTGAATAGTATGTACCACTTCCACCCACTCTAGTATTGTTGGGGGGGGTCCTGTTTCAGCCATTTCTTCATCAGTGATTTTAAAGCTACAACTATTAATATGGCCCAGAGGTAATTTTCCTCCTTACCCTTCATTCCTTACCCAGTACCAAGTGTTCTGGGCCTAGTTGTGTTGGGAGTATAAATATTCTAGACAGATGCTGGCTTATCTTCTCCAGAAAGCTACTACCCCCGCGCTAAGGCTAGAAAATATGTGCTTGAGGGAGGTGTCTCCCCACATCCCTCCAACATACTGAGGAGGTCCCTGGACATCTGTGAGCCACTTGCACTAGTACTAGAAAGAACCTGGTTTGGATTTTCCATCCAAATTCCTTCCAAGTAGGTGAGGAAGAATTGCTCCATGTACCCCTCCAGACTAAGTCCCATTGTTCTTCTGAAAGAGATATGTTAAGATCATTCTTCCATTTCTCCCTAAGATATAATGAGGAGGTTTGTAAATCTGCTATAAAATTAGTATAGAGGCATGAGATAGCCCTTTCCTCACCCAGTGAGGACCATATTCTCTGAAAGGATATCCTATCCACATTTTCCAACCTCTCAAGTCCATCTTTCCTTATTTGGGTCTGCACATAGTCTCTAACCTGTTGATCCTGTAAACAGTTAGACAGAAGATGTCAGACCCCATCTGGCTTGCTTTGTGAACCAATCATCTTGTGTAGGTGGGGTAAACTGTGTGTCATATATCAGCCATTTATATTTCCACAAGTGTATTTGGTATGCCCCCTCTGCATCCCCCTCCTCCATCCATCTACTGTAGGACCACTCTTGTACCAGTGTATTCCATCTTTGGTGTGTTTCCCTATTACCTCCCATAAGGAGAGCAGCACATAGTAGTGGGTCTGTATGCTCTGCCACATCTATCTGTTTCCACAGCGAGTCATATTATGGGCTACCCCACATGAGAGCTACTCTCATCTGCGCTGCTGTGTAGGTTTGGGAGGCCAACCCTCCCTGCAACTTGGGAAGATACAAAAGGTTCTTCCTAACTTTGTGGTGACCCTTTCCCCAAAGAAAGACAAGGAACATCCGCTGCCATTGCTCAAATTCCTTCCCAGGTACTCTGCTAGGGACACATTGAAATAAATAGCGCAAACAGGGTAGTGCATTTGTTTTTAGAGTCTGTACTTTGGCATGTACTGGAAGGGGCAAGAGGGACCACCTCTTAAAGTCCACTTTTAATTGGTCTATCAGGTGTGGGTAATTTAAATTATAAAGCTGTGTGTTGGATGTTCCTAATTTTATGCCCAAATACTTTATGGACCTCATGTCCCAATTCATGGGGTACAGTCCTCATAGTAGAGGGGAAACTTCAAAACTGTAGCTTAGGACCTCTGTTTTGGCTCTGTTCAGGGTGTATCCCGAGAGGGCAGAGAAATTCTCAGTTAGCTCAAATGGCTACTAATGTGGTATCTAGGTTTGACAGATAAAGGTATGCTGTATGTACAGTGTTGAGCTTGTGCTCCACCCTCCTACACTGACACCTCTCACTTCCCCATGTTGATGTATAGTTTGAGTCAACAGCTCTCTATATATAGGGCAAATAGTAATGGATAGAGGGACACCCTTGCGAATCCTCTTCCTAGCCTGAGGTTTGCAAATCTATGCCCATTAGCTGTAATATAGGCATTTGCCCTGAGTATTGTTGAAACAGGCCGTCCAGAAACTACTGTACATGGGTAGCCCAAATCGGAAAGGACCTTCTGAAGAAAAAAAACAGGAGACCTTATCAAAGGCTTTTTCTGCATCTAGACTTAATAATAGAGAAGGTGTCTTTGTTTTAGTGATATGATCAATTGTATGGGCAGTTCTGAGGTTATCTTGGGCCTTTTGTCCAGGGACAAACCCTGTTTGGCCTAATTGCATAAGACCTGGGAGTAGTTGTTGAAGTCTACATGCCCAAATGACTGTCAATATTTTATAATCATTTTTAAGAAGAGAAATTGGGTAGTGTAAAGTGCACTTAGTGAGGTCCTCTCCCGGGTTGGGCAGCACGGATATGACTGCTCTCAACCATGAGGGTGGTGATTGACCCTCCTGTCCTAGCACCCTTGCACATACCTTCAACAGCAGTGGTTGAATCAAGTCCCTAAAGGATTTGTAAAATTCCGGAGGCAGACCATCTGTCCCCAGACATTTCCCAGTTTTAAGTGTACCCACTACGTCTTTAAGCTCGTCCCCACTGACAGAGGCCAACAGGCTCTCTCCCTGTTCTCGGGATAGTTCTGGAAGAGCAAGAAGGTCTAGAAATTCTGTTACCTTCCCTTCATCTGGATCTGGGTCTGGGCTATATAAGCCGGAATAAAATTCTCGGAAGGCCTCTGCTATGTCAGGTATCTGGTGTTCCATCTGAGCAGTCCATGGATTCTGAATGGAAGTTATACTGGCTCTGGACCTCTGTACCCTCAACTGGTTAGCTAATAATCTCAAGGCTTTTGACCCCCTTCCCATAATACCTTTGCCTCAGAAAGAGGAGTTTCTGTTCCACTTGATAATGTAGCAAACTACTCAGCTGTCCCTTAACTCATTGCTTTCACAGGAGCTCTCTGAAGTTGCAGCACTTGTCTCCTGTATACTGTTAACAGTGAATCCTGGGCCTTTCTATAAAATCAAGCCACAATTGGCATGCCGCAAACAAATGCCAATGGCACAAAAACCGTAAGTGCTAGATACAAAGTATGAGTGGCAAAATTGTTCAGCATAAAATAACCTTTCCAATGGTGGTATGCAAGAAATAGCAGGTAATTTAGTTTTATTTCTGTGCTGGTCAAAACAGCAAAACGAAATATTTTTTCTGCTAAAAAATGCATCATAAACCTTTTTTTGTTGGGAAATATGTAACATATCAACACCAAATTAAGCATCCAGACAGTAGATGTCATTTTAATAATTTGTTTGTAAAACAAACAGCTATTTCTGTAGTATTCAACATAATTTTTCCCCATTTGAGTCAAGGTGTGTTGGTGAGGTTTGAGGGACAAATCTGAACCATGCGCTCCATACCATAAACAAATGCATATAACTCTTAAAGTATACATGATACACACAGTGTATCAGTGGCAAAATTGTTGCACACAAAATTGCCTTTCCAATGGTTCTATGCAGTCAACTATACTCAATTCGGTTTTTGTTTTATATTGGCTGAGATACCCAGAATGTATGTTTTCTTCAAAGTGCTTAGGTGGTTCTAGATGGACAAAATGTCATAAACAAATATGAATAACTCCTAAAGTGAACATGATACACATAAAGTGTCGGCGGCAAAGTTGTTTAGCACAACATTACCTTTCTAATGATACTATGCAGTCAATTCTATTCAATTCTGGCTGGCAAGTAATGTTAAAACATGTGAGTGACTTCTTCAGACGTTTGTAGGGCACACAGGAAGTCTGTAGGTGACTTCTGTAGGCGTTCTGGGACACACTGCAGTTAGATTTGCTGATGCCTACAGGCGTTTCTAGGAGGCAATGAGTTAAGTGCCTTCAATTCCTGTGTGCATTCTTTATTTATGTTCTCCTTTGTAGTGCCTCCAAGGTTTGAATCTGAGATGTTAACCATTACTCTTCGGCTTCCCCATCTCTCTCTTCTTCTGTGATGATATCTCTATAAATTTACCCTTTAAAACAGCCTTAGCTGTGTCCCACAATGTAGCAGGAGAGACCACCGATGATGAGTTCTCCTCCAAGAACTGGTATACGTGTCCATGATGGCTTCTTTAACCTCTGGATCCCTCAAGAATGAAACATTCAATCACCAGAATATATTCGTCCAACATTCCCCAATGTCCATTTTCATAAATAAGGGAGCATGATCCAATAGGACAAAGTCCCCTATCCATACATCCGGAACCTTGACCACCTCCTACTTTGGGAGAAGGTAATAATCCAGTCTTGAATACATCTGATGAGAAGCAGAATGATGTGTAGTCCCTCTGCCACTCATTCAGATATCTCCATACATCCACCATACCTACTTCCCATAGAAGCTTATTAACTTCCCTAGCCACCTTGAGTTCCCTCCTCGGGATCCTAGATGTGGTGTCCAACTGTGGGTTTAATGTTAGATTATGCCCCCCCCCACAGATAATGGTTACCTCCTTCCAGTTAAGTAACATGACCAAGAAGGACCGGTAATCTGCAAAAGTAGACCACAGAGGAAAATGAACTGAGACCAAAGGTACCATATTCCCCATCAAGTGCCCCTTTATTGGCATAAAGCGTCCCTCTTTATCTGATAGCACATTCACCCATTCAAATGGTACCCTTGATGGTATTATAATGGCCACCTCCCCCTCTATGGCTCTTCTTATATGAGGCTGTGGCCACCTCCTAGAACCCACACCTGGGCAACATTTTATGTTCTGTTCCATTCTGGGGAGATGTATTTCCTGCAGGAAGGCAAACTTCACCTTAGACCTTTTAAGGAAGCTAAATATTTTGCTCTGCTTTACCAGATTTGTGAGGCCATGTACATTATACGAGCAGATACATGTACTTTGCTTAGCAATCTTGTAACTATATAAAATTGATTAACATAGAAAGACAACATTTCCTTCTTCCCTTTATTGTACCAGACCTTAATTTTAGTGTATAGAGACTTGACTTGAAAAGAATACATTGAGACCATGCATTTAAACAACCGGCCCAGGTAAAAAAAAGAAATACTGAGCCAACTGGGCACTAAGTAGCAACTTTGACCTTTAAGTGTCTCTTTTAAGGTGGGAAACCCATGATCATGGATTCCTAATCCCTTCCATCTGCAAGTGTGGAACATAAATTGGAAGGGAAGGGGAGGGCATAGAGTTCCATCCCTAGTTACCAGAACACCCCATCCTAAACCAGATTCAACTGAATCTGGCCCCCTCAAAAAGGAAAGAATACACCGCTGTTATGGGGGAGTCTCTATGGGTATATGTATTGCACCAGGCCTAACAGAGCAACACTAAGTGTTTATACTTTCTTTTAACAGAATATCTGTTCTCTGTCAAGCCCCAATCTCCATTTATGGGTCATCAACTGATTTGAGCTGCCCCTCCCCGAGGGAGAAACTGAGTACCCAAGGCCCACAAGGCACTGCAGACAGCCCTCAACCCACCCATCCCCTGCCCCCAACGGCACCGGCCACAGCCCAAAGGGAACACACTGCAGGACTGGAAACTAAATACCACCCTGTAGCTTTTTACCAAGGGAAATCAAATTTGCATAGGCCACTTTCACATGTCCTTTACTTTATTTGTGGTCTCTTATTAGTGCCATGTGTGACAGAAATGGGAAGGAAAGAGTTAATGGTTTGGATTCTCTAGCTGGGTTGTTTTTAGCAGTTTGGAAAAGAAACACACACAGAGGCTAAAATCCACTGTCCAGCAGCATCCACAAGCTGGAATTCTCTGTCCTCCCTATCTGCTAGATAAGAGCTGAGTCATAAGTATCGAGTGGACATCTCTACACACACAGGCCAGTTTGAATGGATTGGTTCATTCAAATATAAACTTAAGGTTAAAAGGGAATATAATTGGTCACCGATAGGTATTCAGTCTGATTGGGACAATTAAATACATACATGTTAGATGGTTGGTGCATTTAAAGGAGAATAGGCATTACCTATTCCCAGGAGAATATATAAGAGGCTGGAAGACAATGAAGGTTGTTCTTCTTACTCTGAAGCTGGAGTAAGAATCTAAGATTAGAGCCTACCCTTCTAGCTATGTCCATGGGAGCTGGCAGTTAGCATAGGGCACAGTGGTCTCTTGAAAGGACAGGGAAGTGTAAGTTTAGTACTAGCATATTTCATAATAGCCTTCTTCTTTTGCCATCTGTTATTTAAAACATTTGTTTACTTTTCCTGTATGAGTGTTATTCTCTTGTGTTGTAACTATAAATCATGTAAATGCTCAGTGCACTTTCTGTTAAGTAAAAGCTATTTATTTGCTCAACAGTTGTGACTGTGATGTTATTTTCTAATTTAATATTTGGTTTCCACTGGCTGAGGTAAACTCTGTGAGCATCCCCACCCAAGAGCACACTACCAGACTTTAACTTTTGTAATTGCACGTTTGATTATTCAAGTTTGTAAGCTTGAAGGAGGTGCGGAAGAGAGTCCAGCTGGTGGCAGCAAATACCTGAGGACAGACACCTCTCTAAAAGCTGTTTCAGCCCAGAGGAGAGGTGTGTTTTGTACCATGAGTGGAGTCTCTCCCCCTCAGCTGATTGAAATTTAATTGTGTAGCTGATCCCAGTACCCATCACCAGTCAGAGGGGCTTTATTACTCCCCCAGCCTGGTTTCCTGAGCCATCTCAAACACTTTCTTATGCTGTCAAGAGAAAATAAAGGTGAGCTCCTCCCCCTCAGTTAACCTCTGTCCCCAGAGACAGCCACCTAAGCCCACCTCTCTCACATTTGGTCCTAACCTGAAAAATGCTGATTAGTTAGAAAAGACTCCACCACAGAACCACCTACGACCATCTCTACATACTCAAATGGCTTGCTACAGTAGTGTGTTCAGACCCAGTATCTGCAATGTGCGCCATCCACTTCATGTCTACAGCCTCAGCACCCACATGGGGCCAGTCAGAGCCTCCATCCCTCCACAGCCCATGCACACACACCCCATGAGAAAGACCATGCTC
The DNA here is from genome assembly GCA_016271365.2 of Neoceratodus forsteri. Lineage (NCBI taxonomy): Eukaryota > Metazoa > Chordata > Ceratodontiformes > Ceratodontidae > Neoceratodus > Neoceratodus forsteri. The sequence goes on from CM057459.1 coordinate 1,438,865,962, forward strand.
TCTTTAACTATATCCATTGTAATATGTATTTATCAGCGGTATCAGCAGTTTGATTCCTTTTGAGCAGGATGCTCTCCCAAGTCAGGAAAATACTTTAAGGCCATTCCACCCCATAATCCAGGGTGCATAGAAAAAGCACCAAAGTCCCCCCATCCCTGACAGTTCAGAGCCAGAGCCTAACTGATTCAAGTCCTACCCCTGTAAAGTCCTCAGGTCAGGTTGCTTTCTGATGTTTCCTCAGTGGTTGTTCATCCGAGGGCCCTCTCCTCCTCCTTCTCCTCTGGGCCTTCTGCTCTATTATCCATGTGGTATGGTCACTGTTTCACTTGCACCTTGTCCCAGAAAGCGGAAGGATGGTCCACCACCGATTCCTCTCTTTTTTTAGTCCCACTGTGTTCCAAGCCCTAATTCTCAGATCATCAGCTCTCTTAGTTGAAATGTCTTACAGGAGGGTTATATCTAGAGATTTAAAAAATTCTTCAGCTGCAGCAGTTCTGCCTTTTTCTATAAGAATCGGCAATCTTGCTGGGTATTCCAAAAATGCTTTATGCCCCTTTTGCTGGAGTGGCCTGACCATAGATAATACCTGTCTCCTGCGAATCAGGAGCTGGGGAGTGTAATTCTGGTAGAAGAACAGGCGCACATCTCCAAAGAAGATAGTCATTCTTGCCCATGCCAAGTTAAGGATCTTTTCCCTCACGCTGAAGTCTAGGAAGGCATGAACTATTAAGTGTGGATGAGCCTTTGGGTCCCACGGGCGGGGTACCAGGGAGCGGAGCACTCAGATAATGTGCAGCTCTTTATCTTCTGGCAGGTTTAATATTTCTTTTATAAAGGAGTCAATGAAAGATAACATGTTTCCAGACTCCATGTCTTCTGGTACACCATGGATACACATGTTATTGTGTTGATTTCTATTTTCTAACTCTTCCAGCCTTTGCTCAAAAAATTGTGCTCTGTGATGCAGGTCTACTAGGGTGGCATTGTGCATATCTGTGACTGTAGAATATTCTGATAAATTTTGCTCAATTTCTCCCTTTTTTTTTTTACTAAAGTTTCCAGCTCTGCCCGATTCTCAAGTGCCCTTGCTTCTAGTCGCTAAAGGGTCACATTCATCTGTTGTAGGGTATCACATAGTTGTTTTGAGGTGATCGTGCATTCCATCTCTCCTGTTGGATCAGAAGCCACTGCTTGAGTGTGTAGTGGAGACCTGGAGTAGGCCACGGATGGTGCAGCTGAGTCCAGTTGTTTTTTTTGGAACCTTCCCCACCATTCTAAGCAGATTGTCCTTGTTCTTTGCTTTGGAGGCATCCAGTAGTCAGTTATGTTTCTTTTCATAGACAGGGTGGTTTAATATTCAGCTCGATTACAACAGATTGTTAAAAGGATTGATTAGAGCTCACATGTTGGGCTGCTATTAGGCTGGAGGCTAATCCAGAAGTCTCTTTGAAGCAGTCTGACTGTCTGCAACTGTGCAATTGGAAACTTTTTTTGCACACTGATGTACCTGGCATTTGTAAAAAAAAAAACAAAAAAAACATCAGAAGTCTATTTGACCTGTTTTAACACAGGATTTAGTATGTTCACTTGCTGGCTTGTGAATTTTATTTATAGTTGAAATGTGATTTGTTAGTCTTTGGAACCTAAATAATTTATTGACAATTTTCAACAGAGAACACAGCAAGCTTTTAGACGAAATAACTCCATAGGAGTTTCAAATTACTTTTTCACTCCCAAATGTGTGTATGTGTGTGTGTTATATCTTCTCTGAAGAGCTGGTTTATGTTAACCCTTTCAGTACCTAATTGTTAGTAGCACTGGCACTTTCACGGCTTTATACATGTAAGAGGGGTAAATGCTAGTCAACTAATGTTTTAGGAATTTCCAGGGGTTACAAGGGGCATCATAGGGGATTGCAAAAAAATCATAGTGGTGTCAACTGCTACACCTGGCTACCCCAGAATGCACACTTCTCACCCTGTCAGGACCAAAATGAGGAACACTGCACATTAAAATCAGGGACAAATGCTTATGATCAGGGACACCATTCTTACTTGACGTATAGTGCAGCGTCACAATTCTTACATATATTCAAATACACTGCACAACCTGTTCTAAGGGTAATATTCTACCCTGGCATTAATGCATACTGTGCTCTCTTATAAAAAGCATGCATAGGTAAACCAAATGTTAATTAGCTGAGCAGAATTAAAGTGATTTCCCAAAATTGAATAAAGTGGTAAAAAGGTCTAAAATGATAAGCAGCATCATTGGGTATATGCCATTACTGCATGCACAATGTCTGGATTATTAAAAATAAACAACAAATAAATAAAATCCCATATTATAGCTTATTCAACATTGCTATACAGCTGGACACCATCATAATAAAGTAACTTCATACAGCATATACCTATCATGGTGTCACTACCCTATGAGTAGTATATTGCTTCACAAGTGTTCCCCTTGATTTCTTCTCCTTTTCCCAATGCATATATTATTACATAGACAATGACAGCAGAAAAAGACCAAAGGTCCATCTAGTCTGCAAAGACTTCCCTATCTGCTCCAGGACCTATTGTCCATATGGGGTTTTATCCCTTTGGGTCAACTCCCCACTTCCCTCCTTAATGCAGCTGACCTGAGCAACCACCAAACCCTTCACTCCATCCCAACCATGCCTGAAACCATTTTTGGTTGTGGTGCCCTCTCCGCTGACAGACTGTTCTACAGCTTCATCACCCTTTCTATAAAATATAATTTCCTCACATCCCTCTTAAACCTTCCCCCTCCAGTTTCAGCTCATGACCCCTAGGGTCTTGTTGGTCAAAACATGTTTGTTTGCAGTTCTTGATCAACTCGCACTACATCTTTCCTGGACTTGCCCTCCCCCCAAAAAAACATCATTACACAGCAGGAGGGGAGGAGAATATAGTACCAGGGTAACTGCATTGTTTGACGGTGTTCCTAAATTTCAGGGAGTATACAATAACAGTAGGTCAAGAATTTGAAACAAAACAAGTCTGGATATATTAACACCATTATACGCATTTCAGTTCTACTATGAAAAGAGCAGATAAGACAACCAGCAACATTAATGAATTTTTAGAAAAGGTAAGCAATTAGAAAATATGGGTTGTCAACTAGAAATAATATGATGAAATAAGGGTTGAAAGAGATCCCTTTAAAATAAAAATTAGGGGAAAAAGAGAGAGAGATCCCATTCCTTATCCATCTCAGTCATTAATAGGGGTCAATTTCTTTTCTTTGTGGTGCTGGGTGTGCTTGAAAGATCACCACCATCACCAATGGCTACTGTAAAATCAATGTGGCTAACATTTCTAGGCTCCCTTTTGCCACTGTGGCTAAAACATTTTGACAAATGTAACTGAAAGTGGCTGGCTGTCGCACCACACCACAGCAGGCTGACACTGTCACATCCGTCAGTATGTTTGGCCATTTGGTGCCATGCAGCAGAGCAATTTTTTTCTGTCCGCCACAAAAAATCATGTGCAAAGCCTGCTAGAGTACAAGTTCACTCAATGCCCTTGAAAATATGACAGCTGTCAGTCCAGTTAGGGCACCAAACAGGGAGAACCCCATGGTATTTGGGTCACAGAGACAAGAAAGCAGCATCAGACCATGTTTGTAGAGTGGCTAATTCAGTTCACTGGGGGCTAAAACACTGGGTGCATTTTATTTTTTTTGAAATTTAAGTTTATTGGTTTTACACACAAAACAAATGATCATCACAAGAATATAAAACTTGTAGGGAACATAGGACGTAACAAAGTAAAAGAAAACCAAAACAACCCCCAACCAATCCCAAACCCCCACCAAAACATCAGCAAACAATAACACAAACCCCCGCCCCTCCTCCCCACCCTCCCCAACAACCCACCCCAATTCCCATCCCCCCACCCAAACCTCCACCCACCCAACCACCCCCCAATCAAGTGTGCCAAACAACCAACACCATCAATCTGGACATTAAAACTAAAAACAGTACAGGGAGTAATCCATTCCCCAAGTTATTGATATAAATCACCCTATTGTGACAAACTGGAGTGCCATTACGGGCATAGGGAAAAGGCCAGGAACTATTGGTGCAAATACAATGCATGCAGTTTACCCCACTTTTTCTGGAAATAGGTCCATCGACTACTTACTGGCTACTAGTTTTTCAAAATTTAAATAAGTAGAGAGCTCTGAAAGCCATTCGGCATAGGACAATACCAATTGATCAGTCCAGTGTCTAAGGACCATCTTTTAACTGCAGTGGATACCAACGCAATATGGTATCTACGCCTCCACAGTATCTATCCCAGCATAGTAACCCAGAATACAAATCTGAGGAGTAAAACAATCTGAGAGACCTAATAGAGGATCTAAATTGTCCCGGATGGAGGACCACAGGGGGCAACTTTACTACAGTACCAAAAAATCAAGCATCTCCTCCCTGCTTACATCTAGAGCAGAGTGGAGTGGAGTGTTTCTTAATTTTAAAAAGCTTTTTAGGAGTATAGTATAAGTCATTCACTATGTAGTATTGGGTAATCTGAGTCTGTCCTGTGAATGGTATTTGTGAAGGTCCTTCCAAACACGGGACCAGTCCAGCCCACCTCAGGAACCAATGGAGACCAGGTACCAGAGCCCTCCAACGCCTCAGGAATTTAAAATTTAGAAGAAGGAATATATTAATGAGATAGCATGCAGTTTGGAAGCAAGGCCCATTATTTGAGCAAGGAAGGGCGAATCTTGGTTTCCTAAAAATAGCACCAAATTTTCCAAGCACGAGATGTCTCAGCTGGTAGACTTTAAAACCATGACCTTAGGAATAGCATACTTGTTGAGAATGTCTCCTGATGAGAGGAGAGAACCATGGTCATAAAGATGTTCTAGATTGACATCCTTGAGTTGTGGAAGCCACTCGGGAGTAATCATCGAACTACCCAGCTTAATATTGGGGTTCAACATGATCGGCTGGCTTAAATCCCGAGCAGGGAAGACATTAACAAAATGCCAGCACTGAACCAGAGATTTAAGAGATCCAAGAATCAAACGGTCATCTAACCATTGTGAAAGCACTGAGAGAGGAGTATAAAAAATGGCGAAAGGGTCCAGCCTAACTCCCGAAAGAACCGACCTCTCAATTTGGAGCCATATCGGACGGAAAGAGTCCGGATTAGTCACAAACCATCTACCCAACTTAGCAAGTTGGGCTGCCCAGTGGTAAAACAGAAGATTTGGGGCCGGCCCACCTTATCCTTAGGAAGAAAGCTTAGTGAAAGACCGCCTACTCCCTTTCCTCGCCAGACAAACTTAGAAAACATCTCATGATATTGCTGAAACTATGAAACAGGTAACCAGAGGTTAAGCAGGTTAAGAGGGTAAAAAATGCGGGGTAAAACATTCATTTTAATGATATTGATTCGTCCCCAAAGGGAGATAGGAAGAGCAGACCATCGCGTGAGATCCTGCTGAACAAGACTCTTGAGATCATCTAAATTGAGCTTCTTAAGCAGAGAGGGGTCCGTTGTAAATTGAATTCCTAAATATTTAATAGATCTGGGAGACCACCTCATACCAAAGTTCACAAATTCTTACTTATACGTACAGGCATTTAAGGGGAAAATTTCGGATTTAGCAATATTCAATCTATATTGGGAGAGAGCCCCATATTGGTTAAGAATATCCAGTGCATGCCTGAGGGAATCTGCAGGGGATTCAACATGCAGGAGAATATCATCCGCATAAGCAGAAGGACTAGTTCTTGTTGACCCACCACACATCCCTTGACAAGCACTGAGAGTTTAAGTTTAATGAGAAGAAGGTACTAAATACAAATTGAATAAAAGAGGCGAAAGGGGCAACCCTGCCTAGTGCCCGTGAACAACAGGAATACCATGGAAAAAACTCCATTACAATATATTCTGCTGAGAGGGCTTTATAAAGGTCTGAACCCATTCCAGAAAAGGACATGGAAAACCCATTCTAGCCATCACAGCCCAAAGAAAGGACCAATCCACCCGATCAAAGCGCTTTCTCAGTCTAACGAAACTAAAAACATAGGCGCTGAGATGTATGGGCATATTGAGATATGTGAGGAGGGTTCTTAAGGATCAGCCGAAGATCTAGAATGCACAAAACCCACCGCTCCGGACTGAGCAGCTGGGTCCAGACCACCTTGATCCTCCTCAGCTAGAATTTTAGAAAGGATCTTCATGTCATAATTTTGAAGGGATATGGGCCTATAATTCACTGGGTCCATAGGATTTTACCGGGTTTGGGAATTAAAATGATGGTGGCTTCTAAAGAGAGGGTCTATAACATGGGAAGAAAAAGATAGTCATATAGATTGAGAAGTATAGAGCAAGATCCTTAGAAAGAGCTTTGTAAAATTAATGGAAATCCGTCGGTCGGGTGCCTTATCCAAGGTCATAGAAGCAATAACTCTTTCTATTTCCTCTAAAGAAGAGGGCAGTCAGAAATTATTTATGGAAGGCATAAGCTGAGGGATATCAAGACCATCTAAATACGCCTCAATATCTGGACGGGAAGCAGGGAAGCGGGCCAGCTATATAAGTCTTTATAATACTCTTCAAAATTCATATTCCTCTGGGAGAAGTTTCCACAGAACCAGTGGCCGTTTGCAAACTCGGGATTATCCTGGAACCCTCCAATGCACGAAGACGCAAAGCTAGGAGCCTTCCAGCTTTTTCCCCCGATCAATGTATTTGGCCTGGGTTCTGATCAGACAATATTCTGCCTTCTCTTTAAGAAGATCCGTGTATTCATTTTTGGTTGCTACGAGGGCTTCTAAAGAAGACAGCGGAGAGGTCAAAGATTGAGCAATCTCCAGACCCCTGATTCTATTCATTAAGGCAACAGTTCGTTCTAACCGGGCCTTCTTCCTGAGCGGCTAACTTAATCAATTCACCCCTGAGATAACATTTTAAAAGCACACAAAATAATATCGAATCTCGGGAGCGAATCTAGGTTATCCGCCATGAGAGAGAAATCCAGGACCCTATTTGGGTCACCGTTTGAGATCCTTAAGTAATTGGGTATTAAGTCTCCAAGCTGTGTCACGGTGAAACTCAGAACTTAAAAAAGCTTAATCCAGACTATGGCATGATCCGAAAGAATGATCGGCTCAATACCAGACTGGCCGGAGCCCCGAAGGCCAGTTTGCTAAGCAGAATATAATCGAGTCTTGACCACGATCCATAAGATTGGGAGAAGAAAGAAAGCCGAAGAGAGGTTAGAGAGTCTCCAGGGTCACACATCCCAACCATCTACGAAAAGTCATATAAAGCTCGTTGTGTTTCGGGGCGGATTGTCTTGTGGGTCTCTATCCATAAGGTATGAAGGTGGAACATTCCAGTCTCCCCAGGATAATTTGCGAGGGCAGGAGAGCACTGATTTTTATCAGCGAGAGCCATTAAGAATTCAGCACTTCCCCCACAGGCCCATACAGAACCTAGAATTACCACCTCCCACTGGTGTGCCTTTACAAAATAACTCCCTCGGGTCCTTCACTACCTGGTCTCTCACAAATGTTACTTGTTTTTAATAAGAATAGCTACCCCTCTGCTATAATTGGATCCAGTCGCTACATATACTTGTGAGAAACCAGAGCGAGATAACCACTTAGCCTCCCACCTTTCAAATGGGTCTCCTGTAAAAATAAGATATCAATTTGCAGGAAGAACAGTGATTAAACACCTGAGTTCTTTTGACCTTTTCCTAAGCCCACGCACATTCCACGATGCTATTTTAACATCACCAGTAACCATTTAGAAACAGCATGAGAAGGAAAATATAGCAGAACATCCAGAGATACAGCAAACACATAGGCACACTTGATCCCCAAACTCCCATACCCACCCGCCTGCCCAAAGATACCCATTGACAATAACAGCAAAATGAAAATTTAACCAGAATTAGTGTACAATCGCTTCCAAAACGAAATTTGGCAGGACCCCCCTCAAATTACCCTCATCAAGTCCCATCAAATAACAGCACATGATGCAACAAACCCCAGAGCTCACTACAGGATCCCAACAAGAATATCCACAGCTTCACAGAGATACGTAGAAATAGTCAGAATCCCAGGATAACATTGATTGGCAGGCCTCCACCCTCCCCCAAAAAACCCCTCATAACCCCTTCAAACAACTATATACAACATATGTTCCCCAGATTGATAGCTGTTAAAGATCTCACAAAAGGACCCATGCTCTGAGACACATACCCACCTTGAGTCCAGCCCACCGATCTTGCAGGGGTAGCAGAGGAGACAAACCCCCAATACCACCCGACTAAAAAAAAAAAACCAAAACCAACCTGGGAAACCCTGCAAAGACCATACAGATGGGACTGAGCTGGCATTCCCCCATCCATAGGCTCGCGATTCAGCCGCCTCCAAGGCTGAGCTCAAGCCTCCCCATCCAATCACATCATCACCACCCGAGCCTCAACTCCACTTCAAAAATGAATAAAGGAAAAGTCCCCATAGTCGGGGTCTATTACTCACCCCTTAGAATGGAATGGGAAAAGACTAACACCTTGAGTTGGGCGAACACTTGGGGAAGGACTCGACTCCCTGCCGGTGCCAAACGGTTTCAAGGGCACAAATAATAAACGGACCCGAACCGGGTCCTACACTGACATAAACGCTTCCCGGGAAACTCCGCCCTGAAAAGAACGTTCCAGGAGAAGGCCAAGGCCCAGCTATCTCGGCCCCTCCCAACGCCACTCAGCCACCTCGGATCTCACCCGTGGCAAGACCAGGGAGACAGCCAGAGCGGGTAACCTCAACTCAGCCAACCAGCAGAAAGAAAAACCCTCAAAGAGGTAAGAGCCCTGCAATAAAAAGGAAAGGAAAAGGAAAAGAAAAAGTATACAGAGAGTATCACTGGAGATAGTCACAAGCCAAATCCCTCCTGAGCACAAAATATTTACGATTCAGTTCAGCCATTAGCTTTAAACAAGTCCGGAGTTTGATAGCCAGTTCTTTATGTGCAGTCTCTGGGGATTCAAAACTGTAGGTAGCACTGCCCACTGAAACTTTGAGGGTGGCAGGGTAGATCATCCTGAAAGGATAGATGCGCAATTAGCTTCTGCACCGTGGGGTAAGCGCTGCCCTTCTCCTCTCATCTCCTTTGGAAGATCCTGGGTGATCCTCAGCCTCGTCGATCGCCATATAATCTTGAAGCTCCCAAGACTTATTAAAACGTGCTGCCTCTCAATGAAACTCAGAAATTTTATGATTATAGGCGCTGGGGAGAGCTGGGCGGACAGTGCGGGGCCTCAGCGACCTGTGAGCCTCTCAAGATGGTAACTCAGGTTAATCAGGAGAGACCTACTACTTTGACAAGAAACGCTGCAGGAATGCTAATAGATCTGGTCCTTCTTCCAACTCCGGCAACCCCAGAATAAGGAGGTTGTTTGCGACTCTGACCCTCCAAATCTTCAGCTTTTAATTGTAGCTTCCGAATCTGCTGGGATAGTCCGGATACCTCCGTATCCACCTCGCCTCCACTGCTCCACTGAAAGATTCTGGCCTCCGAGGTCTGACACCCTCATGGTGAGGAAAGACAGGTCGCCCTTAACGACTTCAATTCTGCTGTCACCTCCTGGAGTAGAATTTTGACAGGGCCAATTCCTGCATAAACTTATCCTCTGTAAGAGGAGCCAGCGCCTGGGGCTTGTCTCCGGCCTTCTCCGACCCAATCCCACTTGATTCCGGCTTTTAGCCGCTTTTCGAGGGTTGCAGGCGGTATGTTGCTTGTGACCTGCTTCCTATCTACTTCTCTCCTCACTCAGCCCAATGGGCGGACCAGGAACCAGCCAAAAACCAGAGATCCGAATATAAATAGTTTAGCGCTGCAAGTCTGGTCAGTTTACTGAGACAAAAAGTAGATTGTAACGATTAGGAGGACTGGAGGAGGGAGCCCTAGGCCCTTACTGCCATTCAGCCAGCTGCCATCACGTGACCTTGCTGCCATCACGTGACCTCCTGGGTGCATTTAGCCAGGGACTAATTTTTAGCCCAAAGCATTTACTCAGTTGGCATGTTATGTTCTGTCCCTTATCTCAAGCAGCACTGGACCATTGCTGGATGTGCCAGGGAAATAGTTTCTGCCCCTGTCCACATCGTATTCTTTTACACTTTGGAGTTGGACAATAGCAGTTTCTATCAGTTCTTGTTCCTTATCACAAAACTTTGCGAGAATAATAAACCTAGAGAAAACTAGACTCATATATTGATGGGGATAACTAAATGACCATTTTACATGATTATGAGACGACTGTATATGGACATACAATGTCTCCTGTTGTCTCAGAATTCCTAGTAATAACTCTCAAGTATTAGAAAACAGTTTTGAAACAGGAAAACTGTAAACTCTCATGAGTTTTTATACCTACAGTGTTGTGTAGAGGCATGACATCAGACTGCACATGCCAGGCAGCTAGCCAGGCATCCCTCTGCACTCTGTCCACATCAAAAATGCAAGTGACTAGCTGTCACTGAACTAGCAACACCTGGCTGTTTAGTTCTTCTGTCCTCTCTCGCCCATTTGGTTATCATGTCTCTGTAGCAGAGAAAATGTGAATTATGTGTGCCCACAGTTTACAGTATCAATGTTGCACATATTCATACTTTTACACTGTATCCATTTGAATCACATAACCTGTCATACATAGAAACATAGAAACTGTAGAGATAATGACTGCCAGGTCCATCTAGTCTGCTCGGTTTTAACTATGATCACTTTGCTGCAGATCCAACTGATCTACAGCACTATCTCATCCACCGCTTCCATCCGCAAACAGAATTGCAGTCATATTACAAGTGATTTCCCAAACATGAATAAACAACGTCCCCCCCCAAAAAAAAAAAAACAAGGTTGAAAATTATAAAGAGCATATTTGGCTATCTGTCATTGCTGTGTAGACAATGGATTATTAAAAATAAAACAAAATTAAATAAAAACCCATATTATGGCTTATGCAACATTATACAATGGCAAGAAAGAATCCTGGCTCCTGATTGGTCAGTTAGCCATCACAGCAGGATGTTATCCTCTATCCCCCTGCTGATGATATGCTTGATCAGCAGCATCTTGCTTGCAACTTTTCTTAAAAAATATTTTAAACACTAAATAAAATTCTTTAAAATTTTTTTTCTGCATAAAACAACAAGCCATTGTATAATAGGAATAATGCCTTCCAGGGTGGGTGTTATACTGGGATAACATCCTTTCTCAGGTGTTGGATGCCCTCAGCGGTGGCCTCGGGCCCAACCACCCTGGTGGGATATTATCCCAGCTGCCTCCCATAACCAACAAGACATTATTCATTGTAATGCTCTGACTAGGTACCATCATAATACAGTAACTTCATACAGTATGTACCTATAATGGTGTCACCACTCTATGAGTTATATATTCCTTCACACATGTTCCCCTTGATTTTTTCCTCCTTTGCTCAATGCATGTATTATTACTGATTTGATTATCATGTCTGTGTAGCATAATACAACATGAATTATGTGTGCCACAGTCTACAGTATTGACATTACACATATTAATAATTTTACACTGTATCCATTTGAATCACATAACTTGTCATACATAGAAATATAGAAACTGATGGCAGTTAATGACCGCTGGGCCCATCTAGTCTGCCCATTTTCAATTATGATCAGTTTTGCTGCAGACCCAGCTTGGCCTACAGCACTGTTTCTTCCATCCCTTCCTTCATCCAAGGGTTCCTTTGGGCCTGTCTGAGGTATTTTTGAAACCCACCACTGGTTTCCAGCCCCATTGCTTCCCATAGAAGACTGTTCCAGGAATCCACCACCCTTTGTGTGAAGAAGTACTTCCTCACATCTCTCCTGACTCTACCTCCTTCCAGCTTAGTATCATGACCCCTTGTTCTACAGCACCCTTTTCTCAGAAACATACCTCCCTCCTCTACCTTATTAACCCCCATGAGGTATTTAAAGAGCTCCATCATATCCCAACTCTCCCTCCTCTCCCCCAGGGTGTACATGCAAGCCCTCCTCCCCATATCTAGGGGCATTCCAGATGGTTAATGTCCTGGGGAGGGGGCACTGTACAGTCAGAACACACCATCCAGAAAATAAAGATGCTTATTACCTGGGTCATAATTGTTGTGAGATGGCTTCACATTGCTGGAGAGCAGGCATCTTGCTTCTATTACTGAGGAGGGAAAAGCTGCAGGGGCAATGATTGTTAAAGGCACATACCATAAAACAGTTCTCATTAAGTAAAAGCACTGTCCTCCGGAATCAAACATGCAAACTGATTTAATGTAAAAATTGTTTGATGAACCACTCAAGGACTGTGGAGGGTACAAGACAATGATGGAAGCATTTTTGCAGACACAGGACCTGACCATAACTCTGCATGTAATCTCTTTTTCCAACAGATTGGCTTAAATCTATGCAGTAATTCCCTTGCACTGAAAAGGCTACATTTCCTGACAACAGCAATTTAAATGTGGGCTGAAAAAGCCTCACACACAGATACTTGAACCATTAGCAGCACACCCATTTCATATTCTAATACTCAATATCCAATATTCAGAGCTATAGGAAAGCTAGAAATGAATGCACCAGAACAATATGGCATGCAAAAAGCTCTTAATAGAAGGGCACGTTAGGCAGAACATGGAATGACTTCAAGTCATTCTGGGCCAACCTTCAAGATATCACTGCAAAGACAACCCCCCCCCCAATGCTCAACATTGAAGGCACACCCTCAGGGTTAAGGGGCAACAAACTTCTAGGAAAACATAAAGCAAACTTACAAGCTCAAATGGGCAGACTGGGTGGGCCGTAGGCCCTTATCTGCTGACACTGTCTATGTATCTATGTATCTATGCACCAACCCTGGATCCCATACTCATAGCCAATGTCTCTAACACTGCATTTACTGACCTGAGCTCTGTCCTCCCAGCTGACTTCTTTGACTCCCCTACCCAGCTGATTTCTAGAAACCGCCTGAACATACCCATGCCTGTGCATCCACCATTCTATTTCAAATCAATTTCAAAAGGAGATGCTAGAAATTACCTGGCAAAAGTCCTCTGGAAGTCTAGATAGAGTGGGGACTCCCAGGACCTCAAACTCCTGCACCTAACCCCGAATGAAGTGCTTGAACCTCTGACCAAGATAATCAGCTTATCCCTCTGTCACCCGAAATCCCCTCAAAATTGGAAGTTGGTAATCAAAATCCCAGTTCACAAGAGTGGAGACTGGACCCTTCATAATAATTTTAGGCTCATCTCCATCCTCTCTCCACTCTCCAAGGCACTTGAAAGAATAGTGGCAGACAAACTGGTTGAGTACCTGGACCACCGAAATCTCCTAAGTAACCAGCTGCACAGTTTTAGGAAGGCACACTGTACAGAAGCTAGAGATGCAGCGAATTAAAATCCGCCCATGAAGTGGATAAGGTCCACTTGGTAATCATGAGCACAATAAGAAAAAAATTCTGTAAAGTGCCTACTTCATGCTATCATTACTACTTCGTGTTGCCATTATGCCTTAACAATGAAGTAAGGTGAAGTGAGAAGAAAATAGGCACATCACATGGTCTGCAGTACTGTAAGTCACGTGCTTAGCCAGGCAGGAAGGAAGTGAGTCAGAGAAGCAGTTTCACTTTCTCCTTTGCATTTGTACAGGAGAAAGCAAAATTGTGAGAGGAGGAGTTTGCATGGTCTCGAGTCATTTCTTGTTACTGCCATAACAATCAAACAGCTTTTTAAAAGCTATTTTATTTAGTGCTTGTACTGTCTTAGTGTTTTTTTGGTTAGTGATTTTTTTGTATAAGTTTTGTTTTTGTTTTGTGTGTGACTGACTTTGTGTGTGTGTGTGTGTGTGTGTATACATGTGTTTATGTCCACTGTGTGTGTGTGTGTGTGTCTGTGTGGTCCCATGGACCCAGGAGAATGGAGGGTCATGTTGGAATCGGAGAAATGAGTCGCTGGCACGTGGGAGCGTTAGGAAGGGAAAAGTGCGGACCAGTAAGGGTGAGGCAGTCTTGTTATGTTGGACGCTCCAGACTCCTGGCCAGTGTTGCTTCCCCAAGAAGCAGCAGGAGCAGCAGCAGCACCAATGCCACCAGTGGCTGTTGTCATCTATCACCTCTCCACCACCACCACTAGCAGAAGCTGTTGGGGCTCCAGCAGCACCCCTCTACCACCTCCAGAGCCACAGGAGGTAGCCCTGGCAATTGTGGGTGGTGGTGAGACTCATGCCAGACAAGTGCATACTGTGTCTGGTCCCCCCATCTCCCCAGTGTGGGAGTTTTTTAATTGTGTGGTGGGGAGACAGCACACTGGTGCAGTGCCATGTGTGTGTGCAGGTGCGTCGTGATCCCCTGGGACACATTTGGGAACCGTGGCCAGTGCACCACATGATGAATCACCACAGGGCAGAGTGGCAGGCTGCCACGGAAGGGGCCATGCGTCCACCTGCTGGCCCTTCCGTGGCAGTGGCCGAGGGTGCTGCTGGGGTGGGAGATGTGCCTTGCAGCAATCACCGCTGCAGCAGGAGGAGGAGCTACATCAGGTGCTCCACCATCACCACCACCACCGCCACCACCACAGCCACCAGCACCACCCTGTCACCACCAGCCCCACTACCTGGATTACTCACTGAAGTGGACTCCGGCACAGTCCCTGTTAGCCAGTCTGACCTCTTTCTGGTGTGGGCAGCACTGGAGAAAACAACAAGCGTTTCATTGCTTTGGACAGCAGGTTATCAGAGTGGAAGCACAGCAGCAGCAAATACTTTCAGTGCTGCACCTGCTGCTGGACCACCACAGCATCCCACGGCCATAGTAAGTCCAGGTATTGTTTTCTGCCACCCACCCACCCCACCCCTCGACCCTACCCACTACTGTGTTGCACTTTTGTTGTGTGTTTTTGTTTGTTATTAATAAATCATACACATTTTTCCTTCAGGGAATCTTTCTTGCACCACATAGTGCAATAAATTTTTGAAAACCAGGCATAAATGCATTACAGTGAGTCATGTGACAGAGGCATTCCCATTCTAAAAATCTGTCCACATTCTGCCTCCCTTCTCAACAACATTAGGACATGATGGCAGAGACAGCGTGTGTACATGCTCCTTATAGTGAATATCCGATTGTGCAGGTTTGTGAATGTTTCTTTATATAAATGGTCAGTTTGTTGTGAAATCATTGGCCACGTTTCCAGTAAGAAGAGCCTTGAAACATCCCACATTTCACCACAAAGTAAACCTTATAACATAAGAAACATTGGCTGGGATAGCTGCGGACATTCACTATAGTGGAGCATCACCTCGCTCCCCTGGCATCACGTCTTAACGTTGCTGAGAAGTGGCACAAACGCGGTTGTTTTTCTGATTGGTAATTCCTCTGTCACGCGGGCTCACTTGTAATGAAATATGGTCGTTTACACAGAAATATATTACACTCTGTGAAGCAAGAAATATTCCATGGTAGTAATGCCCCCACATATTAGTTTATGTGCATCACCATAACTATGTAATGTGGTGAATCTCTGTAAAGCAGCAGCGCAACAATCTGTTGATAACTCTAACCTATATTTTTTAATGCTATGTTACAACTTCTTTTACTTACATCCTGACTGACTGGAATGATACGATAATTTGCAGTAGTTGGGTGTGCTGTACTAGCTGTTTTCATGTGTGAAATAATGAAAGGAGCATTCCTTTTAAATTGATGCTGCTGACAGTGAGTGTGAGCAGGTCTTTGTCATTGTTTTCCTCTGCTTTTCTCCATCACATCAAGTAGTTGTTATATATCACTTCTGTTGTTAACTAACAGTTATGCATCAGTCAGTGCTTTATATGACACCATGGAACAATGGTTATTGAAAAGCAGCTGCAAATAAATACAAAGCTGGTTGGAACAATACTGGAAGACGTGCTCATTTTGTTTTCATACATGAAAAAAAGTAGGAGTAAGAGAAGCAGACATAAATTGTGGGAAGAATCGTATCATTCAAATCACTGATGACTCGGACATAAGTAGTGGTTGCTGTGGCAATTTAAAGTAGCATAAAAAAGTACAGTTCAGAACTGTGAGGACATTCTTGCAATGCTGCTTTAGTTGTAAAAATGTCACCATGACATCATGACTATGAGCTCACAGCAACAATTACAGAACACACAAAAGTGGCACACAGTCCCCATATTTTTTTCTGCAGGCCCACAATGCATCCTCCTTGTGTGCAGAAAATTGACAAGTGGTAACGAAGTGAAAAGAGACTGTTTCAGCACTTACGAAGTCCCCCAGAATTAATGGCGCACTCAGTTATGCACGCAGTGGTGGCACACAGTCCCAGATTTTTTCTGCAGGCCCACAATGCGTCCTTCTTGTGTGCAGAAAATTGACAAGTGGTAATGAAGCACAAAGAGACTGTTTCAGCACATACAAAGTCCCCCAGAATTAATGGCGCACTCAGTCATGCGCAGTGGTGGCACAGAATCCCCAGATTTTTTCTGCAGGCCCACAATGCGTCTTCTTTTTGTGCAGAAAATTGACAAGTGGTAACGAAGTGAAAAAAGACTGTTTCAGCACATACAAAGTCCCCCAGAATTAATGGCGCACTCAGTCATGCACGCAGTGGTGGCACAGAGTCCCTAGATTTTTTCTGCAGGCCCACAGTGCGTCCTCCTTGTGTGCAGAACATTGACAAGTGGTAATGAAGTGAAAAGAGACTGTTTCAGCACATACCCCAGTATAAAATGATGACTGTGAGGTTCGTGTTGCTGGTCATGGTCATCTAATAAGGTTACCACCTACTCGGTTTTTGACCGAATGATTCGATTTTCTAGGTCCAGATTCGGTCCTCCTGTTTTCACCATTGCAAATTCGGTTTTTATGGTGGGTCAAGCAGCACCTGTTAGATTCTTCACTAACTGTTTCATTTTCTTCTCATCTGACTGTAAGCAAGTGTCTGACATTTTAGTATGATTGCTTGCTTGCAGTGCATGCTAATCAGGAAGTGTCAAGAGCAGGGCACTTAGAGAGCCAAATGTGTCCCTGTCTACTCAGCTGTCACCTCTAACTTCACACCAGCAAATTGGAAGATTATTCACGGGAAGGGTAAACAATACCACCTTAATTAACACCTTCATTTTTCTAAAACCAGACAGGCACCACATTAGGGTAGCTTCCTATCCCAGTATGGACTGTACAATATGTTTCAGAAACTTTACCTGCTAATCCAGTTTTACTCAGAGGTAGTACTTTTTCAGTCATTTTGAATGCTCACATGCTTGTAAAACAGATTCTGTTAAATCCTTCACCATTTTACTTGCATGGTCAGATTACAAACAAATTCTGATGTCATGCAGACCTTTGTTTGTATACCAGTCAGTCTGAGAGATGTAAAGTAGGGCTATTAAGACCATCAGCTGCAAATCAAACTAATCCTTTCCAGCCTGCATTGTGAGTATGGTCTTTGACTGCTGTGATAAGGAATACTTTTATACCTCTAAATGTTCACCAGTTTTTCTTTTAGGTTTTTGTCCTATATTTTAATATTTGTTAATCCTTTTGTTGTTAAATTAATAATCTAATATTTTATTTCATTTCTAGCAAGACTATGTCTCTCTCTCCTCAGTAGTTATTGTTGTCAATTTTCATACTACCTGGATATTGCAGGAAGACCAATCCAGGCCTTTCAGATGAACAGCACAGAATAAAGTGGCTAAGGTCATGCTAAGCTACAGAAATGAGAAAAGGAAGAGAGAGAGCAGTAGCTGATGAGATGACAGGAACACAATCTAGATTTAATGGCACTGCAAATTTAGGCAATTTATCAAAAATCTTTCAAAACATTATAATTTTTTTTTTTTTACCAGAAGAGGCACACTAAGCTAAAGCTTGTTTACAGGTGCAACCTGAGAACACAAGAGAATTAAGTGATTTGTGTAGGGTCACAAAGTATGCAAGTTTGGGCTGTAGGATTCAAACCCTGGTAGCCAGAATTGCAGCTCAGAGCTTTAAACCACTGCGCTACACTGCCTCCATGCTACATATCACATATCATGCTATCTGCTATGTATGACTGACATGGAAAATAAAATAGGGTATTTAACAGCATAGAATAGTTCCTACCACTTTTAAAAACTTCTCTGACATTACAAATAACTTTAGAGTAGGAGCAATGGGAGTGACAGTAGCACATCTTAAAATGGCAGATGATATTTGTAATTACATCTTGTCCACCATTACTGGTGTAGTTTATTTATTTATTGAAAGAGTTTTACCAGAAAGGCCACCTGATCCAAACTAGCCAGTTGTCAGAGGTGTCCTTGTAGTCACTCGATTTGTCAGCTAAGCTGTGTACACAGGATGGAAAGTCCCTAGAACCACCCTCTCCTCACAAATATTAACACACACTGAAATTTAAATATTTAAATCTAAATCAAATAAACAAAAATAATAATCATGATGTAATTTAAAGATTGTACACAATGTTATATCAGCAGCAATTCTGAATAAATCAAGTGAAACAGAGTCCAAGCGATGCCCTCATTAGTCATAAAAGGTGCGGGGTTAGGGGTGGAGTTTGGTGGGTGTGGTTTAGTATTCGGGTTTCATCTCAACCAAAGGTGGCAACCCTATCATCTAATGAAATGACTTCTGCATGTTGCATGTGTGCCCAAGCTCAGGGGAGGGGGGGTGCCTGATGTTGAAGAACTTTTTTGGATAAGGCCACTTTGACAGAACAACAAAGCATCTCGAAGTTTCCTAAAAAAAGAAATGAATGACTTCTTACAAGTTACAGCTTCATTGTTATGTGTCCCTCCTTGGTTCTCAAATCTCAATCCCTATTGTCAAGTTGCATTTCAGAGACACATCTTGTCAACTACTAAGACAACCTGTTGTGTGCAATATTTGCAGCAGTCTTTACAAAGCAATGAAACGGATGAAATAAAATCTTCATACTTACCAGAATGGATTTCACATGAACATTACAGCGGATCTTCTCTGTACAATATAGCTACAGCATCTTTCCCAATGAGTATTAGTGATGGAGCCTATTTTTATTCTCCTGTAAAAGAGACAAAATAAGTGTATTGTATGTGTTTTGCCACTGTGGCTCTGAAAAGCTACAGAAAACAAAACACAACTTAAGGAAGTGAGGCAGCATAACAAACATGAGTGCACATACTCACTTTATGGTTTAAATATTAAGATGCTGGTGGCGGTGCACTGGTGGACTGGTGATCCATGGGGGGCAGACAGACTCTTCATGGTAGACTTGCATAACATCAGTCCCGGTGGTGGTGGTGGTGGTTCATGGGGGGCAGACAGACTCATGGTGGTGGCAGACTTGCATAACATCAGTCCCGGTGGTGGTCTGTGGGGGGCAGACAGACTCATGGTGGCAGATTTGCATAACATCAGTCCCGGTGGTGGTGGTGGTGGTAGTCCGCGGGGGGCAGACAGACTCATGGTGGCAGACTTGCATAACATCAGTCCCGGTGGTGGTGGTGGTGTCTGTGGTGGGCAGACAGACTCATGGTGGCAGACTTGCATAACATCAGTCCCAGTGGTGGTGGTGGTCCAGGGTGAGGCACACCACCTTTGAGATCTGCCGTTAAAACCTGTCAACATTAACCACATCATCATCCTCATAAAGAAAACTGCCTTCACAGTCACCGATGTCTGAAGTCTGACCACTTGGAAATTCTTTCTCCATTGTGCCATCATCTCGTCAGTGGTGGGCCGTTTCAGGCAGCCACTGCCAGTGCCACCAGGATGCTCCATTTCCACATCAGCAAGACCACCGTGACTAGGCTGGGGTACGAATACCGAGGCTGCAGTCTGTGCTGGTATGTGCCTCTCATTCATTTTAATGAATGTTAGCAAACTAACATTTGCAGGAGACAGGTTTGTCTGACGATCCCTGACTATTGCACCTACTGAGCTGAATACCCTCCCAACACTTACACTGGAGGGTGGGCATGTGAGGTACTTCAGTGCTACTGCAGTCAGCTCTAGTCATTCACTGACCTTTCCACTCCAGTACAAAAGAGGATCTTCACTTATTGTCAGATGCCTGTTTCCAGACAAATATGACTGAACCATTCTCTGTGCTGTACGAAGTCCATTTGTTGGTGCATCAGCCTGTTCTTCGGAATTATTTATTTCACAAATACCCACTTGGGGCAAAGCCTCCCAAAGCAGGTTGACAACACCCTGACCCACTTTGGATGACAGACCACTTGGAACTACAGTCCCCTTACCCTTGCATGATATGCTTGCTGGTCCACCAGCTACACCTTCAGCTGGATTATGCTGCTGAGGTTTGCACACCTTGGCATATGACTTCTGTGCCTCATGAACCAAGCGAACCAGTTGACCACTGATATTTTTTACTTGTTCAGGCCTCACTCCAGTACTGATGCAATTCCACATTTGTATCGTGGGTCCAGCATTGTTGCCATGGCAAAGTTGTCACTATGCTGAATGCTCTACAATGTGACAATTCTGGTTGAATACTGTCAGCATGTGTTGCAGCAACATACTGCTTCCACTGTCTCCAGCAACATCAAGGCTATGCTGTACATTCACCAATGTCTGCCTCAGCACCTGCAACAGTGGAATTGATTGGCTAATGGAGGCAGACTCGCCACTCACTACCTGTGTGGCATGTTCAAAAGGCCGCAAAATTGTTATTACAGAGTCCATGAAGCACCACTGTTCAGTCGTCATAGACATGGAGGCCCCAGAACTGTCTCGGCTAGTGTGCATGACAAGATATTCTGAGATGGCTTTGTATTGTTCATACAACCTCTCTGCCATGTATAACGTGGAGTTCCATCAGGTGACAACTTCCAGCTTCAAGCAGTGCTGAGGCAAGCTGTTTTGTATCTGCAACTGCCACAGTTTGTCACGGGCCTTTCCAGGTCTTGAAAAGTGAGAGCAGATACATCGTGCAATGGTCAGCATTTCCTTTATGTCAGGGTGCTGCAGAAACTCCTGAACCACAAGATTTAAACAGTGGGCCATGCATGGAACATGAAAAAAAACACAGTTTGTGATGCATTTCACCACATTTGACCCATTGTTACTTGTTATGAACCCAGCTCTCAGGGACAGAGGGTTTAGCCATCTATCAATTTCAGTCAGTACCATGTCCAACATGTTCTCACCAGTGTGTGTGAACAGGTCACACTGCGCATAGCAATTGTTTTATTCTGACAAATTCCAGAAAGATTGCTACCGTGACAATCCACCTTACTGCACTGATTATTCACCCTACCAACATCACAAACAACCCCCGTCACCTGTGCCCAGTGTGCAGTTATACACAGATATGAAATCCCTGCTGTTTTGCTACTTGTCCACATATCCATACTTAAATGGATGAATGGAGAGGAGGAATGTTGAAGGGCATGTCTTACTGAGTCTGAGACAGTGTGGAACAACTCGGGAACAGCACAGGTAGAAAAGTATGTCCTGGATGGGACTTTCCATTTTGAACAGGCATGGGCAGTAAACCGCCGGAACCCAGAATTCTCCAAAGAAGGCGAAAGATCAATTGCCAGCATTTCTGCTACAGCAGCATTAAGTTCACGTGACACTGTATCATTGGGGGGGTACTTCAGCTTATGCGCAAAAACACTCTGTAACATGGGCTGACTTAAATGTTTTACACAGAGTGTGTTGTTGGTCACAAATGGTTGTGCTCTGTGATGAATGGCATTGGCAGGGGGTGGAGTGTGGACATTTGATGAAGACAGTTGCACAGGTGATGATGACAAACCCAGAAATTATGTTATTTTTCCAGATGTGCCAACCGGGGTTGATGTGCCACTTGCACTAGACATACTGCATTCACCACCACCACCACCACAAAAACTGCTACTCTCACCAGCACTGGACAACATTTCAAAGTCATTATGGTCCTCCACCTCATCATACCTGTAGTAATCCTCTGCTCTTATTACCACACTGTTGCACCGTTTAATTTCCTACTGGGCTTAACAGTCATGGAAGGGGATAACATGCTGAGCTATGGTTGCCGCCCGGTGATGCGGTGAGCACTTCAAGTCTGGTATTAGCTGCCAGCTTGTGCTGGGTCCACAGAGCCAGTGCCTATTCTTAAGATGCATATGCTGTCCTCCTGTCCTAAGATGGCTCCCCTTTTTATCTCGACTCACACGCACATGGCAAACCTGGAAGATTGTAACTGAATCATCATTTGCACCTTGAACAAAAAAATCCCAAACAAGGGATTGTGATGCTCTTCTTTTAACATGTCCATGATGTGGCTTATTTAAGTCTGTTATTTTAAGCACTGAAGTGGGGGGGCATGTGATGTTTCTGACACTGCACACCTGGACTGCAACTGACCACCACGACTACCTATCATATTGATTACTGGGTCATCATCATCATCATCATCAACTAAACTGGTAAATCACAAATTTTAACAGGGAGGGATTCCTGCAAACAGATTCAGACATAGCCACTTTTAATTTCTTTTTTTCCGGTTCCCAACTGGGGTCAATTACATCATCATCATATTCACCAATGTCACTGTCACACACCTCCACATCTTCTGCTTGGATGCTAACATGTGGACTGCATGTTGCAAGAGCAGCAACATCATCATCACATTCATCATCAGCATCTACACCACCATCACCTGATATTTTTTCACCACACTGTGAATCACTGCATGGAAAATGCGTGACGTTAAGTGCCATGGTGGATGGAATATCACATCGTATGCTATTGTTGACATGATCATCGGAATCAGGTTAAAGTTAATGGGCTGTTACTGTGAAGTATGACATCATCTCGCTGTCACTCCTTGCACTGCTTCACACTCAATATGTTTGATGCGGTACACTGGTCGGAATTAGAACTTGATGCAACAATGCTAATACTATCTCCACCACCACTAACACCAGTAACACTAACACCACCGGCTGGAAAAACATCATCTCCTCCAACTATGAGTGAAGCTACTGATTGGGCTGTAAAAAACATTGCAAGAGAAATACCTTTCCTCACATCAGCAATGCACTACTCTGTCCGCGTACTACTACCACACCCACAAACCCTCTTACTGCCATCATTGCCTTGGCCAGAAACAGCTTTACTTGCACATCTCTTTGCAGGCATTTTGGGGGATCAACCACAAATATTATTACCAAATTCAGATTTTGATACGTTCACTTTCTGACTGGGGCGACGCTGGCTGGATGTGAAGCAAAATAAACAACTGTGGCTTCAGCAACAGATAAGAGACTACTGTGTTGTGACACTGTCACGGAATTAAAACAACTTCAGTAACCAGTGGTGCTGATGGGGTCACAAAAGCAATCCAGTCTGGTAAAAAATACCTTTTCAATGTGGGGTGGGGGGAGCACTGAATACAGACAGTGCTGATTTTTATGGCACTACAAGCAGAAAAACTAAGAACAGAGAACATGATCACAGTACAAAATCAGGCAGCTGCAGTGGATAGCAAGTTCACACTGCTGTGCTTAGTTGCAATTACACTAGTCTGTGTCACAATTTTAAAAGGTGTGTTATATTTGATGCACGCAACACTGCTATACACAACACAGAACAGTTTGTGTAAAATGCTGAACGAGGAATGCGACACAAATGCAAAAGTTCAGTGTACTGCCACGTGATGTAAATTTGTAATTTAAACAACCTGACCTGATGAAATGCACACATCATCACACAACAAACAGCAAGAAAACTTGTACTATTACTGACAATTTTACTATGTGTACAGTAATACAGTCAGTTATATAACACAAATATAACCAAAACACAAATAAATCACTAGTTCTCCAGCTTAAATCTACGTACACACAGATATGCCCATCTCCCACACAGCACACTTCACTGTCTTTCACCACACACACTCAGTGTTGTAAATTAACATTCAAAATCCACACACAAACAAAAACGCTTGATGATGTGAGCACAGGAGGGTTTCCTACAATTGATGAAATACAGTTGGATCCTCCCCAAAAAAGCAAAAATGCTTTTTGATCAGCTTTTAAAAGATTCCTACAGACAGCTATCAGAGCACACTGTCTCCTACTCCTTCCTACTCATACTACCCTGAACTGAGGCTGTGCAGATCAATATAAAGCCCATGTGACCTGAACTCCCATGAATCACTGCAAAATCCACCTTCAGAGCTCAAAAACAAGGCGAAGTGAGGTGAAGTAAACTGCCACCAATGTACTTCGCCTTAAAAATTGAAAGAGCAGTGACCAGTGGAGACGGAGTACCGCAAAGTCACTGTTTCTAATGCACTTCGTGTTCTGCATTATAATGCAAAGTACTTCGCTTCACGTTGTGGAGCACTCCCCGAATCTGCCTGTGCTCCGCGAAATGTTTCATGGAGCAGATTGAGCCCACTTCGCCCACTACTAACTGTTACTGCCCTTCTGGTGTTTACTGGCTTTATCCATCATGTTCTCGATTAAGGACATCTGGTAGGTGCTACCTTCATCGATTTATCCAAGGCCTTTGACACTGTGCATCATGGACTTTTCCTCGATTAGCTCACTACCATCAGGCTCTCCACTGAGTCAACTAGCTGGTTTTGCAGTTACCTAAGTAATAGTTCACAGCAAGTTAAGATCGATGATGTCCTCTCGGATCCCAGACCGGTCAGATCAGGTGTTCTCCAAGGTTCCATCCTTGGCCTGCTCCTTTTCACTGTTTTCATTAACAAACTCCCTGACTTCTGCCACAGTCACTTACTCCTGTACACAGATGATGCTGTCATTTTTACCAGTGACCCACAGCCTGAGCCTCTAGAGTCAACCCTGCAACAAGGTTTCTCATCAGCTGAAAAATGGTTTGAGAATCACAGGTTAGTGATGAACTACAGTAAAACCAAGCCCACGTTGTTTACAAGTTATCAAAGCAAACATAAATCTTTCCTGCTATCCATTAAGAGCAATAAGGGTGCCCCCCTTCATCTAGTACAGCACTTCAAATACCTGGGCATTACTATTAATTCCAACATGTCCTGCACCACACACGTTGCCAGTACCATAGACACCGCCCTAACACCTAATGCCTTGAACCTGGCAATACACAGCTCAATATTTGCCCTCATTGACTATGGCCTGGTCATCTATGGGTCAGCCAATGACACAACCCTTCAAGCATCTTGACTGCTCTGAACACAGTATTCAACTTCTCACAGGTGCCATGCATTTAATACACACCTGTGATCTCTATGATCTAGCTAACTGCCTTCAGCTAAAGGATCTGCTCTTCTGCCAGACCTGCTTGTTAGCCAAGAAGATCTGTCTTGGCATGTTGCCTACAAGACTGAACTCATGAATCTTCTCAGCCCCACCAGTCCACTTGAAACATCAGAAGCTCTAACAATCAAGTCTTCAGAGTCCCTAGGTGCCATATGGCACTTGCACAGCGTGCCTTTGCCCAGAGTGCCCCACTTTGGATGAACTCACTCCAGCCTGAAATAAGTTCTACCACCATAATTGGTCTCTTCAAGTGCAAACTTTGATCTTATCTTCTTGCAAGATCCACCTGTGATTGCTACCATTAAGTCCTCCACGGTGTTCAGACCATCAGACCAGATGCACTAAGCCAGCACCCCTGTTCTCATCTGACCCTGTAGGTCACATCTAGCACTTACCATTCCCTGCCATGCCACCTCCTACCCCTTCCTCCCCTCCTCTTACCTCTACCATGTCTCCTCCCACCCTTTTTTCCTCCCTGTCACCTCCCTCCTCACTTCATGCTACCGTTTCCATATCCGCTGAACAGCTTGGTCCCTTCCCCTCACCCTTTCCCCTTCTGGCACACCACTGTCTGTCCTCCTGTCTATCTGACAAGGGTATTTCTTTACCAGCATGAGACCTGCCACAGTATGTAGCCATTTTTATGTTGCTTGCACGCATGTGCAAGAAACATAGTGCCATCATCCGAGTTTTCGAGGTGTGCCACCGTCTTCCAGTGCAGTCAGTGTGTTTTCAGGCGCTGCCCCAGTTCCCCAATCACTGCTGCAGCTGTCTATGACAGCAGTTGAAAATGCAGTGGTTGTACAGTTGAAAGGGAGAGCTCCTCTTCAGTGAGCAGAGCTCCCCCCTCCACACACACACGCGTACACGCGCACTGCGTGCTCATGCGCATTCCCCCCCCACACTGTATGGCGATGGGGTGCCCAATCCCCGTCAGCTCCGCCCCCAAGCATCCAGGTGCACGCTGGGAGCCCACCCCAGCATGGCAAAATGTTTATGGCCGACCCGGTGCCCAATCCCCTGTTGGCTGCCGCCCCAAAGCATCCAGGTGCCACGCTGGGAGCCCACCCCAGTGTGGCAAGAGATATATTATGGCCGGCAGGGGTGCCCAATCCCCGTCGGCTGGTACCCCAACAGCCTTCAGCTGCCACGCTGGGAGCCCACCCCAGCGTGGCAAACGTCCCTCATAGTCTTATTGAAAAAACCTGTAAATAACAAAAACTGTCCCTCGGCGCTTCTCCCTGGCCCCTTCCCACAACCTGCACCCACCCACTGCGCACCCTGCCTCCCCACACCCCCTCACCCCATACTTACTTCTGGACCTCGGTGCGATGATCTTCGGTGGACCGGGAACACATCTGCACTCTTCAAAGCCGACCATGAACTGAGGAAATGCCAGTAAGCTGTATAATGTAATAAAAATAGGGTTTTTTCAACTTTAGTGCATATCTCGGCATTTTGGGACTTTTCACCAATTTTCAACTTGAGGTTTTGGGACCCCTCCTCATGAATTCTTGAACTGCCATGTCGTTAATTGTCCCGAAAGGTGGTTTCATGGTCACTGTGTGGAATCACCCTTAGGGGCCCATTAACAAAATGACAGTGTCAGCGTTCATAAGGTGGATCTCAAAAGCCTATGTTGCAAATTTGGTGAAAAAATTCTAAAATGACTGTTTACTAGCATGCGTAGTTCCTACGCGACGCCAGAAGTTCGCAAATTTTTAATATTTGCACTCCAGATTTTCAACATTGCCATTTTACCACACCTACTTATGAGCAGTATAGCTGTCATTTTTCACATCTTGCTCAAAATGTGTTTCCGCACATGTAGCGCAAAATGGCGCAGTCGGTGTGCAAAATCAATGTATGGGACACATTAAGAAACTCACAGTCACACTGTTCATGAGCAGATGTCTTAAAATGGCTATGTTGAAAATTTGGTGAAAAAAATCCCAAAAATGACTGTTCTACAAGCGTTTCTTGCGCTGATCCTATGCACGCTCATAAGTTCATGAATTTTTAATATTTTCACTTCAGATTTTCAACATTGCCATTTTACCACACCTCCTTATGAGCTGTACAGTTGTCATTTTTCACATCTCACCCAAAACATGTTTCCATCCATTTAGCGCACAATGGCGCAGTCGCTGTGCGAAATCAATGTATGGGACACATTAAGAAAATCACAGTGACACTATTCATGAGCAGAGGTTTTAAAATGGCTATTTTGAAAATTTGGTGAAAAAAATTCCTAAAAATTACTGTTTTACGAGTGTCGTTAGCAGTTCCTACGCGCTTCTAAGTTCATAAAATTTTTAATATTTGCACTCCAGTTTTCAACATTGCCATTTTACCACACCTCCTTATGAGCAGTACAGCTGCTATTTTTCATCGCCCAAAATGTGTTTCCAAGCGTAGCATGCTGGCTTATCTCAGAGTGCGATTCAATGTTTGGGACAGATTAAGAAAATCACAGTGATACTGTTCATGAGCAGAGGTCTTAAAATGGCTATGTTGAAAATTTGGTGAAAAATTCCTTCAGACGTTCTGCAATGTTACTAATGAAGATATTGAACAGGACTGGCCCAGGACCGATCCTGCAGCACCCCACTGGTCACCCTCTCTCCCTAGACTGCACCACATTTACCACCACTCTCTGCATCCTGTCTGTTAACCAGTTTCTAACCCAGTTTACCACCCTTTCCCCCATGCCCAGCCTACCCAGCTAGTTTATCAGCCTCCTATGTGGGATGGTGTCAAAGGCTTTGCTGAAATCAGGGTAAGCGTTGTCCACTGCCCCACCCTGATTCACTTCATTTGTCACCCAGTCAAACAAATCAACCAGATTTATCTGACATGATGTCCCCACTGTGAATCCATGTTGTCTATGGTCCTGGGCTCCGATGGCTTCTAGATGCCCCACTATCCTTTCTTTAAGCAATATCTCCATGATCTTCCCCACTACTGAGGTGAGACTGAACGACCTATTGTTCTCTGTCTCCTCCGTGCTGCCGGACTTCTGTAGAGGGACCACATGTGCCCTCCTCCAATTCACTCATGTTGAATGACTCAGTGAACATGGTTGCCAGAGGTACTGCAATCTCCCTTCACAGTTCTGTTAATAACCTTGGGCGTATGCCATCTGGTTCCATCGCTTTGTCCACCTTCAATTTAGTGAGCTCCTGCAGGACTCTTTTGCCTTTGAATGGACTATTGTCCACCTCTTCACCCCCTTGGCAACCGCTGTACTGCTGTGGCCCTTGCCCCTCTCACTCTTCTGTGAATACTGAATGGAAAGACACAGTGGTTGTCTTGGGAGGAAAGCATGGAACTATCACTTCTAAATACCTAAACAGCACATACAAGCAAGCAACATTCGGCATTGACAAATGCTTGTTGTTAATATCGTTCTTTGTTGTTTGTTATGAACTGTTCTAATTTACCTGTAACAATGTCTTGCCTGTATACCCTGTACCTTTACTGTCCAAGTGCACTGTACTTCTCTTTGACGTGGAACCTATTGAAAGAGCTGTTGCTCAAAGGTGTGCATCCTAGCTTTCAATAAATAAAAATATTCTTTCCTTCATTTCTTCCCAACCGTAGGCTTATATTTAATCTCTCTCTTAGTCTCAATCATACTTAGACTGAGGTAGCACTGAGACAGCACGAGTCATTTCTACTGTCCCGGTCTCATTCTTCATCTTGCCTCCTAACCTTGAGATTACTTCAAAAGAGGGGAAACACTTTAAAATGGAGCTGTTCCTGCTTTTCTTTAACAGTGTTACTTTTAGCATGAAAAGTACCACCGAAAACCCTCCTGCCACCCAATTGCTGATGTCACATGCCTGTCGTGGGCTCCCAGGCAGTTATGCATACTCCTAGCCATCCCAGAAACTTCAGGCACTTTCTGCTTTTGCAGCGATTCCAATTTCAGGACTGCTTTCACCCAGGGGAACCAGCTGACATGCCACATGGAGCACCCAGGTGGACTGCCACCCCACCTGAAGTCCCAAGCAGCCATTCCCTTATGCAGGACTCTTCATGCCTCTACACACTTTACATACTAGAGAGCCCCAGCACTGCTGTGGCTCCACTGACTGGAGAAAAGGTAGTAGTCTTCCACACTATACTCCCAGTGATCCAGGCTACCACCTCTGGATGGCGCCCCAAGCTCCACCTGCCATAATAAGTCTGACCACAGAAACTTCACTGGCTCCTAGACTGTACTCACCCACGGGTGAGAAAGTTTCTAACAAATGTCTCCCATCAGTGTTTACCACTACCAAGGTGCCAGAGGTCACTTGGTGGGCTCCAATTTCTTCTCCTCCAGGCTCCAGCCCCCATGAAACAGCACCGATGGGACTCAAACACTAGTGCTCCACTGCTCCCCCATCTATGTCCCAAAGTGCCTCACATCCATTGTGGGTCTTTGAGGAAGGATGGTCGGGTGGCAAGTGACCGACCCAGCCCACCGAGATCCTCCAGTCGAACTTGCGGGCCGAACTCTCCCAGCTCTCTCTCCTTCTCTTCCCTCCTTATGGTGCCTTCCAAATCTCCTTATATCCCCAGATGGGTTTCTCCTGCTGGCCGTAGGCAGTCCCAATATCCCAGCCCTACTGGCACCAAACTCTTCTCTGCCTGACTACACCTAGCTACAACAATTTAACTAGTAAGCTCCCAAAGCAATGCTTACATACATATCAAACTCTTTCAGTTTCCTCTAATAGGGCTTCTGATGCAGATCTTGCACCATTTTGACATCCCTCAGCTCTCTTCTTTCAAATGAATACACTTTATTAAACTTTTTTAAACATAAGTATACAGCAGCTGAGCAGTATATACCACATGGTCACCTCAGCTCTCTTCTTGTCACTTTCTCCTTTTTCTATTTGTTCCTCCTTCCTCACCATTCTTCTTTGACTGCTCCTCCCCCTTTGCAAACCCCCTGCTTTCTTGAATAACTTGCATTCTGGTGGGACTCTCTCCCCTTGAGATTTCCCTACTCTCTAGCTCAGCCTGTGGTGGCCTACTTTCTGCCTACCCTATTTCTCCAAATCGCCTTCCTTGGCTCTTTAAAATGTTCATCAAAGTAACATTTAAACTGTCCATTGAGGACAATGGTTCCCTCCTTAATGGAGGCTGGCCATCAACATGGTAGAGGCTCTTTTCTTTCCAGGTTGGCCCTTGGCCCTCATTGTAGCCATACCTCTCCTCTCTGCACCATTTTTTCTACCATTACTTGAAGGCCTTGGTGCGTAGCTCCCGCTCCTTCCCCACACAGTACAAGACACACTAGCTGCTCACATATTAAGCACATGGGAAATGCAAGATCAACCAGATATATGATCCAACTTTGCCAAAAATCAAATCTACACATAAGGCTAACTACAGCAATTCATCTTTATGTTTAAGCCCATGAAATGCCCTTATCAAGTTAATGCATTAGCAACCATAGTGGCTCTTACCAGAGTTTGTTGTAGTAGTAACCACTGGGCAATATTTAGTGTTGCCACATCTGTGGCATCCATCAGTCCTAGAGGGGAACCACATAAGCTGTCTCTCTGGTACAAGTTGTACAGAGTGCACAATGATATCTTGGATGTTTTAACCCCTTTTGAATACTTGTCTAGGTAAACTGCTGGCTAAATTCTGAAGCCCTGGGTCAAGACATACCATGAGCCAATGTTTCTGAATGATAGAGTCAATCTCCTTCACTTGGACACTATATTTAGTAAAAAGGTTAACATGTATCAGCATCTGGCCTGAATTCTTTTTCCCTGAAAAGTTCTTCCTTGGGTGTATTGTTCACGTCTTCTCTGCCCCCTTGAATAATATGAGATGCATAACCCCTTTTGCCAAAGTCTAAGTGAGAGTTCATCAACTCTAACTTGGTACTTTTCAGTGTCACCACAATTTCTCTTAGTTCAAATAAACTGCCTCTTGGATATGGCCAATGTAGTAAGGTATGGGTGGCATCTACTGGCTAAAAGGAGAGTGCGTCTATCACTAGGTTTCTTAAACAAATCTGTAATCACACCCCCTTTGCCATCCTTCATTTTAATCAAGTCTAGGAAAGTAACCTGTGTTTTACTAAAGGGCACACTAAACCATAGATTTTCATTCTTATTCTGAAGAAATTTGACAAAATGCAAATGTTCTTCCTCATTCACTCTTTTGTACCATAATTATATAATTAATAAAACATCTCCACAGATCTGTTCTGTGAGATACAGTTTACAGCCTCATTTCTGACAACTTCTTGCTCCCATTTACCCCAGAACAGATTTGCGTAGTTGGGGGTAAAAGCTGCCCCCATAGCAGTACCTTTTATTTGTTGTTGAAAGAACTCGTTCTTGTAAAAAAAAGTTGTTAACCTACAAGACAAATTGTGCTAATTTAAGAAGCACATCAGTGGGTGGATCACTATTGATTCTGTTGTTAAGGAACATCTCCATAGCACTCAAGCCCTCAAAGTGAGGAATGCTGGTATATAAAGATTCAACATACAATGTCACTAATCAACTCTCCTCATCAATTGCTGAATCCTATAACCCACAAGATATCCCCTGTGTCTTTAATATAAGAGGGTAATCATTTGGCTAATGGTTTTATGTAACAACCCACAAATTCAGCGAAAGGTTCTGTCAATGAATTATTACCTGAAACTACTGGTCTCTCATGTATCCACCATATTTTATGGATGCGGGCAATGGGCCTTTAAAAACAGTTATAAGCTTCACTAGCATTATACAAAATAATGTCTGCAGTGCCCATTCATTTTTCAGTGGTGACTACATAAAAATAGCTAATTTATTGAGCTCAGTGTGCAAATCATTGTTACTGTATATGGATTTTTATATCCTTTCACTTGAAGCAACTGGAAGTGTTTTTAATGATTTTATTTGTTTTTAGCTTCACTTGAACCATAACTATGCACTGTTTCTTTAAACCGGGTCCTTTATAAGGGGGAATCAGTGATATAGAAACATAGAAATTGTTAGCAGATAAGGACTGCTAGGGCCATCCAATCTGCCCATAGACCCTATACATTTATGTGCCTATATGCTCATCATCCTTTGAGAAAGCGAACATGGACGAAATGCATCAGTTGTTGATGCGAACAAGCGGAGAGGGTGTTTCCTTTGTTATGTGATGGTGGCATATCTAACATTTGTTTGTGCTATTTTAACAAGAAATATATATATAACTTTGCTTGGATCTTCATGTACTGTTGCATGTCTTTTGCACTGAAATAAAGATTGCCATAAGAGGTTTGTTTTCTGCATTATTAAGCTTAACAACTACAGTCTTATGCAGGTGCCAGTCACCACAAACTGTCTTAATCATGTTTATTTATGTATTTATTTATTGAAATGTTTCACCAGGAAGGCACTCTGAGCAACAAGTTGCTTGTCTCGCAGTGTGACCTGGGGGGTAGAGGAACATGAAGATAGTTTACAGAGATTTAGTACACAATATACATTTATAGTAGATTACTTTCAAATAATTTGAGCAGACTGTACAGGAGTAATGAAATAGCAGGATGCTAACAGTTTTGAACTAGGTAGATACTACATCATGTGGCTACAGTCAGCCAGTAGAGCGGCTGTAGTTCACAAGAGGGAAATAAAGTGCTCAGTAGTTCTTTCTCTCACTCTCTATTTGCAGCCACTGCTGAACAGAGAGGAGAATGGAGGGAGCCTGTGTATGATAATTTTGTGTGTCACCTGTGCTGCTGTGAAGGAGCAGCATCTGGCTTATTCATGGGAGAATGTATTCATTCATAATAGATTTCATTTTGTGTCACTCTCTTTTGCAGCCACCACTATATGGTGATGAAAGCGGAGGGAATCTCTGCAAGGTGAGTTGTTTGTTGTGCTGGTGTTTGGAAGCAGCATCTGGCTGGCTCAAGACAGAATGCAATGTAAAATGAAACATGCGTTAACTTTGGTGGCTGGGAATGGATTTGGGAGGAGGAGGGTGCTGCTAGAGGATGGGTTGAGGGTGGGAGTCTGGCAGCTGAAAGTCAGCACCCTTTGCTGTGTAGCAGGGTCTCATTACTACAGCCAGCCAGCGGGGTGGCTGTAGTTCACTACAAAAGACCCACAATCCCTAGTAACTCTGAAGCATGAGTGACCCCAAAAGCATGAGTGTCACAGAGCAGGAGTGTGGCATCCATCTCAGGGATTCTAGGGGGTGTCAGCATGATTTCAACAGGGAAGACCACAGACCATAGGTCACGCTGGTCACTGGAGGGTTGGTAAGTGTAAAGGAATGGCAGACAATACACTGTTAGGTGTTGATAAGGGTTTGCAGTTGATCACTACCTAGGATCAGCTTGTAAGTATATAACAGATTAGTGGATTGCTAGGGAGGGCAACTGCTTCCTATCTGGGATCAGCCCCAAGAGTACTACAAGGCAAGCAAGTGCAGCTGCTCCCTGTCTAGGATCAGCTCATATCTGTATTGTTGACTAAGAAATTGGTACGGTTGCAGCTGGTCCCTATCATGAGCCCACTCCTGAGGGTCAGGGTCCACTGAGATCACAGTGCCCACCCCTAAGTACAATCCATGGCAGGAGAGAAAGGATTTCCTTCTCATGTCCTTTTAGAATGCTCACCAAGGTCATGAAGAATCACCATGAGGACCAAGGACATCCCTCTAAACTCTGAATAAGGGTACAATACCAGTTCCAAGTCTTGTAGCCAGATATGAACCCTTCTTGGTTGTTACACAAATGGGGAATATCCAGGCATCACACTCTCTTTGGGGTAGCAGTGTACTCCTGATTTCATCTTCTCTAACAGAATATGCAACAACCTGGTTCAAAATCCCTACAGACTCTTCTTTGAGACTTTTTTATTCTTCCCATCTCTATCCAGATATCCCTTACAGACCCTTACTCAACTGGTTGCTTATGGAGGCACCTGTAGCAATAACATTTTATCACAGATTATTTATAACTGTCCCACAATTCACACACAATTTAGAAATTTCACTCAGGCAGTTTTCTTAAAACAAATGTTTTTACTAAAATACTTAAATAATAATCATACAGTTACAACTAAAAGATGCACTAATTTGGTCACAGAATAACAAAAATAAAAGTAGAAATATATACGTGAAAAAATACACAATAACTGTTATCTAAAGTCTACTTTAAGTCCGTAGTAAACTGAAGTCAAAATAAAGTAAATGGAAGATTCAATTTCCTTTGTAATGGATTTTGGCATATCTCTGTTAAAGGACCTGGAAA
The DNA here is from genome assembly GCA_016271365.2 of Neoceratodus forsteri. Taxonomy (NCBI): domain Eukaryota; kingdom Metazoa; phylum Chordata; order Ceratodontiformes; family Ceratodontidae; genus Neoceratodus; species Neoceratodus forsteri. The sequence goes on from CM057459.1 coordinate 1,438,900,548, forward strand.
TACAACCTTGGCTTCCTGACAAGCAGCTGCCCCTCAGGTCAGAGGAAGGTCAAACATTTTTAAAAGAAATCCAGTTTCTCTCTTAATAATGGTGTTCTTCTGACATGTACTGTACATATACACAAAATCACCTAATATATATATATATATATATATGTATAAAAATAGAATTATATCTGAAAATAATGACTGGCAGTTGGCTAGCTCACAACATCCCTCCTTCCTAAACTGAATTTGTGGGAACACTCCCCCAATGCATGATAAGGTTTTCACAAATTATGTTACTGTTCTAACTGGCAAGATAGCCCATCTGCATTGACATTAGCTGATCCGGCCCTGTGGGTAATGGTCATATCGTAGACCTGTTGGACAATACTCCACCTTAAGAGATGACTATTTGCTTTATCCTTCTGATTTAGCCACACCAAGGAGTTATGATCGGTCTGTACCTCGAAGCATCTCCCATAGAGGTACAGCTCTAATTTCTTCAGTGCCCATACCAGCGCAAGGCATTCCTTTTCATCTGTGGGATATGCCTGCTTTTGGGGAAATCACTTTTTACTAAGGTACACTATTGGGTGATCTTTTCCCTGATTAGAGGTCTGACTGAGGACTGCTCCAGTCCCTACATCTGAGGCATTTGTCTGGACTACAAATGGCTTACTGTAATCTGGACTGGTCAACACTGGGGCACTGCACAGTGCCTCCTTTAGCCATGCAAATGCTCATTCACAGGCTGGTTCCCACTTTACCTTTTTGGGCACTCTTTTCTTTAGCAGGCCAGATAGGGGAGCTGCCAGAGTACTGTAATTTAGTACAAACTTTTGATAGTACATGGCAGTCCCTAGGAAACTTTAACCTGCTTTTGGGTTTCAGGTCTGGGCCATGCCTCTATCACCTCAATCTTTGCTTGACTGGGATGAAGCTGCCCCGGCCCCACTACATGGCCTAGGTATGCCACTTCCGCCTTAACCACCTTGTACTTTTCATCCTTGACAATAATCCCTGCCCTCTGTATCCTGCCCAACACTTCCTTCAAGTGGGACAGGTGTTCCTTCCAACTGGTACTGAAGATGGCAATATCATCTAGATATACCACTTCATACTCTTTGGTACCATGTAACAACTGGTTGACCAACCTTTGGAAGGTAGCAGGGGCGTTCTTCATTCCAAAAGGCATTAACCTGAATTCAAATAACCCTATTGGAGTGATTAAGGCCAACTTCTCCCTAGCTCTGGCAGTTAACTCCACCTACCAATACCCTTTCGTCAAGTCAATTGTTGTAAGGTATGTCGTCCCTCCCAATCTATCCAGTAGTTTGTCCATCTGTGGCATAGGGTGGGTGTCAGACTTTGTGACTGCACTGAGTCCATGATAGTCCACACAAAAGCAAGTAGAGCCATCTGGTTTGGGAACAAGGACTACAGGTGAGGCCCAGGAGCTGTGGGATTTCTGGATTACCCCTAAATCCTGCATTTCTCTCACCTTCCTCCTAATGTCCTTTAGGATGGCCACAGAAACCCGGTAGGCTGTCAGCCATATGGGCGCTTTCATCCCCGTGTCTACATTGTGTGTCATTAAAGGGGTTGATCCAGGCTTGGCTGTAAACAAAGGGGCAAAGTCCTCTAAAACCTCCCTCACTTCATGGGACTGTTCTAGGGTCAACTGTGGCAACAGTTTTATTGTCTCCACAGAGGACTCCCACTTGCTTTCCTCCAGCAAGTCCAGTAGGGGGTCTTCTTCATCTGTTCCCTCCCCAGGACTACACACTGCAAATACCATGTCTGCTGTATTTAGCATGGCTTCATCATGTTGACATGGTACATCCTATGGGTATGTCTCCTGTCAGGTAGTTATACAATACAGTTCATGTCACTAACCTGTCAGATTACCTTGTATGGTTCTGCCCACTCAGCCTGCAGCATGTTCTTCCAGACGGGATTAGGATCATGACTTCCTGACCTACACTGTATGAGTGAGCTCTGGCTTTCACAGCCATCCCCATCTGGATTTATATATGGAAGTTCTTATCTGGAGGGCAGTCGGGCCCGGGACTGGTAGGTATGTAGGAGAGGGGAACATGTACAGGCATCAGGACAGTGGGAAGAGGGTGGAGTGCTGTAACAGTTGTGGGGTGGCTGTACTCCTGGGGTCACTGTGTGAAACAGTGGCTATCCATTGTGAAGAAGCCTGGATTACTTAATGCCAGAAGTAAGGTAGCTCAGATGGGAGCTGGGGAGGATGATGTAGAGTGCAAGATGCACAGGGCAGGTAAGTGAAAGTTGATGAGAGATGCCCAGAGGAGAGTGGCTGACAGGCAGGGGAGGGGTGCAGAGAGGATAACTCAATTTCTGTGGGTATCCTTACCTCAGAGGGAGAGGGGCCTAAAGTGTGGGGGGGGAGGGTGGTATCACAAGAGGTGTGACAGGAGTGGAAGCACCTGAGGGGGTGCCCGTAAGGAATAGATTTCACCCACTGACTTGAATTGGGGAGGGGAAATAGGACGGGGGGAGAGAGGTCAGGTACAGGCAATGCAGTCAGGGGAGTAAGATGTGGAAGTGAGTAGTACAGTACAAAGCAGTCATGGTGGCAGGAAAGAGAAAACAAGGACAGTGGAGTAGTTGGTGTAGGGGCAGAGAGGGGGTAGGGTGACAGGAGGAGGAGGAGGACGGGGTTGTGGATGGCCCAAAAAGAAAGTCAGAAAGGTTCTATGTGATAATAGTGACCTCCGAAAAGCGATCCCTATTATCGTGAACTACATTATAGAAAAACATATTTGGTGATATGCACTACAAGGCGATTGGGATAACTGTGCATCTGGGAGGCTGCACCACACCTCCCGTGGAAGTTTGTCCCCACACCCCCATCTAAGATTCTCAACTCCGGGGGTGCATGTCAGAAGAAGAGGCACAGCCCAGTTTAAAAATTAAGTCCACGCAGCTGGGGATTCATTCAAATGTGTACCCACCCCCAGTCCCAACCCAGAACCTGTCTCCGTCAGAGCCAACCACCCTACCCACCACACCACACGGTTGGCTCAGTGGAAGCAGGCACACTACAGGGTTACAACCTTGTTCCCATCCCTTCATGTCCTGTTCCCACCCTCCTTCTTGTTGCCACCTACCCTCGACGCCATAACAGTAGCCATCCCCCTACCATCACCCATGATGATAGGCACTCATGAGGTTGCCATTTTGATGGTCACCCATATGCGTTCGCTATCATCACGGTATACCATCAGAAAGGAAGGAGGGAAGGCAAGTGAAGGGATGAGTAGAAGTTGTGGGAGAGTCTGTCATGGAAGGGTAGGGGAGAAAAGGGGTGAGGTGGTGCCCATGATATACAGGAAGTGGATAGGTGGGGAGAAGCTAATGAGGTTGTCAGAGAAGGACAAAGAAGAGTCAGGAATGTGGGAGTGAAGTTGGTAATCCTGGGAGACTCCGTAGTTGAGGGTATTCATTGTGGAAAGAAGGGGAACCCAGATATGAGGAGGAAGGTGATGTGCATGTCAGGGATGATGGCAGAGAGGTTGTGTACAAACATTGGGGGAAACATAGAAACATGGAAGTTGATGGCAGATAAGGACCTCAAGGCCCATCCAGTCTGCCCATTTTTTTTTCTACCTTATGAATGTGCCATAGGTCTTTACTCTGTCCATGGCCTATCTATTCATACTCATCTTTAATCTGGATAACTGCAGGGTAATGCACATGGGGAGAAACAATGGTCAGCACAAGTACACACTAAATGGGGTGGAGCTCAAATCGGTAAAGGATGAGAGGGGCTTGGGTATACAGATTAGTGATGACCTCAGTTTCAAGTCCCATTGTAATCAGGTAATAAAGAAAGCTAGTAGTTTGTTATATTGTATTAACAAACATATAAAGTGCAGAGACAGACAAGTCATGATGCCCCTTTATACAGCTCTGGTCTGCCCACATGTGGAATACTGCACCCAACTTTGGTCACCGGGTGGTAAATCTGAAAACAGAGCACTGGAGCATGTACAGAGGAAAGCTACTGAGCACATCAGTGGATTAAAGGGGCTGAGTTATCAGCAGAGGCTTCAGTCTCTAGGGTTACACTCCCTGGCGTATCGAGACTTAGGGGTGATATCTGCCTAGTGTATGCTGCACTGTTTGATGATGATTTATGGGAACAACTGGGATTAGAATTGAGGACTCAGGTCTATAACACTAGAGCACACCGAGTCAAATTAAAGGGTGCAACCTATCAGTCAAAAAAAAGGAAATTTTGGTTTGGCGTCAGTGTAACTTAAATTTGGAATAAGCTACAACTCAAGGTAGTGGCCAGCAAGTCCATGGCAGAATTTAAAAGCAGCTTAGACAATCACTTGGTAACATCAGAAATTCTGGGCTATGATTAAATATGGGCGAGCTGTTATGAACCCACAAATCTTATTAGCTCTGAAATCACCTATGATACCTATGATCTGTATGGCTCCCTTATACCTATCCCATGCCTGTTTGAAGCCCTGCACTGTATTCATATCCACCACTTCCTGAGGTAGGCCATTTCATGCATCAACACCCTTTCTGTGAAAAAGAACTTCCTCACATTACCCCTTAATCGGCTTCCCTCTAATCTAATGCTGAGTCCTCTTGTCCTGCTATTTTTCTTATATTGAAACATGTTAAACTCTTTCACCTTGTTAATGTCCTTAAGATGTTTGAATGTTTCGATCATATCACCTCTCTCCTTTCTTTGCTCTAGGGTATACATATTGAGCTCCATTAATCTGTCCTTATATGTTTTCTGATGCAGTCCCTGCACCATTTTGGTTGCCCTTTTCTGGACTGCCTCCATTTTGTTAATGTCCTTGTGAAGGTGTGACCTCCAGTACTGCATGCAGTACTCCAGATGGAGCCTAACAAGTGTCTTGTAAAGAGGGATTATTACCTCCCTCTTATGACTTGTAATACCCTACTAATACACCCCAACATCCCCTAGCCTTGCCTACTGCTTTAGTGGTCTGCTTGGATGATTTCGGGTCATCTGTGATGATGGTGCCCAAGTCTCTTTCTTCCCTTGTGACTGTCTGCATCTCCCCTCCCAACCTATAGTTGACTTCAGGGTTTCTCTTCCCTATGTGTATGATCTTGCACTTCTTTGAGTTAAACCCTGCGTTAAAAGCTGGCGAGAGGGGCTGGGGAACCACACATAATTATGTACCTGGGTACCAATGACCTATTTGGGGAGGAGTTGGAGGTAGTACAGAAAAGATTCTAGGTGGTGGAGAGAAGACCTGCAGGAAGGTAACCATATCAACTGCATTCTCTGAGGTGTTGCCAGTACTGTGAGCCAGCACAGTCAAGAAGAACAGGATAGTAGAGTTCAATGACTGACTGAGAAAGTGGTGCAAGGAGGAGGGGTGTGGCTGCATTGGAGGCTGGGGGAGACCTGATCAGACAAAACACTTCTTGCATCAGACAGACTGCTTCTCAGTATGGAAGGGGTCAAGAGTCCTCAGGGACAAGCTTGGTGGGGTATATAAACCAAAACCTTAATTTAAACATCTCGGGGTGGGGGTAAGTGGGCATACAGGACCCAAATCTCCAGGAGGAGGAGGTCAGCAGATCTCCCCCTCCATGCCAGTAGAGGAGAACTGGAGAGCAGAGGTTGAAGGAGAGCAAGGGGTTAGCAGTAGGGGGTGGTAGTTTACAGGCAGAGGGGTGTAATGAAGTAGGTAGATGGGTGTGAGGGGAAGGAGGCTCAGATTCTAGGTGGAAGGTGGTGTCCCTGAATGTACAAAGTCTTGGAAACAAGATGACTGGCCTGCAGACGTTGTTGGGTTTTTGGGGGAGAGGGGCATTGACATTGTGGTGAGTTCAGAGACAAGGGACACATCTAACAATGACTGGGAACTCTCGATCTCTGGGTTCAAATTATACAGGAGGGACAAAGGAGTAGAAAAAGGAAGGGGAGACTAACATTAAGGAGAGGAGTTAGATGAGGAGGGGAGGATGGAAGTAATGTGGATTCAATTACTGTCTAATAGATGGAGGAAGGTGAGACTGGGAGTGATTTACAGATCACCCAACCAGGAGGAGGAAAGAGACAAGGAATTGAGCTCAGAAACAGGGGCAGCTGCAGTGAAGGGAGAAGTGATAACTGTAGTGGACTTTAGCCTGCCCTAAGAGAACTAGAGGGTACCAGCCACAACCTGCACCAAGGGTCAGGTGATCCTAGATGCACTACAAAGTGGATTCCTGATGCAGGACATCATAGAACCCACCAGAGAGGGGCCAATCCTCATCTGGTGTTGACAAACTGGGATCATATCCAATCAAAGTTGAGGATCCCCTGTGTGGGACTGATCATTGCAGTGTGGCTCCAGTTGGACATGGCCAGGTAAAGGTCCCCGCTAAGACTAAAATCTTGTATTTTGGAAAGGCAGACTTCCGAAGAATGGACAAGCTGCTAAGGGGACACCTGGCAAGCATTCAAGTGGATATGGGGGGTGGACCAAAAGTGGTCCTTCATCAAGGACATTGTATGTCATCATAAGTAAAGACAAAGTACAGTTTAAGGCCAGATTAGATAATTACTTATTATCTGGCAATCACCTGACTTATTATTGACTGTGACTAGCATGTGAGCTCTTATGGGCTTATTTCTCACCTTAGTATGAACTGTAGTATAAGGAGGGATTAATGGTAATCTCAAGACAGTGTATTAGGCTTAATAGGAAAATCTCAAGGGCCAAAGCACCAAGCTGGTTTAACACAAAGGTCACCCAGGCAGTAAGAGACAAGAGGTCAGCCTATACGAAGTTCAGAAGGACCCAGAGGGAGGAAGACCGGGAGAGCTACTTGAAGATGGCTAGCATAGCAGATAAGGTAGTCTGGCAGACAAAAGCTCAGAAAGAACTGCAGCTAGCTGAGGGAATAAAAAAAAATGGGGAAAAGGCCCTCTTCCTGTATATTAGCAAGAAAGGAGACAAAAAGATGAGATAGCTTGGCTCAGAAAAGGGGGACGGTCGGATACATGAGAATGAGAGCAAAGCAGAAGCACCAAACATTCTTTTCAATATTCACTAGGGAGACAGATGTACTGGTACAACAAGGGAGAAGGAGAAGAGAGGGGGGAGAACATGAATGATTTGATAGAGGTGGACGAGGTGAGGAAGGGGTTGCTGGCATTAAGGGTGTCAGTGTGACAAGGGAACTCCCTGCCACTGAAAAGGACTGTCCTTTCCTACATGAACTTCTGTTGCAACAGATCTTCTATTCTTTAATCCATCCCTGTTATTTCTAGTGTAGAAGGTTAGCCACCTTTGTGCACCCCCCCCCCCTTCTCTCTCAACTGTGCCCCACTTTCATTTCCTGTTTTCTCTTTTAAGGTCAATATATAAAGGTTAAGATGGTGACCTCCATGATATGATTGGATATGTAAACCATTGGTACCAGAAAGCTAATAACAAAGGGCCATATGCACTATGCAGGTGGGGGAATGTGGAAACAATGTATACCCCACCTGTGTAGCTTCGCACCCACGGACTGGTGTGCACCAACCAGTATTCACTACTGGCCACCACCTTTCTGTGGCTGTGCCCTCCTGGCACTCTGGACTCTGCAGGGCAGCTGGGGACGGGGACGCAGACCTGGCCGAGCATCCAAGCAGATGCCTGGACCAAGGCACAGAGTCGATAACCTCCACAGTGGGGTGCACATTGGCAGTGTACCCCATGGAAGACCAACGGCTGGTGGCCAAGGTAATAAGTGGAGGGCATAGCTGCTGGACCTCCCATGATGTGGCCCCAGAGTAGGTTGCAGGGACAGAGTGGGGGGGTCTGTTGGCAGTATGGGAGGTGCACTGTATCCCATAACATGTTTGGGTGGCCCAGGGTGGGGATGACTGGCAGTGCCATGGGAGGCCACATCCATGGGTCAGTGCCTGTGTGGGTATGGGGGTGCCGGTGGCTGCTGTGCACTGCTGTGTCCTGGTGGTGCTGGGCAGCCATGGGGTGTCTGGCAGCAGTGGTCCCATTGGCTAAGTGGTCTAACTACTGCCCCATTTGGGTGGTGAACAGTGGTGTGCATGGGGCTGTAGGAGGCCTATGGCAGGGTTCTCCCTGTTGTGCCTTGCACCCTCTTCCACACCTGCAGCCAGCACTATGTGTGCCTTAGTGTATGATGCATGAGTGGCCAGACACCTCTCACCCCCGGTGTGTTGCTCTTTGCGCGACAGGATCGGCTGCTTAGGTGCTGTCTGTCCCCTTGGTGCATCCCATGCGGGGGCACATAGGGTGGAGTGACTGCATGCCCCAGATATCGCGTGTGTAGCCAATCTGCTCCAATAGTGCATAGGGTCCATAGTGAACAGGGAAGTTGGACTGCCAAAGCAAGTGGCTCTGACTATCAGTTAATGGAAGACCCTTTTTTCCCCTTTATATTCCTTTGTTTCCCTGCCACTCCATAGTAAAAATATGAACCATGTTGTTTCTTAATGTTTGAATTATGAAGCTGAACCTCACTGATAGAATAGGTAGCCCTGCCAGCCTATACTTCTTAGGGAAAGGATAAGTCCAGGGCTATGTGGATCCTTTGCAAGGGTAGGGGGTGGTTAATTTTTCTTTTATTTAATTACTGCTTCCTTCTACATAGTGCAGCAAGGGTATTTGTATTTCATAGGGATCACTTACCCCTTGTTGCTGCTATACATTTGTCCAATGTTTGAGTTGGCTCAGTGGCTATGCAAGCCCACATTATTACAATGCTGCCGAGCCCAAAATGTGAAACTCGGCTTTTCTCTTGGCTTTGGCTGGGGCTGAAGAGTGCAGTGGGCCTGCTTGATGGTTAGGCAGTTCCCTTCCGGCAGTTTGAGGATCTTGGGGAGCTCTGAGTGAAGAAAGTCTGCAACATTGCCTTATTAAGAACTTTTGGGGAACCCCAGGAGCCGCAAGTTGTTGCGGTAGCTCCTGTTTCCAAATCCTTCACTTCTTGAAGAGTTCATAGTGTGTGAGCTTGCTCCTACACGGTTGTCACTGTTACAATGTGAAAAGACCACACCTTAGTGTCTTTGCATGGTATGCTGGACAAAGAAAGTAACAAGAAGAAGAAATGAAAATGTTTATCACGATACTCCGCATCATAACAAGTAAAGCAAAGCAATCACAAGGAACAGACTTCCACCATTCCTTGAGTATGGTCTCTTTCTCTCTGAGGAGCTGGTGTCGTACAATTATATATGACTGATAGGAGTACAGTTACAGATATGATAAGCATACAGCATCGAATAAGGCATGTAAATAAGGTGACTCCCTTATGCAATTATATAGGAAAGGAAGTAAGAATCTCTGAACAAAGAAAACTCATATTCAGCAGAAATATGTGTTATCTGTTCTTATTTCCAGACAGTTTGTCTGGAAATGTTTGCAACATAATCATAAAAGCACACAATGTGTCACAATAGTGGAAAACTACAGAATATGTGTGATTATGAGTATAGCAGAATATATTTGGAAACTAGAAACAGTATATATGGGTAAATGCATTACAGACAAATATGAGCATAGCAAATATAACAAAGAACACTAACATAAGTAATTAAACAAGATAAAACATTATGAGACTGTAGTAAGGCACTCATACTCGTAACTGTATAGGGTTATGGTTACATGTGGGCCAGTTGGTGAAATATATAACCCAGGCATAACACATGAGTTCATTGATGGCAACGTCGTGGAGGCAGCCTTCCTTTCATGTTGGAAAGTCCTTGTATCGAGGTGATGCAGTGCTAGGTAATATTGTTCGAGGCAAAGTCACTTCGTCATCTGCTTCATCAGCACTGCAAACATTTGGCTGATAATGGCTGAGTCCATATTTCCTCCGAGCGGAGTCACCATTTGGTTTTACTGCCGCGGGGATGGCACTCTGTGTCCCGATGCCATGCCTGTGCTGAGGTAGACAAAAAACACATCGCTAGGTAGCCAAAGGTAAGATACATTTCACTCTTTGACTAAAAGTTAGTACAGTATTTCCAGTCGTGAAAAGCAATTCTGTTGGATGTTTTGCCCCAGATCATCAGAGCACGCTGTTCAAGCAGCCATTTTAGATAGGGCTAGACCATGCCCCCTAAAACTTCTTTACTATTTTCAAACAAGTGTGCAATACATTAACTCTAAAATTTTTAAAAACTGAAAAACGTACTTCCTATTAATGCATAAATAGCACATTTCAGCAATAGATTAACTAGTACTTTGCAGCAAATAGTGTTAGCTGAAAATATATATTTCCTCTGTAACATGTACAGTAAATTCTCATGTAAATGCATTGTAACATCTGTAAATTTGTAAAAATAAGCAGTGTTTGTGGTGCCTTCCTCATTTCCAAGACTATACCTATGCCTTCTCGGTGGCTAACACCTGTAAGTTGTTTCAGGGGAACCATGAAACCCAACCAGCCTGGGAAACAATTGAAAGAAATGCCCTTTTCGGTAAGCATCTTACAGGGTACCTGGGCAGCCCTCTTCCTCCCACATTTTGACACTGGTTGACTACTAAGGCAGCCCATGGGGCCTGGCACCAGCTAGGGGCCATTAGTAAGTCATGTCTGAACCCAGGGAAGTTCCTTAACCTCTGGAATGACCTCAGCTGGACAACTGACCAGAGACCCTTTCTGTGGGAGGGCTGGAAGGGAATCAGATCAATAGGCCGAATGATATCTTAATGGGGGACAGGTACACCCTAGACAGCTTCACTTCTTTGCAAGAAAGATACAAGCTGGAGAAAAAGGACTTTTGGAGATATATACAGGTGAGACACGTTTATATATGTTGGATGAAAAGTGGTTGTCCTTGTGCCATATGTCAATCAAATAAAAGGGCCACGATTAGGAAACTGCCTTTGGATAGATTGGTTACAAATAAAGAGGGGACTAGTGGGCCAGATTTATAAGTTTATGAGAGAGAACCTGCCAGACCCCTCTTTGCCTGCCAAAGGGAAATGGCAAAGTACGCTGGGCTCTTCTACAGCAGTGGGGGAATGAAAGAGTAGTTGGATTACAGCTAGAAAAGCCTGTGAAGACCCCCGGAGCTTTCTCATCCAAAATAAAATATGACACCTCTGGTGCCGCACTCCTGTAGTCTTACAAACAATGGGCTTAATACAAGATGATGTATGCTGGAGGTGTAATGCTAAAGGAGCAGACCTACTACATGAGATTTGGCAATGTGCCCCCATTCATTCCTTTTGGGCTGATGTAATTAAATGCTGCTCCATTATCCTTGGCTACCAGGTCCCTACTTTGCCATTGTTCTGGGCCCTGGGTATCCCCTCCCCCCGGGTGTAGGCTATTGGACCCACACCTCTCATGGCTCTTGCAGGCCTCTGTGGAAGCCAAACAGGTCCTACTTTGTAAGTGGTGAACCAAGGAGGTCCCCTCCCTCACGGCTTGGCTGACAGCAATGACTAAACTGGCTAGCTACTCTAGGCTAACGCACCTAGCCAATGACACACTGCAAATCCACTCGGATAGATGGACCCCTTTTATGCACTATATCCAGTGCTCATCTCCTACTTCCACTGTCCCCCTCAGCAAGGACAAGCTAAAGCCCCCTTGAGGGCCACACCCTACTTCACCTCCTACCCATCACCATCAATAGCATATAGGTTGAAGAGGCTCTCCTCCACAATGTCACTCTTCCCTAGACGTCCTCTTGTTATCCTACTATTTAACCAGACTTGTCCCACTTCCATACTGTTGGTTTTGAGTTTTATGTACTGCATGTGACTTCTAGACTGAGATTCAATGTGCATTTTATGTATTGTATTGTATGAATTGTTGATTGTATCTTCATTACTGTTGAAATATATGTTGTATCTCTACAATTCAATAAAACATCTAACTGCAAAAAAAAAATAAACAGAGTTTGAAACTTTATTTTCATTATGCTGTAGTAATATATAGTGTCATTGAAGGCAACATTCTCTTTATTTTTGTTTTTTACTTATGCATCGTGGTCTACTACTTAACAGGAAAACTGCTATAGGATTGAGGTGAAAGTTTAGTAAGGAAAAAAAAAGATGTACCTTGCATTTCAAATCAATACAAGTACCATCTCTTAATGGAAATATGTTCAAAACTTTAAACCTGCATGGTTGCCTTTTTTTGGTGGAGGATAATAAATTTCACCTGAAAATACCCATATATGATTCAAATGTCCATGCTTTTATAAACTTCAGGAATGTATTTCAGACGTTTTGGGTCTGCCTCTGCAACTATGTTTCCAAACTTTTTTCTTTGTTTATATAAGCAATAAGACATGACAGGGTGTGCATTATGGTGAAATAATGGCATGCCTTAGGTGTATTGTTAGGCACGAGGTGCAGCTGAGTGGCGTTAAATGCACCTGAGAAATACAATTATTTCACCATAATGCGTAACCACATGATCATATTGCTCTTATAAAATGGTATTTAAATATATGACTTAAAATGAATGGAAGTAAGAAAAAAAGTATTTTAAAAAGATACCATTTGGACCGTTTATTGAAATATGCTTCCATTTAACTCTGAATACAAAACATAGTCCCTATTCTGGTAACTGTGGGGTTAGCAAAAACATAAAACATAATGAAAACTGTGTGCAGCACACATTTTTATAAGAAAAAAAATGTTTACCTTGTATTTTAAATCAATGCAAGTACTGTTTCTTAATGGAAATGTGTTCAAAAACTTAAACCCGCCAGACTGACTGTTTTCTGGTGTGGGGTGATAGATTTTTTGGGGTGGCAGTGTCAGTGGCTCAGCAGGTTGCACACTTGCCTCTGAGGCCAGAAGATTACAAGGCTGTGGGTTCTATCCCCACACCAGGCACTTGGGTTAAATCCCAGTACTGACACTGTAGTGCAGCATGAGGGCAGTGCTGCACTTCTGAGGTGCTGTCTTCAGATGAGACAGTAAACGAGGTCCCATCTGCCTGTTCTGGTGGTCGGTCAGGTGGATGTTAAAGATCCCATGCTTACTTGAAAAGACCAGAGGAATATCCGGTGCCCTGGCCAGACTTCCCCATTCACTAAAAAATGCCACCAACAGCTTAATCTAGTTCAGTGTCAGTTGGCATCCATCTGTATCCTCCTCCTCAGGATGAGGCTGTAAATAAGCAGAATCATCTAGTCTTCCTTTCATGATCAACAAAAACTAAATAAAAAGATTTCACATAAAAATACCATGGTATGATTCAAATGTATGTGCTTTTATAAACTTCATGAATGTATTTCAGCAGTTTGGATCTGCCTCTGCCTAAGTAACTGTGTTTCCCACTTTTGCTCTTTGTTTATAAAATTGTATTGCCTACTTTCTTCATCTTGTTTTTTTCCCCTCTGTCTTTCCCCACATTCAAGATATGGAATGTTTACCATGGAATGTTTGCAATGGAATAAGGGATTCAAAATTCTGCTCAGTTCCACTGGCAGAATGTTCCTCTCTAACATACCGTACACACACACACACACGCACACACAGACACAACACATAGAGATAGTGGATGGGTAACTATACAACCAGTGTGTTGTGCCACGAGTGTTTTGATTCCATGACCTCGAGAGTGAAGCTCAAGAGGTCCATGGGAATCAGATCCCTGAGGTGGCACAACACACTGGTTGTGCATATAGTTGCCCATCTGCTATTCTATATAGTGTATGGCTATCCATGCCTATTTCAGACATTGCACTTTGTTTCAGTGAACTGATGGTTAGGGGAGCACTTGAGGGTTGGTGATAGGTTCAAATTCCTGACACGGTATGCTGCAGAAGTTTCTGCAAGTTCACGTTTTAAAAACAATAACTTCCAGGTTAATTGAATAGGGGAAATAAAATATGTGGCAGCAGAACAACATAATGACAGCACTACTGCAGCAGAATAATCATATTCCAGGCATGGAATTCCATGCAAAACAGCATTCCACCATACACTATAAAGGCCTTTTCTAGAGCCACAGACTCAATTATCTCACTGTCAGGGAAAGAAGAAGAGATTTCCCTAATGAGCAGTTAAAGACAGAAGGAGGATTTTTCATTGTCAGCAAAGAAACAGTTGTAATGAAAACAATGAACAATACTTAATGGGCTCGATTCTAGAAGCTTGGCACATGTCACCACCTTGGGAGGCAGTATAGCGCAGTGGTTTAAGGCTGTAAGCTGCAAATCTGGTGACATCCAGCAGACCAGACCTGGGTTTGAATCCCACTTGCATACTGTGTGACCCTGAGCAAGTCACTTAACTTCCCTGTGCTCCCAGGTTGCACCTGTAAACAAGTGTTCAACTCCTGGTTAAACAACTAAAAAAAAAAAAAAAAGGTAACATGCAACATGGACCCTGCGCTCTATTCTAGATGGGGCAGGGTCCCCATAACTAAGTCCCGTGACTGCGACATGAAGAAAATGCAGCCAACCTATGGGCATACCTGGCGGGCATGTCGTAGAGTCTCAGTCAACAGCAAGCCCTAACTACCCCCAAAGCTCTGCAGGGCAGCTGTGCCCCAATCCAGACCCCTACCCAATGTTCTGCCACAAACAGATAATTAGTAATAACCCCTGAGAGCCCTGGTAGTCTAGTGGCCCCCCCACCTAGCAGTGCCAGTCCACCCCATCCCCCACCCATCTCCAGACAGCCACTGACACAGCCCACCTCTCACCCCGACAGCCAACCACCGACTGAGCACCGCATGAACACTTACTGTATAGATGTGCTCAGAAATAAATGAGTATTCATTTCTGAGCATGTCTTTACAGTAAATGATCATCGGTGCTCGTCAGTGGTTGGCTACCAGCAAAAACAAACTATGTAGCTAACAAAATGAGAGATAGGTGGACTAACACTGCCCCAAATGAAAACCACTATTCAAGATATCGAAAGTGTACATTTGGCTTAGCAAAATATCAGGTCAGGGAATGGATGAGAACAACCCTGTGAACTTCTAGCAGTGATGAGGTTTTGGGGGCAAGATGTGTGTGGGCTGCCCTGAAGGGCATTTAGGTTTTGGGGTCTGGAGGTGTGTGATGCCTTGCTGGGCATGTCTGCTATGGGGGATCAGGGGGGTTGTGGGCTGCCCTGTGGGGTGCCAACAGGAGTGTTCTAGGCATGGGGGGCACATTCTGGAGTAGATGCAGCGGGTCTATGGAACCCCCGGAGGACGTCTGTACAGTTATGCCAGCTAAATGGCTCTTCTCTAGCTGATATAGAAACCTCGAATCTCTTTAATAAGTACTTTTGTTCTGTCTTCTCTTGAAAATCACCTGTTAGTACATTTAAAGTTCACCACGTAGATTATCATAGGTTCTATCCAACTGACATTATACAGGCTATCAAAAAACTAAAAAAAATACTAGTCCGGGCCCAGACGGTATTCATCCACGGTTTCTGATCGAAACCTCTATAAATATTTCTATACCTTTGCCAATTATCTTCAACAAATCCTTACAAGAAAGCATTGTACCAAATTATTGGCGTTCAGCAATAGTTACTCCCATATTTAAAAAAGGCAATAGAGGTTCTGTGCAAAATTATCATCCAATTAGCCTGACCTCAGTGGCTGGTAAATTAATGGAACAAGTAATGAAGTCTCTAATAGATCAAGATTGTAAAAAAATAGGAATTTATGATTCAAATCAGCATGGGTTTACTCCCAAGTATTCCTGTACCACCAATATGATATCTTTTTACAATAATATTAGTACTCTACTAGATGTGGGTATCCCTACTGATGTAATTCTATTGGACTTTAGTAGAGCTTTTGATAAAGTCTCACATGAAAACTCATTACCAAAATGCACAATCTAGGTTTGTCACCTGATATTGTCAACTGGACTTTAAACTGGTTGACAAATCGTTCTCAGAGAGTCAAATTAATGATATCTTGTCCGATTCGGGTAGTGTGACAAGTGTGTGTACCACAGAGGTCGATCTTGGGACCAACATTGTTTAATCTCTTTATCAGTGATTTACAAACAGGCCAAATAACTTCATGGTTAAATTTGCAGGCGATACTAAATTGGAGGCAGGTTAATAATCAAGAAAATATTTCTGCATTAAAAAGGATTTGGAAAAAGTAACACTTTGGGCAAATGAAAATCATATGCAGTTTAATCAAGACAAATGTTCAGTAGTGCATTTCAGTGTAAATAATCCAAAAACGATATATTATATAAATGGACTACCACTTCACTCATCAAATTGTGAAAAATATTTAGGGATATATGTTAATAATAAACTTACATTAAATGATCACTATGTTAGAACTGCTTGCATGACCAACAGGCTTTTGAGGCAAATAAAACGCACTTTTGTTAATCGCACTGAACAATGCCTTATTCCATTGTATAGGGCATACATTAGACTGTATCTAGACTATGGATCCCCTTTCTGGAATCCAAAGCAAAAAAAAGACATAGCAATTCTTGAACAGGTTCAAAGGAGAGTAACTAAAATGATTCCAAGATTAACAAACTTGGATTATCAAAACAGATTAAAAGCTACTGGTCTCTTCTCTCTTCAAACTAGAAGATTAAGAGGTGATATACTTATGATTTTTAATTTAATAAATTCACCAGATCTAATGGAAAAATGTGGTCTAACACTCTCCAAAAGGAGACATGTTCTGAGACTGCATAATAAACAGCTTGAAGTAAAAACTATAAAACCAGCAAATGGAAACTTTTCCAATAAGAGCATCCGTTGTATGGAACATCTTGCCACAAGAATTGGTAGAGGCAACTAGTGCCACTGTCTTTAAAACAAATTAGATGTTTGGTTGAGGATAATAGATAAATAATGTCTCACATAGTGTGAGGAACAGTCTCGATGGGCTCTGGCCTTCTTCTGCTTCTTTCATACCAAGTAATAAGTAATAATACCAAGTAAATGCTGGTGTAATTACATTGCTGGTTCTCCTCTGGGGGTTCTTGTAGAATCCTGACATTGTGGATTTTGTTGCTGCCCTACTAAAATAGGGCACAACTGCTGCCATAAACCCCCTAGCGCCATGTCACAGGAGGTTTAAGGCGCAACTGCTGGCATAACTGCTCTTTGGCACAAGTGGCACATGTAGAATCCCACAAGTTGCAACTGCTGGCGTATGTAGTTACTTGCGCCATTCTACTTGGTGCAAGTGCTGCTATGCCATGCGTATTTCTTTTAGAATCGGGCCCTATGTTTCTAATCTGTTTATGTGTGTAATAATAGTGTGATAATCAGGGAAACAACATTTAATTCATTTGTTTTATTTTTTATTTAAGGTAGTTTTATTTTTAGGGCCCAGTTGAAGGTTTTTACAGTGTAAAGGTGGCAGCCATGTTTGCGATGGAAGATCAATTCTGGTTGCAGGGGATTGATGGAACATACTTCTGGTTGTGGGAGGACTGATTTGCTCATTGTGTGATGTGGTTTAGGACCAGGATGACAATGCATTATGCACTAATATTGAACAGGCACCTGACTGGTTTTAACCAATTAAAGTTCTTTGATTTTTTAGACTCATTTTATAAACGCATGTATTGCCTACTTTCTTCATCCTGTTTTTCCCACATTCAAGATATGGAATGTTTATCATGGAATGTTTACCATGGAATACAGGGATTCAAAATCCTGCTCAGTTCCACTGGCAGAATTTTCCTCTCTTAACATATGGTACATACACACCACAAAGGCTTCTTCTAGAGTCAGAGATAAGGGATGTGTTATGAGCTGCTATGTCATATGGATTTTATCTTCACAAGTTGTCAGTGACTGCAGCACCTTCATGAGTGGTGTAGCCACGAGTGAAGGTGATGGGGATACTGACAGCGAGTGAAGATAAAATCTGTATGACACGGCCTCATAACATGTGCGGTTTATACAATGAGCGCACCTCTGAGAAAAAAGCATTAGTTTACATACCAATTTCTAGGTTAACATTTGTTTTTGATAGTGAAATGGAGGATCTACAGTACTTGTTTTACTGGGGCTGTTACAGTAGAGGATTGCTACTCTAATGCATTCTGCAGTCTACTGCAGACGTCATTGTCATGGCTACTGGATGCCTAGTAACATCATTGCTATGTGTGCTGACAGGTTGAATTATGACCACGTGGCTTTGTTACCTAGTAATTTGGTTGCTATAGGGACTGAGGGCTGCCCTGAGAATTACCACTGGTCCAAGTAGCATGGGGAAGTCACTCCCATTTGTCAGATTCACACAGGACATGCCATTTTTGTATACTCTCTGTGTCCTCAGGCTTTTATTGTGAAGTATTTAGTTAATTTATTTAACCTGTGTGCTTTTTTTAATTTACATTTTTTTGGGAGACTGACAATGAACAGTGTGCTGGGAGTCTATGGGTGAATCTGACGTTGCAGCGTTTTCTACTGCCACTTCCAATGTTGGAAACATTTACCAATGGTGGTATGTGAGAAACAGACTGCTGTTCTTACACTTTATTTCTTTTTCATTCAATTGTTTCACACTTGACAGACCCCAATGTTTTTACACTGCTATTAGCGCTACGTAGGTTAGGAAAACAAAAGTCCGGCTAGGCATGCTGTTGATGCGTTATTGTGACGTACCCGATCATGGAGATATGGACTGTGGCAAGCCCAATTCATAAGATAAAAATGATATCTTATGAATTGGGCACATCAGCACTAGACAGAACGCTTTTATCTTACTCATTACAGAGGTATGCTCATTGTATAAACTCCATTATCTCACTGTCAGGGTAAGAAAAAGAGACTCCCTGATGAGCAGGTAAAGATAGAAGGTGGATTTTTCATTGTCAGCATGGAAACAGTTGTAATGAAAACTATAAACAATACCTAATGTTTCTAATTTGTTCATGTGTGTATAAGGAGAGTGTGATGATCAGGGAAACAACATTTAATATTTTTTTTCCTTTTTTTATTTAAGGTAGTTTTATTTGTAGGGCCCATTTAAGGTTTTTACACTGTAAAGGTTGCAGCCATGTATGTGATGGAAGATCAGTTCTAGTTGTAGGGGGACTGATGGAAGATAGTTCTGATTGTAGGAGCATGGATTTGCTCATTGTGTGATGTGGTTTAGGACCAGGATTCCATGCATTATAGAAAGTTAATGCAAGGTCACATGGTATGTTTTGACCAATGATGTTTTTTAATTTTTGATGCCCATTGTATAATTAAGCAATAATGCATGACAGGGTGTGGTATATCATGGGATATCATCATGCCTCGGGTGGTTGAGCATGAGGGCGCAGGCTGAGTGCGTCCAATGACCGAGAAGTCGATATTCCATGATATACCACACCCTGGAGTATATTATTATATGAAGTGGTTTAAATATTTTTAAAGTAAAAAAAATAGAAACATTTTAAAAATATGTTTTGGGGTGTTGGAGGAATATCTTTAAATAAAATAGTTCCTGGAGGGCTCTAAGTGGCAGGTGGTGCTGTTGGCCATGGTAGAGAGTGGAGCTCTTGTGACTGGGTGACCCGCTCCTTACCATTGCAGTTTTCTTTTTTTAAAGTGTTCTCCATTCACAGTGCACTTTATTTTTATTATTTTTGTTCTGGGAATTGGATGCTGAGGACTGGTAAGCTGAGAGAGAAGTTGGAGAGGCGAGCCAATAATGAACGAACAAGAAAAAGGTAGAGTCTTGGTGCAATTCATTCAGGACTGTTATTGTAAGAGCTACTATTAGAATGGTTAGGAATGTCTTGGACAAGACTGGCAGTTTTTTCTATGTGGCTGGGATGTAGCTTTCTTTTTGTGGGGGAGCAGCGGTTTGTGTGAGAATGACTACAATGCGCGGGTCTGCCATTAGTCCTTTTCAGAGAAACAAAAATTATTCATCTGTTGCTGCCACTCGCATGCTGCTGGATATATTGCTTTTGAAAGTATTGCTGCTAGCGGCTTCCGTTGTGCTGAATTCTGTTGTGTGCGCAGCTGGTGGGAGTTTTTTTTTAAATAGTGGCCAACTGGAAGTCTGACTCGCTGTGGACTGCAGGAGATGAAGAGAGCTGCATGGTCAGTGAGGAGCTGGTGGCGGAGGACTCTGAAGCCATGATGATGTGGCCAATATCATCACGGCTTCAAAAACTCGACCAATCAACTTCAACATTCACGATGTCCAGTTCATAATTAAGCAATAACACATGACAGAGCATGGTTTATCATAGGATAACAGCACACCTCGGGTGTGTTGTGAGGCGCAAGGTGAAACCAAGTGCCTTATGTACTCGAGAAGTTTTACTATCATATGATAAAGCACACCCTGGAGTGTGTTATTATGATTATGCACTGGACCCCCACAATAAAGTAAACAAAGCCACAAACACAGGTCTAACAATTTTTTTTTTTTTACTGTTTTTAAACTGTCGAAGTACATTAGTGCACAAAATAGTCCAATGCTGGAGTCATTAATTTGGTAACTGCCGTAAATAACTGATTAGAATAAAGACTTCATAAATAACACATAAGAAGAAGTCAAGTTTAGTGTGATATCAATAAGTATTAGAATCGAGGTTGTTTTTTTTTGTTAATGTTAAACTGTCAGCTTTTATTGAAATTTTTGCTCATCTTTCCTTATTGCAACACAACTAATAAATAAATAAATAACTGCTGTGAATGCCCCAGGAGGTATAATGATCATTTTATTGCTGTTTAAGACATTTTTAATTAATTTCTTTCTGACAAGTGCTCTCCACAAAACTGCAGAGGCCAGAAGCATCTCTACATCGGGAGCTGATGTCTGTAATGCTGCCAACCAAAATCCTAAACTCGTGCATGGGCGTTATGACGAAAGGTGATATAAATTAAGACTGTATTCCAAAAGTCTGTTTCATTCTGAAGTTCTAGATATCTCTCTCGACTGAAAACGGGCACTGGAAAGGCATTAAAAGCATTTTTGAAAAACGCAGCTGAGATCCCAAATATGTGCATCAGGGCTCCCACTGATGCACATGCTCAAGATCTCGGCTGAGTTTCTTCAAAAATGCTTTTAATGTCTTTCCAGTGCCCATTTTCAGTTGAGAGAGATATCTAGAACTTCAGAATGAAACAGACTTTAGTAACACAGTCTTACTTTATATCACCTTCTGATTTGTAAAAAGGACCATGCACGAGTTTTGGATTTTGGTTGGTACTATGACAGACATAGTGTTCTCAATCTAGAGATGCTTCCAGCCCCCATAGTTTTGTGGAGAGCACTCATCACAAAGTAACTAATTAAAATGTCTTAAAGTGTGTTAAAATATATTGTCACACTTACTTGGCATTTACAGCAGTTACTTTTTTTTATTTTGTTGCTGCAAGGAAACTGTTTTCTGCAAGGAAGGCTTTTGAGAGGGCTTAGGGATATTGTTTCAAGAAAGCAGCATCTGGTCAGGGGTCTTGTTTTTAGATGTTCAATTATTAGGGAATATAAGTACAGATCTGGAATGCTGGTGACTAATCAGCTTCCCAGATTTTTCCTAACCAGTAAATAATTACGGATTAATCATGTACAACCACAGTTTCTCCATGATCCTAAAAGCAGGGTAGTACAATTTCATCTACACACCATGCTGGGGTGGTGGTAGATGGAGTGTGTTACTTCCAGTAACACAGCACTCTTTTCTAACCTTGCTGTGGTGGCTGTAGATGGAGTGTGTCACTTCCAATAGCACTCCTTTCAGACCACTATGGGGTGTTGGTAGATGGAGTGTGCCACTCCCAACAGCACCACGCTCCCCCTGAAGCTATGCTTGAGTGTTGGTAGATGGAGTGTGTCACTTCAAACAGCACAGTGCCCTCTGCACACCATGCTGGGATGTTTGCAGGTGGAGTGTGTCACCTCTGGCACCACAGTGCCCCATGCACAGCATGCTAAGGTGTTTGTAGGTGGAGTATGTCACCTCCAACAGCCCAGTGTCCCTTCACACAATGTGAGGTTTGTGGGTGGGGTGTGTAACCTCGAACAGCACACTGCCCCATACAAACCTCTGTGTCTGTTGGTCAAGTGTGTCGCCTCCAGGAGCACAGTGTCCCTGCACACCATGCAGGGATATTAGTATAGGTGAAGTGTGGCACCTCCAGCAGCGCAGTGTCCCTGCACACCATGCAGGGATATTAGTATAGGTGAAGTGTCACCTCAGCAGCACAGTGTCCCTGCACACCATGCAGGGATATTAGTATAGGTGAAGTGTGTCACCTCCAGCAGCGCAGTGTCCCTACACACCATGCAGGGATATTAGTATAGGTGAAGTGTGTCACCTCCAGCAGCGCAGTGTCCCTGCACACCATGCAGGGATATTAGTATAGGTGAAGTGTGGCACCTCCAGCAGTGCAGTGTCCCTGCACACCATGCAGGGATATTAGTATAGGTGAAGTGTGTCACCTCCAGCAGCACAGTATCTCTGCACACCATGCAGGGATATTAGTATAGGTGAAGTGTGTCACCTCCAGCAGCACAGTGTCCCTGCACACCATGCAGGGATATTAGTATAGGTGAAGTGTGGCACTTCCAATAGCACAGTGTCCCTGCACACCATGCAGGGATATTAGTACAGGTGAAATGTGGCACCTCCAGCAGCACAGTGTCCCTGCACACCATGCAGCGATATTAGTATAGGTGAAGTGTGGCACTTCCAATAGCACAATGTCCCTGCACACCATGCAGGGATATTAGCATAGGTGAAGTGTGTCACCTCCAGCAGCACAGTGTCCCTGCACACCATGCAGCGATATTAGTATAGGTGAAGTGTGGCACTTCCAATAGCACAATGTCCACTGCACAGCATGCCGGAGTTTTTGTAGGTGGAGTATGTCACCTCCAACAACACAATGCCCCCTGCATATCATGCTGGGTGTTTATAGGTGGGATGTGTCATCTCTAACAGAACAATGCCTCTGACACAGAATGCTGCAGTGTTAACAAATAGAATTTGTTATTTCCAACAATATAGTGCCCCATACATCTCGCCAAGGTGCTGGTAGATGATATATCTCACCACCAATAGCACTGTGACCTCTACACATGACTTTGGGATACTGGAAGATGTAGGAATTTACCTCCAAGAACACAGCACCCTTAACAACATGCTGGGGTATTAGTAGGTGGAGTGTATCATCTCCCACAGCACAGTACCCTCTTGCACAGCAGGCTGGGGTGCTTTTAGATGGAGTGTGGCACACCAGAAGCACAGTGTCTCATGCACAACATGCTGGGGTGTTAATAGGCAGAGTGTATCACCTCCAGAAGCACAGTGTCCCCCGCACATCATGCTGGAGTGTTTGTAGGTGGAGCATATCATCTCTAGTAGCACAGTGTCCCCTGCACAGCATGCTGGGGAGTTTGCAGGTGGTGTGTATCACCTCCAGTAGCACAGTTCCCCCTGCACAGCATGCTGGGGTATTTGTAGGTGAAGTGTGTTATCTGCAGAAGCACAGTATCCCCATGCACAGCATGCTAGGATGTTTGTAGGTGGAGCGTATCACCTCCAGTAGTAAAGTCCCCCCCCCGCACAGCCTGCTGGGGTGTTTGTAGGTGGAGTGTGGCACCTCCAGTAGCACAGTGTCCCCTGCACACCATGCTGGGGTGTTTGTAGGTGGAGTGTGTCATCTCCAGAAGAACAGTTCCCCTGCACAGCATGCTGGGGTGTTTGTAGGTGGAGTGTGGCACCACCAGAAGCACAATGTCCCCTGCATAGCATGTTGGGGTGTTTGTAGGTAGTGTGTGGTACCCCCAGTAGTACAATGTCCTCTGCACAGCATGCTGGGGTGTTTGTAGGTGGAGTGTGTCGCCTCCAGAAGCACAGTGCCCCTTGCACACCATGATGGGATGTTTGTAGGTGGAATATGGTGTCACACCTGGACAGCTGGTTCTGATCCCTGTATAATTTTTTGTTGTAAATATAAGAAATGAATGTATGATGGACTGTGGAAGAGGGAGGTGCTGGCTGCTGAAGCTAACACTTCAACCCCCCAGGGATAAGTTCAATGGACAGAACATTGTTAAACTGCAGATATCTGGGGAGCAATTATCTTGTCAATTTGCTTTGATCCCAGGAAATAAAATTTGCCATTCATGATGTCCTCAGGGAAATCCTTTGATCTGCACTCTATGTCCTGAGAAAAGGGGCACTGGCCAGTGTTATGAATAACCTCCCAAGAAACCAGCTCATTTCATCAGAGACCTTTGATGTATAGATGCCAAGGCCCAGTCTGACTCTCTGTTAGTCTTTCTAAAGCCCAGTGAAAGCAGACAGCACACACAGAGAAGCAGAGAAAGTGGCAGCAATACTGCCATTACTGGGATGAGAACAGTGCTGCAGAGATTTCATTTCACTGTGGGGGAGCGGACATTAGCGATAGAGAGAGTGAGAGACCAGGAAAGATGCAGTGTAAAACAAATTTGGTGCATCTATTCCCCCACTGCACAAAAGGAGCATCCAGACAGAGCCAGTGACAAAATGTAGGTCATATGTATGCCCCTTTACATTGACTAGCAGATTGTAGGGTGGGCACTGTATGGGCACTCCTGGATAGTTGCTGCCATCTACACCTCCAGCTTATATCAGCACATATGGAACAATCTGCAGCAGCCACAGACTGATGTAGGTCACTCGTCTTCCTCTCCACACCCACCCCACTTCACACAGATTGGCACAGTGACAAGGTGACCTGCAGCTGGGTAACCCAAGGTAAAAAGAAGTTGGTGATTGGTGTCCCCTCCACAACTGTCCCACCACTGAACATTGGCTGCACCAGCCAGAGACAGAAATGTAAGTAGTACATTTGCCATGACACACCTGTTCCTATCTAGTCTGCTAGGCACCAGGTGGGTGGAAATGGAGTTGCAGTCCAGATCCACTGGGTTGCCCAAGGCCATTGTCACCCAACACGTCTTTCTGAATTTTTGCACATCTGAAGCATTTTCTTCTTCCATTCAACCTCCTGCACATTAGGAGCACTCTGCAGGAGCCAGTGACAGATGTGGTTCACACATCTGACCATCTTCACCCATCCGAGTTCCATGAAAGCTAGCACTGGCACTGGGTGGGCTCTAGGCAGGTGGCTTTGGGAGAATGATGCCCCATTCCCCCATCCCACCTCCACACAATGGTAGCACCCTGCAGCAGCCAGGGATACAGATGCAAGTTGGACATCTGCCCCTTCATACCGGTCACTGCTCCACCAGAGCTAGCATGAGGGTTGGAGTGGGATTTGGGTGACTGGAACTTTCTCACCCAATGCCACACTTCTACACTTGCACAACACTCTGCTTCAGCCAGAAGCTCTGCCTCCTAACATGCTCCGCCCATGGAGATCACTCTGAGGTACTGAGATATAAAAATTTGGACTTTGTATCTGCCCCTCCATAACTGTTCCCACTCTGTTGGGTGGGTGCAGGGGGTAAAATATAGTGGGTGCTCCTGAGTGACTGATACCTCCTCTAGCACCCCCTTCCTATCAACCCAATACTTTACAGCAGTCAGAGAAGAGATGTGGATTACATATATGCTCCATCATAAACTGTCCCCATTCCAAAACATTTCACACATAGGCTGGAGTGGGGTCTAGGATAGTGGCCATTAAGTATCTGTCCCCCCTTCCCTCTATTCTACCTCCACACATGAGAGCACTCCTCCCCTCCATGC
Source organism: Neoceratodus forsteri (assembly GCA_016271365.2). Taxonomy (NCBI): domain Eukaryota; kingdom Metazoa; phylum Chordata; order Ceratodontiformes; family Ceratodontidae; genus Neoceratodus; species Neoceratodus forsteri. Next base: position 1,438,926,157 of record CM057459.1, read on the forward strand.
CTCCTTTGCACATAGAGGCACTCCTCCCACCATTACACATTTGCACATAGAGAGACTCCTCCCTCCATTACAAATTTTCACATAAAGAGCACTCCTCCCTCCATGCCTCCTTTGCACAGAGAGCACTCTCCCCTCCGCTACACATTTGCACATAGAGAGCACTCCTCCTCTTATGTCTCCTTTGCACATAGAGAGCACTCCTCCCACTTCATGCCTCCTTTGCACATAGAGAGCACTCCTCCCCTTCATGCCTCCTTTGCACATAGAGAGCACTGCTCTCCCTCCATTACACATTTGCACATAGAGAGCACTCCTCCCCCCATGCCTCCTTTGCACATAGAGAGCACTCCTCTCCCTCCATTACAAATTTGCACATAGAGAGCACTCCTCCCCATCATGCCTCCTTTGCATATAGAGAGCACTCCTCCCCCTCCATTACACATATGCATATAGAGAGCACTCCTTCCCATCTATTACACATTTGCACATAGAGAGCACTCCTCCCCCATGCCTCCTTTGCACATAGAGAGCACTCCTCTCCCTCCATTACACATTTGCACATAGAGAGCACTCCTCCCCCTTCATGCCTCCTTTGCATGTAGAGAGCACTCCTCCCCCTCCATTACACATATGCATATAGAGAGCACTCCTTCCCATCTATTACACATTTGCACATAGAGAGCACTCCTCCCCCTCCATTACGCATTGCACCTAGAGAGCACTCCTCCCCCTTCATGCCTCCTTTGCACATAGAGAGCACTCCTCTCCCTCCATTACACATTTGCACATAGAGAGCACTCCTCCCCCTCCATCACACATTTGCACATAGAGAGCACTCCTCCCCCTCCATGCCTCCTTTGCACATCGAGAGCACTCCTCCCCCTCCATTACACATGTGCTCATAGAGAGCACTCCTCCCCCTCCATTACACATTTGCACATAGAGAGCACTCCTCCCCTTCCATTACATATTTGCAGATAGAGAGCACTCCTCCACCTCCAGTACACATTTGCACATAGAGAGCAGTCCTCCCCCTCCATGCCTCCTTTGCACATAGAGAGCACTCCTCCCCCTTCATGCCTCCTTTGCAAATGGGGAGCAATTCTCCTTCTCCAGCCCTCTTCCACATGATGGAGATTGCATCTTATGTAATGATATTTGGTCTCAATCCTTGTTGAATGCAACATTGTACATATTGTATATACTAACGTAAAGAAAATTGCTTTATTTTAATTTATATTATGTGTCCTTACTTTTTGTTTCTCACACCATGTTTTGTCTTTATCATTGCTTGTACTAGGCACCTCCTTGCAAATGAGCTTGCTCAATGGATTTTATCCCTTCACAATAAACTTCAACTTGAACTTGGAAAGCACTCTTCCCTCCATTCCATCTCCACACATAGGTATCATTGCTGTACCTCCATACATTGTGAGCACTCATCCCCTGATCCCCACCCAGTGTTTCTCCCATTACATTTCACCTCCTCCACATGGAGAGCACTTCTCCCATTGCATCCCACCTCCTGCATAGGCTCTATGATGCCAGTTCAACATCAGTTTTGTCAACTGGCATCACAGCGATGGAATTTATGTTGACTGCAAGTTGTGGTCGACATAAATCTGTATGGGAACCCAGTCCTTGTTTCTATTGGTGGGCTTCGACCCCTCAAACTCCCCATGCAGGAGGCTCTGCCCCCCGCACCCCCATACTAAATATAATTAACTCCAAGTCAGAGTAGATTCAGGGAGGGGCTGCAGGATCATGAGACAGTGTGCCCTGGTCTCTGGTGCAGCATTACAGCAAATTGTCAATGTTGTCGGCATCAACATTATTCATTGTAGTAGTTTCACCATCATGGAGGTATACCCCTGCACATAGGGAGCACTCCTCTCTCTCCATTCAACCTCCACACATGGGGAGCTTTCCTTCCACTTCATATCAGCTCTGTACATGGGGAGCACTCCATCCCTTCATCCCACTGCCCCTACATGGGGAGCATTGCTCCCCATCCATTCCACTCTTACACATGGGGGCACCTCCACACATTTGCATCACTCCTCCTCTAACACCATTCCACCTTTGCACATAGAGAGTACTCCTAACCCCATTCCACCTTTGCACATGGAAGCACTTCGCAACAGCCAGTGACAAAGATGTTAGTCAGGCATCTGCATTTCCACACCTATTCCCACTCCATGTGATAAGCCCCAAGTTGGGCAGAACATCAGTGGGTTTGAGCTGTAATGAGTGGGTTGCCCTGGGAGATGGAGCCAATACCCCTCACCACCTGTCTGAATGAAAGACCTTCCCCCCAATTCAATCTTTATTCTTTTCTCCACTCATGACTTTTCTGCTGATTATCCTCTTGTTAGCTTGCCTTTCCAGTCACTCTCCTCCCAAAACAGGACTACAGGCCACTGGGCCAGGCAGAGTTTTCCTTGACCTCTCCAGTCTTCTCTTTGGATCACACCACCAATCCAGCCAGCATCCAACACAGTCAAGGAGACACACCATGCGTTACTTGCAGCTCAGCCCTGGATAGGTCAGTTCTCCCTAGTAGACCATATTTCCAGTTCTCCCACAATTCAACTGAGGCTAGAGAAGAGCAGCACACAGTCCCACTCTACCACCACAACAGTCACCAAGACACCATAACTTACTTGGTACAGTACAGATGATGCAGCACAGCAGCATGCTTACTAGTCTGTCTCACCAGACTTCTCCTGCTCTCTCTGTTGATGATGTCTCCATCTCCCCTAGCCATCAACGATCCTGTGCATGCACATTGTGTTGCAGCTAGCTCCAACCACTATGGAGACTGCTGAGACACTGAGTTTTTAGCAGCTGAGCATGAGACAACCCAAAAATAAAATACAGGAATTTGACATTTTCTGAGGTAATTTTGGGGCGGAGGGGTTGAACACCCTGAACACCCCCCCCCCGCCTATGCCCACGCAATCCACAATAGTTCAGACACATGCAGTGCTTACACTTAAAGACACTCCTCCCAGCCCAGGCAGCTCCCCTGCCTACCTCGGCACACAAATTAACACCAACCAAGACCCCTTCCAGTTCCTCTGTAACCTGCTTGTGTATGCTTCTGTTCATCTCTGTCTGATGATTGTGTATTATTCAGCTGATGCAGAGCCTTTGTAAAGGAGTCTCTGACCCAAAGGTTTGTAATTCTGATATGATAAATAAAATTTAAAAATAAAAATAAGCAGCAAGGATCCCTCACTCTCAAGTGGTCAGTCCTGTACAAGTAGCAGAGTTGGGGGTCTGGGGCTCCATTCGGACCTGCTGCTGTAATGGAGCTCAAGCCTGCCTGAATACAACAGGACAGCTAAAATGAGTCCCCTTAATCCCTACAATGGAGGGCTGCTGCACAGATGATTGCTACAGCTACTCAGGCACCATCAGGGATTTAAAACAAGAGCTGGACTATGGCAAGCAGCCTGCCATCTGCCTCCTCCACCTCCTACACTGACTGCCTGCAGCACTTGTCCAGCTCCTTTTCTGTTACCAGTGCCCACCAATAGTCAGTAGTGTTGGTGGGTGGCCTCTGTTGGAGAGGTCAAGTGAGCTCCTCAGCTTAGGTCACGTGATGAGCTGATCCGGGAAGGTAGTGCTGAGTGGAGCTCCCGGGCCCGAACGCATTATTTTTGGCATTAAATTGATCCAAACTAGGTGGCGACAGTCGAGCAGGGAAAAAACAGCATCGGAGAAGATTCTCTTACCTTCAAAAAAAAAAATTAATTAATCCAAATCCTCCTTCTGCACGAGAAATCCTACCAGTATACCTGCGCTACTGTAGGGTCGTAGTAGGCCCGACGTGACGCTCGAGATGGAGTTTGAAATGCCGGAAGGCTTGGAGGCTAGAGCGCCGGCAATGAAACACCCGAAACCCCCATGCCCGGTGCCAGGAGAACCAGATCCAAGCACTGAAAGTACAGGGGGAGCACAAACATCACTGGAGGACATTGCAGAGATCAAGCTTTTGCTTCAGGGTTTAGTGGCAGATTTTTCCTCCGTCAAACCCACCCTTCAAGCCCTGGCCCAAAGAATGGGGGATGTGGAAGCATGTGTGGCCTCGCAGGAGCATAAAACTTCCACTCAGGAGCAGGAATTGATAACGCTCCAGAGACACATTAAAAAATTGGAAGACCAGCCGAGGATCAGGAGTTCAGAAGTCAAGGAATAATCTAATTATGGTGGGACTTCCAGAAAGGGCTGAAGGTGCGGACTGTATTACATTTATTCAGGAGATGCTGTTGAAACTTTTAGGTCCCACACCATATGGCGACTCTTACAACCTGGAAAGAGCTCATCATTCTCTTAGAGAGATGCCTCCACCAGGAGCCAGGCCAAGGGTTATCATTATGCGATTTCTAAATTTTAAAGAAAAGACATATGTTTTGAGCAAAGCCAGGGCCCTTAGAAATTTGCAATGGAATGGAGCACCCCTGTTACTGTTTCAAGATCAAACTCCAATAATTCGAGAGAAACAAAAGGAATATGGGGATATTAAAAAAAAGCTTTATTTGGCGGGTGTAAAGTTTAGAATCCAACATCCTGCTACCCTGGTGGTGAAACTGCAAACTGGAGATCGAAGATATCTAACAGCGAAGGAGGCGGTCGAGGGACTGAGACGGGAACTCCCTGACTTGTTTAAGGCTAAAACCTGATCAAGACTTCTAGGAAGATGCTATGAGTGGATGGCTTCCCAAGAGGTTTTAGTTATATAACAGACGAGTGTGAAATAACCCAGTATTCAATTTAATAGTTAAAATCAGAGGAAGAAAATGAGATACAAGGAACAGAAGAAGAGAGGAAGATTAGAAGGTTGAGAAGGAGGAAGACAAAAAGGAAAAAGGCCAACAAAATGAGACTGTTCCCCTTCTGTTTTTTTTCCCTACCCACCCTATCCTTCCCCTTATGATCCATCTCCCCCCTTTTTTCCCTCTTTCCCTTCCCTTGCCCCATCCCATCCTCCCCCCCTTTTTTTTTCTTTCAGAAATGAGAACTTATGGACTAGGAATAATATACCATAAAGGTATAGTGGGTTTTTGTTATGCTTTGAAGTCAGCATGGAACTTAAAGAATATAGAGTATAAGGATAGGGACTCGCTGAGACATGATTCAATGATTTAATAGGGGATGCTATATTACTTCTTAGAATTATAGGCTGAATGGCTCTTGTTCTAGGGTATGACATATACTGTGTATAAGAAACCTATAGGGGGCGAGCGATAAGCTATAGCTATTCTTCATATCAGAAGGTAATCAGATACATGGATAATAAGAAGACTCTAGAGGGTCCGGGAGCCTGCTCACCGGATAGCTCAATCACGTACCCAGCAGGAAGTGGAGGACGATCTAAGGATCGGGGGTTGAATGGGGGTGGGTTTATGGAAAAAGGGAGAAGAGAGAGCCCAAAGTTCCTTACTTGCACTGTGGCAGACTTTGTGGGTTTGAAAGCTGGGGGTTATGAGAAGACTGTATGATTAACATTAAAATTATTACTTGGAATGTTAAAGGCCTCAGAGGGTGGAGAAAGAGGATGGTGATACTAAAGTACATTAATCAGTTGGGAGCCCAGATTGTGGCCCTCCAGGAGACTCACTTGCTTAAGGAGGAGCTGGGTCTTCTCAAAAAACAGTGGGTAGGACAGGTTCTAGGAGATGGAAATGCTAAGGCCTCAGGGGGAGTTGCAGTCTTGATTGGGCGAGATTGCCCATTTACAGTAACACAGACTAATACTAGAGAAGACTGCAGAGGGATTTATGTCACCGGTGCCATTTTGGGAAAAGCATTAACGATTGCTTCGATATATGCTCCTACACCACCTAAACCTGATTTTTTGCATCAATAGAGGTTGATCTAGCTCTGCTTCCAACACACCCTCTGATCCTTGCAGGGATTGGAACCTTTGTCTTAATAATAGGGTTGACAAAAAACTCCATCTTATCGTCCACCTTCTATGGCACAGGCAGCTCTAACAAGCTTTTAGAAGTGGCGAGCTTTGTTGATCCCATTGCAATTTGCAGTAAAGGGGACATGCTATGACTTTTATTCTGGGGCACATAAACCCACTCTAGAATAGACTTCTTTTTAATCAACAAAGAGGTAATTCAGGGATAAGGAAGTGGTTACCCACACTAGGGTTCTGTCTGATCACTCTCCTGTTCAGCTGAACTGGGGGATAGAATCTCTTCCAATGAAGCCGTATCAATGGAGGCTTGATGATTCCTTATTATTGGACCAAAATTGGTTAGCTAAATCAAAACAAATACTGGAAGAAATTATTCAGACTCAATTGCTCACACTGTTAGATAGCAGACTAAAATGGCCCACATGTAAAGTGTTATATTCGGGCATTGCCCAGAGGATTATAGCAAGGAGAGCTCATATGAGAAGGGCAAGAGAGGAGTTTATCTTAGGTGCTATAAGCTCCCTGAAGCCTCTTGAGGGCACTACAGAGGAAAGGGGCTCAGAGCTCAAGGAACTAAGAGAGGAGCTGGCAACTATCCTTTATGACAAAATGGAGAGGTGGGCAGAAAGGATACAGGCGAATTATATTCTTCAGGAGGATGCTCCAGGTAAGCTCCTAGCCAATAGAATAAAGGAGTGGGAGGCAGCTAGGGTAATTCCCCTAATAAAATATGGGGAGAAATAATAACAGAACCCCAGAGACTGGCTGATACTTTTGCAACTTACTATGAGGGAATTTATCAAGAAGGGGTCTTGGCGAGTAGAGGGGAGATACAAGACTTCCTAGAAAATATAGCTCTTCTGAGACTAGATCAGGAGCAAGCTCAGGGGCTGGTGGCACCCATTTTAGATTCCAAAATACTGGAGGTGATCAAGTCACTTCCGAAGGGGAAATCACCGGGACCTGATGGCCTCATGGCCCAATTCTATAAATCACATGCTACAGTCATACTCCCATTATTGAAAGACTTATTTACAAATATAATGCTTGATGGGGTTCCGCATCATCAGCTTTATCAAGTGTCTATAACACTTATCCCAAAACCAGAGAAACCCAAGGATCTCCCTGAGAGTTATAGGCCAATTGCTCTGATAAACCAAGACTTGAAGTTGTTGACAAAAATATTGGCCAATAGAATGTTGAGAGTTGCCCCTATTTTTATTAACCAAGAGCAGCTGGGGTTTATGCCGGGTAGAGGAGCACATGATGCACTCCGGAAACTCCATTATATATTGCATAGGGCCTCTACCTCTAAACTGACAATGGCGGTAATTGCTCTTGATGCTGAGAAGACCTTTGATAGGGTCTCACATGATTTCTTTTTTGCCACCATGGCTCACATGGGATTTCCGGAAAGCTTTATAAAAGGTATTAAAAATCTGTATACTGCTCCTACAGCCAATGTATTATGTAATGGCTGTTTATCGAAGGAAATTCGTTTAGAGAATGGTACTAGACAGGGTTGCCCCCTTTCGCCAATACTCTTTAACATATACCTGGAACCTTTATTAAGGACGATACAAAGTGATTCGGAGGTACAAGGGATTATTATTGGGGGAATAGAAATAAAACTATCTGTTTTCACAGATGATATTCTACTACACTTTCAAGACCCGGCAGAGCGCTTTAAATGGGTTTTGAACATAGTGGAAAGGTTTTCTGGAGTCTCAAACTATAAGCTGAATCTGAGTAAGGCAGGTTTTCCTGCTTACCCATTTATTCACAAGGTCGACTTTGAACCACTTCAAGTAAAGTGGTGCCCTAGAAAACTCAAATATCTTGGCATTTGATCATACATCCAATGAGACCAAGGCCTTGAAACAAACTTGGGAGGACTGATATCCACAATTACAACGGACTTAACTAGGTGGAATAAACTCCCTTTAAATTGGGCAGCTAAATTGAGCTTGGTTAAAATGAATCTGCTGCCTAGGCTCTTGTATCCAATACATTTATCCCCATACATTATCCCCAAATGTTGGTTTACTAAAATACAAAAAATAATCTCCAACTTTTTGTGGAATACCAAACCTCCTAGAAGAAAATATAAAGTGTTAAGGTTACCACGTAACAAAGGTGGCCTTAGAATCCCAGACTTACAAGTATATTATGTAGCTGGGCAGCTTGGGTTAATGAGTCGATGGTGTAAACAGGTGACTGAATATGAATATATTCCAACTTGGCTCCAGGTGGAGAAGCAAACCCTATCAGATATGGGACTCTCCCCAGAAGCAGTACTCTTTTTTTAACCCAGAGGAGATAGGGGATGGTGGAGCATGAACACCAATATATAAAACAATCTTGGCCTGGTGGACAATTCTGTCCCCTAGCCAGAGGAACTCTCAGAGAGTTTCTAGAGACCAGCCCCTTTGGGGCAACCCAAATATGCTTATTGGAAAACAAATAATCAAGAGACAGTGGGCTCCGTATGTACTTACTTTAAAGTGGGTGGACTTTATAAGAGGAGATAGAGTTGCCCTCCCTGACCTCTGTAAGAACTTGAATTTCTTTAAGAAATTACAACTCACCAACTTGATGAGAAAAATGGAAGGAAGAAGGGGGTAGCGTACAGGACAAGGCGCTTATTTGGAGTGCTCTTACGGAGATAAACTGTGTCAGAAATCCCCTGTCCAAGATCTATAGACTACTATTAGATTTCTTAAGTGAGGGATCTGTGATTAAGATCTTATATTGGGACAAACAGGGTGAATTTGCCTCTCAGAGACCTGAATGGAAAGAAATATGGAGAAACGGTAAATATATTCCTACTCTGAAATACAGAATCATGTAGTTTTTTATAGCTTCTAATATATACTACACCCCTACCAAGCTGTGTGCTAGAGGCCTTAGACAGACAGACCTCTGTTTCAGGTGTAATACAACCCCAGGGGATTTGCTCCATGTTCTATGGTATTGTTCTAAAGTTTCCCCCATTTGGGAGCACATTAAGTGTAATATGGATCCCTTGATGAATTACAAAGAATTCATTACACCCAAGATTTGTATATTGGGGGATATGGTAAACATCCCTAATGGGATCATTAAAGGACATATTGCGTTGATGTCTTCCCTGATTAAGGCATTTGTCTTAAAGAACTGGAAAAGTGATTTGGTATACACATACGATCAATGGGTGGGTGATCTACTTTTAATGTTGTCTAGACTTAAAAGACAAATGCTTAGGGATGGACAAAAAGTAATTTATGATAAAAGGTGGCGGACTTTAGAGGCACTATACACTTTGCAATATAAAGTGCCCCAGACAAGGGTCTGTCTGTCAGAAAGTACGTAATCAATATTAGGATGATATGGATAAGTTGTTTTAGCAATAAGGGGACTATTAGTCTCAGATGGTATACGGCACGCTAAAAGACCTGAATACAATCTTACGTGTTGGATATACAGTTAGATGCCATGGAGTCTGTCAGAGTGGGGTGGGGGTGGCTCTCTCTTCTCCCTTGGGACGCGGCTGCAGGATACTATCATGAGGACCTCATAAGGGTAAGAGGGCTATATTGCTGCAAATGACATGTAGGGTTCCAGACTTGATGTATGAACACATCTCCTTGTCAAGGCTAGATCTAGTCAATATAGTATAAATGTAGATGTGAACTAAATGTTAAAGGAGTGTATGTTTGCAGCTGTGTATGTACATAGTTATTGGGTGTACATAATGATCACGCTCAGTTTTGGAGTGTGAGACCCAGATTATTTCGGGAATGTGTGTGTGTGTCTGTCTTATAATTGATGGAAGAAAACTACAATAAAGAATTTAAAAAAAAAAACGATACTCTTTTGACTTCCTACTGTGTCTGGTTGCATTTTTATTTATTTATTTAATTTTGGTAACCGGGTAGGCCCACTAAGACCAGTAATAGTCCCTTTTTCAGGGGGTGACCCGGGATTAGTTACACATAATACAACAAGATAAAACATTTACAATAGGTTCAACAACATAACAGTTATTTACATTTCATGAGAGGCAGCAAACATATTTGCCTGTTTTCAAACACCCAATAAACTTTTTTTTTCCAAGTGTCTACTTAGATACAGAATATTAAACAAATGAAAATAAAATATAATTGCTTTGAAGAAGAGAGAAGCCTTTATTATGGGTATGGTTGGAGAAAGCTGAAATCTCATCTTGATTGTTTTATTTCCTTATTGCTATTTTGCATTTTCAGGTTAAATCAAACATAATTACATATAATTTTTTTTTGAAAAGATAGAAGCTTTTATTATGGCTCTTTTTGGTTTGATCCACATGTACTGAAGCATTGAAGCAGTAAGATCACCATGATTTCGGGAGCCTTGCACCATTCCTCTAATCCTAAAAATATGTATCACAATGGTTGTGTAATTGTAGGTCTATATTCAAATGTCTTTAATTCATTATAATTACACACTAGGAAGAATGGTCTTAATGAATGCATTTAAGGTTTCACAAGTTGACTTTTTGCAATTTTAATGACCTCCCAATCCTGGAGTCTTCAATTTGTTTTATCTAAACATTTCTTTGCTCAGTTCATCAATAGTCCAATAAGATTTAGAATAAAATTACTTTAGAACAAAAACTGTATACACTTTGGGTTTGATTTTGCGCAAATATTAACTTACCTCCGAGTTGAAAATGCATAGGAGATTAGTTGTACATACTTTTGTATTTCTCCTCACTTTTACTGTGGAAATTTGTAAAAAAAAAATGAAAAAATAACACTTGACCTTGTGCACAGGTCTTGGCCTCCCATAAAGGGAATGATTTAAAACTTATTTAGGAGTCATTCAAGACTTTTCCCAATGTCAATATTTAGTAAACTATACATTTAATGCATTTTAATAACATAAGTTGCCAAAAAATCAGTGTTACAGCATAGATGCCTAAAGGTTTTATTTATTTATTTACAAAATGTTGTTAACTGGGTAGGCCTACTGGGCCCCGAAGGTCCATTTTTCAGGGGCAACCCAGAATTAGTTACAAAAAACAGTGCAAACGCATAAAAATGAAACAGTGCAGGACATAGAGTACAATAATACAAAGACAGTATACAAATATACAGTTTTCATTGAGGAGAGTGGTTATTTACAGCAAAGTTGCACAGTTCAACAGTGACAGCTGACAGGATTAGGACAATGGATTTTTTGTGGCCAAGTCACAAAGGGAGAGTAGGCTGGCCTCCAGGGTTGGAGCGGGGCTGTGGCTTAGGAGGTATGCCCACAGACATTTCTGGAATGTGGCCAGGGAGGGGGCTTCCTGAAGGTGACTGGGGAGTTTGTTTCATTGCACAGGGGCGATATGGGCAAAAGATTTACTGCCAGCTGCAGAGCTGGCCCTGGGCAGGTCCAGGAGTTTTTTGCCAGAGGTCCTGAGTAGAGATGCAGCGAATTTAAATTTCACTACTGAAATGAACGCGAACTGAGCACTTCGCATTGTGACTCCGCTTTTCGGAGTGGCCAGCATGAAATGCTCACTTTGCCTTGTTATTATTACTTTGCATTGTCATTCCACCTTAATGTGAAATAAGGTGGAGTGATAACAATATTGGTAGCTCCCCACACACACAGTCACTAGAATTAATGTGCATCCCCAAAACGCTACTGTCGTCTTGTCTCCAGAAAATTCACCAGTGCTGATGAAGTGAAATGAAAGCGTAACAAGAAATGCAAAGTCTCCCAGAATTAATGGCACACTCAGTCATCTGGGCAGTGGTCAGACACAGTCACCAGAATTAATGTTCATCCCCAAAATGCTATTGTCTTGTGTCCAGAAAATTCCCCAGTGTTGATCAAGTGAAATGAGAGTGTAACAAGACTTGCAAAGTCTCCCATCTTAGAGAAGCAGCAAATTTTAATTCCGTCGGTGAAGTGCCCGCGAAGTGGGTACTTTGTTGTCACTTTGCTACACAGGAAATGCCCACTTCCCTCATTATTGTGATTTTGACTTCTCATTGTCATTCCACCTTAACCTGAAGTAAGGTAGAGTGACAACAATATTGGCAGCCCCTAGGCCCCCACACATCACATGGCTTACAGCACTGTAACTCTCAAGCTGTATAAGAACGTGAATGCCTACTGCTGTATTTCCTCGATGGCAGTGACCTGTATCACTAATAGAGATGCAGCGAATTTAAATTCCACCAGCAAAGTGCCCACAAAGTGGGCACTTCATGTTGTCACTCTGTGGCCAATGCAAAAGGCTCACTTTGCCTAGTAATTATTACTTCGTGTTATCATTCTGCCTTAACTCGAAGTAAGGCAAAGTGACACCAATATTTGGCAGCCTTTCACACACACAGTCACCAAAATTAATGTGCATCCCCAAAATGCTCACGTCTTGTGTCCAGAAAACTCCCTGGTACTGCCGAAGTGTAGTGAGAGCACAAGAAATGCAAAGTCTCCCAAAATTAATAGCTCACACAGATGTCATGCATTTAGTAGTCACACACAGTAACCAAAATTAATGTGCATCCCCAAAATGATACTGAGAGCATAACAAGAAATGCGAAGTCTCTCAGAATTAATGGTGCAGTCTGTCATGTGTGCAGTGGTCACACACAGTCACCAGAATTAATTTCATTCCCCAAAATGCTACTGTCCTGTGTCCAGAAAATTACCTAGAGCTGACGAAGCGAAATGAGAGGGTAACAAAAAATGCAAAGTCTCCCAGAATTAATGGTGCACTCTGTCATGTATGCAGTGGTCACACACAGTCACCAGAAATAATGAGCATCCCAAAAATGCTACAGTCTTATGTCAAGAAAATTCCCCAGTGCTGATGAAGTGAAATGAGAGCGTAAGAAGAAATACAAAGTCTCCTAGAATTAATGGTGTACTACAAACGCACAGACAGATTAAGATTGCACTACGCACTCAAGACGCAGATGTAAAGGCACAACAACACCTAACCAGTGCTCTTAAGTCACAAATCCAAATCTGGAAAATAATACCTTTTGCTGGTTGGGGAGAGGTAGTGCACAGCAGTAACAGACAGTCCACTACCAGTAAAGATACCACAAAGCAGTATAAAAAATTCATGCAACTGCAGTGGATAGCAGGTTCACACTGCTGCAGTTACTCTGTGGTACAATAACAGGTGTCTTATTTAATGGCACACATTTATTTATTTATTTATTTAGTTTTTGTTGACCGGGTAAGTGCACTAGACAAATTCTGCCTATTTTCAGGCACGACCCGGGGGAGGGGATACAGATGAATGCCAACTGACCTTGAACCAGATTAAGCTGTTGGTGGTAATTTTCGTGAATGGAGGAAATTTGGCCATTGCACCGGGGAAATTCCCCTGCTCTTTTCGAGAAGTACCATGGGATCTTTAACATCCACCTGAACTACCACCGGAACAGGCAGATGGGACCTCGGTTTAATCACACCCACACTCACACACACACTACAAGTAATGCGTAGCAAATTGAAAACCTTTAGTAATATAACCAAATGTTTTAAATAAACTGAAATGACACACTGCTGCATCACAAAAATCAGAAAAAAAATGTCAAGAATTACTGAAAATATTACTGTGTGTACATTAACACAGTTATACAAGAAAAATATAACCAAAACAGAAAAGATTGACTTTTTCTCCCAGTTAATCTACCTACACCACAGATATGCCCTTCCCCCAAAGCACACTTCACAGTTCACAGACTGACTGTTCTCAATTAACACTCAAAATCCACACACAAACAATAAACACTCAATAATATGAGCACAGCAGGGTTTCCTATACTCGATGTAGCAAATTGTGAGCAAAAAAATAGCTCAAAAAGGCTTTTTTAACAGATTTTAGAGGATTTGAATTGCAGAGCTCTGAGAGGAAACTGTCTCCATCTTTCACTACACACACACTACACAGAACTGAGGTTGTGCAGAACAATCTAGAGTCCATGTGACCTGCAATCCCATAAAGCACTGCAAAATTCTTCTTTGGAGCTCAAGAACAAGGCAGAGCAAGGTGAAGTAAGGCATAGTACATTTATTTCAATGTACTTTGCCTTAAAATTGGTGGAGAAGTGGTTTGTGGAAGGCAGAATAACGTGAAGTCATTGTTTTCAATGGACTTCGCCTTCTCCATTATAATGCGAAGTACTCCGCTTCACATTGCAGAGCACTTCGCGGACTCTGAGTTACTCCGCGAATCACTTCGCGGAGCAAATTTCAGCTACTTCACCCACCACTAGTCCTGAGTAGTCGGTTGCTTTGGGACAAGTAGCTCAGTTAGCCCTGCAGGAGGGTTGACATCGAGAAGCTTATACGTCCAGCTTAACAGGGGGTACTGGAGCCTATGGTTTGGGGGGGGCAGTTCACGTAGGAATGGGCTTCACAATGGTGGGTCTTTGGGTGAGCATTCATGGTGAAACATGCTATTTTATGGTACAAAGTTTGTAGTTTAACGTGATCAAGTTTTGCCATGCCCAATAGTGTTGGGGCAGTGTAGATAAGAGTTGGGAGGAGGATACTCTGAGTGATTGCCAGTCTAGTCTCAGGTATCATGTTCATACTTAGTCAACAGAGCAGGCCAAGTTTTTGGTGAATGTTTTTTGTTACTAGGGCCATGTGTGGTTTTAGGGTGAGCCCCTGGTCCAGTGTAAGGCCCAGGTATCTGAAGGATTGAACCACCTCGATTGTGGAGCCAGATGCGATAACAAGTGTGAGGAGGTGGGCCAAGGGAATTCCAACCAAATAGGAGCACTTTGGTCTTGTTAGGGTTAAGGACCAGATGGTTTTCGACTAGCCATGCTTCAGCCTTGGTGAAGTCTGACTGGAGCAATGGACCTAGGTCACCCAGGTGCTGCGCAGTTCTATAGAGGACAGCGTCATCAGCGTACTGCACCATGGAGCTGCTCCCACAGTGGCAGTGGAGGTCATTGACAAACAGAAAAACAAGCGTGGACCCAGGATCAAACTTTGTGGAACCCCCTCATTTAGAGGAAGTGACCCAGAGATTGCACCTCTCCACTTAACCTGTTGGGAGCAGCCCAACAGATAGTTGCAGAACCAGTTAAGATAGTGTTGGTCAAGTCCGAAGTTGCAAACTTTGTTAGCACGAGGGAGTGGTCTACCAGGTCAGAGGTCTTAGTTAGGTCAATGAAGACTGCCCCTGTGGGGGTGACCCCCAGACAGCCATTGTTTTTCTTCTCTTCTTTCTTCCCCCTATCTTGCCAGTGTCAGTTTCACATATAGATCTCATAGGATATTGCTGGCTAATAATTACTAAAAATTAATCTGCTGCTTTTGTTCTGAAAAGATGTAACATGATCCCATTCTGAAAAGATCTAATGTGATCCCAATAAGCAGATCATTTTGTTTCAAGCTGGTAAGCACTAAAGAATTCCATTGAAATACTAGTAAGTCCATATTTACTGTTAAATTAGGCATGACAAGATGGTCTGGTCTCATTTCATTTAAAGTGGTGTAGTGCTATAGAGAAATGCGGCTGTTATAAGTGCTATAGCAGTTGTCACAAACAAATGTAAATATCTCTAAACGTATATGAATCATGTGCAAACCATCAGTAAGAAAATTGTTTAGAACAAAATGACCTTTCAAATTAGTCTATTCATTAAGCTGCACTAATTATATTGTTTAAACTATGGCAATCTGATTACCTGAATTTTCATTTTTCTTCACAATTTTCACCTTTTGGATGGCTATATTTAAAAAAATCTAATACATTCAAATTAGTGACTACCCTCATTTGAAAGGTCATGTTGTCCTAAATAGCTTTGATGTTGGTTGTATATTGGTAACTTGTATACTTTTTGAGATACAGTATTTACATTTGTTTGGAATGACTTCTACTGTGTTAACTCAAAAAAAAAAATGAGGTTCTTTGGAAAACCATATTTTTCAAAATATAAAGAATTCAGATTAGTGACTACCTTCATGTGAAAGTTTTTTTTGCCCTGAACAACTTTCACGCTGGTTGTTTTTGTGCGCCTTGAACAGGTTTAAAGATATGTAGATTTGTTTGGAAGGTGTGCACATTTGCTGTAAGAGAAAAGCAGCTTGGAGTTCTGTGTCCATCATTCTGAATAGAAAGAAGGGAGTCTTTTTTAACTGCCACAGGGATTTGCAGTGTTATGGAAGGATACACTTAAAACTACTAAAAAATGTGTACCACAGAAACCCCTTTTCAAGCTACGGTGAAATGGTTGTAGGCTCTGCCCACAGCCATAAAAAGCAGTAGGTGACTTTTGTTTAAAGGGATTTTGTCACTGTAAAGAACAAAGAGGATATCAGTAGGATCAGTAGTTCTACTGAGTCAATTGGGCTACACTAAGAGAAAGAAGGGGTGGCAAAATAGTCACCCAGAGAGGAAGAGCAGGACTGCAAAAAGCTCAGCCCAACTTATCAAATGAAGTAGTGATACGTGCATTGTGAATGTTAAATTCCATAAAAAGAATTCTGGATGTGTCATCTATATGCTACCATAAATATTTGAGAAACTGTTACCAATAATTTGTTGTTGTTTTTTCCACTGTAAAAATTAAACTGCTAAACCAATTTATCCAGTTGTGTTAGACGCAACGATACACTGACATCAGATGTACATGTCACATGTTAAGTATGTGCCTGAAAGAGCCTAGAAGTTACAAACATCCACATGTTTCTAAGGATCACTAAGGAAAGGAAGGGAAAGGAAAGGAAAGGAAAGGAAACTATCTAGTCTATTGTTAAAGATCAACTTGTAATCATTAATAACCACAGTAGTTGCTAAAGAGTTCCATGGCTTGATGATCCTTTGTGAAAAGAAGCATGCCCACTTATCTATTTAACATATCATAGGAATTACAACCCTTTGAGTCGTAGACTCATTTACAAATGCTCCACATCAAACATAGGCATACATACATACAATACATCAGAAGCAGTAATGAGACATCACAAAATTAAACAAGGTATTTACAGATAATGGCCAGGTTAGCTGTTGACCTATACATGTAGTAGTTAGGGTACTTATGTTACTACAGGTGGTCCAGCTACATTGTAAGTGCAGCCTCTGGGGAGTTGTCATATAGTTGGAACAGTGATCAGTAACAAAGATGAGATATATGGCACGGCCTATACTGTTGGTAGCCATGTCAAAGGGGACCAGTGTAGGGGAGCTTTGTGAAGGGCCAGTTATGGGGATCAGCAATTACATTGGCAATGATGCAAGGAGAGAAAGCATTTTTTTAGAGTGGACTTCAAGTGCCCTAAGTTGGGAATGGAGCTTATAGCAGTGAGGAGTCCATTATACCAAGCAGAGGCTCTATAGGGGAATGATCACTGTGCTAGGGAGGTTCTGACCCTGGGCACAGCCCACAGGTGTTTGTTGGCAGCACAAGTTGCTGCAGTGGGGGATCACAAGAGTAGGGAGGCAGAGACCACCAGTGGGGTCAACCCCAGGTGGATTTTTTTGCTGAGGAGACAAGTTTGGTATTGTAGTCTTTCATCTAGGGTGAAAATGTTGGTGAGGGCATAGAGGGTGCAAGTATGGGAGCGTTTGTCTGCTCCTAGGAGGAGTCAGCACACTTTATTAATAGCTATGTGAATTTTTTTTAGGGTGATGTTGTCAGCGGCTGAATAGATGGGGAGTCCATAGTCAATGA
Organism: Neoceratodus forsteri; assembly: GCA_016271365.2. Taxonomy (NCBI): domain Eukaryota; kingdom Metazoa; phylum Chordata; order Ceratodontiformes; family Ceratodontidae; genus Neoceratodus; species Neoceratodus forsteri. Next base: position 1,438,943,758 of record CM057459.1, read on the forward strand.
GAAAGAGGACTGAGGAGGTGACAGCCAGGTTGAGTGCTTCAGGTGTCAGGCAGTCCTTGTGCTGGTAAAGAAGGCCTATGCGGGAATTAATGGGTGAGGATAGGATGTTAATGTGGGCATGGAAGGATAGGGAGGTATCAAAGGTAAGGCCAAGATATTTATAGGTATGTACTTGTTCCAAAGGGAGATGAGCTTGGGAGAGGATTTTTAGTTCAGTGTCCTTAGCCTTGCTTTGCTGGTGGGCAAAGAGCATGGCCTTTGTTTTTTTGATGTTGACCACGAGTCTGCGATTAGTGTACCAGTTTTCAATCTGCCTGAATGAGTCTTGGAGAGAGGACTGTAGGATGGCAGGGCTGGGATGTGTGGCATAGAGAACCGCATCGTCAGCATATAGCAACAAGTTACTGGAGCAGGATTTGGGTAGCGCATTTAAGTAGATACTAAAGAGTAGAGGGGCCCAGTATGGAAAATTGTGGGACCCCTGAGCAGACAGGCAGGGTGGAAGATAAGGTGTCATTTATCTTGACACATTGGGATCTAGCAGTAAGGTAGCTATTGAACCACAAGAGGGGTCCACCTGATAGACCAGTGAGGTGGAGCGTGTCCAGAAGGAGAGGGTGGGAGACCGTATCAAAGGCCTTCGAGAGGTCTATGAAGATGACTCCGGCAAGGTGCTTACTGTCAAGGGCAGAGTGAATGAAACTTGAGAATTCAATGAGGGCAATGGTTGTGCTATGGCCTGATCTGAAGCCATGTTGCTCGCTACATAGTAAATTGTGGGCAAGCAGATACTCAGAGAGTTGGTCGGCAATTATTTTTTCAAAGGCTTTTGAGAGAGAGGGAAGGATGGAGATGGACCAATAGTTATTGGGGGTGGTGTTGTGCCCGCTTTTTATCATTGGGGTAATTGTTGCAGACTTCCAGGCAGTTGGGAATTGTCCCAGGCATAAGGAGCGGTTCAGGAGGTCAGTCAGAGGGGAGAGAACAGTGTCAAGAACCCCGAAAAGGATTTTCTTGTCAAATGAGTCTTTGCAATAGTTGGAGTTAGTTAAAGTAATGCTATTACATGCTAATTGTAATGGGTTTCCCTAGTGTTAACAGTAATTTGCTTAAAGCCTAGGCCCACCTCAGTCATAAGGTATTGGTCCTTAAGCACCTCCCAGGATAGCATAAGGTCCCCTCGCAACCTTCTAGTTTATAAGAATATAAGACTGAATTTTCAAGCCTTTCCCCATAACTTAAACTCCAAGCACCGTGCATGTACAATATTTGGTTATTGTTTTCTGAATTTTTTTATGCATGTGATATCGCTTTTTTTATAAGGGTACCAGAGTTGTGAGGAAAAATCAAGAAGAGGGTGACTATATGCCCTATATAGAGGAAGAAGAACTGTTTGATCTCTGGATTTTGATATTATGCCTAACTGACCAGCAAACATTATTTGATTTATTGAGAATTTCAGTTATTTGTTTGTCCAAAGAGAAGTCATTAGATATTATGACCCCTAAATCCTTCTCACACTGTGATTTGTTTAGTACCTGACCATTTGGGATGTAACCATATTTAGGGTTTTGAGAACCAAAATGTATTATGCATCATTTGTTTATGCTAAACAACATACCCCAGTTTTTAGCCCATTGGGAAAGCTTGTCCAGTTCCTTCTGTAGTTGGTTTATTTCCTCCAAATTACTACAGGGGCCACCAATTTTACAATAATTGGCATATTTGATGACCCAACTATCCAAGTTAGATGATAAATCAGATATGAAGATCTGAAAAACTAGAGGGGCTAATACTGAGCCTTGAGGGACACCACTGGATACAGATCTCCAGTCGGAGGGAAAACCATCAATAATTACCCATTGTTCAAGGTCAGCCAGCCAGTTTTGGATCCAAGTAATATAACAAGGGTGAATATCTAAGGCGAGTAATTTTTTAACAAGATCCCAGTGAGGTACAGGATCAAAGGCCTTTTTAAAATCCAGAAATACTATGTCGCAAGACATTTTTTTTAATCAAGGTTAAAACTAACCAGTTCATAGAAACAAAGTAAGTTTGTGGCACACGAACGGCCCTTTGAAAAATCATGCTGATTTTTGTCAAAATTTCCAAGGACTGATATTATCCTATCTTTAATAATGCCTTCCATAATTTTGCCCAATGCTGGAGTAAGGCTAATAGGCCTGTAATTATCTGTGTCCCCCGAGTCTCCCTTTTCAAAAAGTGGCATTACATCAGCCCTTTTTTCAATCATTTGCTATATGCCCTGTCTGAATGCTACTATCAAAGATTAGATTCAGTAGGAGAGCAAGATGTTTATTCACGATTTTGATCATATCTCCTGGTATTCCATCTGGTCTGTGGGAAGAGCCAGATTTTTAATTATTCAGTTTTTTATTGATTTCTTCAGTGCAAAGTGTAATCTCTGATGTAGCTAAGATATTTACTGGCTTTTGTGCCGAGCTGTTTTTGATGAAGGCTGTGCAAAAATGATCATTCAGTAAATTCCCATATCACTGGGGACACAAACAGTATCATTATCTACTATAAAGGGGTCAACCTTACATCTATGCTTTTTCAAATAATTGATATAGCTTTAGAAAATGTCACTGTTCCCTTTAAATGACTGAGAAGTTAGTGATTTTTTGGGTAACCATTTTAGCTTTTATAATCTCATGCTTAAATGTTCTCTGGAATTTTTTGAAGGCCTCCTAATGTGTAGAGCACTTATTAATCAGATATTTCGTGTATAATCTTTTGTTTTTAAGAATGATCTTACATAGTTTCCAATTTAACCATATTGACATTGATCTGGAATTACTGTATTTGTTGATGGTGGGTATATATATATATTGATTTGCAGTTTATAGGCTTTTAGTGTTTAGACTGATCCATATAGCATCAACAGTGACACCATTAAAATTGTTATTCCACTCTATGCCAGAGACAGCTTTGTCAATCTTTTTAACATCAGCTTTATTATAAACAAAGATTTTAGTGATGCTTTTGAATCTGGACTAGTCTGTACACAACTCAGACTTGACAATATTGTGGTCACTGTTCGCAAGAGGTGAGGTAACAGTTTTTGATATCATTATTTTCAGTACCAAGGATGATATCTAGACTATTGTGACCACGAATGGGACTAGGGGCAAATTGCCTCATAGACAGTTTATCACATAACATGAGAAACTGCCTAGATAAACTTCTGGATGATGTTTTATTGACCCAATCTATATCCCTGAAGTTTAAGTCCCCCAAAGGTGCTTGAGTTATATACACATATAATATTTCATGAAATGTCCAACAAAAAATAAAATCACAGACTTTGAGCACATATTACTTTGAGATGAAGCACCCTAATGTCATGAAATCTGGAACATTTTTGGAACACCTATCACCAAGTAATTATGCCAAACGTAGGCTGTCTGACCCAATAGATGGTTGAGGGACATGCAGATACAAATTTTCATGAAATTTCCCACAGAAAATAAAATGAAAGATTTTGAGCACCTATAATATTGAGACAATCCATCCTAATGTCATTAAATTTGATACTTTATTAGAAAACCTATCATCAAGTAATCATTCCAAAGTTAAGATCTCCGGCCCAAAGATTTTCATGGAATTTCCTACAAAAAAATAAAATGACAGATTTTGAGCACCTATTATTTTGATACACTCCATCCTAATTTTATGATATTTGGCATCTTATTAGGGCTCCTTTCAGAAAGTAAGCATGCCAAATTTCAGAGTTCTGTCTCAATAGACGGCTGAGTTATGACCAGATTAATACATTTAAAAAATGCAGTGAAATTCTGATTACATTCCACAAAATTTCCAAGAATTTCATGAAATTTCTTTGAAATTCCACAAATTTAGAATGTTCTCATTCTGCAAAGCTCTACAAAACAGGCATACTCTAAAACAATGGTAAAGCTAGAAGAAAATAAGTTACTAGAACAGAAACATGTGGCAGAAATGTATGCACACAATACTACTACTAGTACAGAACAATTGCAGCATGTATGTCACCTCCAACAGCACAGTGTCCTCTGCATGCCATGCTGGGGTGTTTTTAGATGGAGTGTGTCACCTTCAGCAGCATAGTACCCCTGCACAGCATGATGGGTGGATTGTAGATGGAGTGTGAGATCTTTAACAACACAACACCCTCTAGACACCATGCTGGGGTGTTTGTAGGTGGAGTGTGTCACCTCCAGCAGCACAGTGCCCCCTGCACACTGTGCTAGGGTGTTTGTAGGTGGAGTATTTCACCTCTAACAGCCCAGTGCCCCCTTCACACAATGTGGGGTTTGTGGGTTAATTGTGTAACTCAAACTGCACAGTGACCCCTCTGCAGTATGCAAGGGTGTTTGTAGGTGGAGTATGTCACCTCTAGAAGCACAATGTCCCCTGTATAGAATGTGGAGAAGTTTGTATAGATGTAGTCTGTCATCTCCAATAGCACAGTGCCATCTGCACACCATGCTAGGGTGTCTGCAGATGGAGTGTGTCACTTCCATCAGCACAGTGCCCTATACGCAGCATGTTGGGGTGTTGTGGGTGGACTGTGGCACATTTAACAGCACAATGTCCCCTGCACAGCATGTGGGGTGTTTGTAGGTGGAGTGTCACCTCCAGCAACTACTGTTACACACCATGCTGGGGTGTGGTTAGAGGGAGTGTGTCACCTCCAACAACAGAGTGCCCCTGCTCAGCACGCTGGGCTATTTGTAGGTGGAGTGTGTAACCTCCAGTAGCACAGTGCCCCCTGCTCACCATGCAAGGATGTTTATAGGATGGAGTCTGTCACCTTCAATGGCTGCGTGCCACCTGTACACCATTGTGTCACCTCGAACAGCACAACGCCCCTCAGGCACCACGCTGGGGTGTTTGTAGGTGGAGGTGTCACCACCTACAGCACAGTACCCCCACACACCATGTTACAGTGACTGTAGATGAAATGTGTCACTTCTGGCGGGTGTGCCAGCAGCTGAAAGAAATGGACATGTAGTTGATCAGGTCCTCACTCTGTCATTTATTCTGTAATTATGCTCATCCTTTCTGCACATCCTAAGCCTAAAATGTACATTCCTTCTCAACAGCAACTTACCTACTGACAGACTTCTGCCTTCAGCTCTGAAACAGGGGTTCCCATATACTTCAGCCTGAGAGGCCATCACGCATGAGCGGATCCCTGAGATGAAGCTCATAACACTGTTGACACCAGGGAGTGACCTGCAAGAAGTTAAACAAATGTTTGCTGAAATCCCAAATAGGATGGCCATCATGGACTTAAACACAAAAAAAAGCAACATTGCAGATATTATCGACCTATCCCAAAGAGCAGGAGTCACAGAACTTAGGCTGTCTGAAGTGGAAGACAGCTGGCACAGGACTGACCTGCATATGTGGGGTAAGAACTGCATGCTCCAAATGCTTTGGACCAGGGTTAAGGACTTAGAAAACCACAGCTGCCAGAATTACCTCCACTTCATGGGGTTTCCGGAGGGCTGCAAAGGAAACAACACAATCTGATTTCTGCAGCAGGAGCTCCCAGGGATCTTGGGGTGGCATAGAGGGGACTCCCTGGAAATCAATGAAGCTCTCAGGACCCTGGCACCCTGACCAGCCCCAGAGGGCATCCCCTGACTGTGCTCACCCATTTCCTACGCTCAGGACCGGAAACAATAACTAGGCTTGCCCAGCAGAGAATAGCGCTGATCTGGAGGTCAGAGAATCCAAATATTTGCTGATTACTCACAGGAGGTGTCAGCTGGAAGTGAAGGACCTTCATGATGGCAAGGACGGCCATGTCAATGCTGGGCTACTCCTGAGGTACCTGGCTTCACCCGGGTCATGGTTGATGGGGCCCCAAATTGTTCGACACTCCAGAGGCTGCATGTTCTTTCATCACTGCATATACCTGCAAGAAAAGCCTGGGCAAGGGCAGAAGCATGATCAGGCCACAAGGCCATGACTGCAGGGACCCCCCCGATGGACTACCAACAATCTGAGGCAACTCACGCTACAGCGACCCCTCCGAAGGAGTCACTGGCTCCACACCAGCCATCCAAGGAGGCCCTGCCACCAGCAACCTTGAAAGGTAAGCAGTGCAACAGGAAATCAGCCAGGAAGGAGGGGGTACATATTGATAAAACCACTAGGCTCCACTCCAGGAGCCGCAGTGGTAACCCCAATTCAGAGGCCTCCTCAGGTCCGTTAATGAAGAACCACCAGTTTGCAGCATTGATCCACTTGCTGGATGATGGTAGGATGCAATATTCTCCATTACTTCCTAGATGGTATGCTGCAGCCCAGTCAAGAGGCCAGGAGGAACAGGCCCACCCTGGGCCAAAAGAAGCTGAAGTTGCAGAGATTCAGGTTGCTACAGGCCCAGCGCCATGAGGCCCCACACTCAGGGAAGCCGACTTGCTCCAGGGACTGCAGTTGGCACAGAAGGGTTGACACAGGAGGCTTGGAGGACCGGACTGTTTAATGACTGTGCCGTATACCAACTGATATGGACTCCACCCTGCTGGCACCCCTCACCAAACAGTAATTGTGGGGAAACTGAGGGGCAGGATGGGAACGGGATGCAGGGCAGATATTTAAAGTGACCATGCACACAGTGGTACTGCCCCCTCCCAGAAGTGGATTACACTGGGCTGCAAGGTGTGGAGGATGGGTGCCCATGTCACAAGTTCCTTTTTTTCCTCTCTTATCTATGTTTATGATGTTAAGTGTTGCTTTTTAGTGCTGTTCCAGCAAAATGTTGCTGTTAGTAGATAGTTGAAAGTTGATCTGCAGTTAGGGGCTCGTTTCTGTTCTTGCCTTACAGACAAGCAGTGAGCAGGTGAGATGTACTAGTTGCAGCTGAGCATCCCCCTTGCAAATTGGTACCCCATACCCCTGAGAGTCCTCTATCTGCACATGACCTGCGGGCATTAATCAGAGGCACTTTGAGTGGAATGCCCCCCCGTGACCACATAGAAGACAGCTCCACAAAGGGGGATAACAGGAGGGGACATAGCTACCAAGAGTTGGCTTAGGGGCCACAGTCTATGTGACCAAAGACCAAGATGGGTGGCCTAGTAGCTGACAAGTCTGCTAGCACAGGGTCTCACGGAACCTGCAGAAAGGAAATAGTTTGTCAGGGAAAAGCTGAATAAATAGGGCCAAATAGGCTTTCTTATTTTCTGAAACTGTGCCACCATGAGCCTCACTTTGCTTGGTTATTTGTTGTCCCTCACCTACTGCCACTATGTATTGACAAATGTAACAACTGTAACCTTTCACTATGTAGTACCTGCTCTTGTTATGTTCTTGTTATTTTTATGTTTCTACTCTGTGCCACCTTACGTGGCCTGGGTCATGCCTGAAAACTTGCCCTGGGATCAGTGCACCAACCCAGTTAACTAAGTCATAAATAAAATAAAAAAAAGTGAGGTGCAAGTTGGCACAAGCTTTGGCAGCTCACCCTGGAGGTGCAACCCCAGCAATCCCGCGGATGTCTGGCTGCCAGCCAGCCAACATAGTCTGTGGAAGCTGGTCCGCAGTTGGGTTACGGGGAGGGAAGGAGGGAAAGACCCTGAAGCATTAGGATGCTACACCATTTCCTGCATTATTGTGATTTCATTTACATGGTTTTATGCTGTTCATGTTAATAAGTTTACAGGCAATTCATGGAGTGGTGGACAAAGGCAGAGTAAAGGGCAGCAAGGAGACCAGGAAATGTGTGGGGTATGTACACTGGCCTGTGGATGCCAGGCTGGGAGTTCAGTCGACACTAACACTGATCATTGCTAAATACTTGCCTGATGGAGACTAAACTAGTAACCTGGAATGTCAAAGGGCTCAATTCACCTATCAAAAGAAAGAAAGTCCTTCTACACTTAAAAAATTGAGCCTCACATTGCATTCCTTCAGGAAGCCAAACTCTCCACCAGGAAAGCCAGAAAACTATGCCAGAGCACGTGGGGAAGAGAGCCATAGTACCACCCCATCTCATAAAAGAGGAGTCCCCATCCTTGTGCACAAGAACCTAGGGTGGAAAATGATTAAAGGAGAAGACTCCTGTATATGTATGATTTGGATATGTCTGATGTATTTATTATACATTACATCAAGTACTGTACATATGTCAATAAGAGATCAGCCATTTCTTCTTTTGCAATGCATATCTAGAGTTTGAGGCTCTGACACAAGGTAGTAAAATGTCAAACAAGCCTCCATTTATATGCAAATAAGTCTCTTGTAATACAGTCCCTCCCACTCCTTGATGTCACTGCAGCAACAGTGCAAAACAAAACATAAGGGTATTAATGCTGTCTAGACTGATTTTAGTTTAAGTTTGCAATGGCATAAGGCAGTTCTGTCATGCAACTCACACAGGAGGAGTACTTGTAGTCTTAATACTGTATGTGTAGAGCAAATAATACATCTAACAGTATTTCATTCACAGGAAACAAAAGCAGTTACTTTGTTTTGCTCATTTCTTCTGTGAGACAGTTGTAACATGTTGTAGCAAGCAGTAGACAATCAGTCAATCAACCAATCAACCAACCAATCAATCGAGTAGTCAATCAGTCACTCTGTATTGAACCAGGTGAACACCCTTGAGAAGATTCATTACAAGGTGAGCCTGGGCAGTTTAAAGGATCACACTAGACTGACTTATAACATCCCCTTTCAGCAGCCTGAAGTGGAGAGCTAGATACTTTACTTTATAAAGTGTATTGGTTTACATTTCAAATGCTCCTTAAAGCTGAGCTTCTGACTGGAAATACCAAGACACAGAATGCATATGACATGGGAGGAATGAGCTAAGCAAATATAGAGCACTACAAACACTGAGACTGATTAGTTTCTTTACTTACAACAGCTGAGGTGTAGCATCTGATTTGTGAGGGACATCCTACTTCAAATGCTGGCATTACAAAGTGGGGAAGGGGCTGCCACAGCTTATCCTTAGTACCTTGAAAGTGAAGTGCTGTAGCTCTCACATCACTGCTTATGATTTATAATGGGAATTGTGATTGGTTGGCATCCCATGGCACTCCAGACATTACCTCATGGGTTACAGCCCACCTGATAGGCTAATGATGCACATGACCCAGATCAGATTTCAGTATATCCAGGTCCCAGGAACCCCTGCTCTCCAGTTGTGAATTGTGCATCTGAACAGGCAAGAAGCACTCCAGAGAACCCCTGTCTGCTCTTTCAAGGTAGGAACCAGCGATCTATTTCCTTTAAACAAGTGACTTTACATTAGGTTTTTTGTTCCTGGGGTCAGGCTATGCTGCCCTGAAGTATTTCATTATTGTTATAAGAAATTCTGCTTATTATGTTAATGCTGACTGTTAATGAAAGAAATCAACAAATTGTCATGTTTCTGGCGTCTCCTATATCCCTACTCAGGGATTCCTTTAATATTCTGGCGTTTCCAAAATGAATATCCAGCTGGTATTTGCCCCCACAGCTCAGTACTAGCGCTTCCTAGCGCCCCTGCAGCCTGCTCGGCCTAGGCCCTACCCTTCCAGGCCATCCTGGGCGCGTGCTGCTTCCCCTGCATGCCACGCGGCCTCGCGGGCATTTGCTGTACAGGCCCATGCCTTCGCCGGCCTCCCACGAGTCACCTCTTCTCCCCGCGACTCTGCGGCCTGGTTTACGGCCTAGCCACCTCCCAGAGAGCCTCTCCTACCCCCGGCTCTCCCTGTCGGCTCGGTGGCATCTTTTGGGCCGACTAACCGGCCAACTCCCCGGCAGCCACCCCCCACCTCTCGATGAGAGGCCCCCTAACGCCGTCGCATGAGTGGCTGCTTGCTTATGGACCACAGTCCGGCCCACACCTCGCAAGGGGACGTGCCCCTCAAGGAAATCGAGAGGTAGGCCTCCGCCCTCTCGAGTCCCCAACTGGATCCCGACCGCGCTTCTCCGTCCCTCCTTCCTCAAAGGGGACAGGACAGGCCACCCGCGGTGTGGTCGCCTGGCTCAGTCGAGCTTCCACAAGGCGATTCCACCACGCGGCATCTCCCTCCAAGGCCGCAGACAGGCCTGGTCTTCTCGGGCCTTCTCGGCCCCAAATCTCCCCTAGGCTTCCTCGGGCCCCCCTGCTAGCGTCCCTATGGGCCTGGCGACGGAACAGCTGGGCAGCTCTCAAGGCTACAGCTGCAAATCGGAGGCTGCGGTTCACCTTCCACAGCCCTCACTTCTCAGGGAACATTCCCCACAGCTCCCCTACCAACAGGCATAATAATAAAAAAAAAAAAAAATATAAGGGGGGCAGACGCGAGGGTCCAGGGCTCTGCCATGCCCACCCGCATCCTAGACGACCTCGCTGGCCATCGGTAAGCCATCTAGAGGGAAATCCACTCCTCCTCCTATCTGATCCCAATCTGGAGGATCAGGGGTCTGGACCACCAGCTCGTGCTTTTCCTGGCCTCCTCTGGTACACTCATCAAAAAAAAAAAAATAGAGATAAGAAGAAGAAGAGAGAAGAGACCTTCCTGCTACTTGGGTCCTCACATAGCGACCCCAGTAGGACCCCACGAGCATACTACTCAGGTCCCTCCCATAGCGACCCCAGTAGAGCCCAGCGGTACCTTCCTCACCACCACTGGCCCCGGCCCCCTACCACAGCGGGCCTTGGCCCCCTCGCAAGATGGAAAGAAAGGGGTGAGGAAAGTAAGGAAAACAGGCAAAGATCCCGTCATCGCCCATGGCTGTATAAGGGCCCTCCCATAGCGCCCTTACCCAGTTCTACCGCCAGTCTCCCCCAACCCGCCTGCGGGTGCGGCATCCTACAGGGGCAAGAGGGGCAACACAGTTCGGGAGCTAACCACTTCGCTCAGACCTATCTCTCTCTCTTCAGATGGTAAAGGCAAAGAAATGCACCGCGTGCAGTGCCACCCTCCTCCCCCAGACCCCGGGTCCTCTCTCGAGCCTGCCTGATGGACTGATTTAACTTTCGATGGAGAGAACCCTCCTCTGGCACCTTCTAACCCCGGACCCAGCACCTCGACGGTGGACCCAGGTTCTCTGTTGATCCAAAATCAACAGGTGGCGGTGGCAATGATGGAGAGTCAGCAGAACTTCATGCTGAAGATCATGGAGAGGCTAGAGGCCCTTACCCAAAACAGAACGAGACCACCCAGCTGGAGCCCCCCTCAGAGAGACCTCCAGAGGAATCGCCCGTCCCAGAGGTCCCCATCCCAGCGTGCCCTCGACGAACCTCCAGAGGAAGGGGGCAAGGACGACGATTATGACGAAGAGGAGGAGGAGGAGCCTGGCTTGGAGTCCGACTTGGAGGATGTCGACCAGCAAGCAACCCCGTCCCTGACATCCAAACTGTGTTCTTTCGAAACCATCCCCGGGCTCATGAAGGCCATCAAGGCCACTATGGGGCTGTCCACAGAGGAACCGGAAGGGGAGAAGACGGAGTCGAAGCTCAATCCCATGATCCAGCTAAGAACCACTTCTCAGAGACCTTCCAGTTTGCCCGCCATAGAAGAGTTGGTTCACGCGGAATGGCAATCCACAGACCCGGGCAGAATGCCAAACCGAAGGAATCTGCACAAGATGTACCCGGTACAAGGCGACAAGTCGGATGCTTGGTGCAAGGCACTCTCCATTGATCCCCAAGTGGTGGCCCTGAGCAAGGAGACTGTCCTACCATGTGGTACCATAGCCCTCAAGGACCCAACGGACAAAAGGATTGAGGACATGCTAAAGAAGACTTTTGAGATCGAGGGCACCACAGCCAAGGCTATGACAGCGGCTATCTACACCTCCCAGGCCCAGATCCGCTGGCTGGAAGAACTCCAGGAACAGGCAAGCCCAAAGTCCAGGGAAGCTGAACTCCTAGACTATACCCTGGACGCAGCCAAGTACCTGGCCGACATGGCAGTGGACTCCTCAGCCTACAAGCCAGGGCCGCCTGCATCATAAATCGGGCCCGAGAGCTCTATGGTTGAAGCTCTGGGACGCTGATTCAGAGTCTAAGACTTTACTACAGAATCTACCCCTTAGAGGGTCATGTATTTGGGGAGGGACTTCAGAGTTACCTGAAACAGAAGAAAGAGGATAGGGACCTCCTAAGGAACCGGTCAAGATCCTCCCATCTGCCCTCCGCAAGGCGGAGATTTCATCCTGGTGCCAAGAGCCAAACCCGCAGGGATTCATTCGCTCAGAGCCACCCCTTTCGAGGCAGGGCTCCCCCCTCTAACACCCGCACCCCCACCTTCCACGGTTACCAGGCCTCCTCCTTCCGACCCCGGGGACAGAAGTCCGGAGGTCACAGTAGGGGGTTCAGGGGGAAACAGTGACTCCAACTCGCCCGATCACCTCCTCCAGGAACAATATCCCCCTGTCGGTCAACGGCTGGCCCTGTTCGCCCATCGCTGGGCGGCCACCACGTCGGACAGGTGGGTCCGAGACGTGGTCTCCAGGGGATGCCATCGAGTTGGCTCATCCCTCAGTTCCACAATGTTTCATCTCGTCCCCAGTCTCCAGAAGAAGAAGAGCCTCACCTCACCAAGTTCAGGGGATCCTGGCAGAGCTGATCCAGAACAGGGCCATTCAACCCGTCCCGGCTCAGGAACAGGGAAAGGGCATGTACTCCATCTTCTTCCTGGTCCCCAAGAAGTCGGGGGAGCTAAGGCTCATCCTGGACCTAAAACGCCTGAACCAGTACGTGAACCCACGTCGGTTCAAAATGGAGACCGTCCGGTCCACCCTACAGGGTATCAGGGTAGGCGACTTCCTAACCTCCGTCGACCTAAAGGACGCCTACCTACACATCCCCATCATCAGGAAGCACAGGCAGTTCCTCCGCTTCCACATCATGGGACACCACTTCCAGTACCGAGCCCTCCTGTTCGGTCTGTCCTCGGCACCCAGAGTCTTCACCAAGGTCTCCATCACACTGGTGGCCAGACTCAGGGAACAGGGGCTGGACAGCATTCCGTACTTGGACGATTGGCTCATCCGCACCCGCTCCGAGGATCAGGCATGCGCACATACGGAGCTCGCCGTACAGGCCCTCAAAGATCACGGTTGGGTGGTGAACTGAGAGAAGAGCCATCTCCGTCCCACCCAACAAATAGAGCACCTCGGGGCCATTATCAACTCGGCCGAAGGCTGGGCGAGACCATCACCTGCCCGGATCCGCAGCCTCCGGAGCCTGGCCCGACAGTTAAGGTCACACCCCCGCACCACGGTGGTGAAGGTGGCAAGGCTTCTGGGATGCATGGCCTCCTGCATCGACCTCGTGCCCTGGGCCAGGTGGCATATGCGTCCACTCCAGAATTATGTCCTGGCACGCGGGGCACCGAACGAGAACAACCTCCATTGTGTGGTTCCCTTACCCGCCGAGGTAAGGTCCTCCCTAGAGTGGTGGGTAACTCTGGGAAACCTGACGAGGGGGGTCACCCTCGAGGCCCCACACCCGATCCCCATCGAGACGGACGCGAGCCTCTCCGGCTGGGGAGCCTGTCTGGGGGATGAGTCAGCACAGGGAACATGGTCCCCCGCAGAGTCTCAACTCTCCATCAACGTCCTGGAGATGAGAGCAGTATTCCAAGCACTAAGGGCCTTCCGTCACATCATCCGGGGACAGTCGGTTCTGATCAAGTCTGACAATCGCGTGACGGTGGCCTACATTGCAAACCAGGGAGGAACCAGAAGCAGGGCCATGTCAAGGGAAACCTCAAGGGTGATGAACTGGGCACAAACGCACCTATCACACCTGGGAGCAGTGCACTTGGCGGGGAAACTGAACGTCAGGGCGGATTGGCTCAGCAGGCAACAGATCCACCTGGGAGAATGGCGCCTGCATCTGGATCTATTCCAGACAGTACAGGTGGCCTGGGGCCCAGTGTCCCTAGATCTAATGGCATCGCGGGACAACACCCAGGTGGACCGGTACTTCTCCCATTTCAGAGATGCTCACTCCCAGGGCACGGACGCCCTGTCTCAGGTATGGTCACGGGAGTATGCGACATGTTTCACCCGCTTCCCTCATCCCAAAGGTTTTGGCAAAAATCCGAGTCTCGGTCACCATCATCCTGGTGGCTCCTTACTGCCACGCAGATGTGGTTCGCGGCAATCACGGAGATGTCGCTAGCCAGCTTCCGGATCCCGACCCGTCCGGACATGCTGTTGCAGGGACCGGTACTCCACCGGTCTCCTCGAACCCTAAAACTCACGGCCTGGCTCCTGAGAGGGAACGACTAACGGCTACCGGGTACCATGAGTCGGTTATAGGCACGCTCCTTCAGTCTCGTCGGGCATCCACCACATCCACATACGAGAGGCAATGGGCCGTCTTCTCTCAGTGGTGCCGTCAGAGAGGGTCGATGCCAGAACAGGCCGACCTGCTGACGATCCTCCTGTTCCTGCAACAAGGGGTGGACAAGGGGCTGGCACCCTCCTTTCTAAGGGTGCAACTGGCGGCCATCGGGGCGGCCAGAGGTCTCGTCGAGGGACTCCCACCAGGGGCCCATCCAGACGCCATCCACTTTTGAGAGCGGTGGACCTCATGCACCCAGAACCAGACCTAGCATCGCTCTGTGGGACCTACCTCTGGTTTTGGATTCCCTAAGACGGCCACCATACGAGGCCGCTCACCGAGGCAGACCTATTCTGGTCGGCTTGAAGACAGCTTTCCTGTGGCCATCTGTTTGGCTAGAAGAATTGGGGAACTCGGCCCTGTGGTGCTTGCTCCATACACCACCTTACCACCCCAAAGGGGTCCGGCTGAGGACAGTCCCAGCCTTCCAACCAGGGTTCCGACAAGGTTCCATAGGGAACAACCGATAGACCTGCCTACCTTGCCTCGCGATAGCCCCTCAGGCCGAGAGCAGAGCCCGCGACCCCTGACGCCGGGTCGGCCCTCTCGATCTACCTGGACAGGTCCCGCCCCATCCGTAAGATGGAGAGGCTATTCATCATCTCAAGGGCCAGAGGCAGGGCTCACAAGGCCCAAGACCACCATCGCTGGGTGGATCAGACGGTCGTCCTCCATGCCTACATGGCAAATCGACTAACCCCACCTCAGGGATCAGGGCTCACTCCACCAGGCAATATCCACCTCTTGGGCGGAGCGAGCTTGTGTCCTCCTCGAAGACATCTGCAGGGGGCTACCTGGAGCTCTCTGCACACCTTGCTAGACACTATAGACTAGAACAGCTTCTGGACTTCAGGCCAGCCTTTGCTACCCAGGTCCTAGCAGCTGCACCCACACCCGACCCTCCGATCCACCCGGATCCCACCCAGAGTCCTAACTGCTTATCTCCCATGAGGTAATGTCTGAGTATAGGGGATGCCAACCAATCACAATGGGTGTTTACTCACCTGGTAAAGGTGATTGTGTTGCTTGGCATCCATGGCACTCCAAGGCCCTCCTCGGGATGATCGGAGTGTCCTCTGTCAGGGAAACAGGAGGTCCCTACACCAGTTCCATAGAACTCAGTCTCACTGCTAACACAGTCGAACCCAGGTTCAAATTAGATTGTACAAAATAGTGAATAAACACAGGCCTCCGTCCTGCTTCTATCATGTCGTAGAGGACCTTGTTTTTACTAGACTGTATTGTTTTTTGCATTGTATTCTTGTTCTAACTAACTTCCTTTCAGCTATGGAAAATTCAGACTGGAGAGCAGGGGTTCCTGGGACCTGGATATACTGGAAATCTGATCTGGGTCATGTGCATCATTAGCCTATCAGGTGGGCTGTAACCCATGAGGTAATGTCTGGAGTGCCATGGATGCCAACCAACACAATCACCTTTACCAGGTGAGTAAACACCCATTGCGACACTTTTAAAGCCATGGACCTGAGGGGCCATCACAGTTTCCAAGGAGGTTAGGGGAACATCTTAAGGGTTAGAGAGTAAGGGACTCTAGTAGGATTTGAACCAGAGTCCCCCAGTGCTTGTGCCTGTGCTTTAACCACTAGATTACCCTTCTTCCATATGCTGCAGCTGATATTTTCCTGGTAACCTATTCCTTGTTATAGCTGAATTCTTTATTGCCTTACAGCAGCCATCCAATCACTGACTGCTTAATTACAAAGGGAAAGGGGCATATTTGCAAGATTGTTTCTCACTGCTGGTGTCAATCAAAACAGAGAATGTTAACACACACACAACATAATACAACAGCTGTATAATACCACTTACAATTCTTGTTGTACCCAGAGTCATTTATTGGGTAAACTGTTTTTGCTAACATAAAGAGTAACACAACACATACAGGCACTTCCTTATATGAATACTGTATATACCTCAGATCAGTGATGCATCACACTCACATGGTCCTAGTCCCTATTAGACCTGCACTTCAGAATGTGCACAACACTTAAAGGGTTCCTCCATTACTCAAGTGGGGAACCAAACATTGTGGGTTTGGTTTACTGGTGGAACTGCATTTAGTGCAGCACCATTATCTGTTGCTCTGATGACATCATCATCCTCCAGCAACATTGATGGTAAAATGGAGGACAAACACATTGATAACTTTTGGGGACTGTACATTTTTATTTGTAATCTAGATTTGGATAGCAATAGGACTGATGGCAACTGGAGAGGCACACAACAGTTACACATAAGGAGTTGGGAAAATATTGGTGTGGAACTATGGAGACTTCCCTTTAAGAGGGCAGGAGATAAAGAGGGAGGTGGGTTATGGCCAAGAGGGAAACCCCAGAAGGGCCGATCATCCTAGCTAACCTATATGCCCCTTATCAGGACTCATCACAATTCTTCCATGGTTTGAATCAAGCCCTCATGGAATTCAGCACCAACAAGGCCCTGGTGTTGACTGGGGGAGACTTTAACCTTACACTGGACCACTTAATAGACAGGAGCAATGGGATCTCTGAACCCCATAGGCAGGCAGTGCAAGCAGTCCACAGTATGATGCATGAGCAGTCATTGCTAGACGCCTGGAGAGCCCTACATCCCGGGGTATGATATTACACATGTTTCTCCCAGTCCTATGGGACCTCTAGTAGGATTGACTGGTGGCTCATGTCAAGCTCTGCATATGAAGGGGTCATCAAAGTGCAAACACACCCCATAGTCATCTCAGACCACGCTCCCCTACAGCTGATGTTATGAAGAGGACTAGACTCCCCACCAGCGACAACTTCGAGGGTAGACACCCTCCTACTGGAGGATTCAGAATTCCAAAAGTGGTTGGGTCCCGAGGTCGAAGACTACTGGAGGAATAATGATAATAGAGAAGTCTCCCACTCTACCCTGTGGGAGACCACAAGGCACACTCATGGGCAGAATAACTGCCTTCACCACAGCCAGATGGAGGTAGCAGGAGGCTGAGCAGAGGCCCTGGAAAGCAGCTAGCCTTACTGGAGGCCCAGTAAGAATCCCCCACACAATCTGTTAGCACAGCTTAACAGCACCAAGGTCTCACTCAATGCCACCTCACCCAGCAAGCTGGGCTGAACATAGAAGGTTGTGCCATTCCTATTGGGAAGGGGTGAAGGCCAACAAATTGCTAGCCTACAAGCTGAAAAGCAAGCAGGCTGCAAGTACTATCCACGCACTCACCGATAGAGAGGAATAAATGTTTTGCACAGAAAGGGATCAATGCTATTATGACACAGTTCTATGAACAACTGTATGCATCTCCCAGCCCCCATCCCCCTTAAAGTCGAGCAGTACCTGGCCAGTCTTCCCATCCTTAGGGTGACGGACATGGCAGCTGAGGCCCTGGATGCCCCCTAACTGAAAATGAAGTGGAAGGGGCAATCTGGGCCATGGATCCACACAAAACACCAGGAAAGATGGCCTCCCATTGTCTATATCAAATGAAGTGGGTCAACCTGGCCAAATACTTGATTAGGGCATCTGGGGACTCGATGGCTAAAGGGGTGTTGCCCCCATCGATGAGGGAAGCAACCATAATGGTTGTTCTGAAGTAAGACAAAAACCCACTGGCTCCAGGGAGCTACCACCTCATCTCCCTCATAAATGCTGATGCCAGGCCAGCCCAGTGGTGCTGAGGGTTGAGGAGTTGGAAGCCACACCTGGTGTCATGCTGGTGACCCAAGTTTGGGAACGAGCTTGGGCGCCAGGGGTCAGCAGGGATGGGCGGATTGAGCATGCACAGGGCTGCTCTCCTCTACCAGGGAGAGGTGGGGGATAGTTGGCATGCCAGTGACTCCTGGTGGAGATTGGGGGCACTGCAGCACATCGGCTGCATGGCACACAGCATGGATGATGCTGGCAGAGCTGCCTTGCACCAGTGCATCATGGGTGCACCATGCAGCTGAGGGCACCAAGAACATGGAAAACCCAGCTCCTGCGGGAAGATGACTGCACCTGACCCCGTGCCCACCACCGGATCTACCTTGCTGGCCTTCCAGGTCCTTCGCCCAGGGTCCACTCCCACAGCCAGAGTCTATGTAAGAGCACCCAACAGGTGGGATGCTTTCCCTGAGGGTTAAGCTGGGAGTGCTAGCTGTGGGGGAGAGAGGAGGCACAGGTTCAGGGGAACCTCAGGCGGGCAGAAACAGGCAGGATGCCTGAGATATGCCCCCGTGGGCCATGACAGGAGGAAAAAAGAATGAAATAAATAAATAAATAAATAAATGCTGATGCCAAAATACTGGCCAAGGTGTTTGCTGGATGACTGGAGCCGGTGCTACTAGGCCTCATACACCCAGCCCAAGCAGAGTTTGTCAAAGGGAGACTGGGGTCAGACCACCATAGAACTTTGATCACCTTAATGCAAAAAGTTAGGTCCTCCCAAACCCCATGGCAGCATTAGCAGTTGATTTCAAAAGGTCTTAGATTTGGTCGAATGGCCTTTTCTGATGCAGACCCTCACCACCATGGGCATATGCCCAAGCTTCATAGCATGGGTTGTTACTATATGCCTGTCCAATGGCCTCTGTACTCACCATCTGCTTAATGTCCCCCTTGATTACAAAGGCACAAGGCAAGAGTGCCCACTGTACCCCCTTCTGTTGGTCCTGCAATAAAACCACTGGGTATTACTATCAGAAAATCTAGGAGGATTCCTGGCATACAGGTAGGAGGGGTCTCCTCAAGAACCTTCCTGTACATGGATGACCTGTTGATCACCACAGCATACAACCACCAGGTGGTCCAGGTAGTTCTGGACATGCTAGCTGACTTCTCATGGGTACCCAGGATCCAGGTAAACCAGGCAAAGATGGAGGTGCTCCCATTGAACTCGGCAGGATCGGAACAGCCCTTCACGACTGTCGGTCTCAAGTGGTCCCCTGGAGGCATCAAATATTTAGGCATCATACTGCATCCTAGTATCCCCAAATGATCTTAGCTAACTTCATGTTCCTACTAGGCTCACTCAGACTGGAGGTAGACAGATGGAAGGCACTGAAGCTTCCCTTAGCAAGAAAGATAGTCTCAGTCACAATAATGACAGCTCCGAGGTTGCTTTACCTGCTTGCACACCTATCTGTACAGATACCACAGAAATGGTTTCAAAAAATAGATGGGCGAAGGGCATGGCCTGGCTAGGCAGAAGGTGGCAGCATAACTCAATCTCTGTGCAGAGAAAGATGTAATCTAACCTCATCCAGCCATAATCAACCTTCTTTTTCAGTTGCCAGCTCTCATGATTTTCCTGTAAATCATTATCATGCTATATTTTGTAAGTTATTTCAACTTTAAACCACTGTATCTGGCCATTTCAGCACACCTTATTTCCGGCCTTGTTATTCATCACCATGGCTGACCAAAACATACAGCTTAACTCTCTTGAAAGAGTGGAGGCTATGTTCTCTAAATTAATTTCTGACATAAATGATTTAAAAGTTACCACCAACCAAAATGCAGCTACGATGGAATTTGTGAGCCACAGAATAACCATAACAGAGAACTCGATTGTACAAAATATGACCTCCATTCATTCTCTTCAGGCCACGATTCAGAACCAGGACCGAACAATTAAATCTCTGCAGTCTAAAATTGACGATATTGAAAATCGCAATAGGAGGAATAATTTACGTTTTTTTGGATTTCCCGAGAGCATTGAGCTGGGGGACACATCTGCACTCCTCCTACATGTCTTACCAGCATTGCTCAAGCTGCCTCCTGATCTAGTGCTCACCATTGAAAGATCCCACTGAACTTAAGGGCCCAGGCCACAACGAGATCAAAGGCCTAGACCTATTATTGTTCGTTTTTGAACTACGCCATACTGAACTAATCCTGAAGTGTGCCAGAGAGGTGGGAACATTAATGTGGTAAGACCATAACATTCTAATATATAGAGATTTTCAAAAGAACTGTCTCAAGAAGTAGAGAATACAACCTCTAAAGCAGTTACTTCACCAAAGAGGCATCAACTTACTTTGCGCTACCCAGCTTTAATGCTCTACCTTGATTCCTCATTCAAGGACTTTAGCTTTCCTGATGCCCTTGCAAGTTTTCTCAATGTTGATCTAAAATCTTACCTTGGGAGATCGAGTGATGTTGTGAGACTGATTGACAGTGTGGAACCTACTGGGAGAATTTATTGCACCTCAGGATCCAGGAGGAAGTACAGCAGTACTGACGGTCCCAACCAGAAGTGTATCAGAACTGACAGTCCCAAATGAAATGGCAACAAAATCGGCATACAAATAATACCTCCACTTCTATGCCTCCAGCTAGACAGTAGAGTCAGCTACAGAAGAAAAATCTATCTGACCAACATACCTCTAAATACACCTGTTGTCCTGCTGAAAGTCCCTCTGGTTCTTCACAAACACCATCCCTTCACTCTTTAGTAAATCCCTCCATAACGCTGAGCAACAAATTCACCCTATTGGCTGAAGATACGCTCTCCTTGCAGGATGATTTATCTCCCCAAGCTACAGATGATCTTTCCTCTAATTTGTGTACTGAGACTCGAGACAATATATCTGCAGATTCTTCTTGGTCTGAAATCACTGCAAGCTCTCCGTTAAAGCATCCAAACCTCCTAAAAAGAGGCTCAAAGTGAATAGGAAGGGGAAAAATCCTAACAACCCTAACAATACCCGCAATGCTATGGTGATCCGATCAAGTAATTTAATTTACAGGTTGACTCGCTTTCTCCTGACTAGTTTCCTATTCAGGAGATTGATCGCTAGAGAAACCCTTTTTTTTTTTACTATTGCCCAATTACTGTATATATCATGCTGCTTGTACCATTTTGATAATTTACTTTCTAACTAGTTGTGAATCAGAAAGGCTGTACATCGCGGTTGATTCTAAACAATACCTCTCATTCTTATAATCAACTTTTTGGCCTCTGCCTGTTGATGAAATATGGTACTTTGTTATTCTGTACTATTCTTTTAATACTTAGCTTATTACATTAGTGGTACTAATATATCTAGTAATCTGTCTGTTCTGATACTCATTATTATTTTATAGATGGGTCAGGTATTTGGATTGAAGCTCCAAATTCTATTAATATATTCTGCCACAATAGGGCTTATTCTGCTATATGTACTCCTATGCTTTCTGGCAGGATAAGCCTTATGTATTCTATCTACACACACCCAGTTGACAGAGTTTAACAACTCTTATTTAACCCCCTCTGTCTACACTACTAATCCTATGCTTCTTCACTTTATTATCCCCCTTAACTACAATTTGAGTCCACCCTGTCAATTATTTTATGCTGGCTATTTTCGGAGCACTATTTACAAAGGGCTTATATTAAACATTTCCCTGCAACACCATATTTTACTCGAAGTCCAAGAATTTAATAGGTATTTTTTTTGCCGTATCCCTCACTTTGTTATGGAGCTCAGTTGGACTTATTAATTGAGCCTAGTCACTCCATACACTACCACTATGGGCAATGCTCTAGTAAAGGGAACCCTATTCACTCTCAGACCTCCCTTGGAATATTGTTAACTCCGAAGCCACACCCACTCTTTATTACCGCTGCTGTCATTTGGCTCACGGTGTATTGTTACTCCCTTTAACCTCAATCTCAATCCATAATGCCTGTCCCTGAACCATACTCTACACTTTACCATTGTATTTATAGGATTCTAGGCTTCATGGCTTGCTGGGTGTATCAATCGTTGTTCGCTCTCTAACTCACTATTTTATTTTTTTATCAAAGTACCCTGTTCCACCAACCCTTTATTCTGCAATTATGGTTTCTCTTACAACGATCATAAACTTCTTGTTTTAAGAAGTTGGCACTTCTTCTAATATTGTGACTATTCATCCTATCATTTAGTGATAGTGTATTGCTGTTTCTCTTACATTAGACTAGCTTTTATTTAAAGCTGAGGTTTCTACAGTTCCCTGCCTTATATGGTATTGCTAGTTTCTAATCTAGTTGGTTTGTTACAATTGTCCTATAATATTATCAAGTTAAGACCTTGGTATTTGACCAACACTTGTTTAGTTGGTCCCTCTTGGTCCTTTCCATCTTTTTGACACCCTGGTGTGTAGCGAGAGAGTCTTTTGGCAGATTAGCTGACTGTTATCTCGCTGCTCCCTTTAAAGGTTTTCTGTTTTTTATGATAGTTTATTAGAGTGTTAAAATTGTGGTTGTTATTCAATGTCTTTCTCTTATTGTTCTATTTACTCCCCTTTTATAACACTATCCGTGCTGATTGCATTTATGACATTATATGTTGGTAACTTGAAGGACTCTGCCTCTCCCGTCATGTACAAGTTGTTTCCCTTTCATCCTCAATCCCATTGTTTTGTCCCTCGCTATTCCAGTAACTATATTCTTTTTTCTGTACCATAACCATGAATGATTTACTTTTATACACTTGGAATGTGATGGGACTTAACTCACCATGCAAACGAAAGCAAATCCTCTCCTACCTTAAAAAACATAAAGCCCATATTGCTTTCCTTCAAGAAACCAATCTATTAACTGAGGATGTAATAAGACTTAAAAAAGACTGAGTTGATCAGATCTATCATTCATCCTTCTCCTCAAAAAAAAGAGGAGTAGCTATACTTATCCATAAAAATCTCAATTAGGCTCTCATAAATTTCATCTCGGACACAGAAGGCTAATGGATAATCATTAAATTTAATACCCCTTCCAGCCCCCTTACACTTGTTAATGTCTATGCTCCCAACTCAGACTCCCCAGAGTTCTTTCACAATTTAGCACATCAAATATTTTCTACTAACTCTGATAATAGCCTAATAATTCTAGGGGGTGACGTCAACCTAGCCTTGGAGCCCAGCACTGATAGAAGTAACATTTCCATAGATGCCCACCCCAGATGTATTAAAGCCCTTTCATTACTTAGGAAAGATCTAGGTCTATCAGATATTTGGCGGCTCTTCCACCCTCTGGACTGATATTTCACTTTTTACTCTTTACTGCATAAATCATAAAGTGGAATTGATTACTGGCTTACCTCCCCTGCTATAGTTGAAAAGACCATTGATTCATCTGTCTTGCCCATCGTCATCTCGGACTATTCTCCACTTAAGTTACAGCTCTAATGGGGTCCCCCACAGCCAAAATCTCCTTTCTGGCATCTCAACCCACTTCTTCTTAAAGACCCTGATTTCCTTCCTATGATCACCTCCCAGATTAAAGAATTCCTCTCTCTTAACAATCCTGTGGACACCTCTATGGGTACTGTTTGGGAAGCATTAAAAGCCATGATCCGTGGGAAAATAATCAGTTATGCTGCCCACAGGAAGAAATCAAGAGAGCAACAACTAGCAGATCTTGAAAATTCCCTTAAATCGAAAGAAACTCTATATTTTAAAACCAATACGCATAACCCCTCCTCCCATTTACACCTTGACATTCTTCAATTAAGAGTCAAGATAAACAAATTAATTTCCCATAAAATTGAGTTAGCTCTTTTTAAACTGAAACATAGATATTGGGAACAAGGAGACAAAATTGGGAAATTCCTTTCCAGCAGCTTAAAATGCAGCAAATGGAACGACACATCTCGGGGCTTAAAGACCAACAAGGTGCATTCCATACAGATAGCCCCTCTATAAATCATATTATGAAAACGTTCTATCAGAAATTATACTCCAACTCCTCTTCTCCATCTCAGATACAGCAATTTCTAAGCAATTTACATTTACCCCACCTTTCTACTTCCAAAGCTAACTCAGTTAGACAAACCTTTTTCCTTTAAAGATATCCAATGAGCCCTGACTTCCTTGAAGTCTGGTAAGTCCCCGGGGGGGGGGGTGACTTCTCTGTAGACTTTATAAAGCTATCTCTGACACTCTTTGCCTGATCCTTTTTAAAGTCTTCCAAGAAGCTTCAAATCTAGGTAAGCTCCAGCCCTCATGCACTGAAGCAATTATAACCTTAATTCTCAAAAAAGACAAAGATCCCTCTCTCTCCCCTCACAAGTTACAGGCCAATATCTCTCTTAAATACCGATGGAAAGATATTTGCTAAAAAATTATCCTCTCACCTTGAAACCTTGATTCCTAAACTATCCCACTGTTCCCAAGCTGGTTTTATTAAGAATAGATCTGGCGCAGATCACTAACGTTCACTATTTAATTTAATTCACAAAGCCAAATCCCTTAATTCCCATGCAGTGGCCATAGCTACAGATTTTGAAAAAGCTTTCGATTCCTTAAACTGGCACTACCTCTACCAGGTTCTGTCTTATTTCAGTTTCTCTCATACTTTTTGTTCCTGGATTAAACTACTATACACCTTGCCCATGACAAGAATTCTTGCTAACTCTACTCTCCCTTCCTCCTTCCAGTTGGCAAGAGGAACTAGACAAGGCTGTCCCCATCACCATTCTTATTCATCCTTGCCATGGAACCCCTATTTGCCAGTTTGCATCAGTCCATCGACATTTAAGGTATACCCATTGGCACTTCTAGATATATCTTTCTCTCGTACACGGACAACCTTTTAATATTACTTGAAAATCTAAAAGAGGTGGGACCCTTGTTGATTAAACTACCTAACAATTTCACAAACTTTTCTGGCCTGGCTTTGAAATATGGAAAATCAGAAATTTTACCCGTCAGTGCCACTGCAAAATCATTTATGAACTCTTCCCTTGATTTCAAATGGTCTACACAAAATATTACCCATCTAGGAACCAAAATAACTAGCAACCTGGGAAAAATAAGGGAAATAAATTTGAATCCCCTGATCGATAATATTAGAACCATTTTGGACAGGTGGAAACTCCTTAATCTCTCTTTCATGGGAAAAGTAGCTGCCATCAAGATGTCCATCTCATCCAAAATTCTCTACTTATTTGCCAATATTCCCTTAATTTTACCCATTCCCTTTTTATCTAAACTTGACAAACTTATAGGACACTTTATATGGGATGGTAAACTGTCAAGGTTTAGTTGGAATAAACTTCGTTCACACTGGAAGAGAGGAGATTTTGGACTCCTCTGGTTCAAAGCTTATCTGTGGGCCTTCAGGACTGCCCAAACCATTAAATGGTTTCATAAACCCTCATCTCACACTCCGCTATGGGTTATAATGGAATCCACATTCTGTCTTGGTGGAATCCCTACATCCTTCATCTTTAACCCTCTCCCACACAAACATAAATCACATCCCACTATCTCAGCCTTAGTCTTTTACTGGAAGCGAATTCATACATTTTTAAAAACTAATCCAACTTCCTGGTTCTATACCCACCTGTGGGGTAATCCCTTACTTGCTATAGAGAACCAAACTATTGTTTGCCAATCATGGAAAAATAAAGGCATTTACTTTTTAGGGGATACCCTAGATCTGAACTCCCTCACTCTTAAAACTTTCTCAGACCTGCAGAATATCTGGAACCTTTCTAAACAAGACTTTTGGAAGTACTTACAGATTCGAGATGCTTATAGTTCTTTCTCTCACTATACTCATAAGTCTACACTACAAGATCATCACATGTCGCACTGGATTAACCTATCAACAAAGTGGAATAGCTCAATTTATAGAGACATTATAGACAATTTACCTGATCAAACCATCTCTGCTAAAATTAGATAGAGCACTCTTCTTAACTATAACATTAATGACATACAATGTGCAACTGCTGGAGCCTTCCCCATAGTATATTTAAAGATGCCCGTAGCTCACTAATACAAATTAAACTTCTACAACTTCGCTACAGAACTCCTTCTGTACTACGTCAAATGGGACTATTAAATAATAATAACTGCTGATGCTGCAATTCGCCTGAAGGTGATATTTTTCATATTTTATAGACATGCACTCCTGTTAATATGCTCTGGCGCAGGGTTACATAGATACACAGACAGTGTCAGCAGATAAGGGCCTATGACCCACCCAGTCTGCCCATTTGAGCTTGTAAGTTCAGTTTATGTTTTCCAAGAAGTCTGTTGCCCCTTACCCCGACCTCCAGAATTCCTTTATGTCTATCCCATGCATTCTTAAATCCTGTGATTGTTTCAGCCCCCACCATTTCCTCTGGCAGGGTGTTCACTTGTCCACCACCCATTCTGTGAAGAAATTCTTCCTCACGTTTCCTCTGAATCATCCTCCTTCCAACTTCATCCCATGCCATCTAGTCCTGGAACATCATTTTCACTTAAAAATAGTGTATTCCTGCACCCTGTTCCTCCCTGTAAGATACTTATATGTCTCTATCATATTCCCTCTCTCCCTCCTCTCCTCCAGGGAGTACATGTTCAGTTCCTTCAACCTGTCCTCATAGGACTTGTGATGTAATCCATGCACCATCTTTGTTGCCCCCTCTGAACCTTCTCTACCCTGTCTATGTCCTTACGTAGATAAGGTCTGCAGAACTGCACAGTGTACTCCAGGTGGGGCCGTACTAGTGTCTTGTATAGTGGAATTATGACCTCCCTTTTCCTGCTGGTGATGCCCCTGCCTATGCATCCCAGCATCCTATTTGCTTTACCTGCTATCTTGTCACACTGTTTCCCTGCCTTTAGGTCATCAGAGATGATAACCCCAAGATCCCTTTCCTGCTTGGTGCATACTATATTCTCACCCCCCAACAGATAAATTGTGCCAGGGTTTTTGTGCCCTTTATGCATTATCTTGCACTTCCTTGCATTGAATTTCAACTGCCAAACCCCTGACCATTCTTCAAGTTTCTGCAGATCCCTTCTCATTCTGTCTACACCCTCTGATGTGTCTACTCTGTTACAGAGCTTTGTGTTATCAGTAAACAGTGTAATTCTGCCTTCTAGGTCCTGTGCAATGTCACTGATGAAGATATTGAATAGGACCGGTCCCAGCACTGATCCCTGTGGTACCCCACTGGTCACTCTTCCCTCTGTGGAGTGACAGCCATTTACCACCACCCTCTGTGTCCTGCCACCCAGCCAGTTACCTACCCACCACACTACTGTCCTGCCCACACCCATATTCCCCAGTTTGTGTAATAGTCTTCTATGTGGCACAGTGTCAAAGGCCTTGCTGAAGTCCAGATAGGCCATGTCACTGCCCTCCCCTGATCCACCTCCCAAGTCACCCAGTCAAAAAATTCAATGAGGTTGGTCTGACATGACCTCCCCCTGGTGAAACCATGCTGCCTTGGGTCCTGTAGTCCATTGACAACCAGATGTTCCACCAATCTCTCCTTCAGTAGTGCTTCCATGATCTTCCCTACTACCGGTGGGGCTGACTGGTCTGTAGTTCCCTGCTTCCTCTTTGTTCCCACTTTTGTATAAGGGGACTACATCTGCTATCCTCCAGTCTTTGGGTACCTCCCTGTTTCCAGTGATCGGCTAAACAGGATAGCAAGAGGTTCAGCCACCACCTCTCTTAGTTCTTTAAGGACCCTGGGGTGCACCCATCTGCCCCATTGCTTTATCAACTCTTATTACTTCCAGTTCCTTCAGGACCCTTTCTCGTGTAAAGGAACTTGTGTCCATTTCTGCACCATTCTCCCCTTGTACTCCATTCAGACCCATTACCCTCCTCTTACTCAGTAAAGACTGAGCAGAAATACCTGTTCAATATGTCAGCTTTACCGTTGTCATCCTCCACCGGCCCCATCCTCCCCTTCAGTCTCACTATCCCTCCCTTTGCCTTTCTTTTTTCACTTATGTACCTGTAAAAGGTTTTGTCCCCTCTACCCACTGATTTTGAGATGTATTCTTCTGTCTGAGCTTTGGCTTCCCTTACTGACCTCCCTGCCTCCCTTTGCTTCTCCTGGTACTTCTCCCTATCCCCTTCTGCCTGTGTCTTTTTGTATTGCCTGAATGCAATCTAGAGCAGTGCAGAAGGACTTTGTAGAGTTGGGGAGGGGCTTAAGACAAGTAGCACACACAGTATCCTTCTCAGAGGTACTGCCTGTCAGTGGCATGGGTGAGGTGAGGGTACTTTGCACCATGCAGTTTAACAAATGGTTGAAAAAATGGTGTGGAACACAGGGGTTTGGCTTCACTGGTGACTAGGGTTCCACCTGGAGGGACACCTGCCTATACTGGCAGGATGGTCTGCATCTGTCCAGGAAGGGAACAAGTCTTTTGGGCAATCGGTTTAAATGCTTCATTGGCAAGCCTTTAAACTAGTCAAGGGGGTAGGCACTGATAAGCAGCAGGAAAATCCCAGCCTCCCCCTACAAAACGGGTACTAAATGAGAAAAAGACCAAGGTAGAAAGGTCAGTGGGGATGCCGCTACAGAAGGTAAAGCCATCAAAAAATGGAGAGCAATGAGTACCAATGCCCATAGTCCGAACAAGCTTCCTGAATTAGTGGCCTTGATGGAGGAGGAACATCTGGATATCGTGGCAGTCACAGAAACATGGTACACACAGAACCATGACTGGGACATAAACATACCAGGATACACTATCTACAGGAGGGACAGGGAGGGTAAAAGGGGAGGAGGAGTAGCTCTTTACATAAGAGAAGAAATCAAAGCAACAGAACAACAGGGTAAACAGGGAGGAGAAGAAGCACTGTGGGTCAATTTGGAGGCAGGCAATGGCACCACAATCGTCACAGGGGTTGTATACAGACCCCCCTCTCAGGGGGAGGAAATGGACAAGGAAATGATAGAAAGTATACTTAGAATGGCAGATAAAGGGAAGATATTGCTGATGGGTGATCTGAATATGCCAGATGTTAACTGGAGTGCAGTTTCAGCAGCCACTTCTAAGAGTGGGGTTATTCTAGATGACCTACAGGGGCATGCCTTAGACAACTAGTATTGGAGCCCACTCAGAGAGGAGCAATCTTAGATCTGGTTCTCTCAAATGGAGATGAAGAGATCACAGATGTGAAGTGGGTAGCCATCTGGGAACTAGCGACCATCGAACAGTATGGTTCACAATAAACACAGCAATAGAGTCAAGCCATACAAAGACAAAGGTACTGGATTTTAGGAGGGCTGACTTTGCCAAAATGGGTGAGTGCCTAAGGAATGCACTAGCAAATGGGCAGGAAGGAGGGGTGGAAGAACAATGGGGAATAATAAAAACTGCCATCACAGAGGTAACAAGCTTTTGTGTAAAGCAAATAAACAAAATGAAACAAGGTAAGAAACCACTATGGTTCTCAAAGGAAGTGGTAGTGAAGGTTCAAGAGAAAAAGAAAGCATTCAAGAAGTACAAGGAATCACAGAAGAAACAGGACAGACAACTGTATCAGTTAAAGCAAAAGGAAGCTGGAAAGGCAGTCAGAACAGCAAAGGCCCAAACCAAGGAAAAGATAGCCAACTCAATTAAGAAGGGGGATAAAACCTTTTATAGGTACATCAGGGAGCGAAGGAAGACCAAGGGAGGGATAGTGAGGCTTAATAAAGGGGAGGTAGGGTGGGCAGAGGGTGACTGTGAAAAGGCAGAGATACTAAACAAATATTTTGCTCAGTATTTTCAAAGGAAGAGGGGGAGGTACCTAAAACAAACAGTAGAAACACTCTGGATACAGAAGTTGATACCAGCCCATTTACAGAAGAAAGGGTTCTGAAAGAGCTCTTAAAACTGAAGCTGGACAAAGCAATGGGGCCTGATGGGATTCATCCCAGAATTCTAAAAGAACTAAGGGTAGAATTAGTGACACCACTGACTACTCTCTTTAACAAATCATGGGAGGATGGGGTGGTACCTGAGGACTGGAGGAGGGCAGATGTGATTCCCCTTCACAAAAGTGGGAGCAAGGCAGAAGCAGGAAACTACAGACCTGTTAGTTTAACCTCGGTGGTAG
Source organism: Neoceratodus forsteri (assembly GCA_016271365.2). Classification (NCBI taxonomy): domain Eukaryota; kingdom Metazoa; phylum Chordata; order Ceratodontiformes; family Ceratodontidae; genus Neoceratodus; species Neoceratodus forsteri. Next base: position 1,438,973,895 of record CM057459.1, read on the forward strand.
GGAAAATGATGGAATCACTTCTGAAGGAAAGAATTGTTGGTATCTAGAGGCCAGAGGCACAGGACCCAAGGCAGCATGGATTCACAGCGGAAGGTCATGCCAGACAAATCTGATAGATTTCTTTGACTGGGTGACCAAAGTAGTTGATCAGGGAGGGGCTGTGGACATGGCCTACCTAGACTTTAGCAAGGCATTTGACACAGTCCCACACAAAAGATTAATATACAAGTTAGCCAGCCTGGGAGTGGGTCCCAAGATGACAGCCTGGGTAAAGAATTGGCTGGAGAATAGGACACAGAGAGTAAATGGAGTCCACTCTGAAGAAAGGGGGGTTACTAGTGGGGTACCGCAGGGTTCAGTATTAGGACGGTCCTCTTCAATGTCTTTATAAGCGACATTGCAGAGGGACTGGAAGGAAAAGTATGTCTCTTTGCAGATGACACAAAGATCTGCAACAGAGTTGATGCACAAGGTGGGGTGGAAAGAATGAGAATGGACTTGGCAAGGTTAGAGGAATGGTCAAATGTGTGGCAGCTTAGATTCAATGCTAAGAAGTGCAAGGTAATGCACCTGGGAAACAAAAACCCAGGGGAAGAGTACACAATGGGGGGTGAGATACTAACAACAACAAAAATGGAAAGGGACCTGGGGGTTGTCATATCAGATGACCTAAAGGTGGGCAAGCAATGTGAGAGGGCAGCAAGGAGGGCTGGGGAATACTGGGATGCATAGAGAGGCATCACCAGTAGAAAACAAGTTATCATCCTCTGTACAGACAGCTGGTGAGACCACATCTGGAGTACTGCGTGCAGTTCTGGAACCAATCTCCGCAAAGACATAGACAGGATGGAAGCTGTCCAGAGGAGGCAACAAAATGGTGCAGGGTCTGCACTGGAAGACATATGAAAAGAGACTTAAGGAGCTTAATATGTATAGCCTCGAGGAAAGGAGGAGAGGGGGACATGATAGAAACTTTCAAGTACCTCAGGAATCAACAAAGTCCAAGAGGGTAGCATCTTTCAAAAAAAAAAAAAAGAGTGTGCAAGAACAAGGGGGCACAATTTGAAGATAGAAGGGGGTGGCTCAGAGGTAATTTAAGGAAGTATTTTTTCACAGAGAGGGTTGTGGATGTATGGAACGGCCTTCCAGAGGAGGTTGTGGAGCCAAAAACAGTGGTGGAATTCAAGCATGCATGGGACAGTCATAAGGCAATTCTAGGGGGTGGTGGTAGGAAGAAGTAGGCTGCTGGTTAACTAGGATCTGCAGCTTATCCATCAGGTAGGGAAATGGGCAGACTGGGTGGGCCAAGCGGTCCTTATCTGCCATCAAATTCTATGTTTCTATGTTTTGGCTTTCACTTTCTTTGCTACCTCTTTGGAAAACCATAATGGTCTCCTCTTCCTTTTCCTCTTGCTAACCTGCTTAATACTTTTGCCTCCAAGGTTACTGGACAACAAATCCCTCTGTACCCTAAACTCTTCCTGCTAGGTATCCTTACCCCAAGTAACAGCATCCTCTCACATGCCCACTTCAGATGGCTAACTATACTTTCCCTTCTTGTTAAACATTTAATTCTTATGAAATGGAGATCAGTACATGTTCTATCATTAGCAGACGTCCTGCAAAACCTTACCCAATATGCGTCTCTAGATCGATTATTCCATCTCACACGTGACTAACTCAATGTATGTGATAGTTGCTGACAGGATTACTTCAAGTACATCACTCTTTCTAATGTTTCTAAGCCCTAATATATAATCACTTAGATTTCCCCTTCCGTCTCTTATCTTCGATCTGGGGCAATATTTGTAACCATGCATGGATACCCTTCCCTGTTATTTCTCTTTTCTGTCTTTCTCTTTTTTTTTTCTCTAGTTCCTTCTTCTTTCTGCTCTGTCTCTCTCTAACACAATATTTATACAATTTTGCACTATTTCTTTACCACTATTTGACATCACTGTCTTTTTTTTTTCCCATCTTTGTTGGTAACGGTCTGTATTTAGATGAATTAAATTGTCACATACAATTTATTTATCTTTGCCTTTTTCCTAGTATTTGGAGGATACTTTAGATCTATATGTTATGTACATTTTGAAACTTTTTGAAAACGTCAATAAAAATATAAAGGGAAAAGGGAAAAAAAATAGATGCGCTGGTAGGAGGCTGCCTATGGGAAGGGAAACCACCACAATTTAGTAGACTAAAACTGAGGCAACACTGGAGCAAAGGAGGATGTGGACTCCCACGGTTTTGGGATTTTACATGGCCTTCATCTTGGCCCAAGTCATACGATGGTTTGCACCGGTCAGTCAGACGCTTCCGACCTGGCTTCCTCTTGAGGCAACTATGGCAGGGTCCACCTCCCCAGCAATGACTCAGTACAGGGGTAAGCATCATTTCAGTTCCATACCCCCACCCCTGATGATATCAACAAAATATTGGGGAAAGGTGAACTCCATTCTTAAGCAGGACCCCGCCCATGGCAATATATGCCACTGTGGCACAACCCAACCATTAGAACAGGGGAAAAGAGTATCCACTGGGGGTTCTAGGTGGCTCAGGGGATCAGACAGGTGCAGAACCTACTGATCCTGGGTAGAAACACAACCGAGGCCTATGACACCTTAAGAGTTAAGCACCAACTCCCTGTTAACCACCTAACCACCAAATACGGGACGCTATTGTCCATGCCCACAATGCCCCCCCCCCCAAGTGACACTTCCAGAGACTCATCCATGGGGGAGATCTGGATAATACACTCTAGGAATAGAGCCAGCAGTATCTATACCCTACTCTGGGGTGCCTGCCCAGATCCAACACACTCAGCCAGAGCCCTCTGAGAACAGGAGCTAAACTCCCTCATCTCCGAGCAGCAATGGGCACACAGTTGGTTAAGAATTCACTCCACCTGCAGAGATGAACATACCCATCTCATCATGACTAATACACTGCTGCAATGGTACTACACCCCAGCTAAACTCAAACTCCTCGGACTCTCCACTGATGATAAGTGCTGGCGATGTGGCCAACTGAATGCCCACCTATACCATGTCCTTTGGGAGTGCCCATGGCTACATGCATACTGGGAAGACATATAAGACATGCGTCATATGGTTTTTCCAGGGGTACCTCCAGAACCCCCCCTTGCTGCCCATTGGGTGTAAAACGACAGGCCTTCCCAGGAACAGCCCAGGAGCAGGATGGGCCACAGTAGTGGGAGCAACAGCCAAGAGGCTGATTCTGATTAAATGGCACACCACAGAGACCCTCTCCTTCTCTAAATTTCTCCAGTCACTCGTACAGGTGGCCACCCATGACAGGATGTAAAGCTTCACAGCAGGTACCATGACCAATTACTCCACCTTCTGGCAACCCTTCCTAGACTCTGACTATTGCCATGGGGCTTAGCTGGACCCAGGATGAACAGGGCCCCTCATGCTTGGACTGCCAGACTTCCTGACCCTGCAACACCCCCAGACACTCCCCTCCTGGTATAGATAAGATCACAAGGACCACCACAGCTGTGATTGCCTGAATGTATATAGTTGATTTCAGTAGTGCTATAGAAGTAGGGAGTAGTTTGCACACATGCACAGGTATATCAGTGGACCATGGAGCAGCAGGTACAAGGGTACAAAGGTTTAGATGGGCAACCGAGACACTAAACCTAACCACCCCCCCACACAGAGGGGATAGAACTTAGTTGGCCTTCAGATGAGAGGGGAGAGACAGATTTATTTTTTATTTATCTATTTATTTTATTTATTGAATATAATTGGAATTACAATCCTTTGAGTCACAGACTCTTTTGCAAAGGCTCCACATCAGTTACAGAGGGTGGAGGGTAAACAAATGCAGAAAACGCACATAAACAAGCAGTATTCGCGTAACAGTACTGGTAGTGCAGTCCAGGCTTTATCTTAGTTAACCGGTGACAGTAGTAGGCAGCATTCTGGATATCCCTTGTCAGAGACGTGCAGGATGCTGATTCTTGGGATCTACAGAAACCCTGTGTCAGGTATTTGGAGGATTTGAAAACACAAGAGGAGGGCAGAGTGTTAGCCACAGTTACCTATTGCTAACTCAAGGAGTTGTGCTTTGAGGCCTGTTTTGAATAGGGAGAGACTATGGGTCTGAGAGATGGGAAGGGGGTAGAGTATTGAGCCAAAGGGGGGGCACGATAGCGGAAGGATCTTTGCCCAAGGGATGTTCTACAATGGGGGACCAGAAATGAGGAGTTTGCTGCGAGTCTTGTATTACGCCTGAGGGGGGCTGCGCTGACAATAGAGAGAGAGAAGACCGATGGGAGCTAGCTGGAGAGGTATCTTTTTTCAAGGATGCAGGAGTGGTACTTTAGTCTTCCTTAGAAGTTTAGCCAACCAGGCAAAGCATAGAGCTCACAGGTATGAGTTAATCTGGCACTGCCGGTGATTAGGCGGCAAGGTTTATTCAAAGCGGTGTTAATGTTCGTGAGGGTGGTGGTTCCATGAAGCCATATATCACTATCCGTGAGTCTACTAGGAGAGGATTGAGGAGGAGACTGCAAGATGCATGGCTATGTGGGTAAGCAGTGTTTAAGTCTATAGAGGATACCCACTCTAGCATTGACAGCGGAGGAGAGAAGTTGTATGTGACTATGGTAGGAGAGGGAGGTGTCTAATGTGATTCCCAGGTATTTAAAACATGTAACATGTTCAAGTGGGGCACCTTGTATGTTTTTGATTAGGAGTACAGGCTGACTGTGCGGGCTTTGCCGGTGCGCAAAGATCATGGACTTTTTTTTTGATAATTGATCATCAGGCGGTGTTCAGCGAACCAGGTTTCTAGCTCCCTGAAGAAACCCTGTAGGGCTACTTGGAGGGCGCTTGGCTGTGGGTGTTTCCAAAACACTACCGCATCATCAGCGTAGAGTAGTAGGTGACCACTGCATGACTTGGGGAGAGAGTTTAAAAAGAGGGTGAATAGTAGAGGGCCGAGTATACACCCCTGTGGGGACCCCAGAGCAAACCATTTTGCAGGAGTAGATGGTTGTGTTTATCCTGACTTGTTGTGACCGGCCTGAGAGGTAATCCTTGAACCAGGCAGTAGCCTTTGGGAACATATTTAGTTGTGGAAGGACACAAAGCAATAGCTCATGACTGAGCATGTCAAATGCCTTGGTCGGATCCATATAGATTGCACCTGACTGCACTGTAATAAATGCTCCAATAGGTACGTGATATAAGAATAACTTGTACTTGTCTCGCTCAGCCACTGTTTCAGTATTTCCTTGGGGCACCAAATGCTGCGGTGTCCCCTTGGGGGGAGTTATGTATGACTGTTACATAGATACATAGACAGTGTCAGCAGATAAGGGCCTATGGCCCACCCAGTCTGCCCATTTGAGCTTGGAAGTTCAGTTTATGTTTTCCAAGAAGTCTGTTGCCCTTTACCCCTGACCTCCAGAATTCCTTTATGTCTATCCCATGCATTCTTAAATCCCGTGATTGTTTCAGCCCCCACCACTTCCTCAGGCAGGGTGTTCCACTTGTCCACCACCAGTTCTGTGGAGAAATTCTTCCTCACGTTTCCTCTGAATCGTCCTCCCTCCAACTTCATCCCATGCTCTCTAGTCCTGGAACATCTTTTTTGCTTAAAAATAGTGTATTCCTGCACCCTGTTCATCCCTGTAAGATACTTGTATGCCTCTATCATATTCCCTCTCTCCCTCCTCTCCTCCAGGGAGTACATATTCAGTTCCTTCATCCTGTCCTCATAGGACTTGTGATGTAATCCATGCATATAGTGTTGCTGTGTGTTGATACAATAAAAATCTTTAACAACAAAAATACGTCACTTTCAACAGCACAGTACCTCATGTATGCTAAGCTGGAATGTTGGTAAATTGAATTTGTCACTTCCAACAGTGCAGTGCCCTGTGCACCTCACTCTGGTGTATTGGTAAATGAAGGAATTCACCTACAAAAACACAGCAGCCCCTAAACACCAAGGTGAGGTATTTGTAGTTGAAGTGTGTCACCTGCAGCAGGACAGTGTCCCCAATACATCATGTTGAAGTGATGGAAAATGGAATTGATTGCATCCAGCAGAACTGTGCCCCCTATACACCATGATGGGGTGTTAGTAGGTATAGTGTAGTATATCAGTTCAAACAGCACAGCATGAAGCACAACATGCTGGGGTATTGGTACGTGGAGTGTGTTGCCTCTAACGGCACAGTGCCCCTGCACACCATGCTAGGGTGTTTGTAGGTGGAGTGTGGCACCACCAACAACACAGTGCCCCCCTGCACAGCATGCTAAGGTGTTTGTAGGCGGAGGTGGCACCTTCCACAGCACAGTGCCCCCTGCAGAGCATGATGGGTAGTTGTAGGTCAAGTGTGTCACTTACAACCGCACAGTGCCCCTGCACACTATGCTGGGGTGTTTGTAGGTGGAGTGTGTCACCTCCAGTAGCACAGTACCCTCTGTTCAGCATGCTTTGATGTTCATAGGTGGTGAATGTCAACTTCACACCATTTGGTGTGTTTGTTAGTGAAGTGTGTAAATCTTGAAGAGCATAGTGTCCCTTGCGCAGCATGCAAAGGTGTTTGTAGGGGAAGTGTGTCACCTCCAAAAGCCCAGTGTCTCTTACACACAATGCTGGGGTATTTGTAGGTTGAATGTGTCACCTGTAACAGCACAATATTCCCTGAACACCATGCGGACATGTTAGTACAGGTGAAGTATGTCACTTCCAATAACACACTGCACCCTGCACATCATGCTGGGGTGTTAGTAGATGTAGTGTATCATCTTCAACAGCACAGTGCCCTGTACAGTATGCTGGGATGTTTGTAGGTGGAGTGTGTTTCCTTCAACAGCACAGTGTCCCAGTACATCACACTGAGGTGTCTCTACGTTGAGTGTGTCACCTCCAGCAACACAGTGCCCTCTGCTCAGCATGCTTTGGTGTTCGTAGGTGGTGTGTGGCACCTCCAACAGTCCAGTGCCCCTTCACACCATTTGGGGTGTTTGTGAGTGAAGTGTATAAATCTTGAAGAGCATAGTGTCCCCTGCATAGCATGCTTGGGTGTTTGTAGGCAGAGTGTGTCGCCTCCAAAAGCCCAGTGTCTCTTACAAACAATGCTGGGGTATTTGTAGGTTGAATGTGCCACCACTAACAGCAAAATATTCCCTGCACACCATGCGGACATGTTAGTACAGGTGGAGTATGTCACTTCCAATAACACAGTGCACCCTGCTCTTCATACTGCGGTGTTAGTAGATGTAGTGTGTCACCTTTAACAGCACAGTGCCTCTGCCCTCTGACACAGTGTTGGCCAATAGAATTTGTCACCTCCAACAGCACAGTGCCCCCTATACATCATGCTATGGTGTTGGCGGATAATGTATGTCACCTTCAGTAGCAATGTGCCCCCTACACATCACTGTGGGTATTGGTACACAAAAATTCACCTTCACTAACACAGCACTCCCTAAACATCATGATGAGGCACTGGCTGATGGAGTGTATCACCTTCAACAGCACCTTGCCCCCTACCCACCATGCTGGGTGTTTGTAGATTAAGTGTGTCACCTCCAACAGCAACTGTTTTCACATCATGCTGGGGTGTGTTTAGCGGGAGTGTGCTGCCTTCAACAGCCCAGTGCTCCCTGCGCAGCATGCTGGCATGTTTGTAACTGGAGTGTGTCACCTCCAATAGCCCAGTGCCCCTTGCACACCATGCATGGGGGTTTGTATGTGGAGTATGTCACCTCTAGCAGCACAGTACCCTCTGGACATCGTGCTATGGTGTTCGTAGGTGGAGTGTGCCACCTCCAACAGCCTAGTGCCCCCTGCACATCATTCTGAGGTACTTGTAGGTGGAGTGTGTTACCTCCAACAGCACAGTGTCCACTAACCAGCAGAAGAACAGATGCTTCAGGAGGCCTTATCCAGGGTCAGTACACTGGATAGGGAGTCCTTATTGAAACCAAAGGAACGAAGAATAGACATAGACGACAAAGAAGCTCGGTGGCCACTCAGCTCATATCAAGAAGTTATGAGCCAGGCTGTAAGAGTAACTTTTATTTTAAATCAGTGGCAGAAAATATTAATTTATGGCTGAAAAAGCTCCTAAGGCAGGCAACTACATGGTATGAGTTGCCAGCCTGGAGCACAAAAACATGTCAGCTGCTCTTTCTCTTTAGTGTGTTTAGTCGTATGTTTGCATTTTTATATTCTCCATCGCATTATGTTTCTATTTTTCGTATATTGTCTGGATTAAGTACTAAGTAAGTTCCAGTGGATGTCGGGGTGACGGCGCTGACGGGTATTGGTGGATGGGGACTGGTCAGCAAGGAACACAAAGAAATAACCTAGAAAAAAGTATTAAATAATGTACAATTAATGTACGTTCTTTATTACGTTTGTCATTTTCATGTTGAAGTTTTTTACCGTACCCATATAAGATTCACTATAATCACATTTGTTTATAACTTTGCACCTTCGTTATACAACTACAAACAATGTTTACCCCTTAACTCTTCTTTCCCTTTTCCCCTCCCCTCCACTCTCTTTTCTTTCCCCCACCCACAACTCATGTCTTGCTGGTATTCATCCTCTTCTCACAGCAAAATTCTTTCTCAAGTTTAAACTGTCTATATGGCCACGTAATGATGTTCTACATTTTTCTGCAAATGCTCTTATTTGGGTAACGTGTTATGGAACAGCTTTGTTCAGTACAGAAAGTGTACCTGGATTTACACTGAAAGGCACTTTATAGCATACCTCTCAGCCTTCTGTCACCGAAATGAGGGGCACGAATACTCAAAATGAGGAACAACCCTCATAATGAGGGACACATCCTCTAACATAGAGATACTTTCTCAGAACACTGCAGAAACCATTGTGCTTACTTGTACAAAGTTTATTTTTGATGTTGCATCTTAGAATGTCATGATTGTTTGCTTTAAAGTCTGAATTTACAGCACTTTCTCTGCGTGAGCATCATCTTTTTCATGAAAGGCAGAGCAATTTTTAGTGATAAAATGAGGGACGTCCCTTGTAGTCAGGGTCACTTACATAGATACATAGATACATAGACAGTGTAGGCAGATAAGGGCCTATGGCCCACCTAGTCTGCCCATTTGAGTTTGTAACTTCAGTTTATGTTTTCCTAGAACTCTGTTGCCCCTTAGCCCTGATCTCTAGAATTCCTTTATGTCTATCCCACGCATTCTTAAATCCCATGATTGTTTCAGCACCCACCACTTCCTCAGGTAGGGTGTTTCACTTGTCCACCACCCGTTCTGTGAAGAAATTCTTCCTCACATTTCCTCTGAATCATCCTCCCTCCAACTTCATCCCATGCCCTCTAGTCCTGGAACATCTTTTTCACTTAAAAATAGTGTATTCTTGCACCCTGTTCCTCCCTATAAGATACTTGTATGTCTCTATCATGTCCCCTCTCTCCCGCCTCTCCTCTAGGGAGTACATATTCAATTCCTTCAACCTGCCCTCATAGGACGTGTGATGCAATCCATGTACCATCTCTGAACCTTCTCTACCCTGTCTATGTCCTTACATAGGTAAGGTCTCCAGAACTGTACACTGTACTCCAGGTAGGGCCTCACTAGTGTCTTGTATAGCGGAATCATGACCTCCCTTTTCCTGCTGGTGATGCCCCTGCCTATGCATCCCAGCATCCTATTTGCTTTACCTGCTGCCTTGTCACACTGTTTCCCTACCTTGAGGTCATCAGAGATGACAACCCCAAGATCCCTTTCCTGCTTGGTGCATGCTATATCCTCACCCCCCAACTGATATATTGTGCCAGGGTTTTTGTGCCCCATATGCATTATCTTGCACTTCTTTGCATTGAATATCAACTGCCAAAACTTGTGAGGTAACTCACTTGTGAGGTATGCTTTATAGATAATAAGTGGTGGGGTTTTCTTTTGCAAATGAGCTTACTTGAATTTTCTCTTTTGTAAAAATGATATTTATACATGTGGTTTGCTACTAATATACTGTATTTTGAATTAAATGCAATGTTGGGAAATTGTTACCTAAGAATCATGACACTTATCACAGTCCCATTATAGCCTTAGTAGTAATGAACTGCTAGTGATTATCAGTAAAATGATCTATTAAACAGTATCTATTCTTTTATATTAAAATGAAAAAGCTGATCTAGTGGGACTGGTCTTAGGGTGTCTGCCTTCATTGTGCAGTGATCTCAACCTGTGTTAACGATGTGTTGGTCTGTAATTATGGACTTTTGAGTGATTCAAATTCAGTAGCCCACTCATTTATTTCTAAATAATAGTATAATTAGACATTTAGGGCCGGATATTCAAAACTTTGCCCCGGGGCTAAATTAGCACTGCCCAGCAGGCAAACTTAGCCCGGAGCACAAAGCAAGCTATATTCAAAAGGAAATAGCCTGGTGCTAATCGTGCTGAATATAGCAGTCTAAGGAAGCCGGGCAAACTGGTCTGGGAGTGCAGGGCAAAAATAGCCCAGGAATAAGACAGCACTGAATATAGCAACCGGGAAGTGCAAACTGCAACTGCAGCTCATTAGACTCTGTAGCAAGCCAGTGTTGCAGGTGGAGAACATTGTGTGTGATTGCACAGAGACGTCTCACAGCTACTGCAAACACACCTCTCAACCTCCTGACTCATAAACCAGGGACAAAGGATTAAAATCAGGGACACACCTTAAAAATTGGTGATATCCACTCAGGAAGCTGGTAGAATAAGTGGTGTAGTGTAAAATGCATTGTTTAAGGAAGAACACGTCTGTCACATTAATGTCTGACATTGTGTTATGCCTATAAACTCCACTGTTTGGTCACGGAAACACAATTTGTAGGAGGGACAGAGTAAATGTTTGAGGTAAATTCAGGGACATCTCTGAAAATCAGGGACAGTTGAGAGGTATGACTGCAAACAACAATGTAAGCCACACACTACAGAATTGTGCTTAGTGTGATATGCTGAAGTGAGGTTTGCTCAGGGCTAACCTGATTGCATAGTGCTAACAAATTAGCCCGGTGCAAACTGGTTGGCCCAGGGCAAATAGGAGCTATATTCAAAGCTCCCATGCAAATGAGCCTACTTAGGTAATCTGTGGGCAAACAAGAACATTTGCATCTCATTAAGTGCTGCTTAGCATACATTACCAAGCAGTTTGCCTGGTGCTACTGCATGGACCAAAAAGCTCCCCCTTTTGGTCAGAATGGAAGTATAGGCTGGATGCTGCAGGCCAAGGCATGCCCACAGCATTCCCTGTTGGTCAGAATGGAAGTACAAGCTGGAAGCAGCAGGAACTGTGCGCTGGCAGGTACAAGCAGTGCATACAACATAGCTATGTAGCACTGCAAGCAGTACATAATGAGTTCTATAATCCGTGGCGATCTATAACTATAGATCGATACAGAGACATGCATATATATATATATATATATATATATATATATATGTATATATACACACACACACACTACCAGTGGTCACACATGCCTGGATGATGCCCCCACCCAACACCAACAGAGGCAGCCCACAGCAGGTGTGGGTGGAACACAAATATGCATGGGTCAGGCATAAGGCAAACCTGCTGGGGCTGGGGGGGGATGTCAGCTGTAGGGCCACTGGGCTGTGCAGTGCAGCCATCCAACATATAGGTACCTGGGCAGACAGGCTGGGCCAGGCAGCCCTTCTCAGCCGTCATGGTCCCTGTTCCCACCTGTGTTGGTTCCACTCCCTGGTAGTCCAGTGGTCCCCCAATCCCCCCTACAGCATGAATCCTGACCCCCGCTACATGTATATCACGTCAGTATCCCTGGTAGTCTAGTGGTCCCCACCCCAGCACTATCCCGACTAATAATAACTCAATTTCCCTGGTAGTGGTCCCCCAACCCACCAGCACATATTCTGAGACCCATTTGCAATAATAATAACTCAGTTTCCCTGGTAGTCTAGTGGTCTCCCCACCCCCACATGTATCCCGAGACCCGTTTGGCATAATGATAACTCAGTTTCCATAGTAGTCTAGTGGTTCCCCAACCCCCAGCACGTATCCCAACCCCCATTTGGCATAATAATAATAATATAGTTTCACTGGTAGTCTAGTGGTCCCCCTTCCCCTGAGCATGGCTCCCGACCCCGGTTTAAAAATAAAATATGTCAGTTTCTCTGGTAGTCTAGTGGTTCCCCTTCCCCCAAGCACTGCTCCTGATCCCAGTTTAAAAATAAAATATCTGATTTTCCCTGGTAGTCTAGTGGTCCCCCAACCCCTAAGCATGGCTCCCGATCCCGCTTTTTCATTTTGTTTATTTTATGCTTTTGGTAACCAGGTAAGTCCCACTAGGCACAAGTGTCTGTTTTCAGGGATGACCAGAGATCACTGGGTGTTTAAGTGACTTGTTCAGAGTCACACAGTATGCAAGTGAAGGTTGTGGGACTCAGACCCAGGTGTGCTGGATGTACCAAGCTCATTCACAGCTCATTACTCTAACCTCTAAGCTATACTGCCAGCCAGAGTGTGTCACCTCCAACAGCAGAGTACAGCTGCACAGCATGCTAGAATGTTAGTAGGTGAAGTGTACAAAGACCAAGGGGGAGGACATATACACATTACTGCTAAAGGATATACAAAACATGACAGCTTAAGGGAAGGTTTTGATAATGGGAGACTTCAATATGCCAGATACAGATTGGTCACTACCAGCAGGAACATCTGCCAGAACTAGACACATGGTGGGTTCCCTGAAGGGGGTAGGGCCTCAAACAACTGGCACAACAACCCACAAGTGACAGGGCTATCCTAGATCTAATACTGACTAACAGGGAAAGGATCATAGATCTCCAGGTAGAAGGTCACCTGGGGGCCAGTGACCATCACATGGTATGGTTCAATTTGGACACTAGAACGAAGTCATCCCACTCCAAGGCAAAAATATGGAACTTCAGAGTAGCTGACTTTGATAAGATGGCCAACAGAGTTAAGCTAGTCCTGGCAAAGAGAAATACAGGTGAGGGGGTACAGGCAAAGTGGGCAAACATTAAGGATGCAATACTTGAAGCAACATCCCATTTTGTTAGAGAGAAAAGGAAGTGCAAAAGAAGAAGGTAACCACTTTGGTTCTCAAAAAACAGTAGCAGAAAAGGTCAGAGCCAAAAGGCTGGCCTTCGGGAAATATAAGGGAATGCAGCAGGATGAAGATAGGGAGGCATAGCAAACTTCCCTATGGGAAGTAGGGAAGGCAGTAAGGCAGGCAAAGGCCCAAACCAAGAAAACAGTAGCACAAACAGTAAAAGAAGGTGACAAGACTTTCTACAGATTCATTAGTGAAAGGAGAAAGTCCAGGGGGTTATTGCTAAGATCAAAGGGGATGAGGGGGCGTGTGAGGAGGAGGACCTTGTGAAAGCATCTATCCTAAATAGATACTTCTGCTCTGTATTTACTGAGAGAAGGTAGGGCAGGGCCAATAACTCAACACCATGGACACAGGGGGGAGGGAGGTGTGCACTAGTCCTTTCACAAAAGAAAGAATCCTACAAGAGCTCGATAAGTTCAGGGTGGACAAGGCAATGGGACCTGATGGCATACATCCCAGGGTACTAAAGGAGCTAAGGGTGGAACTAGCAGAGTCATTATCAGAACAGTTTAGTGAGTCCCAGAAGATTGGAGAAGGGCTCATATGATTCAGCTCCACAAGAGTGGTGGCAGGAAGGAGGCAGGGAACTACAGACCAGTCAGTCTTAGCTCAGTAGTGGGCAAGATTATGGAGGCACTCCTTAAGGAAAGGATAGTGCAACACCTGAAACCCATAGGAGCACAGGATCTAAGACAGAATGGGTTTACAAAAGGAAGGTCCTGTCAAACTAATTTCATAGATTTCTTTGACTGGGTAACCAGAGTGGTGGACCAAGGGGGAGCAGTTGATGTCACCTACCTTGACTTCAGCAAAACGTTCAATACTGTTCCACATAGAAGACTGATTAATAAGCTAAGTAGGCTCAGGGTGGGTAAGAAGTTGGTCAACTGGGTGGCAAACTGGTTGATGGGCAGAAAACAGAGAGTGGTGGTAAATGGTATATAGTCAGAAGAAATGCAAGTCAAAAGTGGGGTACCTCAGGGATCAGTCCTCGGGCCAGTCCTCTTCAATATCTTCATCAGTGACATTGCAGATGGACTGGAGGGTAAGGTTTGTCTGGTAGCAGATGACACCAATATCTGCAACAGAGTAGATTATCATGATGGGGTGGGAAGAATGAGAAGAGATCTGGATAAACTAGCAAAATGGTCAGAAGAGTGGCAATTGGGGTTTAACGCAAAGAAGTGCAAGATCATGCACATAGGGAAGAGAAACCTTGAAGCCACCTATAGGCTGGGAGGGGAGTTGCTGGCAGTCACAAGGGAAGAAAGAGACTTGGGCATCATCATCACCAATGACCTGAAATCATCCAAACAGACCACTAAAGCAGTAGGTAAGGCTATGGGGATGTTGGGGTGTATTAGTAGGGGTATCACAAGTCAGAAGAGGGAGATAATGATCCCTCTTTACAAGACACTGGTTAGGCACCATCTGGAGTACTGCATGCAATATTGGAAGCCATACCTTCACAAGGATATTAGCCAGATTGAGGCAGTCCAGGGAAGGGCAATCAAAATGGTGCAGGGACTGCATCAGAAAACATATGAGGACAGATTAATGGAGCTCAATATGTATACCCTAGAGCAAAGGAGGGAGAGAGGTGATATGATCGAAACATTCAAACACCTTAAAGGCACTAACAAGGTGAAAGAGTCTAACATGTTTCAATATAAGAAAAATAGCAGGACAAGAGGGCACAACAAAAGATTAGAGGGAGGCTGATTAAGGGGTAATGTGAGGAAGTTCTTTTTCACAGAAAGGGTGGTGGATACATGGAATGGCCTACCTCAAGAAGTGGTGGATATGAATACAGTGCAGAGCTTCAGACAGGTATGGGATAGGCATAAGTGAATAATACAGATGAGTATGAATAGATAGGCCATTGACAGGGCAAAGGTCGATGGCAAATTCATAAGGTAGAAAAAGAAATGCACAGATTGGATGGGCCTTGTAGTCCTTATCTGCTGTCAACTTCTATGTTTCTATGAGTGTGTCACCTCCACCAGCACAGAGACCCCTATATACCATGCTAGGATGTTAGTAGGAGGAGTGTGTCACCACCAATAGAACAGTGTCCTCTGCACACCATGCTAGAGTGTTTGTAGGTGGAGTGTGTCACCTCCAACAGCACAGTGCCCCCTGTACACCATGCTAGGATGTTAATAGGTGGAGTGTGTCACCACCAATAGCACAGTAGATACATAGATACATAGACAGTGTCGGCAGATAAGGGCCTATGGCCCACCTAGTCTGCCCATTTGAGCTTGTAAGTCCAGTTTGTTTTCCTAGAAGTCTGTTTCCCCTTACCCCTGCCCTCTAGAATTCCGTTATGTCTATCCCATGCATTCTTAAATCCCGTGATTGTTTCAGCCCCCAGCACTTCCTCTGGCAGGGTGTTCCACTTGTCCACCACCGCTCTGTGAAGAAATTCTTTCTCATGTTTCCTCTGAATCGTCCTCCCTCCAACTTCATCCCATGCCCTCTAGTCCTGAAACATCTTTTTCGCTTAAAAATAGTGTTTTCCTGCATCCTGTTCATCCCTGTAAGATACTTGTATGTCTCTATCATATCCCCTCTCTCTCCCTCCTCTCCTCCAGGGAGTACATGTTCAGTTCCTTCAACCTGTCTTCATAGGACTTGTGATGCAACCCATGCACCATCTTTGTTGCTCTCTCTGAACCTTCTCTACCCTGTCTATGTCCTTACGTAGGTATGGTCTCCAGAACTGTACACTGTACTCCAGGTGGGGCCTCACTAGTGTCTTGTATAGCTGAATTATGACCTCCCTTTCCTGCTGGTGATGCCCTGCCTATACATCCCAGCATCCTATTTGCTTTACCTGATGCCTTGTCACACTGTTTCCCTTGAGGTCATCAGAGATGACAACCCCAAGATCCCTTTCCTGCTTGGTGCATGCTATATCCTCACCCCCCAACTGATATATTGTGCCAGGGTTTTGTGCCCCATATGCATTATCTTGCACTTCTTTGCATTGAATTTCAACTGCCAAACCCCTTGACCATTCTTCAAGTTTCTGCAGGTCCCAACTCATTCTGTCTACACCCTCTGGTGTGTCTACCTGTTACAGAGCTTTGTGTCAACAGCGAACAGTGAAATTCTGCCTTCTAGATCCTGTGCAATGTCACTGATGAAGATGTTGAATAGGACCGTCCCAGCACTGATCCCTGTGGTACCCCACTGGTCACTCTTCCTCTGTGGAGTGACAGCCATTTACCACCACCCTCTGTGTCCTGCCACCCAGCCAGTTACCTACCCACCACACTACTGTCCTGCCCACACCCATATTCCCCAGTTTGTGTAATAGTTCTATGTGGCACAGTGTCAAAGGCCTTGCTGAAGTCCAGATAGGCCATGTCCACTGCCCTCCCTGATCCACCTCCCTAGTCACCCAGTCAAAAATTCAATGAGGTTGGTCTGACATGACCTCCCTGGTGAAACCATGCTGCCTTGGGTCCTGTAGTCCATTGACAACCAGATGTTCCACCAATCTCTCCTTCAGTAGTGCTTCCATGATCTTTCCCACTACCGAGGTGAGGCTGACTGGTCTGTAGTTCCCTGCTTCCTCTTTGTTCCCACTTTGTATAAGGGGACTACATCTGCTGTCCTCCAGTCTTTGGGTACCTCCCTGTTTCCAGTGATTGGCTGAACAGGATAGCCAGAGGTTCAGCCACCACCTCTCTTAGTTCTTTAAGGACCCTGGGTGCCACCATCTGGCCCCATTGCTTTATCAGCTCTTATTACTTCCAGTTCCTTAGGACCCTTTCTCGTGTAAAGGGACTTGTGTCCATTTCTGCACCATTCTCACCCTTGTAATTCGCTCAGACCCATTACCCCTCTTCCTTAGTAAAGACTGAGCAGAAATACCTGTTCAATATGTCAGCTTTATTGTTGTCATCCTCACTGCTCCCATCCTCCCCTTCAGTCTCACTATCCCTCCCTTTGTCTTTCTTTTTCATTTATGTACCTGTAAAGGTTTTGTCCCTTTACCCACTGATTTTGCAATGTGTTCTTCTGTCTGAGCTTTGGCTTCCTTACTGACTTCCCTGCCTCCCTTTGTTTCTCCTGGTACTTCTCCCTATCCCTTCTGCCTGTGATTTTGTATTGCCTGAAAGCAATCTTTTGGCTTTCACTTTCTTTGCTACCTCTTTGAAAACCATAATGGTCTCCTCTTCCTTTCCTCTTGCTAACCTGCTTAATGATAATTCTGTTGTTCTTATAATCCCCATTTTAAATATTGCCCACTGTTCCTCAACCCTGATTCCTGTCCCATTCCCTTAATGTCTCTTTCAAGTATCTCCCATTTTCCCAAAGTCTGCCCCCTAAAATCCAGGATACGTGTTTTGTGTGGTTTGGTTCTGCTCTTTCTGTGATTTCAAACCACAATGACAGGTGGTCACTGTTACCAGGTGCTCCCCACTGTTACCCCATCACACTGTCCCTGTTTGTGAGCACAAGGTCCAGTATTGCCTTCTGCCGAGTTGGTTCCATGACCAGTTGCTTGAGGAAGGCATCCTGAAGGAGTCCAGGATAAATCTGCTCCTAGTTGATGCTGCTGCTGGGATGCTCCAGCCACGCCTGGTATATTGAAGTCTCCAACCAGTACTACCTCACTCTTGTCTGCCATCCTTTGGATGGCTAGCATCAACTCCCTATCTGTTTCTTCCTCCTGGGCTGGTGGTCTATAGACCACACCTGTGCGGATGGCTGGCCCCATTTTCCTTTCCAGCTAACCCACAGTATCTCTCCCCATTTGTTCCTCCTGGATCTGTGTGGCCCTTATGTCATTTTACATACAGTGCCACTCTCCTCCTTCCTGCCTGCTCTGTCTCTTCTGAATATGTTGTAGCCAGGTATGGCCATCTCCCAGTCATAGTTATCATTACACCAGGTTTCAGTGATGGCCACAATGTCCAGGTCTGACTGTACCATGACAGCCTCAGATCTTCCATCTTGTTGCTAAGGCTCCTGGCATTTGCACACATGACTTCCATGATTTGACCTCCTAGACTGCTTCACTGTTCTACCAGCCTTCCTTGGTTGTCATTTATCCCTGGTTCTCCTTGCTGTTTGCCCTTCTGCTGAATTTGCCCCTTTCTGCTTATCCACCTTTTGGACACTAATCTCCATCTTTTGCACACTGCTTTGCAGAGATAGCCTCCTCTGATTCACTGGTTCCTACTAGCTGTGGGGGTGAGTCAAGTAGGTACCATCCTTGCTGGCCTCACCACCCCCTTTGCTAGTTTAAATGCTTGTCAATGTAGCATTTAAACTTATCATTGAGTGCTGGATTCCCTCCAGGATGGATGCAGGCCGTCAGGCTGAACAAACCTCCATCCTCCAGGTGGGTCCCCAGTCACCAATGGATCCAAACCTTCCTCACAGCACCAGTTCTTCAACCATGAGTTAAAGTTCCTGGTGCATGCATTCCTATGCCTCCTTGCCTCTCACAGGTAGTACTTCTGAGAAAGTGACAGAAGTAGCTACTTGCTTGAGACCCTCCCCAGTTTCCTAAACTCTTCCTGAACTTCCTTGGCTCCCCATTTGCCAAGTCATTAGTACCTAGGTGGATAATGACATCCAGCTCACCCTCCGTCTTGCCTTCCCAGTGATCCCAGTATCTTCCTTCCATCCCTCCATGCCGTGGCACCTGGTGAGCACCTCACCTCCTGTCCTCCCCTCCTGTGTTCCTAGCTGGATCCCTCTTACGATGGAGTCCCCACCAGGATTCTTCCTCCTCTCTGGGGTCCACTGCTTTCCCCACTGAGGTCACCTCCTTGCCTAACCTCCACATCCTTTCCTTCCACTTCCTGGGTACCTCTATTTGGTTGTCCTCATTTGCCAGTGTGGCATATGAGTTCTTGAGAGGAATAGGATCTGGGATGTGCCTCTGCCTGACTGCTCTAACGCCTCCTGAGCCCACTGTCATCCAAGTGCTCCTCGTTCGGCATCCTTTGAGGCAGCTGCATTGGACTGGGTGGTCCCTGGATAGGGGTGATGGTACTCCTGACCCAGTTTACTTCTGCTCTGAGTCTGGCTACCTCATCCCGCAGTCCAGAGAGATGCATGCAGATAGGGCAGCACCTCAGTGTCCAGAAGGTCTGCCTGAATATGGCTGCCCCACAGCCGCTGCATTGCACCACTCCCCACATTATACTGCAATTCCACTACTTCTCTGCTACTGAAGCTCTCTTAGTTCTCTTTTTATTTATTTACAGTACTAAAAATCCTGTAACTGATCGTCAGATATATATTTTTTTTTAGGAAAAAGAAACCAATAAATAAATAAATGAGTCAAAACACTTGTCATGCTGAGGGTGGTCTTCTTCCCCCTTATGCCCCTCCTACTTCACACCTCTTACTATACCCTGTGTTTAGCTCCTGTCAATCAGATTTATCAGGGCATATAATTAAGACTTGGGGAAGGGGTGGGAGGAAAGATTGCAGCAATTAAAGACAGCACAGAATTACACCACCACTATGTTTTAAATTTTCAACAGCCCAAAAACAATTATAAGTAAAGACAACACAGAAAGAAAGTATAGTGTCACTACAAGCCTACAATCTAAGTTTAAAAGAAAAATACCAATTACCAGTTACTCTAAAGCACTGAATTGAATATGTTTCCTTCCTTCACCTTCTGGCTTCTTCAGAGAAGATGAACCTCTGTTTGCTGCTTTAACTGTGACTAAGCCCCACCTCCAGTTATCACGTAGCTGAGGTCAGAGGCCAGACAATTAACACCCTTCACCCAGCTACAGGACAGTCAGACAAGCCAAGATAAAATTTGCAGCAATTAAAGACAGCACAGAATTACACCACCACTATGTTTTAAATTTTCAACAGCCCAAAAACAATTATAAGTAAAGACAACACAGAAAGAAAGTATAGTGTCACTACAAGCCTACAATCTAAGTTTAAAAGAAAAATACCAATTACCAGTTACTCTAAAGCACTGAATTGAATATGTTTCCATCCTTCACCTTCTGCCTTCTTCTGGGTGCCCCTTGCACACCTTGCTAGGGTGCTTGTAGGTGGAGTGTGTCACCTCCAACAGCACAGTGCCCCCAGTACACCATGCTGGCATGTTAGTAGGTGGAGTGTGTCACCACCAATAGCACAGTGCCCCCTGCACACCATGCAAGGGTGTTTGTAGATGGAGTGTGTCACCTCTAACAGCACAGTGCCCCCTGTACACCATGCTTGGGTGTTTGTAGATGGAGTGTGTCACCTCTAACAGCACAGTGCCTCATGTACACCATGCTAGGGTGTTGGTAGGTGGAGTGTGTCACCACCAATAGCACAGTGCCTCATGTACACCATGCTAGCATGTTAGTAGGAGGAGTGTGTCACCACCAATAGCACAGTGTCCCCCGCACACCATGCTAGGGTGTTGGTAGGTGGAGTGTGTCACCTCCAACAGCACAGTGCCCCCTGTACACCATGCTTGGGTGTTTGTAGATGGAGTGTGTCACCTCTAACAGCACCGTGCCCCCTGTCCACCATGCTAGCATGTTAGTAGGTAGAGTGTGTCACCACCAATAGCACAGTGCCCCTGTACACCATGCTAGGGTGTTTGTAGGTGGAGTGTCACCACCAATAGCACAGTGTCCTCTGTACACCATGCTTGGGTGTTTTTAGATGGAGTGCGTCACTTCTAACAGCACAGTGCCCCCTGTACACCATGCTAGGATGTTAGTAGGTGGAGTGTGTCACCACCAATAGCACAGTGTCCTCTGTACACCATGCTCAGGTGTTTGTAAGTGGAGTGTGTCACCACCAATAGCACAGTGCCCCCGCTACACCATGCTAGGGTGTTTGTAGGTGGAGTGTGTCACCGCCAATAGCACAGTGCCCCCTGTACACATTGCTAGGATTTTAGTAGGTGGAGTGTGTCACCTCCAACAGCACAGTGCCCCTGTACACCACACTAGCATGTTAGTAGGTGGAGTGTGTCACCTCCAACAGCACAATGCCCCCTGTACACCACACTAGCATGTTAGTAGGTGGAGTGTGTCACCACCAATAGCACAGTGCCCCCTGTACACCATGATAGGATGTTAGTAGGTGGAGTGTGTCATTTCCAACAGCACAATGCCCCCTGTACACCACACTAGCATGTTAGTAGGTGGAGTGTGTCACCACCAATAGCACAGTGCCCCCTGTACACCATGCTAGGGTGTTTGTAAGTGGAGTGTGTCACCACCAATAGCACAGTGCCCCATGTACACCATGCTAGGGTGTTTGTAAGTGGAGTGTGTCACCACCAATAGCACAGTGCCCCGGCTATACCATGCTATGGTGTTTGTAGGTGGAGTGTGTCACCACCAATAGCACAGTGCCCCCTGTACACATTGCTAGGATGTTAGTAGGTGGAGTGTGTCACCTCCAACAGCACAATGCCCCTGTACACCACACTAGCATGTTAGTAGGTGGAGTGTGTCACCACCAATAGCACAGTGCCCCCTGTACACCATGCTAGGATGTTAGTAGGTGTAGTGTTTCACCTCCAACAGCACAGTGCCCCCTGTACACCATGCTAGCATGTTAGTAGGTGGAGTGTGTCACCACCTATAGCACAGTGCCCCATGTACACCATGCTAGGGTGTTAGTAGGTGGAGTGTGTCACATCTAACAGCACAGTGCCCTGTACACCACACTAGCATGTTAGTAGGTGGAGTGTGTCACCACCAATAGCACAGTGCCCCTGTACACCATGCTAGGATGTTAGTATTTGGAGTGTGTCACCCAACAGCACAGTGCCCCCTGTACACCATGCTAGCATGTTAGTAGTTGGAGTGTGTCACCACCTATAGCACAGTGCCCCATGTACACCATGCTAGGGTGTTTGTAGGTGGAGTGTGTCACCACCAATAGCACAGTGTCCCCTGTACACCATGCTAGGGTGTTTGTAGGTGGTGTGTGTCACCTCCAACAGCACAGTGCCCCCTGTACACCATGTTAGTAGGTGGAGTGTGTCACCACCTATAGCACAGTGCCCCCTGTACACCATGCTAGGGTGTTTGTAGATGGAGTGTGTCACCTCTAACAGCACAGTGCCCCCTGTACACCAGTTTAGGATGTTAGTAGGTGGAGTGTGTCACCACCAATAGCACAGTGTCCCCCGCACACCATGCTAGGGTGTTGGTAGGTGGAGTGTGTCACCTCCAACAGCACAGTGCCCCCTGTACACCATGCTTGGGTGTTTGTAGATGGAGTGTGTCACCTCTAACAGCACCGTGCCCCCTGTCCACCATGCTAGCATGTTAGTAGGTAGAGTGTGTCACCACCAATAGCACAGTGCCCCCTGTACACCATGCTAGGGTGTTTGTAGGTGGAGTGTGTCACCACCAATAGCACAGTGTCCTCTGTACACCATGCTTGGGTGTTTTTAGATGGAGTGTGTCACTTCTAACAGCACAGTGCCCCCTGTACACCATGCTAGGATGTTAGTAGGTGGAGTGTGTCACCACCAATAGCACAGTGTCCTCTGTACACCATGCTCGGGTGTTTGTAGATGGAGTGTGTCACCTCTAACAGCACAGTGCCCCCTGTACACCATGCTAGCATGTTAGTAGATGGAGTGTGTCACCACGAATAGCACAGTGCCCCCTGTACACCATGCTAGGGTGTTTGTAAGTGGAGTGTGTCACGATCAATAGCACAGTGCCCCATGTACACCATGCTAGGGTGTTTGTAAGTGGAGTGTGTCACCACCAATAGCACAGTGCCTCTCACCATGCTAGTGGTGTTTGTAGGTGAGGTGTCACGCCAACAGCACAGTGCCCCCTGTACACATTGCTAGGATGTTAGTAGGTGGAGTGTGTCACCTCCAACAGCACAGTGGCCCCTGTACACCACACTAGCATGTTAGTAGGTGGAGTGTGTCACCTCCAACAGCACAATGCCCCCTGTACACCACACTAGCATGTTAGTAGGTGGAGTGTGTCACCACCAATAGCACAGTGCCCCCTGTACACCATGATAGGATGTTAGTAGGTGGAGTGTGTCACCTCCAACAGCACAATGCCCCCTGTACACCACACTAGCATGTTAGTAGGTGGAGTGTGTCACCACCAATAGCACAGTGCCCCCTGTACACCATGCTAGGGTGTTTGTAAGTGGAGTGTGTCACCACCAATAGCACAGTGCCCCATGTACACCATGCTAGGGTGTTTGAAAGTGGAGTGTGTCACCACCAGTAGCACAGTGCCCCCGCTATACCATGCTATGGTGTTTGTAGGTGGAGTGTGTCACCACCAATAGCACAGTGCCACCTGTACACATTGCTAGGATGTTAGTAGGTGGAGTGTGTCACCTCCAACAGCACAATGCCCCTGTACACCACACTAGCATGTTAGTAGGTGGAGTGTGTCACCACCAATAGCACAGTGCCCCCTGTACACCATGCTAGGATGTTAGCAGGTGGAGTGTTTCACCTCCAACAGCACAGTGCCCCCTGTACACCATGCTAGCATGTTAGTAGGTGGAGTGTGTCACCACCTATAGCACAGTGCTCCATGTACACCATGCTAGGGTGTTTGTAGGTGGAGTGTGTCACCACCAATAGCACAGTGTCCCCTGTACACCATGCTAGGGTGTTTGTAGGTGGTGTGTGTCACCTCCAACAGCACAGTGCCCCCTGTACACCATGTTAGTAGGTGGAGTGTGTCACCACCAATAGCACAGTGCCCCCTGTACACCATGCTAGGATGTTAGTAGGTGGAGTGTGTCACCTCCAACAGCACAGTGCCCCCTGTACACCATGCTAGCATGTTAGTAGTTGGAGTGTGTCACCACCTATAGCACAGTGCCCCATGTACACCATGCTAGGGTGTTTGTAGGTGGAGTGTGTCACCACCAATAGCACTGTGTCCCCTGTACACCATGCTAGGGTGTTTGTAGGTGGTGTGTGTCACCTCCAACAGCACAGTGCCCCCTGTACACCATGTTAGTAGGTGGAGTGTGTCACCACCTATAGCACAGTGCCCCCTGTACACCATGCTAGGGTGTTTGTAGATGGAGTGTGTCACCTCCAACAGCACAGTGCCCCCTGTACACCATGTTAGTAGGTGGAGTGTGTCACCACCAATAGCACAGTGCCCCCTGTACACCATGCTAGGATGTTAGTAGGTGGAGTGTGTCACCTCCAACAGCACAGTGCCCCCTGTACACCATGCTAGCATGTTAGTAGTTGGAGTGTGTCACCACCTATAGCACAGTGCCCCATGTACACCATGCTAGGGTGTTTGTAGGTGGAGTGTGTCACCACCAATAGCACAGTGTCCCCTGTACACCATGCTAGGGTGTTTGTAGGTGGTGTGTGTCACCTCCAACAGCACAGTGCCCCCTGTACACCATGTTAGTAGGTGGAGTGTGTCACCACCTATAGCACAGTGCCCCCTGTACACCATGCTAGGGTGTTTGTAGATGGAGTGTGTCACCTCTAACAGCACAGTGCCCCCTGTACACCAGTTTAGGATGTTAGTAGGTGGGTGTGTCACCACCAATAGCACAGTGTCCCCGACACCATGCTAGGGTGTTGGTAGGTGGAGTGTGTCACCTCCAACAGCACAGTGCCCCCTGTACACCATGCTTGGGTGTTTGTAGATGGAGTGTGTCACCTCTAACAGCACCGTGCCCCCTGTCCACCATGCTAGCATGTTAGTAGGTAGAGTGTGTCACCACCAATAGCACAGTGCCCCCTGTACACCATGCTAGGGTGTTTGTAGGTGGAGTGTGTCACCACCAATAGCACAGTGTCCTCTGTACACCATGCTTGGGTGTTTTTAGTGGAGTGTCAATCTTCTAACAGCACAGTGCCCCTGTACACCATGCTAGGATGTTAGTAGGTGGGTGTGTCACCACCAATAGCACAGTGTCCTCTGTACACCATGCTCGGTGTTTGTAGATGGAGTGTGTCACCTCTAACAGCACAGTGCCCCCTGTACACCATGCTAGCATGTTAGTAGATGGAGTGTGTCACCACGAATAGCACAGTGCCCCCTGTACACCATGCTAGGGTGTTTGTAAGTGGAGTGTGTCACCATCAATAGCACAGTGCCCCATGTACACCATGCTAGGGTGTTTGTAAGTGGAGTGTGTCACCACCAATAGCACAGTGCCCCCGCTACACCATGCTAGGGTGTTTGTAGGTGGAGTGTGTCACCGCCAATAGCACAGTGCCCCCTGTACACATTGCTAGGATGTTAGTAGGTGGAGTGTGTCACCTCCAACAGCACAGTGCCCCTGTACACCACACTAGCATGTTAGTAGGTGGAGTGTGTCGCCTCCAGCACCAATGCCCCTGTACACCACACTAGCATGTTAGTAGGTGGAGTGTGTCACCACCAATAGCACAGTGCCCCTGTACACCATGATAGGATGTTAGTGTAGGTGAGTGTGTCACCACCAATAGCACAGTGCCCCCTGCCACCATGCTAGGGTGTTTTGTAAAGTGGAGTGTGTCACCACCATAGCACAGTGCCCCATGTACACCATGCTAGGGTGTTTGTAAGTGGAGTGTGTCACCACCAGTAGCACAGTGCCCCCGCTATACCATGCTATGGTGTTTGTAGGTGGAGTGCGTCACCACCAATAGCACAGTGCCCCCTGTACACATTGCTAGGATGTTAGTAGGTGGAGTGTGTCACCTCCAACAGCACAATGCCCCTGTACACCACACTAGCATGTTAGTATGTGGAGTGTGTCACCACCAATAGCACAGTGCCCCCTGTACACCATGCTAGGATGTTAGTAGGTGGAGTGTTTCACCTCCAACAGCACAGTGCCCCCTGTACACCATGCTAGCATGTTAGTAGGTGGAGTGTGTCACCACCTATAGCACAGTGCCCCATGTACACCATGCTAGGGTGTTAGTAGGTGGAGTGTGTCACATCTAACAGCACAGTGCCCCCTGTACACCACACTAGCATGTTAGTAGGTGGAGTGTGTCACCACCAATAGCACAGTGCCCCCTGTACACCATGCTAGGATGTTAGTAGGTGGAGTGTGTCACCTCCAACAGCACAGTGCCCCCTGTACACCATGCTAGCGTGTTAGTAGTTGGAGTGTGTCACCACCTATAGCACAGTGCCCCATGTACACCATGCTAGGGTGTTTGTAGGTGGAGTGTGTCACCACCAATAGCACAGTGTCCCCTGTATACCATGCTAGGGTGTTTGTAGGTGGTGTGTGTCACCTCCAACAGCACAGTGCCCCCTGTACACCATGTTAGTAGGTGGAGTGTGTCACCACCTATAGCACAGTGCCCCCTGTACACCATGCTAGGGTGTTTGTAGATGGAGTGTGTCACCTCTAACAGCACAGTGCCCCCTGTACACCAGTTTAGGATGTTAGTAGGTGGAGTGTGTCACCACCAATAGCACAGTGTCCCCTGCACACCATGCTAGGGTGTTTGTAGGTGGAGTGTGTCACCGCCAATAGCACAGTGTCCCCTGCACACCATGCTAGGGTGTTAGTAGGTGAAGTGTGTCACCTCTAACAGCACAGTGCCCCCTGTACACCATGTCTGAGTGCTGGTGGATAAAATAACATGTTAACTTATGTATGTTTGAACAGACCTAGCATTTGTTTTTAGTCTATAAGCAGCACTGGCAACTCTCTGCAGCCAACACCCAATCATCACCAGGGGGTCGATGTTAAGTCTGCAAACAAATAAGACAAAACAAAAAAACAACACCAAGTTCAAAATAAACTTCCCTCTCAGTGGAAACTATTTTTTTCCTACAAATTGAGTTGTTCATTTGTTTTTGAAAGCTGAGCCAACAGCTGGACTAGGCACGCAGCCCTAAACCACTAGGTAAAGGGCATTTTTATTAAACCTAGGAAAGGACTTTATTAACATTCCATTCATTTGCCTGCGTGCATGGGGGGGCTTAAGGCCCAATCCCACTGCTTCAGGCCATTTGGACAAAGGATGATGCTCTGGAGAAGGGGGACTAAACCTGCTCTAGCATATAAAATAAGGATTTCTTTCCACTAATTCATGATGTGCTGCTGGCCAGGTTTGGCACGCCAAAGAGCTCTGTGTTTCATATCAGATATATTTGCACAAGAGGTTTTCATCCCCTCAGCTGGGTTTAATCAGTAGAAGCTCCCTCGCCCCTTCCCCCTTCCCCACTGACACTGTCTAAATAGGCTCTGAAGAGCTTGGAAAAGCTGCTGGTGAATGAAACCCAAGAAAGCGGCAGCAAGATAGGGAGGGTGTCTGGGCAAAGGGTGCAGAAAAATTCAAAGGGTTAATATGATATTAACTCCTTCAACAGTGTGAGTAAAGGGGACAATACATACTATACCTAAAGTGAAAAGTCAGGCCCCCTGTGGACATGTTGTGATTTATAAAATGGACTGTAGTTAAAATTGCTAGTAAAATTAGAAAAAGCAAACATGGACTGTAATAGCTGAGAAAGTCCCATTGTGCCATCCAGTCTGCCCAATCCTGCTGAATACATGAGTAATGAGTTCTCTATACAGTATATTTATAGTATACTATATATGGTAAATAAAATATAGAGATAATTCCCGCCTGGTCATATATATATATTTCTTGTGGTTTCTCCATACCATCTACAATAGGAGCCATATATGTCTTTATTCTTTGTGGTAGATGAAGGATTAGTCCTATCATAGAAACTGGGTCTGTACAAGAAACTGATTTCTGCTATTTGTATTTCTGTCAGTATTTGTATCTGTCAAGTTCATGTGGATAAGGTTACACCTCATAGCCCACAGAGAGACCTTGGAGACCTCCACGAGTCTGCACTGCAGCTCCGCTCCTCAGCCACCCCTCCCCCTCTGTCTGCAGTACTATTTGACTTAGAACCAGTCTTTTTTTTCTTTTGCCCATTTTTTTCTCTCAGTTTACTATGACTACCAGTTAGTCTTTTTCTATTTTCCAAGCCAAAAGCAAGGCAAAATTTCACAAAACAGCAGGTTTAATCAGCCTCCACTGTTCGAAGCTAAATACGAGGCGATATTTCACAAAACCACAGGTTTAATCAGCCCTACAATCAGAAGCTAAACCTAAGGCAAAATTTAACAAAAGCACAGGTTTAATCAGCCCTCACAGTCCAAAGCTAAATGCAAGGTAAAATTTCACAAAAACACAGGTTTAATCAGCTCCCACAGTCTGACCATACCATGCTGTGTGAAGCACACAGTGCACAGTGCACACTGATCAACAGCCTGGTGCTGAATGAACACCTCATCATGCTCTCCTGCCCACAGCCCCCTGGTTCATATGCTCAATTCACCACTGTGGCCACTTGTTTTGCAGGTTTGCAAGCACTTCCCTGTTGTATTGGCCAAGCCATTCTGCCTGTCATCGTTGTTGCACCTCTGGCCTCACCACCACTCCATCCTGCCTCCCAGGGCTTCAGTTAATTTACTTTTAGTGAAACTTTTTAACTTTCATGAGTCAAAATCTGGAAGTCATTTACAGATTTTTTGGAAGTCAAAATACTTCCAGGACCCCATACTGTGGAGATCAGTATTCTAGGAGGGACCAGTTTATGGGAGTCAACCCTTAGATTGCCAACAGAATCAGAATGTATAGAAATTGTGGACTGATATATCAGTCCACGGCCCTGCAAGGGTCAATATTAGAGGCAAAATACCATTTTCTTTTAGAAAAAATCCATCATTTCTTAACTTCCATTCCTGCAACATTGGAAGTCATCTAATGTTTCACTTTACTGTACATTTGAAAGTCAATTACTTCCTCCCTCTTTATTTTAGAATGTTTTGCCTTATTTTTGGGCATCAGATACTCTCAAAATGAAGTTAAGTGAAGCCCTGCTGCCTCTACTCACTGACTGCCTCCTCCTGCTGATGTGCGCACTCACGGCAAGAAAAGAGAAAGGAAGAAACCAGATTAAAAAAGCATAAATGGCGAAAAAAATGACAGAAAAAAATACCTACAGTTTTCTTTACTGCTTTTCTTTACAGCTCTCAGATGGCAGTCCCCATACACCAATACGAGTCAAAAATAGCACGTATTCAGGTTTTGGCTGAACAACCCAGTTACAGGCATATTTGGCTGCATTTGTGCTGATCAATATTTATCTTGCGGAGCCCTTTTCTAGGATGGGGATATGTATGAAAGATACCCTGGTGAGGAAAGAGGTGGGGGGGGAGGTTGAGGAGCAGTGGGCACACCTTAATGGAGCCATAGTGGAGGTGGCAAATCAGTGCATTAGACTGAGAAACAAGGGCAAGAGAAGGGAAAAACACTATGGTTCTCAAAGGATATAGCAGCGAAGGTAAGGGCCAAAAAGTCAGCGTTAGAAAGTACAAGGAGACACAGAATGAAGAGGATCGGGGGAGTACCTAAATAGACAAAGGGAAGCAGGGAAGGCAGTTAGGAGGACAGAGGTGCAAACAGAGGAAAGGTTAGCACAGATGGTAAAGAATGGGGACAAAACATTCTATAGATATATTAGCGAAAGAAGGAAGGCCAGGGGTGGGATTATAAAGCTCATGGAGATCAAGAGGAGGGTAGGGAGGGGAACTTAGAAAAAGCATCAGTACTGAACAAATACTACTGTTCAGTATTTACTGAAGAGCGGCTTGTCAGAGACCGCAACTAGGCAACAGAAATAAAGGGGAGAAGGAGGTGAACACCAGTCCATTTACAGTGGAAAGAGTCCTAGATGAGCTCACAAAACTGAGGGCTGGCAAAGAAATGGGACAAGATGGCATACACCCTAGGATATGGAAGGAACTGAAAAGGGTGCTAGCAACACCACTGGCAGCCCTGTTTACTAAGTCAAACCAAGATCAATGAAGCTTGCACCTCTAATCGGAGTTAGGTGGGGTGCAGACCGGGCAGCCAGTCCAATGAAGCAATTCACGAAGTTATAGGTTGCACTCCCAAACAAACAGCAGGCAGAAGGTTGCAAGTAAAGAAATATTTATTTGTGCCATAGTGGGGCAAATTTCCAATCAAGCATGCACTGTGTGGTCACCAGCAGAAACCCCTGTACTACAACCATTAGGTCTTCCTAAGGGTTGAAGCGCAGGGGTTTCTGGTAGTGACCACACAGAATGTCCTTGACTGGAAATTTGTCCCACTACAACACAAGTAAATATTTTTTACTTGCAGCCTTCTGCCTGCCGTTTGTTTGGGAGTGCAGCCTGTAACTTTGTGAATTGCTGTTTACTAAGTCCCTCAATGCAGGTGAGGTTCCAGAGGACTGGAGGAGGGTGCATGTAGTCCCTCTTCACAAAAGAGGAAATAGGGAGGAAGCAGGAAACAATAGGCTAGTCAGCACCACCTCAGTAGTGGGCAAGATTACGGACGTGATGCTTAAGGAGAGGATTTTAGAACACTTGGAATCCATCAGAGCACAGGATCTGAGACAGCATGGGTTCCTGACAGGAAGGTCTTGTCAAACTAATCTGATAGATTTTTTTGACTGGGTGATACTAACATACTAAGATGCCAGCAGAGTAGGCCTAACGGTCTATTGAGTCTGCCTGAAAATTAGCACCCGGTCAGGACACCATCGCTGCCCTCCCCGCCTCCTCCATAAATCCCCCTGACCCCATCCCCCATCAAAGTTTCACCTCCAGGTCTGGCACTACTCAGTTTTACCTTCCCCTTACACCTGTCCCAGCACTTCTTGCAACCCTCCACTATATTAACAGCTACTAGTTCCACAGGCAGTGCATTCAAGGGGTGCACCACCCTCTCAGTGAAGTAGCGTCTCCTAGTCTCCCACTTGAGCCTCCCACCAATCAGCCTTATGGAGTGCCCCCTGGTGGCCCCTCCTCCCTTAGCAGAAACACCCTATTTAGGTTGTCCTTATTTACTCCCTTTAGATATTTAGAGACCTCATTCATATTCCCTCTGTCCCTCCTCTCCTCCAGGGAGTACAAGTTGAGCTCCTCAAGTCTCTCATCATAGGATCTTTCCCCCAGACAGTGTATCATCCTGGTCACCCTCCTCTGGACCCTCTTGAGAAGTGCAATATCCTTTTTCAAGTATGGGCACCAAAACTGCATGCAGTACTCTAGGTGTGGTCTAACCAGGCAGTTTACAGAGGGAGAAGCACCTCCCATCCCCTTGAGGTTATCCCCCTGGTGATGTATGTTGCATTTTATTTGCTTGAGCTGCAACCCTCCTATACTGCTCAGAGTTATTCATTTTGGGGTAGAGAACCACCACAAGATCCTTTTCCCCTCCCAAAACCCGCAGTTTCTTCCCCCTGTAAAGTACTCATGATGAAGAAGGTGGATCTGGGGGGAGTAGTGGATGTTGCCTACCTTGATTTCAGCCAGGCCTTCTGCATCATTCCACATAAGAGGCCGATAAACAAGTTGGGAAGCCTGGGTGTTTGCTATAAGGTGGGGAACTGGCCTAAAAACTGGTTGAGAGACAGAAAGCAGAGAATGGTGGTGAATGGGATTCATTCTGAGGAAAGGGTAATGACCAGTGGGGTACCTCATGGTTCAGTCCTGAGACCAATCATTTTCAATGTCTTCATTAGTGACATTGCTGAAGAGCTGGAAGAGAAGGTATACTTGTTTGCAGATGACCCCAAGATCTGCAACAGGGTAGACACTTCAGAGGGGTTGGAGAAAATGAGGAGGGACCTAAGAAAGCTGTAGAAATGGTCTGAGGAATGGCAACTAAGATTTAATGCGGAAAAGTGCAAAATCATGCACCTGGAGCACATAAACCCTGGGATGAGTTACAGGATGGGGAGGGGAGTTACTGACTGTCAGCAGGGAAGAAAGGGATTTTGGGGGTAATCATCTCAGAGGACCTAAAGGTGGCAAAACAGTGTATAAAGGCTGTGGCGAGGACCAGTGGCATGTTGGGGTGCACAGGAAGGGGTATCACTAGCAGAAGAAAGGAGGTGATGATACCACTGTACAAAACAATGGTGAGGCCACACCTGGAGTATGACATGCAGTTCTGGAGGCTGCATCTTCTGAAGGATATAGACAGAGTGGAGACAGTGCAGAAGAGGGGGACTAAGATAGAGCAGGGCTTGCACCGGAAGACATTTGAGGAGAGATTAAAAGACCTCAGTATGTATACACTGGAAGAGAGGCAGCAAGGGGGAAATATGATAGAAACCTTCAAGTATCTTAAGGGTATAAACAAAGTGCAAGTTTGCAATGTCTTTCAGTATTAGAGATATACAAGAATGAGGGGGCACGACATGAGATTGGAGGGGGACAGGATAGGGGGAATGTGAGAAAGTTTTTCTTCATGGAATGGGTGGTGGATGCATGGAATAGCCTGCTCCAGAAGGTGGTAGGAGCAAGCACAGTGGAGGGTCTCAAACATACATGGGATAGGTATAAGGGTGCCATAGAGGTGGGAAAGAGAAGCTAAAGCCAATGAGCAAATAGAGTCAGTGGCCGAGGAAGCAGGTAGGGAATATGGGTAGACTGGGTGGGCCTTGCAGTCTTTATCTGCCATCAACTTATATGCATCTAATAGAAACATAGAATTTGATGGCAGAAAAAGGCCTAGCAGCCCATCCAATCTGCATAACCTACTTACTTCACCTGCGTTGGTGCCAGTGCCTGTTCATCTCACTTATCCTTTTGCATCACTCCCACATCTGCCCTCAAAGGGATGTCCGTGAACTGCTTCTATGCTCATGTCCCCTGAGATCCACATGTTAGAGGCTTGGTGAATGTTCTGGTGGCAGGTAGGCCAAGGTCAAACCCATTCAACAAAAAGAGAACCCTCCCCAAAACACAAGCATTCATAAACTGCACAACATTTAGACTATTTTATTTAGTTTTTGTTGACCGGGTAAGTGCACTAGACAAATCCTGCCTATTTTCAGGCACAACCCGGGGGAGGGGGATACAGATGAATGCCAACTGATCTTGAACCAGATTAAGCTGTTGGTGATATTTTTAGTGAATGAGGAAAATTTTGGCCAGGACACTGGGGAAATTCCCCTATACTCTTTTGATAAGTGCCATGGGATCTTTAACATCCACCTGAACTACCACCAATCCAGGCAGATGGGACCTCAGTTTGACGTCTCATCCGAAAGACAGCACCTCAGAAGTGCAGCACCCCTCTCATGCTGCACTACAGTATCAGTACTGGGATATTAACCCGAGTGCCAGATGTGGAAACTGAACCCACAGCTCTCTGATCTCCCGGCCTCAGAGGCAAGTGTGCTACCTACTGAGCCACTGACACTGACATGTGCAGTTGCCAGAAGTGAGACTGAAATATGTGACACAGGTAAAGGGATAGGATGATGGTACAGTATAGGAGGTTTAAGATTGAACCAATCCATACAAACTAGGGCTGAAGAAGAAAATATTTAAAAAATGTGTGTTTCCAAAAAATGTAAGAATTTTATAATTGTCATGTGTTTTTACATATTGATATAGACAGTATGTGTTTCTTTATTTGACTATTGATAACTGAGAAAGACACGTCAAGCCGGAGCTTCTTCCAGGTTTCTGGGTTCAACCCTGGGATGGAGGTTACACAGAGGAGACAGGGCAAAAATGGAAGCAAATATAGACGATGATTAACGACATCAAAATGCTCAGAACAAAAAGCACAAATACACCGTGTGCATGCTGTAAGATAAATGAGATAAATAGTTCAGTTACAAGCAATGTGTAGCATGCAGAGTAAGGTGCAGTATCAGACCCAAACCCTCATGCAGAGCTTCTGATAACATCATTCTGCATATCAGTATATCACCATAGCTGACTTCAAGCTTTCTTTTAAAAAAATACCTTCCCTAGCCCTAATGGTTCCAAAATAGCCATTTTTCCCTCTTAAAAGAAATGATCTTTTAAAAGATCTGGCTTTTGAACAGTTAGAGCTGAAAACGTTTTTTTTTTTATGAAAACTTGGAGTCAGTGTAATATAACCACGTTCAGTTTTCATGTGTCTGTCCAAGCCTATGCATGCTGATATACATCAAAACACTATTAAAAGTGTATGAACAATTGTTATACATGCTGTATTTTCACAAGTGTTGACACACAGAAACTGGATCGATGTGGTTTATTCATATTGATCTGACTTCAACCTTTCATTTAAGAACAGATCATTTTACAGCCCTAATTATTCAGAAGTTAATCCTTTCAAAAGATAATTTGCTTAAGACGGGCTAACTTTGGAACTATTGAGGCTAGAAACTTACTTTTTTAAACAGAAGCTTAGCATCATCATGTATATTGATATAATATTTTGGTAAGCCATGCTTTTTTAACATACATACATATATATATATATATTTATATATATATTATGGTAGCACGGTAGTGCTACCATAGTTAGGGTCGAGGAGCCATTTACTTGTTAAACCCAAAAGTTTGCACCTTAGTAACTTTGCAACCATTTGACAGATTTGCCTGAAATTTGGAATACACAATCAAGACTGATACGCCTTGGTATCTGCCAAGTTTCATACCGGTCGGATATATGGCTATGGAGTTATTAAGCATGATCTGCGCGTGCATGCACGCTTTTTTTGGAATTCTACGGTCGCGCCTACAGGTCTCACGGTTTGTGCAACCAGTCCAAAATCTTCAGGGAATGTACAGCCGGGGTCCTCGATGTGCCTTTTGAAGATTTCATGAAAAAAAATTAAACGGTTCAAAAGTTATTCAAAAAACAAGTTCCCATTATAAGTCAATGGGAAAAGTAAACAAAAAGTTCGACAGTGTCGCAAATGCAGTTTTTGCTTTCACAAATGGCCCTTTTACTGTCACAAATCTGCCATTTTGTTTTCAGTTGGTGATCAGAAAAATGCTTGGCATTTAAATGTGGGACTCTCTAGCAACCTAATTATTTTTGCATTCGCCTAGTCGGACCCTGAGGATGCTAGCCATGTCTTTATTTTGGGATAAAACACCACAGAAATACGTTTTTCACATTTCTGGAAAAAGTACTTTCGCAAAGTACTTTTGCACTTGTAACACTGTCGAATGAATTTGCGAAAGCTTTCGCAAACTGCGACAGTACTTTTCTAGACTGTGGGAAAATGACAGCAATTCTTTGGCACCCTGCTGCAAAAGAACGGATTGGTGTTTTGGGCTTATATTTGGAGGGAACGCAGCCGACATCTCACAGATGTGTCTTTCAGTATTTCATTGAAAAAATATTACATGGCGACAAAGTTACGGCACTCCAAAGTTGATGCTTTTTCCCATAGGATAACATTATGGCATCCGATGCATTGCAGCAATCCTTTGGCGCCCTGCTGCAAAATAACGGTTCAGTCCTTTGGGCTGAAATTTGGAGGAAAGACAGGCAATATCCCACAGATGTGCTTTATAGTAGTTTGGTGAAAAAATATTACAGGGAGCCAAAGTTATGGCACTCTGAACTTCTCTTTTTTTCCCATAGGATAACATTACGGCGTTCGCCGCGCCTTTCAGGGCCTGTATCTTGGAAATGGTGCGAGATACGGACTTTTCGTTGGAAAAATTCTTAGCTCCCTAACAGGAGCTAAATGCAAAACTAGCCAGGAAAGTCATAAACGGTTCATGAGATATAAGCAATTTAGTATGCCAACTCCTCATTTTCTGCTCCGAGACCCATTATTATGCATACATTCTTTGTACTCACTGTCTTTCTCTATGAAGCTTTTGGGGAAAACCAGCCTGTGCACTTCCATTACTGTTCCCGTTGCCCTTTCTGCTTGCGGTTCCATACCCGTTTCACTTACCGTTCACGTCTACGCCACCATGTGCGTTATCCTTTGCATTTTCATTTGCGCTTGCGTTTCCATTATTTTTTACCATTTCTGTCTACAGTACTGTTTCTCTTTCTGTTTCACTTTGTGTCACAATGCCCATTACCATTTGCGATTGCGGGCACCATGTTATTATGTGACAAGACATCACATGGTGGACCATTCCTGTCCACGCCACCATGTGCGTTACCCTTTCTGTTCTCATTCGCACCTGCGTTACCATGTGTGCCACTGTTAGCGCTTCTGTTTGCATTGCTGTTCCTTTTACTATGTCACAACACATCACGTGGTTCGGGCCCCGTGCTCCCGCTGCCGCATTACATTCACTATTTCTCGATATCATTCTCAAAAAGAAGGGAAATTAGAGGCAAAAAACTCCATTTAATGCATCAGTTAGGGTTGTCCACAGCTACAAAGTGAGAAATTTGGTGTTAGTGTTGAAAACTCCTTGGACTCCCCACTCCCCAACCGGCATTGGGGTGTGCATTGGGGTCTTCGGTCCTAACTCTCATCCCATTCTCCTATGCCTCTGCTTCTTTACACATGTGATGGGGTAAGAGTTAGGGCCAACTATCTATCTCACCTTTCAATGCTGGTTGGGGGTGGGCAAAGGTCCAAGGGGTTTTCAACCCTTACCAATTTCACTTTCATCATTGAAACAACCTAACTGGCTTCATAAACATAATTTTGCCATATATCTATATATATATATATATATATATATACTGTGTGTATATATATATATGATACATAAAAACATGGTTTTAAAAAAATAGAATTACATTTTTTTACTTTTTATATGAACTTTGGCTCAACTTACATAGAAACACAGAATTTGACAGCAGATAAAAACCGCTTGGCCCACCCACTCTGCCCATTTCTCTACTTAATGGATAAGCTGTAGATCCTAGTTAACCAGCAGCCTACTTCTTTCTACCCCCATCCCCTAGAATTGCCTTATGACTGTCCCATGCATACTTGAATTCAACCACTGCTTTTGACTCCACAGCCTTCTCTGGAAGGCCATTCCATGCATCCACAACCATCTCTGTGAAAAAATACTTCCTTACATTACCTCTGAGCTGCACCCCATCTATCTTCAAATTGTGCCCCTTGTTCTTGCACACCTCTTTTTTTTAAAGATGCCACCCTCTTGGACTTTGTTGATTCCCTTGAGGTACTTAAATGTTTCAATCATGTCCCCCCTCTCCCTCTTTTCCTCGAGGCTATACATATTAAGCTTTTTTAGTCTCTCTTCATATGTCTTCTGGTGCAGACCCTGCACCATTTTAGTTGCCCTCCTTTGGACAGCTTCCATCCTGTCTATGTCCTTGCGGAGACTGGGTCTCCAGAACTGCACCCAGTACTCCAGATGGGGTCTCACCAGCTGTCTGTACAGAGGTATAACAACTTCCTGTTTTCTACTGGTGATGCCTCTCCCTATGTGTCCCAATATCCTCCCAGCCCTCCTTACTGCCCTCTCTCATTGCTTGCCCACCTTTAAGTCATCTAATATGACTACCCCAGGTCCCTTTCCATTTTTGTTGTTGTTAGTATCTCACCCCACATTGTGTACTCTTCCCCTGGGTTTTTGTTTCCCAGGTGCATTACCTTGCACTTCTTAGCATTGAATTTAAGCTGCCATACATTTGACCATTCCTCTAACCTTGCCAAATCCCTTCTCATCCTTTCCACCCCACCTTGTGCATCAACTCTGTTGCAGATCTTTGTGTCATCTGCAAAGAGACATACTTTTCCTTCCAGTCCCTCTGCAATGTCGCTTATAAAGACATTGAAGAGGACCGGTCCTAATAATGAACCCTGAGGTACCCCACTAGCAACCTTCCTTTCTTCAGAGTGGACTCTATTTACTATTACCCTCTGTGTCCTATTCTCCAGAAATTCTTTACCCAGGCTATCATCTTGGGACCCACTCCCAGACTGGCTCACTTGTATATTAATCTTTTGTGTGGGACTTTGTCAAATGCCTTGCTAAAGTCTAGGTAGGCCATGACCACAGCCTTTCCCTGATCTACTACTTTGGTCACCCAGTCAAAGAAATCTATTAGATTCGTCTGGCATGACCTTCCTGCTGTGAATCCATGCTGCCTTGGGTCCTGTGCCCCTCTGGCCTCTAGGTACTCGACAATTCTTTCCCTCAGAAGTGATTCCGTCATTTTCCCTATCACTGAGGTTAAACTAACAGGTCTGTAGTTTTCTGCTTCTGCACTGCTCCCACTTTTGTGAAGGGGAATCACATCTGCCCTCCTCCAGTCCTCAGTCGCACCCCATCCTCCCATGATTTGTTAAAGAGGGTAGTCAGTGGTGTCACTAGTTCTACCCTTAGTTCTTTTAGAATTGTGGGATGAATCCCATTAGGCCCCATTGCTTTGTCCACCTTCAGTTTTAAGAGTTCTTTCAGAACCCTTTCTTCTGTACATGGGCTGGTATCAACTTCTGTATCCAGAGTGTTTCTATTGTTTGTTTTAGGTACCTCCCCCTCTTCGTTTGTAAATACTGAGCAAAAATATTTGTTTAGTATCTGTGCCTTTTCACCGTCACCCTCTGCCCACCCCCTCCCCTTTATTAAGCCTCACTATCCCTCCGTTGGTCTTTCTTCGCTCCCTGATGTACCTAAAAAAGGTTTTATCCCCCTTCTTAACTGAGTTGGCTATCTTTTCCTCAGTTCGGGCCTTTGCTGTTTGGACTGCCTTCCCAGCTTCCTTTTGCTTTAACTGATACAATTCTCTGTCCTGCTTCTTCTGTGATTCCTTGTACTTTCTAAATGCTTTCTTACTCTCTTGAACCTTCACTGCCACCTCCTTTGAGAACCACAGTGGTGTCTTACATCGTTTTGTTTTGTTTATTTGCTTCACACAAAGGCTTGTTACCTATGTGATGGCAGTTTTTATTATTCCCCATTGTTCTTCCATCCTTCCTTCCTGCCTATTTGCTAGTGCATTCCTTAGGCATTCACCCATTTTGGCAAAGTCAGCCCTCCCAAGTCCAGTACTTTTGCCTTTATGTAAGCTTTGACTCTATTGCTGTGTTTGTATTGAATCATGCTGTTCGATGGTCACTAGTTCCCAGATGGCTACCCACGTCTCCATCTGTGATCCTCTCTCCATCTCCATTTGAGAGAACCAGGTCTAAGATTGCTCCCTCTCGAGTGGGTTCCAATACTAGTTGTCTAAGGCATGGCCCCTGTAGGGCATCTAGAATAATCCCACTCTTAGAAGTGGCTGCTGCAGCTGCACTCTAGTTAACAACTGGCATATTCAGATCACCCATCAGCAATATCTCCCCTTTTTCTGCCATTCTAAGTATACTTTCTATCATTTCCTTGTCCATTTTCTCCCCCTGAGAGGGGGGTCTGTATACAACCCCTGTGCGGATTGTGGTGCCATTGCCTGTCTCCAAATTGACCCACAGTGCTTCTTCTCCTCCCTGTTTACCCTTTTGTTCTGTTGCTTTGATGCCTTCCCTTATGCCGAGATCTACTCCTCCTCCTCCTCTTTTACCCTCCCTGTCCCTCCTGTAGATAGTGTATCCTGATATGTTTACGTCCCAGTCATGATTCTGTGTGTACCATGTTTATGTGACTGCCACGATGTACAGATGTTCCTCCTCCATCAAGACCACTAATTCAGGAAGCTTGTTACCTAGACTACGGGCATTGGTACTCATTGCTCTCCATTTTTTTGATGGCTTTACCTTCTGTAGCAGCATCCCCCACTGACCTTTCTACCTTGGCCTTTTTCTCATTTAGTACCCTGTTTTGTAGGGGAGGCTGGGATTTTCCTGCTGCTTATCAGTGCCTCCCCCCTTGACTAGTTTAAAAGCTTGCCAATGAAGCATTTAAACCGATTGCCCAAAAGTCTTGTTCCCTTCCTGGACAGATGCAGACCATCCTGCCAGTATAGGCTGATATCCCTCCAGGTGGAACCCCAGTCCCCAATGAAGCCAAACCCCTGTGCTCCACACCATTTTTTCAACCATTCATTAAACTGCATGGTGCAAAGTACCCTTGCCTCACCCATGCCACTGACAGGCAGCACCTCTGAGAAGGATACTGTATGTGCTACTTGTCTTAGGCCCCTCCCCAACTCTACAAAGTCCTTCTGCACTGCTCTAATCTCATGATGAGCCAAGTCATTTGTACCTAGGTGGACAATGATGTCCAGCTCAGACTCCCGTGCAACTGTTCTCGTGATCCTGAGGATGCGCTTCCTGTCCCTCCAAGCCATGGCACCAGGCAGGCACCTTACTTCAGTTTTCCCTGCTCCCCCAGTTCTATCCCTCTAATAATTGAGTACCCCACCAGGAGCTGCTTCCTTTCCCTGTGGTGTCCTCTGCCTCCTTCCTGAGGGCCTCCCTTGTGACAGTTGTCTGCAACCTCCTTAGTCTCCCCTGCAGGTACATCCACAGGGGAACTATGCTACCCCAGAATGATGTATGGATTGTGAAGTGGAACAACTGACTGGGTGTGCCTCTGTTCCACCACCCTTACCCTCCCCAGCCCACTGTGGTCCAACTGCTGTGCTTTTCTTCGCAACCTCTGAGGTAGTGGTGGTGACTCTGGTGCTCCCTGGACTGGGGAGGTACCCTTACTACTGTCCAGTGCAGCCTGGGGGAAGGTTCCCTTACTACTGTAACTTGAGAATATTTCATTGTTAAATGAGAACTGTATTTGATCTGAAAGCATGTATTTTCTGCTGAAGCT
The DNA here is from genome assembly GCA_016271365.2 of Neoceratodus forsteri. Lineage (NCBI taxonomy): Eukaryota > Metazoa > Chordata > Ceratodontiformes > Ceratodontidae > Neoceratodus > Neoceratodus forsteri. Next base: position 1,439,014,507 of record CM057459.1, read on the forward strand.
GTTTTTTCAAATGCTGGTTCACATTTTGTTATGGTTCAACCTGTACTGGCCTTTGAGTGAATTCCATCTGCATTTCTGACCTACAGTCTGGTTCTTAAGACTATTTTAGAACTGTATGATGGTGTTTATGTCCTTGCTAAGGGCTTACATTGTTTCACAACATGTTTATATTTACTATGGAATTCTGTGGTTACAAAGGACATAACCTACATCATCAAGTTCTAAAATGGTACCTATTGGCAGAGTGTGACTATAAAACACTGACCAAGTTTGCTAAAAGACTAGTAATGATAAAATAACAAAGGAATTGAAACTGGCATTTCACTAAAAGCTTCTAATGAAAACAGGCATTTGTCAATGCCGAATGTTTGATTGCTGGCATTGGCATTGGTAGTGCAGGAGTTAGAAAGATGCATAATAGGAATGGCAGTGAAGTATTGAACTAATGCCAAACCCCAATCACACCCTGCAGAGACTGACAGGTGTTGGAGGTGTGCCTTTGTGTCATTGGCCATAACGCTCATCCCATTACACCTCACTCCACCCTGCAGACATCGATAGGTATTGCGGTGTGTTTTGGGGTCTTCAGCCCCTTCACTCACCCCATTCCATAAGGAAATAAGCTGAGATGGGTGCAGTAAGGAAGAATGTGGTGAACTTTAGGGTCGAAGACCTCAAGACACATTTCAATGCCTGTCACTGGCTGCAGGAAGGGGGTGGGGTGGAAAGGCGTGAGTATTATAGCCGATGACCCCAAGTCACACCCCCAACACCTGTCAGTCTCTACAGGGTGGGGCATTACAGTTCAAAACCCAAACCTCCCAGGCGTTTGTTGGTATTTTCACTCCAAATTTCATCATGGGCTTTTTGGGACCCCACCTCATGAACAGTGGCACTATCATTTCATTACTCAATCTCAAAAAGTGATTTTGCAAAGTGAATACACCATTCTGCACCATAGGTGGGAAAACACATTTCAGGCTGGATGTGAAAAGTGACAGCTGTACTGTTCATGAGGAGGTATGACAAAATGGCAATGTTGAAAATCTGAAGTGGAAATATGAAAAATTGGTGAAGTTATGAATGTGCATAGAAACTGCGCAACGCATGCTTGTACAGCAGTCGTTTCTTGGAATTTTTTTCACCAGGTTTGCAACATGGGTTTTTTGTCACCCCACCTCATAAACAGTGGCACTGTCATTTTCTTAATCAGTCCCGAAAGGTGATTCTGTGCAGTGACCATGAAATCACCTTTTGGGACCGAGTAACGAAATGACAGTGACATGTTCACCAGGTGGAATCCCAAGAACCGCATGCTGAAAATTGGGGCCACAATTCCTAAAAATGGCTGAGATATCAACCTAAGTTGAAGCCACCCATTGACTCCCATTATACAGCACTTACCCGATTCCTCAGTTCGCAGTTCAGCTTTGAAGAGTGCAGACGTGTCCCAGTCCAGAGAAGATCTCTGGTCCTGACCTCTGAAGAGTAAGTATGGGTAACAGGGTGCAGGGAGGTGGGTGCTCAGTGGGAGGGGAGGACTGTGGAGATGACAGTGGACCATTTTCTTTTTTACAGGTAAAAAAAAACAGACATGGGGGGATGGTTTTCTTTCTTTTACAGGTTTAAAAACAAAAAAAAACATTTTGGCACACTGGGGTGGGCTCCCAGTGTTCCACAACAGTGATGGGGGGGATGCTGACACAGGGATTGGGCATCCCCAATGTCAGCAGGTTACAGATGGGTTTTTGGGGGCACATCTGACACCAGGAGTGGGCATCCTGATGTCGGACACATTTTGGCACACTTGGGTGGGCTCCAAGTGTGCCACATTTATGGAGGGAGAGGAATTCATGTCGACACAGGGACTGGGCACCCCGATGTCGGCTTTCCTTGGAGTGTGTGTCAGATGGCAGGAGCCTCAGCTTATTACTTGTTTCACCAAGAAAGACACATGGAACAAACATGTTGTTGGCAGCGCAAGGGCCGGGGACAGAGTGCTGGGTGGCAGGAGCTGACAAGGTTGTGAGGGCGGTGCTGCTGCAGTGACAAAATTGTTTGTGCTTGCAGTGGCAGATTCATTTCAACTAGGGGCTGGCAAAAGTTGTGAATTCTGCTTTTGTGGAATTTCTGTGAAAATACGGATATTTCACAGAATTTTCTGAATTTCCACCAGTGGTGAGATCGGAATCTTCCAAATGTGTTTGGCAGAGTTTCACTGTTTTCTGCAGAATATTTTGGCTGAACTGTGGAAAAATACACATGAACTGCAGAATAACAGTTCTGAGTAATTTTTTTCCACAGTTTGATGAATTATTCTGCAATTCATCTAATTATTCTGCAGTTCAGTAACCAGTTCTGCAGACTTTTTTCTCTGCAGTTTAATAGAATAATCCGCAATTTATACATTTATTCCACCATTCTAAACTGGAATTTCTACGAAAGTTGATCATTTGATTTTCACGCTTTTGTGGAAGTGAAAATCCGACTTTCATGGAAATTCCACCTGTGGAAGTTTTTTTCACCCAGCTCTAGTTTCAACTCCTTGGCTTTCTTTGAAGCTGCTGTCATCTGCAGCTTCCCCCTTGATTGGTGGGTGAGAGACACGCCCAGTAAAGCATCTGCTGCATTGGTCACAACACTGACACACCTCTGAAATGTGGTACTGTTGCAACATGTTTCTTGTGCATGCACTGCATGCATGGGCGCAAGCAAACATAAAATCAGCTTATAGAGTTGGACTTTATATTCTCCTTTAAAAATAGAATAATGCATGGCAATCCATATGCTACAGTGTTATAACTTCATTGAGGGATACTGATGATGTCACAGACCTTAACAGAGAAGCTTGAGCAGTTTACTACATCACCAGAATCCTGAGATGACATTTCAACACTGTAACAGATGGATTGCGTATGTTGTTTTTGGTAATATATGGCAACCTATCTAACCAATCGCTACTGTTTCAGCGAGGTACCACCCCCGACTGTCTCAGAGAGCCCCCAACACCACCACCAACTGGATCCCCCTCTCACTGCTGCAGCCAGGTCACCTCTCTGCTCCACCTGACTGCCGGTGTCACTGAAAGACAATTAAGTAAATAAGAAACAAATAGCGCAATTGTTCTTTCTGTCTGCTGGGATGTGCTAATTGATCCAGTTCATGTCAAATTTCTCATTCTCTTTCAGTCTGCTACAGTTTTTTTAACCATTAGCAAGTGCAGTTTTTGAAGAATTTGAAGTCGTAATACCGTCATTCTGTTGTCAGAATGATGGTATTATGACTTTCTGGTGCCACGGTTTCTCTGTGGGAAAAATGTTCGACCACATATTACATTTGTATTCATGAGCTAACTCTGTGGTGCCAAGCAGTTAAAAGGGACACTTCTTAGTTTAGTTTAGTTTTAGTTTTAGAATTACTATATACAGCAAATGTTTCAGCTAAAATATCCCCTTTTCAATGGTGCCAATGTTAACATACTAACATACTATTTGCCAGCAGATTAGGCCTTACGGTCTATCGAGTCTGCTCGAACCTTAGATCCTTAGTTGGGTGCCGAGGCCCTCCCATCCCTTGTGCTCCAGAAACCCCTATCATCCATCCCCACTCCCCTGGACAGGCCATCATCTGATACATCCACTTTCTGTGTCTGTCCTACCCTCTCTTGAAGCCTCACTGTGGATCTCTGAACCAGCTCACCAGACAGTGCATTCCAAGGGTCCACCACCCTCTCAGTGAAAAACCTCCTCCTTTTCCCCCTCTCCCTTCCACCTTCCAACTTCAAACCATGCCCTCTGGTGATACCTCCTGCTTTAGTCTAAAGATCCCTCCATGTTTACCCTATTTATTCCCTTTGAGGTACTGAAGACCCCAATCATGTCCCCTGTCTCTCTCCTCCAATGAAAAACAGGCAGAGCTCCTCAAGTCTGTCCTCATAAGTCAAATCCCTAGCCCTCATATCATCTTTGTTGCCCTCCTCTGTACCCTCTCCAGGAGCTGTATGTCCCTCTTCAAGTGTGGTCTCCAGTACTGTACACAGTACTCAAGGTGTGGTCTAATCAGTCCATTGTACAGCGGCAGAATCACTTCCTTGCTTCTAGAGGTGATCCCCCTTACGATGCATCCCAACATCCTGTTTGCCTTGCTAGCCGCTCTCCTGTACTGCTAAGAGTTATTCATACATGCATCCACCATGACCCCTAGGTCTTTTTCCCCTATTGAGGCCTCCCCTCCTAGGGTGTACCTGTGTTTAGGGTTTCCCCGACCCAGATGCAACACCTTGCACTTGGTGATATTGAAATTTAATTTCCATGTGTGAGCCCAGCTTTCCAGGGTGTCAGGTCCCTTGCAGGGCCAATCTCCCTCTTCTCCCTCAACTTCTGCTTCCATCTTGGAGTCATCCATGAAGAGACTCATTTCACACCTATACCCTCCCTGATGTCCGATTGTATGCATTAAACAGGATCGGACCCAGGACCGAGCCCTCGCGTGCACCAACTACCAACCTCTCTAGGGTTTGAGAGCCCCTCACAGACCACTACTCTGGGTGCATCCAGCTAGCCAGTTTTCAATCCATCTGACCATCAAAGGGCCTACTCTCAACCCCATCAGTTTCTCCACCAGACCATTGTAGGGACAGAGTCAAACGCCTTGCTGAAGTCCAAGAATAATACATCCACAGGCTTTCCCCATCCAGTTCTGATGTTACCCATTCGTAGAACTCCACAAGATTGGTTTGACATGATCTACCTGGCACAAACTCATGTTGCCGACTATCCAGACCTCCCACCTCCTCCAAGTACACCCCCAATCGTTTCTTTAGTATACTCTCCATTAATTTTCCCACCACTGAGGTCAAACTGATGGGTCTATAGTTACCTGGTACTTCCCTCGACCCCCCTTTATGGATTGGCACCACATGTGCCTCTCACCAATCCCTAGGTACCCTCCCTGTCTCAAGTGACCTGTTGAAGAGCTCCGCCATGTTGTTTATAAACAAACAATACAAACAGTACAAAAGCATGCAATAAAACAGTTAATCTACAGTTACAGTTCTTGCATGCTAGCAACTCAAATTCATGCCATACTGAGGCTGGCAGAGATGGTAATGAGCACCTATGTAATTGTTGTTCTACCAAGGGGCTTAGTGCCACTCACTGAGTGCAATTTATGGATGGCATGGTAGTGGTAACATTCTCAGAGTGGGTGATCGCACAGTGCTGGACTTCCCCAGGGCAGTTGTGAGCATGTAATACAGGGAGATGGGTGGTTCTTAGGAGGTAGAAACATCCCCTCATCAGTATAAAAGGATTGCCAGCCTCTATTTGTGACCCACACTCTGAAGATGCGTGAACGTGCCATCTCCTTTCCCATCAGCATGCTATCACTGAATCCTGCAACCTTTTTCTCACTGCAGTGATTGATCAAGTAGGGAGAACTCAGACTCTGGGAGTATTCTGATGGAACCTGGTGGTGACTGCAAGTACTGGAGATCCAGGAGGGAACCCATGAACAGATGCATTGGATCAAAAATCAAGTCAGTGAGTTGGTGCACAAACAATAAATTTAAAAATACATTGTATTGATATATACTGTACTAATATACAATAAATCAAGGTGTATATTGACATATGAAAATGGAGTCTATAGGACTTATCCATGGCATCCTGACTCCAAGCTTTCATTTATAAGCGAGCACTGGTCATTGCCAGTAATGCTTGCTTGCAGGTGATAGTACTGAAATTGTTATGCTCAGATGGGCAAATTCATTAAAATAAGGAGTTACTGTACCTGTTGTAATGGTGTTAGGGAATCCTGCGGACATGGAAATTGGGGGAGGGGCTAACACACACAAACACACACACACAGCTGTTACCAGCTCTGTTCTGACATTAATATTGTGTCCTGCTCGATGCAGCACATCCATTGTACAGGGGCATAGACCTGTAGATGGCTTTATACAGGGCCCTGTGGCCATAAGCAAAACAACAGACCCATCAGACACAACACCAGACCAGTAGCTTGCTTTTCACTGGGCCTTGTAGACCCTTTGCAAAGCAGCAGACCCATCAGACATGGTGTCACACCTGTATCTTAATTTGTGAAGGGCCCTGTGGGCTCTACGTGTAGCAGCAGGCCCATCAGGCATAGCACTGGGCCTATAGACTGTTTTGCACAGGACTCTGCAGGCCTTTAGCAAAGCAGCAGACCCATAGGGAATGAACCTTGATCTGTTGCATGCATTGTACAGGGCCCTATGGGCCCTACATGCAGCCTAAGACTCATCAGGCAGAAAGTCACAGGTCATAGAAAAAAAGACAGTAGCAGCATATTCATAGTTCATGTGTTTTGGGACTTTTTTGTGTGTGTTTTTCACCCATAAGTTTGTAATGTTTTAACATTTTTGTTTCCAAAATTGAGGTACAGAGTGATATTCACCTCACACCCCACTTCAACCCCTCAACCATACGATTGTGAGGTTTGAATTTGGGCACATCAAATGCACAGTTTTTTTATTTAGTTTTTTTTTTCAGCTATTTGTTTTAATTTAGCTAGCAGCAGCAGATGATAGGCATACAAGACAGTGACTGGCGGAGGTGGAGGGAGGGCTTGGTCGGTCACCCATCATGGAATGCGTTTTAGAGGAAGGTGGGTTGCATGGGTGCCAGCAGGTGGGTGGGTGGGTTGGAGCCACGCCTGGTGCCAAAAGTTCAGATTGGGACTTCCACCCCTCAAGAGCCCCTCATTGAATGCCACCAGGTGACTGTGGTGGAGGAGGTTGGCATGGGTGCCACAGGATAGGTGAAGATGGAGGAGCTGGCACTGTGCCAAGTGGTGAAAGTTCAGGTCAGTGCTTCCACTGCTTGGGAGCCCCTCATAGAGCTGCACCAGATAGCAACGGTGCAGGTCGGGACTCCTGCTTCTCAACAGCATCTCATAGAGCCACTCCAAGTGCCAAACAGTCAGGTCAGAGCCCCTCATAAAGCAGCACCAGGTAGTGAAAGTTCTGATTGGGACACCCATACCTCAGGAGCCCCTTGTAGAGCCTAGTGTTATTGGCATGTGGTGCAGGAGAGGGAATAGGAAAGAGCTGAACAGCATGACAGCATTTGCTGACAGGTAACACATTGACAAACATTGCAAGTATAGCACAGTGATAAGCATGGCTCGGCCCTATGAAAAGTGTGCATGCACAGTATCATCAGCCAGGGCCAGTACCAGCTGGTTGTGAAGAAGACGAGGCTTATTTGTGCATATATCATTGACTCACAGCCTGACACACCTCCACAGCCCCCTTTCTTACTTAGATGCTCCCAGTATGTTTGCTTGCATTCTGCAAGCAAACATAAATATAGAAAAATAGAATTTGATGATAAATAAGGACTGCTTGGCCCATCTAGTCTGCCAGTTTTTCTCTACCTACTGTATCACTGCACACCCTACTTAATCTCCAGCTTATCCCCCTATCTTATTACTAAGGTTTCCTTATCCTATCCCATGCTTTCTTGAAAACTATTACAGTTTTTGCCCCCAACACCTCCACTGGGAGGCTTTCCAGGCAACCACCTCCCTCTCTCCATGAAGAAGTACTTTCTCACATCTCCCCTGAGCCTACCCCCTCCAGCTTCATAGCATGACCCCTTGTCCCTGAGCATCCTTTTTTCTGAAAGATACTTCCCTCTTGAACCTTATTTATACTTGTGAGGTATTTGAAAGTTCTATCATATCTCCCCCTCTCTCCGTTCCTCCTGTGTATATATATTAAGGTCCTTCAGTCTTTCCTCATAGGACTTCTGATGCAGATGCTGCACCATTTTAGTTACCGTCCTCTGGACTGCCTCCACTTTTTCTATGTCCTTCTGAAGATGAGATCTCCAGAACTGGACACAGTACTCCAGGTGATGTCTCACCAGTGATCTATACAGGGGTAACACCACCTCCCTCTTCTTGCTTGTAATCCCCCTCCCTATGCACCCCAACATCCCACTAGCTCTCCCAACTGCCTTGTCACACTGCCTAACCACCCTTAGGTCATCAGACATGGTAACTCCCAGGTCTCTTTCCTCTTTGGTGATCATCAGTACCTCTCCCGTTTTGTATTCCTCCCTTGGGTTTTTGTGCCCCACGTGCATGATTTTGCAATTTTTTGCATTGAAGCCTTGTTGCCATTGCCTTGACCACTCCTCTAACCTTTCCAGATCCCCTCTTGTTTTTTTCCTCACACCCCTGGAGTGTCTACCTGTAGCAGATTTTAGTGTCATTCATGAACAAGCAGATGTTTCTCTCCATCCCCTCTATGATGTTGCTAATAAAGACATTAAGGAGGAACAGTCCCAGTACAGATCCCTGAGGTACCCCACTGGTCACCCTCCCTTCCCCGGAGTGAACTCCATTTACCACCACCCTCTATCTCCTATCCCTTAGCCAATTCTTACCCACTTTACCACCTTTGGTCCAACTCCTAGGCTACCCAGCTTGCTTACTAATCTATGTGGGATGGTGTCAAAGGCCTTGCTGAACTCCAGGTGAGCCACGTCCACCACTCCTCCCTGATCCAATTCCCTGGTCTCCCAGTCAAAGAAATCTATTAGATTCATTTGACAGGACCCCCCCCCATGAATCCATGCTGTCTCATGTCCTGTAAGCCACTGGACTCAAGATATTCCTCTATGTTTTCCTTCAGTAGTGATTCCAATGATTTCCACACAACCGAAGTCAGGCTGACTGGACTGTAGTTGCCAACCTCCTCCCTACTACTAATTTTGCGAAGTGGGACTACATCTGCCCTCCTCCAGTCCCCCCAAACCTCTCCCATCTCCTGAGAGGTTGAACAAGACTGTCAGAGGTGCAGCCAGCACCGCACTGAGTTCCCTCTGTATATCTGGATGGACCCTGTCTGGCCCCATTGCCTTTTCCACTTTCAGATTTGTGTGTTCCTTCAGGACTCTCTCCTCCGTAAATGGACAAGTGTCCATCTCCCTTCCTTCAATGCTCCTGTCACTTTTCTGTGGCTGCTCGCCTTCCCCTTCTTCTGTGAATACTGAACAAAAGTATTTGTTCAAGATGTCTGCTTTTTCTTGGTCCCCCTCCACATAACACCCCCACCCCGTCCCTTGGTCTTTCTCTTTTCACTTACATAAAAATAAGTTTCTAGTCATACCTGTTTCAGGGTTAGCTCTTTCTGTAGGTAATTTCTTTGAGAATGACTAACACTGGAATCACAGAGCTGGGAACTAAACTGTTGTTATATGCAAGTGCTTTTTGCAAATGTAGCCAGCAAGAGTAAGAAAGATACGGGATTAATTAAGCAGAGAGTGAAATGTTTGCAACACAATGAAAGGTATACAGTATGGTACAGATTGTTAAAATGGCAGAGATCACCATGAAATAGGTTAAGGTGGAACCAAAGTCAGAAAATTTATTCCTAAACTTTTTTGGAAAAAATGTGTTACTTTGCCATATGTTGAGATATATGAAACAAGTAATGACAAGATATATCAGTAGTAACAAGCATTTGTCAAAGCCGAACGTTCGCTTGCAGGTATTTGCAGTGGTATTTGGCACTTGGACATGGCTTAAAAAAATCAGTGACAAAGAAGTACAAGCATTTGTGAATGCCAAATGTTGCTTGCTTCTATGTGCTGTTTAGGTATTTGGAAGTCATTGGAGTGCAAATATTGAAAATTTGCGAACTTCACAGGCAGTATAGGAACTGCGCAACGCACGCTCATAAAACAGTCATTTTTAGGAATTTTTTCACCAAATTTTCAACATAGCCATTTTAAGACCTCTGCTAATGAACAGTGTCACTGTGATTTTCTTAATGTGTCCCATACATTGAGTTCCCACACCGACTGCACCATTGTGCGCTACATGGGTGGAAACACATTTTGGGCAGGATGTGAAAAATGACAGCTGTACTGCTCATGAGGAGGTGGGGAAAAATGGTAATGTTGAAAATCTGGGTGAAAATATTTAAAATTACATGAAGCTTACGGTGCGTGAGAACTGCGCAATGCTGCGGCTGCGTAAAACAGTCATTTTGGAATTTTTCACCAAATTTTCAACATAGCCATTTTAAGACCTCTGCTAATGAACAGTGTCACTGTGGTTTTCTTAATGTGTCCCATACATTGATTTCGACACTGACTGCGCCATTGTCGCTACATGGCAGAAACACGCTTTGGGGAGATGTAAAATGACAGCTGTACTACTCATAAGAAGGTGTGGTAAAATGGCAATGTTGAAAATCTGGAGTGAAAATTCATGAACTTCTACGAGCCAGCGTATGAACTGCATAGCAACGCGCCCAGAACTAAACGGTCATTTTGGAATTTCTCCACCAAATTTTAAAATAGGCTTTTTGAGAGCTCCACCTTATGAACACTGGCACTTTCATTTTGTTAATCAGGCCCAAAGGTGATTTCCGCATGTGAATGCAAAATCACCCTTCAGGCCCGAATAACACCATGACAGTGACAGAATTCATGAAAAGGGGTCCCAAAAACCCCATGTTGAAAATTTGGTGCAAAAATCCCAAAAAATGCCTGAGATATGCAACAAAGTTGAAAAAAACCCATCTAGCCCATTATACAGCTTACCAGCATTTCCTCAGTTCGCGGTCGGCTTTGAAGAGTGCAGACATGTTCCCGGTCCAGCGAAGATTGTCGCACCAAGCTCTGGAGGTAAGTATGGGGTGTGGGGGTGTGGGGAGGCAGGGTGCACAGTGGGTGGGTGCAGGTTGTCGGAGGGGGGCCAGGGAGAAGGCCGTGGGACCGTTTTTAATTTACAGGTTTAAAAAAAAAAAAGATGACGCGGGACATTTGCCATGCTGGCCATGGAGCCGATGGGGAATTGGGCACCCCCATCGCCAGACGATGTGGGACATTTGCCACGCTGGGGTGGGCTCCAAGCATGGCAGCAGGGAAAGCTGTTTGGGGGAGGTGCAGCTGACGGGGGATTGGGCACCCTCGTCAGCAGACGACGCTTGGATGTTTGCCACGCTGGGTGGGCTCCAGTGTGGCACCAAAGATTTGGGGCGTGATGTGCCGTTAGCACACAGCGGTGGTTTCATTGAAGAGAAGACCACTGCTGTCATACAACAGCACCGCATTGATTTGTGCAGGACCGCCATGCCTGCTCAACAGAGCAGGGGATTGCACAGGAGGGGCACACCTCCAAAGTGTCCCATTCTCCCAAGACGTTCCTTGCACATGCGCGCAAGCGAACGTAAAAATGAATATCAATATACAGATGAAAGAGAATATTTGGCATATATTAAAAATAAATAGGATTATTATATTTGCTCTTATTGTATAATCAAATGTAACTGTTTGAGTGCTGAATATGTTTGAATGTATATAGATTCAGGACTAGATATACTCCCGCAGTACTGTAAAGGGTTCATTTCATAACTGCCTTCAAGCCTTTTTGCTTACTGGTGGTGTAAGCACGAGTGTATAATTTGACTTGGAGGCACAAGTGAAAATTACTCTAATTATACAATCAGAGTGAGAGTAATAATTGGTTTATACAAAACAAAGACATGTTGCTAATATAAACAGCTACTCTTGATTGGTTAAATGGTTGATGATGCACAGACATGGACGTACACATTTATTTTTATGAATGTACATGAACATAAATGTTTATTTTCATATAGGGTAGGCAGCACTTTGATAGCAGAGAGTGATGACATCAGAGACAGACTTCTTAAGGTCAATTGTTATAAAGCCATGGGACAGGATGGTGTCCACCCAAGGGTAGTCGAGAAATTGGCAAAGGAACTGGCAAGGTCACTTGCAAATTTATTTCAGAAATCCTTAGATCATGGAATGCTGATAGAATGTTGGAGGTGGGCCACTGCATTACCTATATACAAAAAGGGAAATAAAAAGGAGTGAGAAAAGTATAGGCCACTGAGCCTACCATCCATTTTCAGAAAGATTCTTGAAGGGATAATAAAGGATTATGTAAATAATTTTGTCAAGAAGAACAAACTGGTGTATGATCTACAGCACAGTTTTTCGAGGGACCACTCATGTCAAACTAATTTAATTGTATTTTATGGTAAAGTCAGTCATGCACTAGAGTGCAACGCCCCTGTGGATGTGATATTTCTGGACTTTATGAAGCTGTTTGGCAAGGTTCCTCATAAAGAATTGATTGCAACCTTAAATAACATGGGGATAGCTAGCAACATAATTGACTGGATTGGCTCCTGGTTAACAGATAGGAAACAGCAGGAGAGTCTCAGGGGCATCACCTCATGATGGGCAGGAGTGACTAGCGGAGTCCCCTAGGGCTCCGTGCTTGGCCTATGCCTGTTTCAACTGTAAGTATCATCTGTGAAGTGCAATGAGGGCATCTGGGTCTCCAAATTTGCAGATGATATCAGAATTGGCACAATAGTACAAACTATAGATAAAATACCAAATCTGCAGAGGGCCTTGGCAACCTTGGAACAATGGGTCCAAACACACAGGTTGGATTTCAACATCAGAAAATTTTAAGTCATGCATTTTGGCAGGAACAACAGGACACATTATTCTTTAGGGGGGTAAAATACTGAAGGAGGTGCCCCAAGAAAGAGACTTGGGTGTGATAATATCAAATGACTTCAAATGAATATGTCAGATTTTAACTGAAGCACCTTTGCTGAGGCAACTTCCAAGAGCAGGGCCATTCTTGATGCCCTACAGGGGGCATCCTCAGACAGCTAGTTTTGGAACCCACTCAGGAGGGAGCAATCTTAGACCTGGTACTCTCAAATGGGGACAGAGAGAGAGAGGATCTCTGATCTTGAAGTGGGTAGCCATCTGGGAACAAGCAACCACCAAACAGTGTGGTTCACAATAAATTTAGCTGTAGAGTCAACCACACAAAAGTGAAGGTACTGGACTTCAGGAGGGCTGATTTTGACAAAATGGAAGAGTGCCTCAGAAAAGCACTAGCAAACAGGCAAGAAGGTGGGGTGGAGCAACAATGGGGAAACATCAAAACTGCCATCACAGAGACAGCAAGTCTTTGTGAGAAGCAAATAAACAAATCAAAATGAAAGAAAAAAACACTATGGTTCTCAAAAGAAGTGGCGGGGAAGGTAAGGGAGAAAAAGATAGCATTTAGGAAGTATATGGAAACACAGAAGGATCAGGACAGAGAACTATACCAGTTAAAGCAGAAGGAAGCGGGAAAGGCAGTCAGAATAGCAAGGGTCCAAACTGAAGAAAAGATAGCCAACTTGGTTAAGAAGGGGGATAAAACCTTTTATAGGTACATTAGGGAGCAAAGAAAAACAAAGACAGGGATAGTGAGGCTGAATAAAGAGGAAGGTGGTTGGGCAGAGAGCAACAGTGAAAAAGCAGGGATACTGAACAAATATTTCTGCTCAGTATTCACAATGGAAAAGCGGGGGGGGGAGATGAGACGTTAAATCGAGGTCCCATCTGCCTGTTCCAGTGGTAGTTCAGGTGGATGTTAAAGATCCCATGGCACTTCTTGAAAAGAGCAGGGGAAAGTTTTATTGAAACAAAAGAAATCGTACAGTACCAAAACAAAAGCAATTTGCAAAAACTCATGTGGACTCAAAACAGAAGTAAACAAAAAAAAAACAGAACAGAACTATGCATAGCAAGAGACAATCCATCAGGTCACTGCAAAATCAGAGTCTGTGATCCAAGGAAGAGCTTTCCAAAGTTCAAGTAATGTCTCCTTGGAAAATAATGTACGTTCATGTACATAAATGTTAGTTAGGTCTGTTACAATTTTCTTCTCAAGCTCTGAATAAGAACAGGTTTTTTGCTGTAGAGTAAACAGACATCGAGACATCCAAATATTCCATTTAATTACTACAAACACTAGATTTAATGTGTCTAGAGTCCAAAGGGACCACTGTGGAGAAAAAACACCATACATAATATTCTGGTAAGAAACCGTTTGAAATAATGGAGTGGCCCAGACTCTTGCCAAAAAACCCCACCAATGCCGAATAAAAGAACACTCAAAAAATAAGCGCAATATAGTTTCCAATTTAGAAATACACAATAGTCTAGAACATTGTCGGTCTTGAGACTGCTTGTGTTTATGATTATCTTTGACGATAATTCTTTCATGACACGACAGCCAATGAAAGTCCCACATGTGAGCAGGCACCCTTTTACACCGTAACAAAACCAATAGGGAAGGAAGATGTTGGCTAGGGCACTTTTCAAAGGGCAACTGTATTGCACAAACAGTCAGGAGCAGATTATTATATAATAGTTTATGAGAATTCGTTAACAACATCTGGGTAGATATCCTCCACTGTTTCAAATGTAAAAACATGTGTTTAATATATACCGGTATACCCAAAGTTTGTGGTATCACAGTTAATGAATCACATTCCCATAAATGAAATCATAATCTGCAAGAATCATAGAACCAAGGTTCCCACCTCTCTGAGTATTTATCAATAGAGGCTGAAGATTTGCAGTCAAAAAAATACATGAAAAAAATAACAGCGGACTAATCATGTTAACGCCCCCCTCAGAAATAGGTAAGTAAGTAACATTCCATTTTACCGGATTAAGCCGGCTGCCCCACAGAGCTTGAATGAAGAGACCAAGAACTGCAGTTTCTAATTGTTTAGGGATTAGGAATACATAGCTTAAATAAAGAAAAGTCGGTATCAAATAAGTCTTGATTAGGAAAACGTGCTTCTTTTTCCCAATCTGTCCCTTATTCCATGAGGCAGCCTTAAGTTTGCCTTATTGTAATTTAGCAGACCAATTAAAAAGGTCAGAATCTACAGTACCAAAATAAACTCCCAAAATGCTTTGAGGCTCCTCAACAAGTTGTAAAGGACCAATATGTGAAAAAGGGGCTATTTTCGATCCTAACCAAATACCAAAACTTTTGGTAAAATTTAAACTCACACCAGAAAAATCACCAAAGGAAGAACATTCCTGGATGGTAGTAACCACAGAGGCTGCATTAGCCACAATAATGCAGACATCGTCTGCATATGTAATTGCTGTATACGGCGAGAATAAAGTAGAACTAGAAAGGGCATGAATCTGAGGATGAGTATTCAGACGGCGAAGCAAAACATCTAGAAAAAATACATATAACAGAGGGCTCAAAGGACACCCTTGGCGAACTCCTCTTTTTATGGGGATCATAGGTCCAACCCAACCATTCACAACTGGCACAACAGTGGCAGTCCTATAAAAAGTCTTAATCCAGCGAATCATTTCACCAGGCACATGCAAAAAATGTAGTGCCTTCCATAAAAAATCATGGTTAACTGAATCAAAAGCCGCCTTCTGATCTACCGATACAATAAAACCCAAAACAGAGTCTACGTAGCCATGAGAAAATAATTCTCGAAGGAGACTCAAATGGTCAGAGATTCTCCTGTTCGGTACAGAGCAGGACTGAGCAGGGTGCAAAACCACTTTAGCTATCCTCATAGGACGTTGTACAATGATTTTCATTAATAACTTAAAGTCAGTGTTTAGCATACATAAGGGGCACCAATTCTCAAGAGAATGTATATCTCCTTTCTGTTTATAGATATAAATCAAAGTACCCTTAGTAAAATCTAAAGGGATAAACTCACTAGCTAACAGGGAGGTAAATACTGAAGTTAATTCAGTGATCAGGTGGTCACCCAGTACCTTATATAAGGCAGCGGGGAGTCCATCTGGACCAGGAGTCCTCTGTAAGGGTAAAGAAGAAATAACCGACTTCAATTCTAACTCAGTAACAGGTATACAGGCTAAGTCAGAACATGGCTGTGAAGGGATAGAGATGTCAAGGTCCCTATACAACACCGCAGGATCAACATCTGCAGCTGGAAAGGAAGAAAAGAGGGCAGTCGTGTAACATGTCACTATCCGCAGATGTCCGACTGAGAGGTACATAAGGTGTCATCAGAATCAGCAAGACACAACATATTCTTTTGTGTAATTTGTTGAGAATTCGACTCAAAGGGGCAAACAACAGCCCTCGTGTCTACCACATTAAATTTGTGTTGATGATAAAGTTGCTGTGATTGTCTAGATTGGAATTTCAACATATCATTCTGAATTAAGTGCAATTGTTGAGAAAGATCTTGTCCTGTCGTATAAGCTATTGTCAACAAGGACTGAAAATGTACCCTTTTCTGTAAATATTCCAAATATTCTCTTCGACATTTTTGACGACTATATTTTTCCAAAAAGAGCACCAAATCATGTTTAGTGTCCGTCCACCATGCAATAGGGTCTGCGTAACAAATAAAAATGGATTTCCAGGCCTGAATAAAGGATAAAAGGGACTGCATGAAAGTCAGAATTTGCAACAGAGTTATGTTGAATTTCTAGAGTCCTGGTCCTTTGCGAATAGTGACATCAGAACCAAGGCCTACGGAAAGCAGTTTATAATCAGAAAATTCCACAGCTTGTACAGTAGCTGAGGTAATTGGGAGTGTGCGGGACAAAAACACAAACTCAATTCTGGTAGCCAGCTTACCCTTTTGAAATGTAGGAATATGTTTTTAGTAAAAGAGTAATAGGCATCCGTGAGATGAGCAGTCAGACCAACTTCCCTAATTAGTGGAGTCACAAAACAATTTCTGGGTAGTAGCAAAAGAGCTTTTGTCAAGAAGACTTAAGCCACAGTTAAAGTCACCAGAAAATATCAACTGAAAGGAGGTATGCAAATAAGGGCGGAGTAAAGAAAATAAAACTATATGTGCAGACTTAATTTGGGGAGCATAAATATTAATAACCCGATAAGGGCAGGGCCCAATTAAAAAATCTAAGACTAACACTCTGCCAGGGGCTACGTCAATCAATTTTAGCAAACGAAAATCTGGGATATTGAATAAGATCCCAAGTCCGGAACAGGAGTCCAGGCCAATGGACCAAAAAGAAGGACCTAGAAGTCAGTCCTGTTGTGCCTGTTGAATCTCGTGGGTGGTATGGAGTCGTGTATCCTGCAACAGAAAGATCCCCATAGGTAAGAGCCGTAAACAGGAAAAAAATCAATCTTCTTTTTGCCAGATGCTTAATACTATTCACATTAATAGTATGACAAACAAAGTGAGACATAACACAAGGAGAACAGAGACACCTTACGATTTCCTTTTCCCTATCACCTTTTCCCCTTTTAGCTTAACCCTGACCTTCCACTTCTGAGAAAGACCAGTACCCAGTTGAATCTCAGAATCAGTAATACCATCCGGGAGGGAAGATGCAACAGAGGAAGAGTCAGACTCGCCTCCAGCATCATCAGAAACAGTTTGGAGTAGATCAAAGGCATTAGACAAAACCACAGGAGGGGGTTCCAAAAGCAAAGGAGGCGATGGTAATGCCCAGGGGTAATTTCTCATAGACCTCCAACGCATAACACTAGCGGGTACTAGGGGGAGGTGGCATAGTACTTGGGCCTGGAACTGGGTCCAGGAAGCTGGACAGATGGACAGGGTCAGGGGTAGGAGGGGTCATCTCAGTAAGCGGTGCCACACAAGAGGCCACGGTGGTACCACAACCTGATCTAAACAGGCTCAGGGACCTGCAAGAGGTTTAGGTGACTACCTGAAGTCGGCTCTACTAAGGTGGTCCTAAGACGAGCCTTCTGGGCTTGCGTGATTACAAAACGTTGATCAGCACCATCATCATGTGTGGCCTGATTATGAGCAGCCCATGGACAATTTTGAAATGT
Organism: Neoceratodus forsteri; assembly: GCA_016271365.2. Lineage (NCBI taxonomy): Eukaryota > Metazoa > Chordata > Ceratodontiformes > Ceratodontidae > Neoceratodus > Neoceratodus forsteri. The sequence continues at coordinate 1,439,032,192 of CM057459.1, forward strand.
ATGACCCAGCTCATCACAAAGATGACATTTACACTCATTTAGACAGTGAATCCCCACATGACCCAGTTCTCCACAGGTATTGCATTTCAGCTTATCACAGACATTACTAAGGTGAAAGGGGTCTCCACACCGGTAACAAGCTTTCAGTTGTCCAGGGTAAAACAAGACAATTGGGTAGGTGCACTGGACCAGAATCATTAGAGTGTAACAAAACCTTAACCTTCCAGCCTCCAGTCCAACTATTCTCCATGTCCAATATTGCCTCAGGCTGACCCTGAACAGTACAAAGTTGTTTTAGCCAATAGACAACGTCAGTGACGTCAATACCTTCGTTCTGAAACAGGACGGTAATATTCTTAAAGGCTGGTTTGGAAAGGGGAATGGCCTTAAATGGGGTCCACAGGACAGTATTTCTTAAGGCATGATATAGTGACCAAAAACGCTCCAAGCCACAAGGCGTTTGGAAGCTGACATCAAACGTAGTTAGCCAGAAATATGAATCAGTGCATATATTTCATGAGAAAAGAATTTCAGAGAGTCCTTGAGTAGTGTCCGAGCTACATACACTCGGTCCAGTGGCTCAGGTAAACCGCCATATAAGACAATCGTACCGCATTATGCTGCTTTGCAGCCAGAATTGGAAATTTAAACAATGAGGAAAAAGAACGATTTGGCTCTATTTTCTTTGAGGGGGGCTCCACTACTGCAGGAGCTGTATTCTCTGTAATGGTAGTGGGAGAAGCAGCACAAATAAGAGAACCTTGCAAGGTTCCAAGACTGGAGTGCTGGTGAGTTCCAATTCCTTGGTGAGACACAAGAGGGTCAGACATAGGCAGACTTCTGTTTGGTGAATGCTGCGCAGCTCAGGAAAATCATTGAGACAGGGGACCGAATAGGACAGACCAGAAACCCACTTCCCCCTCTGTAGGTTCCTGCACCCAGCCAGCTCCTTGCAATGCTGTTTCTACAGACCAGGTAGGTGTTGTAGCAGGATTGGTATCAAGAGATAGCAATTGAGAGGGAGAGTGTGTCACAACAGGCAAACTAGGCACTGTATGCAATGATGTCACTGTAGTCTGCAGGGGCAGCTGAGAAGCAGGCGGGAGTATTCCAGCTGAGAACTCGCCAGGATGGGCTGCACAGGGCGGCACCTCAGCTGCTTGAAATGGCAATGTAGGCTGTTGCAAAGTATTATTATGGGCTGCAGGAGACATACATCCTGCCAATCTGACTTCATGAACCCATTGCAGTTCTCTGTTCAAATTCTTCTTTGTAATCTCAAATCAACATTCTGCATCACCCAAATGGTCCTGAAGCTCCTTTTCAGCCAAACAAACATTAGCAGAGTCAAAAGTGGAAAAATCCCTCATTGGGACGGCAAGGGGTAAAGACGTTTGAGAGTCCATGTCAGGGTGACCCAGCAGAGGTTCTAAAGTTGTAACCTGTAGCGTAGATTCATTTTCTGCAGTAGACACAGAAACCAGCTTTGCTTCAGTAGTTGCAGACATGGTGTCTACACACACAGAGGCAGGAGTTGAGACCAGGTCTCCCACCTCCATCGCCACCTCCTCAGCAAGCAAGGGTGCATCCGCCATCTTGGACAGAGGTTCCCCCTCTGAAGAGCAGGGGAATTTCCCCGGTGCAATGGCCAAATTTCCTCCATTCACAAAAAATACCACCAACATCTTCATCTGGTTCAAGGTCAGTTGGCATTCATCTGTATCCCCCCTCCCCTGAGTCGTGCCTGAAAATAGGCAGGATTTGTCTAGTGCACTTACCCAGTCAACAAAAACTAAATAAATAAAGATACCTAATCCAGTCAATAGAAGCACTCTGGATAGTGGGGTTAATATTAGTCCTTTCACAGAAGAAAGGGTTCTGAAAGAACTCTTAAAACTGAAGGTGGATAAAGCAATGGGGCCTGATGGAATTCACCCCAGAATCCTAAAAGAACTAAGAAAAGAACTAGTAACACCACTGACTACCCTTTTTAATAAATCATGGGAGGATGGTGTGGTACCTAAGGACTGGAGAAGGGGGGATGTGATTCCCCTTCACAAAAGTGGGAGCAAGACAAAGGTAGGAAACTACAGACCTGTCAGTTTGATCTCAGTGGTACGGAAAATGATGGAATCACTTCTGAAGGAAAGAATTGTTGAGTACCTAGAGTCCAGTGGGGCACAGGACCCAAGGCAGCATGGACTCACAGCAGGAAGGTCATGTCAAACAAATCTAATTGATTTCTTTGACTGGGTGACCAAAGTAGTAGACCAGAGAGGGGCTGAACATTGCCTACCTAGACCTTAGCAAGGCATTTGACACAGTCCCACACAAAAGATTAATAAACAAAGCCAGCCTGGAGTGGGTCCCAGGGTGGTAGCCTTGGTAAAACATTGGCTGGACAACAGGACACAGCGGGTAGTAGTAAATGAAGTCCACATTGAAGAAAGGAGGGTTACTAGTGGGGTACCGCAGGGTTCAGTACTGGGGCCAGTCCTTTTTAATGTCTTTATAAGTGATATTGCAGAGGGACTGGAAGGGAAAGTATGTCTCTTTGCAGATGACACAAAGATCTGCAACAGGGTTGATACGCAAGGTGGGATGGAAAAGATGAAAAGGCACTTGGCAAGGTTGGAAAAATTGTCAAATGTATGGCAGCTTAGATTCACCGCAAATAAGTGCAAAGTAATGCACCTGGGAAACAAAAACCCAAGGCAAGAGTACACAATGGGGGGGTGAGATACTGCAACAACATAAATGCAAAGGGACCTGAGGGTAGTCATATCAGATAACCTAAAGTTACGCTAGCAATGTGAGAAAGTAGTAAGGAGGGCTGGGGAGATACTGGGATGCATAGGGAGAGGCATCACCAGTAGAAAACAGGAAGTTGTTATCCCTCTGTACAGACAGTTGACAAGACCACATCTGGAGTACTGTGTACAGTTCTGGAGACCCAATCTCCACAAATACATAGACAGGGTGGAGGCTGTCCAGAGGAGGGCACCAAAATGGTACAGGGTCTGCACCAGAAGACATGTGCAGAAAGACTAAAGGAGCTTAAGATGTATAGCCTCGAGGAAAGGAGGGAGAGGGGGAACATGATAGAAATTTTCAAATACCTCAAGGGACTCAACAAAGCCCAAGACGGTAGCAATCTTTCAGAAAAAAGAGATGTGCAAGAACAAGGGGGCACAATTTGAAGACAGAAGGGAGACAGCTCAGATGTAAAGTAAGGAAGTATTTCTTCACAGAGAGGGTTGTAGATGCATGGAACAGCCTTCCTGAGGAGGTCATAGAGTCAAAAACAGTGGAGTAATTCAAGAATGCATGGGACAGGCATAAGGCAATTCTAGTGGGGGGTAGGAGGGAGTAGGCTGTGGGTTAAATAGGATCTGCAGCTTATTCGTTAGGTAGGGAAATGGGCAGATTAGGTGGGCCAAGCAGTCCTTATCTGCCATCAAATTGTATGTTTCTATGACCTTAGTTTTTTGGAACAGTGTTATACCATCAAACAGAGAGCCAATGGAGTTCTAAATATTATTATGCATATTACAAGCAGGGAAAGAGAGGTGACAGCTCCCTTATATCTGTCCTTGGTTGGCACCAGGCACTAAAACTGAGATCAGTGCACTCTAGGGGATTCAGAGAAGAGTAACCATGACAATAAGAGACCTCAGAGACCTTACTTGTGAAGAAAGGTTACACAACTTCGGGATGTTCACTTTGGAATACCACAGAATGTGAGGAGTCATGTGTTTAGTCTATCGTTCCTTAACCAGTCAAGACCTTTTGGACTGCCTGGTTCTTAGTTTGAAAAGTCAGCCCCCTAACACAAGCTGTCATGACCTACAACTCAAATGAGACCTTTGTCATTCAAGGAAGCGTGCATCTTGGTACAACCAAAGAGTGGCAGCATTGTGGAATTCACTCCCGCTACAGACAGTATGTAATAAAGATATGAATAATTGTAAAGCCAAGCTAGATAACTATTGCAGATATAATAGAGTAACTGGTTACATTCATTGATTTAAGAGCAAGCGTAATAGACTTTTGTCTTCTTTGCTCACTATAAACCTGTGATGCCTATGATATAGGTCTACCTGCTAGGACTAGATAATACAATTTATTATTTTCATTTTATACCCACCACAAAACACCTCGTCTTTTGGATGAGACGTTAATCCGAGGTCCCATCTGCCTGGATTGGTGGTAGTTCAGGTGGATGTTAAAGATCCCATGGCACTTCTCGAAAAGAGTAGGGGTGTTTTTATTTATAATAATACATACAGGAAATCACATGAAACAATAAAGATGATACTCGATCCTCATAATAAACTACAGTGAGACTGAAATGTAGAGGGAAAAAAACATAGGAAAGGACACAAATTAAAAGGAAAAAATTCATAATTACCAAACAGAAATACTGCCTAAAAAAAACCACCCAAAAAAGAAGAGGGGGGGGTTAGGTAGGAAGGTTAACTATCCAAGTTATTTATATTTAATAATGTAAGAAAAACCCCTCCACCAAAAATTTACTTTATCAACGTTATACCTTTGTTTATCTTTCAAATAAACTTTCAACAATTCATTCGTAACATAACAACAAAACCCTTCCACTGTACTCAATTTCTGATAAATTACCCATTGACATCATAATTGCCATAAACAAAATCTTAAACATGCAAAAAAAATGAATAACATGTGTTTATCATATATCTGTAAGCAGGGTGGCACTATTCCAATAATTAAAGTCTCATAATTAATAAGAGACAACAAGGCATATTCCATCTATTAGCAGCATATTTCCATATTGATTTAGAAAAGAACAATACAAGAAAAAATGCTCCATAGTTTCCTCTTGGTTTATACAATCAGGAAAAGGACAATTCCTCTCTTCCCTAGCCTTATACTTAGCCATGCCCCTCACATTTAAACGACCATACATAATGAGAAACTGGGTTTCCCACATCTGTATAGGGAGTCTGGGGTTATTTAATTGTTCTAAAATATTTTTAACACCTGCAGAGGGGCAATTTTTAAAGCATGGGTCAGTAGGATAGACTCTAGCCATTATCATCCTATAAAGATTTTTCGTATTGGAAGAAGAAATTTGTTCTTTAACACCTGCCATTTATACAGCTTTTTATGCGGAAGGTCGGAAATATGCTGGGAAATGAAGGCGTGGATGAATTTTAGGAGCATAAGTTATCAGGCCTGCAGATATCGCTCTAGAGACTGCCTAATCCAAAACCTATCTTGACTAACTGAAAATAAAAAACATTTCCTTAAATTAAGTGAAATAAACAATACATGACAAAAAATAACTGGGTCCACCATACCCAAACCCCATTTGTCCTTAGCCAAATATGTATAACATCTTTTCACTGGATTCAGTCTATTCCCCCATAGAAGTTGGAAACAACAACTATATATTCTGGCTTCATATTGAGTAGGTACTGAAAGATTTGGGCAATGTATTGAAAACAGGGTAAAATAAATTGTTTTAGAACCTGTATTCTTTTGAGTTTGGAAAATTTAAACTGCTTCCACCTAGCAATTTTCCCCTCAACCTTTTTACAAACTAAATCCCAGTTATCTACTGGCAAATTTTGTGGCCCAAAAAGAACACCCAAAATAGTTATAGGTTCGATAGAGAAACAAATATTATTAACTAAAATAGGAAAATGAATAACACTCCCTATCAGAAGACCTTTGGATTTTGTGTGATTAAGCTTAGCATTTGACAAAGAAGAGAAAAGAGAAAATTCTGTAAAAAATTCCGCTATCTGCTCCTGAGAATTAAAAAAAAGGCAAACATCATCAGCAAAAGCCTGTACCAATAATTGATCATTTGATAAAGGTTTATGTACCCCTTCCCAGTGGGGAGGGTTAGTTAAAGCACATAACAAAGGCTCTAATGAAAAAACATATAGCAAGGGGCTCAAAGGGCACCCTTGACGCACCCCAGTATTTATTTCTATTCCCTTTGTTATATGCTCCTTAACCACTGGATAGACTTTAGATGATTTATATAGAGCCCGAATCATCCCAACAAATGAAATCAGGATCCCAAGAAATTCCAGGACCCGAAATAAAAATCCCTGGTTAACCCTATCAAAAGCTTTCTCCAAATCAATTGAAAACAAAAAAACAGCCTTCCCTTCTAAAGCTAAATATTCTATTACCTCTCTAATGATTATTAAAGGTGACTGGATATTCCTATCTGGGACTCCACAATGCTGAAATGGAGAAATAACTTTACCAGCCAATAATCGTAACCTATCGTTCAATAATGAGGCAAATATTTTATAATCAGTGTTTAAAATAGTAATGGGCCTCCAATTCCTAAGGTGTCCTTTATCCCCTGATTTAAATATATGAATCAATAGTCCTTCTGTAAAAAAATCTGGGAACTGAACTTTAGAAACAAAAAATTGAAAAACTAAAAGTAAACAAGCCGTAATGTCTGTTAGAAAAGATTTATAAAAAGAATTCGGAAGGCCATCTAAACCTGGCGCTACATTATCTTTTAATTTTTTAATAACCATTTCAATTTCAAGGCAGGAGAAAGGAACTTCCAATTTATCCCTCTCCTGGGCTTCTAAAAGGTCAGGAGGCACCCCTAAATAATGTCCAATCTCAAAAACAGTAGGTTACAAAATTGGTTTTAAACTATCAAAATAATCTTTAATAATAGAATTAATACCCCCTGCATCCTCCACCTTAATCTGATTGCACATGAGATATTCCAAAGCTGTAGAATCCTTTAGTTTTTTACATAATGCAAAGGGATCCCCAAAAACTGTTTTAGAAGAATGATTAGTAAGGACCGCTTGCAAAGTTTGAGATCTATTATATTGATATAGTTTCATTTGATCTTTCATGTGTTGAATTTGATCCGAAAAATCATACTTAGATGTATTGGCTAGGGTAATCAAGTATTGCAATTGAGACCTTAACTTTAAATATGAAAGAAAATCAGAATTCCGTTTTCTTTTACCATATTTTTGAAACCAAGAACAACAATCTTGCTTCGTTTCCAACCACCAAATACCTAAATCAGAATACAAAAATGTTATTGATAGCCTGGCCCTCAATATAAGGGAAATTGAGTTTATTACCACAGCTTCATTCAAGATAGAGGTATTTAGTTTCCATCTCGAAGATTTCCTCCCAACAGAGGAAAGTGCCCACTTCAACCAACACTAAGAGGTGATCTGAGAATTCCACAGGGACTATATTAAAATTTCCTATTACTGTATTTTTGAAAGGAATAGATAATCGATCGTAGAACCAACTTTTCCTTAAAAAAGTAAAATTAGAATCTAGTTTTACCGAGGAGTTACAATTAACCAAATCTCCTGTCTTGATAATTGATGCTAAACAGTTTGAGTCACAATAGATTTTTTGTTTACCCACCTTTGATAGAGAGAGTACAATTAAAATCACCTCCCAAAAATAGTAAGGAAGAAATCAAAAGGGTTGAATTAGTTTCATGTACTCAGTTTGAAGATCCTTTGTCTGGGATTATAAATATTAATAAATCTACAAGCTCTAGAGTGCCATAGACCATCAATAATTAAAATTCTTCTCGGAATCAATTCAATTAGTTTGAGTAACACAAAATGAAAAAATTAAACAAAATACCTATCCCATCTGCTCTGTCCTTCCAAAGAACCAAAAGAAGGCCCCCAAGGCCGTCCTTTTGAAGGAAAAAAATTTGTTCTTGAGCAAACATCTAGGTTTCTTGGAGAAAACATATTCCCAAAGATTGGTCTCTAAGGAGCTGAAAAACAGCTCGTCTTTTAGCAAAGTTAAGCAGACTGTGTGTATTAAGAGAGCCCCAAATAAACCTGGCCATGAAAGTAAAAAAAAACAAAGGAAACACAACCTATTTTTTACTCCTTTTTTTTTTCTCCTTATAATCTTCTATAGGGGCACTCATGCCACCTTGAAAGGATTTTGGGAGTCCAGTCTCCAACATCCATCTCTGAACTCCCCAAGAGGTAAACAAAGCAGCAAAGAATTTGGAGATTCAAAGATTCATTTTAGAAACAACCCCAGCCTTCACATGTCTATTTGACCGGCGTGGAGGAAGGAAGATAATCCTACACTGTCCCTAGTAGGTTGTTCTGGTTCTGTAGTGTCAGTGTAACACACAGGATCTAGAAGATTTACCACTTCTGCTTCAATTTTGACAATACTAGCTGGAACTACAGAAGGAAGGTGAAGTAGGAGGAGGAAGGGGGCAAGGGGCCTTGAACTGGGAAACCAAAACTAAGGATTCCTGCTGAAGAGGAGGAGCCATTTCCTTAGTCTCCACTTTTTTGGAAACTGCATCCTGGGCCTGCTGAATGATTAAGTCTGTACTACCATAGGAGGCCTTATTTTTAGCGGCTCAAGGGCAATCTTTAAAGGCATGGCCAAAATCCTCACATAAGTCACACTTCGTGTGGTTTGCACACTGCATTGTGATATGACCCACTTCCCCACAATTATCACATCTCGGCTGGTCACACACACTAGAAAGATGAGATTTAGCTCCACACTTATAACATGCCCTGGGTTGCCCACTGTAAAAACATACCCCTCGATCTCTCCCCAACAAAAAGGCATTTGGAATATGCCCAATTCTGGAATCCGTTTGTCTAAGCTTCACCCTATATTTCCACCCACCGGTCCAAAACTGCTCAGAGTCCAAAATAGGGTCTGGATCACTTAGTATATCACATTTTTGGGAAAGCCAATAAGTAATATCTTCTACATGGACCCCTCATTCCTAAACATCACTGTGACACTTTTGATTAAAGGCTTAGAAAGTGGAATTACCAAGAAGGGGGTCCATACGGGGAAATTTAACTTGCCCATAACATTCCCAGAAAAGGTCTAAATTAGAAGCTGAGCGAAAACTAACGTCAAAATTATCTTCCGGAAATATTTATAAATGCAAAACATCTCTTGGTAAAATTTCAATGAATCCTTAATTAAATATCTCCCCACATAATGTCTATTGGGCCTGACATCCAGGCCACCTTTGTAGCGTATTCTCACTGCGTTCTGCCGAGGTGCAGCTTCCCTTCTAGATTTTGAAAATAGTTCAGATAAGAGAGGTTTAGTTATAGGCTCCGAAGCCCCCACACTCTCTTTTTGTGCTGAAGCCTGTGATCCTGAAGCCAAGTCCACCTTTGAAAAAGGTTGCAGATTAGGTACAGATATTTGTACCGGCATAGCTGTAGCAGGAAAAGTAGAAGGGATACTCTGTAAATTAGTCTTTGGCCACCACTCAGGAGTCTGAAGATTAAGTGAAGGGTCCCAGGCTGAATCCGGGGTCCAAATCCCTGATGGGCCCTTCTCCCATCCAGCTCCCTGTAATGCTTTCTGAGGAGACCAGGAAGCATCATGTATACTAGAAACCCCATTTCCTTGATGTATTTGGACAGATTCTGAATTAGTCACACATTTTTTAGACTGGGAAAACTCCTGTGCAACAGCTGTAGACCCTTGTAGTAAAGGTGCATTGTGTTTAGGGGTAACCAGAGGAGAAACACTAAATTCAGTCACTCCTTGTTGATCATTATCCTTTGTTTGATATGATATAAGATGGGCCTCAGTTTGTGCAGTGCCAGAAGGCGACTGCGGATGGAACACAAAACCCAATTCCTTTGACAAAGTTATAGCAGTTTGAAACTTTGAATCCGCCTGTTGCAGCACTGAAGCCAAAGTAGGCAGCTTGAAAAGTTCAGAAAGAGCTCTAAACTGGCTCAATCGGACCAATGGCAGTTCCCAAGAGATGCCCAGCTGCACTCCTCGCTATTCTCAGTGATTAACCTGCCAGCCGGCACACTCATTTCAGTTTTCCAAACCTTGGAAGAAACAGTAATGCACTCACCCATCTTCTTTAAAGGGAGCAGACCGACGACTTCCTCATTCCTGCTGTCAATATTCGCTGGCAGCTTGTCAGACTGCTCAGCTGAGATAGCGTGTGACATAGAGCTTTGCAAAACAAGCGGCGCAATATATGAAATTTCCACCATGGTTTCTTTGCCTTCACTCCATAAATTAGAATTTTTTACAGTTCTTAATAACTCTGTTGTAGACCTCTCTGGTACCAACAGCTCCGGTACCAATAGAGCTTCATGAAAAACCTCGTCTTCTTCACCAATCGGCATTTTCAACACGGCATCAGAAAAAACATCCTCTGCTAGTAGTGAGGCCTTCCCCGCTACTAGACACGCATCCACCTCCTCAGACAACTCTCCCAGAGTGGGCATCTCACACAGAGATGGCTGTCCACCCACATGCGAAACAGACAAATCCATAGCAGAAGAAGTAAGCTGAAAAGCAGGAGCTAAAACCTGGGGACAAAGAGCAGCATTTCCACCACCTCCACCGGGATCTGGAACAGCAGCCATCTTGGAGTCACCAGCAAATGGGTCCCCCCTGCTGACAGGAAGCAAGAGTAGGGGAACTTCCCCGGTGTCCTGGCCAAATTTCCCTCATTCACTAAAAATACCACCAACAGCTTAATCTGGTTCAAGGTGAGTTGGCATTCATCTGTATCCCCCTCCTCCGGGTCGTGCCTGAAAATAGGCAGGATTTGTCTAGTGCACTTACCCGGTCATCAAAAACTAAATAAATAAATAAAATTGTATTAATATTGATAGCTGAGAAAATATACAAGTGATATACCAATATTATGTAAGGTTATAGATATGTAACATACATAGTTTGCAAATATTAGTGGTTGTTCCATTAAGGAACAAACACTCCCTTTTTAAGCAATAAGGCAAGACTAGAGGTTAGAGTAACAGTTTGTTAAGCACCCCTAAGGGTATAATGTGGCACAGGGTATAACCAACTGCCATATTGAGCCTAAAGGTGATTAACTGACTGTAAATCTAACTCCTGGGGGTGCCTTGTTGCTATTATAACAAGCATTTGTCAATGCCGAATGTTTGCTTGCTGGTATTGGCATTGGTAATGCAGGAGTTAGAGAGATGTACAATAGGAATTGCAGTGAAGCATTGAACTAACACCCACCCCATCCCCCACCCTGCAGAGACTGACAGGCATTGGGGGTGTTCCCTTGGGTTGTCAGCCATAACACTCACGCCATTCCACCTCACCCCACCCTGCAGACACCAACAGGTCTCGCAGTGTGTCTTGAGGTCTTCAGCCCTTATACTCACCCCATTCCATAAGAAAATAAGCTGAGATGGGTGCAGTATAGGAGAATGGGCTGAACATTAAGGCTGAAGACCACAAGGCATACCTCAGTTCCTGTCAATGGCTACAGGATGGGGGTGGAATGGCACAAGCATTATGTCCGACAACCCCAAGTCACACCCCCAACACCTGTCAGTCTGTACAGTGTGGGTGTTATGGTTGGAAACCCTAATGCCTCAGGTGTTTGTGGGTATTTTTGCTCCAAATTTTCAACATGTGCTTTTTGGGATCCCACCTCATGAACAGTGGCAGTATCATTTTGTTACTCAATCCCAAAAGGTGATTTTGCACAGCGAGTGTGCCATTTGGTGTCACAGGTGTGAAAACACATTTTGGGCAGGATGTGAAAAATGACAGCTATACTGTTCATGAGGAGGTGTGAAGAAATGTCAATGTTAAAAATCTGGAGTGAAAATATGAAAAAGTGGTGAAGTTACGAGTGTGCATAGAAACTGTGCAACACACACTCGTAACACAGTCATTTTTTGGAATATTTTCACTAGATTTTCAGCATGGCCCTTTCGGGACCTCCTCTCATGAACAGTGGCACTGTGATTTCATTAATCTGTCCTGAAAGTTGATTTCACACAGTGGCCACGCCATTCTGTGCCACAGGTGCAATAACACTTTTTGAGAAAGATGCGAAAAATGACAGCAGTACTGTTCATAAGGGGGTGTGAAAAAATGGCAATGTTGGAAATTTGGAGGAAAAATATAAAAAATTGAAGTTATGAGCATGTGTAGAAATTGTGCAATGGACGCTCATTGTGCAGTCATTTGTTGGGAGTTTTTTCACCAAATTTGCGACAAGGGCTTTTGGGGACTTCACCTCATGAACAGCGGCACTGTCATTTCATTAATTGGTCCCAAAAGGTGATTCCACAAAATCACCTTTCAGAACCAAAGAATTAAATGACAGTGCCAGTGTTCATGAGGTGGGGTCATAAGAACCCCATGTTTAAAATTTGGGACCAAAACTCCAAACATTGGCTGAGATAGCAACCTAAGTTGAAAACCCTGCATTGACTGCCATTATAGGGCTTACAGTCATTTCTTCAGTTCCCGGGTTGGTCTTTGAAGAGTACAGACGTGTTCCTGGTCCACAGAAGATCACTGTTCCTGACCTAAAGAGGTTAAGTATGGGTGCGGGGGTGCAGGGAGGTAGTGTGTACAGAGGAAGGGTGCAGATTGGGGAAGGGGGTCCAGCGGGAACGACAAGGGACCATTTTTGTTTCAGGTTTAAAAAAAAAAAGATGTTGTGGGACTGTTTTCTTTTTTACAAGTGAAATATTAAAAAAACAGATTCTGGCACACTGGAGTGAGCTCCCAGTGTGCCACAGTACTGGGGGAGGGAATCAATGCAGACCCAGGGATTGGGCACCTCAAGGTCAGCTGAGAACATAAGGGGCATGGGGTGGCGCATCTGACACCAGGAGTGGGCATCCCAGTGTCGGAAACATCAAAGAAGTATTTTTTGGCACAACAGGGTGGGCTCCCAGTGAACCACATTAATGGGGGGGAGGGGGGAAACATGCTGACATAGGGATTGAGCACACCAATGTAAGCAGAGGATGGAGAACAGAGGGTGTGGGGCAGGCAGCAGCAGTGGGAGGGAGCTAACATTTAAATTTGTTGTTCTGCTGTGTGCCTGGTTGGGAGGGAGAGGGGACTGCTGCTACAATGATGCAACTGCCCCGATTGCAGTGGCAGATTTCTTTAAAGTGTGGTGCTCGCTCTGAAACTGCTGTCGTTGGCAGCTTCAGCATTAATTGGTGGCAGAGGGATGCACCAATTAAAACACCCACTGCATTGGCCACCTCACTGCCACAACTCTGCAATGCTTTACTATCTCAATATGTTTCTTGTATGCTAAGCGTGCAAGCAAACATAAAAATTACATGAAAATACAAGTGTTAGAAGTGCACCTTTTGAATGTTTTCCTCTGAAAGGGAGATTTTTTTTTATATAAAACAGTTCATCCACCAACTGTTTAAGATTGCTGGTTCAGAATCAGAATGCATCATTCCAGTCATTTAACAGTGCTAGCGAGTGGGATGCTGACAGGAAGAATTCATGTACCACGGTGATCAGGATGTATATGATAGTGTAACATATATTACTGTAAGGATCTGAGAATGCTGACAGCCAATCAGATTGAAGCATTTCTGGGACCATTTTTATAATGTTATTTATTTGTAAGTTTTATCCAGGAAAGGCACTCTGAGCTATGACTGCCCAAGTCCAACTGTGTCCTGGTGGTGCATTACATAGATCTGTATTATGTATTTATTTGTAACTGTAACCCAGGCACCTCCTCCCAATGGGCTGCTTCCCCTGCCTGCTTCCCTGACTACAGGTTGAGGGGACTGGGCTCTAACAGTAATGCTTTGACATGGTGCTTCTAACCAGAGTAATATTTAAGTGGGTTAGATATTAAGCTAGCACAACCCTCTGGGAAGTTGTACCTACCCACAGCCCCAGCTAGTGATCTTACACATAAAGATTCACAAACACTGTATCTGGCATTCAAAGTACAGTTACTGGTGAGTGCTAATAATATGCTCACGGACACCACACTTATACCCAGGGTTCTGGCTTCTGAGGAGACACCCTGGGTACCTGCAAAGAAACAGTTACCAGCAATAACAGTATATATTTTGGCTGACACAATGACTTGAAGCTAAGTAATGATGTGCTCAAAAGCCAGATTAAACTTTAAATACTAAATATGATTTATTTAGGGGATTTGAACAAAGGGATGGGGCATGAATTTAGATGAAAGATTGTTGCACTATATTTAAGTCTATAGCAATGTGTAAACATCACATTTGACCCTGTATAAGACAGTCTTTAGCTGCTAGGTACCCAGATTTAATTTAGGTGCAGGCCTGAAGCGTAGCAGTGGGTGGGCCAGCATTGCAGCTGGTTGGGGCCCTTAAACAAATAAAACTTGCTTTGGTTAGAAGAAACAATTTTAAACAGCAAGACAATTGTTAATCCATAACCAGATGACTGGAAATTACTGTTAAACACCAAAGTTTTCAATGCAAAGAAGTGCAAAGTATTGCACCTGGAAAACAAAAACCCAGGAGAAGAGTACACAATAGCAGAGGAGGTACTAACAACAACAAACATGGAAAGGAACCTGGGGGTAGTCATATCAGATGATCTAAAGGTGGGTAAGCAATGTGAGAAGTCAGTAAGGAGAGCCGGGGGATACTGGGATGCATAGGAAGGGACATCACAAGTAGAAAAAGGGAAGTGGTTATCCCTCTGTACAGACAGTTGGTGAGACCCCACCTGGAGTACTGTGTGCAGTTTTGGAGACCTCATCTATGCAAGGACATAGACAGGATGGAAGCAGACCAGAGGAGGGCAACTAAAATGGAGCAGGGTCTGCATCAGAAATCATATGAAGAGAGACTGAGAGAGATTAATATGTATACCCTTGATGAAAGGAGGGACGGGGGGACATGATAGAAATGTTCAAGTACCTCAAGGGAATCAACAAAGTCCAGAAGGGTAGCATCTTTCAGAAAAAGAGATGTGTAATGTAACCCCCCTGCAAATGGGGGTTCCCAAAAGACTTCCAGGAGCTTGCTTGAATGCTCTGAGGCTGAATGGTGTTTGGCGTTTAAGCCATTTATCTGTGAGTGTTTTTAGAGCCTCTGGTACTGTCTCTTTAAGAGCTGTCTGCTTGCAGACATAATTAGTTTGTATGGGGGCGGGACTGTGTGTTTCTCTGCTTGAGTCCCACTTGAGCTGCTGCCAATTCACTCCATTTTTGCAGTCACTAGGAGTGCAAAGGGAACCTATCTGAAAGATGTAACTGTTTGCCAGAAATCATTTAGAGTAATAATGAAAATACAGTTTGTCTAACCTGCTTTTCTTTGCAATCAGAATGGTGTTTGCCTAGATCCCCATTCTAGTTTTGAACTGCTGAACTGGACCAATCAGTGTGGGTTAAGGGAGCTCTAAAATGGTGCCTGTGGATGAATCAGAACTTGGACTCGTAATCTGAGCCAGCCACAAGAGGACTGTATGGGCAGTGACTCTGGAAAATGTAGTTTGGACTTTGGTGCCTTTTTGCACCAACAGGGGGAGGCTATTGTGAGTGACAGCCAATCCAGCCAAGAACTGAGAGGAACTCAAAGGAAGCGCCTGGTTTTGTCTACTGGAGTTTTAGTTTAGCTCTGGCAGTGAAGAGGGAAGGAGCCCTGTGCTCCTTTGGTGCGCAGTTTTTAGTCTGGAAACGCATGTAAGGCCCCAAGTTTCGGTCTGCAGCTTGTGCAACTGCTTGTTCAAACTGAATCCGTCCTGTGAAGAGAATCAAAGGAGATCTGAAGAGTAGAAACCAGGCTCACCCTGTAGAAGACTGGAGAAATTGCTGAATCGCGCTCGGTCTGTCAGGAACTGAATCTGCTGTGGGTTCTCCTGGGTATTGTGCAGTAATTGCGATCGGGATAGAGAAGCAGCCTGCCTGGTATAGTACTTTCTTTTTCCATATAAATGTGTGTAGTGCTTGTGGGGACTCGCGTTTCAGATCCCCCTGTACAGTGAATTGAGTGCATGAAGCTGCAAGTAAACCCCAACTTAATCCAGACTACATCCATTTGCTCTGAACTGCCATGGGGTCCAGTCACAAGGACCTTGTCCACATGGTCTGCTCCTCCTGGCAATCCAGGACAATCTGCCTTCCATTCAGTTTCAGCATTGAACTTGTGAGTACAAATCAGGGTAGCTCCCTGCCACCATCTAATTGCAAGTGTTCCATCTGATTACTTTTCCTTTCTTTCTCCACGAACTGAGTCTACCGGCTCCGAATTATAATTTGGGGTATTGTGCATGCATTTTCCATCTTCAGGGCCCCAACCAGCTGCACCAAATAGGCTAGCCTCTTATTGATGTATACCCAGTAAGAGTGACATTAGGGACATTTGGGATTCTGAAATATGTGCACAGTACTGTGATTATTAATGCGTTTAAACTAATTAACCTGATTTCCCCCATCCTTGTTATATCCCCCTCAATAAATCAGATCTGTTTGTTTCAGCAAAGTTACACTGCCTGAGGTATTCGTCTATGTTAAAGTATTGTACTGTGGTTTTTGCACTGTATCATCTTGTTTTACAGGGAGTCCCCGGAGTCACGCTGACCGAAGCAGCCCTGGGGGTAAGTGTATACTGTGAAGGTAATTCTGATATATTGTGTGGGCCACTAGTGGGAAGAAAGGGGGTGGTCACAGTGTCCCAGAGGGCAGTGACCAAGTTAGTTTAGTTATTGCAAACCCTGACCTCTGGGAGGAGGCACCCACCATTGGATCCAGGCCCCTCAACCTGTTAGTGGCAAATCAGGCAGGGATAGTAGCCCCTGTGATAGCGCCACCTAGGGGTTACATCTTGGAGGCACCGCTGGGATTGTGTGTCCTCTAGTGGCCATATTTACGAACCACTGTTAAGAAAAAATAAATAAATAAATGGGTACCCCGACAGAAGTGGCTGTGCACCGGCTGGTGGAGTGATGTACTGGGGAGGAGATTGACCCCCAAAATGCTATGCTTATCCTGGACATCACCCTGGGTATCGATACGGACACTGTGCAGGGAATACTTTCCAAGGTGAAAGGTTTACAATACCCTGTAGTGGTGGGCAGGCATGCTAATCTGCTCACCCACACTTTACTGGCCCTAGTAGAATTTAAGGATCCCATAGATAGCTCTAAAGTGCCACAGACTATTACCCCAGAGGGAGCCCTCACTTCCTGGAGAATGATAACTAGGGACAGTAAAGACCTGGGGGGCATGAGCCCCCACCACTATCTGAAACTTTTGAGGAAAAATTTGCTAAATGGTTGCTAGGGGAAGAGAAAACTGTGGAGGACCTGAAGAAACTATTCTTGCCACCTGGGGGTGTTCCTCCCCCAACACCCTTTCCCACTCCAGTACCCGTTATGGTGGCTGAACCAATGCAGGCCCATATTCCTGCACCTGCCATTAGTCACAACTCATACCGAAGGTTGAGGATCTTCTCTGGCACCTTCCCCACCCCCAAGGGGGAGGATGACTGGGACCCCTGGATAGATTGTGTTGCCCCCCTGATACCTGAATGGCAGTATGTGGAGGCTGAGAAGCGGAAAAGAATTATAGAAAGTCTGAGGGGTCCTGCCCTAGAGGCCATTGAATATTTGAGGTCCACGAATCCTGATGCATCTGCCCAGAAGTACCTATCTGTACTTGAAGGCAGTTTTGGAAGCATTGAGTCAGGAGAGAGCTTGATGTGGAAATTTCAAGGTAGGAAACAGTGGCCAGAGGAAAGTCTTTTTGCATATGTTACTCATCTGGAGAGAGCTCTGTAGAAGGCTTACCGAAAAGGTAGGGTAGCTGCTCGTGACTTAAACCGTGTGAGGTTGGAGCACCTCCTACAGCATGCAAAGCATTCTAAATTGCAGCTTCTTCAGTTAAGGCTCCCAGACAGAAGAGGTAGCCCACCAGACTATTGTGACTTAAAAAAGAACTTCGGGAGGTTGAAGATGAAGAGGGGGAGTCTAATTTTGGAGTGAGCACAGCCCAAGTGATCACAGCAACGGAAGGATCTTGTGAAGTGAGGACCAATGAGGGAGTGCTACCCTGGGGTGAACTGCTGAGAGAGATCCGGGAATTCAAAAACAGTCCCTTTAAGAAGGCCGTGCCTGCAAGTACGGGCCTCGACCTATATCCGACTGCATCTGCTATGGGGGTGGGGTACCCACCCATGTATTTCCTGCTGATAACAGCTCCAAACTCGATTCCTTGACCATGGAAGTGGAGAAACTGCCAAGATGTCTCCAAATGCTTATCACGCCACAGACAGAGATGGCACCAAGGTTTCCAGTTAGTAGTACCCCCATCCTGGCTCCCAGTGTGATGCCTCGGCCAGCTCAAACTCCAAAAAGTATGTTTTGCTATAATTGTGGGAAGGATGGGCACATAAAGAGAGAATGCCGGTCCCCAAAAGACACAGACAAAGTTGCATATAGGCTACAAGGAGAGCTTCAGAGAACAAATCAGTGGTTAAGAGGTGCACAAAATGATCCCAGCGAGGGACCCAAAAATGCTAACTCACGTCCTTTTGTGGTAAGGTCAGTTGCCCAGGGCCCCGCAACCACCTCTCCAGACTGGTCCAGAATAGTGGGTCCCTCCATGGAGACCATTGTAAAGGTGAATGGAGTGTCTACAAGAGCTGTATTAGACAGTGGCTCCCAAGTGACAATTATGTTCCAGGATTGGTATCAGAAGCATTTGTCAGATGTACCCTTACAACCATTAGAAGGACTGCATGTATGGGGGTTAAGTGAGAAGGCCTACCCCTATTCCGGGTATATCCGAATTTGGCTGTCTTTCCCCACTTCCGTGGCTGGAGTGGCTAAACAAGTAGAGACCCTAGCCTTAGTGTGTCCCCCCACTGGACTGTATGATGGTGTCCCTTTGTTGATTGGAACAAATGCTCATATGTTTGGATGGCTGGCACAGTTGTGTTATGAGAAACAGGGGTCAAGGACTAGTAGAGCTTTAAGAATTCCGGCTTTAATTAAGAAGGCCTATGAGGCACAGAGAGATGCTGAAAAAGTAGAACCAGAGGAACCGGTCAGAATTGTCTGGAAGAAGGATCCTGAGTCTCTGATCCTGGCGCAAAATGCCCAGTGTACCTTACATGGAGAGGTCCGTATCAGAAAGAATGTTAAGAATAAAATATTAATGTTGGATGTACCAGGCAATGGAAAATTGCCAGAGGGACTGCTGGTCAAGCCTAGTATTTTGCCCGCTAGAGCCCATGCTTATGCCAGAAGGGTAATGGGTCAAGTTCATAATGTGTCTGACAGAGAGATATGAGTAAATAGAGGTTGCACCCTGGCTAATGTGCATTGTGCAGACACTGCAGTGCTACCCAGCAGCAAGAGTTCGGGGAAGAATGACAAAGTAATGCCTGACTTGTTTGATTTCAGTGACTCCCCGTTGCCAGCTGAATGGAAAGTGAGGATCAGTGAGAAGCTTGCCCAGAGAGACCAGGTGTTTTCTTTAAAGGAATGGGACGTAGGATGCGTGCAAGGAGCTGAGCACCATATCCGGCTGCATGACAAAAGACCATTTTGTGAGAGGTCTCGACGCCTGGCACCTGCTGACATAAATGATGTGAGACGGCATCTGTAAGAGAAATTAGCTGCTGGTGTAATACAAGAATCCAGAAGCCCCTATGCTTCCCCCATTGTAGTAGTGAGGAAGAAGAATGGGACAGTAAGGATATGCGTGGATTATCGCACCTTAAACCGGAGGACTATCCTGATCAGTACACAATGCCCCTCATTCAGGGATGCTTTGGACTGCCTAAGCGGGAGCAAGTGGTTCTCTGTGGAGGATCTCCAGAGTGGGTACTACCAGATCTCGATGGCCCCAGAGGATTCGTGAGAAGACAGCCTTTATCTGTCCGCTTGGTTTCTATGAATTCATGAGGATGCCTCAAGGGATTTCAGGTGCCCCAGTCACTTTTCAACGATTAATGGAGCGTGCAGTGGGGGACATGAACTTACTAGAGTGCCTGGTATACCTAGATGATGTTATTGTGTTTGGTAGCTCACTGGAGGAACATAAGAGCAGATTATTTAAGGTATTGGACCGACTGGAAGACTTTGGCCTTAAACTGTCCATTGATAAGTGTCAATTCTTTCAAACATCAGTAAAGTATGTGGGACACATAGTATCCACCGAGGGAATAGAGACCGACTCAAGTAAAGTTGAGGCCTTGACCACCTGGCCACAGCCCAAAAATCTAAAAGAACTGCAAAGATTCCTGGGATTCTGTGATTATTATCGGCGTTTCATCAAGGACTATTCAAGAGTGATCCGCCCTTTACTTAACCTTACTCAAGGGTATCCCCAACCCTCAAAAAACATAAAAAGTCAGCGTCCCTCAAGACTGAAAGAGTATATTTTCATCCGAGTGAAGTATTCGGGGCCTGCTGGACTCCTGATTGTGAGACTGCTTTTCATGAGATCATATATCAACTTACCAACGCTCCAGTGCTGGCCTATGCCGATCCAAGAAAACCTTAAGTCCTGCACACTGATGCTAGCTTGCAAGGGTTGGGGGCTGTATTGTACCAAGAGCACGAGAATGGCCTGAAACCAGTGACCTTTGCCAGTAGAAGCCTGACCCCATCCGAAAAGAACTATCCTGTACATAAGTTAGAGTTCCTAGCTTTGAAGTGGGCCATTGTTGACCAATTGCATGAGTACTTGTATGGGGCTAAGATACTAGTAAAAACTGACAATAATCCTTTGACCTATGTGCAGACCTAGGCTAAGTTGGATGCCACTGGCCATAGGTGGCTTTCTGCATTATCTATATACGACTATGCTGTTGAATACCGAGCAGGCCTGAACCACATAGATGCTGATGCTCTCTCCCGGAGGCCTGTTCCCCAGAATGATTGGGTCAGATTGTCAGAACCTGATATTTGGGCACTCTGCCAAAAGTTTGACAGGGAGGAACAAATGTCCACGGATGTAGTGGACTGCATGGTGGATTGCTTGGGACCCTCTGAGAATTGCATACCTGCTGCTTATTGCCACTTTTCTGCAATAGACATTGGTGCACTGCCTCAGCTGGACAATGACAGTATTCGGCAGGCTCAATCCCGCGATCCCATGATCAAATCAGCTTTAGAAGCCCTCTATGCAGGAAAAGATGTGTCCAAATTACACTCCACTGATTTGAAAACTGCACTGTTATACAAAGAAGGTCCTAAGTTGAAACTGATCAATAAACTGTTATACAGAGAAACAGTAGACAGAGGGGGACAAGTAGACAAACAACAACAACTAATGCTGTCCACTGCCTTTTGAGATTCAGTACTGAGGTCCTTGCACAACACATGGGGCATCTTGGTATAGGCAGAACACTTGACTTGGTGAGATCCAGATTCTATTCACCTAAAATGGGGGCTGATGTGGAGCAACACATTTGAACTTGTAGTCGCTGCTTACAGAGGAAAGCTTTGCCCCAGAGGGCTGCCCCTCTTGTTAATATCACCACCAGTGCACCCATGGAGCTGGTCTGTATTGATTTTCTGAGTTTGGAGTCAGATCAAAGAAATATCAGTAATGTGCTGGTGGTTACTGACCATTTTACGAGATATGCCCAAGCTTTCCCCACCAAAGACCAGAAAGCATCCACTGTGGCCAAAGTACTTGTAGAAAACTTTTTTGTTCACTATGGGGCTCCACAAAGAATCCATTCTGATCAAGGAGAGACTTTAAGAGTCATCTGATCAAAGAGATGCTTTCTCTGTGGGGAGTCAGAAGTCCAGAACCACTCCTTACCACCCCAGGGGACCCACAGCCTGAATGTTTCAACTGCACTTTGCTAGATATGCTAGGCACCCTACACCCAAAGGACAAGCCTAGATGGAGCCAACAAATTAGCACCCTGGTACATGCTTATAACTGCACCAAAAGTGATGCCACTGGGTTCTCCCCCTACTGCCTGATGTTTGGAAGAGAAGCTCAACTGCCAGTAGATGTGTATTTTGGGGTCTCTCCTGATGGGGTTCGAGCTGACAACTATTTACAGTATGTGCAAAAGTTAAAGGCCCAACTAAATCATGCGTACCAACTGGCTCAAACCATGGCTGTCAAAGAAATCTGCCCAACAAAGAACAGTATGATAAAAAGGTGAAAGCACAGGAACTCCAAGAGGGAGATTGGGTATTGCTAAAAAATCTGGGACTGCATGGCAAACATAAGATTGCTGACAGATGGCACCATCTCCCTCACATTGTAGTGGGCAAACCAGATGATCTGCCAGTGTGTAAAGTAAGGCCTGAGAATAATTCAAAAGATGTAAAAACAATGCATAGAAATCATTTACTGCCCATTGGACAAATCTTGATTGAGTCTGAGCCCCCAGAAGATGCCCCCTCTGGACCAGTGACTAGAGCTGCTGCTAAGAAAAGATCAAGAAAGTTTGCACCTACAGAAGCTGAGTTAAAGTGTTCCCCTCCACAAGTCCCAGCTGAGCATGACTGTCAGTCCATATAAAAAAAAAAAAGTGAGTGTGACTTTAAATACTACCCTTCTTATGAACTGAGTCAATTGTTTTGGGGCAATCCCCTAGTCAATACTGGAGACGAAGCTGGGCCTTCTGGACTGTCTAAGCCTACAGCTTCGTCCCTGGAGCCAATGCTCCCAAAAAGTGAAGTGCAAATCATCAGGTCAGATGAAATGAAATCATTGTGTATGGTTAAACTGTTTGAGTTTTCAGGGGAGGAAAATAATGGACTGGGACTGACTGGTGATACACCAGAACAAGAAGAGTATTTTGAGTGCCCTGATGGTCCACTGTCAGTGTCCGAAAGCTCTCCATGTGAGCCAAATGTAGTGGACTCAGAGACTGTAACTCCTGGAGCTGAAAGTGCCCCAAGTTTTAGCCTCTCTTACCCCCATGAAGACTCCCCTGTCAAGTGAGGACAATGCCGAAAATGAGGCTCAGAGTGCAGAGACTGTAACATTTCCCCCTAGAAAGACTGGTCGAGCTGTAAAGCCTGTGGTGCGCCTTAGTTATGATTGCCTTGGGAGGCCTGTGGACTTGCCTCTCAATGTTGTCCATAAAGGAGTGTAAGTGTCCCCGAGCTCATTGCCCAAACTGAGCGTCAGTGCTAACTCCAAGTTACTTGTGTTGCCCTCTAGGTATGGTGCCCTTGCCCCGTCCAGCCCCAAGGTAACTGATAGGGAAGGGCCCCCTCTTTTTCAGATTTCATGTACAAGAGGTAATAACTTGAGTTATGGTACAATGTGTGTGTAATACTGTGTAAAGAGTGACGTACTGCAATGTTTCAGAAATGTGTTCCTGGTAAAGTGATATACTGACTGATGATTACATGTGTGAGCATAATGCCAATGTATATGGTTGCAACTGAAACTTATGGGGGTACTTGCTTGACGCGGATATCAAGCTTTCCCAGGCCAGGAAGGGTGTAACCCCCTGCAAATAGGGTTCCCAAAAGACTTCCAGGAGCTTGCTTGAATGCTCCGAGCCTGAATGGTGTTTGGCGTTTAAGCCATTTGTCTGTGAGTGTTTTTAGAGCCTCTGGTACTGTCTCTTTAAGAGCTGTCTGCTTGTAGACATAATTAGTTTGTATGGGGGGGGGACTGTGTGTTTCTCTGCTTGAGTCCCACTCGAGCTGCTGCCAATTCACTCTGTTTTTGCAGTCACTAGGAGTGCAAAGGGAACCTATCCAGGGCCAGATTAATGGATGTGGGGGCCATACTCCATCTTATTTTGGGTCCCGGGGGGCCTAAATGCCAGCATCCCACTCTTCTGCGGTGCTGGGCATGCAGAAACCTTGTAAACTCCAGCAATTTATCAATTTAACAATTAACCTCTAACTTAGTGGTGAATCCTTTCAGAGCAATGTGGTTTTGCTCCCAGATTTCTGACAAATGATGCATCAAATAATTCAAATTCAAGCAGTGAATATAGTTGGTAGCCCCCCCCCCTTAGCTATAGAATCTTGTAGCCCCACTAAGCCCAGGCTAGTAGCAGTAGCAACCAATCCTCACCCCCATATAAATGCAATTATTTTCTTTTCTCTGTTTTTTTAGTCATTTTTTTGCTTCAATTCAATTAACTGCTGTTAAGTGTTCCCTTCCCGCCGTTTCCAATCCAACCAAATCATCCACCAAATCCAAAAAATCAATGAAGTCAAGACAAAATAAGAAAGTCAGTATGACAGTGTAAGTAACAACATACCTGGTGGTGTGGTCTGCCCTGACAGACTGGTCAATCATCAGACTTGGCCCGAGACTCCTCACAGGACCAGAGGCCCAGCAGCAGCACCGACTGACTACAGTCACCAGCACACGATGCGCAGTACGTCATCTCTCTAACTCTTGGAGTCAGAATCGTCATCAACATCCAATGAAAAGAATCACTGGATGGTGGCAAATCAGATGACTCTGGCCCAGCCAGCTCTCTCTACTAGTAGTCTGTAGTCTTCTTCGATCGAGAGCGAGACGATCTCCGACCGATCGTTATCCACTCGTCCTCCTCCATCCTCGACTGCTCATTACCCAGCCACATGTCCTGACACCACTTACACACATGCAGATTCCTGCTCCCCAGTAGTCACCTCCAGGAGGACCTTTGAGATATGGTTGGTTGTGGTGGTGGGGTTAGGGTCGACCAATTGCTGATTACTCTGTCTGTGCTGTGCAACTGTCACCACCCCTCTGAGAGGTGGAGCCAGAGAGACTGAGAGACTCGCTCGGAGTGGGGGTGCTTTTTTGGCAATGCTGTAAATGTGATGATCCCACAGCCACTCAACAGTACAGCAAGTATGACCGGTCCAAGGTCATTGGCTGTGGTCTGCTGGGTAGGGAAAAAGGAAATAAATTAAATTAAACAGTAAGGGGGCCCTGCTGAACCACGGGGCCCTACGCCATGGCGTAATCTGCATACAGGTTAATCCAGCCATGAACCTATCTGAAAGATGTAACCGTTTGCCAGAAATCATTTGGAGTAATAATGAAAATACAGTTTGTCTAACCTGCTTTTCTTTGCAATCAGAACGGTGTTTGCCTAGTTCCCCATTCTAGTTTTGAACTGCTGAACTGGATCAATCAGTGTGGGTTAAGGGAGCTCTAAAATGGTGCCTGTGGACGAATCAGAACTTGGACTCGTAATCTGAGCCAGCCACAAGAGGACTGTATGGGCAGTGACTCTGGGAAATGTAGTTTGGACTTCGGCGCCTTTTTGCACCAACGGAGGGAGCTATTGTGAGTGACAGCCAATCCAGCCAAGAACTGGGAGGAACTCAAAGGAAGTGCCTGGTTTTGTCTACTGGAGTTTTAGTTTAGCTCTGGCAGTGAAGAGGGAAGGAGCCCTGTGCTCCTTCGGTGCGCAGTTTTTAGTCTGGAAATGCGTGTAAGGCCCCAAGTTTCGGTCTGCAGCTTGTGCAACTGATTGTTCGAACTGAATCCATCCTGTGAAGAGAACCAAAGGAGATCTGAAGAGTAGAAACCAGGCTCACCCTGTAGAAGACTGGAGAAATTGCTGAATCGCGCTCGGTCTGTCAGGAACTGAATCTGCTGTGGGTTCTCCTGGTATTGTGCAGTAATTGCGATCGGGATAGAGAAGCAGCCTGCCTGGTATAGTACTTTCTTTTCCATATAAATGTGTGCAGTGCTTGTGGGGACTCACTCAAACCCTGTACAGTGAACTGAGTGCATGAAGCTGCAGGTAAACCCCAGCTTAATCCAGACTACATCCATTTGCTCTGAACTGCCATGGGGTCCAGTCACAAGGACCTTGTCCACATGGTCTGCTCCTCCTGGCAATCCAGGACGATCTGCCTTCCATTCAGTTTCAGCATTAAATTTGTGAGTACAAATCAGGGTAGCTCCCTGCCATCATCTAATTGCAAGTGTTCCATCTGATTACTTTTCCTTTCTTTCTCCACGAGCTGAGCCTACTGGCTCCGAATTACAATTTGGGTATTGTGAATGCATTTTCCATCTTCAGGGCCCCAACCAGCTGCACCAAATAGGCTAGCCTCTTATTGCCTGGGTACCCAGTAAGAGTGACATTAGGGACATTTGGGATTCTGAAATATGTGCACAGTACTGTGATTATTAATGCGTTTAAATTAATTAACCTGATTTCCCCCTGTCCTTGTTATATCCCCCTCAATAAATCAGATCTGTTTGTTTCAGCAAAGTTACACTGCCTGAGGTATTTGTCTATGTATAAAGTATTGTACTGTGGCTTTTTCACTGTACCATCTTGTTTTACAGGGAGTCCCCGGAGTCACGCTGACTGAAGCAGTCCTCGGGGTAAATGTATACTGTGAAGGTAATTCTGATATATTGTGTGGGCCACTAGTGGGAAGAAAGGGGGGTCGCAGTGTCCTAGACGGCTGTGACCAAGTTAGTTTGGCTATTGCAAACCCTGACCTCTGGGAGGAGGCACCCACCATTGGATCCAGGCCCTTCAACCTGTTAGTGGCAAATTAGGCAGGGGTAGTAGCCCTTGGGATAGCGCCACCTAGGGGTTACAGTAAGAACAAGGGGGCACAATTTAAAGATAGAGGGGGGACGGCTCAGGGGTAATGTGAGGAATTTTTTTTCATGGAGAGAGTGGTGGATGCATGGGACTGCCTTCCTGGGGAGGTTGTTGGGTCTAAAACAGTGGGGGAATTCAAACATGCGTGGGACAGACATAAGGCAATTGTAGTGGGGGGTGGCAGGAAGTAGGCTGTTGGTTAACTAGAATCTGCAGTTTATCCAGTAGGTAAGGAAATGGGCAGACTGGGTGGGCCAAGTGGTCCTTATCTGCCATCAAAGTCTATGTTTCTATGTTTCTAAGGTAAACTTAGCAAGCAAATCAGATGACCATAGACACTTTAAGTTGTGATGCATGGTTAAGACTCTGAGGTTACTCATGGTACCAAGACCAACAGAACTGATAGCTATAGTTAGGCTGGATACTTCCTTGCCAGGCAGAATCATGGTGACCAGGGCCAACATGACTCACCCCCGCTTCAAGGCCTTTCACACAAAGTAGCCACAACCTGTAATTCTTCTGCGCGGGGGCTGACTCTCTGAACTGGTCTTTAGCCAGGATGGCTGGTGAATTGCAGCAACAGTCTCTGGGACCTTCTGTGACGCTGGTCCAGCACATACAGTTTGGTTTCTGGCACAGTTCAAATGGCGTACACAGCTTACTCACTTCAGGAATTTCAGTCTTTTTACTGTAAGCTGTGAAATATCTCTAGTCTCCCCCTTTTCTAGAAAACATGGCAGAAGACAATTTCAGCATTTGCAGGCTCCATTTTTGCACAGGAGTCCCTGAGGCAATCTCCTCACAGCAAGCTCTCACACTCTGAGACAGTTCAGCAAAAAGCATTTTTCCCAAATAAAACGTTATACTCATCAGCCTTGGTAGCTTAGAAGAAATTCTCTTTCTGCTTTTAGGCAGTCCAAGCTAGATATCCACTCAGGATATGAAGTCACTTACAGGGAGGCAAAGCAGGCCTTTTCCTTGCGTTTCTCAGCTAAGCCACACAAGCTCCCACCTCTATGAGAGCTCAAGCTGATCTGAACTGTTTAAACAGTCTCAGACTGAAGACTGGAATTTCTGTATTACGGTTGGCTGCCTAAACTGTCACTCACATTTCTGGAGCCCCAATTCGTTAAAAGAGGCGCCAAGAGAGAAGTTCACCATTTCTCCCAGAAGTCACTGTAATGAGGACCCCTAAGGACACTTAGAGATCTGATTGGTCCAAAGGCAGAGACCCGGTCCAAAAATGGCTGCTCCCTTGCTGAAAAATATGCAGTCTCACATTTACAGTTCATTTTAAATGCAGCGGTACTGAGTTAGAAATAAATATTTACAGATTTTAACTGTGCTCCCTCTGCTTTACTGAGCAACTGCAGAGTGGATGCTCTCAGGATTTTATCTGGCTGGTCACGAGCTTTGTTTCACTTGGACCCACCCCAGGCTGTATACACTATACACACAGGCTGACTTCTTAAAGGGATAGCGCGGCGGCATGGATTGGACACTCATGCAGAACAGCAGCAGAACAATACTGTACATGAATTTACCCTCTCCTACTAGACATCAGCCAGAAAGTGAGCACTAGAGGAGCCCAGGGAGACACTTAAGGTAAGCCCCCCAATTTTGGGGGGGCATATATAATGTTTGACCATGAAAGGCACACTAGGCTGTAACAGCTTATTTCCAGGTGTGTCCTGGGGTGGGTTACACGGACCTGTTTTACTTTACAGGTGAAAAATTGAGCAGGATACAGGAAACCCCCTACTCTTATGATATGTACCCTGGGATTTTTGACTTCCACCTGGACAGCCATCTGGGATGGGCAAAGCAGACCTCAGTTTAACATCTCATCTGAAAGATGGCACCTCAATAGTGCAGCAACCTGCCAACAATGTCAGTATTGGCCATTGGCCTAAGTTCCTGGTATGCGACTAGAATCCAAGGCCTTTTGATCATCTAGACTCAGGGAAGTGCATGCATCTTACTAAGCCACTGACACGGCCAAATCAGAGTCATTCGTGACTGGGCTCTGATCTAACCCAGTCCTGTCCATTGGCCTGGTTTGGATTTGCCAGTGATCCTGTCCTGACATTGTCAAGATAATGTAAAATTATCTCTGAGCTTTATTCTTCTTAAAGATTAGCAAACTGATGAACAAAACCTAAAATAGCTCTTTTAAACATTAAAGACATCCCCTGGTGTTGCCATTGCGCAACTTCGCAACACATCTGGGAGTAAGTCGATAGCCCTGACTCCTCCCCATCCTTATTTCCCTCACCAGAGCCAGTACTAACTATTTCCCCAAACCCCACATCCGCCAACTCAAACAAACTTTCAAAATCACTCTTACTGCGGCCATCATTCTGAAAAACAGGACCAGATTCACATCCGTTGCTGCTGCTCAGTGCATCAGCTGAGTAAAACATGTCCCTTCACCCACTTGCAAAATCATCTGTCAAACATTCGCTGTCCTGGTTTTTAAGATCATCCCAAACCTTGAGTGTGTAAAATACATTGTTATACACTATGCTCTATATATTGTCCTAGAACTGATTATCATGGGGGGGCATGCTAAAAATGTTCAAGTATGTGAAAGGGATAAATAAGGTGAGAGAAGGGAGCAAATTCAAAGGGAAAAGAAGTGATAGAACAAGAGGTCATGGTCTGAGGTTGGAGGGGGAAGATTCAGGGGCAGTACATGGGCGCATTATTTCACCAGAAGGGAAGTGGATCCCTGGAACAGTCTACCAGAAGAGGTGGTGGGAGTTGAAACCATAGAGGGATTCATGACGGCATAGGACAGATATAAAGGATTGGCCAGAGGGTGGCAAGAGGTGTATCTGGATGGGGGTGAGTAGGGTGGGGGGAGTTTTGGGGCAGACTCGATGGTCAATAGTGTCTCTTTCTGTCAACAGTCTTCTATGATTCTATGATATAATATATGGACATGTCTGCAAATTACTAGATATGAAAAAGAATGCCTTTTAGAACCTTCAGGGATTTAAATTAAAGGAAAACTACACTCAAAACTTGAAAAAAATATATGCTGTGCGGAGTGTTTTAATTTGTATGTGAAGTTCTAGTGTTTCTTTCCCTCTGACTGGTATTAGGAGTTTTTCCTATATTAGCCTGCTAGCTTTAGGGTAGTTTTACAACCCCTGGAGATCATCATATCAAATAGTTTTATTGCATTTCTTTGTCCTACAGTGCACCTTGTTTCATGTGATGGTGATGTAGCAGAGCCCATAAATCCAGCAGAAAGCATTGCATTACAATCAGTTCACAACAATAGAGATGGCTATATTTTAAAATCTGTAGAATTCAGCTTGGTGACCACCCTCATCCTAAAGGTTTTACTGTCCTGAAAAACTTTGTTGCTGGTAATTTTTATGCAGCTTGTAAAGCTTCCAAGATATTTAGTTTGTTTGGCATGTGTGTGCTGAATGTTGGGTCTCTCTTACATCACAGTCATGTGAGACAAGATGCACTGTGGGAACAAGAAATACAATTACGCTATCAGGTATGAAGATCCCCAGGGGTCGTAAAACTAGCATAAAGCTAGCAAGCTAATTTGGGAAAAACTCCTAATACCAGTCGGAGGGAAGGAAACACTAGAACTTCACATACAAATTAAAACACTCTGCACAACATATATTTTTTCAAGTTTTGGGTGTAGTATTCCTTTAAAGCTGTAAAAGATGCAGCCTGCCCAGTGGTGCTGAGACAGCTTGTTCTGCTGCTGTGCAGCTGATATGGGCAGCATTGTTAGCTCGAGTCCCGGCCCTGATCCAGTGGTGCTGAGACAGCTTGTTCTGCTGCTGTGCAGCTGATATGGGCAGCATTGATAGCTTGAGTCCCGGCCCTGATCCAGTGGTGCATGGGAAGCAGTGCAGCAGAGCCATAACATTCTCTGACTCATGGAGGGAGGGTTTGGCATGCGCCACCAAATCAGCATCCCATTTCGTTATTGTCTATGTCATCCTGCTCCTTCTGTCCACATGATAAGGAATGCTGTGGGCTGCTTTAGAATCAAGCAGTATATTGGATTAGAATGAGGACAAATTTAAGGAAAGCACTTGGGGTAATACTACTTCTATCTCCCGTCCATGTTCCACTTACCCACTCATATGGGAGTAGACTTGAAAGATTTGTCTTAACTGGTTTTCTGTGTGTTTCCAGCAGACAATTTGGCATTTGTGGGTGTTTAAAAGCTGGAGACTGTGAGAGTAAGTGGACTTGAAAGATTTTCTTAGCCGGTTTTCTATTTGTTTCTAGTAGACTATGGGTGTGTGTGTGTGTTTAAAAGCTGCTGTCTGGCCTGTAAGTGCAGGCATCATATTACAGGGGATTAGTGCTGTCTGAAGGTAAGGTGGGACTCTTAGCTCAGTCAGTCTTCAGTTAGAGGTGAATGGGGAAAGAAGCTTCTATCTGGATGCTGTGAGGAAGTAGACTTGAAAAATTTGTCTTAGCTGGTTTTCTGTGTGTTTCCAACAGACAATTTGGTGTTTAAAAGCAGGAAGCTATGAGATTAAGTGGACTTGAAAGATTTTCTTAGCTGGTGCTGCTAGGAGGTGCAGTGAGGGGCAGTCACAGGGCTGATACACTCTCATGATAGTCATGTATAGGCCCTAGTTCTAGTGCCACCCTTCCCTTCTCAGAGCTAGGCTGATTTATAGGGGAACACCTGCCCTGCAATTGGAGGAAAAGGCTTCAGGTGCAGCTCATATAGTTCTAGCCACTGGGGGCTGGGTTTAAGGGCTGAGAGAGAGGAGCTTAGGGAGTTGTACACTTACATAGAAACACAGAATATGAAGGCAGATAAGGACTGCTTGGCCCACCCAGTCTGCCCATTTCCCCACCTACTGGATAAGCTGCAGATCCTAGTTAACCAGCAGCCTACTTCTTCCTACCACCACCCCCTATAATTGCCTCATGACTGTCCCATGCATGCTTGAATTCCACCACTGTTTTTGACTCCACAACCTCCTCTGGAAGGCCATTCCACACATCCACAACACTCTCTGTGAAAAAATACTTCCTTAAATTACCTCTGAGTCTCCCCCCTCTATCTTCAAATTGTGCCCCCTTGTTCTTGCAGACCTCTTTTTTTGAAAGATGCTACCTTCTTGGACTTTGTTGATTCCCTTGAGGTACTTGAAAGTTTCTATCATGTCCCCCCTCTCCCTCCTTTCCTCGAGGCTATACATATTAAGCTCCTTTAGTCTGTCTTCATATGTCTTCCGGTGCAGACACTGAACCATTTTAGTTGCCCTCTTCTGGACAGCTTCCATCCTGTCTATGTCTTTGCGGATATCGGGTCTCCAGAACTGCACGCAGTACTCCAGATGGGGTCTCACCAGCTGTCTGTACAGAGGGATAATAACTTCCTGTTTTTTACTGGTGATGCCTCTCCCTATGCATCCCAGTATCCCCCCAGCCCTCCTTGCTGCCCTCTCACATTGCTTGCCCACCTTTAGGTCATCTGATATGACTACCCCCAGGTCCCTTTCCATTTTTGTTGTTGTTAGTATCTCACCCCCCATTGTGTACTCTTCCCCTGGGTTTTGTTTCCCAGGTGCATCACCTTGCACTTCTTTGCATTGAATCTAAGCTGCCGACATTTGACCATTCCTCTAACCTTGCCAAGTCCCTTCTCATCCTTTCCACCCACCTTGTGCATCAACTCTGTTGTAGATCTTTGTGTCATCTGCAAAGAGACA
This sequence comes from Neoceratodus forsteri, assembly GCA_016271365.2. Taxonomy (NCBI): domain Eukaryota; kingdom Metazoa; phylum Chordata; order Ceratodontiformes; family Ceratodontidae; genus Neoceratodus; species Neoceratodus forsteri. The sequence continues at coordinate 1,439,064,227 of CM057459.1, forward strand.
TACTTTTCCTTCCAGTCGCTCTGCAATGTCGCTTATAAAGACATTGAAGAGGACTAGTCCTAATACTGAACCCTGCGGTACCCCACTAGTAACCCCGCTTTCTTCAGAGTGGACTCCATTTACTATTATTCTCTGTGTCCTATTCTCCAGCCAATTCTTTACCCAGGCTGTCATCTTGGGACCCACTCCCAGGCTGGCTAACTTGTATATTAATCTTTTGTGTGGGACTGTGTCAAATGCCTTGCTAAAGTCTAGGTAGGCCATGTCCACAGCCCCTACCTGATCTACTACTTTGGTCACCCAGTCAAAGAAATCTATCAGATTCATCTGGCATGACCTTCCCGCTGTGAATCCATGCTGCCTTGGGTCCTGTGCCCCTCTGGCCTCCAGATACTCGACAATTCTTTCCTTCAGAAGTGATTCCATCATTTTCCCTATCACTGAGGTTATACTAACAGTTCTGAAGTTTCCTGCTTCTGCCTTGCTCCCACTTTTGTGAAGGGGAATCACATCTGCCCTCCTACAGTCCTCAGGTAGCACCCCATCCTCCCATGATTTGTAAAGAGGGTAGTCAGTGGTGTCACTAGTTCTGCCCTTAGTTCTTTTAGAATTCTGGGATGAATCCCATCAGGCCCCATTGCTTTGTCCACCTTCAGTTTTAAGAGTTCTTTCATAACCCTTTCTTCTGTAAATGGGCTGGTATCAACTTCTGTATCCAGAGTGTTTCTACTGTTTGTTTTGGGTACCTCCCCCTCTTCATTTGTAAATACTGAGCAAAAATATTTGTTTAGTATCTCTGCATTTTCACAGTCTCCCTCTGCCCACCCTCCCTCCCTTATTAAGCCTCACTATCCTCCCTTGGTCTTCCTTCACTCTCTGATGTACCTATAAAAGGTTTTATCCCCCTTCTTAACCGAGTTGGCTATCTTTTCCTTGGTTTGGGCCTTTGTTGTTCTGACTGCCTTCCCAGCTTCCTTTTGCTTTAACTGATACAGTTCTCTGTCGGGCTCCTTCTGTGATTCCTTGTACTTCCTGCATGCTTTCTTTTTCTCTTGAACCTTCCCCATAAGTTTACTGTGTAGTACTGTACCTAGTAATAGGGGTACCTGTTTACTGTGGGACTGTATCTAGGATTAGTGGGTGACCTGATTAGTGGGTAGGGGTGTATCTTGAACTAGTGGGGAACCTGGTAATTCACCCAAGGAAACCTACTTGGAGGGGTTTGGGACCACATGTCATTAGGACTGGCATCTTTGGGAGGGTGGTGGGGTGCACAGGGTGTGGGGCGGCCATGATACTGGAATGGGCTTGGAAGTTTGGTGGTTTTCCAGTGTGCCACCAGCTGGCACAGCTTAGGGAAGAGATTGAGGTGATTAGGAGACAGCTGGAGGAAGGGGGGAGGTATGGTTGGGGAATAGGGCAGGAGCTCTTCCATGGGGTTGCACCAAGCACTAGGGGCAGGAGCATAGGGAAAGGAGTGCAGGAGAGTACTCTGGGGTCACATAGGGACCCTGACAGAGGGGGCCCAAAATGAGGAAACTACCAAGGAAGCAGGCAGGTATCTGGGGACCCTCACAGAGGGGGGCCAAAGGGAGGACATTCTCAAGGAAGTAGGCAGATGGCTGGGGCAGGACAGAAGGAAGCAAGGGGGGGGAGGTGGATCAAACCTGAAGCTCAGTAACCACTTCAGTTCTTTTCTTCTGCTTGAGGATGAGGGGGGTGATGTAGCCATAACAGGGGCAGCTGGAGATGGAAAGGGAGTGGAAGGCAGGAGGCAGGATCTGGAAAGCAGGAAGAACAGGGGGGAACTTGGAACGTGGGAAATTTGGGGAAGCAGTGGCTCAGAGCAGGAGGAGGAGGAGGTGATAGAGAGAGGAAAGCACAAGAAGAAGGACCAGCTGGGAGGAAAGGGCAAGAAGAGGGACCAGAAGTACAAGGAGGATACAGTAAAGGCAGCTGAGAGTTTATGCCAGGGAAGCACGACAGGCAAGGAGGGGCTGAACGAAGATGGGAAGGAAAGGAGGACGAGCCAGGTAAGTTTAGCAGATGGGGGGGAATGACGAGTCACGAGCAGTGACGGGGGGATAGTGAGGTACAAAAGGATACTCAGGAGGAGGAGGAGGAGGAGAGGCATAGAATCAGAGGAGAGGGGGTGGTCGGGTAAATAAGGAGGGGGTGGCAGGGGGCACCCAGATAGGGGGAGGAGCAAGGAGCCAGCTGGGGAGGGGCCAGTAGAAAGGATGAGGGACATGGAAGGGGAGGAAAAGGGGTGGTCAGAGTGATCCTGTTGGGTGATTCCATGATCAGGATCCAAATGGGATAGGCAGGGGGAAGCTTGCCCGGTTAGAACAAAATGCTTCCCTGGACTAACGGTGCACAGGGCAAAGCATGAGGTATATCAGCTGGCAAAGGATTGTGGAGGTTCCCTGGATATACTGGTCCACCTGGGTACCAATGACATTGAGGAAAGTAGTGAGCTAGAGACACAGGCAAGGTTCAGGGAGCTTGCCAGTGTAACCCCTAGATGGCGCTATCCCAGGGGCTACTACCCCTGCCTGATTTGCCACTAACAGGTTGAGGTGCCTGGATCCAATGGCGGGTGCCTCCACCCAGAGGTCAGGGTTTGCAATAGTTAAACTTACTTGGTCACAGCCCTCTGGGACACTGCAACCCCCCTTTCTTCCCACTAGTGGCCCACACAATATATCAGAATTACCTTCACAGTATACACTTACCCCCAGGACTAGTTCCGGCACTGGGACCTCCTGTGAACTAAGATACAGTGCAACAATCACAGTACAGTACTTTAACAATAGACAAATACCTCAGGCAGTATAACTTTGCTGAAACAAGCAGCTCTGATTTATTTAGGGGATATAACAAGGACAGGGGAAATCAGGTTAATTAGCTTATCACTTTACTATCTACCTATGGCTCTGTGCACAGGCCTATCCCTACCAGTTACTGTCCCTGGGTACCCAAGCCCTAGTGGCTAGTCCAAACCGTGGCAGCTGGTGAGGCCCTTCACGCAGTGAAAAGAAAAATTAGTTTAAACAGTCAGCAGTACAGTGATTCCATTTGGATTTAATGTGGCAATTCAACAGGAGCAACCCGGAATTAGTACTCACGACCTCCAAACAAGATAGGGTCCTTCAACGTCAGCAGGGCTACTCTTGAGCTCCAGACTCTTCACACATTTATATGGTAAAAAGAAAGTACTATACCAGGCAGGCTGCTTCTCTATCCCGATCGCAATTACTGCACAATACCCGGGAGAACACACAGCAGATTCAGTTCCTGACAGACCGAGTGCAATTCAACAATTTCTCCAGTCTTCTACAGGGTGAGCCTGGTTTCTACTCTTCAGAGATCCTTTGATTCTTTTCACAGGATGGATTCAGTCCTAACAAGCAGTTACACAAGCTGCAGACTGGAACTCTGGGCCTTACTCACGTTTTTTGACTGAAACTGTGCACTGAAGGAGCACAGGGTTTCGTTCCCCTTCACTGCCAGAACTAAACTGACACTCCAACAGACAAAACCGGGCACTTCCTTTGAGTTCCTCCCAGTTCTTGAATGGATTGGCTGTCACTCACAATAGACTGCTGCTGCTGTTGGTCCAAAAAGGCGCCGAAGCCTAAACTACATCTCCCAGAGTCACTGTCCATACAATCCTCTTGTGGCTGGCTCAGATTATGAGTCCAAGTTCTGATTCGTCCAAGGCACCATTTTAGAGCTAGCTTACCCCACACTGATTGGTTCAGTTCAGCAGTTCAAAACTAGAATGGGAACTAGGCAAACACAGTTCTGACTGCAAAGAAAGCAGGTTAGACAAACTGTATTTTCATTATTACTCTAAATTATTTCTGGCAAACAGTTACATCTTTCAGATAGGTTCCCTTTGTACTCCTAGTGACTGCAAAAATGGAATGAATTGGCAGCAGTTCGAGTGGTACTCAAACAGAGAAGCACACAGTCCCCCCATACAAACTAATTATGTCTGCAAGCAGACAGCTCTTAAAGAGACAGTACCAGAGGCTCTAAAAACACTCACTGATAAATGGCTTAAACGCCAAACACCATTCAGGCTTGGAGCATTCAAGCAAGCTCCTGGAAGTCTTTTGGGAACCCCCATTTGCAGGGGGGTTACACCCTTCCTGGCCTGGGAAAGCTTGACGTCCGCGTCAAGCAAGTACCCCCATAAGTTTTAACTGCAACCATACACATTTGCATTAGGCTCACACATGTAATCATCAGTCAATATATCATTTTAACAAGAACACATTTCTGAAACATTGCAGTACGTCACTCTTTACACAGTATTACATATACATTGTACCATAACTCAAGTTATTACCTCTTGTACATGAAATCTGAGAGAGGGGCCCTTCCTATCAGTTACCTTGGGGCTGGACGGGCAAGGCACCATACTTAGAGGGCAACACACAAGTAACTTGGAGTTAGCACTGACGTTCAGTTTGGGCAATGAGCTCAGGGACACATACACTCCTTTATGGACAACACTGAGAGGCAAATCCACAGGCCTCCCAAGGAATCATAACTGAGGTGCACCACAGGCTTTACAGCTCGACCAGTCTTTCTAGGGGAACTGTTACAGTCTCTGCACTCTGAGCCTCATTTCAGCATTGTCCTCACTTGTCAAGGGAGTCTCCATGGGGGTAGAGGCTGGAACTTGGGGCACTTTCAGCTCCAGGAGTTACAGTTTCTGAGTTCACAACATTTGGCTCGCATGTAGAGCTTTCGGACACTGGCAGTGGACTGTCAGGGCACTCAAAATACTCTTCTTGTTCTGGTGTATCACTGGTCTGCCCCAATCCATCATTTTCCTCCCTGAAAGCTCAAACAGTTCAACCATGCACAATGATTCCATTTCATCTGATCTGATGCTTTGCACCTCACTTTCTGGGAGCATTGGCTCCAGGGACGAAGCCGAGGGGCCAGACAGTCAGAAAGGCCAGCTTAGTCTCCAGTATTGACTAGGGATTGCCCAAAACAACTGACTCAGTTCGTAAGAAGGATAGTATTCAAAGTCACTCTCACTTTCTTCTAATATGGACTAACAGTCATGCTCAACTGGGACTTGTGGAGGGAACACTTTAACTTGCTTCTGTAGGTGCAGGCTTTCTTGATCTTTTCTTAGCAGCAGCTCTAGTCACTGGTCCAGAGGGGGCATCTTCTGGGGGCTCAGACTCAATCAAGATTTGTCAATGGGCAGTAAATGATTTCTATGCATTGTTTTTACATCTTTTGAATTATTCTCAGGCCTTACTTTACACACTGGCAGATCATCTGGTTTGCCCACTACAATGTGAGGGAGATGGTGCCATCTGTCAGCAATCTTATGTTTGCCATGCAGTCCCAGATTTTTTAGCAATACCCAATCTCCCTCTTGGAGTTCCTGTGCTTTCACCTTTTTATCATACTGTTCTTTGTTGGGCAGATTTCTTTTGACAGCCATGGTTTGAGCCAGTTGGTACGCATGATTTAGTTGGGCCTTTAACTTTTGCACATACTGTAAATAGTTGTCAGCTTGAACCCCATCAGGAGAGACCCCAAAACACACATCTACTGGTAGTCGAGCTTCTCTTCCAAACATCAGGCGGTAGGGGGAGAACCCAGTGGCATCACTTTTGGTGCAGTTATAAGCATGTACCAGGGTGCTAATTTGTTGGCTCCATCTAGGCTTGTCCTTTGGGTGCAGGGTGCCTAGCATATCTAGCAAAGTGCGGTTGAAACGTCAGGCTGTGGGTCACCCTGGGGTGGTAAGGAGTGGTTCTGGACTTTCGCGACTCCCCACAGAGAAAGCATCTCTTTGATCAGACGACTCTCAAAGTCTCCCTTGATCAGAATGGATTCTTTGTGGAGCCCCATAGTGAACAAAAGTTTTCTACAAGTACTTTGGCCACAGTGGATGCTTTCTGGTCTTTGGTGGGGAAAGCTTGGGCATATCTCGTGAAATGGTCAGTGACCACCAGCACATTACTGATATTTCTTTGATCTGACTCCAAACTCAGAAAATCAATACAGACCAGCTCCATGGGTACTGGTGGTGATGTTAATAAGGGGCAGCCCTCTGGGGCAAAGCTTTCCTCTGTAAGCAGCGACTACAAGTTCGAATTTGTTGCTCCACATCAGCCCCCATCTTAGGCCAATAGAATCTGGATCTCACCAAGTCAAGTGTTCTGTCTATACCAAGGTGCCCCATGTGGTTGTGCAAGGACATCAGTACTGAGTCTCGAAGGCAGTAGGCAGCACTAGTTGTTGTTTGTCTACTTGTCCCCTCTGTCTACTGTTTCTCTGTATAACAGTTTATTGATCAGTTTCAACTTAGGACCTTCTTTGTATAATAGTGCAGTTCTCAAATCAGTGGGAGCGTAATTTTGACACATCTTTTCCTACATAGAGGGCTTCTAAAGCTGCTTTGATCATGGGATCGTGGGATTGAGCACGCGAATACTGTCATTGTCCAGCTGAGGCGGTGCACCAATGTCTATTGCAGAAAAGTGGCAATAAGGTAGGTATGCACTTCTCAGAGGGTCCCAAGCAATCCACCATGCAGTCCACTGCGTCCGTGGACATTTGTTCCTCCCTGTCAAACTTCCGCAGAGTGCCCGAATGTCAGGTTCTGCCAATCGGACCCAATCATTCTGGGGAACAGGCCTCGGGAGAGAGCATCAGCATCTATGTGGTTCAGACCTGCTCGGTATTCGAGAGCATAGTCATATGTAGATAATGCAGAAAGCCACCTATGGCCAGTGGCATCCAACTTAGCTGAGGTCTGCACATAGGTCAAAGGATTATTGTCAGTTTTACTAGTATTTTAGCCCCATACAAGTACTCATGGAATTGGTCAACAATAGCCCACTTCAAAGCTAGGAACTCAACTTATGTACAGGATAGTTCTTTCGGATGGGGTCAGGCTTCTACTGGCAAAGGCCACTGGTCTCAGGCCATTCTCATGCTCTTGGTACAACACAGCCCCAACCCTTGCAAACTAGCATCAGTGTGCAGGACGTAAGGTTTTCTTGGATCGGCATAGGCCAACACTGGAGCATGGGTAAGTTGATATATGATCTCATGAAAAGCAGTCTCACAATCAAGGAGTCCAGCGGGCCCCAAATACTTCTTTCGGACGAAAATACACTCTTTCAGTCTTGAGGGGCCTTGACTTTTGGTATTTTTGTTTGGGTTGGGGATACCCTTGAGTAAGGTTAAGTAAAGGCGGATCACTCTTGAATAGTCCTTGATGAAACCGATAGTTAACCACAGAATCCCAGGAATCTTTGCAGTTCTTTTTAGATTTTTGGGCTGTGGCCAGGTGGTCAAGGCCTCAACTTTACTTGGGTCGGTCTCTATTCCCTCGGTGGATACTATGTTCCCACATACTTTACTGATGTTTGAAAGAATTGACCTTATCAATGGACAGTTTAAGGCCAAAGTCCTCCAGTTGGTCCAATACCTTAAATAATCTGCTCTCATGTTCCTCCAGTGAGCTGCCAAACACAATAACGTCATCTAGGTATACCAGGCACTCTAGTAAGTTCATGTCCCCACTGCACGCTCCATCAATCGTTGAAAAGTGGCTGGGGCACCTGAAATCCTTGAGGCATCCTCATGAATTCATAGAAGCCAAGCGGACAGATAAAGGCTGTCTTCTCACGGTCCTCTGGGGCCATCGGGATCTGGTAGTACCCACTGCGGAGATCCAACACAGAGAACCGTTTGCTCCCGTTTAGGCAGTCCAAAGCATCCTGAATGCGGGGCATTGTGTACTGATCAGGGATAGTCCGCCGGTTTAAGGTGCGATAATCCACGCACATCCTTACTGTCCCATTCTTCTTCCTCACTACCACAATGGGGGAAGCATAAGGGCATCTGGATTCTTGTATTACACCAGCAGCTAACATCTCTTGCAGATGCCGTCTCACATCATCTATGTCAGCAATTGCCAGGCGTCGAGACCTCTCACGAAATGATCTTTCGTCATGCAGCCGGATATTGTGCTCAGCTCCTTGCACACATCCTATGTCCCATACCTTTAAAGAAAACACCTGGTCTCTCTGGGCAAGCTTCTCACTGATCCTCACTTTCCATTCAGCTGGCAATGGGGAGTCGCCGAAATCAAACAAGTCAGGCGTTACTCTGTCATTCTTCCTCGAACTCTTGCTGCTGGTTAGCACTGCAGTGTCTGCACAATGCACATTAGCCAGGATGCAACCTCTATTTACTCGAATGTCTTTTTCAGACACATTATGAACTTGGACCATTACCCTTCTGGCATAAGCATGGGCTCTATCGGGCAAAATACTAGGCTTGACCAGCAGTCCCTCTGGCAATTTTCCATTGCCTGGTGCATCCAACATTAATATTTTATTCTTAACATCCTTTCTGATACGGACCTCTCCTGTAAGGTACACTGGGCATTTGGCGCCAGGATAAGAGACTCAGGATCCTTCTTCCATACAATTCCGACTCGGTTCCTCTGGTTCTATTTTTCAGCATCTCTCTGTGCCTCATAGGCCTTCTTAATTAAAGCGGAACTCTTAAAGCTCTACTAGTCTTTGACCCATGTTTTTCATAACACAACTGTGCCAGCCTTCCGAACATATGAGCATTTGTTCCAATCAACAAAGGGACACCATCATACAGTCCAGTGGGGGGACACACTAAGGCTAGGGTCTCTACTTGTTCGGCCACTCCAGCCACGGAGGTGGGGAAAGACAGCCAAATTCGGATATACCCGGAATAGAGGTAGGCCTTCTCACTTAACCCCCATACATGCAGTCCTTCTAATGGTTGTAAGGGTACGTCTGACAAATGCTTCTGATACCAATCCTGGAACATAATTGTCACTTGGGAGCCACTGTCTAATACAGCTCTTGTAGACACTCCATTCACCTTTACAGTGGTCTCCATGGAGGGACCCAATATTCTGGACCAGTCTGGAAAGGCGATAGTGGGGTCCTGGGCAACTGACCTTGCCACAAAAGGACGTGAGTTAGCATTTTTGGTGCCCTCACTGGGATCATTTCGTGCACCTCTTAACCACTGATTTGTTCTCTGAAGCTCTCCTTGTAGCCTATATGCAACTTTGTCAGTGTCTTTTGGGGACCGGCATTCCCTTTTCATATGCCCATCCTTCCCACAATTATAGCAAAACATACTTTCTGGAGTTTGAGCTGGCCGAGGCGCCACACTGGGAGCCAGGGCGGGGGTATTACTAACTGGAAACCTTGGTGCCATCTCTGTCTGCGGCGTGATAAGCATTTGGAGACATCTCGTCAGTTTCTCCACTTCCATGGTCAAGGAATTGAGTTTGGAGCTGTTATCAGCAGTGATACATGGTGGGTACCCCACCCCATAGCAGATGCAGTCGGATATAGGTCAGGGCCCGTATTTGCAGGCGTGGCCTTCATAAAGGACTGTTTTGAATTCCGGATCTCTCTCAACAGTTCGCCCATTGTGGCATATCTTTTTCCTTGTCAGAGCACTCATTGACTGCCAACCTCTGCCCTGAACTTCACTGATGGGCCACCCTCAGTCACTCGGGTCGTGGCGCAGCTATTGGTGCAGGTCCTCCCGAGGTCGCCTTTCTCAACTCCTCGAATTTCTCTCATTAACTCATCATAGGAGGGTGGGGATTCCAGTCGATTTGCCAGAGGCGTGACTGAAGCAGCAGCAGTTCTGAGAAGGGGCAGACTTGAGGATCCTCTCCAGCCTGGTTCGGTCCAGTTCAATCGCTGGCAAACTACCTTTTCTGAGGCATTCTTGCAACAATTTTCCAGCCGAGATACATACACAGACAACAACTCCCTTGGTACTGTTGTGCATTTCTTACTCTCCACCATAGATCCTCATCAGAATCTGGGCTCCCATACACATTCTCCAAGGCCTTAAGATAGGCCTGTGCAGTCACTTCAGGGTTACTGGCCCGTTTAGCACGGATGGTAGACAGGGCAGGACCTCGGAGGCTCTCACTAACCCTCTTTCGCTTTTCGGCTTCCGAGCATTGTCATTCTAGCACTTGGGGGGCAACATAGTCTATCCAGGTCTCCCAGTCATCCTCCCCTTGGGGGTTGGGGAGGGTGCCAAAGAAGATCCTCAACCTTCGGTAAGAGTCGTGACTAATGGTAGGGGCAGAAATAGGAGTCTGCATTGGTTCAGCCACCATTACGGGTACTGGGGCGGAGAGGGTGTTGGGGTGGAACACCCCAGGTGGCAAGAATAGTTTCTTCAAGTCCTCCACAGTTTTCCTTCCCCAGCAACCATTTAGCAAATTTCTCCTCAAAAGTTTCAGACAGTGGTGGGGCTCATTCCCCAGGTCTTTACTATACTTAGTTATCACTCTCCAGGCAGTGAGGGCTCCTCTGGGGTAATGGTCTGTGGCACTTTGGAGCTATCTATGGGATCCTTAAACTCTACTGGGCCAGGAAAGTGTGGGTGAGCAGATTAGCATGCCGACCCACCACCACAGGGTTTTGTAAACCTTCCACCTTGGAAAGTACTCCCTGTACAGTGTCCGTATTGATACCCATGGGGATGTCCAGAATAAGCATAGCATTTTGGGGGTCAATCTCCTCCCCAGTACACCACTCCACCAGCCGGTGCACAGCCACTTCTGTCGGGGTACCCATTTTTTTCTTAACAGTGGTTCGTAAATATGGCCACTAGAGGACACACAATCCCAGCGGTGAGCCTCCAAGATGTAACCCCTAGATGGCGCTATCCCAGGGGCTACTACCCCTGCCTGATTTGCCACTAACAGGTTGAGGGGCCTGGATCCAATGGCGGGTGCCTCCACCCAGAGGTCAGGGTTTGCAATAGCTAAACTTACTTGGTCACAGCCCTCTGGGACACTGCATCCCCTTTCTTCCCACTAGTGGCCCACACAATATATCAGAATTACCTTCACAGTATACACTTACCCCAGGACTAGTTCCGCACTGGGACCTCCTGTGAACTAAGATACAGTACAACAATCACAGTACAGTACTTTAACATAGACAAATACCTCAGGCAGTATAACTTTGCTGAAACAAGCAGCTCTGATTTATTTAGGGGATATAACAAGGACAGGGGAAATCAGGTTAATTAGCTTATCACTTTACTATCTACCTATGGCTCTGTGCACAGGCCTATCCCTACCAGTTACTGTCCCTGGGTACCCAAGCCCTAGTGGCTGGTCAAACCGTGGCAGCTGGTAGGGCCCTTTCACGCAGTGAAAAAGAAAAATTAGTTTAAACAGTCAGCAGTACAGTGATTCCATTTGGATTTAATGTGGCAATTCAACAGGAGCGACCCTGAATTAGTACTCACGACCTCCAAACAAGATAGGGTCCTTCAACGTCAGCAGGGCTACTCTTGAGCTCCACTGAGACTCTTCACACATTTATATGGTAAAAAGAAAGTACTATACCAGGCAGGCTGCTTCTCTATCCCGATCGTAATTACTGCACAATACCCGGAGAACACACAGCAGATTCAGTTCCTGACAGACCGAGTGCAATTCAACAATTTCTCCTGTCTTCTACAGGGTGAGCCTGGTTTCTACTCTTCAGAGATCCTTTGATTCTTTTCACAGGACGGATTCAGTCCTAACAAGCAGTTACACAAGCTGCAGACTGGAACTCTGGGCCTTACACACGTTTTTTGACTGAAACTGTGCACTGAAGGAGCACAGGGTTTCGTTCCCCTTCACTGCCAGAGCTAAACTGACACTCCAACAGACAAAACTGGCACTTCCTTTGAGTTCCTCCCAGTTCTTGAATGGATTGGCTGTCACTCACAATAGACTGCTGCTGCTGTTGGTCCAAAAAGGCGCCAAGCTTAAACTACATCTCCCAGAGTCACTGTCCATACAATCCTCTTGTGGCTGGCTCAGATTATGAGTCCAAGTTCTGATTTGTCCAAGGCACCATTTTAGAGCTAGCTTACCCCACACTGATTGGTCCAGTTCAGCAGTTCAAAACTAGAATGGGGAACTAGGCAAACACAGTTCTGACTGCAAAGAAAGCAGGTTAGACAAACTGTATTTTCATTATTACTCTAAATTATTTCTGGCAAACAGTTACATCTTTCAGATAGGTTCCCTTTGTACTCCTAGTGACTGCAAAATGGAGTGAATTGGCAGCAGTTCGAGTGGTACTCAAACAGAGAAGGCACAGTCCCCCATACAAACTAATTATGTCTGAAGCAGACAGCTCTTAAAGAGACAGTACCAGAGGCTCTAAAAACACTCACTGATAAATGGCTTAAACGCCAAACACCATTCAGGCTTGGAGCATTCAAGCAAGCTCCTGGAAGTCTTTTGGGAACCCCCATTTGCAGGGGGGTTACACCAGGGTCTGTCATGACATAGGATGCACAGTTTCCTTCTCAGAAATCCTGCTGGTGCCAAGGGCTAGTGGGGAACACAAAAGGAAGATTAGGGGGATAAACCAGTGGCTCAAGTAGGGTGTGAGGCCAGAGGGTATGGGTTGATAGAGGATTGGGGGCAGACCTGGGAGGATAAGGGGCTATATGCTAGAGATAGGCTCCATCTCAATTTGGAGGGAAGGGAAATCATCAAGTTGAAAATAGAGGGGTTCGTTGGTGAAAGGTGAGGTTTAAACTTGTGAAGGGGGGAGGGATGGGAGAGAAGGTTGTCGAGGGGGGTTCGATAAAGGAGGGACTCAGTCTCCACCCCCCTGAGGAGCTGGAGGAATGCGGGAAAAGGCCGACTGGTAAGGTGCTGACCAAGGGAAGATGGAATCCCCATGGGAACGCGAGCAGGGGAAATGGAAGTATACGGAAAGGGTGGAAGGTAGTCCTGCTAAATGCCAGGAGCTTGGGCAATAAAATGCCTGAGCTCCAGGCGATGCTAATTGAGGGAGAGGTGGATGTGGTAGTGGTCACTGAGACCTGGGCCACCACAGGGCACGACTGGGACCTGAACCTGGAGGGTTACACCATGTTCTGAAGGGACAGTTGGGAGGGAAGGGGAGGGGAGGAGGGGTAGCAATAACAGATTTGGATTACATTGATAACAAGGGGGGGCAAGAGAGTAAAAATAGAAGTGGTGTATAGACCCCCTGCACTGGTGGAGGAGCTGGAGGAGAGTCTGGTGGCAGATTTTGGGAGACACTGCAAATTGGGCAGGGGAAGGGTGGTGTTGGGAGACTTAAACATGCCAGGAATGGACTGGGAGACAATGACATCCTCGGTGGCCAGTGAACAGAGGTTGTTGGATGTCTTTCAGGATGCATTCAACTCAGCAGGTGGGGGAACCAACCAGGGAGGCGCACATACTGGATGTGGTCCTGGCAAACAGTGACCAGACTGGGGGCCTGGAGGAAAGGGACCAATTGTCGAAGAGCGACCATGCCATGGTCTGGTTCTGCCTGGACCTAGGAGGGGTACAAGGCTGCACAAAGATGGAGGTAATCGACTTCAGGGGGCCGGATTTCAAGGAAATGGGAAGGATCCTTAAGAAGCATTTGGATGGGATTGGGCCAGACATGGACGCTGACAGTACTTGAAACATAGAAACATAGAATTTGATGGCAGATAAGGACCGCTTGGCCCACCCAGTCTGCCCATTTCCCTACCTACTGGATAAGCTGCAGATCCTAGTTAACCAGCAGCCTACTTCTTCTTACCCCAACCCCCCAGAATTGCCTTAAGACTGTCCCATGCATGCTTGAATTCCACCACTGATTTTAACTCCACAACCTCCTCCGGAAGGCCGTTCTATGCGTCCACAACCCTCTCTGTGAAAAAATACTTCCTTAAATTACCTCTGAGCTGCCCCCCCTCTATCTTCAAATTGTGCCCTCTTGTTCTTGCACACCTCTTTTTTGAAAGATGCTACCTTCTTGGACTTTGTTGATTCCCTTGAGGTACTTGAAAGTTTCTATCATGTCCCCCCTCTCCCTCCTTTCCTCGAGGCTATACACATATTAAGCTCCTTAAGTCTCTCTTCATATGTCTTCCGGTGCAGACCCTGCACCATTTTAGTGCCTCCTCTGGACAGCTTCCATCCTGTCTATGTCTTTATGGAGATTGGGTCTCCAGAACTGCACACAGTACTCCAGATGGGGTCTCACCAGCTGTCTGTACAGAGGGATAATAACTTCCTGTTTTCTACTGGTGATGCCTCTCCCTATGCATCCCAGTAACCCCCCAGCCCTCCTTGCTGCCCTCTCACATTGCTTGCCCACCTTTAGGTCATCTGATATGACTACCCCCAGGTCCCTTTCCATTTTTGTTGTTGTTAGTATCTCACCCCCCATTGTGTACTCTTCCCCTAGGTTTTTGTTTCCCAGGTGCATACCTTGCACTTCTTAGCATTGAATCTAAGTTCCCATACATTTGACCATTCCTCTAACCTTGCCAAGTCCCTTCTCATCCTTTCCACCCCACCCTGTGCATCAACTCTGTTGCAGATCTTAGTGTCATCTGCAAAGAGACATACTTTTCCTTCCAGTCCTTCTGCAATGTCGCTTATAAAGACATTGAAGAGGACCGTCCTAATACTGAACCTCAAGTACCCCACTAGTAACCATCCTTTCTTCTGAGTGGACTCCATTTACTATTACCTCTGTGTCCTATTCTCCAGCCAATTTTTTACCCAGGCTGTCATCTTGGGACCCACTCCCAGGCTGGCTAACTTATATATTAATCTTTTGTGTGGGACTGTGTCAAATGCCTTGCATAAATCTAGGGTAGGCCATGTCCACAGCCCCTACCTGATCTACTACTTTGGTCACCCAGTCAAAGAAATCTATCAGATTTGTCTGGCATGACCTTCCTGCTTTGAATCCATGCTGCCTAGGGTCCTGTGCCCCTCTGGCCTCTAGATACTCGACAATTTCTTTCCTTCAGAAGTGATTCCATCATTTTCCCTATCACTGAGGTTAAACTAACAGGTCTGTAGTTTCCTGCTTCTGCCTTGCTCCCACTTTTGTGAAGGGGAATCACATCTGCCCTCCTCCAGTCCTCGGGTACCACCCCATCATCCCATGATTTGTTAAAAAGGGTAGTCAGTGGTGTCACTAATTCTACCCTTAGTTCTTTTAGAATTCTGGGATGAATCCCATCAGGCCCCATTGCTTTGTCCACCTTCAGTTTTAAGAGTTCTTTCAGAACCCTTTCTTCTGTAAATGGGCTGGTATCAACTTCTGTATCCAGAGTGTTACTACTGTTTATTTTATGTACCTCCCCCTCTTCATTTGTAAATACTGAGCAAAAATATTTGTTTAGTATCTCTGCCTTTTCACAGTCTCCCTCTGCCCACCCTCCCTCCCCTTTATTAAGTCTCACTATCCCTCCCTTGGTCTTCCTTTGCTCCCTGATGTACCTATAAAAGGTTTTATCCCCCTTCTTAACTGAGTTGCCTATCTTTTCCTCGGTTTGGGCCTTTGCTGTTCTGACTGCCTTCCCAGCCTCCTTTTGCTTTAACTGATACAGTTCTCTGTCCTGCTCCTTCTGCGATTCCTTGTACTTCCTGAATGCTTTCTTTTTCTCTTGAACCTTCACTGCCACTTCCTTTGAGAACCATAGTGGTTTCTTACATCGTTTTGTTTTGTTTATTTGCTTCACACAAAGGCTCATTACCTCTGTGATGGCAGTTTTTATTATTCCCCATTATTCTTCCACCCTCCTTCCTGCCCATTTGCTAGTGCATTCCTTAGGCGCTCACCCATTTTGGCAAAGTCAGCCCTCCTAAAGTCCAGTACTTTTGTCTTTGTATGACTTGACTCTATTGCTGTGTCTATTGTGAACCATACTCATGGTCGCTAGTTCCCAGATGGCTACCCACTTCTACATCTGTGATCCTCTTCCATCTCCATTTGAGAGAATCAAGTCTAATATCGCCCCTCTCGAGTGGGCTCCAGTACTAGTTGTCTAAGGCATGACCCCTATAGGGCATCTAGAATAACTCCACTCTTCGAAGTGGCAGCTGCAACTGCACTCCACTTAACATCTGGCATATTCAGATCACCCATCAGCAATATCTCCCTTTTCTGCCATTCTAAGTATACTTTCTATCATTTCCTGTCCATTTCCTCCCCCTGAGAAGGGGGTCTGTATACAACCCCTGTGCGTATTGTGGTGCCATTGCCTGTCTCCAAATTTACCCACAGTGCTTCTTCTCCTCCCTGTTTACCCTTTTGTTCTGTTGCTTTTATTCCTTCCCTTATGTAAAGAACTACTCCTCCTACTCTTTTACCCTCCCTGTCCCTCCTGTAGACAGTGTATCCTGGTATGTCTATGTCCCAGTCATGGTTTTGTGTGTACCATGTTTCTGTGACTGCCATGATATCCAGATGTTCCTCCTCCATCAAGGCCACTAATTCAGGAGGCTTGTTACCCGGACTACGGGCATTGGTACTCATTGCTCTCCATTTTTTGATGTAGGTGGGAAATCATCAGGAGAGGGGTGCAGAATGCTACCAGCACCTGTGCAAGAGTAAGATGAAAATGTGGTAGGACCCGTAAACCCTGCTGGTGGATCAGGGAGGTT
The DNA here is from genome assembly GCA_016271365.2 of Neoceratodus forsteri. Taxonomy (NCBI): domain Eukaryota; kingdom Metazoa; phylum Chordata; order Ceratodontiformes; family Ceratodontidae; genus Neoceratodus; species Neoceratodus forsteri. The sequence continues at coordinate 1,439,080,752 of CM057459.1, forward strand.
CAGGAGATGGTGAGGGGAACGAAGGTGGGATGGGCACAAGATCCAGGAGAGCAGGCTGAGGTACTAAATGAGTACTTCACCTCAGTTTTCACCAAGGAAAATGGGGGAGGCTGCATCATACATGGGAGGAGATGGTGAAACTGAGGGGGGGACCACTGCCGATCATCGGGTCTGGGGAGAGGATGGGCCATCACTGGCAGGAGGGGGGGAGGCAAGGCAGGGGGACGAGGTAGCGGAGGTGGAAATCATGGCAGAGAAAGTGAGGGAAGCCCTCAGGTCCCTTAAGATGGAGAAAGCACCAGGGCCAGATAAATTACATCCCAGAGTGCTGAAGGAACTGGCAGATGTCCTGGCGAAACCCCTGGCGAAGCTTTTCAGCATCTCTCTGAGGACAGGGTGGGTGCCCCAGGACTGAAAGGTGGTGCATATAGTGCCTATCCACAAGGGAGGATCAAGGGAGGTGGCAGGAAACTACAGGCCCGTCAGCCTGACATCGGAGGTGGGCAAGGTGATGGAGGGCATTGTCAAGGAGAGGCTGGAAGGGACCTGGAAAAGTCAGGGTGCCTGGAAGCTAGACAGCATGGATGCATCCCCGGGAAGTCATGTCAGACAAACCTTGTGAAGTTCTATGACTGGGTGATGAAAGCCTTGGACCTGGATAGACTGGTAGACATCCTCTATCTTGACTTCAGCAAAGTGCTTGACTCTGTTTCTCATGGGGGCCTGTTGAATAAGCTGGGAGGAATGTGGGTAGAGAACCAGATGATCAGATGGATAGTAAATTGGCTCCAGGACCGGACCTGAAGGGTTGTGGTTGGTGGAATAGTCTCATCCCCAAGGAAGGTCATTAGTGGGGTACCTCAGGGATAAGTCCTTGGGCCCTTCCTGTTCAATGCCTATGTCTCTGATGTAAGGAAGGGTATCAGGAGTGAGATGAGTCTCTTTGCGGATGACTCAAAACTGGGGGCGGTGGTGGATGGGGAGGAGGGGAGGGTGGCCCTACAGGGGGCCTGGAGGCTCTGGAGAGGTGATCTAGAAAGTGGAAGCTGAGGTTTAATGCAGGGAAATGCAAGGTACTGCATCTGGGAGCCAGAAACCCGGGCCAAGAGTACACCCTGGGTGGGGGGATGCTACAAGTCTCAACAGCTGAGAGGGACCTGGGGGTGGAGGTGGATGTCAAGATGGACAACTCTGAAATTTGTAGGAGGGCAGCTGTCAAGGCCAACAGGATACTGGAATGCATCGCAAGGGGGATCACCTCCAGAAGGAGGGAAGTGATACTCCTCCCATATAACTGGCGAGGCCGCACCTCAAGTACTGCATGCAGTTTTGGAGGCCACACTTAAAGAGGGACATTGAACTCCCGGAGAGGGTCCAGAGGAGGGCAACCAAAACGATCTGGGGCTTGGGGGACAGAACCTATGGGGAGAGGCTCAAAGAGCTAAATATGTACACATTGGAAGAGAGAAGGGACGGGGAACATGATAGAGGTCTTCAAGTACATGAAGGGGTTAAATAGGGGAGAAGCAGTCAAGGTGCTCTGAAGGAAGGAGGGGGGCAACTAGAGGGCATGGCTGGAAGCTGGAGGGGGGGGAGATTCAGGAGAGAAAGAAGGAGGTGCTACTTCACTGAGAGGGTGGTGGAGCCATGGAATGTGCTGCCCTGGGGGCTGGTGGAGGGTTCAAGAGGGGTTGGGACAGGTACAGGGGAAGGGTTCCGGATGCAAAGTCCTGTTCAATGGGAATATCTGGGACTGGAAAGGAAGAAGCCTGAGAGGACGAGGGGGGCAGCAAGGTTAGATCAACGGCTTTGAGTGATGAGGCCACACCACGGACACAAACTGAGATGCTGCTTTGCGGCCCCAGATCAGACCAGAGTATTTGGATACTACCTCATTCAGTCTCTCAGATGGCTGGAAGTGGCATGCCTGCAGAGTACTGCTAGTACTTCCTACGAGCCAGACTCAGGAGTTTGATACCCCCCCCTACCCTTATTGCCAGATGATGTTGAGGAAGGCAGTGTGCAGCACCACAAACTATATAATGAAATGTTTTTATAGGTGTATTGCATCACACCAGCACCCATGTTGTTTGCAGGTAATACACATGATTGCGTATTGTATATACTTAAAACGTGTGTTCTGTTTTGACCTAATAGGCAAACACCACACTTTGATAAAGTGGTTAAGTTCCATGAGATGTCAGTGATTAACGGTTTTTATTAATTGGCTCAAATACAATAACATTTGGATTATGTATAACTAAAACTAGGAGCAGTAGTCTCTATCCTTTTCTGTATTGCAACAGATGTAATGAGGCCCCAGTGGTTCTGTGTCTTTGTCACAGACTATCACACTAAACTTGAGGAGGGGGACATGAGAAGTCTGAAAAAGTGTAATCTGCTAAAGTTTGTTGCTGCTCCTGTGTCATTGAGAACAGTAGCCTGCAGCTACATCCATTGTGTTTAAAAATGCGTTGATACTAAAAGGTGGCTTTGTCGCCACTGTACTTCCATGTCTAGAGGTATGGGTTAGTCTTCAGCAACGTGCTGTTACGCTGATGTTGGATTCATGCGGTGTCCCTGTGTGTTCTGCAATAAAAGTTTCAGTATGTAATTCAGTGTTTCCCTTGACCTGTTTCTGGGTATAACACAATGCTAGCTTCTACATCCTTATTGGGTAAGCTAGTCCACATATTATCCACCTTCTGTGTAAAACAATGCTTTCCTATTTTTCCCATACTCCGCTCCCATTTGAGTGTGCATGCCCTCTAGTTCAGCGTGCACTCAGCAGCTCAAACATCAGTGTATGCCCCACCCTGTCTACCCCCTCTTAGTATTTTTATTTGCAAGTTTGTTGACAGGAAAAGACATACTGAGCTGGCATTCATATATAGGTGTAACCCAGTGAGGGGGGTTTACAACTTATAAGGGGAGTGGAGTAAGCTAGCAATAGTATCCAACATGGTGGGCTGTACTGAGTGGTACTGGATCACCTAGGGGAGTAATGAGGTCCAGTCCAACAGGCTGAGAGCCTTATAGCCCCTGGAAGGTCTGGTATAGCCCATACCACCTACCCTGGAGGGTATTATTGTACTTAGAAAACAGGACTTGGGCTGCATTTTAGAATTTTTTTTATTATGAAAATGTTGTAAATACTTTAATTTAAATTAACAGAAACATTTTCTGTAAAGTAGTCTCTCTACTGCTAGTATTGTCATTAGAGGGCGCTGTTGTGTTTGTGCTGTTGAACGTTCTGTTTTGCACCCCCCCCCCAGCAGTTTGTCCCCCTCTTGCTTGCATGTTTCAGTAACTTCCTGTTGTTGGTTGTTGCTCTCAGAAGTGGGTGAACTATCACATGGATGAGAGGAGCGATACTCTCCTGGTTGCAGCTCCTGCAGATGGAAATATGCTGCCAGGTTACAGCAGTACAGAAAGAAGGCAGCTGGAGGACTATGTTCAGGAACAGCCACGGAAGCGTGGTCAGGAGTTGGAGAGTGAGCAAGGAGAAAATCAGAGTGAGCTGACACTAAAATTAATGTTAAACCTGGAAAAACAGGTAAATAATGCTGTTTTAAATTGGGTTTAATGTGCAGTTTTGAGAGGGGATACAGTGCTGAATCTTGCTAACTGAGCACAAAAAATGGCAGCTGTGAAGCACTTTCAAAGTGGAAATGGGCACAAGGATATTTATTGTGCAAGAGCAGGCTGGCAGTGGGGCTTGTTATTTCCCACTCTCTGGTGGCACATAAATGTACCCCTTGCTAGGGGTCTCAGCTAATCAGAGGCCAGGAAATTTCTTGCCCATTTTCTAAAGCAAAATTTATTTATTCATTTATTTCAGATGCAGATTAATATCGTCGAGCCAGAATGACTCCTTTACAGATGCTCTATGTCAATAATCAAAATATCAACAGTACAGACAAAAAACATGATATACAGTATATGGGATGGTGGATACATTGAACAGTGGATTAGCATGCAGGTTACAGATAAGAGTTACGTAGTTCTAAGCTACAAAACATTCTAAGATCATCTAAGCTACGTTGGCATGAGGGAGATAAAGATTAAGCATAAATTGTTGCTAAGTGCTTGGTTAAAAACTGAAAGCTGCCAATAGGGGCTTTGTCTCAGGTAGAGGCAGGGGGAATAGGGAGCAGGACAGGATAAGGAGATAATAGAAAGGAATGGAGACGTTAGCATTTAGCAGGAGGTGGAAACATATGGAGGTTAGTTGGAGGTTGAAGTACTGAGGAGGAGAAGGGGAAGGGTGGACTACCATTGGGTAAAACAGTCCCAGTGGTTTTCTAGGGCCAGGTAAAATAAATAAGTACAGTGTGCTGTAAATACAGGGAACTACTATAGTGCAAAATAAGGCGCAGATAATATACAACTATTTAGGTTAGGTACTTTCTCCATGTGTTTGCCATGCTGTACAGTGTCAAAGGGCTTGCTGAAGTCTAATAGGACAGAATGCATTTCCTGTTGAGTTGTTTTGGGATATTCTTTACCCAGGATGGTAGCCAGCCCAGAAAATGTGAGGAGGCTATGCGATCTGTTGAGAAGGGCACTTGAGTGGACATATTAGCAAAAGCATACACCCGTCTCTTCCCTATTCAAATGTGACTTTATTATGCTTGTGACTGTAATTCTATCTACAGTACTTGTATCAGCATATGTTACACTGGTCCCCTTTCCAGAGACCCCCCCACCCAACGTCATTTCTCTAAATGAAAGGGTAGGATGGTGGTATATTACACAAATAAATTAATATTCACTACTCTTAGTTTAGCAGCCAGGAAGTCAAAGCCTATTGGTTAGACCACCAGCCTGGGGACTGGGATACCAGAGGTTCAAGCCCAACCCCTCACTCTTCCTCTGTCCATGCTTCTGCCTACTCCTGGCCTTTCTATACCACCCCACTCTCTGCTTCCCCCAACTCTCCATCACCCCTTCCTATAATTTCTCCCTGGCATATTTGCCCCACTTTCTTATACAATCATATTTTCTCCTCTCAATTCTATCTAATCCTGGCCTCTCCCTACCCCTACGCTCTCGCCCTGTAACACTCACTTCCCCTCCCCTGCTTATCCCCCCCCAACCACTCCCTACACCCTGGGCTGAGTTAAAGGAATTTTATATAGCATCTTACGTGTGAATCTGAGACTCCAGCAACCCATGTGTATTTCATTGCACTGTTGTAATTACTTCCTTGTTATCTCGTATATTACCCATTATTGCTGTATGTTACTGCTACCGTAGATGATGTGAAACTATTGTTTTATTGAATTATTGTATTTCCAATTTTATGCTTGCATCTATCCACCTCCCCCCCTCCCCCAGGACATATCTGGAAACAAGCTAATTCTAAAGCTCAGTATGTCTTTCCTGGTGAAACGCTTTAAACAAATAAATAAATCTGAGCCAAAAACAATAATAAATTGAGGGGACAATAGATTGATGTTAGAACATCATGGGGCCTGATATTCAAAGCAGCACAAAGCAGAACGCAAAAACTTGCACTGCGTCTTGTGATTACCTGGGTTCACAAATATTCAGTCGAATAGTGTACCAGTGCTATTTGACTGAATATAGAGCCTTATTGGTATAGCACTAGGCCATTTAGTGCTGCTCCGACGGGGGTCCCAAAGTTCCCCACTAGAATGGATAATGCAGGAGCACTATTTGCAATATTCAAAGGGACCCATGCAAATTAACCCATTGGGCATGCAAGGCACTAAGGGTCCATTTGCATGCCTATTAGGGGCTCATTTGCATGGATAGCAAGGCAGGTTAGTGTGATCCCCCCAATTGCCCAGTCCCATCATCTGTAGATATCCCTGGTGGTAGTGGTCCCCCACCCCAGCCCATACCATATATTTAGTAAATCCCTGGTGGTAGTGGTCCCACCCCCATCACCAGCCCATCCCAGCATGGGTTTAGACAGGGTTACTCCTGCACCACCAATCTGCTTACCTTCTACGAATATGTTAGCAAACATCCAGATTCTAACATCCCAGTCAATGTTATTTTATTAGACTACAGCAAAGTGTTTGATAAAGTATCACACGTCATACTTGTGAACAAGCTTATTACAATGGGATTTTCATCAGCAATTGTCAGATGGGTGCATTGTTAGCTAGCAGATAGAACCCAGAGGGTCAGGATAAAGGGAGTGCTGTCTGACGAGGGGAGGGTCACTAGTGGAGTCCCGCAGGGCTCTGTTCTGGGTCCCATACTATTGAATATTTTCATTAGTGTGATGAAAATAAAATCATCAAATATTATTACAAAATTTGCCGATGATACTAAACTGGGAGGAAGAGTCGATAATTTAATAAATCAAAAAGCATTAAAATCTGATTTAGCTACCATTGAACAGTGGACAATAACTAATAACATTTTATTTAACACAATTAAATGCTCAGTCCTGCATGTGGGCAAAAACAACCCCAAACAAATATACACCCTCAATAGCAAAATTATCAGAGCATCCCATAGTGAAAAAGACCTGGGAATAATGATAAATCATAGATTATCATCAGTAGACCACTGCAGTAAAGTAGCCAACTCAGCCAATGCACTTCTTAGATGGATAAATCATACTTTTTCTTCTAAAACAGAACATCGAATAATTACCTTATACAGATCCCACATTCAGCCTTATATGGACTATGGGTCCTCCTTCTGGAGTCCCTACCTTTTCTCTGACATAAAAAGGATTGAGCAGATACAACATAGGGCAACAACAATTGTACCATACTAAGCACATCTTGACTACAAAAATAGATTAAAAAGAACAGGCCTTTATCCACTTGAAACTAGAAAGGTTAGAGGGGACCTCCTTCAGATCTTTAAACTTCTTCAGTCCCCTACCCAAATGGATCAATGTGGCATCTCATATGACACAAGGAAAATTGTACCAAGACTACACAATAAACAGTTAAAAGTAGGTAAATCTAGGACTAATAGAATGAATTTTTTCTCTATTAGAGCTCCGAAGTTGTGGAACAAATTACCGTAAGAAATAGTGCACTGTTCAAATCTAACAACCTTTAAAATGTATTTGGATAAATGGCTATTAAATTAAGCACTCTGGACGGGGGGTCTATCCCAGTCCTTTCACAGAAGAAAGGGTTCTGAAAGAACTCCTAAAACTGAAAGTGGACAAAGCAATGGGGCCAGATGGAATTCACCCCAGAATTCTAAAAGAATTAATGGGAGAACTAGTGAAACCACTGACTACCCTTTTTAACAAATCATGGGAGGATGGTGTGGTACCTGAGGACTGGAGGAAGGCAGATGTGATTCCCCTTCACAAAAGTGAGACCAAGACAGAGGCAGGAAACTACAGACTTGTCAGTTTGACCTCTGTGGTAGGGAAGGTGATGGAATCACTTCTGAAGGAAAGAACTGTTGAGTACCTAGAGGCCAGTGGGGCACAGGACCCAAGGCAGAATGGGTTCACAGTGGGAAGGTCATGTCAGGCGAATCTAATTGATTTCTTTGACTGGGTGAACAAAGTAGTAGACCAGGAGGGGCTATGGACATGGCCTACCTAGGCTTTAGCAAGGCATTTGACACAGTCCCACACAAAAGATTAATAGTCAAATTAACCAGTCTGGGAGTGGGTCCCAGGGTGGTAGCCTGGGTAAAACATTGGCTGGACAACAGGACATAGAAGGTAATTGTAAATGGAGTCCACTCTGAAGAAAGAGGGGTTACTAGTGGAGTACCGCAGGGTTCAGTACTGGGTCCAGTCCTTTTTAATGTCTTTATAAGTGACATTGCAGAGGAACTGGAAGGAAAAGTATGCCTCTTTGCAGATGACACAAAGATCTACAACACGGCTGATACACAAGGAGGCATGGAAAGGATGAGAAGGGACTTGGCAAGGTTGGAGGAATGGTAAGAAGAATGGCAGCTAGGATTCAATGCAAAGAAGTGCAAAATAATGCACCTGGGAAACAAAAACCCAGGGGAAGATTACACAATGAGGGGGGAGGGGGTAATAACAAAAGCAAAAAAGGAAAGGGACCAGGGGGTAATCATATCAGATGACCTTAAGGTTAGCAAGCAATGTGAGAAGGCAGTAGGGAGAGCTGGGGGTATACTGGGATGCATAGGGACAGGCATCACCAGCAGAAAACAAGAAGTTGCTATCCCTCTATAGAGACAGTTGGTGAGACCCCCATCTGGAGTACTGTGTCCAGTTCTGGAGACCCCATCTCCACAAGGACATAGACAGGATAGAGGCAGTCCAGAGGAGGGCAACTAAAATGGTGTACGGTCTGCAAGAGAAGCCATATGAGGAGAGACTAAAAGAGCTTAATATGTATACCCTTGAGGAAAGAAGGAGGGGGGGACATGATAGAAACGTTTAAGTACCTCAGTGGAATCAACAAAGTCCAAGAGGGTAGCATCTTTCAGAAAAAGAGACATGCAAGAACAAGGGGACACAATTTAAAGATGGGGGGGCTGTTCAGAGGCAATGTGAGGAAGTATTTTTTCACAGAGAGGGTAGTGGATGTATGGAACAGCCTTCCTGAGGAGGTTGTGGGGTCTAAAACTGTGGGAGACTTCAAGAGTACATGGGACAGACATAAGGCAATTCTTGTGGGGGGTAGGAAGAAATAGGCTGTTGGTCAACTAGGATCTGCGGCTTATCATGTAGGTAGGGAAATGGGCAGACTAGGTGGGCCAAGAGGTCCTTATCTGCCGTCAAAGTCTATGTTTCTATGTTTAACTACCATGGGGTACAATGTCCCACAGTGTGGGGGACAATCTCGATGGGCCTCGGACTTCTTTTGTCCTTAATACCAAGTTACCATATATTTAGTAAATCCTTGGTGGTACTGCCCCCCACCATACTCTCATCCTTGCTCTGCCAACACCTCACTCCCACTGTCCTACCTCCTGACTGACCCTGCCCCCTGACCCCTCCTGCCCATTTCCTCAGACCCCCACCCAGACCCTTTCCTTACCCCAAGTGACCACTAGGAGTCACACTTTCTACCCTCTAATCTGAATCTCACCCAGCCCTCTCTGAGTCCCCCCAGCGTCTGAAACCCCACCTTGCCCAGGTCCTAGGCCACCTGCCCCACTGGGGTCTTGAACCTTGCACCTGTACACCAAAGTCTGTGGCCCTACTACTACCCCATAGTGGTATTCACCCTTCTGATGCACTGCTTAGATACTTATACCTTCTGCTCCTACTGCTACACAGGCACTATGTTTTTTCACCTCCTCCTCAAATGTCTCCCCCTTATAACCATTCTAATGCCCACCTCCCATCAGCCAGACCTCACCCCCGGCCCATCTGAGATTGCACCCCCGCCTCTCGCCGGGTCAGCCCAACCCCCACACACTGTCCGCATACCCTAAACCCCAACACCCACTCCCTAGCTGCCCCTCCCCACTGCCCACCCTGGCTCCCGTGGATCCACCTCATCTTTGCCTCTCTGATCTTACGAACCCTGCTCATCCCTTACTCCCACATGGCATCTCCCACATCTTAGCATGCCCCCCAAAAACTTGCATGCTCCCACCCCATAGCCAGAGCTTTAGTTTTTCTACTACTCCTATCTGGTAATATCCACCCTAACCCAGGCCCCACCCCCTACAGTCCACCAACTAGGTCCACTGGTCTCCGCATTGCCTCTCTAAACATATGCAGCCTGCTGAAAAAATTTGCTGCCTCCAGTGCTGGGTCTTATTGCATCAACCAGACATCATAGCCCTAGCAGAAACCTGGCTGTCCAAATCCACCTCTGACTCCTTTGTTTCCCCTCCCAGGTTACACTGTATACCGGGAGGATCAAGCAGGGAAATGCGGGAGTGATTGTGCCATTTATACATGTGATACCATCACTGGCCATGCGCTCCCCGCCCCCATGCTTGTGCATGGTTCCCAAGCCCTTACCCTCAAACTCACCCCTGACCCTGCAAGGGGACAATCTATCTCATGGTCTCCTATGTTCCCCCAAGGTACCAGAACCCAGTGCTGACATCTCTTACGAATTATCTCACCACCCTACCCCATAAGGCCGAACAAGTCCTGGTGAGGGACCTCAACGTAAACTGGTTCAGCCCCTCTACTTCCCCAATAAGGGATACTTTCGCTGCACAAGACCTGACACAACTCATCTCCCAGCCCACTAGACTTAACCAAACCAGAGGAACCTGCACCCTCCTGGACGTCATTATCACCAACCACCCTCAGAAAGTTCAGGACATCCAGGTCCTCCCTACTCCTTAAGTGACCACTCCCCTATCCTATTCCTCTGGTCTGCCCCCACTCCCAAACCTGTAACCTGAACTTCATTCTGCAGGTGCTTTCACCCAGGTGGACTGATTAAACTCAAACAGTACCTCGCTCAGATTAATTGGTCCCCCATCCATCAGGCACCCGACATTGATGCTGCCCTTGCCCTCTTCTCACAAGCCTTTAACAAAGCCTGTGATCTCTTTGCACCCCTCACCAAACTCCACTCCAAAAAACATAACGCTCAGTGTGTTACCTTGCCCTACTCCAAATGCTCAGAATTAGGGATAACCTCTGGCACCTGGCCACCAAAATGGGCCGGGCAGCTGACAGACAGGCCTACAATGCTTCATGGAACAGGTGCACATGGGCCATCCAAAAAGCCAAGGCAGACCACTACCAGGCCACCCTCACCTCCTCCTGGGGGAGTGCCCGGACATTCTGGGACAATATTAAAGAGCTAAATGGGAAATCTCACTCCATCTCCCCATCCCAGCTCACTATTGATGGCTCTACCTCCACTGACCCTGCCTGCATTGTCAACTGCCTAAACTCCTCCTTTACAGATCTTACCTCTGTCCTCCCTGGTAACTTCTTTGACTCAAGCCCCGACCAACCGCCCCCAGTCCTCCAGAGCCCCTGGTTCTTCCTACGCAAGGTATCTGCCCATGAAGCCAGACCTCTTCTACTTAAAGCTTTAAACAGCAACAGTCCAAGCAACAATTCCCTTGACCCCAAAATGCTCCGACTGGTCCTGGATGAAGTTCTGGTCCAGCTCACTGCTCTACTTAACTGGTCCTTCTGTCTGGGGCAATTCCCCACTGCATGGAAAACAGCCATAGTCACGCTTATTCATAAAGTGGGCGATAGGTCCTCCCCCAGCAATTACCGACCAATCTCCATCCTCCACCCCCCCAAAGCCCTGAAAAAAGTGGTGGTCAATCAAATCACTGAATATCTGGCTAAGCATGGCATCTTGTGCCCAGAGCAGCACAGCTTCTGTGCAGGTCACAGTACTGGCACTGCACTAATGGAGTTCTCCAACTTCCTGCACTGCAGTGTTCATGGACCTCTCTATGGAATTCAACACTGTCTCCCACTCCCTTCTACTAGACGCCCTCTGCCACACTGGTTTCTCTGCTGGCCCCCTCACCTGGTGCTCAAGTTACAATCAGCTCACTCCCAGTGCATCAAAATCAATGGGACACACTCAGAAACCCATCACATCCACTCTGGGGCACCCCAGGGCTCCATCCTTGGTCCCCTACGTTTTAGCCTCCACCTAAACACCATGCCTAGTGCCTGCCCCAGCAAGATTCTTTTGCATGTCGACTATGCCGTAATCTTTGCCACCCATCGAAATCCTACCTCCCTCCAGGACTCTCTCCAACACTCTTTCAATGATGCTGAAAACTGGATTAAGGAACGCAGACTCATAATTAACCTAAAAAAAAAAACAAGACAATGCTCTTTGCTCACCCCCAAAACAAAGCTTTCAGGAATCCACTCCTTATCCTCCCTAGCACACAACAACAACTAGAACAAGTCTACTCCTACAAATACCTTGGGGTCACCTTTGACTCAGCCCTTACCTTTCATGCTCACATCAATGCCCTTGTATCCGCCGCTAACACTTGGCTTGGCATCCTCTACCGCCACAAGGACTGCCTCCCACCCAGTGCTCTTTGACTTGCCATTACATCATTAGTACTGCCCCTTGTGGACTATGGCCTGCCGGTATATGGTGCTGATGACATCACAGCCCTCAACAAGATTGGCCTCACCCTTAACAAGGCTTGCAGACTAATAACTAGTGCCCCTAGGCTCACTCACACATGTCAACTCTATGACAAGGCCAAGCTCCTTAACCTTGATGAATGAATCTGCTACCAAACCAGCCTGATAACTAAGAAAACTCTACTTGGGCTCTCCCCACCCGGGGTGACTGCCTCCATCCATCCTACCCCATCCACTGTCTCAACCCGAACCACCAACAAGGCCACTCTGCTGGTTCCTAGAACTAGGACCACCAAAGCTCAGAGGTCATTCTACTACAGAGCCCCAACCTGGTTTAACTGTCTCCCGGCAATCATCTCCAATGCCCCCAAAATCACTGCCTTCAAAACCGCCCTGTGGAACCAACTGTTTAACATCCGCAGCTGCTCCTGTCTCTAAAGGGTGACTCACCTCTATCACTTAGCACCTGACAATGCCCGCTGGACTGAACCTCCACCTCACACCCCCCCCAACTCCCCCTTGGCATCCTGCTCCTCTGTCAGTTTCTGGCATGTGCTAATTGTTGTCACCTAAAATGTTTCAGTTTTGTTCATTGTATGAAAAACAACTGGGTTACTCTGTGTCATTTATTGTATTGAACACTGTAAATATGTCTCACTGTATGTCCTCTTTGTGATGAGGTACCTTTGTAAATGAGCCTATGGCTCAAAGGTTGTAAATCCGATTCTTCAACTAAATAAATACATTTAGTAAACCCCTGGTAGTAGTGGTACCCCCCCCACCGATCACCAGCCCTTACCATATATTTAGTAAATCCCTGGTGGTAGTGGTCCCCCCACAGTTTCATAGTTTAGTACGAGTTCTGGAGGCTGTGGCATTTTATGAACTCACCATCTGGTACTATCGGTTGAAGAAGTATGTGCTCATCTAAGTTTTTTTAAATGTATTCATATTTTTACTTCCCACTATGTGATTTGGTAGTGTATTCCATGGAATGATTATTTGTTGGGTATACCACTAATTTCTCTTATGTGCTTTAAATGCATCTCCTTTTATTTTATATTTGTGTGTCCTTGTGTTGGTTATTGCACTGTGTTTTTCTAAAGCTATGGTTTTTGTTAAATGTTTGTTTTGGACAGCATTGAAAGTCAGGCAGAAATCACCCCTAAGATTTTTATAATGAATAGAATGCAAGCCTAATTATTTTAGCCTGTCTTCATATTCTAGATGTCTCATGTTGGTAATTCTTCATATAGATATATCTCATATGGCCAGCCCATGCTAGTTTCCCTCTCCCTCCCTCCTTCCAGTCACTAACCTGTAGAACAAGGGAACAACCTCCCTGGTGTCCAGTGGTCCCACCCCCCACCATGGACCGAACCCCCGTCACCTTACCATTCCTCTTGGTGCCATGGGTGCACATGGCGACTGTTGCGGCTGTCCCCACACCTCCTTGGCCAGCCACCAGATATCTAGGCAGGGAGCAAGCCTCTTATTTATAGGACAGGGTGACATCACCATCTCCTATAAATAAGAGGCTCACTCCCTGCCTGGATATACAGCGGCTGGCTGTGAAGGTGTGCGGAGGCTGCGCTGGTCACTGTATGCACCAGCAGCATTGAAGGGAATGGTAAAATAACCAGTGGGATGTTCAGTGCCACGGTGGGGGGGGGGACAACTGGACACCAGGAAAGGTGTTCCCTTGTACTATGGGCTGGCGATTGGGGAGGGGGACTAAACGGGCTGGTGATTGGAGACAGGAACCACTACCACCAGGCATTTACTAAATATACAGTATGGGCTAGTGATGGAGGGGACCACTACCACTAGGGATGTATTAAATATATGGTACGGGTTGTCGATGGGGGGGCCACTACCATCAGGCATTTACTAAATATACGGTATGTTCTGATGACTGGGGGACCACTACCACCAGACATTTACTACATATATGGTATGGGCTGGTGATGGGGTGGGGTGGGGAGACCACTACCACCAGGCATTTGCTAAATATATGGTACGGACAGGCGATAGGGGGTGGGGAGACCACTATCACCAGGCATTTACTAAATATATGGTATGGACTGGTGATGGGGTTGGGGCCACTATCACAAGGGATTTATTAAATATACGGTATGGACTGGTGATCAGGGGACCACTACCACCAGGGATTTACTAAATATATGGTACGGGCTGGCAATGGGGGGTGGGGAGACCACTACAGGGTTTTAAATAATTGATTAGTAGTTTTTTTCTTGGGACTATACTAACTGTACAGAAAATATTTATGTAGATTTTCTGGAAGTGCTGTCTTTGTTAAACACAATGAGGCAAGAGCTATGCATTTTCACAAAGATTTAGCACTTTTATGAGCAAAACGCTAATCAATTTTTAGAGTTAAATAAATCCCTGCACTACCACCAGGCATTTACCAAATATATGGTACAGACTGGCAATCAGGGAGGCGCACTACCACCAGGCATTTACTAAATATACAGTATAGACTGGCAATGGGGGGGCCGTTATCACCAGGAATTTACCAAATATATGGTATGGGCTGGCGATGGGAGGTGGGGAGATCACTTCCACCAGGCATTTACTAAACCAGGCACTTACAGACTAATTAAAAGAAGTTTCTTTTGAAGAAAAAACATGGTCCTTAACTGTTTAGTTTGTAGGATTTGTCTAGGATAAAAGGACACAGTTCTATATCGTGGCATGGCATTAGGGTCTGTATTTGGTGCACTTTGTTTTGTCTGAGACTGATTGTTTATCAGTAATGTAATGGTTCACATTTGAAATTTAAATCAGACCTGAAGTGGAGCACCTGATATTTGTCCTGTGGGGACTGCAAGATAAGTTTGTTACTCTACAAAACCAGGCACAATTTGGCCCCAGCTAGCTGAAAGACTTTCTGACTGTAAGCACTCCCATCTGTCCTCTTTATTCCTTTTGGGCGGGGCTCCTCATGGTTCCACGCTAACGACTGAAATCTTCAGGAGACAGGGCTTTCTGTGTTGCAGCTCCTGTAGTGTGGAATGCGCTCCGGACTTTGATCAGAGGAGCCCCCTCTCTGGAACACTTTAAGGGTTTACTTAAAACCCATCTTTTTAATCAGGCTTTTGGCGCCACCTAAATTTCTCTAATTTATTAATGTTGGCCAGGGGCAGTATGTTTTTTAAACTTCACTGATGTGTTCTTACTACCTTTTTTTCCTGACATGTCTTTATGTATTGTATAAACTGTTCTAACTTGTTGTCTGTGTGGTACCAAAAGCCTTTGATAGGCACCTAACAAATTAATTTGTCTTTTCCTTTTAATTTACCGTGTGACCTTGAGTAATTCAAACAACTTCTCGTTGATCATGACTGGCAGTATAGTCAACCAACAGAACACACATCCTACAAAAGTGAGGCAGTCACTGAGAAGGTAATAGCCAAGCTGGAAGTGGAACTGCTGGCACATTGACAATTAATGCTTCAAAAATCAAGCGACTTTATTATGCTCATGGTTGTACAATGTGTATGCAGCCCAAGGTTTATTTCACACAAGAATTAGGTAGAATTAGGAGAAAATTGTAGATAAAATGTCAGAGTCCCATAGGTTAAGTATATCAGCCAGCACTTAATGCATTTCAAACGTGACAATGGTTTCCCAGGCTGAAACATAAGGTGATACATTTGCATAAAGTGCATAAATTGTGTAGGACTGATAAAGTGCACAGTGCAGAAACAACACTAATTAGCAGCTAGCACCTAAGAACAGAGAAGAGAAAAATCACATAGCATCAACACATGTAACTGTCCAAACCCTCCAGCCAAGGATGATCACAATGGCCCACTCACACAGCAGGGAACTAATAAATTACTGCGAAAGTTATCTTGCCAAAAATAAACTAATGTTTAAAGCACAGGTCCGTATAAACTAGTGTTAAAAGCACAGGTCTGTATAAACTAATGTTAAAAGCACAGGTCCGTATAAACTAATGTTAAAAGCACAGGTCCATATAATGTTAAAAGCACAGTTCACTATAAACTAATGTTGAAAGCACAGTTCATTATAAACTAATGTTAAAAGCACAGGTCAGTATAAACTAATGTTAAAAGCACAGTCCACTATAAACTAGTGTTAAAAGCACAGTTCAGTATAAACTAATGTTAAAAGCACAGGTCCGTATAAACTAATGTTAAAAGCACAGTTCAGCTATAAACTAATGTTAAAAGCACAGGTCAGTATAAACTAATGTTAAAAGCACAGGTCAGTATAAACTAATGTTAAAAGCACAGGTCCGTATAAACTAATGTTAAAAGCACAGGTCAGTATAAACTAATGTTAAAAGCACAGTTCACTATAAACTAATGTTAAAAGCACAGGTCTGTATAAACTAATTTTAAAAGCACAGTTCAGCATAAACTAGTGTTAAAAGCACAGGTCCATATAAACTAATGTTAAAAGCACAGGTCTGTATAAACTAATGTTAAAAGCACGGGTCTGTATAAACTAATGTTAAAAGCACAGGTCCATATAAACTAATGTTAAAAGCACAGTTCACTATAAACTAATGTTGAAAGCACAGTTCACTATAAACTAATGTTAAAAGCACAGGTCTGTATAAACTAATGTTAAAAGTACAGTTCAGCATAAACTAGTGTTAAAAGCACAGGTTCGTATAAACTAATGTTAAAAGCACAGGTCTGTATAAACTAATGTTAAAAGCACAGGTCCATATAAACTAATGTTAAAAGCACAGTCATATAAACTAATGTTAAAAGCACAGTTCACTATAAACTAATGTTAAAAGCACAGGTCAGTATAAACTAATGTTAAAAGCACAATTCACTATAAACTAATGTTAAAAGCACAGGTCAGCATACACTAATGTTAAAAGCACAGGTCCATATAAACTAATGTTAAAAGCACAGGTCAGTATAAACTAATGTTAAAAGCACAGTTCACTATAAACTAATGTTAAAAGCACAGTTCAGTATAAACTAATGCTAAAAGCACAGGTCTGTATAAACTAATGTTAAAAGCACAGGTCCACATAAACTAATGTTAAAAGCACAGTTCAATGTTGTGGCATAAGAATGACTTTTCAAATGCCAGTTTATGGAGATTGCAGTTATTTCAAGGAAGTCAAAAGACACATGCTTCAGTTTGTTCATTTAAGGTGAATCCACATAAAATAATCAGCAGTGTAGAAGTGCAGCTAAGACCTTTCTTCTGTTACAATAGCACATCAGGGCCTGATATTCAAAACAGTGCAAAGCGCAGTCCAAACATTAGCACGGCACCTTGTGGTTGCCTGGGTGCCCAAAAAGGCTGTATTTAGTTGAATAACACACTGTAACTATGTGACTGAATATGGTGGCCCAACGCTAAGCCACTTAGCAAGGGGCAGACATGGTTCCCCCAAATAGGGCACTATAATGACTTTGTACCTGTGCCAAATTTCTGATATTCAAGCAGACCCATGCAAATGAGCCCATTGGACATGCAAGGTGCTAAGAGGCCATTGGCATGCCCATTATGGGCCCATTTGCATGGGTAGCCTGGCAATTTTGCATAATGCTGTCCCCAAACTTGCATGGTCCTAGAGAGCTATTCCAGGTGCTACTGGTCTCCCCCCTTAGGTTGCCAGCCCATTGTACAAAATAAAATTTCCCTGGTGTCTAGCGGTCCCTCCCCCAGCTGATCTCCAGCCTGTTGTATAAAATAAAATGTTCCTGTTGTCTAATGGTCCCCCGCTAATTGTCAGCCCATTGTATAAAATAAAATGTCCTTGGTGTCCAGTGGTACCCCCACCAGATCACACACTCGACAGATAGACAAGGTATCCTTGGTTTCCAGTGGTCCCTCCCCCACCGATCACCTGCCCAACATAAAGACAAGAGTTTGCTGGTGTCCATTAGTCCCTCCACCCACCCGAAATAAAGACAAGATGTCCCTGGTATTCAGTGGTCCCTCCCCCCACCAGATCACCTGCCTGACATAATGACAAGGTGTCTCTGGTGTCCAGTGGTCCCTTCCCTACCCGATCACCTGAATAATAATGTTAACCCGTTCCCTAGTGCCTAGCAGACCCCCTCCCTAGCCCCGATCCACTGTAAATGACGTACAGCCATTCCCTGCTGTCTAGTGGATCCCCCACCCCGGCAGGTAGTGCTCCACCATCCTGCACTCCCCATGAATGGCCACCAACTAATCTGTCAATAAGCACATACTGTACAGTACATGCTCATTAACAGCTCAGTTGGTGGCTAGCCATGGTGGAGAGTAGAGGGCTGTGCTGGTCTCTGGCTCGAGGTTGGGATGGGGGGAGCAATGTGGTGAGGCACTACCTGCCAGGGTGGGGGGCCCGCTAGGCACCAGGGAACAGCTGTATGTCATTTACAGGGGAGTGATGGAGAGTAGAAGGCTGTGCCAGTTGCTGGCTCGGGGTCAGGACAGGGGGAGCAGGGTAGTGGGGCACTACCTGCCAGGGTGGGGGGGCCACTAGACACCAAGGGGAGCACTTGACTCCAAGGAATGCATTAATGTTATTATACTGGGGATTGGGTTGGGGGAGGGACCACGGGACACTAGGGACACCTTGTCTTTATTTCGGGTGGGTGAACAGGTGGGGGGAGGTACCATTGGATACCAGGTAAACACTGTCTTTATGTCTGGTGGGTGTGATCAGGTGGGGGAGGGACCACTGGACACCAGAGACATTTTATTTCATATAACAGACCAGTGATCAGCAGGAGGGAGGGACCACTAGACACCAGGGAAATGTTATTTTATATAGTGGGCCAGCAATTGGCATGGGGGGGCACTAGACTCCAGTGAAACCTTTATTTTAACACTGGCTGGCGATCAGTAAGGGGACACCTCTAAATGCCAGGGACTACTGTGTGGGGGGTCAGGGGGCAGGCACACTTCCTCCACCAACTGCTAGGGTTGCATGGGAGTAAATCAAGGTTTTGATCGGCGGTAGGTGCGCTAAATGGGGACGGAGCAAAACAGCCTTGCACGGCATACATACTCTGAATATTGGACTGTGCCAATATTCAGGTCCCTGCTGCTTCATTTGCATTGCGTCCCCACCCCCAAATACAGCCAGGGTGCAAACTGTGTTTGCCCATGCTAACTGGGCTTTTGAATATGGGATATTCACACAAAGTCTGGTTTACGCAGGCAAACTAGGATTTGCGCGCAGGCAAAGTTTTGAATCTCAGGCTCAACAGTTAAAAGCCCATAGCATCCAGTTGGTTTGAATGTGAAACAGTTTAAGTAGAAGTGTGGTTTAACGAGGGTGGAGGAGGGGATTAGCCAGATCTAATTGGGATTGTACCAATGTAATCAGTAAACAAATTAAGATGAGAGGTCAAAGAGACTGTGAAACGTTAGTCTTTTAGATATATGCTGTAGCAAATGGGTTCTTCAGGTAAACCTTAATAAGACTAAACTTACGGTCTTCCAGAATAAGCCAAAAAATAACCACAGCAAATTTAAATGTTATGTGAATGGTAACAAAATAGATCATACCCTGATGTATAGTTACCTTGGCCTACCAAGAAGTGCATCAGAGAGCTTTAATCCGGCTGTATAAACATTACAGGAACAAGCATTTGTCAGTGCCAAACATTTGCTTGTACATATGTGCTGTGCAGATGTTGGGTACTCATAGTGCACAGATGCAGATGCCTTGCAACAAGGAAAGATTCTGCCCAAGGGCCCTGAACTTCAGTACTGTGAAGAATTTAAAGAATTAATGGGGCTGTCTGGTGGGCTGTGGAAGTGTTGGTCCCTGTGTTCCCTGTGCTTCCATGTGGCCACAGATACAGATGCACAGGGCAAAGATTGCATTTGTCAGCCAATGCATAAGGCACTCTGCCACCCACAGATGAAGAGGTGCAGGGCCCTATGCCAAGAGGACAGTGGTCTTCACTATATGGTACCTGGGCCCATGTGTACAACCCTGCTTCTTTCATTCCCTGGCTGGGGGGCGGGTCACATAACAGTGCCATTTCCCAACCCTCACCTCATCCAGCTGGGTCACTGAGCTAATCCCTGAACTCAGCTCACAGGGACGAGATCACAAAGCATGACAGCTGGGGTGAAGACTGGCACTACACACAAAAGCTGTTAAACAATTACATATTTTTTTAATTTTTAACATACGAAAATGCCAGTAGAAGCAGGCCTTATGGTCTATCGAGTCTGCTTGATTGTGCAGCTAGCCCCCCAACTTGCAGCTGCCTGCTGTCCCCACCCCTCTTCATCATAACCCCCCACTCACCCTGTCTCAACCCATCTTAAAGCCACCCAGCATTCTACAGGACACCACCCCCAGGGCAGAGCATTCCACCTATCCACCACCCTTTCTGTGAAAAATGTCTCCTGATTTCCCTCCTGACTCTTCCCCCCTCCAACCTCAACTGATGCCTTCTTGTATCCTTCCCTCTTCTAAGCTGGAAAATCCCTTCTGTTTTAACCTTATCTATCCCCTTAAGGTATTTAAATGTTTCAATCGTATCCTCTCTATTCCTCCTCTCCTCCAGGGAGTACATGTTCAGCTCGGATAATCTCTCCTCATAGGACTTTCCCTCAAATCCCTGGATCATCTTTGTTGCCCTACATTGCACTCCTCCAACAACTTGATGTCCTTCTTCAGGAATGGGCACCAGTACTGCATGCAGTACTCCAGGTGAGGCCTGACCAGAGACCTGTACAGGGGAAGGATCACCTCCCTATTCCTGGAGGAGATTTCCCTTGCTATATACCCTAGCATCCTATTGGCCTTTGCCACCGCCTTACTGCACCGAGCAAGTTGTTCAAGCTGCCCATTATAATCACCCTAGATCTTTTTTCTCCTCATTACTTTCCAGTTATACCCCTCCCAGCTGATAGCTCCTCCCCAGTTTCTAGCTCCCCAGTTTCTAGCTGCGAAGTGCAATACCTTGCACTTCTTGGCATTGAACCCCAGCTGCCATGTTACTTTCCACTCCTGCAGTTTGTTCAGATCCTCCTGCAACCACTTCCATCCTCCAATGTTATCTACCACCGCTCCCATCTTCATATCGTCTGTGAACAGACTGATCCTACTCTGGGCCCTGTGTGAGATATCAGCTATGAATATCCCAAACAACACTGGTCCCAGTGATGATCCCAGTGGCACCCCACTTGTCACTTCCCTTCGTGATGAGAGTTCCCCACCACCACCACCACCACCACTTTCTGCTGCCTTCCCTTCAGCCAGTTGATGGTCCAATTGACTATCTTTGTTCCCACCCCTATGTATTCCTGCTCCCCCCCAGCCTCCCATGCAGCATGGAATCAAAGGCCTTACTGAAGTCCAAATACAGGACATCCACCAAGTGGCTCCTATGCAGTTCCCTGATCACCCAGTAATAATACTTATAGACTCTGTTGACAGATAAGGACCATACAGCCCACCTAGTCTGCCCATTTCCCTACTTGGTTTGGCAATCCCTACTCTTATCTGGACTGCCTTTCCCCCGTTCTGCTGTACAGCAGGGTGTCTTAATGCTTATCCCATGCACTTTTAAATCCCTGTACTGTTTTTGTGTCTACCACCTCTGCTGGTAGGCTGTTCCATGTATCCACCACCCTCTCTGTGAAAAAATACTTCCTAGCATGCCCCCTAAGCCTCCTTCCCTTCCTCCAGCCTCATGTTATGTTCCCTTGTCCTTGAACACTTTCTTCTCTGAAATATGTTCCCCTCTTGTACTCTGTTTATTTCTCTAAGGTATTTGAAAGTCTGTATCTTGTCCCCTCTTTTCCTTCTCTCTTCCAGTGAATAGATGTTAAGTTCCTTGAGTCTTTCCTCATAAGGCTTGTGGTGCAGTCCATGTATCATTTTTTTTGCTCTTCTCTGGACTGCTTCCATTCTGTCTATGTCCTTCCTGAGATGCGGTCTCCAGAATTGGACACAGTATTTCAGATGAGGCCTCAACAGTGATCTATATAGTGGCATCACCACTTCACCCCTCCTAGTGGCTATGCCCCTTCCTATGCACCCCAGCATTCTGTTTGCCTTCCCCACTGCTTTTTTGCATTGTTTGGCTGACTTCAGATCATCGGATATGATAACTCCCAGGTCTCTCTCCTGACTTGTGGTGGCTAGAACCTGCCTCTCTATCATGCATTCCTCTCTTGGGTTTCTGTATGCTAGATGCATATCTTGTACTTCTTAGCATTGAAATCCAACTGCCAAACCCTTGACCATTCCTGAAGTAGTTTTAGTTTATTTCTCATTTTATCTAGCCCCTCCTGTGTGTCGACTTTGTTACAGATTTTGGTGTCATCTGCAAACAGGCATACTTTCTCCTCCAGTTCCTCTGCAATGTCGCTTATGAAGACATTGAATAGGACTGCACCCAGCACCAATCCCTGTGGAACCCCACTGGTCACCTCCCCCTCTTCTGATTTGATGCCATTTATTACCACCCTCTGGGTCCCACCTTTTAGCCAGTTTCCAACCCATTTTACCACTTTAGAGCCCACACACAGATTCACCAATTTGTTACGCAATCTTCTATGCAGAACAGTGCCAAAGGCCTTACTGAAATCCAAGTAGGTCACATCCACTGCCCCTCCCTGATCCACCACTCTGGTCACCCAGTCAAAGAAATCAATAAGATTAGGCTGACATGACAAGACCTCAGTGAATCCATGCCGCCTTGTGTCTTTTGTACCACTTGACTCCAGGAACTTCACTACCCTCTCCTTAAGCAAGGACTCCATCAGCTTCCCCATCACTGAGATCAGACTTACAGGTCTGTAATTGCCTGCCTCCTCACTGCTTCCAGTCTTGTGCAGGGGGACCACCTCTACCCTCCTTCAGTCCCCAGGTACCTCCCCCATCTCTAGTGATTGGTTGAAGAGGGTTGTCAGTGGACATCCCTGAGTTCCTTCAACACTTTAGGGTGAATCCCATCTGGCGCCTTTGCCTTGTCTATCTTTACTTTCCCTGGTTCCTCCAAGACTTTCTTCACTGTAAATGGGCTGGTGTCCTCCTCTCCCCCCAGTACAGCTCTCCTGATGAGTCTCGGCCCCTCCCCTGCCTCTTCCTTGGTAAATACTGAGCAAAAATATGTGTTCAGTATCTCAGCTTTTTCAAGTTCATCCTTCACCCACCCACCCTCTCCCTTCTTTAGCCTAACAATACCATTTCTGGTCTTCTTCCTCTCACATATATAACAGAAGAAGGTCTAGTCTCCCATCTTAATAGCCTGTGCAATTCCTTCCTCCATTCTTGCCTTAGCCCCTCTGACAGCTTTCCCAGCTTCTCCAGATATTTCACTCTGTCTTCTTCTTTCTGCATCTCTTTGTATTTCCTGAATGCCTTACTTTTTTCTTGCACTTTCCTCGGCTACTGAGTTAGAGAACCACATTGGCTGCTTCTTTCTTTTGCTTTTGCTAAGCAATTCGACACATTGACTTGTCACTCCTTCTATGGATCTCTTGAGCTTAAGCCATTGTTCTTCTACCCCCCCAATATCTTCTGCTGCCAGGGCAGTTTTGAGCTGTTCCCCCATCTCCATGAAGTTGGCCTTCTGGGAAACCTAGGATCTTAATCTTTGAATGGATTTCTTCTACCAACATGTTGACTGTAAACCATACAGTTCTGTGGTCACTGGTACCAAGGAGACTGCTCACCTCAACATCCATGATTCTGTCCCCATTTGTCAGCACTAAGTCCAGTATAGCTGCCTCCCTAGTGGTCTCAAACACCAGCTGCCTTAGGTTTGCCCCATACATGGCAGACATGAGGTCCCTGCTCCTTGATGTACTTGCAGTCTGGGTATTCCAATCTGCACTAAGCATGTTGAAGTTACCCATCAGTAGTACTTCCCCTTTGGCTGCCATATTATGGATGGCTTCCACTAATACTAGATCTATATCCTACCCCTGCACAGGAGGCCTGTAAACTACTCCAGCATGGATGGTTGTTTTCTTACCCAACTCCAGAGTGGCCTAAAATGACTTTGCTTCTTCCCTGGATCCCTGAGCCTCTGTAGCTTTAATCACTTCCTTCACATACATAGCAACTCCTCCCCCCTTCCCCTCCCTATCCTTTCTAAAAAGTGCATACCCCGGTATAGCTGCATCCCACTCATGGATCCTTGCATACCATGTTGCCATAATTGCCACAATGTCCATGTTTGTGTCTGCCATAAGTGCCATTAGGTCTGGGATTTTGTTTCCCAGACTGAGGGCATTTGTGCACATGACTTTCCACTCAGTGTACGCCTTTAATGTTTCTTGTTTATTGGTCTTTGCACTGCACTGCATTAGTGATGTACCTTCTGTTCTCTCCCCCATTATAACTATGGTAGTTTTACGGTTAGATATTATGCTAGTTATTAGGACCTCACTGCTTTCAGTTATGTCCTCGTTGGGGGGCATTGATAATCCTCTTGACTGTCTATGCCTCCCTGAATTAGATTTGTCTGGCAGGAACTGCCAGAGGCAAATCCATGTTGATGACTGTCCTGGAGACCATTGTGCTCCAAGAAGGTCACCAGCCTCACCTTTAGGATTGTCTCCATGAGCTTCCCCACAATCGATGTGAGGCTCACTGGCCTGTAGTTGCCTGGCTCATCCCTGGGGCCACTTTTGTGAATGGGCACCACATGGGCCATCCTCCAGTCCTGTGGTATGCATTCTGTGCCCAGGATTCAGGTTTCAAGATACTTGTTTTACAATTTGCCGTAGAAATATGACACGTACCATTTATAGTATATTGGCTGAAATGTCATTTTGAACCAGAGGTGCAAAAACACATCTCATCCAGGACTTACAACATGGCATATGTCATGTTTATGAAGTGGTGTGGAATAATGGCTATGTTGAAAGTTTGGAGTCAAAATATTGAAAATTAGCAAAGTTATGAGTGCATGCTGAAATAGTGTAATGTTCTGTCGTAACCTAAGCATTACCATATCTGTGCACCAAATTTTCAGCATAACCTTCTTATTACCCCACCTCATGAGTCCAGTAGGTGAAAATTTTCAAATCCCTGCCAAAATGTCATTCCACGCCACAGGTACAAAAACACAGTTTGGCCATGATTTGAAAAAGGACAGTTATCATATTTGTGAGGTGGTGTGAAAAAAATGAGTATGTTGAAAATTTGGGGTAAACATTTTTTAAATTACAAAAGTTATGAGCGAATGTAGAACATTTTCAGCGTACAGTATATGCATAACTTTGCCATTTTTACATATTTTGACCCTAAATTTTCAACACAGCCTTCTTATGACCCCACCTCATGAACAAAGATGGTGAGAATTTTCAAATCCCATCTGAAAGGTGATTTCACAATGTGATCACAAATCACCTTTCAGGCCTGATTTGCATAATCCCATCACCATTGGTCATGAGGTGGGGTCCCAAAAAGACCATTTTGAAAATGCAGGGCCAAAATATGCAAAAATGACAAAGTTATGCATCAGAGTTCAAAACCCCATTGAAATACACTAAACTGCTCTCTCCCTTAGTTTCTCATATTGCAGTCGGTGGTTCCAGCAGCAAGACGTGTCTTTAATGAGAGAGTGGATCTTTGCCCTGGGACCTATATCACATGAGTGAGGGAGGGTGGGGGGTGTTGGGGTGTGAGATGGTGGGTGCTCAGTGAGAGGTCAGGATGGGATGGGTGTGGGGTACAGATCCGAGAGGGGCAGTTTTCTGTTTTACAGGTTAACAAAAAAAAAACCTTGAGGGATGTTTTTCTTTATTTCAGAGATATTCTGACACTGTGATTAGGCACCCCAGCGTTAGGCTTATTGGGGAATGGAGGCAGGTGACCTGGAGGAGAGGAGAAGAAAAAAGAGGTACCAAGGAAGGAAGGAAGGAAGGAAGGAAGGAAGGAAGGAATGAATCATCTGCTTGTTGACTGGCTTTATGCAAATGAAAAGACTGAAGCACTCTAACTGGAGTGGTTCGATCCATTCAACTGCACAAAATTTCCACCCAACAAGTCGTGAGTGACATCACGACCACAGTGCATGATCATTGGTCTAGACCGCCAAGCCTTTTCTAGTTTGAACTGCAAAGGGCTTGGCAGTGGCACATCTCTGAAATGCTATCATGTGTCACAAAATGTGTTGTGCACATTCGCAAGCAAACATAAAAAGCATTCCATGCCTTCCATGCTATAAAGAAATGACTTGACCCATTCAACCCTCCTATAAAGCTATGGCTAAAATGATTTGACAACATAATTCACCCAATCATTTCATATGAGAGTGAAGTTTGGGACCAGCAATAAACCCAGACTATACAAAATGGGACAAAACCCCAGCAGAAGGAATGCACTTACTGTTTTGTAAGTGCATGCTAAGACTCAGAGAAATGCTCCCAATACTGGCTGCAGGGCTGAATTAGAATGATTTCCTCTGTTGCTAACTATATAGAAATAAATATTTAAATTCTGGTCCCATCTGCAGAAAAGTGAAGAATATTCCTACCATTTCCAAGCACTAAATCATTTAAAGCAGAGAACTGACAAAAACACAATACACTCCTAGGTGTCCATGCTCTTAGATCACTGAAATATTGACATCAAAGACTATGACATAAGCAAGCCTAAACAGGATTGTATCTTATCCAGAACACTAGCGACAGCCCTGGAAACCAAATGTAGTCTGTACTGGGAACAGCAAATCAAAACGTAAGCAAAACTAGCATGCTACAGATTCCTCCACAAAAACTTCACCAGTGCTGTTTATCTATATATAGTTAAAAATGCTAAACACAGACAAATTCTAACCAAACACAGAATCAGTGCCCACAGTCTAGAAACAGAAAGAAGCAGACACAAATTAACCTGGAAACCTAAAGAAGCCCGACTCTGTACTCAGTGTGGAAACAGTGAAATTGAAACAGAAATGCATTTCATTTCTACTGTACAAAATACAGCTGCACACAACAACATTTTCTAGAGCTATCACAAAGGATGGCAGATTTCCAGCTCATGAATGATGCAGCTAAACTCTGTATATTGCTGGGAGAAAGAAACAATGCAGCAGAAAAAGCTACAAGCTATATAGCATCCTGTCACCAGCTTCGAAATACAATATAGATACTGTATATTTAAGTGCATTGCAGCATGTTTATGTCTCATGAATAGTTTTATGCATAAAACTGTTGCACTTCCTGTGTATTTTGTCATGTCAATAAAGTTATTTTTGAATTTGAGTTTGAATCTGAATTTGAGAAAGACAGAGAATATTCAGCAAAAGGTTAAAAGGGCACATATACTTCATTATGTGGTGGCTTGAACGGGCAGTTACAGTGAGGTGTTAAAAGGTGGCTGTACAGAACAGTTGGGGGGACAGTGCCCTGATAGCCATTCTGTGGCTACGGCCTGATCTCTGTCCATTTGATTAATTATTTATTTTTATTTATTTTAAAAGTTTCACCAAGAAAAACATACTGAGCTTATCACAGCTTGTTCCCAGATGTGTCCTGAGAGGATGGGGAGGGGGAGTGCGCAGTACATGGTGTGTATGTGAACATGTTGCACATGATGTACGGTGCAGTTTTAATAACAAATAAATACCATAGAAATGCATACAATAGAACAGAGTAAAATAAATAACAGTGCATAGTCGCAATTTACAGGCAGAATATTCAGGGCTAAATAACGCCAAGGTCAACCATTATGTAAATAAGATACAAGTGCTAAACAATGCAGGGAGCAGTACCAGGTAGTACTGTAGCAGGGTTAGCATCAGCCAGACTGCTAAGGTGCAAGGTAGCAAGGCCAGTGCATGAGGTAGGATCGGGATCACATAACCAGAAGGAATAAAGGAATAATGCCTGACAGGGTGGGTGTTATGCTGGGATAACATCCCACCTCACCTGGTTGCGCCCAAGGCCAACAGCCGAGGGCATCCAACACCTGAGAAGGGATGTTATCCCAGCATAATGCCCACCCTGGAGGGCATTATTCCTATTATACCATGGTTTATTGTTTTATAGTTTAAAAAATAATTTTAAAGAATGTTTTTGTTAGTGTGTAAAAATATTTTTGTTTCTCAAGAGTAAAAAAAAAAGCTAAGGAGCATACTCCATATCCTACAAACAATCAGCAGGGGGTTATGCCAGGATAACATCCCTGCTGTGACAGCCAGCTGACCAATCAGAAGCCAGGATTCTTTCTTTCCATTGTATAATAACTAATAAAGCATGGTTATCCTTGGGGAGCAGTAGAAGTTGCTCACCACTGGGGGGGCAGGGGGGATGTCAACAATACAGGGGAAAGAAGTGCAGGGTGAGGGGTCAGGAGCAGTTACAGGAGGTGGTGGCTAGGACACAAAGAAGGAATTTGAGGGAAGAGAAGGACAAGGCTGAGCAGGTAGACAGGGAGAGGAAGGACCACAGTTTAAAAAAACAATATGAGAAGGCATCCTTGTCCTTGGAAGTTTTCCTGGGAAGAGGGAGAGGGAATTGGAAGCAGTGTTCTGTGGGTGGGGGAGGATAGGCAGGTGGGGAGGAGAGCCAAACCAGAATTTGGAGGTGAAGGTGGTACATTTTATGAGGGGATTGGTCACAGGAAGCTAGTGCAAACTTGTCTCACATCACTAATGAATCTTAGAAAAATGGGCAGACATTTTCCCAGTCTCTGATTGGCTAGGTCCCCTGGCAAAGGAGTAGGGTAAGTACCAATAGAGACCAGAAAAAAATGAGTCCCATGTTAAGCTGTCGTTTTACAAAAAAAAATCAGTGTGCCGATTGAAATTAAAAATCCTTATACTGCCATCTTGTTTTCTCACTTAGCAAGGGACAGCCACTGCACCCCACATGCATACGCATACCACAAGTACATTTATTTATTATTTATTTCAAAAGTTTCAGCCTATGCTTTCAAAAGTTTCACCAGGAAAAGTAAGACTTTCTCTTACTTTCAACTCTAGCATGCTTACCTTCAGCAATACTCATGTCCCTGCTCATAGGAGGTGGAGACAGGGGGTAAGGGAGGTCAGCTGTCCCCTCACTTTCAAAAAGTAAGGGTTGGAATGTACATTTTGACCCCTCACTTCTGATACAGGATTTATTAACTTGTTATCTTCAGTTTGCCTTTTGTCTTAAGTCTGTGGCACACACCATACACATTCACTTGAACTCAGGAAGTGCAAAATTAGATAAACTCACTGAATTGTACTGACTAGTTGCTACGTACCCTTCTTCCACTGGCACACAAAACCTAATTTTTCCCCCAGCTTTTTCCCATACCTTTTATTTAACCAACAAGAGATTTAAAGAATTTAAGCTTTTGCAAAGAACTCACTTTAAATACATAGGATAGAATTTGTATCATTCAGAATAAAAAAAAAAGTCTGAAATCCTAATTGTGTGTAAATCAGCCTTTCACTAGGATTGGAATGTGTCAAGGGCTATAAATTGTCAAGTGCTTAATTGCCTCCCTGAAAATGAACACCAAAGTGTGTGTGTGAGTGTGTGTTCAGAAAGCATGACACCAGGTGCATATGTGTGTGTGTGTGTGTGTGTGTGTGTGTCTGTGTTTTACCTGGAAAAGGTCCACTGAACTATACTTATTTACAAGGTGGTTCTGGTTTTAGTACAACCACTGTCCTATATAGTCACAGAGCACTCTCTGCTGCATGCTAGTTTGTTTTAGTCACCAGAAATGATGTTAACGAGTGCTCAAAAACAACATTTTGAGAATACTGATGAAAGCCTATGGGATGCTCTTCTTATTTTATTTTCATTCTTTGGTAACTGGGTAAGGCCCATTAGGCCCAATACCTATTTTCCAGTGCGACCTGGGAGCAACTGCCCAGGGTCACACAGTATGCATATGGAGCTGTGGAAATCAAACCTAGGTCTGCTGGATGTACCAAACCTGTTCACAGCTCATTACTCTAACCTCTAGGCTACACTACCAGCTCAGTGCTGGCAGTGTAAAGCAGACTCAAAATGAAGAAGAAAGGCTGCAGTGTTCATTTCAGAGTGGGGGACTGGGACAAGTGCCACACAGTTTTCAATTCTGACCCAAATAACATGTTATGCTTGTTAATGCATAGCATAGCTATAGCATTGTAACCATGCTGGTTGCAGTATAACTGGTGAACTGTGGTGGGTACAGAAGTAATGGCATCTGGGGTCATCTCCAAGTAGTAAATTTGCCTTTTTTTTGGATGTCAAATTTTTAAAGCAATTGATAGTTGCCATTACTATCCACTGCAGGATCTTGTTAAAGTTCATAGTACTGGATTGGGACTTCAGTCTTCTACTGGTACTTTAGTCACATCTTTTTGTGTAAATCTAAAAAGGGTTCTCGTGCTTTCTCCAAAGCTGCTCCAGCCTTTTGGAATAATCTTCCAAGCAATTTACATACTTCAGTGTCATTAGCAGTGTTTAAATCTAGGTTAAAAGAATACTTGTCTTGTCTGGATGAATGTAAATGTATTTATTAACACTGCTGGGTAGAATGTATTTGTTAATGTCAATTGTTTTAATGTAAATATATGTTGTATATGTTACGATCTATTTATTTATTTATTTGGAATTCAGAAAATAACCTTTGAGCCAAGGCTCATTTTTAAAGGTTTCATGTCATGTGAACAGAGTATAGACATTCAATCAAGAAGGTTACAGTGTTTTAGGACATTTGAGACACTAAACAGCACAACAATCAGGAAAAGGTTACAGAGTTTGACATTTAAAACACTATACAGCATATGGACATGATTTTTAGTTAATTACAAGTGCAGGTAAGGTGCAGAGGCACTAGAGGTAAGGTTAGGTTAGGTTAGGTTAGGTTAGGTTGGGCAGAGGGTCAGTAAGGACAGGATTTTGGTAGAGGAGGGGGCCTCTAGTAAAAAGTGCTCAAGGAGGCAGGGCTGAGGCCGGGGAGGTAGAGACCCATCCAAGCATGGAGATGGGGAGGAGGGAGGAGTATACAGGAGCAGCCCCTTAGAGTGATTCAGAGACATTGTCAAGGAGTGTGTGGGAGGGTGGCTTCTGGCTTGTGCTGTGAATAGTTGCTGTTAACAAAGCCAGGCCTGGTCATCCAGAGTCTATCAAGTGTTGGAGAAGCAGGTGCACACAGAGCTGGAAGTCAGGTAGTGCTTAAGGTCTGATTTGAAGCTGTTCAGGCTAGTGGAGTTCTGAATGGAGTCTAATTGTATGTATTTGGGTCGGGCCTCAAAAAGGGTAATGATTTACCCAGTGATCTTACCCAGTTAACAAATAAATGAAATGAAATGGGGTGAGACTTCTGAACTTCTGAAGTAACTGGGAAGAACAAACAGGTCCAGAAGTAATTGCCTGTATGACTTTTGCAACCCTGTACATACTAATGTAGTAGTGAGGATTAGTATTATAAAGAAAGAAGAGAAAAGGAAACACCTAACTTAATGATAAGTTGTGGTTAGGTTTACAGAGAAGCGTGAGCACCACACTCTATGCTCTTTCTTGGACCCACCATTCTCCAGTTATGCCAGGAGGTTGGACGGGTTAGATATTTTTGTGTGGGAGGGGGATGGAGGGGATAAATTACACTAATTCTGTTTATAAACCATCTTTATTAGGAAGACAAGGGGCTGAGTGTGCTCTATAGAAAAGGCTAGACACTTTAAAGACTGTTTTATTGCTTTGAAGCCTTTGTATATTGCTGGGATGACCACTGATTTCATTAAAACCTCACATTAGATTTGAGCTGGTCAGTGAGAATGCAGAATCCAGTAGTGAATGCAGGGGGACATAATCTGTAGATGTTCTGGGATTCTGTGTGCGGGTGGGGAGTGATGGGGGTCATGTGTGTACAGTATTTCAGATAGCAGCTGACGTACTCCAGGCAGAAAACTTTTACCAAGGAGTTGACTGCCCAAAGAGCTAGCATTAAAAGAAATATGTGCCTTAAGTTGCTTGACTTGCAACTTTTATGCATGAACCAAGCGTCTGCTGAGCATTGCAGCAGCCCTGCCCCTAAAATAAGCTTAATGAAGATGCGAGTAAGAAACAGGCTGCAGGAGCTCTGTGTAGATATTAATAGGATATATGGGAAGGCTACTATCTAAATGTAGTTGCATTACTTTTGCTGGAATGTCTATATGTATGGGCCTATAGTTAACCCCATACTATACATGTAGAACTGCCAGCAAAAGTAATGCAGCTAGGATTAAAGAGCCCCCACCCCCACCAATCCTGTTAATACTGTTTCTACATAAAGCACGTGCAAACCCTTCCCTAGTTTTTGTCATCATTAAATGTATTCTAGGGGCTGCAGCTGCAGAGCTCTATGGCTGCTCGGCTTATACACGGAAGTTCCAAGCCTGGCAAATTAGTACATGTTTCTTATTACTACATCTAGGGAGAGATGACACAGATAAAAAAAACACCCCTCAGAACTGGTTAAAAGACCAGAAAACAGTGGTATACCATGAACCATTAATGGTAGCATCACCTTCCCACAGTATTGATAACATGACTTCTGAGACTGTGAAACTCATATCATGATATAATTCATTCTGATCCCCCAGTTTTTGAGCCACTCCTCTGCCTGTGTCCCTGACCTCTGGCTGCCATAGGCTAGCACTGTGCCTCCATATGCAGGCACTGGAACCACAGAAGTGTTATTCCTCTTAGTTCTGCACTACTTCTACTCAGGGAGGGGGAAGTGAAGCATCGGGAGCATTTAAAACAAAAAGAACATTCTTTGGGGAGTGTGAGAATTTTAAAATTAATGAAGTGCTACTCGGTGGTTTGGGGGAATAAAACAAATAAACCTCAGGGAGGGAGCTATAAAAATTAAAGTGGCTGGCTATGCCTTAGAGTGAAAGTGAACCACACTGGCACCCTTTACTGGCACTTCTAGCAGTGGAGGGACTACGTTACTGCTCATTTTACTTTTTTTATTTATTGT
This sequence comes from Neoceratodus forsteri, assembly GCA_016271365.2. Taxonomy (NCBI): domain Eukaryota; kingdom Metazoa; phylum Chordata; order Ceratodontiformes; family Ceratodontidae; genus Neoceratodus; species Neoceratodus forsteri. Next base: position 1,439,113,655 of record CM057459.1, read on the forward strand.
CTGTATTTTTTAACAAGTTTAAAAAAAAACACTTTATTTAACTTAAACCCCATTTTACCCACAGGGTGGGCAGTATGGGCAACACCAGACCATCCAGGGGATGTGAGACCCCCCCCCCGAGGAAGGCCCTGTGTTGGGATGAAGCGCTGGGGATGTAGGACACTTTTTGGGCTTCCTTACCAGAAAATAAATGTTTCACTGTTTGAGTAACTGTTGTTTGGAGTGAGTGCTGAAAACTTTTACATAACTTTTGCCTGTGGTACCAGACCTCATTATGCACCTGGGTGGTCCAGTATAGCCCAACACTGCCCACTTTGTTGGTTATTATTGTTTGCATAATGATGGCATTGCTGTGAGTGTAAAAATAAAAACTTTAGATATTGTATTAGGTGCAGGGACACCTGCTGCGTGCTACAACAGCAAGAAAATGACCCATTCTGCTGAAGAAAGCTGACCTGCACTATATTAAATTCACTAAAATACCATCAACAGCTTAATCTGGTTCAAATTCTGTCTGCATCCTATGCCACTATTAACAACAGAAGCAAGTCTATGTACAAACATAGATACATAGACATTTATGGACCGAAAAAGACTCATTATGCATCCAGCCTTCCCAGGGCCTACCTAAGCCTTTGCCTATCTAGCACTGGGTATGCCTATAGCGGATCAGTCATCCCTCTGGTCTGCTTTGAGTATCCTCTCTCCCCATTAGCTTTAACCCCTCCTCCCATCAACCTTGTCACTGCCATGTGTCTACCCCACTGCTTCTTAAAGCTGGTTACCTTGTTTACACTGGCCTGCTCCATTGGCAGAGAATTCCACTTTTCACCTCACTCTACATGTAGAATTATTTCCTCACTTCATACAGAAGTTTGTACTTAACAAAGTTTAAGTATCATGTCCTGTGAGTACCCTATAAAACAGACTGGAGACTTGTAAGAGTTAGCTTTATGCTCAAAACTTACTTTTACTATCCCATTCCATTCCATTTGGCACGATGAATTCTTTGTGGCTCAGTTGCCTAAAATCCCATTGTACTGTATGTTATCCCCATTCATTTTTTCCTTTTATTAGTCATGTTTTAGTCTTTTTTATCAGCTACACGCTGTAACTATATTTTGGCTCCAACTTGTTCGTTTGAAAAAATGGCTGCCAACAAGGAGTTGGGGAAGTGACCGTGCGTAAGCACGTGTGATGTGAGTGCTGACAATTCAGCATCAAAAGGTGACGCCTTACTCAGAGCATCCCCCCCCACGAAGAAATCATGTTGCCAAATGGAATTTGTAAAAGAAAAGCACTTCGTTGGCACATCCTGTTGATGTGCTGTTTTGTGGTGATTCATGATGTGTTTCTTATGGGATTTTAAAAGGAAGTTTTGAGCATAAAGTTAACTCTTACACATATCCAGTCTATTTTATAGAGAATGCACATAGGACTTGATACTTAACCTTTATTAAGTACAAACTTATGTACGGCTTGGTTTCCAGCTGTGGAGCACCTCTGTTTTCCTAGAGACCAGCTCTGAGTCTGTATGAGCACTGCAAGCCTTGAGAAAATTCTGTTTCCTCACTTCACTCCTAAATTGTTCCGCTATCAGCTTAAAGTTGTGGCCTTTTGTGATGCACCCCTCAATAAGCTTAACTAGTTGTTGCTGTCTAACAGAAAAATAAGAAAGGGAGCACACACCATGCAAGATCAGTAGGCAATCTTATTTGTTTCAACAAAATCTCCTCCTAAACACCAGGCACCTCTACATAGCACCAGATGGTTTCATCAGAGCATGGTGCCAGTGTAAAGATTTGTGCAATTAAATATACCAATTTGTGAATATTCATGTAACAGAGATTCAAATGCACCAATGACATATAACCATAGGGAAACCATTACCATGTTGTACCTGCATAAATGAATCATTTCATTTTACCGACTGAAGTGCTTTCTTCATTAGTAACATTGTTCTTATTTAAAAACTCATGTATAACAACAACAGGTAGTAACATACAAGTTAAAAAACCTGAACAGTGTAGATCTAAAGCATGTCGCTGGAGACCTTGTTTAGGAAGCTATACCGTATGTCTTGCTTTTTACATCACAGATAATTCAACTATATTGCTTCACAATATCCGCAACCAAGGGATGCAAAAACAAAACAAAAGCAAAGTAAAAGACACATCAATGGAAAGAGGAACAGGGGGGTTCTTTTTTGGGGGGAAGGGGTGGAAGTTTGGGTGGTTGGGTGGGGGATTTGGGTGTTTGAGTTTAGGAGAAGTGCACGAGGGAGAAGTAGTTTTAGGAAGGGATCCAGGGATAGGAAGGGGACAGATATGGTTGAGATTATGAGGGGAAAGAGAAAAGAACAAAAAAAAAAGAAAGAAAGATGAAGAAAATGACTACACCCCATGCACATAACTGCACCCCTGCTGGTAAGCAAAGCTATAAATAGGTCAGCGTGTGAATATCAATGCAAAATTGTACAAACTATACTTACGCCAATAATAGATGTTGGTTAATAAATATTAAAAATGACGATGAAAAAGGTTAATACAAACGATGCTGTAAGTGCTAGTCACAATTTTGGACTTGTGTTAACTGGAAAACTCAGGGGTAGGTCACACAGTCAAGGTCCTGCCACTGTCCTGATCATGTTTGCATTCTAAAATTGAAAATGAATTTGTATAGAAACATGGGCACAGAATCCAACTACTGACTCCAAAATATTTTACAAAGGCGACTGCCCTTGTTCCAGCCATAATCAATCGGATTACTTAATGTGCTTAGAATTTCATTATTACAAACCCCACCTGGGGGCTACATAAATGAGATCTAAAACTGGTGAAAATGCACCCCACCCACCGTTTTGTATTGTCACATGTGGATGCATTCGCACCAATCTGCTCAGGTGATTGAGTGCATGAAGAAATAAATTGACAAATATACCAGTACTCCTGGGTCTGATATCACATTCATAGTAAATGCTAAACCATTTTCTGTATTCCATGCATCACTCTAAACATAAGGGTGGCAGGAGTGTGCACCACCCAAAATCACAGAGCTCAGTGAATATCACGTCTCCACAACAGTTATAAACCCATTCTCATATATAACGGTATGCGTGTACAATAATACGAACATTGCATAATCAGAAACCTCACCTATCTAAAGGTAATTGCTCAGGCTGGACTACTCAGGAGGGCTCTAAACTTCAACAGTTTTATATACACTGGCGCAACAGGCTTGAATAATGTTTTATCATCCATTCCCTTTCACAGAAAGTACTCAGAATCCATTTCTGCATTCAAACTATTCAGAACCAGTGTGTTTTACAGAAAACTTAACTCCATCTCTTTTTTCAAGAGGGCTTTTAGCCTATCCCCCCACACACACACACACTCTCTTGCCAGAGTACACAATCCAGGGTTCTACAAGAAAATACTGAAGTGCTGCACCCGTGGCACTCCCTAAAGTGGCTACCAACAGTATTTTCATAGAGACTTGAGAAAACTAGAAGAGTGACCAAGAGTATCGTAGCTGGCTTTCAATGCAAAATGTGCAAAATAATGTACTTAGGGCACAGAAACCCAGGGGCAGAGTACAAAATGCGTGGAGTATGACCACTGAGAAGGAAAGAGACCTGGGGGTAATAATACTGGATAACCTAAAGGTGGTCAGGCAGTGTGACAAGGCAGTAGGGAGGGCTAGAGGGATGCTGGGGTGCATAGGGAGGGGTATCACCAGCAGAAAGAGGGAGGTGGTGTAATCGCTGTATAGACTGCTGGTAAGACTCTACCTAGAGTAATGTGTCCAGTTCTGGAGACCACAACTCCAGAAGGACAAAGACAGAGTGGAGGTGGTCCACACGAGGGCAACTAAAATGGTGCAGGGTCTGCATCAAAATCCTTACAATGAGAGACTGAAGGACCTCAATATGTACATCTTGTAACAGAGAAGGAAGGGGGGGTATGATGAGACCTTTAAATACCTCACTAAAGGACTTCAATATGCACATCCTGAAACAGAGAAGGGAGGAGGAGGATATGATGAGACCTTTAAATACCTCACTAAAGGACCTCAATATGCACATCCTGAAACAGAGAAGGGAGGGCGATATGATGAGACCTTTAAATACCTCACTAAAGGACCTCAATAAGTATATCCTGAAACAGAGAAGGAAGGGGGATATGATGAGACCTTTAAATACCTCGAGGGTAAATAAAGTACAGGAGGGAAGTATTTTTCAGAAGAAAATGTGCTCAAGAACAAGGGGACATGCTATGAAGCTGGAGGGTGGAGTAGATTCAGGAGAAATGTGAGGAAGTACTTCTTCACAGAAAGAGTGGTGGATTTGTGGAACTGCCTTCCATCAGAGGTGGTGGGGGTGAAAACAGTGGTGGGGTTGAAGAATGCATGGGATAAGAAAAAGAGAATCACAGTGGAAGGGAAGGGAGAGGGAGAAAGAGCTATGAGTCTGGTACAGTCTGCTATAATAGTGTAGGTAGAGAGAAGGGCAGACTGGATGGGCTAAGCGGTTCTTATCAACCATCAAATTCTGTTTCACAGTTACCCTGCAGGATGCTCTAATATGCTCTTGTATGTGATCTTTCATGCATCTAATGGTCCTACACACATACACTTCACCACAGGTGCACGTGCACCACTCAGCATGGACCACATACAGTACTTAGTTTGACAATTCAGTATTGTATTTAGGACCATATTCCTCATCTGTGCCTGGGAGTACAAACATAGGCCCTGTTACTGCAAAATTGCAGATATAGTTGTGACAGGTATTAAATTGCTGTTTGATCCTTTTTCCCTTCGTTCTTCACTTACAAAATAACTACTGGTCAATTCAACCTTCAAATTTCTGCCTCTGTGGAAACAGATTCTGGGTACTGTCCCCACTAGTGTCTCCATTTCCCTGTCTCTGGATAAGTTTTGCCATCTTGACTGTACTATCCACCTGAGTTTTTATTTTTGGCACCAAAAGATCCTTTCTCTATACCAATCCAACCTTTTCCTGTGTCCTATAAACTTTATAGATCAAATAACCCCTTTGCTGAAACCTGGCTGACAGCAACCCCACATCCCTTCAAAAGTATCTTCTTGGGAACAATTGGGTCTAATTCAGAGAAACTGTTCATGGGGATACAGTCTGTGCACTCTAAGCCCTCAGAAGGCTATTGCCTGCCACTGGCCTTCTAAATGGTAGACAAATCATTGCTTGCTGAAATCTGTCTTCGATTTCAAGAAATTCAGTCTCACTTTTGCTTTTATTGTGAGTACAGGAGAACAGGAAATGTTAAAGGTGTTGGTAGTTAATCATTGGACAAATTCTTCTCCCTCTCCCCTTCCCCTAAACCCAACCCCCCAAACCCCGTACCCCACCCCAACACCCACACCCACCCCTTCCCCTTCAAACCCACTTTCCCTCTTTCTATTGATGTTTGTCTTACTTTGTTTTTTGTTGTTGTTTTGTTTTGTCTTGTTTTTTGCATTCCTAGGTTGGGGATTGTGCAAAGCAATATAGACGATACTGTATGGGCATCAGTGACCACCGATGCTGTGTTCAGTTTGACTGGTTGTCATGACAACCTAGTACACCTGAAGAACAAAACTCAACAGGTTTACTGGTATCATGACAACCATGAGAAGTGAACTCAGCATTGCTTGTTCACCGATACCCATGCCTTGTCTGTTACAGTGTATGGGCATCAGAGTTCATTGCTGGAGCAGTTTGTTCACTGTAAATGCAGACAAAGCATACAAATAAAAAAAAAGATTCCACGCCCCACTCAGCACAAAGTCTCTGCCCATCGGTGTAGTTGAACAAGGACCTGTAAGAGAAGGTACAGAAAAAGAACGAAACAAAGGGAAACTTATTTAAAATATGAGTTGTCACTCAATTGGGATGGGGGGGAGGAAGTGAGGGGGGGAAGTCGTACACTACTGCCAACATTGCAATCACTTTTTTTTTTTTAACCAATTGCCAAAATTCTTTGAGGTGATCACAAAAACAAACAACAAAAAAAAAAACTAGTGACCACTGTGGATACCAGGGCAACTGGATCATGAGGCATTCCAAGTTGTTGTACCATCGATGTGACGTACCCGAGAGGGTACTGCAACTATTTGACGTCACATCGATGGTACAACAACTCTGGGAAGTGATAGAATTTGGTGCACAATAACACTCTACCATACACTATATAGCTGAATACTCTGTGATTGTAAAAAGCAGGATATATGGGATAGTTTCATAAACAAGGACACGGGGGACATGCTTTAGAGCTACACTGCTCAGGTTTTTTTTAACTTGTATGTTACTACCGGTTGTTTTTATACATGAGTTTTTAAATCAGAACACTGTCACTGATGAAGTAAGCACTTTAATTGTTAAGTGAAATTATCCATTTATGCAGGTACAACATGATAACGGTTTCTCTGTGGTTATATGTGATTGGTGCACTTGAATCACTGTTGCATAAATATTCATGAATTTGTATATATAACTGCATGAGTCTTTACCCTGGCACTTCCCCCTGATGAAGCCATTTGGTGTTACGTAAGGTACCCGACATGCTGGAGGGGAGTTTGTTAAATAAATAAGTTTGCTTACTGATACTGAATGGTGTGTATGCCATTTGTTATTTTTCTGTCGCAACAGTTCAGTTTTCTGATCAAGCGTAGCACCTTTAGCTGTGCCAGGTGTGTGCAGTGTTAACAGTCATTTTTTGGTAGGTATGTGCACTTATCACGATACAAGAAATTCAGTGATCTAACTCTGTAAACTAACTCATGTCTTAACACACTAAAAGTGATCTGCTATGAACTACAACCATGGCCTATCAGATTCACTAAACCCAATGTCCATATTCCTGGAATTGGGATACAGAGAGGAAAAATAACTGCCAAGCATTTAACATTTTAAACCGGTATTAGACATTAACAAATTTGATCAACAAACAATAATTCTTTTACCTTCTAATGTAACTGCAGGATGCAATTTGTGGGCTTGTTCACCTTCTTGGTATCTTGCACCCACAGTATAACCTCCTTCTGGCAAGACTGTGAGCCCCAGAGATAGATTAACCATCCTGGAATGAGTAGCCTTCTACTTATCCTCTGCATCCAGAATTAACCTTCCTGCTGCTGCAAATATCTCTCCTATGGAGCCCATATGGATTCAGATGTATGCACTCTTCTCTGGCTTCGTATAGAACTTTTAGAAAAGTCACCACCCTCATCACTCTTACTTTTCACTCCATGATGGTTGGACTTTCTACCTGTCTGTATTTCATCAGCAACTGTTTCATCACCTCCATGTCTGTAGACTAGATGGACCTTTGCTCTACTGTATTTTTGCCATCATTGTCTATGTTTCTGTTTTTATAGAGTACATTAAATCTTTGTGGTGCCTCACTCCCCTGTGTGTCTGCTTCATGTCCCTTATAGTTTACCTCCTGGCTTAGTGTTAGGGGGTGTTCCCCTTTCCCCATCTAGTAGATGAAGGATTTGGGAGTGACCCTGGATGATGGTTTGACACTTGATGCACAGGTGTTGGACATCATCAGAAGTGTATTTTACCATCTCCACAGTATCACCTGAATCTGAACCCTGATCCCGCCTGAGGACCTGACCACGCTGGTGCATGCTTTTGTCATTTCCAGGCTGGACTACTGTAATGCCCTGTACCTAGGGTTATCTGGAGACAACCTCTGCAGGCTGCAGCTGGTGCAGAACATGGTGGCAAGGTTGTTGACTGGTGTAAGACAGTGTGAGCATATCACCCCAGTCCTCCGCGGACTGCACTGGCTGCCAGTCAGGTGGAGGATTGTCTTCAAGGTAGGGCTCCTGACCTACAAGACCCTGCATGAAAGGGGACTTTATCTACAAGATCTCCTTGTCCCCTACCATTCACCCTGTGCACTCCGTTCTGCTGGGGGAGGCTTCCTTGGAGTTCCCAGGGTTAGGTTGCGGCACTCTGGGGACAGGGCATTCTCAGTGGCGGCACCTACCCTGTGGAACTCCCTTCCTGGTTATCTAAAGAAGGCTCCCTCAGTAGAAGCCTTTAACAAGGAGTTAAAAACATACCTGTTCCAACAAGCCTTTACTGATTAATTGTTGATTTTAAGGGATGGATAGAGGAATTTTAAAATCCATTCTAATGATTAACTGTTGTATAAATATTGTTGTGTCTTTTTACTGTGCAGCGCCCAGAGTCTCTGAAGATGGGGCACTTTTATAAATAAAATATCTATCTAAATATCTATCTATAGTCCAAAACAGCATAATCCAAATCTGGGGGGTAATAGTCTCCCTTGCAATATTTACTGTCCTTATTTGGACTGATTTCATAAAGTTCTGCATCTGTGGGCAGGATAATAAAATGTGCACTGTATCCTCTGCAAAGTGGGCACAACACCAACATTCATTTAGTATGGTGACTCCCATATGCATTGGTGTTATAGGAGTCCTGTGCACTCTGCTTAGGACTTTCTTCTGCATGATCTGATTCTTCAGGTCTAGGGTGCCCTTTTGGGCTGTTTTCCTTTTTTTATTTCTCTTTATTAGGAATTTTTGGTAAAAAGACAAACAAATAACATTAAGGCAGCAGTGCAACAAAATTGGGCAAAACATTTGACTCTACCTTTTTTCACTATAAAAAGTTTCCAGACATCTTCCAGTTTTATTTGGTGGTACAATTTTTTAATTCCTCCAAATCTGAGGATTTTATGAATGTTTTAGTATACTTTTTTTCTCAATAAAAAAAGATGGCTGCCACATTTTGTATAGACATAGCATTGTAGACCTGGCAAGGGTTAGGATCAATAGATAAATAAAAAAACTCATGGTAGGTAGCATAGGACAATACCATTTGACAAGTATACTAATATGTTTCCTAACTGTAGCCGAAGCTATATTTTTTAGAAAAATATTTTTTGGTGCACTGCTACTTTAACAAAACAACATCAACAAAAGCATCTTAGGTGCTTGTTTGACTATACATTTAAATTAAGAAATAAAAATTGGTTTATGGTCCATCATATACTGTACCCATTGTTGCCACAAAGTTTCAAAGTGCATAGTTGTGTTGCTCAGTTTAGCTGTCAGCCTCTCCACACCATGGGGGTCGTTGGGGTTAACCAAAGTCTGATTATGACCTTTTTGGCCACTAAAAAGCAGATTCGGACCAGTTTTGTTTGTGGGCCTCTATGGCCCTGCAGTGGGTCCACAAAAATTATATTAATGGCAGACAGTGTAAAATCTGCACCAAAAATGGTCTGGAGTGCCATGAGGAGTTGTGCCCAATATGCTTGTAAATTTGGACATGACCAACAAAATATGGCCATGAGTAGCAGGGCTGACACCACACCCTCCCCAGCACTGCTCATTCCTGGTCACAGGGGTGTAGCCACACATTTCAGATTTATACAACAACCTGCTACACTGCTACCTCCTCCTCTACTGTTGTTCATGCCTGCCCCCCAACCCCATGACTCGAGTCCAAGGTTCCTGGCTCCAATCAGATGATTCCCACACTAGACCAGCCATCTGCCTGCGCTGCTAGTGTGGTGCTCACTGCCTACTGGTAAATGCCACTGACTGCACCACGAGTCCAAGACCATGGCAGAAATTTCTTCTCTCTCTCCCCCACAGGTAGGCAGATTTGCTCCACTTGCCACTCCACATGAAGTCTTTTTCTTTTAGCTGGCTCGGAGTCTGTTCTTCCATCTGCTGTTCCTCAGTTTTCTACTGTTTCTGTGGCTCCCTGTACAAATGAACTAATAGTATGGCTTCTAACTTTGCTGAAGCATTTAAACTCACTGCCCTAGACTTGCCACACCCCCTACCAGATGCGGCAGTCAATCACTATGCAGGTGGACCTAATTGAGACCTTCAGTTTTAATGTCCATGGTCCAGTCTGCCACACACCCACACCCAACCCCTAAACAAAGCTGAAAGAGAAAAGAAAAAGCCTGCAAAGCCAAACAAAGGAATTTAAATACAATGGACTAAAGATGGAAGAGCAATGCTGACCAGCTTGTTTGTTACCCCTTGCTACTAAACTTGGTACGCCATGGCTTACTTGGAGTATCAGTAGCTACACCCTTGCCTGGTCAGGATGTAGCTGGCCACAATTTTGAATAGAAAAATCTGATGAAGCATTTCCAGAACTCCTTCCAACAATGGGAAGAGGTTGACTTGTGAATATGAGTTAAGAATTTACTGCTTTCTGATGGAGAAATCTGTGTCTCTAGGTCAGGCTCCCATTTTGCTCAAACAGAGTCTACATGATGTTCTTGAAGGTCAAGCAACATTTGGTGTGCTTGTGAGATTAGGGAGGTGACAGAGTCTCCCTTCAAAATAGAGAGTAATAGTTGATGGAACTCATGGGTCTCCATAGTTAAAGGCCATTTTCAGAGTTCTAATTTTAGATAATGGGAGGTTTAAAGATATCAGAAATGATCTTGAGGGCACAACCTGAAGGATGTGGCAAGCTCTTGGAAAGTTAAGAGATCTCTGCCACTTATAAACTGCACAGGGAATGAAAGTCCCACATGGTCCTAGTAGATTTAAGCAAGATCCAATCACCAGGCAGAAAAATAGCATTTTGAGAGAGAGGAGTAGCTAATAAGAAAAAATTACTCACCTTAGTAATGTTGTTTCTTCTAATGGAGTCTTGCTATATTATGACATATGCAGTGAGTCCCAACCTTCGAACTGCTCCGGAGGTGAAAAAGTTAACTTTCCATGCCAGGCATGGAACGCTGAGCTCGAGTTCGGTTGAAACTCTGTCTGTTGTTCTTCAAACTCAAACCGTCAGATCTTTTCGAGCTAAACTCACTGAGGTCCTGTGTGGAAGCTGTAAACCTACACTAGCCAACTGGCTACTAAACATAAGAACACATTCTTTGGTCCCAAAACAAAGACTCAAGTCAGGAGACCAAAAAAATGAAAACACAACACCAAGTCACCCCAAAAAAGGAGGGGTGAAAGCAACAAGGTGGGTATCTATTAAGTGCCAACACTGCACTGCCCACCCACATCCCAAAAACAGAGGTTCTGAGAGGGGCAGGCAGGGAAGGAGATCAGAATATAGCAAGACTCCATTAGAAGAAACAACATTAATAAGGTGAGTAATTTTTTCTTCAGACAACATGAAGTCTTGCTATATTATGACATATGCAGACTACACAGCAGTATCTCCATGAAGGAGGGACAGAACCTACTTAGGAAATAGGCTCTGAAGCACAGCTGTGCCAAACCGAGCATCACTCCTAGCCTGGATGTCCAGGGAGTAATGCTTGGTAAAAGTGTGAACTGTTTTCCAGGTAGCTGTTTGACATATCTCTAGAATAGGGATGTCCCTGGCAGCAGCCAGGGAAGCAGCTGTACCTCTGGCAGAGTGAGCCCTCAGGCCTGAGGGAGGAACCTTACCCAGCTTTTCATAACAGAATTGGATACAAGAGACAATCCACCTGGCAATGGATCTTTTAGTGGCAGGTTTCCCTTTATCAACCTCACCATAAGTGAGGAACAGTTGGAGGGAGTCAAACCTGTGACCCTTGGTACGCTCTATGTAGTAACTAAGGGCTCTCTTCACATCTAAGCTGTGCAGCCTCCTCTCGCCAGAGAAGGAATGGTCAGTGAAGTACGCTGGGAGAGATATAGATTGATTAAGGCGGAAATCTGAAACCACCTTAGGCAAGAACTTCCTGTTAGTCCTGAGGACCACCTTATCTCTATGAAAGGAGATAAAATCAGGCTCCACTGACAAGGCTTGTAATTCACTTATGCGTCTGGCAGAAGTGATGGCTACCAGAAACACAGTTTTCCAAGTCAAGTACTTAAGCTCTGCTGAAGACAAAGGCTCAAAAGGGGGTTGCATAAGCTGAGCAATGCAAACATTAAGATCCCAGGCAGGGGCAGGGGCCCTGAATGGAGGGTTGGTGTGAAGCAATCCTTTGAAAAACTTGGAGAATACAGGATGAGCTGAAAGAAAAGAGGGCTTACCTGCTGATAAGAAAGCAGACACAGCTGTCAGATGCACTTTTAGGGTGGCTGGTCTCAGACCCAAGGTATTTAAGTGGACCATATAATCCAGGACTGTGGGTAAGTTAGCAGATTCTGGGGAAATGTGCTTTCCAGAGCACCATATGGAAAACCCTCTTCCATTTGGAATTATAAGTAGCCCTGGTGGAAGGCTTCCTAGAAGCCTTCAGGATATCCATCACACCTTGGAAGAGGTATAGGCCAGCAAACTCTAACTCTTCAAGAACCAGGCCTTGAGATTGAGAGATTTGAGGTTTGGGTACCAAACTCTCCACTGAGCACAGGTTAACAGATTGTGATTCCTGGGAAGACACAGGGGAAGGTGGACTGCTAAGGACAGTAGGAGTGGGTACCAAGGCTATCTGACCCAGTCTGGAGCAATCAGGATCATCTTGCGGGGTTGAGATCTGATTTTGACCAGCACTTTGAACAGGAGAGGGAAGGGGGGAAGCATAAAGAAACTTCCTTTCCCAACTGAGAAGGAAGGCATCCAGAGAGACTGAGCCCAACACTGGAGGCCTGCAGCAAAAAAGGGGAAGTTGGTGATTGTCTGGGGCTTCAAAAAGATCTATCTGTGGGGTGCCCCATCTGGCAAATACCACCTCCAAGACCAGAGGGTCCAGTGACCATTCATGATGGTCCTGGGAAATCCTGCTGAGAGCATCTGCCAGGACATTGTCCTTGCCTGGGAGGTGAACTGCCATAAGGGAGGTGTTCAGGGAGTAAGCCAGAGACCACAACTTCATTGCTTCAGTGCACAAGGCCGTAGACCGAGTGCCCCCTTGCCTGTTGATGTACCACATTGTGGTGGTGTTGTCTGTTCTGACCTGTATAACCTTGTTCTGAACAGATTTTGAACAAGGATGTTGGTTCTCATACACAAATTCCTTAAAAAGGCTACTGGTAGGGTGCTAGCCACACTCTTCTCTGTACTAGCCATTGGTTAAAAAAACATACTAGGTAAACATGGAGGGATCAAAGTTGTTTTTTATATGCCCACCCTGGCCATCAGAGAGTGAGTGGCCCAGGCAGCTGCTACACCCCTAATAAAGATGTTAAAAAAATGGGACTCACATGACTTGTAAGGCTTATACCACCTCAGCCTTACTTTTGAGGCCAGCCACCTACCATAGCTATGCTGCACACTATCAGCAGGCCAGCCCTGCTCATGAGTGAGAGTTAGACCTTGCAGGAGAAGATCCACCTAGCACATGTTGTGAAGGAGGCTTTAGAAGCTACAAAATACCATTTCCAAATGGTGAGTTATGTCAATAACACTGCTTCTAGGGCCATGACAAGTTCAGGGTCAGTAAGACAATTTGCATGCCTCAGGCCATCTTCTCTGTCACAACAAACACAGAGTAAGTCCATACATGTTTCCTTTGAAGGCCCTTTTTCTTTTTGGAGATGAAACAGAGGCCTATATGAAAAATGTTGATGAACAAAAGTCAACTTAAGAGCGTAACAGAGATGGTAAACGCCTGTTATTCCTAAAGGCCTTGTAGAAAGGGAGTTATGGCAAGCGCTTATTATAACAGACCATATGTGCACCATGAATACCATGTTCAGAGAGACACAGGTAGAGGCAGAAGAGAAAAGCAAGGCAAAACTCTGCCTCAGCTCCTGCAGCCCAGGTAAAGTTGAACCCTAACAATTTTTCCCATGTTGCCATATACTCATTACCAGGAAGAGGGTGCCTCTCCTATTATCTTCAGGTGTGGGAAAAAATTACCTCTGACAAGTGGGTTCTGAGGGGTAGTAGGACAAGGCTTAACCCTTCAGTTTCTAAACATTCCAATGGTTCAGCCAAACTGGAGCCTTTCCAGCCCACTCTGTAGATCAAAAAATCCTACTGGGATTGGAGATGAAAAAGCTGCTGCAAGTAAAATCAGCAGAAAGAGTATCGATTTCCCAGCTGGGAAAAGGTCTTCTTTCCTGGTACTTTCCCACACTCAAGAAAGATGGGAATGGCAACTCACCTGGTCTTGAGGCTCCTGAAGGGGTGCCTGAAAAGAAGAAAGTCAACGGTAAAACTGCAGTCAGTTGTCCCATCCTGCAAAAAAAAGTGTTCACTAGGGTCCCTGGATCTGAATGACTCTGACAGTGATTGTAACTTTCCAGAATATGTGATATTTAATGGAAAGGAGTTAATTATGTATGTGTTTAGGAACTAAATTTTAGTCTTGTTGATATATTCTGTCCTGACCAGGACATGCATGAAAATAACCTGTTATCAGATTAGCACTTTTTTGGTTTTGTTTTGTTTACTTTAGTGCACCTGACCTATTGAGCTGAGGGTGCCCCAAAGACACCATAGTACATTTGTGTGCATAATAACACTTCTAAATACTTGTCGTACAGGTAGCAGCTCTCTCTTTTTCTCCTGTCTCTTTCCCTGATGGGTCCATACTGTCCCCCATTTTTAGCTAGTCTTTGGGTCTTTATCTGCTCTTACCCTCCTATTTCTTACTTACATTTTTCTAGAGCTTAAAAGAAACACTGCCTGAGTTTTCCCCCCAGCAGCCACCTTGGACTCAATTACCAGAAAGTGTCAAAACGCTCCCGCTGTTGTGTAATTCCCAGATTGTTTTCCCAGTGGATATGAATATGCATTAGCACATGCCCAGTATCACGGCTCCACTTTTGGAGTGCTTTTAAAGTAGTTTTGAGCCCCCGTTTCAGAAAAGTAACAAGTTTCCTCAGTTCAGCTTTCTTTCTAGTATCTAAGGATATATTTATGTGAACTCGGATACAGAACTGGCTGCATGAACCTTGGGACCACGTATGGGGAACTGTATCCTGGAAAATGGAGTAGTCTGTCTACAAATCGTTGAAAGCACCGTCATCATTGTAGATGGCACCACAGAGTGGTGCGAACCTATGAAACACAACGGTGAGCCACCAGAAAGGGGGAACACCAGGACAGTGAAAGCTCCTTTTGGATGCAGTGCGGGTTGCCAATACATGACAAGAAAAGTAGGGTTCTAGGGACGTGGATATGTTGTTCAATCCACACTTACTGGCAGGTTCCTTGCTACTTGTGACCAAAGTAGTAGACCAGGGAGGGGCTGTGGACATGGCCTACCTAGACTTTAGCAAGGCATTTGACACAGTCCCACACAAAAGATTAATAGTCAAATTAACCAGCCTGGGAGTGGGACCCAGGGTGGTAGCCTGGGTAAAACATTGGCTGGACAACAGGACACAGAAGGTAATTGTAAATGGAGTCCATTCTGAAGAAAGGGGTTACTAGTGGGTACCGCAGGGTTCAGATTGGGTCCAGTCCTTTTTAATGTCTTCATCAATGACATTGCAGAGGGACTGGAAGGAAAAGTATGCCTTTTTGCAGATGACACAAAAATCTGCAACAGGGTTGATACACAAGGAGGCGTGGAAAGGTTGAAAAGGGACTTGGCAAGGTTGGAGGAATGGTCAGAAGTATGGCAGCTAGGATTCAATGCAAAGAAGTGCAAAATAATGCACCTGGGAAACAAGAACCCAGGGGAAGAACACACAATGGGTGGGGAGGTAGTAACAACAACAAAAAAGGAAAGGGACCTGGGGGTAATCATATCAGATGACCTTAAGGTTAGCAAGCAATGTGAGAAGGCAGTAGGGAGGGCTGGGGTATACTGGGATGTATAGGGAGAGGCATCATCAGCAGAAAACAGGAAGTTGTTATCCCTCTGTACAGACAGTTGGTGAGACCCCATCTGGAGTACTGTGTCCAGTTCTGGAGACCCCATCTCCGCAAGGACATAGGCAGGATAGAGGCAGTCCAGAGGAGGGCAACTAAAATGGAGCAGGATCTGCAAGAGAAGCCGTATGAGGAGAGACTAAAGGAGCTTAATATGTATACCCTTGAGGAAAGAAGGGAGAAGGGGGACATGATAGAAACTTTTAAGTACCTCAGTGGAATCAACAAAGTCCAAGAGGGTAGCATTTTTCAGAAAAAGAGACTTGCAAGAACAAGGGGACACAATTTAAAGATAGAAGGAGGGTGGTTCAGGGGCAATGTGAGAAAGTATTATTTCACAGAGAGGGTAGTGGATGCATGGAACAGCCTTCCTGAGGAGGTTGTGGGGTCTAAAACTGTGGGAGAATTCAAGAATGCATGGGACAGACATAAGGCAATTCTTGTGGGGGGTAGGAAGAAATAGGCTGTTGGTTAACTAGGATCTGCGGCCTATCCGTAGGTAGGGAAATGGGCAGACTAGATGGGCCTAGCGGTCCTTATCTACCGTCAAAGTCTATGTTTCTATGATTTGGAAAAAGCTTGAAGTGCTAGAAAAACTGCTCTGAGTTCCAACAGATTGATGTGGAGCAGAGATTCCTGAGGGGACCACAATCCCTGGGTAGTGAGGTCGTCCATGTGAGCTCCCAACCCCAAGAGGGATGCATCTGCAGTAAAGATTAAGGAGTGAGACTGAGGGGCAGAAGGAACCCCTTGTCTCAGATTGCTCTGGTCTTGCCACCACTGCAGGGCCTGGATCAGGGTTCGAGTTACTGGGATCAATTTGGTTAGAGGGTCTTTCCTTTGAGACCAAAAAGCTCTCAAATGGAACTGGATGTCCCTCATCTGAAATCTTGCTCCCTGCACTACTGCTGTAGAGGCAGCCATGTGCCCCAGGAGCTGTAGAAAGTGCCTTGCTTGTCGAGAGACCTGCAGGGTGAATGAGGAGGCCAGAGAGACCAGGGTCCTTGCCCTGTCCAAAGGAAGGAAGGCTCTGGCCTTTTCTGTGTTCAGCTGTGCGCCTATGAAGGTGAGGAGCTGGACAGGCTCTAGAACTGACTTTGAAAGATTCAGAAGGAAACCTAGAGAAGTGAGCAGTTGCTGAGTTATCTGTAGATGTAACTTGACTTGGACTGGAGACTGCCTACTATGAGCCAGTCGTCCAGGTAAGGGAAGATGGCAATTTTTTGCCTTCTTAGGTGGGCAACTGCTACTGCCAGGCATTTTGTGAATACCCTTGGATCAGAGGTGAGGCCAAAGGGCATTGCTCTGAATTGGTAATGGCCTGAGGGCAGCTTGAACCTGAGGTACTTTTGATGGGAGCTTCTGATGAGAATATGGAAATAGGCATCCTTGAGATCTAGGGACGCTAGCCAGTCCCCTGGCCTTAGAGAAGGTAGAATAATTCCCAGAGTTACCATTTTGAATTTTGGTTTTAAAAGGTGCTTGTTTAAATATCTGAGATCCAGGATGAACCGCCATTCTCCTGTCTTTTTTGGGGTAAGGAAGTACCTGGAGTACAAGCCTTTGCCCTGGTGTAGGGGTGGAACCCTTTCCACAGCTCTGAAAGCTAGGAGGGAAGAGACCTCTGCCTCTAAGGCAAGAGCCTCTAGTGGATTTGCAGGTGGAAAGGATCTGGTTCTCATCTTTGGAAATTTTTTGAAGCTGAGAACCAGTCCCTGGCTTACTACTTCCAGGACCCACTTGTCTGATGTCAGAGACTTCTGGTCCTGGACAAAGTAAGCCAGCCTGCCCCCTACAGGTAGCTGAGAATCGGCACCTGGCAACCCCATCAGGGTGCCTGTTTGGCAGGGGCTTTGGGCTGAGGAGTGGAAGCAGGCCTGCTTGTACCCCGTCTGCTTCTCCCTCTGAACAACCCCCTCTGGACATAGGCAGTAGAGGAGGCCTGGGCTTGTTAAAAAGGCCTATGAAAAGGCCTGCCCCTGCTCTATTTTCTTCATGTAATTCTCTGTCTGCTCCCCAAATAGAGAATTACCCACAACAGGAAAATCCATGGCCTTAGTCTGGGTATCCTGTGACAGGCTAGTACATCTGAGTCAAGCCATTCTGCGAAGTGCCACAGATGTAGCCATGACTCTTGATGACACATCATTAGAGTCCACTGCAGCATGGAATTGCACCTTAGATGCCTCAATACCATCAGCAGCCACCTGCTCCAGCTCCTTGGCAAGCTGGTCAGGAAACTGTTTTGCTAGAGCCATAACAGTATCCCATCTGGATTTCTGGTATCTGGCAACATAAGCCATATAATTTGCCTGTCTGAGTCCCAAGGATGCTGCCATGTACTGTTTCTTTGCCATGGCATCAATCATCCTGGAGTCCTTATCCAGGGGGTGTGAAGCCTTGTCACAGGCTGCAGCCTGCACTACCCCAACATGGCTGCATTGTTGTGTGAGGAACTTCATATCAGAGCCTGACAATGTGTACCTCTTGTCCATTCTCTTATCGACAGGAGGTATAGTATGAGGAGCTTTTAAAATTTTAAAAGTCTGTTTCTCAAAAGATTTATGCAAGGGAATAGACAGTCTCCTAGACTCTGGGATATCCATCATTTCCACATAGTCAGGCTCCTCTTGATCATCCACAGCTTCCTCCTTAGGGAGCTGGAGA
This sequence comes from Neoceratodus forsteri, assembly GCA_016271365.2. Classification (NCBI taxonomy): domain Eukaryota; kingdom Metazoa; phylum Chordata; order Ceratodontiformes; family Ceratodontidae; genus Neoceratodus; species Neoceratodus forsteri. The sequence goes on from CM057459.1 coordinate 1,439,132,076, forward strand.
GTTTCAGCCACTTTTTTATAAAACATAAAATGAGAGGTGACTCGGAAAGCCTAGGAGGAGACACTCCTGAAGGTCTGCCTGGGGAGATGTCCGGGTCAATGGGCACATCCGGACTTTCAAATCCACATTCACTCTCCTCATACTCCTCTTCCCCCTCCTCCGGTTCATAATACTCCTCTAAATCATACTCTTGAACTGGTGGAACCGGCCAAACCGGGTGCTTACCCAATGGTGCCGGTTCGGTCGGAACCGGGGAAAGTGACCGGACAATTTTTATCGCTTTGGCTATTTCTTCAGCGGTTGGAGAGGAAAGTTTTGGCTCCACACCAGCTGATTTTCTAGTCCTTTTTGCTGGACCTGGCTCCTCAGAGTCGGATCTCCTTTTGCCCGAGGAAGTCTCGCCCTGGTCAGAAGGCACTCCCTCTGGTTCGGTTGGAACAGAACCGGGCTGGCCATCCATTTCAGCAGACTTTTTGGCCTCCCTTTCCCTGAGCCTACCAACTCTCTTTCCCAGGGTAGCTGCAGGAAAACTTTTACAAATCTGGCAGTCTGCATTGAGGTGGTCAAACCCCAGACAATAAACACAGGTGGTGTGGGGATCAGCCTTGGCAAAGACTTCCCCACACACACTGCAGTGTTGAAACCCAGTGGGCCCGGTTTTTCTTTTGGGTTTCTCAGACATAGTGCCAGTCCTAACCAAACTTACCCGTTTATGGCAATCCGCCAGGTAAGACCCTCTTATCGGTTCCCAACCGTGTCACGGGTTGTGGAAAAAAACATAATAAAATCCATTTTTTTTAGAACTGATAAGAACCGGTAACCACACACTAAAAGACAGATTTAGATATTTTAAACAACTTGATCGGTTCAAACCGAACCGATAAACAGTTTATAAGTTCCACACAGAAAGAATTAAATGTAAAACCTATTTAGTACTCACAAATACCACAGACAGAGTCTGAACCGACCGGTTGCGGTTTAAATTCAGTCGAAAACCGAGAAAAACAATACTTTAACCGACAAAATGAACCGAGCAGAAGGAGAAATCTCCGGAGCGACTGTTCAGTGAGGCGGAGTAAAGAATCTGACGGTTTGAGTTTGAAGAACAACAGACAGAGTTTCAACCGAGCTCGAGCTCAGCGTTTCATGCCTGGCATGGAAAGTTAACTCTTTCACCTCCAGAGCAGTTCGAAGGTTGGGACTCACTGCATATGTCATAATATAGCAAGACTTCATGTTGTTTGAATATAGTGTTCTGAAGTCATTTATGGAGGAAAGCCTTCTGCAAGCAGGTTAAGGTGGTTAAGGTAAAGGTTTTTTTTTTTTTTTTAACCAGGAGAGATACACTAAGCTGAAGCTTGTTTACAGGTGCAAACTGGAAGCACAAGAAAATTAAGTGACTTACTCAGGGTCACACAGTATGCAAGTGGGGGCTGTGGGATTCAAACCTAGGTCTCCAGCTCAGAGCCTTGAACCACTGTGCTATACTGCCTCCAATAATTGGAGGTTGGTGGACAGTTCTCAGGGTTGTGGTAAAGGATTAGATAATAAGATTTTCTGGATTGCAAGAAGGTCCTCCTCTATTAACTCTAATGTCTTCCAGTGGGCTATATATTGTGGTGTTAGCCAGCAGAAGGCATTCGGATCTGGGCTGCTGCATGGTATAGGGACAAATTTGGAAGGGCTAAACCACCATTAAGTTTAGGAAGCTGTAGGACAGAAAATTTAATATGTGGTTTTGTCCCCCCCTCCCCAAATGTAGATATTAACTTATCCCATCATCAAAAGGAGACCCTTTTTAGGAATATGGGCAGATTTTGTGCCAGATACAGCAGTCGAGGTAGGAGTAGCATTCTGATACTGTCTATGCACTGTAATGAAGAAGGGAGTAGTGTCTTCCATACCTCAAGGTCCTGAGCTGTTTTCCAACACTTTTCCCAACTTTCAGGCAATATTTCTACATTGAGATCTTAACTCCACTTGAATCTGTTGGGATCTCAACCTGGGTTATGGTGTTTTTGGAGTTTTATATTAAGCAATTTCTGTCCTTCTGATTAGCAACCCACTGAGCGAGGATGGCCATCATTTCTGTCTGAATTAGCCCAAGACCCCTGTCAAACCCCTGGTCCAGTGCATGTTTGAACTGTTAATATCACCAAGTGGTCTGTATACGATGTCACGTACCCACTCCTGAGGGTCAGATCCACTAAGCTCACAGTGCCCACCCCTAAGTGCAATCCATGGCAGGAAAGGGGAAACGAGATACCCTTTTCATGTCCTTCTATAGTGCTCACTGAATTCATAACTGAACACTCCCCATGAAGTCCCAGGGTCCCTTCTTTACTCTGAATCAGGGTACAATACTAGTCTTAAGTCTTGTAGCCAAATATGAACCCTTCTTGGTTGTTACACAAAGGGGGCAGATCCAGGTGTTTCAACCTCTTTGGGGTAGCACTGTAACCCTAATTCTGCCTTCTCCCCCAAGGTCTTCAATAACCTGGTTCAAATCCCCATAGACCCTTCCTTGAGACTTTGGTATTCCCCCCTATCTTTATCCAGACTTTCCCTTTTCAGACCCTTTGTTTGATTTGGTAGCTTATGATGGCACTCCTTAGCAATAGCAGTTTAGTCACAGATTATTACTGAAATATCCCACAACCACACACACACTGTAGAAATATCAATCAAGCAGGTTTCTTAAACAAAACAAATGTATTTACTGAATAATTAAATAATTATCATTCATTACAACAAAAAGGTTTGATCAAATTGGTCACAGAATAACACAAATAAAAAGTGGACGTGTACATCCAAATAAATACCTTAAAACTGTTAGCTAAGTTCTACTTTAAGTCTGTAGTGGATTGAAGTCCAGGAAAAGTAAATGAAAGTTACAATTTCCTTTGTTACTAGTCTTGCTTCTTGTGTGTCAGGAGAAGAGTGTCCCTTGAAGATGCTCAGCAAAATGAGAGTGAGACCTTGGTTTTCAAGCTCTTTATATAGTGTCAAAATCACTGGTCTGTCCTAACTGTTAGGCCAGTAGATGTCACACTTGTGATTTCCTAATAACACGATTTTCTAGCTGCCTTGTAATATCATATTTCCCTGACAATTATGACACCTGTAAGAGAATTCACAATAGCCTGCCAGAATGGATATTTCTGTCCTTTCCTTTTATCTCATCAAAGACAATATACAAAGACAGTTTCCTGGGACTAAAGCATCCTGCCTTTGAGGTGAAAAAGGGTTATTTCCTGAGCATTTTATTTACCTCTGTTCCCCTTAATTAGTTAACCAGGGAAATATCCTTTGATCAGCTACCCACAAGCCTTTGACAAGTAATTGACAGCTTCCTGGCAAGCAAGCTGGTGCCTCTCGGTTCAGAGGAAGGTCAAACATTTTAAAAGAAATCCAGTCTCTCTCACTTTCCTATGAGACCTTGTCATCCATTTTCCTTGTGGCAGTTTAAACATACACAAAATATAACAGAATATAACACCATATATCTGTACATGTGACTGGCAGTAGCATAGCTCGCCACATCCGATACACTGTATTCTTTCCTCAGTTTCAAAAAGGATTTTAAAACCTTGGTTCTCAGACAAATGAGATATTGGAAGGTGTAGATCCCCTTCTTAGATCACCCTTTCTAGCTAATCTCCCTGCTACCTATCTTAATCTTGGAATTGTGCATTAGAAGTTCATGGATGCTGATTAGTGCTGTGCAAAGTTGCTCAATTTTACTTCACATATAATTTTGCAATTTCACCCAAATTTGTGAATGTAATCCACTCATCAAATTCCTGTCTTCGGGGCAGGGCTAACTTCGCAGATGGCAGATTTGGCAAGTTCGCTGGTGCAGTGTGGCCCACAGGCAAAGTATGCAATGTACCATGGCACTGGAGATCACATGATACTGAAATGAGCTGTATGCCATGCAGAGGGTGTGTTCAATGCAGTCCTATGAAGACAGAGTAGGACAGAAGTTTGTCCTTAATTGTCTCATAAAAAAAAACTTTAAAAACACTTCTAACAAGGAGTATTTTGAACCAAATCAGTCAGGAAAATATTTAAAGTGCATTGTGCAGCTGGAGTTCAATTGATTGTTTGTTTGTAGTTATGCAGATTTATGTTGTTTAAAGTAGTGGTTTTGTTTTGTATATTGAAGCAATGCTGTGTGGGGGAGGGAGCTATTTTAGCTAGCAAGCAAGGCAGCTCTGTGGTTGTCTGTGAGCAATATTCATATTTGTTTTTCTCAGTCTTTCATACTTATTTTTGTCTGTGGTGTGTGAGTTGTTATTTTATTTCTGTAGTACAGTTTTTTTGTGTGTTAAAGTAAATTATTTTCATTAGTCTCTTACTATATTGATTGTAGTTCTCTAGTTATTAAAGATACTGTGTTACTTTAATATTTTTATTTAGAATTACCCATCTTGTTGTATGTCTTGTTAATCACTGTTATGTAAAAAAAAATATTCTTGTTGTGTTTTTACTATGGCTGTTGTGTTAGTTCAGTAAATTGTTCTGTTGTGATTAAAGGACACCTAAACAACTCCATTTGCCAAGCTCATTGTTTTGCTGTAACTCTATTTCCCCATATATTGCATCAGGAGGATTGTTATGAATTGTCCTACCCCCTATTTTTGCAGAAAATGCTGATACACAGAACTGGAGTAGTTAAAAATTCTGAGTCTTCTCACAGTTTTCTTCCTGGGTGTCTCCTGAACGTGCATTGCCAGTGGTGTTTGTGTGCACCACATGTGAATGATGTCACTGAAGCAACTCAGGCTGAGTGGTAACATGACAGTCAGTGCAATGCCACTATACTTTCTAAGTCTGTGCTGCAAAGACTTTCACAATAATGTTATTTTAACCTGTTGATAGTTGCTGTGTAGTTTTACTATGTCCAACACTCTAGATTAGAGATATGCAGAATATAAAATTGTGCCAGTAGCATGCCCATGAAATTAACATTCAGATTATGTGGAATTTCACAGAATTTGCATGAAAATTCCATGGAATGTTGCCAAATGTTTAATTTCAGTTATTTTGCTCTAATTTTAAAAGTATGATCCAATTTACACCACATTTGGTATGTAGGCAGTTGTCTATGGCCTACATAAATGGTCCCAACTGCAGAGTTAAAGGTTGAAAGTGGGAGGGTGGTCAAACAATTAATCAAAATTTAATTTTCTGTTATTTATATCTAATTTTAAACTTTCTTATCCGAATTTCTTCATGGTTGCAGGATTTAGAGCAACATACAAGATGGGTATGTGCACCATGCTTTAAGGTAGCAAAACATTTTGCCAACATTTATATTTTATTTCAGTATAATTTTGATAGTATTCATTGAAATGTTAATTTTACAGGTATACAGGGTATCACTACATTTATATATGCACATAGTTTCAGATTTCTATCTTCAAATAAGATTGAGTTATATCCTGCCAGCCATGTTGCCACAATTTAAATTGAAGCTATTTCCCTCTAATTTTAAAATAACACATCTAAAGTTAACTAGATTTGAAACATTTAAACTACAATACTGCATGGTCATTTCTGACATAGTCCATATCTTCAGCGTTTACTGGGATTGAATAAAAAGTGATCAAACTTTCACAAAAATTTAAAATTCCCATTTTGCAAGAATGTAAACTGGAATTTATTAAACCCTGAAACTTTAAAGCTAGAGAATGCAATGATAGTACATTTGTCAGGTTCTTAGACCTTAAAAGGGGACTGTGTGTCAATTTTATTAATTAGTTGCTGCCAAAAATTTCAAAATAACATTTGTACTTAAAATGAAATTCCACAAGTCTTTGTGAAAATTGTGGAATTTCATGAAAATTCCATAAAATTAGATTTAGCTAATTTCACTCATCTTTATCTGGGGGATTCAAATTAAACAACAGAGGTCTGAGAGGAAGCTAGTCCATGGGGTCAACAGTTGCAGGAGTCAGATGCATTGTTTTCCCAAGAAATGGATAGCTGAGCTGCGTAGCACACCAATGGTAGACCTTCCGGTTGGAGCAAGGAAGCATGGAGTGTCAACAGTTCCAAACTGAATGCAAGATATATAAGGATCACATTCAGTAAATTGATAATCCAGGGAGTCTGACATATGTGCAAGTCTGGGACTTAGAGGTACAAAAAAGATATAGTGGGGAGAAGATGATGTCCGGGGCACAAGGAAGAAAGAATTCTGGCTCTTCCAACAGGATGGGTTGATGGGAAAAGGAGTAGGTGACTCTTGTTTTAATGGATTTTGTCACTGTTAAGAGCAAAGAAGATATAAGTGGGATCTGTAGTTCTACTGAGTACATCTGGTTATGTTAAGGGGGGGGGCAAAATAGTCACCCAGAGAGGAACAGCAGGACTGCAAAAAGCTCAGTCCTGCTTATCAAATGAAGTAGTGACACAAGCATTGTGAATGTTAAATTTCACAAAAAGAATTCTTGTATTCTAGATGCTTCTTCCATATGCTACCATAAATATTTGAGAACATTTTACCAGTTTTCTTTCCACTGTAAATTTAAAACTGCTACACCAATTTATCCAGTTGTCTTAACACCATGATACACATTGGATATGCATTGCAAATGTTAAGACTATGCTTGCAAGAGCAAGAAGTTACAAACACCCACACTTTTTGGAGTTTTCACAACATTTTGCAAATATTTACATAGTAAACATTTAAACTCCTGTAATTTTAAACTGTCTAATCCAATTCTCTCCATATTTAACAGACTCTATAACCATTACAAAAATGTTATATGTGCAGATTTACACATCTCTATCTCCAAAGGTGCCTGAGTTATACGCAGATAAAATGTTTCATGAAATGCCCCGCAAAAAATAAAATTACATTTTAAGTGCATATAATTCTGAGATAATGTACCCTAATTTTATGAAATTTGGCACACTTTTAAAACACCTATCATTACGTAAGCATGCCAAATTTAAGACACCTAAGCCAAAAGACAGTTGAGATATGTGCAGATACACATTGTCATGAAATTTCCCACAAAAAATAAAAAGACAGTTTTTCACACCTATAATTTTGTGACAATCCATCCTAATGCCTTGAAATTTGGTACATCATTAGAACACCTATCATCACATAATCATTCCAAATTTAAGCTCTCTGGACCACTAGATGGCTGATGTTGATGCAGATAAAAAGTTTCATGAATTTTCCCACAAAAAATAAAATGACAGATTTTGAGCACCTATAATTTTGAGGCAATACAGCCTAATTTCATGACATGTGTCACCTCATAACTCATCCCAGAAATAAGTTAAACATGCCAAATTGTAGAGTGCTTGCTCAATAGATGGCTGAGTTATGACCAAATTAATACATTTTAAAAATTCCATGAAATTTCAATGAAATTCTGCATAATTTCATGGAATTTCACACAATCTCATCGCAATTCCATGAGCATAGAATTTGTTTTAGATTTAATGTGTAGGGACATAGAAACATAGACTTTGTTGGCAGATAAGGACCGCTTGGCCCTCCCAGTCTGCCCATTTCCCTACCTAATGGATAAGCTGCAGATCCTTGTTATCCAACAGTCTGCTTCCTCCTACCCCTACAAGAATTGATTTATGTCTGTTCCATGCATTCTTGAATTCCTGCACTGTTTTTGACCCCACAACCTCCACAGGAAGGCTGTTCCATGCATCCACTATCCTCTCTGTGAAAAAATACTTCCTTACATTGCCCCAGAGCTGCCCCTCTTTATCTTCAAATTGTGCCACCTTCTGCTTGCACATCTCTTTTTCTGAAAGATGCTACCCTCTTGGACTTTATTGATTCCCTTGAGGTACTTAAATGCTTCTATCATGTGCCCCCCCCTCTCCTTTCCTCAATGGTATACATACTAAAGTTAAAGGTGCAAGTTTGCCATAGCAAATGGGAGTAGTAACCTGCAGGAGTTGTGAATCAGTATTCTACCATTCAAATTGCCAAATAATGCTGTTTTTCTTGAAAAAATGCATTTTACTTCAGTGCTCTGCTTCATTTGCATAACCCACCCCTTTATTTTCAGTGCTACTACCCCAACTGTGACATCATGCCAGGGAAACAAAGTTATTAAAAGGGCGGTGTCACTTTTTAGTTTTAGATAGACAAATCAGCTATATACTGTACCCATAATGCCTCACAATGTAAATTAGTATACAGGATATTATATTGCTGTGCTCACTGCAGGAATAGGAGACTACATCTCTCAGTCATCTCTCAGTATAGAAGTTGTGTAGTTGTATATGGCATGCACAATGCATTGTTGTGAATATAAACATACAAAATCTTATATTGTTGACACCACCACACTAATATGGGACAGCACCTCAGAGTAAGGAAATTGTAAAACAGGTCCGTATTTTACCTACAATGATTTGCTACAGTTATTTACATATTTATGCTCATCACCAACAACATAAGGGACTGTACATCTGAGTAAGGCACATTTAAGGCAACATTATAAATCACCCAGAACTCCTTGTTGCTGTATGTAAATCATTGGCAACTCCCTGGCATGACATCATTCTGGGGGTGTGGTCACACACAGAAAACTGGAGAACAAAACTGTAATAAAACATTAAAAAGAATGACGATGACAGATTTTTTTTACAAAACAAATTTCAGCTTCGCCACCTGAAGCATGTCTGGCAATGGCATACTATGTGTAAAATGCATTTGGGGACTCTTGCAACTTCCCTTTAAGCTCCTTTAGTCTCTCTTCATATGGCTTGTGGTGCAGACCCTGTACCATTTTAGTTGCCCTTCTCTGGACTGCCTCCATCCTGTCTATGTCCTTGTGGAGTTCAGGTCTCCAAAACTACACACAGTATTCCAGATGGGGTCTCACTAACTGTCCATAAAGAGGGATAACAACTTCTTGTTTTCTACTGGTGATGCCTCTTCCTATGTATCCCAGTATCCCCCAGCCCTCCTTACTGCCTTCTCACATTGCTTGCCTGCTTTTAAATCATCTGATATAGAAACATGGACATGTAAATCATCATTGAACAGTGCCACACAGCAGTTGTTTCATTCCATATGTCAGTCTCTGCCGACTGTCCCTGTCTCCTGGTTGAACATTATGAAATTATGAACACAAATAAACGTAATGGTATTGCTGCCATACATTGGGAAATTTATGTAAAAAAAATGAATTTTAAAAACAGAGTTATGTAACCTATCCTTATTATGACAGGCATCTAATGCTGTAAGTAAGTGTGTGTGTGTGTGTGTGTGTGTGTGTGTGTGTGTGTGTGTGTGTGTGTGTGTGTGTGTGTGTGTGTGTGTGTGCATTGCTTACTGTGTATCATTGAATACTAACATGCTATGCTATCTTTCCAGAAAAATAAATTCAGTATAAGCAATGTCCCAATATTTTGCATTTGCAATACTGTATTGTCTTGTGTACATAACATTTATTTATTTTTTTTATTACAATCTCAGATTTAACCATTTGAGCTCAGAGCTCTTTTACATTGGTTCCACGTTAAGTAAACAGTACAAACATAGTAGTATAAAAATTACACAGGAATATTGGAGCAGATAAGACAATAAGGAAGGGGGAGTAGGGGCCAAGTAATAGACTTACAGGTATTATATGCTTAACGGTAAGTACTGGTCAATTGTCAGTAGAAGCAGGTTAGTGGAGAGGAGATAAGTGAGGGGGGAGGAGCCCCAAGTGCCAAGAGAGCAGTTGATACCATGAGAAATGAGACTGGGCAAGGGGGATGGGTGTGTGTGTGTGGAGGCAGGTGGTGAGGGTGAGGAAAGGAGGCAAATGAGGGAGAATGGCAGCTGGTGAGGGTGGGGGCATGGAGGCATGAAGGAAGGAGTAATCTCAAATGAGGTAGGGAGCAGGGGTGGGAGGTGGGGTAGGGAGTTGTGGGGAAAGGCAAGGGAAGAAGTAGGGGTAAGGGTGAGAGGTGGATAGGTGGGAGGGGGACAGGGCTCAAGGAAGGTGGTGGGGAGAGGGAGGGGGCACCCAAGGGTATCATTATAGGAGGAGTGGAGGTGAAGCTATGAGTGACAGTTACACCAAGCATTATTTAACAAGTGTCGTTTGAGGTGTACTTTGAAAGCACAAAATGTACACTGTCGCAGATGGTCTTCCTGATGAGAGTTGAACCAGAGCGGGGCTTGGTACGCGAAATACCTTTGTCCTTGGGAAGTGTGGCATTTCGGCATAATGAAGGACAGATGCTCTGAGCTATGAGTGTGCTGCAGATTAATACAGGGCACCAGGAGTTGGTTAACCCCAGGTGGGAGGGTACCAAAACTGATCTTTTTTGCCAGGAGGCAGGTATGGAATTTTAGTTGGGCAGAGAGAGAGAGAGAGAGAGAGACAGTGCACATTGGTATACAGATCGCAGGTATGGGTCAACCTAGGTGCCCCTAGGGTTAACCGGCAAGCTTTCTTTAAGGTGATTTTTAGGCAGCAGAGGGCAGTGTCAGTAGCTGAGCCATATATAGGTAGGCCGTAATCAGCAAGAGAACCCACAGAGCTGTGGACTGCTATTTTGAGGGCTTTGGGGGACAGGCTGCATTTGTGATGATAGAGCAGTCCAATACATTTGTTGATTGCTTTGGCAGTGTTGTCAATGTGGGCAGTGAAGGACAACAAGTTGTCAATAGTGATCCCAAGGTATTTAAAGTGTTGGACCAGTTCCAGGGAAGCTCCAGCAACATTACATATTGATAACAGGTACTTACGATGCTTGTTATGGGAGCTGGCGAACAACAAGGTCTTAGTTTTTTTATAGTTCATAATTAACTTATGGTCTATGAACCACTTCTCAAGACAGGTGAAATCCTGTTGAAGTTGATAGTCCAGTTCAACAGGATTTGAGCCATGTGTGAAAATGACTGCATCGTCAGCATAGAGTAGAACGCGGCACTGGCTGGCTTGAGGGAGACTATTCAGGAATAAGCTGAATAGGAGGGGACCCAGTATCGATCCCTGAGGGACACCAGAGCAGATGGGTTTACTATCTGAGAGGGTTGAACCAATTCTAACTTGCTGGGATCTATGGTCCAGATAGCTGCTGAACTACAAAACCGCTTCAGGGGCCAGGCCCGTTGATGACAGTTGCTCAGTTAGGAGGGCATGGTTTACCGTATAGAATGCCTTAGTCAGGTGGATGAAGATAGCTCCAGTGAGTTGTCCATGATCAAGTGTTTTGTGAATGTGTCCAGTGAATTACAGAAGGGCTGTAGTGGTGCTATGCCCAGCCCTAAAGCCATATTGCTCAGGGCAGAGGAGTTTGTACTTGTCTAAATATTCAACCAGTTGGTCTGCAACTATTCGTTCAAGGGCCTTCGATAGAGGTGGTAGCAGTGAGATGGGTCTGTAGTTTTTGGTGAGGGCCCGGTCCCCACTCTTATGCACGGGTATGACTATCACAGCTTTCCATTTATGAGGGAATACAGCTAGTCACAGTGATAAGTTAAGGGTATGGGTGAGTGGAACCAGGATTTCTTCCAGAGAGAAAGGGAGATTAGATGCAGGTCAAGGGTGTTCCCACTGTATCTCCCCTTTCTGAGCACCTTCTGAAGATATTTCCTAGCATCCCCAATTGAGATGGTCTTGAACTGAAAGAGGGGGTCCACGGAGAACTGAGGGCCAGTGACAAGTGTACTTGGGTGGAAGAAGTCTGGAAGGAGGACATGGCTGAGGTCTGTGAAGGCTAGGTTGAAGGTGTCGGCTATAGTTTTTGGGTCAAGGATAGGGAAGCCATTAACACTGATCATATCAGGGGCAGTTTTATGCACCTTGCCAGTGACCTCTTTAAGGTTAGCCCAGAATTTACAGCCATCATTCCAGTGTTTGGACAGGGCCTCCTTGTAGTAGAGGTTTTTAGCTACGTGGATGGCCTTGGTGCAACAATTTCTGGCTTGTTTGTATTTTAGGATGTTAGAAAGCTTCCCTGTGGCTGTAGCTGTATGCCAAAGTTGATCATGGTCTTTCATACCATCAAGGATGTCTTTGCACATCCAAGGGCTGTGATGGCCCTTGATTTTCCGCTTTTTGAAGGGGGCATGGGTATTGCAGATAGTGTTAAATTGGAGGATGAAGTGGTGCAGTGCACTATTGACATCAGGTGCCCCATATATGGCTGACCAGTTGGCGCTGGGGAGATTAGCTCTAAGGCAGTCAGCATGACCGGGCCTGAGGACTCTGCTTGTGACTGTCCTTGGAGGTGGTTTGGTGAAATGGTTGGTCCAGTTGAACATAACAGGGGAGTGGACACTAATGTTATCAGGGAGGACAGAGGAGTTAGAGATGTGCTCTGGATGATTGGTGAGGACCCAGTCAATCAGGGTGCTTGTGCCAGTCTGGTAGTTAGTCCAGGCGGAGGCGTCTACAAGCTGTGTGAAGTGGACAGCCTAGACAGCATCCTTGAAGTGGTTTGCCTCAGGGGCAAGCCAGTTAGCATTAAAGTCACCAAGCAGTATAACCTCAGAGCTTGAAGACTGGTTACTTTGGTAGTGGATGACAGCTTGAAGACCGTGGGATGTGTCCTCAGGGAGGATGTAGATGGATAGCAGCATTAGTGTCTTGCTATGGGCCCCAAGGAGGACCTTAATGGCAAGGACCTGGGCAGAGGTCCCGAAGCTGGGAGGATTAAGTACAAGGCCCTGTAGGCTATCCTTGAGGTGGAATGCATAGCCTCCACCTCCTTTTGACAAGCGGTCCTGCCTGAAGATCCTGTAGCCGGAGAGGCTGATGTCTGCATCATGAATCCTAGGGGAGAGCGATGTCTCAACAACGGATAGTACATCAGGGTTATGGAGGGCTACCCAGGCTTGGAGGTCATCAAAATTAGCTACCAGACTGTGGATATTAAGAGAGGCAATAGTTAGCAAGCCTAACTTCTGGGTATGTATCCCACGGTTGTGGGGAAGGCCTGGGTTGGGGTGTACATTTCCAGAAAGTAAAAGCAGCAGGAAGGCAATTCTAAACAAGTCATTTTTGAGGTGTTTGATGCTGACCTTGTGTTGTTTTCTGGGACAGATTCTGAAGGGTTTTTATATCAGAAAGCAGGACCAGTTGGAGTGGAAGTAAAGGAGGAGGGGGCCACGGGCGGGTCTGCTGGGTCAAGAGCCAGGCATGCCAGTGAGTGTCGAGGGGTTTACAGGTGGGAGGCAGGCCTGAGTCATGCTCTGAGGTGAAGGTGCAATAAGCATAAATGGAGGTGTGCCCCAGGGTGAGGAGGGCTGGCAGCATACGGCCAGTACGAGGCAAGCCAGAGAGCCTGAGGAGTACGGGCATGAGTAAAGCAAGAGGTCTTAGAGTCGAGGGTGGCTACATATCTAGAGAAGGGGGTGGGGGTTGGGTCAAGCTGTGCCAGGGAGGGCAAGGATGTGCAGCGTGAGATATAAGGAGGGCCAGAGAAGAGAGGGCAAGGAATAACAGTGTGGAGGAAAGAGCTAACTGTAGGCACAAGTTTATTTTGTGGGAAAGGACAGAAGAAACAACTGGTAGAGAGTCTGAGGGAATGAGAAAGACAGGCTGTGCGGAGTTGAGAGGGAGTCACTCAAGTGGTCAGGAGAGAGAGAGGGAACCAGAGAGAAGCTATGGGGAGTAGTCTAGAAGTGGAGTGGGGGAGGAGTTGTATTTAATAGAGGTCAGGGTTGGAGTAGGTGGGCAGGAAGAAAATAGTGAGGGATTCTGAATCAGCCCACAGTAGTCTAGGCTACATACAACACTCGAAACAGCAGGGTGAGAGCCTGCTAGCAGAGCCAACTAGGGATGCACCAATCAGCATTAACCAGGGCCTGAAGTGTCCAATCAGCGCTATGTGGCTGAGCGGAGAGCAAATCTGAGGTTGGGCCATAGTAGTCATGGGGGTCCTGGAGACATACCTGGAAACTGCCGGAGGGAGGCTGACCTAGAATGGGCAGGAGAGGAGTGAGTTGTCCACTGGTTCTTGGAGTGGCCCCAGCCGCATGGGCAGCCCTGAAACAATGGGCTCCAGCTGGATCTAGGGAGAAGAGAACAGAACATTAAGGAGATTTAAGTGGTGCAGTGGGGGAGTGGCAACAGAATTAAACAAAAGAAGAGGGTGGAGGTGAAAAGGTAGGAGGAAATCAGGCCACAGACTGAGGGGTTGGGGGTACAATGAAGACAGGCACCACCAGAAAAGTGAAACAGAAAAATTAACACACTGAACAAAAGAGAAATGCTAATTTAGGCTGAACAGAGCTGGCATGTCAAGTATTGCAGGATAAAGCGTTGGTGCCAGCGGCAGCAGTGGATGGGTAGGGGAGTGTATGAGTGAACACTCAAGGGCAGGAGAATAGGAAATTTGAGAGAAAGGGAGAGTTGGACCCAGCGCAGCCTTGGCGCAACCCAGTGTACGGGACAGAAGTAGAGCATAGGTGAAAGAACAGAGAGATTAGCAAGGGCTGGCAGGTGAAAAGCACAGAGTGTAAACAAAGCAGGCAGGTGACTGCACTGAGTGTTAGAGCAGGCAGGTGAGGGTAGAATAGGATATTACAGAAGATGTAGGGTACGGTTTAGAGCCAAAACAATATTTCCAACAATCGAATCAGTAAACAAAATAGGCAGTTCAGGAAAGCTACAATTAGGTAGGTTAGACACAGGCAATAAAAACTAGGAGTAAATCGCAGATATCACAACAAATTAAGCAGCAATGGTGTTTTTTTCCCACCTGACTGCTCTATTGCTTTCATCTACCCACTCTGCTTCATTTCTTGACAAAGGCGTATGAGAATCTCTTTTCTCGCTATGTCTGCTCCCCTCACCTCCTCTTACCCTCTCCATCTGCACATTTCTCAAACATTTTTCCCCACAACTAGCTTGTTTTGTTGTATGATAAGTATTCATTGTTTTTTTTCCTGTCTTGCGCAAAGTTTGTCATTAAGTGACTGTGTTATACTGGCTATTGACACAACACAACTTGTTTGCCATTCTATGTAACTTGACTTGTTTGTACTCAATCGACATGGAACCTTTGTAAAAGAGCCATGGCTCAAAGGTAATAATTCCTAGAACAATAAACTAAACTAAACTATTATACAGGTTACACTGGGCTGAACTTTACAAAAAAATAGAACAAATATTGAGGGAGTCCTAATTAGCCCACAGTAGTCTAGACTACATACAACACTTGAAACAGTAGGGCGAGAGCCCGCTAGCAGAGCCAGTTAGGGATGCACCAATCAGCATTAACCAGGGCCTGAAGTGTCCAATTAGCGCTATGTGGCAGAGCGGAGAGACAGTCTGAGTTCAGAGCCGTAGTAATCAAGGTGGTCCTGGAGACGTACCTGGAAACTGTCGGGGGGAGGCTTCCCTAGAATGGGCAGGAGAGAAGTGAGTTGTCCGCCAGTTCTTGGAGCAGCCCCAGCCACACAGGCAGCCCTGAAACAATGGGCTCTGGCTGGATCTGGAAACTGCCCCGGGGAGGCTGCCCTATAATGGGCAGGAGAGGAGCGAGTTGTCCGACGGTTCTTGGAGAGGCCCCGGCCGCACAGGCAGCCCTGAAACAACGGGCTCCGGCTGGATCTGGAAACTGCCGGGGGGAGGCTGCCATAGAATGGGCAGGAGAGGAGCGAGTTGTCCACTGGTTCTTGGAGTGGTCCCGGCCACATGGGCAGCCCTGAAACAATGAGCTCCGGCTGGGTCTGGGGGGATCTAATAAATAGAATAATGGGCAGGGAACTGTGCCCAACATAGCTGTGTTTCCATCAAGAGGGTTTATGACATCATAGACCTCAAGAGCCATCAATCCCCGGGAAGGAAACACAGCCTTCTCTGTGGATAGTTCCCTATCTGTTGTTTTATATAGCATATGATTCTACTATTAAAAATAATGGAACAATTGGGGCTTTTTGGGGCTTTTTTTTAGTGTTTGTTACTGTCCCTGCCACTATCACTCCTGCTCCGCTTTCTGTGCCACCTACCCACATGCTTAGCAACTCACCTTTAGATTCTCAGCAAACCTTCAGGCATTTTGACAGACACAACACAAATCTCCCTTATCTGTTTTTGCAGGTAGCAGGCTGTGAAGTAAAGTGTCACCAAACTAAACAGGTTCTGTACACTGTCCAGTACTGGGCCACTGCATGAGGAAGACAGTTCTCTGACGGAGAATGTAGAAGTGGTAGTATTGTAGTGACATAATTACTGTACTACAACAACTGTTTTGATCTTTGAACTGTCCCACAACAGCTTTTTGCCATGTATCAAAATCCATTTACTATAAGGGCAAACCATATACTATAATTTACTTTTCTGTGTAAAATCTGTGCTTCTGTGATTGTTGATGAAGTTGGGGGTAGGGGGAAGGCAGTCTTGCATCAGAGAATCTATGTTGATTCTGCCAAACTTCTTATAATATGTATTATTGTGTGTTTATAATTGTAATCAATAAAGCTTTATTTTTATTCGAATACCTTTGTGTGTTGAATCAGTTTTTTTCCTTACCTTGTTTTTTAATTTGTTTATTGTGTTAACTGTTACTAAATGCCCGTTTGGAAGGGAAAACTTTACTCTGACTTTGCTTCTTCACAGCTGCAATGGTAAACTTAAGGACAGACAGTAAGCAAAGTCTATAGTTATTGCTGAAACAATGATTTATCACCAAATAATATTTGTTTTAATTCAATCAGGTGTTAATTTCTCAGACATATATATTTCTTTTATATTTGGAAAAGCATTAAGGTTGTATGTAACAACCAACAGTGCTCTGTATTAACCTGAAAGCTTGTATTCTGTAAATCTCTAGTTGGTCCAATAAAATGTATGAATTTACTCACTTTGTTCATGTTTTTCTACAAGGACCAATACGCTATGTAGAAACATAGAAACAAAGAATCTGACAACAAATAAGGGCTGCTTGGTAGTGACGTGTGAAATGCGGAATTCCACCTGCAAAATTAGCATGGAATGACCATTCTGCTGACAAAATTTCCATTGGAATTTTGCTGGTTGTTCTGTGGATTTCTGCCTGCTGAGATCCAAAGAATAGTGCTCTGTGAAACAGCATTTTTTTCTGTGGAAAATCAGTCCACAGCCATTTTCACTGAAAATATTGAGATCTGCATAATTTGAAATGTTACAGAAAAACTCATTCCACATTTCTCGCCACAGAATTCTGCCATTCTGTTTCCAGTGAAATTCATCAGAATTTCAAAAAATCCACAAAAATGTGTTCTGCTGGAATCTGAAAAAGCCGCACAGCACTACTGCTTGGCTTACCCAGTCTTTCCAATTTATATAGATATATATATACTGTATATATATATATATATATTTTTTTTTTTTTTTCTACCTTCATTATTGCTGCAGACCCATTTGATCTATGGTGCTGTATCTCCCCCCATACCCTACAATTCCTTGTGCCTATACCAGGCATTTTTTGACCCCACCAATGTTTTCACCCCCACTACTTCAGCTGGAAGGCTGTTACAGAAATCCACCTCGCTTTCTGTAAAGAAATACTTCCTCACATCTTTCCTGAACTTACCCACCTCCAGGTTCATATGTCCCCTTGTTCTAAAGTACTTTTCTTCCTGAAAAATACTCCCCACCTGCAACTTATTGACCCCCATGAGATAGTCAAAGGTCTCTATTTATCGCCCTCTCATTTCTTTCAGGGTGCATATACTGCATTGTGGTCCTTTAGTCTCTCCTTGTGGGGCTTCTGATGCAGACCCTGTGCCATTTTGGAGCTCTCCTCTGGACCACCTCCACTCTGTCTGTGTCCTACCTGAGATGTGATCACCAGAACTGGACACAGTACTCCAGGTAGGGTCTTACTAGTGATTGATATAGTGGCAACACCACCTCCCTTGTTCTGCTGGTGATATCCCGTCTTATGCACCCTAGCATCCCGCTAGCCCCCCTGATTGCCTTTTCACACTGTCTGGCCACTTTAGGTCATCTGATATCATTACCCCAAGGTTTCTTTCCTGTTCAGTGGTTGTCAGTATCACTCCACCTATTCTGTATTCTACCCATGGGTTTTTATGGCCTAAATGCATTATTTTGCACTTTTTTCATTAAAACCCAGCTGCCACACCCTTGACCTCTCCTCCAGTTTTTTCAGATCTCTGACCATCCTTTTCAACCTCCCCCCCAGGTGTCCACCCTGCTGCAGATCTTGGTGTCATTTGCAAAAAGGCAGACTGTCACTTCCAGATCCTCTGCTGAGTCACTGAAAAAAACATTAAAGAGGACTGGTCCCAGCACTAAACCCTGAGGTACCCTGATGGTCACGCTCCATTCCTCAGAGTGAACTGTATTTCAATCAATCAATCAATCAATCAATCAAGTCTTTATTTAACCAGGCGTTCATCGTTGAGCAGAAGCTCATGCAAGATGGACCTGGGTGGAGCATGAACAATTGTATATACAGGTCAACACAGGTATTTACAAGGCAATACAGATAATACTCTTTACAGAGAGGAAGAAAAAGAAGTTCATATGTACATAGAATTATACAGATATTGTACAGATTACATGGTATTTACATACATAGAAGTGTCTATAGGAAGATAAAGCTGGTTATCTAAGGTTGCAGGAGGAAGTAACGGAAGAAAAAAAATAAAAATAAAAATATACACCAGGTAGAGGTGAAGGTGGGGGGAAGGGAGGGAGGTAGGGGAAGAAAGGCTAGGAGGGCATGGTGCACAGAGAGGAGTTGGTAAATCGGGATGTAGAGAAGGTGGATGGAGAAAAGGAGTATGTGTGAGCCCCGGGATTGAATGCTATAAAGTACGGGGCATGGTAGGATGTCACAACCCAGGGTAGTGAGCTTCTATCCGAGGTTGGGAAAGGAAGAATAAGGTGATGGATGGGCCTAGTGTTGATAAGACAGGGGGATAAGAGAGAGAACAATTAGGCTGGTGAGGAGCAAGCTGGGGGGTCAGTACTTAAAATTGGGTCTAGATGTGGCTATATACCAGTGCAGACACCGGTACTGGGTCTGAGTGGGTGAAGCAGTTACATACTTCTCTGATTTTATGGAAATAAAGCGTCTTGAAGGCATTTATACCAATTAGAGTGCTTAATTTGAGGGTTTTTTGTAGATCGTTCCATAAGGTAGGTAGCACGAAGCTTATGGCTGCCCTGCCGATGCGGATTTTGGTTTGGGTACTTTAAGTAAATAGCTGAGTAACTTAATGCGTATTTCCCAATTATACTTAGGGGAAGACAGCAGGAGATATAGTAAGGCAGCTTATTAGAGATGGCTCTATAGGTCCAGACAGCGGCGTTTCTGTGGTGCCTGAACTTTAGTGATGTCCACCCCACTGCCGCATATAGGGTGCAGTGATGCGTGTCGAAGGGGAGTCCCGTTATAAACCTCAGTGCTCGATGGTAGAGTGTGTCCAGTTTAGCCATGTAAGAGTCAGGGCATTGGCTGTAGAGGAAATCAGCGTAATCAACCAGTGATAGGAAAATGGATTGGACCAGTTGTTTCTTGGCATCTCTGGTGAGAAACTGGTTGATTCTAAAAAACAGTCTAAGCCTTTGCCGAAGTTGTTTTAGCAAGTCCTCGATATGTTCAATGAAGGAGAGTCTTTGGTCTATCCAAACTCCCAGATACTTGAATTTTGTAACACGTTCTAGTTTTTCACCTAGAACTGTGGTAATTTGGGGAACTGTCCCACTGGACACAGGGTTAGCTGTACGGATAAAAGGGGAGAGGACCATCACTTTAGTTTTTTTTTTGGCATTAAGGAGTAGCTTTTTTTGGAGGAGTTGGCTTTGCAAAATGTTGAATTCTGACTGTAGGTCATTGCAGGCAGCTTCAGGTGTTGGGCGACTCACATAGAGAACTGTATCATCTGCAAACAGATGGATATTGGCTTCTTTTATACAGTAGTCGTTGTTATTAATGTAGATTGCAAAAAGTAAGGGCCCTAATATGGAACATTGAGGTACCCCTCTTTGCAGAGTTTTTAAGGGGGACAGGCCTCCTTCGGCTTTAACTTGTTGAAGGCGCCCTGTAAGATAGTCAGTAAACCAATGCAGAGAGGAGGGGTCCACACCTATGGTTTGAAGGGAGGAGAGGAGTAGACTATGGTCGATGGTGTCAAAAGCCTTGCTTAGATCAAGGAAAACAGCACAAATAAAGTTTTTGCTCTCAAGATTACACTGCCAGTCGTTAGTAACTTTGGCAAGGGCTGAGATAGTGCTATGTTTAGCTCTGAATCCGAACTGCATAGGATTTAGCAGTTCCCTAGACTCAAGGTGAGTCCTCAGCTGTACATTTACAATTTTCTCTAGGAGCTTGGACAGGACCAGAAGGAGAGAAATTGGCCTGTAGTTATTGAGATTGCCAGGGTCACCTGATTTGAACAGTGGTATGACATGTGCTGTCTTCCATATAGGTGATAAGGTGCCCTGAGACAGGAATAAATTAAAAAGGTGGGTGACGGGTATTGCTAGTACGTGGTAGGCAATTTTTAGGAAGTAATGGTCAAGGGTGTCGGCCTCAGCACTTTTTCTAGTATCCAACTGAAGCAAGAGGTCCTCTACCTCTTTCAGTAGGGCAGGTTGAGCGAGAAGGCCAAGCTATTGGAGTTTCAGGCAGTTGGCTGGCAGTCTGGGGGCGAAGTATGTTTGCAGGAGTTATCAAATGCCATGTCTGCAGTAGCAAAGTGGTTATTGAATCGCGTCAAGTATATCCATCTTTTCGGTTATAGTCAAGTTGCCAGGAGGTAATCTTGGTCAGGAGGCAATTTCCTGGGGAGTGCCTAGCAGATCATTGATTGTGTTCCAGTGCTTGATTGGACTCTTTGTGGCAGAGTCGAGTTTGGATTTGAAGAAGGCGGCCTTCGATTCTCTGATTGTTTTGGTACATAAATTTATAGTCTCCTGAACTGGTTCCAATCCTCTGCAGTGTTCAGTCTGCGCACTTTTTTCCAGAGCTTATCTCTTTCTAGAAGCAAGGACTTGATCTGAGGGGTGAACAATTTACAGGTTTTGGTCCTAGTTCGAACTTTAATCAGGGGAGTATACTTATTAAGGGCCCTTGATAGAATGTTGTGGAAGATATTGTAAGCTGATGTAATCATTTTGGCCAGGTAGAAATCTTGCCACTGAGGGGAGTACTTAAGCTCATTTAGGTAGGCATGTTCATTGAAGTTGCGTCTGGATCTCTTCATCGAGAACTTGCTGATGGGTGCTGGGTTGTTGGTGGATCTTACTCCCGCAATAAAACAATGGTCGCTGGCATCTGAGAAGAAGACATCAGCATGGGGGAAGAGATGAGGTTTGCTCACCATTAGCACATCCAAGAGTGTACTTTTACTGGGGTTCTTCACGTTTGGGTGTGTTGGTTCAGTAATAAGTTGCGTCAGCCCATGTTCATCTCAGAAGGATGCAAGGGGGGGCAGCTGTGTTAGAGAGCCAGTCAATGTTGAGGTCTCCTAAAATAATAGTTTCTGGCAGCCCCTGTCCCAACTTGTCACTTAGATATGACACAAGCTGTAGGCCAGCAGACGGTGGTCTGTAGCATCCTATTATGTAGAGTGCAGTAGTCTATGTAATTTCCACTTTGAGAATTATGCATTCGAATTTGCTGGCGACAGATGCCGAGGATAAGCAGAAGGCAGAAAATTTGTCTTTAACATAGATAGCTACCCCTCCTCCTCTGGCATGCCTATCAGCTCTGAACAAGGCATAGTTGGGTATGTTTACTTCTCTATCAGTGGTGGTGCTGGGTCTAAGCCAAGATTCAGAAATCACAAGTATGTCAGGAGAGGTATGATTTACCCAGGTTTGTATTAAGGTTATCTTTTTAAGGAGGCTGCATACGTTAATATGCAAGAAGCTTATTCCTTTTAAATTTGCTAGTTCTGCTGGCAAAGCAATAGCTTCTGGGTGGCCAGGGTTGAGTTCTACGTTGCCTGAACATAGCAGGAGGATAAGTAGGATTTTTCTAAGAGCGCTAATTATAAGCTTGTAATTCCTGCCTTTCTCCCGTCTAGTAGATCTGATGTTTTTAGGGACTGGAAAGTAGCCACCACAGAAGAGCTGATCTGTTATAGCAAGAGCTAGTACCCCTACCACAATAGGCGGGCAGGAGATAGAAGTCTGCGTGGTGGGAGGTGGGCCTTGTGGTGGGGGAGTGTTATAAGTACTACTGGTATGTGTGGTACAAGAGCAGGGTTCGAAGTATTGGTACTTGGAATCACGGAGGCAATTAAAGGATAAGTTGCCATGTGGTATACAGCACAAGGTGCCGTTGTAGACCAAACATGATGGTAGTTCAGGTGTCCAATGCTGGGCAGCTGGTATCAGCAGAAGAAGGGGCGGTATAAGGAGCCATATAGGGCCCGACATGATGGTACCTCAAAAAAGGAGCCACTCAATTAGCCCAGGGGCCAGTGGGGTTGCTGGATTAATGCAGCTTATCAGTAGCTTTCCGATCCAGGTCTACCCGAATTTGATAGCATTTAAAAATATTTAGTGGTGAAGGCACAGCCAAGGAGAGCCTATGCATTTTAGTAAGGCGAGGCCCTGAGAGTTGGATCCCGTAAGCTGGACAGAGAAGAGGGGGATCACGAGCTAAGTCTCTATTGGAGGGGCACTGTGCCAGGGGACGTGGACTAATATTTTGGCAGGAGCTACTGTATTTAATAATCAGTGGAGGTGGGGGAGGGGGGCGGTCGAAAAAGTTGTGGCAGTTGCCGTACCTTGTAGGGACTTGGGTCCATGTCTGCGGTCTCGAGCGTCGGCTAGAGGGGCGCCGACTGCCCAGTAGCCGGGAATCCCATGGCTTAGGAGCTGGGAGCCTGCGCGACAGTTCCTCGGCTGAGGGAGAGAAGAAGAGTGAGGGTTAATAAAGGGGATTCATATAAAGGGTTAGACAGAACAGCGGGGAGTCCAGAATTTGCAGAACAAAAGGACGTGTATTACTTTGGCACCCAAAAGTGTCTAGGGCCAGTGCAAGTATGCAGGAAAAGGGCTGTAAACACTAGATTTATTTCCCAAACCACAATTCAAGTCCTTTCAATTACAGACTGGGTTAACACTTCGGCTTTTTAACATTTGTCCCAACATAAACATTTTTAGGGTTTAAAATCAAAGAGCAGAAGCTGGCTTCTGCTAGAGACCAATCAGAGCGTGGTCTGAGAGGGCGCTCACAATCCAGTTGGTTGCGGCAGTTGCCGTACCTTGTAGGACCTTGGGTCCATGTCTGCAGGCTCGAGCGTCAGCTAGAGGGGCGCCGACCACCCGGTAGCCAGGAATCCCGTGGCTTAGTAGCTGGGAGCCTGGGTGGCAGTTCCTCAGCTGAGGGAGAGAAGGAAGCGAGGATTAATAAAGGGCATTCATACAAAGGGTCAGACAGAACAGCGGGGAGTGCAAAATTTGCAGAACAAAAGGACGTGCATGGTACCAGCAATGCCAAAAGAGGTAGTGAGGAGTAGTAGTAGGTGGTTGCACCCCATGGTAGTTTGTTTGGTGTTGCTGGCCTGCTTAACTGCTAGCTGGTTAATAGTTCGAAGGGTATATAGTCGAATTAGGTCCCTAACAATAGAGCAGGTAGAGCAGTAATTGAGAGGAGTTAGATGGAGTGGCTGGAGAAAAGGTTGAGAGCAAATGTGTGATCCTGTGGGTGGGACTGCTTTAAAAAGGGGCGGTGAGAAAGTGGGTCAAGTCAGGTATTGAAGACAGGGAGGCCAATAGCATGAAAATGTGCAGCAGTGGAGTGACCAATCTGCTGCTAGGCTGAGGAAGGGGTGGAGTAAGGGTCTATTTAATACTGTGAGGAGGAGGAGGAGAAGAAGGGGGGGTGGGCCAGGCATTGGATAATCAGCCAAGGAGTAAAGCTGCCAATCAGTGCCTGGTTCCTCCACTGGGCATCCAGTCAAAACACTGGCATTCAAAACCACGAGTTTCGGAGGTCCGGTGCGTACCTGAATCTGTCTGGGGGTCAGTCGGGTGGTCTGTTAGCTGTGGCCTGCTCAGAGAGCGCCAAGGCCACAGGAGCAGCTTGGGAAGCCCGCAGATGGGCTGTCTGAAGGGGGTCAGTCGGGTGGTCTGTTAGCTGTGGCCTGCTCGGAGAGAACCAAGGCCACAGGAGCAGCTTGGGAAGCCCGCAGATGGGCTGTCTGTGGAACAAGGTGGGAAACACAGAGGATTAAATACAGCTAGAGTACAATAGCAAGCTCAGTGGAGGGCAGGCAATGGGGAAAGACAAAGCACGAGGTAAATAGGTGGTAAATGCAGGGCAATTATTTGGAGCTAGAAGAGGAGTTAATGGGGGGGGTCTGTGCTTTGGCACCGGGACGTCTGAGGAGGACAGCAGCAGCGGGGGGGTGTGAGGAAAGGGTTTGTAGGTAAGGCAGAGAAGAAAGTAAGGTGTTTAGAGAGACAGCATTACAAGCGGGGCAGAGAAATTAATAACTGGCAGAGTGACCAGTGTGGGGAAGAGGCAGAGTTTGTCAGTAGGGCAGAAATGGAAAACTGCAGCAGTCTTGCTCAGAAGCTAGGTCAAGCAGTCAAACATCAGCTGCTATACAATACAGTTTGTCCAGCACTAAGTAGCACTGAGAGACTAGACTAGTGGCTTGTAATAGACTAGCTAAGCTGGCAGGTAAAGTAAGACCAATTGGTGCGTAACATATGTAGATTACATTAACAAAAATTCAGTCCAGAACAAAGCACAGAAAGAGATTTCCCTGAGATCAGGAAGCACCAGGCATTGGAAAATCAGCCAAGGAGTACAGCTGTCAATCAGTGCCTGGTTCCTCCACTGGGCATCCAGTCAAAACAGTGGCATTCAAAACCACGAGTTTCGGAGGACCGGTGCATACCTGAATCTGTCCGGGGGTCAGTCGGGTGGTCTTTTAGCTGTGGCCTGCTCGGACAGAGCCAAGGCCACAGGAGCAGCTTGGGAAGCCCACAGATGGGCTGTCTGAATCTGTCTGGGGGTCAGTAGGGTGGTCTGTTAGCTGTGGCCTGCTCGGACAGAGCCAAGGCCACAGGAGCAGCTTGGGAAGCCCACAGATGGGCTGTCTGAATCTGTCCAGGGGTCATTTGGGTGGCCTGTTAGCTGTGGCCTGCTCGGAGAGAGCCAAGGCCACAGAAGCAGCTTGGGAAGCTTGCAGATGGGCTGTCTGAATCTGTCCGGGGGTCAGTCAGGTGGTCTGTTAGCTGTGGCCTGCTCAGAGATAGCCAAGGCCACAGGAGCAGCTTGGGTAGCTCGCAGATGGGCTGTCTGAATCTGTCTGGGGGTCAGTCAGGTGGCCTGTTAGCTGTGGCCTGCTCGGAGAGAGCCAATGCCACAGAAGCAGCTTGGGAAGCCCACAGATGGGCTGTCTGAATCTGTCCGGGGGTCAGTCGGGTGGTCTGTTAGCTGTGGCCTGCTCGGAGAGAGCCAGAGCCACAGGAGCAGCTTGGGAAGCCCACAGATGGGCTGTATTTATTTATTTATTTGCACATCGGTTTGCAACCTTTGAGCCAGGCGCTCATTTTCAAAGGTACCTCGTCACAAAGAGGACAAATACAGTACAGACATTCATGTTACAGGATGTAGGTTACATGGAATTAACATACACGTTTGTGAAGAACATGATAGGTACAGCAGTAAACACAAAATACAAAAACTCACTTATGGTTACAGGATATGGGTACATCAATCAATCGGTGATTGGACCGATATTACAGAGAGGCCAGATTGGTTATTGTGGCACCATAGGGACTGCAAATGGAGCAGTCAGTAGAGCAGTGGTAATTTAACAGGTTACAGCAGTATATAATGGTAAGAGCAGTCAGGAGCAGTGGCAAATTAACCAGGTTACAGCTGCACATAGTAACACTGCCGGAGGCGAAGTCAACTGAGCAATTTAAGCCAGGTTACAGTAACATATAGCAATACTGCAGTTTGAGCAGTTGGCAGAGCAGTGGTAATTTTGCCAGAGGAGATACGTACTCGCTTGGGGAAAGGCCAAGCATCAGGGAATAATTACTGTATTTACCACTACCCTCTGTCTCCTACCTCCTAACCAGTTTCTTACCCAGGTTACCACCTTTTGCCCCCAAGCTACCCAGCTTGCTTTCCAGTCTGCTATGTGGAATCGTGTCAAAAGCCTTGCTGAAATCCAGGTAGGCCATGTCCACTGCTCCAGCATGACCTCCCCACCTATGAACCCATGCTGCCTCAGATCTTGTAGCCCACTGGATTCCAGATATTCCACAATCTTTCCCTTTAGCAGTGTTTCCATTAACTTACCTACTGCCGATATTAGGCTGACAGCCCCATGATTGCCCGCCTCCTCCCTCCTACCACTTTTGTGAAGTGGGACTACATCTGCCCTTCTCAAGTCCTCCATCACCACTCCAGTCTCCAGTGACACGTTAAACAGGTCTGTCAGATGTGCAGCGAGTAGCACCCTGAGGTCCCTCAGCACTCCAGGATACATCCTGTCTGGCCCCATGCTTTTTTGCAGTCCCTGCCTTTCCCCTTCCCTTGTGAACACTGACCAGAAGTATTTGTTTTTAAGATTTCTACCTTTTCTTGGTCCTCCTCCTCCATCAGTCCCCCTCTTCCCTTTTTCAACCTCACAATTCCTCCCTTAGTCTTTCTTTTTTCACTAACATGCCTAAAAAATATCTGGATGTACTCTGTAACCAAACTCCTCTCGCCGTATTGTACCATGTAATGTAATCTACATTATGACTGAAACCTGAAAAATAACTGTACGTACTCTATAACAATTTACTTCTCTGTATTTCACCATGTAATGTAATCCTGGGTCACCCTTAAAAAAGGGACCTTCGGTGCTCAGTGGGCCTACCCAGTCATTAAAATTTAATAAATAAATAAATAAAATATCTTGTCCCTTTTTGGTACTGGCTGAGCTATTCTTTCTTCTGTTTGTGCATTTGCTGTCCTTACTGTTTTCCCTGCTTCCCTCTGTTTTTCCTGATACACTTCCGTATCCTCCTCTCTCTAGGTCTCCTTATATCTTCTAAATACTACTCTTTTAGTCTTTACAGCGCCTTTACCACCACCACCTCCATCAAGAACCATAGTGGTCTCCTCTTCATTTTGCTTTTGCTTGCTTACTTGACACACAGGTTTGCTGTAGGGTTGTCAGAACAGGTTCGGTAAAGATTCGAACCCTCCTCGAACCCTGGTGTTCGAGTTCTAACTTAGAACTCGAACACTAAACGGTTCGCAAAAGGGTTCGAATCACCGCGAGACGACGTGGGGTTGAGTAAGCTACGCGAGCCGCGGGATCTGTGGGGGTATTTAAGGAGATGCGCCATGAGGAGGAGCGCCATTTGCTGAGGATCATCGGAGCAGAGGCAGCAGCAGCAGGCAGCAGCCCACTAAACTGTAGCAATTAGCGGTTAGCGCGTATACCGCTACTCTTGTCCAGTGGCCACTTCTTCTTCTCCTGTGAGACCGAGAACAAGAGAAAGGCTCAAAAAAAAAGCTGAAAATCGGGGAGACTGGGAGTGGGACTAGGGAGGTTCAGGACAGAAGGAGGGATTAATCAAGATTGGGAAGGGACTGGGGAACAGGGAGGGATTGAGACCAATATCAGGACTGGAGGAGGACTCGGAGAGAGAATACAAAAAATAAGAAGAAGACTGAAGATTAAGAACCTTTGTGAAATGTGATTATTTGAAACTGCAGCACACTGCACACTCAGCAGCTGCCAGCAACAAGCATACAAGGGGGGCAAAAAAAGGCAAATAAATCTTTCTGAACCCTAGTGTGTGTCACAGAGAAAGCCAGTGTGTGCCCATCACCCTGCTGCTGTGTGCCCTTGACTGCACTGTACCCAGTGTGTGTGTTACAGAGAGAAGCCCAGTGGCCAGTTGTGTGGTGGCATTAACCTTACATGACAGAAACATAGAAATATAATTCTCATTCCCTGGGTTGTGTATGTGACTCTGTCTCCTGTGGTCAGCCCATCACCCTGCTGCTGTGTGCCCCTTGATTGCACTGTACCCTACCCATTGTGTGTGTTACAGAGAGAAGCCCAGTGGCCAGTTGTGTGGTGGCATTAACCTTACATGACAGAAACGTAGAAATATAATTCTCATTCCCTGGGTTGCGTATGTGACTCCGTCTCCTGTGGTCAGCCCATCACCCTGCTGCTGTGTGCCCTTTGACTGCACTGTACCCTACCCAGTGTGTGTTACAGAGAGAAGCCCAGTGGCCAGTTGTGTGGTGGCATTAACCTTACATGACAGAAATGTAGAAATATAATTCTCATTCCCTGGGTTGTGTATGTGACTCCGTCTCCTGTGGTCAGCCCATCACCCTGCTGCTGTGCACCTTTGATTGCTATGTGTATGCCTATGCCCAGCAGCCCAATCATTCTGTAAGCCTTGAACCTGGGATCCTTTAGTTGCAAACTGTCATATTCTTCAATTACTTTCAGTCCACGTATCACAGTGTCACACAACCAAAATAAAATTTTGGAGTTGTAGCCAGCGATTACAGATCACATTGCTTTGTTACACAGGAATTGTTTGGGTGTTGGTGTTTTCACTGCAGTATACTGGACTGGTAGTACTGGTACTTACTGTCTGTTATGGCTGACACCAACATAGATGAAGCATTTAGTGCTGGTGTTGGAGCAGGTGTTGGTGGTAGTGGTAATCCTGGTGCTAACAGAAATAACCAAAATGTTTCATGTGATAAAATTCAACAAACAGCAAAGAGCAACAGTGAAGTGTGGTAAAGGGGACCTTTAAGAAACCTGTACAGCTGCTGGGGTCAACGGAGAGGCACCATAAGGTATGCCATTCATGCCGTTAAGATCCTGTGACTAGCAGCAATAATGCAAGTGACAGTGAGTCCCTCTCTGACTCAGACAGTAGCTCTTTGTCTCAGTCCCACACTGTTGTGTCTCGCGACAAATCATTACTTCCTCAACAAAGTGAAATGAGCAAGTCTGCTGACAATGAATTAGGTAGTGCACTTGCAAATACATCCAGCACTGTTGGCAATGAAAAGGACATATCCATTGAATCCACCACTTCTGTGTTGGCCAGCAATGAAAATCCATCAGAGTCTTCTGTCCACTCTTCTAGCACCAAGGAGCATGTCCCAGGTTCTGTTAGGACAGGTGAAAAGACACAAACAGTCTTTAGCTATCTTCCTAGCACTCGAACAAAATCTGTCACATCTGAGGTGTGGAATTATTTCTCAGTCAGTAAAACTGATCCATGCAGAGCAATTTGTTCCCTGTGTAAACAGAGTGTAAGCCGTGGTAAAGTTGTGTCATGCCTTGGCACTACAGCTCTTAACCGCCATCTGAAAAAGCATTCGGTTTTGCTTGATCATCCAAAACCCATGTCCTCCATCTTCCAGACCGCACGTGAGAAGGGTCAGGAATCTGAAATGGATACTGAATTGTCTGAACTTGATGCAGGCAGAACCACTGCCAGCCCTAGGATCACTGTTACCACCAATGCCAGCACCATTAGTACCAGTTGCACATCCAGTGATGGCACTGAATGTATAAGTCCTAGTCCACCATCTCTCGTCCATCTGCCCATCGACACGGTGTATAATAAACCAGCAGGGACATGTTGCAAACAGCTAACACTGTCTCAGGCATTTGAAAGGAAGAATACCTTTACTAGAAATCATCCAAAGACCCTTCATCTTAATCACCGAATTGGTGAACTGTTAGCCAGAGCCCTTCTCCCATACTCTTTGGTAGATCATGAGGATTTTAGGGAGCTCATGACATTAGCAGAAGCCTCGTTACAATGTTCCTCATCGAAGGTACTTTTCCTATGTTGAAATACCAAACATTTATCAGGCTTTAAAAGCGACAGTGATGCTTGCACTTAAAACTGCAGAGGGTGGGGTTATTCATGTCACAACAGATATGTGGACCAGCACTCAAAACATAGATTACATGTCCCTTACCGCTCATTGGGTCACGTTTTCTTGTGCTTCTTCAAAAACAAAGACACCCCAAAGATGGCGCTGCTGCATATAAAGAAGTTTGGGCAAAGTCATACTGCTGCAAACATCTTGCAGGAACTAAATGACCTCCTTGACGAATGGGTTTATTCTCACGGTCTAAAATGTGGCTTCATAGTAAGTGACAATGGAGCCAACATCTTAAAAGCAATACAGGATGGAAAATTTCTGCATGCTTCTTGCTTTGCACATTGCTTACACTTAATTGTCACGGGATTTCTCAGCAACGAAACACAAGTGGATGGTATGATTGCTGTTTGCAAAAAA
This sequence comes from Neoceratodus forsteri, assembly GCA_016271365.2. Classification (NCBI taxonomy): domain Eukaryota; kingdom Metazoa; phylum Chordata; order Ceratodontiformes; family Ceratodontidae; genus Neoceratodus; species Neoceratodus forsteri. The sequence goes on from CM057459.1 coordinate 1,439,162,310, forward strand.
ATTGTGACTCAGTTTTCACATTCAACCAAGGCAATACGGACATTGACCGAACTGCAAAAAAAACACAAGCTGCCCCAGCAAAAGCTGATTCAAAATGTTTCCACTCGTTGGAACTCAACGCTTTATATGCTGCAGCGCCTCTTGGAGCAAAAGCAAGCTGTACATGAGTACTGCTCCAGTTACATTATTGGAGATGGCATTATGCTGTCTGTGCTGCAGTGGAAATTAATGGAAACAGTGTGCTGTATCCTAGCTCCTTTTGAGACAGCTACAAGGGACATGTCTTCTGAAGGTGCATCTGTGAGTCAGGTTATCCCACGCATAATGCTCATTTCACATCATCTTAGTGTTCTAAATCTACAAATAGAAAAAGACAGATCTGAAGCGCAGACAACATGTCGCCTATATCATGGGAATCTCGTAAAGAGAATGAGAGCTTCAAAACCAATGACAAATTAGTTGCAATGACGAAATCAAGACACTACATCCTTGCAACTCTCTAGATCCCAGGTTCAAGGCTATACATCTTCCAAAACAGATGATATAGAGCAGTACAAATGTATGTTGCTAGATGAGCTGCAGCACTCACAGGAGTCAAACACAGACACGCACAGTACCATCAGGTTGTCATCACCACAACATGCAGGTTCATCTTCACAAAGGGATACAGAACTGGAAAAGTCACCAAACATTAACAGTAGTTGTTCCACAACTGCCACTTCTTCAGCCCTTAGTAGCAAGCTAAATCTGTGGCAAAACCTTTCCCAAATTGCTGCCATACCAGCTGCTTCTGCTGATTCCTCTTCTGAGCAGTCTCTGTCCAACATGGTAGACAGTTACCTGCAAGAACTGCCTATTCCTATTGATGCATGCCCTTTTGAATACTGGAGATCAAAAAAGTCAATTTGGACAGAGCTGTATGATGAAGCCTGTAAATATCTTGGTTGTCCTGCAACAAGAGTCTCTTCAAACGCATGTTTAGTACAGCTGGCAATATTGTGACAGACACCAGAAATAGGTTGCTGCCAGAAAATGTAACACGTTAACTTTTATTAAAGTTAATAAGTCAAGATTTTCGTATCCCTACAAGAGTATACAAACTGATCCTGAAGTGATTGATGTTGTGGATGTTGATGGTGATGATGACAACTCAGATGGTGGTGGCTGGTAAAAATACTGTGTGGGATGAGTCTCTCTACACCAAAAGGAAACTTTTACAGACTGTGATGACTTTGGTTGTCGCTCTCTCCTTTCTCGATCTACTACCTTGGACTATATACCCTCAAAAACTTTCACCATTTCATGGCAAACTGCTTTGTAGCTAGGGTCTAAACTAAAGTCAACAAGTTTTATATACGGGGCAATTTTAACATCAGTGGAACAGGCCCAAATTTGGCATAAAGGGACACTGTCACGTCAATTCTTTCTGTATCATATTATTTATAGTTAAAGTGCAAACATATATTTTTGGATTTACCTTCTGTGACTTTGTGGTGCATCAGCATGGGCTGGGACAGGAGACGGTCTATTTTTCAATTTTAAAGAGGACAAAACAATAAGTTCTAATTGGTAGCTGTTTATTATTTTTTCAATTACAGAAATGTTAGCCATAAACGAAAAATGGATGCTAGTACATGGGTGAGGGTTGTGGGTTGGTTTTAACATGGGTGTAAGGGTGGCATGGGTGCTACTGCACAGATGAGGGTGGTGGAAGAAAAGTGGAATGGGTGATGGGGTGAAAGGTGGGTGTTGTTTTAGTTCTTTCATTTACAGATTCGTGATCAGCTGGGGATGGTGAGGAAAAAAATGATGACAGACCGAACCTACTGTACACATAATATATATTCTTATTAAATACATTGCAAACTGCTGCCACCTAGCACAACTGTCCTGTCCCCTTTAAAAAAAGAATAAAGGAATCAGAAATAAAAGAAAATCTGCATCAGCAGTTTTCACAGAATGTGACGTATCATAGTGTTTTTGCTTTATAAGTAGTGATAATTTGATACATAATGGGGTTGACAGACGCTGTCCCTTAAACATCACATGCCAACTGCTGCAGCTACATAAATGTTCCTTAGTATGTGGTGAGAAAATCACTGTTTTTATTTATGTGACTGAAATACAAATTTTATTGAAGTATCAGCTGCAAAAATGCATCATCTTAGAATTTTTTGTATGTATTACTTCAATTTGCCAACAAAAATGTTGGTATATGTATGCATTACCTTAGAAAATTGCATGCATTTTGCTAGCAACAATGACTGGCATATTTTTTTTATTAAGAACAAAAAGACACAGCACCAACACTTCAAAAAATATACTGTATTGTGCGTTTTAACTGATAGCATCACAGTACAGAAACGCCATGCAGGACAAAACAGTTTAAACAGACAAAAGGACCTTTTGTCTGTTTAAACTGTTTTGTCCTGCATGGCGTTTCTGTACTGTGATGCTATCAGTTAAAACGCACAATACAGTATATTTTTGGAAGTGTTGGTGCTGTGTCTTTTTGTTCTTGGTGCTCAGCTTTTCACACAGGCACAACTTAGGATTGGAGCAGCCTTCTTGTGGTTTCTGCAAATATTTTTTTTATTCCAATGTCTTGACTGAATATGTTATGACATAATATGTTTTGTAACAGTTCCACATGTTGCTGCTGTAGTACTTGGCTTGACTTTGTTATAAAAGCTTTCTTTTAAACATAGCAACTTTTGATTCACTCATTTAAAACAGAAGCAGCAAATAGCTGAAATTAGGTAATATCAGTTATTTTTCTCCTAATTCATGACAATGAGTATATATAGCTGAGTACATAAATGGCTAATGTTACTCTTTCTTTCACTAAGGAACTATGATGCAGCTGCAGGAAAACTTTAACATATGGGTGGGTGGGTGGGCCTGTTACGTATTAAGTTGCTGACTTTAGCAAACAGAAGAAACTATAGATAAACCTATTGTATTCCTATCAATGTCACACAAGATAATTTCTCTCCCCCTTATTTTGAACAGTTTTTCCTTTACATGTATTTTATTACTATCTTCGTTACTGGCAGCACAATAAAAAAATAGGGTTCGAGTTCTAAAAAGTTCTAAAAAAGATTAGAACACTAGAACTTTTTCAAAAGTTCTAGACTAGAACTAGAACCCAGAACTTCAGAGGGTTCTGACAACCCTAGTTTGCTGCTATCATTATAACCTCTTTTAGTTTGGCCTACTGCTCCTCTACACCCCCCCCCCCAAGTCATCCCTCCAACTAATTCCTGAGGCATTCATTCATTTTTATAAAATCAGCCCTTCTGAAGTCCAGGACTCTTGCCTTTGTGTGGTTGGATTCAGCAGCTGTTCTTATTATGAACCGCATTAGACACTGACCACTGGTCCCCAGATGGCTTCCTACCTTGATGTCTGCAGTACTGTCCCTGTTAGTAGGCACCAGGTCCAGTATTGTCCCATCATGAGTCGGTTCACTGACTAGTTGTCTGAGGAATGCCCCCCTCAAGGAGTCCAGGATGTCCTTGCTTCTAGCTGAAGTCACAGCTGGGAGGCTCCAATCTACATCCAGCAGACTGAAGTTCTACACCAGCAAAACCTCCCCCTTTCAGTCATTTCTCCTCCCCTGTGCTGGAGCCCTGTAAATCAAGCCTGTCCAAATGTTGGCTCTGTTCCTGACTCGAGGGTGCCCCACAACACTTCTACCCCCCCCCAAAGTTCCTGTATTTCTGCTACTTTTGTGGTTTCCTTCACATAAAGTACCTCACACCCTCCTTTCCTTGCCACCCTGTCCTTCATGAACTGCATGTAGTCTGGTATGGCTATGTCCCAGTCATGGATGTCAGTGCACCATGACTCAGTGATGGCCACAATATCCAGGTCGCATGGCCTCTAGGTCTGGGATCTTATTTACCATGCTTCTAGCATTTGTGCACATGGTCTTGCAGATTTGGTTGGCTCTTTGCATGTTGCTTCCCCCTTTTCCTTTTGTTCCCGTTTCCTCCCCTTCTCATTTGACTGCTTCTTTTCCATCCTTCCTCCTTTGCTAACCCCCTGCTTATTTGGGTAACTTGCTTCCTGGTGGGACTCTCTCTCCAGTCAGTATCTCTCTACTGTTTATCTCATCCTGTGGGGGCGGGCAGTTTTGGCCACCCTTTTTCCTCCACTGCCCCCTCAGCTAATTTAAATGTTTACTGAAGTAACATTTAAACCATTTTCTGAGGACTATGGTTCTCCTCCTGTATGGATGCAGGCCATCACTCTTGTATAGGCCCTTATCATCCTAGGTGGGTCCCCAGTCCCCAGTGTAGCCATAACCCTCCTCTCCACACCGTCCATCAACCATGAGCTGAAGGCCTGGTGTAGAGATCCCTTTCCTTCCCCCAATCATAAACAGCAGTACTTCTGCAAAACACTGATTGTGCTACCTGTCTAAGACCTCTTCCCAGTTCCCTAAACTCCTTCTGCACTATTCATGCCCTGTCCCTTGCCAGATCATTTGTCCCTAGGTGGACAATGACATCCAGCTTCTCATTCCTTCCTGATGCCCTAGCGATATGCAAGATATGCTTCCCATCCTTCTGGACCATGGCATCAGGTAGGCACCTTACCTTCCACTCTGCCCCTTCCTATTTCCAGCTGTATCCCCCTGACAATAGAGTCCTCTGCCAGGAGTTGCTTTCTCCTCCTTAAGGGTCATCTTCCACCATCCTTGGGGTTTCTTCCAGGGAGGGACCCTCTTCCTCCCTGGCCACTACCACAGGTGCCTCCTCTTGGCAGTCCTGGTCCAACACAGCAGTGTTGGAATTCTGTTGTGGCACTGAGTAAGGAAAGTGCCTGTGACCCACTCCACCAGCCTTCCAGATCCCACCACTCCCATTTTCCTCAGGCCCACCGTCATCCAGCCACTCCTCCTATCTGGCATCCTTTGAGGTATTGGTGTCAGATTTGGTGGCACCTGGATGAGGCAGAAGGTCCCCCAACTCTCAGCCAACTTGGCCCAAAGTCTGCCAACTTTCTCCCTCAGCCCAGAGAGGGTCATGCATATGGGACAGCACTGCAGTATCCAGAAGGTCTCCCTGAAAACTGCCACCCCACAGCCACTGCACTACATCACTCCCCACATTCTTTATTTCTACCATCCCTGTTTCCTGGTCTCCTTTCCCAGAACCCAGTAAAGGCTCAACTGAACACTGTATGAGCTACTAAAGTACAATAAACAACCCTTTAGTTAAACTACTCGAGGTATGTTACAGATACAGGAATGGTAGAGACGCAAACACTAAAGCAAAATTTTTTTTCCTTTCGGGACAAGATCATACCCCCCTACCTAGATATCTGATTAACAGCAAACTCCCCAAAGCACGACTTGTACCAGACAACTACCATACAACTCACAGCCCCACTCCAATTGACAAACCATAAATAATACAGATGTACCTAAGTTTCAACAGACAGCATTCCTGGCTGCCGACTGTCCCCTTGACTAACTTCTGGCAGACTCCAATCAATGTCCTTCATGCTCATTCTTAGTACAAGGGCTGCAAGCGGGAGGGTCACTTGGTAGGAAGGACTGATACAGTGGGAGATGGGCTGTCCTTGCTCCACCCTCCTCTAATGCTGCTGACACCCAGTTGGTAGAAATCACTAGTGCCAGCCCCCACAGTAACAACAGGAGGTAAGCTTGCAGCACCAATCTCAGCAAGAGCAACCTCTGCTACGCAAGAGTGCTCCCCTCTCAGCTGCACTCTCCGGTCACTTCCGCTCCTATGGATTCCCTGCTGCTGGCACCTCTGCCTTTAAATCAGGTAGGCTCTCCTTGCTGCATCCCCATGTGATGCTGACAATCACCTCATTGGTGGAAATCACCAGTGGCACCCCCCCAGCAGTAACAATGGGAGCCAAGCTTGCAGGCTCCGATTCCAACAAGCCCTCAGCATTGGGGAGGGGGAGTGGTCTCTGCTACACAACAGTACTCCCCTCCCTCAGGGCCAGATTAAGGGGTATTCCATTATCTAGGCAATGTAATTATATGTGACATGAGCACTGGCATCATGTTGCCAACTGGGATGCGAGAGTGCTGTATGTGTGGGGTTGTCCTCTTTCACAGGTGCTGGCTTTTGTTCGTGCAGGTCTTTGCAGGCTGTGTGTGACAGGTGCTGGGAATTGCTCATGGGTTGCTATCTGTACTGCTTCCAAACTGTATACAATAGTACTTTTTCTCTTTCTGTTCTGCTGTTGTGTGGCTTAGAGTTCATTATATTAATTATTGGGGTGTGTGGGTGACAGAGCCACTGCTTATTATAGTGGTAGTGTGTACAGCTTGTTAGATTGTATTGCCTGCTGCTTGTTTGGTGTCATTTTGTGATTAGGTTATATACGGGTTGATATAATGTAGTAGCGCTCCATTGTGTGTCAGTATTTTCCTGGTGCTCTAATTGCCGTCGTCCTGTTTCATGTCGCAACATTGTGAATGAACCAGATTATGGCATAGGCACAATAGGCCTAGGTCTAGGTCCCCACCTTTTAGGGGGACCCCAATCTGTCCCTGTCACCTTATGCTTGTGCACTTCTTTTTTTTTTCACCATAGGGTTCAAGACTTCCATGCCAGGATGAAAAACTGTAGTTTTTTGGGGGGAAGGAGTATGGGATGCTTGCCATTGCAAGATGACACAGACTGCCTTTCATTTCACATGGATTGCCCTTGCTGGATGGGGCTTAGTAATCACTTTCATTTTCAGGCAGCTACAGTCAGTCAGCATTGTCTTCTACCCACCATCTTTCCTTCCCCCATCATAGACAAGCAGCACCTCTGCATTGTGCTACCTGCCTAAGACCTCTTCCCAGTTCCCTAAACTCCTCCTACACTATTCATGCCCTGTCTCTAGCCAGGTCATTTGTCCCCAGGTGTACAATGACATCCAACTCCCCATTCCTTCCTGCTGCCCTAGTGATATGCAAATATGCTTCTGACCAATGAGCCTGCTGTCTGTAGTGGGTTGTGATGGCAAAGGCAAAGAAACAAATTTCAATTCACTCATTGGTTGGTTGGTGACACCTACTGTGAGTGAGTGACAGTGCTAAGAGTGCTTGGTAGCTCACCTGCTGCTCAAGAGCAAGCCCTGCTGCCACCCTCCTCCATCTAGGCCGGTGTCAGCTAGAGTCACACTAAGCATTCAAGACCATGACATGTGGTATACTGAGGAGTGGAAATTGGTCCATCTGCCACCATAGTTTGCTCACTCGCTACAGTCAGACTTGCCACCACACGTAATCATAACACATTGGGGGCGATTCATGAAAAGACATGCATGAGGTGCGTATTGGGGCGTGCAGATCCGCACACATGGGATTTCCACACAGGGGCTGCATTCATGAACACCGGCCCCTGTCGGCTCCCATACATGGCCCCAACTCCCCAGTGCACAGGTCTGCTGGAGGCAGGTGGGTGTGGAGCGGCAGATCTGGGTGGGCAGCCAATCGGCTGCCCAGGCATAGACCCGCAGTGGATCCTTTTTTGCCCAATGGCGTCATGTTGTTGGCCGGTGTGCAGAGTACCGACCATGCTGATGTGGCAGGGTTCCCCGTCCCCCCGACTCCCATCCTCCCGGAGTGCCCTGACAAGCAGGGGCAACATAGTTAGGGGGGCCATTTCCCCCCGCCGTGTCTACCACATGCGGTGACAGATCCACTGGGGGGAGTGTAACCTGCCCCAGTGGCCTACAGCTGCCTGCCAAATGCAGAGCCAGCAGCCCCCATGCACAGCACTCTGCAGTGTTGTAAATGTGAAGAGTGCTAGCTCACCTGCCCCACACCACTCCCAGGCCTGCCCCCGTGCTGAGCTCCATGATCGGCCGAGGGGATCAGGTGCATAGGGGGCAAAATGGTGTCCTGCATAGGGCAGAGGGGTGCAGTGAGCACAGGCAGCCACAGGGTGGCTACGCACCTGAGTTACGCAGTGAGTAGCCACCTGATTCTTTTGTGAATAGAGCCCATTGTGCAGTGCCTTGTGTGAACAGTCAGACAAGAGGTAGTGCCCACACAGTTTTGTTGGATGGACGACTGCCAGTACTTACTGTTGGCTGCTGCTTCTCTTCTTTCATTTTTCTTCCCTCCCATTTCAACCCAACTGAGCCTCCAGCACTGCTAGTAGTACTCTGTTCCCTCAGGCTGTTTGTCCTTTCATGGCATGGTGGTGGCCATTGCGTGGGACTTGTGCTGCACTGTAAGGAACTGAGAGCTCTCTGAAGAAAGAGTTGCTACTGCTGCTGCACTTGGCCTCCTCCTGCTGGTTCCACCAGTGTGTTCTGTCCTATGTCCACATCAAGTGCAGTCAGTGAAGACCATTATCAGAGAGTGAGTACTGTGTCTGACTGACTGATTGATCAACCATGTGATATGTTCTGGGGGATCAAGCCTAGGAGGGGCCCCGATGGTGAGGATGTAAGGTGAGAAGCCTAGGAGGGGCCCCAATGGTGGGGATGTAAGATGAGAAGCCTAGGAGGGGTCCCGATGGTGAGAACATAAGGTGAGAAGCCTAAGAGAGGCCCCAATGACGAGGATGTAAGGCGAGAAGCCTAGGAGGGGCCCCGATGGTGAGGATGTAAGGCGAGAAGCCTTGGAGGGGCCCCAATGGTGAGGATGTAAGGTGAGAAGCCTAGAAGGGGCCCCGATGGTGAGGATGTAAGGTGAGAAGTCTAGAAGGTAGAGTCCCCTTCAGTCAGGGTTTGTTATTAGGAGACAGTGGTGACTACAAAGACCAGATCAAGATAAAGGGAGGGAGGCCAGGGACCTGGTGAGGTTGTGAGGGAGGTGAGGAAGACAGTCTCCAGTGGTCCAGTGCTTTATTGGAAGCAGGATGAGTGACTGGCCCAGTCAAGCCGAGGGGTCCTGATGAGGAGGACGTGAGATTTGGGGGCTAGAGGGTAGTTACCAGTGTGCTATCTGGGGACAGGCTGGGTGAGTGACTACAGGCCAGGTTGAGCTGAGGGGTCCTGGTGAGGATGTGAGGTGAGAAGGTAGTCATCACTAGTGCAAGGGGACAGGGTGAATGACTTTTGAGGTCAAACCGAGGGGCCCTGATTGTTGTTGTGGGGAATGATTCAAATATTTGTTCTTGCAACCTTTCCAGCCACAGTAAATATACAGTTTTTATAAATGTGGTCATTGGGTTCTCTGTCTTTAACATGAGATGGCACTGACAGACCATGAGGAACTGCCAGATGCATAGGTGGTTTTGGCGTGAACTGCAAGCCATACCGTGTTCAGAGGAGCATTACACCTTTGAATTACTATGGCTATTTAGGTTATCTGTGCTGTATTAATTACATGCGTGCTTGATCATGGATAAATGCAGTGCCTGTTTCCTTGAACTAATATACTGGCTCTTGTGCCTAGTGGGACTTAGCTGGTTACCAAAGAATAAATAAATAAAAAAGCAATGGCAAGGGGGAGTGACTTGGAAAAAGGGGCGTGGGCAAAGCAAGGGGACATGTCCTAAGCAAATGGTGGCCCCAGATTTTTCTCGGGCCTAGGACCCCAGGTAACCTTAATCTGGCCCTGCCTTCCTGCTGCACTCTCCGGTCACTTCTGCTCCTATGGATGGTTGGTATCTAATTTCCATCCTTCACTGTAGCACTACAAACAGATTCATCACACACATGCCTTTCTGCCAGGGGTTCTGACATCACTTCCTCAAACGGGCAAAGGATATGCACCTGTCATAGCAGAAGCAGACATCCAGGAAAGGAACAGCAGCAAGTGAAGAGGTGACTGCTATCTCAGTGGAAGGGAAGTAACTGCAAATCTAGGAGCTTTTCATTGTTACTTCTTTGCATTGCTATTGCATTGGGGAAAGGAGGAGTAGGAGTTTGAAGAAGGTTGTACAATAGCTACTTAAAGTCTCTTTTTGAGTGTGGATGGAAAGGATAGGAATATAAAAAGCAGTTGCTCAATCTATCTAAACGTGTACAACAAAGGGGGTAAGGGAAATTAAGAAAAGAATGTTTTTCACTGATAGAGGGGGAAAGGGGAGACTTGGGGAAGCATTTGGTATCCTGCTGGAAGGGTGGGGGGTCACTGGTGGGTAACGACAGCAATGGGTAGGGTGGTAGGCTGCAACAACTGTGGTGCACCAATCTTTCTAAAAAATTGCCTGGACTGTGGGAGGATGTTTAGTGTGCAACCACATAGAGAAACTTAGAAAGGAGATCAAGGGTCTGCAGGAGGAACTAAGGCAGGCAAGGCAGATTGGGGGTGGGTTTAGCCGAATACTGGAGGGAGGAAGAAGGGGAGATGAGGGAGGGTGGTTTAAGCCAACAGTGGTGAGGAGAGGGTCAGAAGAAGGGAAGCAGAGACAAAGGGGCCCAGGCCAGGAAGAACGATTGCCGGGGAAACCAGGTCAGGAGACAAAAGACAAATAAAACGAGGAGATAGGGACTTGTGAGGGGAGGCAAAGAAGTGGCAAAAGTCATGGAGTGGAAATGAGAGAACAGGTTACTATGAAGAAAGAGGGAGCGAGCATTTGTGAAGGGTCTTCAGAAAGTAGTTTTGCACTGCTAGAGAGAAAGAAGGTGGAGTAAGGAAATGATGAGATTAGAGGAGTAATTGATAAATGCCTGGACCAAACCGGAGCGGGGGAAGTTCTGCTGGGAAAATTGCAACAGGGGCAAAAGGGGGAAATAATGTGCAGGAGGATGAAGATGAGCTGGAAATGAGAGAGGGAGATGAATGGAAGCAAGCAGGGAGTAAGAGTGGTGGAATCTTAGTGCTGGGGACTCAATACTAAGAGGAGTCAGGTGGGGTAGCAAGGGGGGGAGGCATAGTCACATTTGGGTGGAAGCCATGCCAGGAATGACAGCGGAAAGGGTGGGACAATCTGTTCTGAAATATGCTAGAAGGGGTAGGGACAAGCCTCATTTAATTATACATCTTAGGACAAACGACCTGGCTGACAAGACAGTAGATATAGTCCAGAGGAGGTTTGAGGAACTTTGCACAATTATGTCAGGGGGCAGGAAGAGCAGTAACATTTTCAGAGATACTTCCAGTGCCCAAGGCAAGCACAACAAGAAAGCTGAGAACAGAGGAATTTAATGGATGGCTAAGAACCTGGTGTTGTGCTAAAGGGTATGGGCTGTTGGGGGTGGGAAGGGACCTGGGAGGACAGTAGTCTCTATGCCAAGAACAGACTACACTTGAGTGAGGAGGAAAAAGTGTTGAAACAGAGGATGGAGGAGTACATAGAGGAAGTTGGGAATTTAAACTAGGAGCGGGGTGGCAATTGGGCAAGAGATATGCAGAGCTGAGGTTGGGAAACCATATGAGCTTACCCCATAACAGTGACAAGGAACAAATGGCAAGTACTATTGGTGATGCTAGGAAAGGAGGGCAGGATGGGAGGAAAAGGGTGGAAGGTGGTTACCCTTAATGCTAGGAGCCTGGAGAAAACTGCAGAGTTACAGGTGCTCATGGCAGAGGAAAGTGGACATTGTAGCCATCACAGAAACATGGGCCACCCAATACAATGACTGGGACCTGTCTGTACCAGGGTACAGGTTATTTCATAGGGACAGGGTGATTGGGAAAGGAGGGGGTGTGGCATTATATGTGAAGGAAGGACTGAAGTGTGTAAGGGAGGAAGGGGAGGAGGGTAATACAGAGTCACTTTGGATGCAAATCCAGGATTCCAAGAATAGGATTCTTAGAATGGGAGTGGTGTACAGGCCACCATCTCTGATGGAGGAGTTAGACAGGGAACTAGCGGGACAGATCAGGAGGACCTGCGAGAAGGGTAGTGTGGTGATTGTGGGGGACTTCAACATGCCAGGAGTGGACTGGAGTACCCCAACAACCAGAAACAGAAGGGAGCAGGTACTGCTGGATGCCTTCCAGGACAGCTTCCTGCTGTAAATGGTCAGTGAACCAACCAGGTTAGGGAATACCCTTGACCTTGCACTGGCAAATGGGGACTTTGTGAGAGAACTTACAGTGGAGGAACCGCAGTCAGGGAGTGACCACCACTCAGTATGGCTCACATTGGATATGGGCAAGGAAGGAGTGGAATCTGGCACAAGAGTGCTGGACTTCAGGAGGGCCGACTTTGGGAGGATGGGGGAAGTGGTAAAAGGGTACCTGGCCAGAATTCAATCTAATATGAACACTAACCAGAGGTGGGAGCTCATAAAGCTGGGGATAGTGGAGGCAACCAAAACCTGCTGCAAGGCCCAGAGCAAGAAGGCTAGGGCTATGAAACCGAGCTGGTTGAGCAAGGAGGTCATGGAAAAGTTAAGGAGGAAAAGAGCTGCCTTTAGGAAGTACAAGAAAACAGGGAGGGGGGAGGACAGGGAGGAGTACTTGACAGAATCGAAGGAGGTGACAAGGGCAGTAAGGGGAGCCAAAGCATCTATGGAACTCAGTCTGTCACAAGGCATTAAGAAGGGGGAGAAGGACTTCTTTAGATATATCAGGGAGAAAAGGAGCTGTAAGGACCACATAGTAAGGATTAGGAAGGAGTGGATTGGGTGGAAGCAGGGTGCGATAAGGCAGAAGCACTAAATGAGTACTTCTGCTCAGTATTTACTAAAGAGAAGGGGGGGTGACACCCAAGGGGGGAGAAATGGCAGAAACAGGGGAGGAAGGGGTGACAGATGGGGAAATCATGGAGGGCAGAGTTCAGAAGGGTTTGAAGGCACTGAGGGTGGACAAGGTGCCAGGGCCCAGATGGCATCCACCCCAGGGTACTGAAGAAACTGGCAGAGTTCCTTGCAGGACCTTTGGCAGACCTATTTAATGCCTCGCTACATTCAGAGTATGTACCTCAGGACTGGAGGATGGCTCATGTGGTGCCCCTCCACAAGAGTGGCCCCAAGGATGAATCGGGAAACTACAGACCAGTGAGCCTTACATCCATCGTGAGTAAGCTAATGGAGACTATCCTGAAGAAGAGGCTGGTGGCCCTCCTAGAGGCCACAGGACTACAGGACAGCAGACAGCATGGCTTCATATGGGGCAGATCTTGCCAAACCAACCTGGTGGAGTTCTATGACTGGGTAACTAGGCAACTGGACAGGGACCATGCAGTGGATGTCCTGTATCTGGACTTCAGTGAGGCAATCGACTCGGTGCCACATGGAAAGCTGGGAAGTAAGTTAGTAGCCACAGGGGCGGGTGCAAAGCTGGTGAGATGGGTAGGAAACTGGCTTCAGGGAAGGCAACAGAGGATGGTGGTGGGTGGGGAGCTCTCACACCCAAGGGTAGTGACGAGCGGTATTCCACAGGGCTAGGTGTTGGGACCAGTGTTGTTTGGGATATTCATTGCAGACATATCATGGAACATCAAGAGCAAGATCAGTCTGTTTGCTGATGATACCAAGGTAGGAGTGGTGGTGGATGACCTAGGGATGGCAGGGGTTGCAGGATGATCTGGCAAAGCTTGAAACCTGGTCAGACATCTGGCAACTGGGTTTAATGAAAAGTGCAAGATGCTGCATTTTGGGATGAAGAACCCAAGGAGGAGTTACCTGCTGGGGGGAGTGCAGCTAGCCAAGACAGAGGAGGAGAAGGATCTGGGGGTGCTTATTACAGGGTCAATGAACAACTCGGCACAATGTAGGAAGGCAGCTGCAAAGGCCAACAAAATGCTCGGTTGTATTGAAAGGGGTATACCCTCAAGGAGGGAGGAGGTGAGTCTGCCACTGTATAGGTCATTAGACCACACCTGGAGCACTGCTTGCAGTACTGGCACCCATATCTGAAGAAGGACATTAGGTTACTGGAGGAGGTGCAGCGCAGGGTGACAAAGATGATCAAGGGGCTGGGGGACTTATCATACGAGAGGAGGCTGAGAGAGTTGAACATGTACTCACTGGAGGAGAGGAGGGACAGGGGGTACATGATTGAAACCTTTAAGTACATGATAGGAATAAACAAGACATGTACAGAGGGGCTGTTCAAAGTAAGGGAGGGCAGGGACACCAGGGGCCATGATATGAGACTGGAGGGAGGAAGGTTCAGGAGGGAGATGAGGAGACACTTTTTTACAGAGAGGGTGGTGGCTGGGTGGAATGCATTACCTGCAGAAGTGGTATCCAGTAGAACAGTGGACTGCTTCAAAAGGGGATGGGACAGGACAAGGGGGAGGGTTAATGAAGGGGAAGGGTGGAAGGGAGGGGCAGCTGCAGAATAAGGGGTGCTTGCTGCACATTTGAGCAGACTTGATAGAACTCTAGGCCTTTATCTGCTGGCAAATTTTGTATGTTCGTTCATGCAGACAAAAACTATCACTACAAAGGAAAACAGTTCTGTACAACGTCTGATAAGGACATTCAGTTTTTCAAGTGATCGCACTCGTTTATATTTCTTTATGCATGATACGGTAGGTTTCAAACATTTCATGATAAAATGAGGGGACAGCATATATGTTTTTATTCAAAAAAGAGAAACTACACATAGTACTAGAAGTCTAGAGTTAATTGGAGCAATATAACTTTTCATAAAACCAAAAAATAAATCACAGCACTGGTCACTCTTGTTACTTTGTGTGTTTCACTAATGGTATGTGGTCATCTAGTAAAAGATTTTCTGATTGTGTCGTGGAATGTTAGTAACACATAATCCTGTTAGAAAAGTTTACACCTGGCCCAGTGGCATAAAGGGCTGAAGCACTGGATGCCTTACCTCTTGCCACACCAGTGACCCGTATTCGGGAAAGAGCACGGGACACCGGGGGTCAGTCGGGGGGAGGGCTGGGTGAGGATCGAGCAGCTATTGGCAGCTCTCCTTTCCCAGATAGGGGAGGTCATCTCTCCCGGTCTTTGACCGCCACCATGTCGAGGCATGACTGTGGTGCAGGCAGGGCTCGGAGATAGGCGCTAGGCCAGGGGTGGGCAGAGAGGAGTCGGTCTGGGCCAAGGCACACTTTGCACCTCCATGCACATGCAGAGCTTGTCTGAGGGCTCCAGGGAACAGGGAAGAAAAAATGGATAATCGGGAGCCATGGCTGGATGAAGCACCCACAACAGCTCCGGTGGTTCCACCAGCTAGTGGAGGAGTGCATAAACAACCACAGAAGTCTGGTGTTGGGTGGCCAACACAAACCGCCGCCCACCAGGAAGATAAACACAGGATGGAAAAATAAATTTACATGGTGTTTGATAACAAAACCTTTTTTATTCAGTTTCAAATGTGTGTGTTAGCCACATATTTTTCAATAAAATTATTCCGACGACAGATTAATTAAAAAAACAGGAATATTTATTTACTCATGTATCAGTATCACATAGAATGTGACAATATGATGATCAACCCGCCAAGGACTATCTTGTTGCTGTGTTGTATTTACATAGATCAAAAAATAAAAACTTAAGGTTTGTCTGTTAGTATGATGAGAATGGTAATGCCACAAATCCAGCAGTCCTGATCAGATGATTGATATGTAGAGTCGTGATATTGAATGTCAAACAAAATTATATGATTCAATTGTTAAACAATGAAATAATATTTATGTGCCATATTTTATTTGCAGTCACCATACAAACTGGATGGTGCTATAATAGGAAACAGAACATTTATTGAACAGAAAATCAAATTTGTGGTTACATCAACCAGAAACCACAAAATATGACATTGACGTGCTTTTAAAGAGTCATCTTGCAAATGATTTGTTTAACTGTTTAGGGTGAAGTAGTGTTGTGCAACATTTTCTACAGTACTTATTGTTCAAGTTGCTATTGACGATGTGTCATGACACCAATTCATAGTTCCAGTGTCAGCACTGGACCTACCATCCCCCATGCTACCAGCACTACTTAACTACTTGAAATTTTTTTCTTTGCCTTCACTTCCATAATCACCTCATTACAGAATCACACCCTCATCTGCCGCTCCTCTCTTGTTTCCACAATCGCCCACCTGCCACTGCTGGACAAAATTAAACACATCGCCCCCGTGGTGTAGCCTGCTGATAATGCATAACAAGTGCCAAGTCGTAATTTATGCCTATATGTTTGGATGAATATTACAAATGTCAGTTCTGCAGATCCTTACCGTGGTACTATAGCCAGTAAAGCTCAGTAAAATAAATCATTGTAGCTGCAAATTGGTAAAGACTATATATTTATTGATAATGCACAGTCAAACTGTTTACAGTTTGAAATACTCTTACAGGTATATATTTGCAACTCGTCTTTGAGAGTATTAGGTTGCTAGATGTGGGGTACACTGTTGGCACAAGTTACGGGAAATGGCATATGAGTGTATTTGAGTGATGTGCACAGGAACACCCTGACATTTCTAAATTCAGAATAGCATTACTTTGTTGAAAAATGCATTGAGACATATGGGTTATGCTGATTTCTGCATGGGATGTTACTTGTCACCTGTACGGTCACAGAAATCAAGTGTACTCTTTGATGTAAGCATAAGTAGCACCAGAAAACTGGCAGTGCTGCAGTCATTAGTCAATTAAATATGTATTTTAAAATGAAAAAAATTGAATTTGTTAAACAGATGCTGACAACTGCTAACCTTTGTGACAGGCACAAATACGCCTGTGAGTGAAATAGCTATGAATGAGTAAGGTTCTGTATTGAAAAGTATGACCATCAAATACAGATTTATGCTGCTTGTGTGACACAGCTGTGCAATGCACAGTGCTAGACAGACATAAATCTTATTCAAGTAATGGAAGGAACTCCACTATCACCAATAAAAGAAATAAAATAAAACACCCATGCATCTGTGTTACTACAAAAGCAATGTAAACCTGATGTGGTATTCAAAGCCAGAAATCACCCTTCATAACACACAGTAAATGTTTCATGCTGCACGCTTCTGAATGCATACCTTCTCTTCCCTCTCACACTGAGAATGAAACAGCACTCCATTTTAATAATATTTATATTTAATGCTCACCAAATTTAGGAATTGTTATCCTGCACAGCTAAACACAGACACATGTCCACCACAATATGTCCTGGGTGACTACTGTCACTCCATTGACATCATCGCATCACGTTGGCGCTTGATGCATGGAAATGTGCTCAGATGTGGTGGCCTGAGAAAAAAAAATGGAGCTTTTCAGCATTAGGCTCATTGAGAAGCAGCAAAACTGTGAGTGGTACTACATCAGGAATACATGCTTTTTTTTCAAATTGGAGTACCACCCTTATGGACACAGAAGACCATGGCAGCACAGCAACAACATACACTTTCAAATATATCAACAGGCACAAACCTATTTAGGTATCCTCTGCTCCGGTGTTGTGTTGGTATTTACTGCAGTATTTAAAAATCAAAATATCTGAAATGACAGCAATGAGACGCTCAGCTCATAACATGAGAGTTGCTGGTGATGTGGCCAAAAAAAAGCATAGGTTCTGTGTTTCAAAAGGATGTTGCTCCTAAGAAAACTACCTCTGCAGCAACTTCTTCTGGGGTTGGCAGTAGTAGTAGCAAAGGGTAGTTGGCAGAAATGGCACCAGAAGTAGTGTGTCCAAATGTTTCTCTGTCACATCTGTGGCATACATGCTGGTGGGTGCTAGGGGAGGTGGAGGCGGCGACAGAAAGATTAGTCCAAGAAGTAGAAAAATGTCTGGCTGTGGAGCAGTGATTGAGGAGGTGGTTACTGCTGCCCCATTACTGTTGGTGGCGGTGGCACTGAGACTGATCTGGATGGCAGGTTCTCATTTCCTAATAGGAGTGTTGAGCCTGACCATGACTCAGATTCTGAGGAGAGAGATCTGACTGTTGCCTGCAAGGATGAGAAGGAAAGAAAAGGTGGAGAAAGTAAGGAGGAGGACAGATCTCAGGAGGAGGAAAAGGTTATCAGCCTGGGTGGGGATGATGAGAAGAAAAGAAAGGGTGGAGAAAGTGAGGAGGTGGAGGGCAGCTCTCAGGATGAGGTTATCAGCCTGGATGGGGATGATGACTTGGGCATCCTATGCAAAGCTGAAAAGAAAAAAGTAATGTTCATGTGACTGAACCTGAGGTGCTGTGCACACCACAGTTAGTTCACAGAATTATAAAAGCCCCCCAAATCCTCCAAATGTTGTTCCTGTTAGGACTGTTGACCCAATCACACTGTATGAGACATCCACTGTTGCAGTACCATCATCCCCAAAACACCCATTTCTACCCCCCCCCCACACTGTCCCAGTACCATCACCATGTAAAATCCAGAGCTACAAAATTCCTAGTATGGGATTTTTGCATACTAAACCCAGCTAATAAAAGAGTGGCCATCTTCCAGCTGTGTAAAGTATAAGTTAGCCATGGAAAAAGGGGAGTCATCAAGGCACAGGTAGCCAACACACGCACACCTCAAATGCAGACACCAATTACGCTGGACTCAGCACCAAAGGGAAGTCCCTTATCCTCTTCATGTGACAGTGCATCCTGAAGTGGCAGGGAAAATGTCCCAGTGGATGCAGGACTGACTGCAGAGGACTACTAGAGAGGGGAGAAGGAGTCTGTGGGATTTCCTAGCATGGCTATAATAACAGTGGTAGATTGAGTACTAGCAGCCAGAGGCACCAAAGCATGTCAACCCCAGTCCAGAAAACCCCAAATCATTACTTTCACTCGAGCATCATCTGTTAATGCCCCTGGCTCAAATGGTACCCCACTAGCCATGCCACCACACAGAGTCCAGCTGTTTGGTAGCCCAGCACAATGAAAGGTGCAGCCTGCACTGCATTTCATGATTGAACGCCATACAAGATACCCACCTAGTCATGCTTTTGCAATAGAACTGAATGCAACAACCATAGAAATGCTGGCACTTGACCTAATGCCATTCTCTTTTATGAAGAATATTGGATTCACAATGTTGATGGTGCATGTCTGTCCCAAATGGCAGATTCCAATCCATTGCTAGCCTACTTCTCCACATGTGCCATTCCTGAACTTTATGAGACTGTGTCACGCATGATAATACATGCCCTGCTGCATTCAGAATCCCATACATACATCTTAGTATAGATATGTGGACCAGTGGCCAGACAGCTGGTTGCTCGTATCTGTGCATTACAGCCCATTGAGCATAGGTACCCGGGGTAGTATTTGACTATGGGCATGGGAACAATTGCAGTAAGCCCAATTGCAGTGGTAGCAACACTCAGGGTATTCACCAAAATGCATTGCTGGCAATGAAGAGTATATCTGGATCACACATGGATCAGATAATGCTAGAATTGCTCCTGACCAAAACTGATGGGTCGCTGCACCCCCATGCACTGAAATTGGGTTTCATTGTGAGCGATAGTGGCTCAAATGTAGTGGAATGCATTGATGATGGAGGAGTTCTCAGGATGCCATGTCTGTCACACTGAATTAATCTCATTGTGCAAGAGTTTCTGTCATATCCTGATAACAAGTCCATGTTGGATGTGGCCCATAGTATCTGTGCCCACTTTGCCCATACTGGAAAGGCCCGTGACAACTAAGGCACCAGTAGAAATGTGCAAAGTTGGCTGACATTGCTCCATGGAGTGCTTCATGGAGGGTGGATAATGCCATGAAGTTATCCACTGTGAAGATTCCAACTTCACAGTTCAGCACAAGTTCCAGTCAAGTTACTTTTGGAGGCTTTTTATATTATTTGTGGCACTGTAGCTCAGCTCTGGGTGGGTGCTGCTGTACTTTCTATGTCTTGTGCTTTCAGCCAGTGAGGGAGGAGTGACTGCTTAGTTTGTCACTGTTGCTCATAAGAAGTAAAGGCAGTATTTTTGCTTTCTCAAACTAGTCTGATTTTTTTGTTGGTGATTTATTTCTACCTGTATAAGAACTTAATCTTTTTGTAATGTTCTGCTGTTTAACTTTCTTTTATCTGTGTCCTGCCTGCCTCCTTTTTTTTTCCACATTTAATTTTCCATGTGTGGAAAGAAGTATATTGTAAGAAAAGAAAAATGAGTAGTAGTATCGGTGCTAGTGATGAGCATAAAACCCATGAGGGGGCTGTGGAAAAGGCCAAGGGTGGGGAGAGAATAATAGCAGTCATATTCAGCCAGTTCCTGGGAAACCTTTTTTTGGTCATCGAGTGTCAGAGGAGGAAAGGGTAGTAACTGATACCTTAGTGGCCCCATTGGTCCATGAGGATGTGGGCAGCAGTGGCAGTGGTGGAAGTACTTGTGGGTCATCATTCGTAGGAGCCACTGCTGCAGCAGCAACCATGTCGAAGGAAGGGAGTTGTAACAGCTCTGTAGGTGGTGGTAAGAAGACAGCCTGGTACACTGCTAGGAATATAGCAGCAATTATTCTTGAAGGTGGTGGAGAGGGTGCTGATGATGTTGCCTTATGTGGCAGTGTCATAGGTACAGTAAGTAATAGTTAAATCCAAATCTGTCCCCCCAAAATGTCCCTGAAAACCCTCCAGCCATGGGATTCACTGACTCCACAGTTCTCCAGACTAGTGGTGAATTGCTGAATGTTAAGGAAAAGGAGGATAGGATCAGGTTTAGAAAACAAGTTGTGAGACATGACCACCCAAAAGTGTTAAGCATAAGAAAGTGGATTAGGATTAGGATGAGGAGGAATGGAATGGAATGTGGGTCACCCTTTCATCCAAGACCAGGCCAGTCAGTCTCTGAGATGTCGACACAAACATTCAATGAAGCACCTCATCTTCATCATCTCCTCCAGTCCTCAAATCCCCTGCCTCATACTGAGCGTCACATAATTCCACACCAAAGTGATCAGAATCAGCATGCCTGATATGCCAAACATGAGATTTTTTTTAAAGCATAATGCCACCACCTGATTTAATACGAGAGGCAAGCCTGGCACAGCAAGCAGGAGAAGTTTTTCTTTCAGACATAATGCCACCACCAGATTAAATATGAGAAGCATGCCTGGCATGGTGAGCAGGAGAATTTTTTCTTTTTGGCATAATGCCACCACCAGACTAAGTACAAGAAGCATGCTTGCTTGGTATGGCAAGCAGGAGAAAATTTGCTTTCTGGCATAATGCCAACACTAGATTAATTACAAGAAGCACGCCTGGCATGGTGAGCAGGAGACATTTTTATTTTTTTTTTTGGGGGGGGGCATAATGCCACTCAGATTAAATATGAGAAGCATCCCTGGCATGGTGAGCAGGACAAATGTTTCATTTAGGCATGAAGCCCAGGCCATACAAGATTAATTACACAACAGGCAGCGGTGGAGGCAGTGGCTGCACTTGGCCATCAAGGAAAACAGATGCAGGACCACCAGCCAGCAGTGCTAGTATCCAATACAACTTTCCCTCCGGCTGGTCCATTCACTCATTCAGGGAAGATTGACTGTCCTGCAGACTACTGACCTCCTCCAACAATCTAGAATGTCTGGCCTGAAGACTACTAACCTCCTCCATCACTCTACAAAGAGGTCTGGCCTCAGCCACTCTGCCAAAAACCTGGGCTTGGGGCTGGTCCTAGCCACCGTCATCCACATTGCAATGATGATGCTATCCACTGGACTGCATTCTTCCCTCACCACCACTGCTTGGACCCAGCGGAAGCACATTGCTGCCACTGCTGACATTGTCACTTCCCCTACCATGATCAGCCTGGTACCTGTCCCACATCTCAGTGCTTTTTACTAAGATGGTCCACTAGCCCCCATGCCCACGTGGCTGCCCCTCTTCCCTCTGCCCAGCTGGGCCCCACAGATCTTACAAGTGATCACACTTAGGTCACTGGGGTCTGACATGCTAAAGCATTCACACACCAGGGACTTCTTTGGCCATGGGGGAGAGGTGGCTGTTGCCGATGTACTTGTCATCAAAAGGGTGGCACAGTACTGGTGGTGGTGGTTGTGGTGCTGCTGGTTCCAGTGCTGTTGGTGATGACGGTGGTGGTAGTACTGCTAGTGGTGGTCCTGGTGCTGCCGGTGCTGCTGATGGCAGTGGTGCTGGTGGAGGGAGTGGTGCTTGTGGTGTAGGAAGTGGTCCCGGTGGTGGTGGCGGTGGTGGCACTGCTGGTGGTGGTGAACATGCACCCACTACCTGCCTCTACAGGGTCTGGAGAGAGGTGGAGGAAAAGGCCTCAGCTGTGATGCATGCTGCACCACCCCAACAGCGCAGCCTGATGTTCCCTCTGCCACTGCTGCCACTCTCCTCCATTGAATCTGGCTCTGGCCTACTACTCATATTGGGTGGGGGGGGGACAAAAGAGAGGAGGAAAGACAAAAATAAAACATTAAAGCACAGAAAGATTTTTTTTAAAGATGCGTACAGGGAACTTCAAGTAATTAATGAATGAAAGATAGAAAGATTAGCACAAGACTGTAGGAGAAATGCTGCAGAAAGCAGCACTTAAAACTGGAAATGGCCTGAACATGAGTTATTTACAACTTTCAGTCAATTTGCACAACTTTGCAAAAAAGTGAAGTTGCACATAACAGGTGAAGCCTACCTGCAAAGTTCACACTTTAGTCTCAGGCTTTGCACTTGGGTGAAGTTAGTTGGACTATTTAGAAAAACTCTGTGGAACATCCACAAAGGCGAAGTTTGTGGTGTTATGCTACATTCGTGGGTGGAGTAAAACTTTATTGTATCTCTACCACACACTAAGTGAAATTTGATTTATGGAAAATGTTTTATATATTTTTATTCTTGTTAAAAAAGTGTTGATAATTGCATTTTTAGCTGTATACCAGCAGATGGGAGGAATATTTATTCTTTTATATTTAAATTTTAAAGTAGCACAAACTTGGAAGTCCTGACCAACAGTGTGTCAGCCAGTGGAGGCCACGGGGCCAGGAAAAAATCTAACTTAAGATAAAGTACAGCATAACTATACAGAATGTACATCAATATTTTAGATGGGAAAAAGAGGGTGCAGTGTGTGCAGTGTATGCTTAGCAAGCTTGTCAAAAATGAGAGTAACAATAAGGATTCTAATTTTGTGTTTGACAACGGCTATACAATAAGGATAATGGAAATCAGACTTAAAACAAAAAGATTAATTGAACAGCCTGAAAGAGATTAGACATTGTGGATCTTTTGTTCACAGTATGATAACAGGCTTGGATCTCACGCAAACAACTTTAAACACATGGCAGCATCCTGATACAGAAATGAATGAAGGTAAAAAAACAGGAAGCAAAAAGGATGAGGGAACAGACAGTGACGCTGAAGGACAACAGTAAGATTTAAGAAAGGAACAAAGAGGGGAAGCAGAGCAGACTTGCCTAGGGAAGAATCAAATATTGGATTATCCAATAGATTTGACACACCACCTGTAAATAGGAAGGAGTACAGGGATTACACTGCAACACAGCATGGACCAAGATCACACAATGTTTTGACAGGTGACTCTATTGTAAGATTCACTGATAGGGTAGTATGTAATAAAGACAAAGAAACAAACATGGTGACATGCCTATCAGGGCAAAGATAAATGATATCAAACAGAATCTAAGGGGCATGATGAAAAACAACAGAAAGCAAACCAAAAGTATTCATGTCAGTACAACCAACATAAGAAAAACAAGCATTTGTCAATGCCGAATGTTTGCTTACTGGCATTGGCAGTGGTAGTGTAGAAGTTACAGAGCTGCGTAATAGGAATGGCAGTGAAGTATTGAACTGAAGCCAACCCCACCACCACCCTGCAGAGAGTGACAGGCATCGGGTGTGCATTTGGGTCGTCAGGCATAACAGCCATGCCATTTCACCACACCCCACTCTGCAGAGACTGACAAGTGTGACGTGGTTCCTTGGGGTCTTTGTCTATATGCGCACCCCATTTCATTAGGAAATACGTGAGATGGTATGACATAGGAGAATGGGGTGAAGTTTAGTCAAGAGTCCAAGGCATACCTCGATGCCTCTCAGTGACTGCAGGGTGGAATGGTATGAGCATCACAGGCAAGAATCCCAAGTCACACCCTGATTCCTGTCATTCTCTATAGGTTGGCGATTTAGTTGAAAAGCCTAATACCTCAGGCATTCGTTGGTATTTAACTCCAAATTTTCAACATGTTTGTTTTGTGACCCAACCTCATGAACAGGGGAATATCAGTTTGGCAGCCGAAAGCTGCTTATGCACAGTGACTACGGATTAAGCACCACAGGTGCAAAATATTCAACAGGCTGTAAAAATTACAGCTGTACTCTTTCATGGGGAGTGTAAAATGGCTATGTTGCAAATGTGTAGTAAAATATTTAAAAATGGTGAAGTCCACAGCGTACATAGAAACTGTGCAACATAGACCCGTTATATAAGTAGGTTGGGATATTTTATAGCAGATTGTCAACTCAGGCATTTTGGTGCTCCGATCATGAACAGTGTCACTGTGATTTTCTTTATCTGTGCCGAACAATGATTTCCACAGCGACCACGCATCTTCTGCACTGAAAGTGTGAAAACACACTTGCCATGTTATGAAAATGGCAGCTGTACTGTTCATAAGGAAGTGTTGAAAAATGCCACTAGTGAAAATCTGGACTGAAAATATTACAAAGTCATGAACTAACGAGGATGCGTGGAAACTGCACAATGCTCACTCATAACACAGTCATTTTATGGACTTTGTCACCAAATTTTCAACATAGCCATTTTAAGACCTCTGCTCATGAACAGTGTAACTGTGATTTTCTTAATCTGTCCTAAACATTGCTTACACACCAACAGCACCATTGTGCTACATATGCGATAACACATTTTGGGTGACATATGAAAAATTGCAGCTGTACTGTTCATAAGGAAGTTTAATAAAATGGACATGTTGAAAATCTAGAGTGAAAATATTAAATTTGCAAACTTACGAGCATGCATAGGAACTGTCAACGACGCTTGTAAAAAGTCATTTTTAGGCATTTTTTCACCAAGCTTTCAACATAGCCATTTTAAGACCTCTGCTCATGAACAGTGTCACTGGTTTTTGTTAATGTCCCATAATTGAGTTTGCACACCGACTGCGCCCATTGTGCGCCATACGGGCGAAACACGCTTTGGGCAGGATGTGAAAAATGACAGCTGTACTGCTCATAAGAAGGTGTGGAAAATGGCATTGTTGGAAATCTGGAGTGAAATATTGAAAATTCGCAAACCTATGAGTGCGTGGGAACTGTGCAACGACACTATAAAACAGTCATTTTAGGAATTCTGTCACCAAATTTTCAACATTGCCATTTTAAGATCTCTGCTCATGAACAGTGACACTGTGATTTTCTTAATGTGACCCATACACTGAGTTCGCATAACGACTCACGCCATTGTGCTACATGGGAGAAACAGTGTTTTAGGTGAGATGTGAAAATGACAGCTATACTACTCATAAGAAGGTGTGGAAAATGGCAATGTTGAAAATCTGGAGGAAATATTGAAAATTACAAACCTATGAGCGTCGTAGGAATTGCGCACATGCGCTCAGAAACAGTCATTTTTAGGAATTTTTTCACCAAATTTTCAACATAGCCATTTCAAGACCTCTGCTCATGAACAGTTTCACTGTGATTTTCTTAATTTGTCCCGTACATTGATTTCGCACACTGACTGCACCATTCTGCGCTACAAGGGTGAAAACACATTTTGGGTGAGATGTGAAAAATGACAGCTATACTACTCATAAGACGGTGTGGTGAAATGGCAATGTTGAAAATCTGGAGTGAAAATATTGAAATTTCGTGAACTTACGAGCCTGCGTAGGAACTGCAACGCACGCTCGTTAAACAGTCATTTTTTGGAATTTTGGCACCAAATTTTAACCTGGGGTTTGGGCCCCTTCTCATGAATGATGTCACTGTCATGGTGGTATTCAGTCCCAAGGGTGATTTCACAGTCACTGTGCAGTCACTGCGCGAAATCACCCTTCGGGCCGAATAACGCCATGACAGTGGCATCATTCATGAGAAGGTGTCCCAAAAACCCCATGTTGAAAATTTTGTGCAAAAATTTCCCAAAATGCCTAAGATATGCAATAAAGTTGAACCCCTCCTATCTAGTCCATTATACAGCTTACTGGCATTTCCTTAGTTCGCGGTCGGCTTTGAAGAGTGCAGACGTGTTCCCGGTCCACCGAAGATCATCGCGCCAGAGTCCGGAGGTAAGTATGGGGTGAGGGGTGTGAGGAGGCTGGGTGCGCAGTTGGTAGGTGTGGGTTATGGGAGGGGGGTTGGAGAGGCAGCCTGTGGGACCGTTTTGTTTACAGGTTAAAAAAAAAAAAGACATCGTGGGACCGCTTGCCACGCTGGGGTGGGCTCCCAGCATGGCACAAGGACTTTGGGGGGGTGTTCAGCCGACAGGGGATTGGGCACCCCCGTCGGCAAAAAAAAAAACAAAAAAAATGCAGGACCGTTTGCCACGCTGGGGTGGGCTCCCAGCGTGGCACAAGGACTTTGGGGAGGGGGGCGCATTCAGCCGACAGGGGATTGGGCACCCCCGTCGGCAACATGACGGATTGCCATGCTGGGGTGGGCTTCAGTGTAGCATCAACTATTGGGAGGGAGGGAGGAGACAGTAGCAGTTCAGCCCCGTGGGGATTGGGCACCAAGTCGGCTATCGCTGCATCGCGAGGCTGTACGCCTGCAGCTTGGGGAGCTGCGCGCTGCTGTGCTCACTCAAGCGTAGCTCCCCTTTCAACTGTATGCCACTGCATTTTGGAGCGTGTCATAGACAGCTCCAAAATGCATTGGCTTACAGGGGCCGCGCCTGCCAGCACAGTGCCTGAATTGGAGGAGGAGGTGACACACCTCCAAAATCTCCGATGAAGGCACTATGTTTCTTGCACATGCGTGCAAGCAAACATAAAAATCAGATGGATATCAAGAAAAACTACATCAGATTAGTGGACGAACTATCCAGTATGAATTGCATATCAATTATTTCTGAAATCATCTTAGTTCCAAGAGCATCTCATAAAAACCAAAAAGAAATTGTGAAAATGAATGCTTGGCTGGACAAATGGACACACAAAATAACTGGAACTTAATAAAGCCCTGGGACTTATTTTATAAAAATAAAAACATGTTAGTAAGAGATGGTTTTACCTTAAGTGCACTGGGGGCAAATAGACTGGGTGAAGGATTCAATCATTTTTTCACAAAGGATTTAAGCTAGTTGTGGTGGCAATGTGTAGGGGCAAGCACACCAAGGAAAGTACAGTAATGGAAAAGAAAAAGGTACTGAAAAAAAAAATTGATCTTACAACTCTCTCACTTAATACAAGAATTGTGGTCAATAAATTAAATCTAAAAATTCAAATAGCACACTACGATCCTGATCTAGTTGTAATTATGAAAACATGGTGGGAGGAAAATGATATATGAGACAATAAAATAGAGGATTACACCCTATACCAGAAAAACACGGAGTAACAAAAGTGGTGGAGGAGTGGCATTGTATATTAACAACACACTCAGAAGTAATTAAATATATTGGATATGCACACACAAACTAGAATCCATCTAGATTAAAGTTGTAATATTATGCCTCAAAAACTAATAGTTGGGACCATTTACATACTGCCTGAGATCAAAAGGAAGAATGTTACAGAGTACATGAGGGAAATTACACATTTCAGTGTGGTTTGGGGGATGGACTTGTTCCAGGGGATTTTAATCAGTTGGACACCGGCTAGCATTCCAACAAAGCTAGCAGTGCTCAAAGTAATGCCTTCCTTGATGTAGAAACAGAGTGTAACTTGGAACAGGTTATTCAACAAAGTACAAGGGGAGAGAATACTCGTTATCTAGCACTGATGAATCCAGGTATACAGCATTCATAGAATATTGTTTCCATCGGTTAATAGTGGTCATTCAGTGATTTTGATGAAAATAAGCAAGAGTGTGCAGCTGAGTTAAGGCAAGACTGTCTCGTATAATTTCAGACAAGCAGATTACCAAAAAATGAGAGAGGAAATGGGAATAGAGAATACATTCTGAAAAAAAAATAATACTAACAATTGTTGGGAGCAGTTTAAAAATCGAATATGTGATCTGCAAAATAAGTGGCTTCCATATAAAGCAATTTACAATAATAAAGGCAAGATAGCACCATGGTATTGTAAGAAACTCAAAGCTCTATCAAATATTAAGACTAAAGCCTATAAAATGATAATCAGATATCATAGTAGGGGTAATATGGATAAATATAAACAGAAGGCTGAAACATTAAAAGAAAGAAAGAAATTAGAGAGGCAAAAAGAAAGTACGAGATTAAACTTGCTATGGATACATCAAATCCCAAGGCCTTTTACAGTTACTTAAATTCATGTAAGAAAAACAAAATCTAGGTAGGACCACTAAAGATCAATGATAAAATAATAACACGGGAAAGAGAAATAGCAAATAATTTGAACAATTCTTTCTGCACCATTTTCCAGGAAAAGATAGTAAATGAAACGGAAGTTAGCAATACCATAGCTACTATCCAAATTGAGAAGGCAGATGTACTAAGGGAACTTATATTACTGAAAATGGGTAAAGCAGTGGGGTCAGATGGAATGTCACCACACCCACTCAAGGAATTAGCTGATAGCGTAGATGCCCCCTTAACACATATATTTAATAAAACTCTGAATACAGGTGAGGTGCCAGAGGACTGGAGACAGAAGGAGGTGGTACCAGTTTAGAAGAAAGGTAATATGCAGGATCCTCAGAACTATAGGCTAACAAGAATGACATTTATTGTGGACAAAATAATGGAACTGGTGCTAAGGGAAATAATTATACCAACTGGAATCACACATAACAATAATGAGAGAACACAATATGACTTCACAAAGGAGAGGTCCTGTAATACGAATTTGATCAGCTTCTATAAGCCAGTAAACCAAGCATTAGATGAGGGGAATGTGGTGGACATCATTTACTTGGAACTAAGTAAAGCCTTTGATGTGGTGCCTCATGATAAATTAGTACAGAAGCCGAGAATCCATTATCACGATAGTCATCGGAACGTAAAAAAACAGATCTCCAACTGGTTCTCAAGTAGAACTTAAAGGATCAGGATTAATAGGTTCCTTTGAAGGGAGGCTAGAGTGACCAGTGGAGTCTTACATGAGACAAGTATTGTTTAGATTATTCATATCCGACTTGGGAAGAGGGTACATAAATTGGTGTAACAAGTTTACGGATGACACCAAACTTGGTGGGATAGTTAATAGTTTTGAGGATTACAGCAGCTTGCAAAGGGATTTACATCATATGGCAGCGAGGTCTGATGAGTGGGGGATGAAATACAATAAAATAATGCACCGTGATTCACATGGTGAAAAATAATCCATGTAGAAATGTTTTTTTTCTTAATGGAGTGCAACTAAGATCAGTTTTATCAGAAATAAAACTTGGGGGAGTATGTAAATGAAATATTTAATAAAATAAATATTTAATAAACTCAGTTAAGAAACACTTCAGTCACAAAACCAAAGAAGTACTGCTACTGATTTATAAACTATATATAACACACGGCACACAGATTACTGCTCACAGTTTAGGGGGGACTAAATATAGGGGTAGAGATGAAATCAAAGAATCCAGTGCAAAGCCACCTGAAAAACTTATATTATGAAGACAGACTTAAACAACTATTGCTGCACAGCCTACATGGAAGACGAATCAGAAGGGATCTCCTATTATTTTCAAAATACAGCATGAAGAACTATTAAATTATCTTAATATTACCTTTAGGAATGAAGCCTATAATATAAGAAGTAACAACAAACAAATTGCAAACACAAATTGTTGGATGAATAACAGGAAATTGTACTACACACAGATAATAACTTAATGTTGGAACTCACCACCAGATGAAATAATAAATTGTTGCAGCTTTGATTCCTTTATACAAAGGTTGCCTAAATTTGTGGATGGAGTAACTTAAAGAGCTACTGATGCCTTGGAGAAAACTTTGAAAACATAATAATTAGCTACAGTTTAGCTTGCATTCCATATGTATTTTACATATTTCTCTTCCTCATTATTCATTACTGAGCACATTTGTATGAACTCACTATGGTTATCCCTTAGAGTTCCCTTAGAGCTTATCTGCCTCTGTAGCTTACTCCCTACTTCAAGTCATAATCCTGTGTTGTGATATATCACAATTGGTTGCCATGGGAGTAACTGTGATGCCACAAGCAGTGCACTATGACCTCAGATATGGAGAAGGCAACAGGAATAGATGAACTCTTTAGGAGCAAAGATCCTGTTTTCATGCAAATGCCCTCAGTAACAAATAATTGGGAGGAGGAATACAAAACAAATGTGAAATACAAGCTGAACTGTGTCTAAATATTGTGTTTTGTTAAAATTCTTCTGAAGATGTCAGCTGCTGTTTAAAAGACTATTATACCATTGCTGTCCCGGTGGCGCAGAGGGTTGAGGTGCTGGACACCTTACCACACTCTACGTTGGAGACCAGCATTCGGGAATGACTTTGGGTCATCAGGGTGCTGGTATGGGTGGGAGGGTGGAGCAGGATTGAGCATGCCAGCGGGCAACTCTCCTCTCCTGAGGGTGATGAGAGTGGCTCAGCACCCTCCGCCCGTAGTTCCACTCCCACCGGGTGGAGATTTGGTGGGCAGTGTAGGCAGAGAGGGGGTGACAAAAGTAATGGGAGGTGGAAGGGGCTGAGCTGGTGCCATGGGGTGCAAAGTCTGCCTCCACACACTCGCACAGCCATGTGCCAGGGCCTCGGGGGGGGTCAAGGGAGAAAATCTAAAAAAATGCGTGTGTGTCTCCTTCACCAGTTGGTGGCAGAAGACAATGGGGATTAAACAGCTATATGTGTATATATATATATATATATATATATAAAGACTATTATACCTAATATCAGGGTAGCTAAAACGTGGACACCTAACATCTACTGCTGCCTTGACTACTCCAGGTATACTGGTCTCTTCAGGTTTGTTAGAGCACAAGGTAAATCCAGGTGGTGCAACCACTCAGAAATGGTCTTTAACATAACCCCTATATTACTTTATTGCAATAAGGTGAGTCATTCTTATAAAATGACCAGTACTCCAGTACTTATAAAAATATTTGTGACCTATTATCAGCATCATTGTTATACAACGTTGGCAGCACTGCTGAAATAACCTCTTGATTAATCATGAGCAATGATTTTTTTGCTTACTTATACATGGGGTTGAGAAGCACAGGGACCTTATCAGGTAGCTAAACACAGCCTTCATTCAGTTGGCTACCTGGTTTTTCTCCTACATCTTTCCCTCTCGTCTCCCCTGGAGGGAATGATGCCTCTGTCAGTTTTGCACAGCCACAGCTTCCCCTGTGGCAAGAGCAAGTTCCCTGGCCCAGTCACAGGGGTCACTGTGTTGGTGGAACCCACTGCCAACCCTCTCCAACCAACATGCACTGCCAAGTGGCAGCTGTCACGGACATGGCCTGCCTCCTGACCTGACTTTATGGGTTCACGTCCGAGCCCAGGTCTTTAGCATGGCAATATGATGCTCTGCTGCTGGGAAATGTTAGTGGCCTCAAAGCATATTATTTAGGGTCAGTGAACCGAACAACATTGGTGATACACTGTTCTCTTGTTTCAAAGTTATAGGTGCTGAAAGTTCTGTAGTTTACATACCTGTGAAATGAAATTTTAAAAATTTCAGTATGATTGGAGGCCTGTAACTCAGTCACCATTAATGATAATCTATTTCCACTTCTCGCAACCTGTAAAAACCAAAAACTATTTATGCTGTCAGTGACATCTTCTTTCCACATCTTCAGTACCAGACTGTGAAAAAACAATAGCCTATGTATCCCTAAACTAGTACAGCTCATTTTTTCCCATTTCTTCATCTTCTTTTTTCAGATCAGTGCACCTGTAAAAGAAATCACCCTTCCCCTGTTCTAAAACATATTATTGACATCCTAACTAGTAACACTCCTATCCCTATAATTCATAGATATTTAATACTACTAACAGTTTGCTAACACAGAACCCTTGCTAATAAAAGTAAACATTTAAAAAAAAAATGTAGTTTGGACTCACACACAATGAATTAAAACTACAATGCATATTGTTTTACCTGTCAAACTAGATTTTTGTCTTTAACAAAGTGTTTAAAGCATGTCTTACATTGTCTTCTTTGTCTCACCATGACACACCTCCAAATACATCCAAGGGTAGATCCACATACAGGCTCGACAAAAAGAAAACAACAAGCATTTGTCAATGCTGAATGTTTGCTGCTGGTATTGCTGTTGTACTGGGTCTTGCTCATACACATTTTCACTCTATATTTACCCAGGGTATAGCAGATGAGATGCAATATCTCGTTTTCAGTGGTGTCCTGCTTTGACACGTTGCTAGATTGTAACTACCCAGGATAGGGCAGCTAAGAGACAATATTCTACTTTAAGTGGGCTCTCACATTTTGAACCCAAATACCCAACAGTCTTTTAATGACCTGATGTTATGATCAAGACAGGTGGAATTTTTAAAATCCCAATTGAAAGGTGATTTCGCTGTGTGACTGTGGAAATAAGTTTTAGAGGGGATTTGAAAAATGACTCTTGCCATGTTCAGGAAGTGGGGTAACTCAAGGAATATATTGAACATTAGGGGCCAAAATCTGCAAAAAATAAAGTCATGAGTAAATGTTGGAACAATTAGTTTCCTCATGACATAGTTGTTTTTTTTACATTTTTACCCCAAATTTTCAACACAATCTTTTTATGACCATCCTTCTAAGCATGACAGGTGTCATTTATAAAATGATGGCTGAAACAGCATTGTGCACCACAAGTGTTAAAACACATTTTGGGTAGGATTTAAAAAATGACAGCTGTCACATTCATGAGGTGGTGTGAAAAAATGGCTATGTTGAAAAGTTTGAGTAAAAACACTGAAAATTATCACAGTTATAAGCATACCTAGAAAAAGTGCAGTGTAGACTCATAACTTTGTTTTCTCATATTTTTACCCCAGATTTTCAACATAGCCTTCTTATAACCCCACATAGCCTTCTTATGAGCCCACCTCATGAACAAGGGCAGATAAAATGTTCAAATCCTGCCCAAAAGATAATTTCACACCACAAGTGCAAAAACACATGCTGGCCAAGATTTGAAAAATTACAGCTGTCACATTCATGGTGCTGTAAGAAATGGCTATGTTGAAAATTTGGAGTCAGAATACTGAAAATGACCAACGTTATGAGCCTGTAGTTGTACATTTCAATGAAGGCTTGTAACTTTGTTTTTTTTTACTATTTTTACCCAAAATTTTCAACATAGCCTTTTTTATGATCCCACCAAGCTAATAAGAGCAGAAAACATTTTAATCTCTTGCCCAAAAGGTGATTCCATGCAGCGACAGCAAAATCACCTTTTGGGATATGAAAACACATTTTGCTCAGGATTTGAAAAATGACAGCTATCACATTCATGAGGTGCTGTGAAGAAATGGGTATGTTAAAAACTGGGGGTCAAAATATTGAAAATTACCAAAGTTATGAGCCTGCATTCATACAGTTCAGTGTAGGCTCATGACTTTGTTATTTTTTTAATAGTTTTACCCCAGATTTTGAAAATAGCCTTCTTATGATCCCACCTTATGAACAAGGGCAGAGAAAATGTGCATCTCCTGCTGTAAAGGTGATTTCATGCAGCAACCACAAAATCACCTGTCGGGACAGATTTGTCTAATTTCACTGCCATTGTTCATGAGGTGGGGTCCCCAAAAAAGTCATGTGTAAATTTGGGGCAAAAATATTCAAAACTGACCAAGTTATGCCACTAAGTTGAAAACCCCATTAAAATACATTGAACTGCATACCTGATTTCCTCAGTTCACTGTCTGGCATTGAAGAGTGAAGACATGTCCGTGGTCCAGAGAAAATTATGGTGTTGTACCCCCAGTGGATAAGGAAAGGCTTGGTAGTGAGGGGGACAGTAATGGCAGCAACAGACATCGATGAATGTTTTCCTTTTTTTACAGGGTTTCAAAAAAACTACGAGGGATGGTTTTCTTTATTTCTTTGGCGACACTGGAGGATTGGGCACCACCAATGTCAGTGTTATGTTTGGCAGCACCAGCAGTGGGTTCCCCAGTGCTGCATAAGTAAAATATGTGGGGGGAGTAGCAGCCAGCATGAGGGATTGGACATCCCTGTGATGCAATATTAACTGACATCAATGGATGCTTTTGTTTTTTATTGGGTTTAAAAAAATATGAGGGGCGGTTTTCTATATTTCAGGTGGTGACACTGGGGGACTGGGCAACTCCAGTGTCAGTCTTATGTTTGGCAGCACAGGGGGTGGGTTCCCTGGTGCTGCATAAGTAAAATGGGCAGGGTGGGGGGTTGCAGCTGGCACAGGGAACTGGGCACACCTGTGCCGGAATATTAACATGGATTGAGCTTGGGGGGTGGCAGTTACAGCAGCGAGTGCAACAAACAGCGATGGATGGTTTTCTCTTTTGCAAAGTGTATTTAAAAAAACTATGAGAGACAGTGTTCTTTATTTCAGGTGGTGACACTGGGGGATTGGGCACCCTCAGTATCAGTGTTATGTTTGTGAGGGGGTGTGGTGGTGGGTGCTGAGAGGGAGGATCGGGTGGGGTGACAGTAAGGGCAGGGCAGCAGCAGACATCCATGGACAGTTTTCTTTGTTACAGGGTGTAATTGAACCTCAACATGCTGATCATGACAGATCAGCTGTACTTTTTGGGTTGGGTGTTACGTAGATCAAAGGAAAGAGCTGACTTATTATTGGGTGGGCTGTCTCCTTTGAAATTCACAAAGTTTTCACCCAGCAAGCCAGAACAGTGTCATGATCAGCCTAGCTGATGATTGGTGTGACACTGACACACCCCTTGCAGACCACTTTGCATTGGACTGACAGTGTCACACCCCTCAAAAGCCATTGTCCTAACAAAATGTTCACTGTGTGTGCGTGCACGGCAAACATAAAAATGAACAAAATTAGAAAAAAAAAATTCCAAATATGGACAGGGATCCAGATTGTATTCCAGTGAAATATGCTGAAAAACAAATTAAAAACTTAGGGTGTCAGTATAGCACAGTAGTTTAGTGTATAGCACAGTGGTTTAGTGTTGTTAAGGGCACTGAGCTGCAAACCTGGAGATCTGCATTTGAATCCCACAGCCAACACTTGCATACTGTGTTACCATGAGCGAATCACTTAACTTCCCTGTGCTCCCAGGATGCACCTGGAAACAAGCCCTGACTTAGCGTGCCTTTCCTGGCCAAAAATTGTAAAATTAAAATAAAAATCATCATAAAATAAACAAGACCCAAAATTAAAAAAATATATATATATATACACTCCACATGGGTGCAACTTTTGATGTTGTAGTCCAAGATGGTCTTCCTGCTGCCACCAGAATCTAGAATGACTTCCTCCTCATTGACAGTGACCTCCAAACTAGCTCTTCATGATACCATCTTGCAAGATGACAGTTGCTACTTTTCAACCAGCTTTGAATTTGTTACAACCTAGCTGAGAACTGTGCCTATTCCATCTGCCTGCATACTTGTGTTTCGTGCTATTGCCCTACTGTGTGTCATCTGTGAGCTTGAGTCCAGGTAGACCAGAGAATCCAATGGCCAGTGAGGGAGGAGAACAGAGGGGCACGTCACAAGCGAAGGAGGAGCTGCACAGTATAAAAGGCTTGCGCTGCTCAGATACGCTACAGGTGTTACTTTTCAACTGGCGTTGAACGTGTTACAGCCTAACTGAGAACTATGCCTATTCCATCTGCCCGCCTACTTGTGTTTCGTGCTATTGCCCTACCGTGTGTCAACTGTAAGCCTGAGTCCCTGTAGACTGGAGAATCCAAATGTCAGTGAGGGAGGAGAACAGAGGGCACATCACAAGCAAAGGAGGAGCTGCACAGTATAAAAGGCTTGTGCTGATCAGGTATGCTACAGGTGATACTTTTCAACTGGCTTTGATCTTGTTATAGCCTAGCCGAGAACTGTGCCTATTCCATTTGCCCGCATACTTGTGTTTCATGCTATTGCCCTTCTGTGAGCTTGAGTCCCGGTAGGCCAGAGAATCCAATGGCCAGTAAGCGAGGAGAACAGAGGGGCATGTCACAAGCAAAGGAGGAGCTGCACAGTATAAAAGGCTCATGCTAACACAGCGTGAGCACTGTGGTGTGAGCGTGAGTGGTGTGAGCACCACTCAGCAGAGAAAAAGACACTGCAAAAGGACTGTTTCTTTGGTAAATTGATGTGGGCTTGTTATAAATATACATTGTATACTTAAATAGGCAGTTTTATAGTACAAATAAGTAATTTAAATAAAAGGAGTGGATGGATAGTAGAATATTAAAAGGGAAAACATCTTCAGGTAAACCTAGAAGTGTTTTTAAAAATCTTAGCCACTAGTATTTTATACAATTTTGAAAATTCATTATCTACCAACTGATTCTTATTTGGTATATACTGATTGGTCATTATTGTAATCTAGTCATTGGTAGGTATTTATTTTTGTATTTAGATCTAGTAACGTTATAGTGTAAAATACGGCTTTAAAACAGATTTATACAAGTAATGAAAAATTGATATTTGGCTATGTTGTGTGGGTATTGTTAACATTAATATGTCTTTCTCAAACATGCTTTACATGTACAGGAGAATCTCTCCCTCTGAAATCACAGCTTCACCAGAGATTTTACTCTCCAGCCCATTGTATTAAAAACGGATGTGGCCTGGTCAAGAGAAGGAATACCTTCATCCTGGTAAAACTCCATTTGAAAGATCACCAGGTAAAGTTTGACTTAACTTTGAGCAAGTCAATTGGAAAAACAAACGGATGGGTTCTCTTGGTGACCCTGGCACTCAGTGGAGATATTGAAACAAATCCTGGAACAGAATCCAGGCAAATAAAAATCATGCATGACGACGCACAAAGCCTAGTAAATACAATGGATTTGTTTCATATGTGGGCTAAAGTGGAAAAATCTGAAATTATTGCTCTTTCAGAAAGCTGGTTAGGAAAGAAAGAAGAAAATAAAGAAATAAAAGTAAATGAATATTATTCTCACAGAAGAGATAGAGGGGCCCGGGGAAGGGGCATAATATTGTACTTAAACCACACCTTGGGGCACTCTGAAATTATTTACTCTAGCAAAATAGAAGGGATGGAATGTATTTTGGTATACATTTTTTCTATTGATCTTGTTGTAAGTGTGCTCTCTCTCCCTCCCAAGATTAAAACAAACCACTTTGAGAAGCTGGCTGATGCCACAGGCATGCATGTTAAGGATAAAAGAACAGTACTAGTGGGTGATTTTAATGCCGCCTGGGGGGGAAAAGAGAGGATGGAAACTGGAGGAATCATTTCAGATTTTAAATCTGACACAAGTAGTTGCAACTCTGACTAGGAAGGGAAAAATACATAGTCCTGGAAATATATTAGACCTCATTTTCTTGTCTCCTGATATTGCACTTTCAGAAACAAATATTTGTCCCCCAAATTTGGGAGACCATAATCTTGTATCTTGTACCATTAGTATTGAACAAATTAAAGCTCACCCTCAAAGAGCTGAAATTATTGTAAAGAGATGTTATAAAAAATATAATAAACTACTTTTTCAATTTCACACGTCACAACAAAAGTGGTATAGGACTTCCCTCATCCCTGATTTAAACATGGCAGTAGAGGAATTCACGAGAATGTTTTTAGAAGTATGTAACATGTGTGCCCCCTGTAAAAAGAAATTGAAGAAATCATGTCACTTACCTTGGATGAACGATATGCTAAAAAAAATGATCTTACAAAAAAAACAATTATGGAAGAAAGCTAATAAAACCTTAGACCAAATAGCAAAGTAGCATGGGATTATTTTAAAAAGATATGAAATTAAACTATCCAGGAGGTTAAGAAAATAAAAGCACAATATTATAATCATAAGACTAATGAAACAAAAGATCCAAAGAAACATTGGGCCCTATTGAAAACTCTTACAAATTCACAAGTAAATCTAAAGAGCATAAAGGTTACTGAAAATGGAGTTTTGCAAAATTCTGATATTGCAGCCAATATTTTAAATAGATAGTGTAATCAACTTCCTGATTTAGACATCCCCAGTAAGTTAAATAACATAGGATGTCCTGGATTGGAAACTAAAGTTACACAAGCTGACCAAAAAAATGTCCCTACGTTCAGATTCAAAATCATAGCCAAGAAAGAAATCATATGAGAAATAAATATGCTACAACCAAATAAGGCTAAGGGTCTTGATGATGTTGAAATAAGACTTCTAAAATATTCCATTCTTGAGGTGACGCAACCCTTAACTGAACTTTTAAACGAGAATTTGATGGAAGAAAATTTTCCGGGGTCCAGGAAATGGGCTAAAATTGTGCCTATACACAAAGAGGGCTCAGAGTTTGGGCCAACAAACTATAGGCCAACTGCCCTATTATCTATTCTTTCTAAATTGTTGGAGAGGTAGGTCCATAGTCAACTTGTGAATTGTCTTGAAAAATATAATAAGTTAAATAAATTCCAATCGGGCTTTAGAAGGGGCATGTCAACGAGCAACCCACTCACGACTTTATAGATCTGGTATTGACTTCTCTTGGTGAGCCAAGATCCATGGGTGCAGTGTTCATTGACTTATCAAAGGCTTTCGATCTGGTTGATCATTCGGCAATTGTGGAGTGTGTCGGACCAGTCGTGGTGCTGCGCTTAATGCGTAACTGACAATACACAATAATTAATCAACGGATAATTAGAGGGGGGCACAGCCCCCGATGAAAGGTAAAATAAATTGATTATGTCTACGATTGTTCAGAGATAGTCCAAATTAGAGGGGGTTGTGGGGTGCACAGCCCCCTGATGAAAGGTAAAATAAATGGATTAAGTCTACTAGTTTGTTTTCTTTTTCATTTTTTCATATTAGTTTTTTTATTGCCCTATTGATGGTAGTTGTGTGATGTGATGAAGAAGGGGGGATTGTGGGGGAGGGGCACAGACCCCCGATAGCTGGGTCAGTTGCCACGTGTGTCTCATCACCGTTATTTCACTTGCCCGAGTAGCATTGCGTTACGCTTACGTTTATAGCGGCATGCAATTCGTGTAGCTTTTGCGCTACACAACATCGAGTGGTTCGACTCTCTCCACAATCACCGATCATTCCATATTGATACACAGGTTCAAACAAATAGGTCTAGCAGTAGAACCACTAAATTGGTTTCAATCATATTTAGAAAATAGATCGCAGATGGTAATGGTGGAAGATATGTGTTCCAGATTTCTTCCTGTGACTCATGGCATCCTGCAAGGGTCCATATTAGGATCCTTGTTGTTTATTCTTTATATGGCGATAGTGGAGAGAGGCTGATCTCCCGATGTTGCGTACCACGAAAGCTTCAGGAATCGCACGCAGCTATAGACGTAAGCGTAACGGAACGCTACTCGGGCAAGTGATAACGGTGATGAGACACATGTGGCCTGACCCAGCTATCTGTGGTCTGTGCCCCTCCTACAACCCCTTCTCCTTCACATCGCACAACTACCATCAATAGGGCAATAAAAAAACTAATATGAAAAGTGAAAAAGAAAACAAACTAGGAGACAGTGTAGTGTGTTGGACTATCTCTGATCAATCGTAGAGCATAATCAATTTATTTTTACCTTTCATGGGGCTGTGCCCCGCACCCCTAATTCAGACTATCTCTGATCAATCGTACCTCTAATTATCCTTTAAACAAAAAATAATAACATAAAAAATATACAAACACATGCGTAAAGTAGCACGTAGCTACGCACTATGATGATTGTGCATTGTCAGTTATGCATTAAGCGCAGCACCATGACTGGTCCGACATACTCCACTATCTCTCTTTATATAAACAAACTTCCTAGCCTAATAAAATCCACTCATATTAGGCTTTATGCTGACGAAACGGTCCTGGTTTGTGTGGGATCAGATTCTGGAGAGGTTGAAACCAAGTTGCAGACAGACTTTAACATATTACAAAACTGGTTCACCTCTTCAAATCTTATCCTAAACACCAAAAAGACCCAAACAATGCTATTTGGTATAGACACTCTTAAGAAAAGTTTAAATTTTATTTATTTATTTATTTATTTTTTATTTATTTAGTTATTCGGAAAAAACCTTTGAGCACAAGCTCTTTTACAAAGGTTCCACGTCATAGATTGCAAAACAAAGTACAGTAGGAGAAAGCAAAGGTACATTACAATGAACAATACAGCTTGGATTCAGAACTTACAGAATAACTCAAAAACATAGGTACAAGTTAAAATAACAAGAAAAAACACTTTATGAGGGTGGGGGGGGATAAGCAGCCACAAAGTGCCTTGTCAGTAGTTCAGAGGGACAGAGATAGCTGGCAGAGGGGTGAAGAAGGGAGGCATGAGAGAGAGAGAGAGAGAGAAGTAACTGCTGCAGTGGAGGTGAGAGGGTGGGGGAAGAGGGACGATAAGGTATAGGGAGAAATGGTGGGGTGAGGGGGAGGCAGAGTGGAGATGACATGCTAGAGTAAAATGGTGGGGTGTGAGGGGGCATGGTCAGGCAGCCAGCATTAGTAGTGATTGTTTGGGAAATTCATGGGACTGTGAATTGGGGAGGGGGAGGGGGTGGCAGGTGCTGAAGGAGCATGACACAAACTGATTGCTGGGGCAAGTCAAGAGATAGGACAGAGGAAGGGGGTACCTGAGACCTGCCTAGTGCTTGCTTGGGGGCAGAGAGAGCAGGTTGGCTGGACTCAGGGGCAAGTGCACTTAGAGAGTGTTATTAGGTGCTGTTTGAGATCAGTTTTGAATTGTGCCAGATGGCAAATTGCAAATAAATACTGCAAATGGCAGTTGCTTAACAGAGGTTCCATCATACAAGAACTTGAGGGTGCTTATTGATCAAAAGCTTTCTTTTGAACAACATTTTAATATATTAGTCAAGAAAGTTCATTCCAGGATAGGTGCGCTTGGGAGAGTAGCAAGCTGTTTGAGCATTAAGGACAGATTGGTTATAGCAATCAATTAATAATTCCCCTAATTGATTATGGAAGCCAAGTTTACTCCAGTGCCAACAAAGAAAAAAAACACTCCATAAGCTTAATACATGTTATAATAGACTAGTCAGGTTTGTATTGAGATGCAGATGTGATACTCACCACTGTTCTATGTATATAAAGTTAAACTGGATCCCCCCAGAGCTCAGGGAACAAAAATTTGGATGAACCTAGTTTATAAAATCTATAAGTCTGGTCTTCTTTCTGGCCTAGCAGATAGGCTTATTAGCCCCTCTTATCAGTTTAACTTACAAAAAAAAGGGCAAGAGACCTGGTAGTCCCGAAAAATAAAAATAGATTTGTAACATTGACTTTCTAGTACAAAGCCACTACAACCTGGAATGAACTTCCACCTGTACTTAAAACTCCGGATATGACTACAGCCAGATTTAATACAGCAATGAAGCAGGAAATGGGTTTTCGTTACTTATGCAATAGATGATTTACTCCATATTTATAAGGACGCTATTGAAATGTGTTATTCCATCTGTTTCTTGATTATGTATTTAATGACTTTGTATTGTTAAATGTGTAACTATTGTTTAAATCGACATCAAACAGGTGCACCTTGTAAAGAGGGCTTTGCGGCCCTACAGGTGTTTGAAGCTGTTCTTCTTATCCTGTATAAATAAACATTTTACTCTGCTACTATCTCTGATCCATCAGCTGTCTGACACTCCTTGAACTTTGCTTCCTCCTTCAGTCTCCATGTTGTCTGACACTCCTCAAACTCCGGCACCTCAGATGATCGCTAGGCCATCCACCAGTGTTTGAACACTGCCTGCACCATCAATCTCTACACCATCCTCTGCTTCTGGAACTACTCATAAAAATAGTTTACTTGGCAGTCACCTTTTGCAACCCCCTCATGAATGAATGAATGAATGAATGAAAGAATGAATGAAGTGAGAACCCAAGCCATGTAAATGGCAAAAGCATGGGAGCAAGGATAACCCCTGAGGCACTGCACAGTACAGTGCAACAGCTCTGGAGATGTTACTTCTCAGTGCCACCTACTTCACCCTAAAGAACCGGTAGACTCCAACTATTGCAATGTCATACCTGTGATTCCTTCGTAGTGCCTCCGTTAAACCAGCAGCACATGATCCACTATGTCAAATACTGAGGAAAGACCCGGCAGCACCAAGATGAAACAATGGCTGCTGTCTCTCAGCTGGAGATCATTGAACACCTTGAGCTCGATTTTCAGTGGTCACCTAGATCAATGCAAGTTGCTGCAAATGGCAGCTTATGTGGAAGCCTGGTGCACCAGGGACCCTGCACTGCATTCACTAAAAATTCCAGTCACAGAGACTAAGGTCCCAGACCTACCACATGTGGACCTATGCACCAAACATATGATGCATGGGCAGAGATTGGTAGAGGCTGCTGGTAGACCCTGGTGATAGGTGTCCACATGCAGTACCTACTGCTGCATTTCCAGACTGCTGTGTACCCACAGATGTGGCACATCATTGATTCCAGGTGGCATCTTGCGGTACCAGCACAGCTGTGGTCTGTCCATATCCTGGGTAACAGTGACTGCCGGGGAGGGTCTGGTGGTGACAGCAGGGCAGCATACTGTAGCAGACCCCTAGCACTGGGTCTGCACCAGGACGCTGGCTGTCATAGCTGCCTAATGTGCCCACTGCCGTAGTACTGCATGACACCATGCCATCCACAGCAAGACAGGATGGCAGGATGGGTCATGCCATGGAGGCAGCCACCCAGGTGGGACCTGAAGCCTGCTGTACTGCCAGGTGCTGCAATTCCAAAGGTGGCATAACCCTGTTCCATACTCAGCAGGCAAGGCACTGGTCGCCAGGTGATCTCTCTGAGACCTGGACCGCTGATGGATGGCCCACTGCCACTGATGACAGTGACACCATGTGGAGCACTGGGCTGAGCCCACTGCCGATACAGAGCCACAGCTGGCACATGGGGCCTTTAGACCCTCTCTGGTTGGTCTAACTGTGGCAGAGGCATGCAGCCAGAGCAGAGCTTTGCGAATCCCACTGCAGGAGATATGGCAGCCCACTAGTGCTGCCCCCCAGCACCATGGTGCAGCCTTCAGATTTCTGGAAGCCTGGTGCAAAGCAGTCTGGTGCAAAGGCTCTCATTGGTGCTGCAAGTACAGATTGAAAATTGGGAATGATGCAAGGTGGGGCGCAGTGGCACCCTGCGTCATGTCTGTTTGACACAAGCACTTTGCAGCATCCCCGAACCTTTGAAAATTGAGCCCCTTGACTCTGATGAGTGCTGTCTCAGTGCTATGTTGAGGCCTGAATCCAAACTGTAGAGACTTGTAGAGCTCAAAACTTTCTAAGGGGCACTGTAGCCACACCACTTCTACCTTTACAATTGCTTTTCCAAGAAG
Organism: Neoceratodus forsteri; assembly: GCA_016271365.2. Classification (NCBI taxonomy): domain Eukaryota; kingdom Metazoa; phylum Chordata; order Ceratodontiformes; family Ceratodontidae; genus Neoceratodus; species Neoceratodus forsteri. Next base: position 1,439,205,638 of record CM057459.1, read on the forward strand.
GAAGGTTTGAAACAGGTCTGTAATTTGCCAGATGCTCAGGGTCCAGGTATGACTTTTCAGCAGGGGTTTCACCCCTGCTCTCTTTAGTTTCACTGGGACGACACCCGACAATTTCAGAAATCATTGGAGCCAGGACCCCCCTGCCCCCAACAACCAAATAGAATGCTGGTGGAACCCAGATCCAACATACAGTAGATAGGGTGCACAGGGGTTAAATTGGGCAGGAATCTAAAGGAACTAAGTTTCACCACATCTTAAAAAATTGTATGACAGTTCCACCACCTCTGTCGTCTTTCTCCACTGACTTCTACTGCGGAGTTCCACCACCTAGCAATAACAGTTCCACCACCTAGAAATGCAGATGTGAGAGTTCCTGCACTTAAACATTCCCAATTTAACCACTAGGGCCACATCAATGAAACTATTCAGGAGACCTGATCTGCTCAAACTGGGTAAATCTCTGCCCGAGTATGAGTCCATCACTAATTGCGTACTGCCAGCCCATGAAAGTCCACTTAAGGAGAACTCAGTCTTGATGAAGGATTCCTTGTAAAGTAAAATAATCTGTAAAACTCATTGCATTTACCTGCTGAAAAATCTCTGGTGACAGATGACCAATCTTGTCAGCCCCTTCTGCTTCCCATCACTGACAAGGATATGCTGATATCATTTTTTGATCCTCAGTATTCTATACTCAGTATTTGTACTTGGGCTAAACTAAAAATTTATAAAGCCCATTTGACCTCACCATGTGGCTAGGGTTGGTTCCTTGCCCAGCCCTCTCCCCATTCCAATCATTTCCCAACCACCACCACCACCCCAGCCATTGTCCAAAGATAGTATGGCAACTCCTGGAACGCACCACTCAGCCTGAACCTCCTCCCAGTCCCAAAAATACCATCTTTTCAGTGATGCCCCCATACTCCTCCATTGCATCACTGATGATACTAGGCAGACTGACCAGTCAGTCTGCTCAGCGTTAACAATGATACAACTGTTCCACCCCCCACCCCTAGGTCACATGTCAGCTCACTCCAGTGTCTATACACATGGAGTGGGCATGAAGCAAAAGGATGTGTGACTAAGTTAGCCCAGATTTAGCCATCTACTGCCCCTTCCACACTGAAAACCACAGATTGCCAATCATGGATGGTTGGGGGGCACCAATAAGAATATGATATTTTGGGGATGGAGGAGTCATGCAGCAGAGGTTCAACTAAAAGTATGTTCCCAGCTCATGCCAACATGCCAGAAGCAAGCAAGCATACTCCATTTTGTTTTTTAAAACATGAGGGGGCAACACGGGGATGGGACTGTGGGCAGAAATTAGTAGGATGAGAATGGGTAGAGGTTGAGGGACTAGTCCTGACCACCCGGGGAGCTCTTATGAGTTTTTAAAGAAAGCTTTAAATTTAAAAAATGTTTTTCTTCTTCCCTAGTAATGCCACATATTTTACTTACTACCCTTATCATGGTCTACTATCATTTGTCTATATAAGTGCTTATTTACTCTTTGATATTGAACCTGTAGAAAGTTGCAAGTTTTATAAGTGTATTTATCTTAACCTGCTTCTCTCAGGTCCCCCAAGGACACTCTCGGAAACAAGGTGTAACTCCCAAAAAGGTGGGGATTACCTGTTGAGCCCCCAGAGGCTCAGGGTGGGCTCACCTGTATTATGCCTGTGACCTCCGACTGAAACTGGTGTTGGAGGCCAGGTCAAGATGATAAAAGTTTTCAATAAATGAATACTCTGTGCTGCCAATGAAAGGGGTGCCCCCACTCCTGAAGAGGACCGGACAAATTGCCACTGATGTCGCTGACGCAAACCAGATTACAGAGTCAGCTGGCTAACTGTAAAAAGGCAAAGTGATAGAGCACCAACTAAAAGAAACTGTGAAAGCAGCAGCAGGTACTAAGAGCATGTCAACAGCATGGGTGTTGCCATCTTGACAAAGTTTGACCCTCATGACCAGCCAACTGGAATCTGTGAAGTCCTGTAAGAAACCCAAGGCACTCTGGGAGCAGAGTGGCGTAGTGCTTGACACCCATTCTGCACCAAGCTGGGAGCCAGAAGAGTGGCTGACAGTCAGGTCAGCCATTCAGGAAACTGAATTTCTACCAGCAAGGAAGGGTTTCAGCCAATCTCAACCATTTGGAGGGGAGCTTTGGACCTAGCCAACCTCAGAGCCAGAACAAACTGGTTGATCCTGTTGAAGGTTGCTAGAGTTCAATCCAAACAATTTGTTGTTGCTGGTTGAAAGATGGACAAATCAATGGGGCCTGATGGGATTCACCCCAGAATTCTAAAAGAGCTAAGGGGAGAACTAGTGACACCACTGAACACCCTTTTTAACAAATCATGGGAGGATAGTGCGGTACCTGAGCACTACAGGAGGGCGAATGTGATTCCTCTTCACAAAAGTGGGAACAAAACAGAGGCAAAAAACTACAGATTTGTTAGTTTGACCTTAGTGGTAGGGAAAATTATGGAATCACTTCCGAAAGAAAGAATTGTTGAGTGCCTAGAGGCCATCAGGGCACAGGACCCAAAGCAGCAAGGATTCATAGTGGGATGGTCAAGTCAGACGAATCTAATAGATTTCTTTGACTGGGTGACCAAAGTAGTAGACCAGGGAGGGGCTGTGGACATGGCCTACCCAGACTTTAGCAAGGCATTTGACATAGTCCCACACAAAAGATTAATAAACAAATTAGCCAGCCTGGGAGTGGGTCCCAGGGTGGTAGTTGGGGGTAAATAATTGGCTGGACAACAGGACACAGAAGGTAATAGTAAATGGAGTCCCTCCGAATAAAGGGGGTTACTAGTGGGGTACCATGAGTTCAGTACTGGGTCCGGTCCTTTTTAATGTCTTTATAAGTGACATTGCCAAGGGACTGGAAGGAAAAGTATGCCTCTTTGCAGATGACACAAAGATCTGCAACAGGTTTGATACACAGAGGGTGGAAAGGATGAGAAGGACTTGGCAAGGTTGGAGGAATGGTCAAAAGTATGGCAGCTTAGATTCAATGCAAAGAAGTGCAAAGTAATGCACCTGGGAAACAAAACCCAGGGGAAGAGTACACAATGGAGGGGGGGTACTAACAACAACAAAAATGGAAAGGGACCTGGGGACAGTCATATCAGATGACCTAAAGGTAAGCAAGCAATGTGAGAAGGCAGTATGGATGGCTGGGGGGTTCTGGGATGTATAGGAAGAGGCATCACAAGTAGAAAATGGGAAGTTGTTACCCTCTGTACAGACAGTTGGTGAGACCCCATCTGGAGTACTGAGTGCCGTTCTGGAGACCCCATCTCTGCAATGGCATAGACAGGATAGAGGCAGTCCAGAGGAGGGCAATTAAAATGGTGCAGGGTCTGCACCGGAAGCCATACGAAGAGAGACTAAAGGAGCTTAATATGTATACCCTCGAGGAAAGGAGGGAGAGGGGAGACATGATAGAAACTTTCAAGTACCTCAAGGGAATCAACAAAATCCAAGAGGGTAGCATCTTTCAGAAAAAGAGATGTGCAAGAACAAGGGGTACAATTTGAAGATAGAGGGGGGATGGCTCAAGGGCAACCGAGGAAGTATTTTTTCACGGAGAGGATGGTGGACACATGGAACAGCCTTCCTGAGGAGGTCATAGGGTCAAAAACAGTGGATGAATTCAAGAATGCATGGGATAGACATAAGACAATTGTGGTGGGGGGTAGGAAGAAGTAGGCTGCTGGTTAACTAGGATCTGCAGATTATCCAGTAGGTAGGGAAATGGGCAGACTAGGTGGGCCAAGCGGTCCTTATCTGCCGTCAGAGTCTATGTTTCTATGGTGAATCCTGCTAAAGCTGCACGAAAACTGCTGAGCCATTTGAAGAAATGGCTGCTGCTATCAGAGGTGGGAAACAGTCATTTCCTTCCTGTCTGGTGTGACCAAGAGAACAGTGTGCTTAGGAATAGGTTTCTAGGTACCTGGTGCTCTCTACTGTGAGTGCACCCAAGAAGTGGGATGGGGAGCCTTCTGGTCTAGGCTTGACTCAGACCTCGACATGCTGCCATGCTGCCGGCGGGGAGCTGTGACAAGGATGCCACAAGAACATGACCAGGCCCAAGCCTAGGCCTGCATTTAATCCACCTGTATACTGCCTGCACAGAATCACCAGTACCAGTCTCCACCAGAGGCCTGCTCAAACAACGGCTCTGTATTACTGCCACAGCTCCTGTCTGCATTAACCAGGAATGTGTGAGTACTGGTCGAGCCAGCCGGAGTTCTGCACTATCATTTTCCCTGTTACATTACTATTGTTGTTGGAGACAAGTTACCTTCTGGAATTACAAGTTGTGTTAAAGTGCTAGCCAAAAAGTCAGTTCAGTGGGGTTTCAGTTGCAAGCGTGTCTTTATTTTATTTTTTTTTACATTACATTATTTCTACCACTTAGGTCCCAGTTGGCTCACGTTCTTGCTGACCCCCCAGCTCCGTCCTCCCAACCGCGGCAAGGCAGCTCTCTTTTTTCCCCATGGTTTTACCCTTCATGGCAGGTGGCGGGGATCTCATAACCTGATGAAGGATCCAGTTTGGGGAGGTCTGCTCTTGCCAGGGCTGAATCCCATGGGGGTCAGCAGTCATCTGCCTCGCCTGGTACTATGTTTTCTCCTCCTGTTTTTTTTTTTTTTTTAGTCCCCTGGGTGGAGCATGCAAATGTCAGCACTGGCCGAGCCGTACACGCTTCTACCCACAGCATGACGGCCGGTGGCTCCACCTACCCAGCTTGTGTGAAGGATCAGACGTGTTGACACCCAGCCACCACTAAGTGTCAGACAAACACTGGCCCCTGCGTCGCACCCTCCCTAGGAGAGGAGAGCTGTCCTCCAGACACACGATCATCTCCCTCCTCAGCTGCCCCCCCAGCAGCTCGCTCACACTACGAACACGGGTCATCAGCATGGCAGGAGGCAAGGCATCGATGCCTCAGCCCTCCTCGCCACTGGGCCGGCCAAGTGTGTGTCTTTAAGTAAACACCTCAACAAAAGAGTCCAGTCAACTCATCATCAGGCCTGCACCAGTTAGTATCTTAGGTACCCAGTGTTGGAATTACACTTTATGAGCTTTGCAAGCTAGGGGGGCCCATAAGGGTCCTATCTTTAAATTGAGCACCCTTCCCATTATAAGTCACTGTAGGTACCCAATAACTGAGTAAACTGCAGTTTAAAAGTAAAGTGCTTAAAATGTTTGCAGTACTGGGGGGTACAGCGACAGAGGTAGTAGGGAGGCCTAACAGTACAGCAGGCCACAAGGGAGTCTTTCATAGTAGGAAGTACACCAGAAGCAGAGGGCATGCAATGAAGCTGGATGCGGGAAGTTAAAGAGGGATATGAGGAAGTTCTACTTCACTGAAAGAGTGGTGAATGCTTGAAACAGACTTCCATCAGAAGTGGTGGCAGGTGAAAACTGCAGGGGACTTAAAGCATGCATGGGATAGACATAGGGGAATATTAATAAATAGGCAGGGAGGTGGGAGGGTCGCCCGAGACCAGTTAGGATTTATAGAGGCAGACCAAGCAGGAATCATCTAGGCAGACTGGGTGGGGAGGTCCTCTTCTGCCAACTAATTTTATGTTTCTATGAGTGTGTGGGTGCCGGGAGAGCTGAGCTATCTCTGCAGAAGGGCCCGACGCAACAAGAGATCACTGGCAGGGGATCCATACTGCTGACTGCTAGTCCTGCTTGCATGCCAGATTGCTAAATAATCGTTTATTCACATTGCTACACAACCTGTTTCCTTTCCAGGACCAAATCCTGCTGTTAGTAAAGTCCTGGTGTTAATTTCCTTAATTTTTGTGCGTGAGTATAGTATTATTGATCTTCTTTAACTGTGGTATGAAGTATATTTTTGTAAAAGTTAAAGTGTGGGTACTCATTAACCTCAGGGAGGTGTCCTGTATCCACTGGGAAGGTAGGTTGGTACTGCATCTCAGGGGGCAATGCTGAACTTTTGATCTGGCCCACTATTTCTTTCTCTGGGTGGAGGCACCGTGCTATTCCCTTTTCCCTTATTCCAAACCAAACCCCCATTTGAGGAATTTAATTAGCCCAGATCCCACAACCTTGCTTGGAGCCCACAAGCGCAAGGCAGGGATAGATACCGTGAACAACACCTTGACATCTGCCTGGCAACCCGCTTACATAAGTGTTACACTTCATAGAGGTTATCTTGGAGGGGCAAGTTCTGAATGAATAAAAATAAATAATCCTGTACCAGGAGCAGTGGAAAATATTTGATTGGTCCTGAGTAACAAATACCCCATTGCTTATTTATTCTTTCCTTGTTTTTTTTAATTAATTAATTAAAGTATTTGTTATTGCTAATTCTGAAGAAGTCCATTTATATGAGCAACCTGTGGCAGTCGAATAAGTACTTACATTAGGAATGAGACAGTAGCAAGCTGTAGGGCTGTGCAAGTAACAAACAGTATTTCCTGAGTACCAAAAATAAAGCTCCGTTCACTATTCACATATGAATAATGAAAAACGGCACTGTTTGTGCCTATTTCTAGTTAAGAAATACTAAAACCTTAAAAACACAACCTCCTCCCCCAACTCTTTGCTTGGGGTGTGCGTGGGATTAATAGTATTTCCTGAACGTCACAAATAACATACTGTTCTTTATTTAGACACCAACCAGGCAGCAACCCACCCTCTTCACATGTTCAGCTGTTTCACTATACAAGCAAGCACAGCAGCATTTTTATTTATTTTTTTTTTTTTTGTTTACCGGGTATGTGCACTAGACACAAAAGTGACTATTTTCAGGCACGACCCGGGAGGTTAACAACACATAAGAGATACAATCACAAAGCATACAGTGTCAGGAGATATTCAATACATCACACCGAGAGAGTGAGACAAGGTATTGACAAATATTGGTACATGGCACATAAGGTATAAATCATACAAATGGAGATAAGTGCTCATATGAAGACTAACATAATAATATCACAATATTTGATACATGCAAGAAAGCAAATATAACAACAGGGTAAAGTTACATTCAACTAAGACTGAAAAGGATATTAATGTTAGGATGCAGGGAGAGTGGTAAGGGACGCTGAAAATGACAAGGTGCATAGATAACAGGGCAGTCAGGATAGGGGGAGTCAAGATCTATGAAGGGTTGAAGCAGGTACAATTGGAGCAAGCAGTGAAGAGGGCGCGGTGCCTCTTCTTAAAGGAGGCATGATAAGGGACAAGGCATACATCCAGGGGCAACGAGTTCCAGTAGGAAGGGCCTATGTACGAGAAGGCAGATTTCCCTTTGGTTGTTCTACATCAGGAGATGCAGAGCAAGGAAAAGTCAGTTGATCGGAGACCGTAGGATACGTTCTGAGGGGTTAGCAGGGAGGCTAGATAGGTGGGCGAACCTGATCGCAGTACACTATCCAAAAGGTTCCCAAGGGATAGGAGACAGTGTGCCATGGGGGATGGTCATTTTAGGTCAGAGTACAGCAGGCAGTGATGCTTTAATCTAGAGGATGCGGAGGCGTAATGGCATATGTTGTTATAGGTTGTGTCCCACCTATGAAGAGTAGTCTTAGAAGCATTAGTATAGATTGCGGAACCATAAGACAGTGAGGGAAGCAGGATTCCTTGAGCAATGGCTGTCCTAGCAGTGAGGGTAAGAATATGGCTTGTTTTGTAGGCTAAGCCGAGTTTTGCATTTACAGCCTTACAAATGGAGGTAATGTGGGCGTCAAAAGTGAGGGATTCATCAAGTAAGACACCTAGACATTTAAAAGAGGTTTCCATCTCCAGTGGGGAACCATCAGCCCAGGTGACCTGGAAAATTTTATGGCACAGTTTTAGTTTTATAGGTGATCCAAAGAGCATGGCTTTAGTCTTTCCAATGTTGACAACAAGCTTATTTTTGGTGATCCAGGACTGAATATTTTGTAGATCCATAGAGAGTTTATGCATAATCGAGTGAACATTGTCTGAGCTAGTGTAGAGTACAAGATCATCAGCATATAGCAATGATGAACAAGAGGAAATGCTATGAGGAATGTTGTTGATGAAAATCGAGAAGAGGAGGGGGCCGAGGATAGACCCTTGGGGAACACCAACATTGATGGCTGCTTTTTCTGAGGTGGCCGAGTTGAATTTCACAGTTTGGTATCTGCTTGAGAGGTAGCTATGGAACCAGTTCACAACTCCAGTCGAGAAATATAGGGAGTGGAGGTTGGTAAGCAGAAGAGGGTGGTCAACAAGATCAAAAGCTTTCGTCAGATCGATAAATACTGCACCGGTTTGTTGACCCTGATCCATGGCCTGAATAGCGTCATTTGTCAGCTGAAGTAGAGCAGTTTGAGTACTATGGCCTTTTCTAAAGCCATGTTGATTTGAGTGGAGAAGGTTATACTTAGTAAGTTGTTCAGAGATCTGCACTGAGATGAGCTTCTCTAGGATTTTATTTAATACTGACAGTATAGCTATTGGTCTGTAGTTGGCTATATCTTTTTTGTCACCTTTTTTGAACACTGGCATGACTCTAGCCAGTTTCCATACCTCAGGCACTATGCCTTCACTTAGTGACAAATTTAGTGTACTGGACAGAGGTCCTGCGATGAAAGGAGCCGCAAGCTTTAAGAGTTTAGGTTTGAGGCAGTCTGATCCAACAGCGGTACTGTCTGATATGGAGTTTAGATGTTTAAGGACATCGTTCTTCGATACAGCTTTAAAATAGAAGGTAGGCGTCATTGGGATGTCATTTGGGTTGGGGGAACCAGGTAATAAGTTATTCGAAGAGAAGGCATTTGTGTAGCTCGAGAGGTCGGAGAAGTGAGAATTAAATGCATTGGCAATTGTGCCCGAGTCATTACCGTGGACACCATTCAGTATCGTGTCATTGTTTAGTCGGGTTTGCTTTGAGCCGTGGAAGGTCTTGACATGAGACCAAAACTTTTTTGGGTCGCCGGCAGCATCCAGCAGAAGGCCTTTACAGTATTGGCTTTTTGCAAGTCTTATTTGTGTTTTGCATTTAGATCGCTGTTCTTTATAGTTATTAAAATCCACAGAGAGACTGGATATTTTAAACTTTTCACAGCATTTGTCTCTTTTTTTGAGGGCTGTAAGGAGGTCTTTGTGCAGCCATCTGGTTTGTTTACCGTGAACGCACTGACGACTGGGGTGTGTTTATCTTGCAGGGGTACAAACCTGCTCAAGAAGGCATGAAGGGCAGCATCAGTACTTGTAGATTGGAAGACAGGGGACCAGTCAATGTGAGACACATCATATAGGAAATGAGCCTGATTTAAGTTTGCATAGTTTCTGATGCATATATAGTTATGGGGGGACATGGAGGTAATGGATGTCCTCCCTATGCAGAAAATGGGGGAGTGATCACTAATATTATCCGACAGCGTACCTGTTTTTATAATTCTGTCCACGCGATTTGTTAGGACCCAATCAATAAGGGTGCTGGTGTCAGTACTGACTGATACTCTTGTGTAATCAGTAATGATTTGGTGCAGGTTATAGTTCTGAGCCAGGGATGAAAGGGTATCCTGAGATTTTCCTAGCCAGTTTAAATTTATGTCACCAAGAATGATGAGTTCATTCTTCCTGGCATATGCAGCTGTATGATTGAGCAAATCCGCTAGGCCTTTTATTCCACTATTGGGTGGATTGTAGGCACATACAATATGGAGTTTTTTGTCTCCACACAAGGAGTGATTTTTGTCAGTTGATATGGTCACGTTTAGATTGTTTTTGTAATAGATTGCGACACCTCCTCCACATTTAGGAGGTGGTCTGTCACACCTGAGAAGGTTGTAGTTTGGAAGCAGGCAAAATGTATCTGGGATAGAGGGTTTTAGCCATGTCTCAAATAGACAGAGCATATCAGGATGGTGGTTAATCATCCAAGCTTCCAGGTCTGCAAAACTTTGGAGAAGACTCCTAATATTTAGGTGGACTATGTGAAGTCCTTTCATATCATAACCAGAGCAGTTTGAGGATGATGTACCTGGTGTAGGAGCAGGGTTCAGCTCAATATCCCCGGACAGCATAAGAGCCAACAGTATGAAATATTTTAGCTTATGCCGGACGAATTTGTGGCTAGTATGACAGTAGGTATGCCACCGTTTTGAAGTGAATGCAGTAGCAAGGTATATGAGTAGTTTAGGGAGGAGGGCAGCGGTCATGTCAATGCCACACTCAGTTAGTATTAGCATGTTAGAGTATTTAAAATAGTTAAGATTCATGTCACTGTTTTGGATATGATTCTTGCGGTTGGGCACATTAGGTATACTTAGTAGCACCAGAGACAGGAGGACAGAGGTCGCAATTAGGGGTAACCAGATCATTCTGTACGACTTAGAAATAAGCATGTTTGATAGGCTAATAGCAGGGATTGAGGGATGACAGAATGGGGTAAAAGGAACAGCTGTAAGGAACAGTAACTTGTCTCCTAGATTAAGCGTCCTGAGATTAACAGGATGTGTAACAGAGCAATTGCAGAAATAATGATTTGAACTGCAGTCAGGGAAGCAATTGCAGAGATAGTGATTTGAACTGCAGTCAGGGAAACAACAAGAAGAGAAGAAGGCTGCACTAAGATTGGGAATACTAACAGGCCGGTTTTGATTTTGTGGGGAGAGAAAAGAAATAGCTACAACCTTAAAGGCTAATAGGTGTAGAAGAATAAGAGCAGATTAGGGTTAGAGGAAAAAGAAAAAAATGACAACATGAGTGAAATGGCAATAACGTTTGGATTGAGGAGAGTTTGAGAAAAATTATTAGAAGCGCCCTTAGTGGCTCATTTGTATAACGAGCCAATGGAAAAGTGGGGAGATAGAATAAATTCCCTGATTGGTTTACTATAAGAGTAAATGTCGAGCTAGGGTGGGCGGGGAGACGCCGAAGGCATCGGGGCTAGCACCTCCGTGAGCAGAGAGAGCGAGCGCCTGGACCTGCAGGGACAGTCACGCGGCAAACACCGGTGAATCAGTGTGTCCTAGGTGGGAGAGCCCTGATTTAATTCTTCTTACTTGTTAGCGGTTCAATCTGCAGCTTAGCTGTAAAACACACAGTATCTGTACTGCGCCTCACTCTGCCCGAAGACCGCACAGAGATATTAAGCTAGAGCTCCGAAAATGGCGCCAAGTTCAGATCGCAGGTAAAAGAGTACTCGCAGGGCAGAGGTGCCTCGGGTTACAAGCGTCTCGTTTCCTTATCGTACCTTTGCAGTTTTTGGCAGACGACTTGGGAGAAGCTCCAGTGGGCAGAAGCCCAGGGCGACTGGGGTGGCTGGTGCTAGGAGAAATAAGAGGTAAAAGGATTAGTAGGAGGGAGGGGACAGTGGACAAAGAAAAAAACCTGATGACAATTTTGATTTGTTGAGGAGGAACGAAAGAGGGATTCAGAGCAGAGTTCAGGTTGCCATAAGCCGCTGTGGGTCGCCGAGAAAGGGGAGGGGGATGCAGCAGAGGGAGGGAGAGACAAGCGCAGGAATCAGAGTAGTTTAGGCAGGGGGGGGATAGATCAATTGAGAGGGAAATGTATAGGACACAGGTAGGAGAAACAGAAGGTACTCAGCACGAAATCTTAGGCAACTACAGTTACAGGTCTATCTTAATGAAAATAAATGTAAGCAATTTTCACAATACAGGAGGATTTAGTACACTGAAACTTAATGTAAAGCAATTTGGCTCAAGCAAAAGGTTATGGCTACCAGACAATGCAACAGGTACTGCCTCTGCCTCATGCCCTTTAGATTCTATGCAGGCTACCGCTCTGGCACCTCCGCGAGCAGAGAGAGCGAGTGCCTGGACCTGTGGGCTCAGCCGCTCGGCAAACACCAGTGAATCAGTGAGTCTGAGGTGGGAGAACCCTGATTTAATTCTTTTTACTTGTTAGCAGTTCAATCTGCAGCTTAGCTGTAAAACACACAGTATCTGTACTGTGCCACACTCTACCCAAAGACCGCACAGAGATATTAAGCTAGGGCTCCGAAAATGGCACCAAGTTCAAATCGCAGGTAAAAGAGTACTCGCAGGGCAGAGGGGCCTCAGGTTACAAGTGTCTCGTTTCCTTATCTTACCTTTGCAGTTTTTGGCAGACGACTTGGGAGCAGCTCCAGTGGGCAGAAGCCCAGGGCGACTGGAGTGGCTGGTGCTTTGCAGTTTTTGGCGGACAACTTGGGAGCAGCTCCAGTGGGCAGAAGCCCAGGGCGACTGGAGTGGTTGGTGCGTTGCAGTTTTCGGCGGACGACTTAGGAGCAGCTCCAGTGGGCAGAAGCCCAGGGTGACTGGAGTGGCTGGTGCTTTGCAGTTTTCGGCGGACGACTTGGGAGCAGCTCCAGTGGGCAGAAGCCCAGGGTGACTGGAGTGGCTGGTGCTTTGCAGTTTTCGGCGGATGACTTGGGAGCAGCTCCAGTGGGCAGAAGCCCAGGGCGACTGGAGTGGCTGGTGCTTTGCAGTTTTCGGCGGATGACTTGGGAGCAGCTCCAGTGGGCAGAAGCCCAGGGTGACTGGAGTGGCTGGTGCTTTGCAGTTTTCGGCGGACGACTTGGGAGCAGCTCCAGTGGGCAGAAGCCCAGGGCAACTGGGGTGGCTGGTGTTTTGCAGTTTTTGGCGGATGACTTGGGAGCAGCTCCACAGAAGGGTGACGGCCGTTGAGGAGGGCAGCTTATTGTCTGGTCACCTTCTGATTCACCTGGGGCAGGGGTCCTTCTCACTTGAGTTAAGAAATCCTGGGTGCTTGGTGGGGGTGGACGGTGGGAGTGCTGTTGGGTTCTGCACTGCTGCTGTCAAAGGTGGGGAAGGAAATACTGATTTCTGGCACTAAAGTGTTAAAACTGAGATGGCAGCCAGCCGTGGAGCCAGGCAGGTTCGTGCTGGCCACTCCGAATGGGAAATTTATTTCTTTAAACTTAAGTTTGTGGGTGCTGGGGGGGAGGTGGATTGGATTTAAACTGTAGCAGAGGATTGGGGGGATGGGGTGTATTTTTTAAGAAATGGGTTGGGGAGGAGGGTGGGGGAAGAGTTTAATAATTTTGTCTCAAAGTGACATGAATAATGATTAGACGTATACCGAATTTCTGAATATTTGAGGCCGGGAATACCAATATTCAGCCAAATATTTGAAATTATGTAACACAGAATCATAGAAGTTGACAGCAGATAAGGACCGCAAGGCCCATCCAGTCTGCCCATTTTTTCTACCTTATAAATGTACCATCAGCCTTTGCTCTGTCAGTGGCCTATCTATTCATACTCATCTGTATTTCTCCCTTATGCCTATCCCATGCCTGTTTGAAGCCCTGCACTGTATTTGTATCCACCATTTCCTGAGGTAGGCCGTTCCATGCATCCACCACCCTTTCTGTGAAAAAACTTCCTCACATTACCCCTAATCTGCCTCCCTCTAATCTCACGCTGTGTCCTGTTGTCCTGCTATTTTTTCTTATTGAAATATGTTAGACTCTTTCACCTTGTTAATGCCTTTAAGATGTATTTGCCCTCCACCTGGCAATCTGTACATTATTTGTGATATTTCAGGAATTAGTATTCAGGCATGTACACCACTAGCTGTGATTATTATACCAAATTTGAGTATGGACACTTTCCACACTTAACAGGAATTCTACCCCTACTCGTGCTGTATAGACCTCACTGTCTTCTATATATAGCAATCTGTCTAGTCTTGTTCTGAAATACTTAGCCTGAATAGTGTTATAAACTCACCAGGTAGGCCATTCCACATGTTAACCATTCCACATGTTTACTGTTTAAAGTGACAACAGCTTATTCAGGAGACTTGCAAGGCTATAAAACTACAACATGTTGCTTATATACAACATGTCTATAATACCAGTCCAGCTCAGGTTGCATCTTGTAGAGGCATGCCAGCCAGCACTGCAGTCTAGCCTAGATCCTGCCCCCCTCCACCCGCCGCCTCAACATCTAGAGCTTTGTATATAGATCAAAGACTAAACTGTAATATGCAGACACAAACGTTTTACACATTTTAAGGAAGGGGCTCACTGTGAAAATGAGAAGTTGGATCTTAGCCCCCGTCTCAGTTTTGGCTAAAATCATTGCGTGAAATCAACAAAAGTTTCCCCTCAGCGCAGTTGCCAGTGGAGTAACTGACCTGACATTTCAAGGACTGTCACTAAATTCCCCAAAATGTCAGTAAAGGTCTTGAACCTGATACACAGGCACAAGGGAATACCGCTAAATGGCTGTAGCAATCATTAAGTCATTTTGGTGCCTTTTAACCCCCATTGTGCTAAGCACAACTGGCAGCATCACAGCCCTTCCCAGTAAGGTTGCAAATCCATTTGTGATGACGTGGGAAATAGGCAGATGTTGTCGTACTGGTCCATGCACAAAGCATGGTGATCCTCACAAAAAAAAAAAACAGTTACAGTGCTTTGTGACACCCCCTGCCTGTAAAACTTCATAATAGGCAGGTGGTGGGTGTGCACCAACTCTACAGACTGGAACAGTAGTCCCAGCTTGGGCAAGAAGGGAGAGTGGGTAGAAATTAGTGGCCTGCATTTGTTTCCATACAGGGCTAGGTCAGAGGGAACCACCCGACACTATGGGGAGTGTATGTGGGTCCAGGAACAGTTGGAAAGACACTGGACTACCACAGAAGGTATCACTGGCCATGGAAAAGGATTTTTTTTTTTTCATATTTAATGAAATACAATAGTGTTTAAATATTTAGGAATTTACATTCTCTAAGTTCTAGGCAATTTAAAATTGTTAAATTTTGAACTGTTCACTGTCATGATTACAGCGGACCTTGCCTGCTGGGGACAGCTTAATTTTTTTTTCAAAGTAGAGATAATTTGAATAAATGTGTTACCTAGAAACCATTATCTCCTTCAGACTCTCCCCCTGGTCCCTTTTCATTATTATATTAGCTCCTGAGATAAACCTATATCTCGTTTTCTCTGTGACGGACAGTGCCCCCGGATTTGATTTTCCATTCTACAGATGCTGCTCATACGGGGGTGGGGGGGTTAATCTTCCAGTACTCAAGCATTGTTCCCTGGCAGCTCACCTCAGGACTGTTTGTTGCTGGTTATCGTCACAGTACACAGCCCCCTGGAAGCAACTGGTTTTCCTTCTTAAAGGGGAACAGTCAGCACAAAGGAACTCATACTTAAGTGCGAGGCTGGTCCAAATGTGCACTTTGTGGGCAAAAACATTTTGGTTTACTTACTATTTATTGCAGTATAAAAGATTATCTCAGACTCATTTTGCTCAGCTGTAGGCTGACATCTTCTTTTACTACAAATCCCAGAACCCACTGAAGCTGACATCAGAGCAGTATGCAGCAGTGGGGCATTCAATAACCTGCAGTGCATGTCAACGCTTTTATATTCTCCAATCAGATGTTTTCCAGGACTGCTTTTCTCTATGGACTAAATCCATACCTCTTAAGTGTCCCACATTGTGCAGGAGATCTCACATTTGCCCCCATTTTCGTAAGTTGTTCCAGTTTCCTGCCAGCACCCATCATTGTCCCGAATTTCAGGGCACTGGCCAATCAGAATTAAGATCACAAGTGCTGACATCAGTGGGCCCTTCAAACACATGCATACTGACCCCTGGATCTCCATCTTGGAGTGAGCGTGGAAAGCAAGTTGGTCGGTGATGTGCCTGGGGGGGTGGAGGGTGGCGGGTCTAGTCATCCCGCAGTTCGTCACTCCTCCTCTGAGTTATCTGGAGCTGGCCAATCAGAAAATTGACTGACATGGGGAGACTTTGAATTTTTGGTGCTTCACATGAACACTGTCCTCATCCAGTATACTGCAGGGGAATTAGTTTGATCGTGTAAGTGGCACTAGGAGTAGCCCCAGTCAGTCAGTCTCCCCACAGTCTGCAGACAACATAGCTTAGCTAGCCTAGAATGTGAATGACAGCAGCCCTGAGAGAACACCACAGTGGCACCCCAGAAATCAAAGAAGCCCCTGAGGTAGCAGCCAAAGCCCAGAGCACCTAGCCCAGTCAGACTGCCCCATTGCCCTTGCCCTTGAGACCAGGACAAATCAGGAGTGGGCAAGTGGCAACGGGTAAGAGTCGGAGTGACTCAAGCCAGAGACTTGTTTTTTTACATTCTGTGCCGTTTGTTTTCATAGAGTTACTGAAGTTTGTATTAAAAATAAGCAGCATTAATGAAAAGATCAAGAAATTACTAGGCCACCAAACTAGCTTGTGTACATAGGAACACAGCCCCCCCCCCAATTTTGTGCAGTAGTTTTGGTTTTGGTCCGGTGCTGCTTTAATAAAAAGTAAGAGAGAGATGGAGCTGGTGCACTGTTGTGTAGAGGTCCAGCTATTAGATTGAGTTTCAGGCTATTTTATTCTCTTTTAATCACAAAACAGTGTGCTAAATCATTAGAGTGCCGAAAGTGTGATATCCCTCGTGGTGTCCATTATTTCAGGGTGTGGTGTCCCCCATTTCAGAATTCAGAGGTTGAGAGGTATGCTAAATGCAGTCCTCTGTGACTGGACATAGCCCATGGAGGACAGCAGGACCAGCAAATAAAAGATCAGAGCTTATATAAACTTTAACATGCACTGCAGGCTATGTAATCTTCTCAGTACGGCCTTCTGCTCCGATGTCATCTGTACGGGATTGTGAGATTTGTAGTAGCAGAAGATCTCGGCCTACAACTAAGCAAAATTGGTCTGATACAGTCCTTTACCCTACAGTTAACAGTAAGTAAACCAAAATGCTATTACACACAAAGTACACATAGGGACTAGTCCCATACTTGAGTGTGAGGGACCTTGGTGGTGACTGCTCCCCTTTAATGATATGTGTGACATCGGAATACTTCTCTTTACATATCCAGCTGGAAGTATGCACCTGACACATTTTTCAAGTTTCACTAGGCCCACATTATCTCTGTGGTTTAGGCTCCAAGCCTCCCCAAATATGGCAAAACTATTCTATTTTTGCAGAATGCTAACCGCTGCTCAGAATATTTGCCTCCCAGATTGATCCCACTTTCCACAGATAGAGCCAACGAGGGCTGTCCCTCTATCTTTTAATTTCTTGATTCCCAGGAGGTCTTCCCCTTTTCAGACCTACAAGCTAAATACAGTCTAACAGGGACAGAATACTACCATCTTTTGCAAAGTCAAACAACTCTCCTTCATAAATCTTCTGATCAGACCCAATTATCTAACCCTGCCCCATTATTTCTGCAGATCTTTATTGGCAGCATTAACGGGAATGATTGGCAACACCTAATAGGTAACATTTATCGGGGTCTTCGGAATTATTCCCATGATAGCACCATCACTATCCTGAGATTCAGATGCACATCCCCTACTCTATCTGGACTAATATGCACTTTCACCACTCAGAATCCCTACCTCCATTTTCTGGTGTGAGTTTACTTGAAAACGCAGATCTTGCTTCTTTAGAACACCATCTATACTAGCCAAATATACTATGCTGACTCCGAGGCTCTGCTGCAATCAGTGTGAGTAATGAGATACAGATCAAGTCACATGTAGAAACATAGAAACACAGAATCTGATGGCAGATAATGACCGCTTGGCCCACCTAGTCTGCCCATTTCCCCTACCTAATGGATAAGCTGCAGATCCTAGTTAACCAACAGCCAACTTCCTCCTACCCCACACTAGAATTGCCTTATGTCTGTCCCATGCATTCTTGAATTCCCCCACTGTTTTTGACTCCATGACCTCCTCAGGAAGGCTGTTCCATGCATCCACAACCCTCTCCATGAAAAAATACTTTCTAACATTACCTCTGAGCCCTCCCCCCTCTATCTTCAAATTGTACCCCCTTATTCTTGCACATCTCTTTTTCTGAAAGATGCTACACTCTTGGACTTTGTTGATTCCCTTGAGACACTTGAAAGTTTCTATCATGTCCCCCCTCTCCCTTCTTTCCTCGAGGGTATACATATTAAGCTCCTTTAGTCTCTCTTTGTATATCTTCTGGTGCAGATCCTGCACCATTTTGGTTGCCCTCCTCTGGACAACCTCCACCCTGTCTATGTCTTTGTGGAGATGGGGTCTCCCAGAGACTGCACACAGTACTCAGATGGGATCTCACCAGCTGTCTGTACAGAGGGATAACAACTCCCTGTTTTCTACTGGTGATGCCTCTCCCTACGCATCCCAGTATCCCCCAAGCCCTGCTTACTGCCTTCTCACATTGCTTGCCCACCTTTAGGTCATCTGATATGACCACCCCAGGTCCCTTTCCATTTTTGTTGTTGTCAGTCTCTCACCCCCCCCCCATTGTGTCCTCTTCCCCAGTTTTTTTGTTTCCCAGGTACATTACTTTTTGCACTTCTTTGCATTGAATCTAAGCTGCCATACATTTGACCATTCCTCTAACCTTGCCAAGTCCCTTCTCATCCTTTCCACCCCACCTTGTGTATCAACCCTGTTGCAGATCTTTGTGTCTTCTACAAAGAGACATACTTTTCCTTCCAGTCCTTCTGCAATGTCACTTATAAAGACATTAAAAAGGACCAGTCCCAGTATTGAACCCTGCGGTACCCCACTAGTAACCCACCTTTCTTCACTGTGGACTCTGTTTACTATTACCCTCTGCATCCTGTTGTCCAGCCAATGTTTACCAAGGCTACCACACTGGGACCCACTCCCAGGCTGGTTAATTTGTTTATTAATCTTTTGTGCGAGACTGTGTCAAATGCCTTGCTAAAGTCTAGGTAGGCTATGTCCATAGCCCCTCTCTGGTCTACTACTTTGGTCATCCAGTCTAATAAATTGATTAGATTTGTCTGACACGACCTTCCTGCTGTGAATCCATGCTGCCTTGGGACCTGTGCCCCTCTGGCCTCTAGGCACTCAACCATTCTTTCCTTCAGAAGTGATTCCATCATTTTCCCTACCACAGAGGTCAAACTGACAAGTCTGTAGTTTCCTGCCTCTGTCTTGCTCCCACTTTTGTGAAGGGGAATCACATCTGCCCTCCTCCAGTCCTCAGGTACCATACCATCCTCCCATAATTTGTTAAAAATGGTACTCAGTGGTGTTACTAGTTCTCCCCTTAGTTCTTTTAGAATTCTGGGGTGAATCCCATCAGGCCCCATTGCTTTGTCCACCTTCAGTTTTAGGAGTTCTTTCAGAACCCTTTCTTCTGTGAAAGGACTGATATCACCCCCCCCCCCCATCCAGAGTGCTTCTATTGACTGGATTATGTAACTCCCCCTCCTTTTTCTTTGTAAATACTGAGCAGACTTTGCATTTAGTTCATCATGATGCAAGTACTTTGCCCCTTACGTTATGTGGACATTTGCGAATTCACCCTCACTCTAAGAACCACTTCGCGGAGCGAATTGAGGCCACTTTGCCCACCACTATTCCACAGTTGCGGGGGTTGCAGTTTGCATCCACTGTTGAGTGATAGCCTTTTCTGCAGTGAACAGGTTTATGGGAGCTAAGAAAAGATAGACCAATCTTGTTTCGGCAGGGGGGGGTGGACACTAGGACCATATTAGGCATTATAAGGTCCTGAGAAATGGACAAATGGGATACTTGTATCCGAATATTCTTCCAGGAAGGCTAAAGAATGGGGCAGTACCCACTGTAAATACAGAGAATTGTACCAGTTAAAGCAGAAGGAAGCGGGGAAGGCAATCAGAATAGCAAAGATCTAAACCAAGGTAAAGATAGCCAACTAGGTTAAGAAGGGGGTTAAAATCTTTTATAGGTACGTTAGGGAGTGAAGAAAGACAAAGGGAGGATACTGAGGCTGAATAAAGAGGAGGTGGGTGGGCAGAGAGGACAGTGAAAAAGCAGGGATACTGAACGTATACTTCTGCTCTGTATTTACAAAGAAAAAGGAGGGGGAGTTACATAATCCAGTCAATAGAAGCACTCTGGATGGGGGTGATATCAGTCCTTTCACAGAAGAAAGGGTTCTGAAAGAACTCCTAAAACTGAAGGTGGACAAAGCAATGGGGCCTGATGGGATTCATCCCAGAATTCTAAAAGAACTAAGAGTAGAGCTAGTGACACCACTGACTACCCTCTTTAACAAATCATGGGAGGATGGGGTGGTACCCGAGGACTGGAGGAGGGCAGATGTGATTCCCCCTTCACAAAAGTGGGAGCAAGGCAGAAGCAGGAAACTACAGACCTGTTAGTTCAACCTCAGTGATAGGGAAAATGATGGAATCACTTCTGAAGGAAAGACTTGTCGAGCATCTAGAGGCCAGAGGGGCACAGGACCCAAGGCAGCATGGATTCACAGCGGGAAGGTCATGCCAGACGAATCTGATAGATTTCTTTGACTGGGTGACCAAAGTAGTAGATCAGGGAGGGCTGTGGACATGGCCTACCTATACTTTAGCAAGGCATTTGACACAGTCCCACACAAAAGATTAATATACAAGTTAGCCAGCCTGGGAGTGGGTCCCAAGATGACAGCCTATGTAAAGAATTGGCTGGAGAATAGGACACAGACAGTAATAGTAAATGGAGTCCACTCTGAAGAAGGGGTGTGGTTACTAATGGGGTACCGAATGGTTCAGTATTTGGACCAGTCCTCTTCAATGTCATTATAAGAGATATTGCAGAGGGACTGGAAGGAAAAGTATGTCTCTTTGCAGATGACACAAAGATCTGCAACAGAGTTGATGCACAATGTGGGGTGGAAAGGATGAAAAGGGACTTGGCAAGGTTAGAGGAATGGTCAAATGTATGGCAGCTTAGATTCAATGCAAAGAAGTGCAAGGTAATGCACCTGGGAAACAAAAACCCAGAGGAAGAGTACACAATGGGGGGTGAGATACTGACAACAACAAAAATGGAAAGGGACCTTGGGGTAGTCATAACAGATGACCTAAAGGTGGGCAAGCAATGTGAGAGGGCAGCAAGAAGGGCTGGGGAATACTGGGATGCATAGGGAGAGGCATCACCAGTAGAAAACAGGAAGTTATTATCCCTCTGTACAGACAGCTGGTCAGACCCCACCTGGAGTACTGCGTGCAGTTCTGGAGACCCAATCTCCGCAAAGACATAGACAGGATGGAAGCTGTCCAGAGGAGGGCAACTAAAATGGTGCAGGGTCTGCACGGAAGACATATGAAGAGAGACTTAAGGAGCTTAATATGTATAGCCTCGAGGAAAGGAGGAGAGGGGGACATGATAGAAACTTTCAAGTACCTCAAGGGAATCAACAAAGTCCAAGAGGGTAGCATCTTTCAAAAAAAGAGGTGTGCAAGAACAAGGGGACACAATTTGAAGATAGAGGGAGGTGGCTCAGAGGTAATTTAAGGAAGTATTTTTTCACAGAGAGGGTTGTGGAGGCATGGAACGGCCTTCCAGAGGAGGTCGTGGAGTCAAAAACAGTGGAATTCAAGAATGCATGGGACAGTCATAAGGCAATTCTAGGGGGTGGGGGTAGGAAGAAGTAGGCTGCTGGTTAACTAGGATCTGCAGCTTATCCATTAGGTAGCGAAATGGGCAGACTGGGTGGGCCAAGCGGTCCTTATGTGCCTTCAAATTCTATGTTTCTATAATGCTGGACCCACGATACAAACGTGGAATTGCCTCAGTACTAGAGGGCGGGCCTGAACAGGTAAAAAATCTTAGTGGGCAACTGGTGCACTTGGTTCATGAGGCACAGAAGTCATGTACCAAGGTCAGCAAACCTCAGCAGCATAATTAGGCTGAAGGTGAACTTGGAGTAGTAGTATCAAGCATATCCTGTAAGGGGAAGAGGACTGCAGTTTCAGGTGGTCTGTCATCAAAACTGGTTGGCATTAACCCACTTTGGGAGGTTTTGTC
Source organism: Neoceratodus forsteri (assembly GCA_016271365.2). Lineage (NCBI taxonomy): Eukaryota > Metazoa > Chordata > Ceratodontiformes > Ceratodontidae > Neoceratodus > Neoceratodus forsteri. Next base: position 1,439,227,456 of record CM057459.1, read on the forward strand.
ACAAGTGGGGATTTGTGACATAAATGATTCCGGAGAACAGGATGATGCATCAACCACCAGACTTAGTGCAGAACAGCGAATGGTTGAATCATATTTGTCTGAAAACAGGCATCTGTCAGTCACTGATGATCCCTTTTTATACTGGAGTGGAAAGGTCAGTGAATGGCCAGAGCTGACCGCTGTGGCACTGAAGTACCTGTCATGCCCACCCTCCAGTGTAAGTGTCGAGAGGGTATTCAGCTCAGCAGGTGCAATAGTTCGGGAACATCGTACAAACTTCTCTCCTGCAAATGTCAGTTTGCTGACATTCATAAAAATGAATGAAAGGCACATGCCAGCTCAGACTGCAACCTCAGTATTTGTACCCCGGCATAGTCATGGTTTTGCTGATGTAGTAGAAAGGGACCATCCTGGTAGCACTGGCAGCATGAAACAGCCTACCACTGACAAAGATGATGACACAATGGAGAAACAATTTCCCAGGGGTCAGAATTCAGACATAGATGACTGCAAGGGCAGCTTTCTTTATGAGGATGATGATGATGAGGTTAATGTTGGCAGGTTTTAACTTAAGTGGTTAAAAGGCTGTCACATTTGTTGTATGATACATGTTTTCTTTTTCATAAAGTTAAATTAGTGTCCCACTCGGAGTGACTAAAATACCATATGTCACATCACATTTGTAATTACACAGTGCACAATATATACTGCCCCTGGACTACCACAACCATAAGACCGCCGTTAGCCACTACCACCATAGGGAATGTTACCATGTGCCCCCTGAACTACTACCTCCATAAGACTGCTGTTAGCCACTGCCACATTAGGGAATGTCACCATGTTCCCCCCTGGACTAACACCACCATAAGACCGCTGTTAGCCACTGCCACATTAGGGAATGTCACCATATGCCCCCCTGGACTACCACAACCATAAGACCGCCGTTAGCCACTACCATCATAGGGAATGTCATCATGTGTTCCCCTGGACTACCACCACCATAATACCACTGTTAGCCACTGCCACCATAGGGAATGTTACCGTGTGCCCCCCCCCCGGACTACCACCACCGTAAGACCGCTGTTAGCCACTGCCGCCATAGGGAATGTTACTGTGTGCCCCCTGGACTACCACCACCATAAGACTGCTGTTAGCCACTGCCACCATAGGGAATGTTACCATGTGCCCCCCTGGACTACCACCACCATAAGACTGCTGTTAGCCACTGCCACCACTACCAGATGCAGGAAGATGTGAGAGGGAATGTTATCATGTGCCTCAGTTATGACCACCACTACCCACCACCAGCACTGTGACAATGTTTTCCATTACATGTATTGATCATTCCAAGGCAGAGGGAGTCAGACAGGAGACCACATCCACCACCCACAGGCACAAGGCTTCTTACTATGAATACTATAAAGTGAGCATGTGTGCTAATATTTTTCATGCTATTCAACTTCCTTTAGCTGTGTGTTTTGTTTCCTGTTGCTTTTCCGAGCTGCAAAGTTCAAACACATACAGTCAACTTATTTTGTTTTTTTTACAGGTTAACAAACGTCTCCTTTGCTGAAGGTCTGTATCAATGGTACAGTATTACTGTCTACAGGAACCTATGGGATATCCATTTCCATACTGGGAAGTATATCAATTTTATTTCATCTGTTCCTTTTTTTTCATAAGAGTGCAAAACATCTGGCTGATGATTCATAAACCAGGTGACATGTACATCACAAAAAATATTTGTCCAACATATCATGCACTGTATTCCAAATTTGCAGCTGCAGCCATGGCAGTGTTGAAAAAGTTTGACCCAGGTTGCGTTGCTTGACAAGATGTGGTTTTAAAATGTAACTTGAGTTCAGACGCGGGGACACTGACACAGTGTATTTGTTACAGACTGGTACTAAATTAAATTGTGATCTGATGATTTGGTGTTCTTGAGTCTTCAGTGGGACAGCTTGCTATCTGTGTTAATCCATATACCTGTGGTAGAACAGCCACAACTTAAACATAATGCCTTACTGCTGCAATAAAGTTGTAATAAGTCCTTCATTTCCTTTTTTTAGGAAATTTCCAGATGCTTTCTGGTGTTATAGTTGCCTTATCCAAAGAACTTCTTCAACATCATGCCCCCCCCCAGGCTGGCAACCATGCAACAAGTAGAAGTCATTTGAATCGATGATAATTATGACCATCATTACCGGATTGGAGAAGGATGCAGATAAAATCTGGGAAGAAGTAACCAAATAATAAACCATTAATGAGACCTACTTGCAAAGTTGCAAATATGCTCCCCCCAAAAAAAAATACTTACTTTCATTGTCTTGAGAGTATTCCATTTCCAGTTCCAATGCCACAATTTCTCATCAAGCATGGGAATGTGCACACCAACAGTATGTAACCTGTGACACAAAACAATACAATGAGTACATGTATGTGTATATATATATATATATATATATATACAGTATATATATATATATATATATATATATATATATATATTTATTTAATTTTTATTTTAAACATTTGTTTACCGGGTAAGTACAATGAGCCAAAGGTCCGTTTTCATGTACGACCCGGGGACCGAATACATATACAGTCAAGATGTTTACAATAAACAAACTCACTTCACAATACAATACAACAATTACACATACATTACCTAACATAAATAATATATACATATATATATATATATATATATGTGTGTGTGTAACCTCCCTACAAATGGGCATTCCTGAAAGTCTTCCTTGGGTGCCACTGCCAGGCTGGTGTCCTGTGTCTTAACCGTTTAAAAGCTATTGCATGTGAGTGCCTTGATAGCTTCTGTGCCCTGTCTCTTTAAGAACTGCCTATATTGCAGTGTATAATTAATCTAGGTGGGGGCTGAGTGTTTCTAACCTCGCGTCCCACCTGGGCTGCCAGATAATTGCGTCATTCTGCCATTGCTAGTTGCATAGAGGGAGCTCTGTTAGAAGCTGTAATTATTTGCTGATTATCTATTCTAATAATAATGATATCAAAGTTTGTCTAACCTGCCTTCTTTGTAGCATAGACATTTCTGTAAATCACCACCATCTTGGTTCTGGACTGCCAATGTGGACCAATCAGTACCTTTGGGGGCCCTTAAATGGAACCTGCCCCTAGGAGTTTTGTGGGCGTGAATTTCTGTAGGAATTGTAGTTTTTTCACTTTGGCATCTAAATGGACCTGGAGGGGGAGCCCTTGCTGTGACAGACAGATGAATCAGTGAATCAAACCTTTTGGATCAGAGGGAAAGTCCAGAGCTGCCTACAGCAGAGAGTCAGTCTGAGTTTGGAGCTGAGAGAGTGAACAACTCGAGATACTCGAGCAGCTGCTCCTGCATAGTCACACGGGAAACTGGTGGAAAGGCTATGCTGGCCTGTCTGCCTCATCTTCCCTCATGAAGGAATCCTTCAGTTTGAATTGTGACCAGACTGAATCCAAATAAGTTTGTGACCAGAATTACCTAATTGTGACCGCCTTGTTACCTGAAGAGGACCGAAGATTTGCTCCATGTGATTTGGCCTGTCAGGATGCTGAAACCATCGCAGAACGTATGGTTTTGCTCAGGTAAACTGAAATTGCAACCAGACTGTCATCCAAACTGTGGTACTGTGTTTTTCTTTTACTATAGATGTTCTGAATGCTGTCAGTGGGTTGCGATTTGGTTCCCCACTGCTTAATTGTGTCATGCTTGCTGGAAGCTGTATCCAGCACTACTGGACTGCCATCTGAATTGTTCACCTGGCCTGGGCCCTGCCAACCAAGCCCAGCCAGCTACTCAGGCTACATAGAAGGCCATCGATGAGAGACCTGCCTGGGGATCAGCCCCCTGCTCAACATCACGAACAGGAACAACACCACGGTGAATTGTATGGGCCCAGCTTCTCCTGGCAAACCAGCAAGTTATCCTGCAGTCTCTATTTTATCCATCCTGTGTCCTGTCCTGTACTGGGTAGCGTGAGTAAACACCAGGGTAGCTCCCTGCAACAACAGCTCAATCAAAGTGTGTCATCTGATTTAATTGTTTTGTCTAATTATCATGAACTGAGCCTCCTGGCTCTGGATTACAAATTGTAGGTTATTGTGCATGACTTGTCTTTCCATGATAGGGCCCCGACCAGCTGCAACGCTGGCCTACCCCGGGCAACGTATCAGACTAGCCTACCTCGCCACTGGGTACCTAGAGTGTGTGTGACTGTGTTGAGGGACTCTAAAGTGCATGCCTTGTAGCCTGATTGAATCAGTACCTAAACCAATCAACCTGATTACGCCCCTTCCTTGTTCATTTCCCCTGAATAAATCAGATCTTAATCTTTTTTGCACTTAACCTGCCTGTGGTGCACTATTGTTTGCCGTGTTTAACCTTACCTTATGGGGGGTCTCCAAGGCCAAACAGGGGAGCCAGCTCTGGTGGTATGTGCAATCAGAGTGGGGATATATCTGCTGTTTGGGGGCTATTGTATCTGTGTGTTTTGTTCATTGTTTAGGCCACTTGAGGGGAAAAATGGAGATCAGTGTCCCGGAGGGCTATACCCAGGTCAGCTACACTACCGATAACCCTGTCCTCTGGGTCGAGGCACCCGTTTTCAGCACCCAGGCCCCTCAACCTGCCTCTGGTCAGGCAGGCAGGGGTAGTAGCCCTTGGGATAGTGCCACCTAGGGGTTACATATGTCAACCCCCCTCCAGAAGATACATATATCAACTCACCAAGGCTACTACTAGTGTACACACAAAGGGCACCCTTCCATCCTGTTGAGGTGATCGCAGCACACTTTGGGCAAGTAACAGTCCTCTCACTGTCATCATTTGTGACAGAACACTGAATGGTCATCCATGTTATCCCTCCTTCATACAGTTTGGCAAGACACTGTGTACCATGATATCATCATCACAGGAAGGTCAATACACAGCAGCATTACATGTAATTGCAACAACATCAGCATTTCTTGTAACACTCCCGTTTTCACTTTGTCAGCACTTGGTAATTTTCTGGACATAAGACAGTTGCATTTTGGGGATGCACAAAAATTCTGGGGACTCTATGTGAGCACTGCATGCATGACAGACTGCACAATTAATTCTGGGGGACTTTGCATTTGGTGTAATGCTCCCATTTCACTTCGTCAACACTTGGAAATTTTCTGGACACAAGACAGTTGCATTTTGGGGATGCACACAAATTCTGGGGACTCTGTGTGAGCACTGTGCACATGATTGACTGTGCAATTAATTCTGGGGGACTTTGCATTTGGTGTAATGCTCCCATTTCACTTCATCAGCACTTGGGAATGTTCTGGACACAAGACAGTTGCCTTTTGAGGATGCACAATAATTCTGGTGCCTATGTGTTGTGAGCACATAATGTCATAAATTATAAATTAATGTCTATTTCAAAAAATAAATATTTTTGGAGCCTCGTTAATGTTTACTTTCTGTCGTGAAGTGTTTGTCAAAAAACAGGACTGAGCAATGCAAGTATGCTGTGCTAAACTGCATGTGTGCTGTCAGTGTTCTTTTCTGTGTATGGAGACACTGTCCAGCTTCTTGCAAACATATATATAGCGTGACTTGTTGCAGTATGTAAAGAATAAAGATAAGAATATGTAACATATATTTTATTTGTATGATAATTACCGGCGGAGTAAGTGATATGATATTTTTTCAGAAGTCGCGGGCCACTGTGCACCTCAGTCACTTACACTGCACACATGACTTTGCGGAGCTAATAGCATAGAAAACTCATGCTTTTCAACTAACCATGCACAACAGACATTAAATATTGCTGAGGCACCCAAAATATGTTATGGTGTACAGACATTTTAAAGTCGGAATATATAACTGGTCCTGCAGTCCACTGCCACTACGCTGTGCAACCACTGGAGCCATGTCGTGTTATGGTGTACATCAACTTGATAAAAAAGTGACACTGCCAGTCTAAACTAGAAAGATCATTTATTCCAGAACAAAAAATGTAAAGAAGAACCATGGTAGCACAGTGTGTTGGCATTTGGCAGTGAGTGAACTGGACCTTGTATATTTTCTGACTTTATAGTATCTGTACACAGTCTGTCAAATATTTTGGGTGCCTCGCCATTTCCAATACTTCATGTCTGTTGGGTACGGTTTGTTGAAGAGCAGGATTTTTGGTTGCTATATGATCTCCTAAAAGTCATGTGTGCACTATGTGACTAAGGTGCACTCTGGCCAGAGATCTCTGAAAAAATGTCATATCACTTAGTCTGCTGCTGATGATGGTACCAATAAAATATACGTTATATATTCTTATCTTTATTCTTTATACCATAAACACTGCAACAAGTCAGCATATATAAGTTTGCAAGAAGCTGCACAATGTCTGCCGTTCACACACAGGAAACAACATTGACTGCTCACATGCAATTTAGCACATTATACTTGCACTGCTCAGTCCTGCTTTTCCACAACCACTCCACAACAGAAAGAAAACATTACTGAGGCACCAGAAATACATCAGGGTACACATTCTTAACTTGGATTATAATAACAGGGCAATAAGGAGCATGTATGTATGTATGTATTTAAAGTACCACTGTGGCCTTCCCTCTGTCTGTTATTAAACAAAATACTACAGTGGTGGGGGGAGATGTGCTGGAAAAAAGCTAATGAGTGATCCCCTGTTGGTCTTGCAGCAGCTGGAGCATTGACACAATCTGTAATTGGTGTTGCTCTATCTGCTCCAACTGCTGCTGGACAGCACTCACCCTCTCATTGTTTTCTTCCACCGTGGCCACAAACGTGCAAGGTCTGCCTGAGTTGCAGGCAGTGTGGGGTCCACTGGTGGTGGTACACCTGTTAGTGGAGGTGGTGGTGAGTGTGGTGCTGGTGGTGGTGAAGCAGCTGCTGCTGTGGCCCTCCTCTTGCTGCGGTGATGCACAACTGCCACTGCAACTGAAGGGACAGCAGGTGGAGGTCTGGCTTGTTCTGTGGCAGCCTGCCACTCCACCTTGTGGTGGTTAACCATATGGGTGCACTGGCCCCCAGTCCCCAGGTGTGTCCCGTGAGGGCCATGGCGCACCTCCACACCACAAAGACAGCACACTACCAGGCTACTGTCCCCCCAACACAGTTGAAAAACTGCCAAACCAGGGAGCTGCTGGGGCGACTAGGCACTGGAGGGCCAGATGCAGTGCCAGCAGCCTGGTCACGGTGAGGCTCAACCTCCAGCACATCCTGCTGTGGAGGCAGTGCTGCTGGAGCTGCTGCCTCTGGTGGTGGTTGTGGACTTGGTGGAGGTGCTGCTGCTGCTGCTTCTGGGTGGAGGGAGGACCAAAGATTTTAGACCGGTCCAACACCACCCTACCACGACCCACATGCGTGCGCACTCCTCCCCTTCTGCCAGCAATGCTGCCACGTGGTCCAACTGCCCACAGCACAGTCCCACACATTCCCTCACTTGGACCTTGTCCCTGCTCCATTTCACAAACTTAGACAAGTAAAGTGAAACTCGACTGCCCTTCCTCCCTCCCTCCCTCTCTGAGCAACGAGCTCACAGACACTGACTTGAAAACAACACAAAACACATACACACACAACACAGGCACACACACAGTCACACACACAGACAAACCAAAACTTATAAAAGTTAATAACAAATCATGAACACCAAAAGAAACAAGCATTTGTCAATGCTGAATGTTTGCTTGCTGGCATTGGCATTGGTAGTGTAGGAGTTACAGAGCTGTATAATAGGAATGGCAGTAAAGTATTGAACTGAAGCCAACCCCGCCACCACCCTGCAGATACTGACAGGCATTGGGGTGTGCCTTTGGGTCATCAGGTATAACAGCCACACCATATCACTACACCCTACCCTGCAGACACCAATAAGTGTCACGGTGTGCATTGGAGTCTTTGGCCCTTATGTTCACCCCATTCCATCAGGAAATATGGTGAGATGGGTGCTGTTTAGGAGAATGGGATGAACTTTGGGGCTGAAGAGCCCAAGGCACACCTCGATGCGTCTCACTGGCTGCAGGGTGTGGGTGGGGGTGGAATGGTATGAGCATTACAGGCGACAGTCCCAAGTCACACCCCTGATGCCTGTCACTCTCTACAGGGTAGGGTGTTATGGTCGGAAACCCTAACACCTCAGGCATTCGTTGGTATTTTCACTCCAAATTTTCAACATTTTTTTTTGTGACCCCCACCTCGTGAACAGTGGCAATATCAGTTTGTTAGCCGAAAACTGCATTTGCACAGCGACTATGGCATTTGGCACCACAGGTGCAAAAACACATTCCGAACAGGATGTGAAAAATGACAGCGGTACTGTTCATGGGGAGGTGTAAAAAATGGCAATGTTGAAAATCTACTGTGAAAATCTTAAAAACTGGTGAAGCTCTGAGCGTGAAAACTGTACACGCGACACCCATAATGTAATAAGTTTGGGGATTTTTACAGCAGATTGTTAACACAGGCATTTTGGGACCTCCGATCATGAACAGTGTCAGTGTGATTTTCTTTATCTGTCCAGAACAATGATTTCCCACAGCGACCACGCATTTCTGTGCTGAAAGTGTGAAAACACATTTCGGCCATGTTGTGGAAAATGACAGCTGTACTGTTCATAAGGAGGTGTGGAAAAATGCCACTGGTGAAAATCTGGACTGAAAATACTACAAATTCATGAACTTACAAGGGTGCGTGGAAACTGCGCAATGCTCACTCGTAACACAGTCATTTTATGGAGTTTTGTCACCAAATTTTCAACATAGCCATTTTAAGACCGCTGCTCATGACAAGTGTCACTGTGATTTTCTTAATATGTCCCAAACATTGTTTTTGCACACCGACTGTACCATTGTGCACTACATGTGCAGAAACACATTTTGGGCGAGATGTGAAAAGTGGTAGCTGTACTGCTCATAAGGAAGTGCGGTAAAATGCCACTGTTAAAAATCTGCTGTGCAAATATTACAAATTTGGAAACTTGCCAGCGTGCATAGGAACTGCTCAAGTGTGCTCCTAAAACAGTAATTTTTGGGAATTTTGTCACCAGATTTTCAACATAGCCATTTTAACACCTCTGCTCATGAACAGTGTCACCGTGACTTTCTTAACGTGTCCCATACATTGATTTTGCACACCGACTGCGCCATTGTGCACTACATGGGTGGAAACACGTTTTGGGTGAGATGTGAAAAATTACAGCTATACTGCTCATAAGGAGGTGTGGTAAAATGGCAATGTTGAAATCTGGAGCAAAATATTGAAAATTTGCGAACTTCTGGCGTGCGTAGGAACTCTACAACACACGCTTGTAAAACAGTCATTTTAGGAATTTTTCACAAATTTTCAACATAGCCATTTTAAGACCTCTGCTCATGAACAGTGTCACTGTGATTTTCTTAATGTGTCCCGTGACATTGATTTTGCACCGACTGCGCCATTGTGCTCTACATGGGTGGAAACACGTTTTGGGTGAGATGTGAAAATTACAGCTATACTGCTCATAAGGAGGTGTGGTAAAATGGCAATGTTGAAAATCTAGATGAAAAATATTGAAATTTATGACTTTCTGTGACGTGCGTAGGAATTTCGCAATGCACGCTCGTAAAACAGTCATTTATAGGAATTTTTCCACCAAATTTTCAAAATAGGCTTTTTGAGAGCCCACCTTATGAACACTGGCAGTGTCATTTCATTAATCATTCCAGAAAGGTGATTCCATGCAGTGGCTGCAAAATCACCCTTCGGGCCCGAGTAACGCCATGACAGTGCAAGAATTCATGAGGAGGGGTCCCAAAAACCTCATGTTGAAAATTTGGCGAAAAAATTCTAAAAATTGCCTGAGATATGCAGCAAAGTTGAAAAAACCCTATCTATCCCTTTATACAGCTTACCAGCATTTCCTCAGTTCGCGGTCGACTTTGAAGAGTGCAGACGTGTTCCCGGTCCACGAATATCGTCACCCGGACTCCGAGTAAGTATGGGGTGAGGGGTGGGGAGGCAGGGTGTGAGTGGGTGGGTCCGGGTTGTGGGCGCAGGGAGACTGCGAGGGGACTTTCTTTACAGTTTTTGTTTTAAAAAGGCGGCGTGGGATGTTGCCATGCTGGGTGGGCTCCCAGCATGGCAGAAAGATAACTGGGGGCATGGAACCAACAGGGGATTGGGCACCCCCATCGGCCATGGCATCTGTTGCCACACTGGGGTGGGCTCCCTTGATTTCCCTTGGAGCTGTGGATATATGTTAATAGTGGCTGAATGGCCAAAACCACATTCAGAGCTGTGGCTCCTTTAAAACTTTCACCCCTAGTGGCCACGCATACCCAGTAATGCGCAAGTCACAATATTTGTTTACTTTCTGCTGGTCCTGACCCACGGCAACCCCTGGAACTGGTAAACTGCCATTCTTTGTGCCTGGAGACACAAAGACAAGTTCATAACTCAGCCTCATCCTGCCTTGGGGACCGAGTCAATGGGAGGTTGGCAGCTGCAGCTGCAGAGCACTACAGGGCTGGCTGGCCTGAATCCCACCAGAGCCACTGCCAGGGACAGTGGCAAAGGAGTGGGGACCATAGCCCTCACAGGTAAGCCCATTTGGGGGGCTTACACTAATATATAACCAGCTTCAAGAATATCTTGAGCATTATCGCAATATCATCTCCTGACATAGTGTCAGTGACTCAACAGGTAGCACACTCGCCTCTGAGGCTGGGAGATCAGAAGGCTGTGGGTTCTATCCCCATACCAGGCACTTGGGTTAATATCCAAATACTGACGCTGCAGTGCAGCATGGGGGAAGGGCTACACTCCTGAGGTGCCGTCTTTCGGATGAGACGTTAAACCGAGATCCGATTTGCCTGTTCAGGTGACTGTTAAAGATCTCATGGCATGTCTCGAAAAGAGTAGGAGTATTTATTAAAGGAAAACACTGGTAATTGCTATTTTTGTTATTAAACTTAGATTGTGGGCTTTTAGTGACACTGTAATTTCTTTGCTGTCTTTACTTAGAATTGTTTTTGGGCTGTTGAAAATTTAAAATGTAGTGGTGGTGTATTTCTTTGTTGTCTTTAATTGCTGCAAATTTAGTCTTGGCTTGTCTGACTTGCTCTGTAGTCTGGGTGAGGGGTGCTAATTGTCTGGCCTCTGACCTCAGCTACGTGATAACTGGAGGTGGGGCTTAGTCAGAGTTGAGGTAGCAAGTGATTTTTGTTTTCTCAGAAGAAGCCAGAAGGGGAAGGAAACATATTCATATCAGTGCTTTACAGTAACTGGTAATTGCTATTTTTGTTATCAAACTTAGATTGTGGGCTTTTAGTGACACTGTAATTTCTTTGCTGTCTTTACTTAGAATTGTTTTTGGGCTGTTGAAAATTTAAAACATAGTGGTGGTGTATTTCTTTGCTGTCTTTAATTGTGCAAATTTAGTCTTGGCTTGTCTGACTTGCCTTGTAGTCTGGGTGAGGGATGCTAATTTTCTGACCTCTGACCTCAGCTATGTGATAACTGGAGGTGGGGCTTAGTCAGAGTTGAGGTAGCAAGTGATTTTTGTTTTCTCAGCAGAAGCCAGAAGGGGAAGGAAACATATTCATATCAGTGCTTTAAAGTAACTGGTAATTGCTATTTTTGTTATCAAACTTAGATTGTGGGCTTTTAGTGACACTGTAATTTCTTTGCTGTCTTTACTTAGAATTGTTTTTGGGCTGTTGAAAATTTAAAACGTAGTGGTGGTGTATTTCTTTGCTGTCTTTAATTGCTGCAAATTTTCACCTCCCCTTCCCCCAACTCTTAATTATATGCCCTGTTAAATCTGATTGACAGGAGCTAAACACAGGGGATAGTAGGGGATGTGAAGTAGGAGGGGCATGAGGGGAAGAAGCCCACCCTCAGCATGACAAGTGTTTTGACTCATTTATTTATTTGCTTTTTTTAAAAGAAAAGTATCTGAGGATCAGTGGCAGGATTTTTAGGACAGTAAATTAATAAAAAGGGAACTAGGAGAGCTTCAGTAACAGACAAGTAGTGGAATGGCAGTATAATTGCAGTATAATGTGGGGAGTGGTGCAATGCAATAGCTGCGGGGCAGCCATATTCAGGCAGACCTTCTGGACACTGAGGTGCTGCCCTATCTGCATGCATCTCTCTGGACTGTGGGATGATGTAGCTAGATTCACAGCGGAAGTAAATTGGGTCAGTAGTACCATCACCCCTATCCAGAGACCACCCAGTCCAATGCCGCTGCCTCAAAGGATGCCAAGAACGAGGAGCACGTGGATGACAGTGGGCTCAGAGCGGGTTAAGACAGTCAGGCAGAGGCACATCCCAGATCCTATTCCACTCAAGAACTCATATGCCACACTGGCAAATGGGGGCAACCAAATAGAGGTACCCAGAGAAGTGGAAGGAAAGGATGTGGAGGTTAGCCAAGGAGGTGACCTCAGCCAGGAGAGCAGTGGACCCCAGAGAAGGAGGAGGAAGTGAATCCTGGTGGGGGACTCCATCATAAGAGGGATCCAGCTAGGAACACAGGAGGGGGAGGACCAGGAGGTGAGGTGCCATGGCACAGAGAGATGAAAGGAAGATCCTGGAGATCGCTGGGAAGGCAAGACGGAAGGGTGAGCTGGATTCATTATCCACCTAGGTACTAATGACCTGGTAAATGGGGAGCCAAAGGAAGTTCAGGAAGAGTTTAGGAAATTGGGGAGGGGTCTCAAGCAAGTAGCTACTTCTGTCACCTTCTCAGAAGTACTACCTACGAGAGGCATGGGAGAGCATAGGGGTGCATGCACCAGGAACTTTAACTCATGGCTGAAGAACTGGTGCTGTGAGGAAGGGTTTGGATTCATTGGTGACTGGGTACCCACCTGGAGGGATGGAGGTTTGTTCAAGCCTGATGGCCTGCATCCATCCTGGAGTGGAATCCAAGCACTTGCTACATTGAAAAGCATTTAAACTAGCCAAGAGGGGTGGCAGGCCAGCAAGGAGGGTACCTACTTGCTCACCCCCCACAGCTAGCAGTGGAACCAGTGAACCAGAGGAGTGGATATCTCAACAAAGCAGTGTGCAAAAGATGGAGATTAGCACCCAAGAGGTGGATAGGCAGAAAAGGGGCAAACATCAGCAGAAGCGCAGATAGCAAGGAGAACCAGGAAAAAAGGACAACCAGGGAAGGGGCTAAAGTAGAACAGCTAAACAGTCTAGGGAGGTCAAATCATGGAAAGCCATGTGTGCCAATGCCAGGAGCCTTAGCAACAAGATGGAAGATCTGGAGGTTGTCATGGTGCAGTCAGACCTGGACATTGTGGGCATCACAGAAACCTGGTGTAATGATAACCATGACTGGGAGATGGTCATTCCTGGCTACAACATATTCAGATGAGACCGGGCAGGTAGGAAGAGAGGAGGAGTGGCACTGTATGTGAAAAATGACATAAGGGCCACAGAGATCCAGGAGGAACAAAATGGGGAGAGATACTGTGGGTTAAGCTGGAAAGGAAAATGGGGCCAGCAAGCCTCACAGGTGTGGTCTATAGACCACCAGCCCAGGAGGAAGAAACAGATAGGGAGCTGATGCTAGCCATCCAAAGGATGGCAGACAAGGGTGAGGTAGTGCTGGCTGGAGACTTCAATATTCCAGACGTGGACTGGAGCATCCCAGCGGCAGCTTCAACTAGGAGCAGATTTATCCTGGACTCCCTTCAGGGTGCCTTCCTCAAGCAACTGGTCATGGAACCAACTCGGCAGAAGGCAATACTGGACCTTGTGCTCACAAACAGGGACAGTGTGATGGGGGTAACAGTGGGGGAGCACCTGGGGAACAGTGACCACCAGTCATTGTGGTTTGGAATCACAGAAGGTGCAGAACCAAACCACACAAAAACACGTATCCTGGATTTTAGTGGGGCAGACTCTGAAAAAATGGGAAGATACTTCAAAGAGGCATTAAGGGGAAAGGGGCAGGAATCGGGGTTGAGGAACAGTGGGCAGTATTTAAAACGGGGATTACAAGAGCAACAGAATTATGCATTAAGCAGGTTAGCAAGAGGAAAAGGAAGAGGAGGCCATTATCATTTTCCAAAGAGGTAGCAAAGAAAGTGAAAGCCAAAAAGATTGCATTCAGGCAATACAAAAAGACACAGGCAGAAGGGGATAAGGAGAAGTACCAGGAGAAGCCAAGGAGAGGGAGGGAGGTCAATAGGAAGCCAAATCTCAGACAGAAGAGCACATTGCAAAGTCAGTGGGTAGAGGGGACTAAACCTTTTACAGGTACATAAGTGAAAAAAGAAAGGCAAAGGGAGGGATAGTGAGACTAAGGGGAGGATGGGGGCCGCGTTGAGGATGACAACAGTAAAGCTGACATACTGAACAGGTATTTCTGCTCAGTCTTTACTGAGGAAGAGGAGGGTAATGGGTCTGAAGGGAGCACAAGAGGTGAGAATGGTGCAGAAATGGACCCAAGTCCCTTTACAAGAGAAAGGGTCAGAACTGGAAGTAATAAGAGTTGATAAAGCAATGGGGCCAGATGGGGTGCACCCCAGGGTCCTTAAAGAACTCAGAGAGGTGGTGGCTGAACCTCTGGCTATCCTGTTTAGCTGGTCACTGGAAACAGGGGAGGTACCCAAAGACTGGAGGGCAGTGGATGTAGTCCCCTTATACAAAAGTGGGAATAAAGAGGAAGTGGGGAACTACAGACCAGTCAGCCTCACCTCGGTAGTGGGGAAGATCATGGAAGCACTAGTGAAGGAGAGATTGGTGGAATATCTGGTTGTCAATGGACTGCAGGATCCAAGGCAGCATGGTTTCACCAGGGGGAGGTCATGTCAGACCAACCTCATTGAATTTTTTGACTGGGTGACTAGGGAGGTGGATCAGGGGAGGGCAGTGGACATGGCCTATCTGGACTTTAGCAAGGCCTTTGACACTTTGCCACATAGAAGACTATTACACAAACTAGATAATATGGGTGTGGGTAGGACAGTAGTGTGGTGGGTAGGTAACTGGCTGGGCGGTAGGACACAGAAGGTGGTGGTAAATGGCTGTCACTCCACAGAGGGAAGAGTGACCACTGGAGCACCACAGGGATCAGTGCTGAGACCAGTCCTATTCAACATCTTCATCAGTGACATTGCTTGGGACCTAGAGGCAGAATTTCACTGTTAGCTAATGACACAAAGCTCTGTAACAGAGTAGACACACTAGAGGTGTAGACAAAATGAGAGGGACCATGAAACTTGAAGAATGGTCAGGGTTTGGCAGTTGAAATTCAATGCAAAAGTGCAAGATAATGCATATGGGGCACAAAAACCCTTGCACAATATACCAGTTGGGGGGTGAGGATATAGCATGCACCAAGCAGGAAAGGGATCTTGGGGTTATCATCTCTGATGACCTCAGGGTAGGGAAACAGTGTGCCAAGGCAGCAGGTAAAGCAAATAGGATGCTGTGATGCATAGGCAGGGGCATCACCAGCAGGGAAAGGGAGGTCATAATTCCACTATACAAGACACTAGTGAGGCCCCACCTGGAGTACAGTGTGCAGTTCTAGAGACCTTACATATGTAAGGACATAGGGTAGAGAAGGTTCAGAGGAGAGCAACAAAGATGGTACATGGATTGCATCACAAGTCCCATAAGGACAGGTTGAAGGAATTGAATATGTACTTCCTGGGGGAGAGGAGGGAGAGAGGGGACATTGTAGAGACATACAAGTATCTTACAGGGAGGAACAGGGTGCAAGAATACACTATTTTCAAGCGAAAAAGATGTTCCAGGACTAGAGGTCATGGGATGAAGTTGGAGGGAGGATGATTCAGAGGAAATGTGAGGAAGAATTTCTTCACAGAACGGGTGGTGGACAAATGGAACACCCTGCCTGAGGAAGTGGTGGGGGCTGAAACAATCACGGGATATAAGAATGCATGGGATAGACATAAAGGAATTCTGGAGGTCAGAGGTAAGGGGCAACAGAGTTCTAGGAAAACATAAACTGAAGTTACAAAATCAAATGGGCAGACTAGGTGGGCCATAGTCCCTTATCTGCTGACACTGTGTATGTATCTATGTATCTATGTATGATAGATCTGCTTCTGCTGTAAAGAGAATAAAGTACGAACATTCCAAATATACCACTTAATCAATATTAACACAACATGTAAGGTAGTCCTATTCCATCTTAATGTCTGTCCAGTGTAATGACCGAACATCAATACTTCATAAGAAATCAACCTAAACCAGGATGCATCCTATTCTGTCATTACAAAATCCCAAAAACCTTGAATATATGAACATGTGAAAAATAGGTGTTCCATGGTCTCCAGTTCCTGATAACAGTGTGGTCTACTACAATATCTATCCTCCAACTGCTTGTGTTTATGATTTGCTTTTATATTGATTTTCCCATGGCAACTCAATCAATGCAAATCCCACATTTTAATAAGTATTCTTGATTCTTTTGCAAGATGTAATAATGAGGAGATATGAGAGTCTGGACAATTAGGGAATGTGATTGCTTTGGTAAAAAATGTTCCCTGCACCAACATGTAGACTTCCTTCCTGGATTTTATAATCAGCATGGAACATGTAACCTGACATTGTTTAATTTTAAAAATGGATTCCTTAATATACCTGGGGATGGCTGCAGACCTAATTAGCTGTCTCAGTTGACCTTGTTCCCATTGTGATAATGACACTGAACAGGTAGAATGAGGCAAAGAAACCCAATGCTGTCCTGAAAAAACTAATAGTGGTCTTAGGTTTGTGTAGTAAAAAATACTATAGAAAAAAGGATACGGGGTTGATCATCCCTAGTCCTCCCTGCTGTATGGGTAAATAAGTAATATTACTTTTGATGTGATTCAACCAACTACCCCAAATTGCCTGAAAGAAAATGTTGAGAAGAATGGTTTCTAACTGCTTGGGTGGTAGAAAAATGTGACAAATATACAGAAAGAGTGGTACCAAAAATGTTTATACAAGATAAACCCCTCTTCTTCTTGCTGTGTTTCCATTTGTTCCATCCTCCCACAAGTTGTTGGCCTTGTTTTATTTTTGGTTCCCAACTTATGACGTCATCCTGTTCTGAACCATAACTAATCCCTAGAATCTTCACTGGGTCCATCGGTTACCTGAATCCCTTGAATTTGTCTGGTCCTCTGATGCCCACCTCCAACTATTTTAGCCACACATTTTTCCTTATTCAGTTCTATGCCCAAATAGGCCTTGTATTGTGCGCAGATCGGAATAGCTATTGAAGCTGCTCCAACATCATGGGTTAAAATACAGAGGTCATCAGCATATAAAATTACTGCAAGCTGTGGAGTCATGTCTCTAAGCACTATGTGTTGAATGTGTTCTGATTTATCAAGGTGCCTCAAAAGTGGGTCTATGCTAAAACAAAATAATAGAGGACTCATTGGACAGCTTTGCCTCACCCCATCCCCACTGTACACATGGCCCCTTTCCAGCCATGTACTAAAGGGGTCACTGTTCCTGTTCTATATAAGCATTTGATCCAATCAATAAATGTAGTAGAGATTCCATATTGGTTCAAAACTGCCCATAAATAATTATGGTTAATTTGAATCGAATGCTTTTCGTTGATCTAAGGTTAGCACCACTCCCTCCAACATCCCTCTCTGCCCCTGTTCACAAAGTTCCCTAAGGAGAATGAGACGATCAGCTATTTTCCTACCTGGTACTGAACATGCTTGTGCAGGTGAGAGCAATAAGTCTGCCATCCTTAATAATCTAGAATTTAGAATTTTAGTCAATAGTTTAAAATTGTTATTGAGAAGAGTAATAGGCCTCCAGTTTTCATATCCCTTCTGTCCCCTTTTTTAAACAAATATACAATTTGCCTACTAGTCATTCTTTTTTTATAATTCAATATACTTTATTATGATTTTCTTTTACACACAAACCACATAAATGTGGACAGCAATTAGGAAATCAAGATGATTTACTCCCCAAATAAAATAATCTACTCTAATACTGGATTTATTTACTATACTAAGACCAAAAAAAGATAAACAAAATACCACCCTCCTTCCTCTCTCCCCCTCCCTCCCATATGCTCCCACGCCCTTTTACATCCTTAACCCATCCCATGCCAAGTGCCATCAGTAGTCATTTGTTCAGGAATATGCCTAGTATTCTAACATTCATGTTCAGCAATAGTAAGGCTTCCATATGGAAAGTAAGGCATCGAGAGTTCCCCATCTATTCTGATAGGCATTAAGCCTATTACACATTGAGGCAATATGCTTTTCCAGCTGCAGGGCTAGCAATATTTCTTTGTGCCATTCCATCACTGGAGGGAGTGTCACCTCCTTCCAGTGTCTCATGATTACTAGTTTAGCTGTGGCTAAGATCAATGCCATGTGATCTTTCTGGACCCTGAGAACTCCGTGAGGAAAACTGTTCAGTAAGCAGGTCTCAGGGGTAAATAAGGGGTCAAGCCCAAGGATGGGATCCTATGTTTGTCTGATAGCTTGCCAGAAAGCCCACACCTGTAGACAAGTCCATAACATATGGTAGAGAGTTCCTGGACGACCAGCATATCGTGGGTAAATAGAGGAGGGAGGTCTATCCATTTTGTGTAGCTTCACTGGGGTGAAATATAGACTGTGCATAATGTTAAATTGAATTAGGCACAACTTATCTTGTTTAATGAATGCATATGCGTTTTGCCATAATTTCTTCCAGAAGGCTATTTCAGTTACTAGAGACAATTCCTGGTACCAATAATAACAGATGCCTTGAGGTAGATGGGGATCTAAAGATTGTAATTCCTTATATACCTTGGAAACTGCATGGGCTGACTCGCCACCTGTAGGATTGAGGACAATTCAGTTGTGAGAACAGGTGCCTCCAGCCCTCTCCTCGTATGGGCCACAATAGCTTCTTTGAGCTGCATGTAATTAAAGACAGTGATATCCTGTACATTAAATTTAATTTAGAAATTAAGGAAGAAGAGTATTGCACCTCCAGAGTAGAAATCAGAGAGTTTCTTCCCTAACAGGGGAGGCCAGTATGAGTTTGGTATGGGTTTATGCCCAGTGAGGATTGCCCAAAATTGGTTGATCTAGAGATAAGCACCATCGAAGGGAGAGGTGCACTTGTAATTGATGTAGTGCTCTGATGGACCACCCTAATGGGGTGTGCTTCAAAGACTTAGGGAGTATTCTAGGGGTCGCATATACCAAGGATGGAAGGATACAGTGACTTTGCACAGCCAAAAACCTCTCTATGTCTAACCAAAGAGGTACATAATGGGGATTTTCTGTCTGGTACTCCTGCACCCAGAGAGCCAGTCTACTAAGATGGTATGCACAATAATATGTGAAAAAGGAGGGGACCGCCAGCCCACCCTGGGATTTTGGAGCAGTAAGTTTAAAGTAGGCATGTCTGACCCCCTTCCCCTTCCACATAAAGTTATTAAGCATCTTTTGAAGCTTAGAAAAACAGATTTTAGGGAAGAAAAAAACAAGCATGCCCATTGGGTACAGGAGGCAGGGCAATACATTCATTTTTACAATACTGATTCTCCCCCATATTGATAGGGGAAGAGTGCCCCATCTATTCAAATCTGATTGAAGTATATTCAGCAACTCTGAGAAGTTGGCCTTAATCATTGTGGGTACATCTCTAGTCACCTTGATTCCTAGGTATGTTAGAGACTTCACTTCCCATGAGAGATTATAGCAAGCCAGGTCCGCTGGAGAGATTCTATTATTCATTGGGAATAACTTGGTTTTAGAGAGGTTAAGCTTGTAATAGGATACCCGTGAGAAAGCTTCTATCTCCTTCAGAAGTGACTGGATACTCGTCTGTGGTTCTTCCAAGTGCAACAGTAAATCATCAGCATAAGCTGAGTGGGCATATCAGTGCTCTCCCACCCTAATCCCTTTTAGTGTTGTGGAAGAAACCAGTCTTCTAATTAGGGGCTCTAGGTGCAAGTTAAAGAGGAGATGGGACAGTGGGCAACCCTGCCTGGTACCACGATAGAGAAGGAAGGGATCAGAGAGAATATCATTGCACAAAATTTGGGCTGATGGGGAGGAATATAGTAGCCAAATCCATTTAAGTAACTCCTCCAGAAAACTGAACTGAGCCATGACCTCAAAAAGGAAATCCCAGGAGACCCGATCGAATGCCTTCTCAGTGTCCAGGGACACAAGAACAGCAGGTGATTCCGAATCCCTGGATACCAAGAGGAGATGTAACAGTTTACACATGTGGCCTCCTGAAGACCTTCCCGCCATGAAGCCCTCTTGCCCCCTATTAATTAAGGTAGCCATGAGGGGTCCTAATCTGTTGGCCAGAATTTTTGCCAGTATATTTACATCAGAATTAAGCAATGAAATAGGCCTATAATTCTCAGGGTATTGTGGGTCCCTGCTCTGTTTGGGTATGAGAGACATGAGGGCTTTAAGGAAATTAGACACTGAGAGCCTTCCTCAAACCAGAAGTTGTATACATCTGTCAACAATGGGGCTAGTTCTGAAAGACATGCTTTATACAAATTATTGGAATTTAGCCCAGGGAATTTATCCAGTGGGAGTTGCCCCACAGCCTGCTTAACTTTCCAGACAGTGATGTGGCGACCTAGGGATGTAACTTCACAGGGGAACAATTCGGGAAGCTCTACCGAATTAAGATACCTAATGATATCTACCTTGGTAGGACACTCCGCCCGGTCCTCTGAGTATAGGCTTTGATAATTTTGGCTTAGGATTGCAGCTACTTCTCTGGGGTCAGTTACCACTGGGCTGTCCTTATTTGACCTAAGTCCTGGGATAAATCAGGAGGACCTCAGCCTGCCTGATCCGAATAGACAATAACTTACCTGCCCTCTCTCCTGCATCTAGGTATTTAAGCTTTGTGCATTTCAGGGAGCACTCAGCTTTCTGTGAGAACAGTGCTGAATATAAGGGTTACAAACTATGCAGCTTATCCCAATCCCCCTCTGGGGATTGGTGGCTAAATGTATGCTCTAGATGTTGAATTGAATTAAGGAGGGACTCCATTTGCCATTTCAACTGCCGGAATTTTGTAGCAGCTAGATGGAGGCATTCTCCCCATAAGGCACATTTCATAGCCACCCAGACCACGTCTATTCTTGGCACCGATCCTATATTGGTCTCCAAAAAATTGGAAACAAAGTCTTTAATTTGCTGCAGGGAATCCAGATTCTGCAGCAGTTGGGTGTTCAGGCGCCAAATTGCCTCCCTCCTGATTCCAGGTCCCAAAAGATAGGTGACAAAGATAGGCAAAGGGTCAGATATGACCCTTGCCTGTATACCTGAGTCTATTATGCCTGGTAAGGCAAATGAACTAATTAAGATATAGTCAATCCTGCAGCATGATTTATGCGGAGCGGAAAAAAAAGTATACTGACGTTCATCAGAGTTCAGCACCCACCAGACATCTATGAGGTCTGCTCCCTGCATAAGGTCTTTCAAAGTCTTCTGGGCAGGAGACAGGCCACATCTCTTAGAGTCAGACCTGTCCAGGCTTATTTGTGGTTGACATTCCAGTCCCTTCCCACAATAGTTAGCTTAGGTGGGTTATTAACAACCAAACCCAACAGTTGTGCAAAGAACTGGGGCGCGTCAGCATTGGGCCATAAATCGCTCCCAAGATAACCTGCTGTGATTCCAACATTCTGTGAAGGATAATATATCGGCCATTGGGGTCCCATATTTCTTGCTCCAACTTTAAGGGGGCTCTCTTATCAAGCAGAATAACCACTCCTCCACTACTCGTGGATCTCCCTGACCTGAATGCCTGTCCCACCCAGTTCCTGCACAACAGGGTGACATCCTCCCTTCGGAGATGTGACTCCTGAAGACAGGCAATCCCTACTTTTAAATGCAGAAGATGTAGAAGTATTACTTGTCTTTTGCAAATAGTCTGAGCTCCCCTCACATTCCAACTTACTATTTTGTAAGGACCACTCATATTGAGTTATTCACAGAGGGGGCTCGAGAGCTAATACCAGACAGTTCAATTCTCACTGGCGAGACATTACCAGGTTTCCTCAATAGCCCAGGGTTAAGACAGTGGCCACTGTACTTACTCGTATCCAGCATATTATGCCCTGCACAGTTTATCTCATCTGACACACTTGGCCCTCCCCTCCCCTGAAACAAGGCTGTGACACATAAAAATCTGCACATAGCACCCTGCCCCTCAACTATCCTCCCCCCCGATAATAAACACCCTAAATTGCCTATCCTCTAAAGAAACTAGCCCCAGTTCTAAACAACTGTGCCATTTAGCTCACACCGTCAGGTGAAGTCTTTGCGCTAGTTTGAGACCACAATACCCCCCTCCCCGATCCCCTCCTTTCCCGTTATCTGAATAATACTACAACAACCTAAACGCGCAACAAGAACAGTTATAACAGCACTTTGAAACTTAGTAAATGTAAGTATCTAGGTAACATTCATGGGATTCAGTATGCAATCTTTCTTTGCATCACTCCACTAGAAGTCCAAAGGGAGGCTAAGTAAACCCCTGCATAAAATGGTGAAGTCTGCGTCAGTCTGATGCTCCAAATGTACCCATCTGCATCTGCTGAGACTGAAAGCAAGAAACATTAAAGTTGTCCCCCAGGCTACCCCAGAGGCATATACCCTAGGCCTTGGGCATTTATGAACAGTTAAACCAAAAAACTTTCCCCCTGTCAATTACAGCATTTCTGCAAGAGGAAGAGGGCTGTAAGCGTGGAACTGCAACTTTTAAACAAAATATCTGTCTCTGCAGGCATGAAGGAGGACACATAAAGTGCAAAGAAAAGTGATCAAAGCATAATGTTGAAAACTAGTCCAGCAGTTTGTCTTCGGGATCTCTGGAGGTTGACAAGATAAGTCTACCACCGGAGATCTCAGTCAGAATGCCTCAATGCAGGGATTCATGGTACTTTAAGCGTCAACAAGATTCTTAAGTTTGCCCTCCATAAAGAGACACTTTCCTAGTTCCTAGGGTGGGAGGTGTCCTGGAGGTGTCCTGGACATCAGAATAGATTATCAGTCCTTCTCCCCAGCAGGCCCCAATGGTATCCCATCTGTTAATTGGAATGGTCACAATCACAGCCCCAAGTAAAAACTTCAGAACGCTTTATCAAACCGCTTAACAAGGCCTTGGTTTCTAGTATCTGTTCAATTCACAGAGACTTAGAAGTGTTGAATGTGCCATCCCAGGTTGAATCAGACCCCTCAATTGAAGATCTTCATTTAGTTGTAAGCTGGGCTCTTAATCATAGAAACATTACTCATAGTTTCCAGTAGCAGGGTAATTAGCACCAGTTATTCCGTGCCTACTCATTTAAACAGGTCCGGGAATAGAACCTTGAGTTCCTTAACCGCTTGCTCCTGAGACTCAAAAGACAGCCACTGGTCTCCTTGCTTGACTTGAAGCAATGCCGGATATCTCTTCTGAAATGGTTTTCCTGCGGCAATCAGCTTCGACACTGTTGGGTGCAGTTCCTGCCTCTTTGCTTGGACAGACTGTGGGAGATCCTGTGTGATGTGAATCCTGCATCCCTCTCATTGCACCTCCTGCAGTTCTTTGACTTTGTCAAGTATGTGCTGTTTGTCAAGGAAATTGAGAAGTTTAAATATGAGGGGTCTGGGTGGGGAGCCGGGTGGAGGCGGGTGACGAAGGGCCCGGTGAGCTTTTTCTATAACATACATTGAACCATTCAGGGATGGGCCTGTTATTTTTCACAAAGTTTTTGTAGGAATAATATTGGGGCGTTTCCTTCCTCCTTTTCCAGCACACCAATAATCAGGAGATTGTTTCTCCTACTCCTTCCTTCCAAGTCTTCAAGTTTCTCTTCCAGCTTCTTAATTCTCCTGCTGGTGTTCATGGTATCCTGCTCAGTTTTGCCGTGTTTCTTCTCTAAGGAAATCAGCCTGGCTTCCGAATTGCCCACCCATATGGTAAGGGATTCAACAGAAGATATAATTTGATGCAGATCCTCCAAGATGTTTGCTATTGTCACTTGCATGGGCTGCATGATTTCTAGAAATCTCTCCTCAGAGAGAGCAGTTGTTGTCAGTAAAGTTTTCATTGAGCCTGCGGCCTGATGCTTGGAATGCTTCACGGCCTTGTCCTTCTCTGGTGTCGAGGAAGGAGAGTGCTGCAGAGGCGCTTTTCATGTACACATCCATTTGTTCTTGATTGCTGGTATTCAGTATGTTTCCCAAGGTATTGTAGGCTGTTTTTTAGGTCGGGTTCCAGCGTAGATTTAATGGGTAGCAGTAGTATTAATCGGGAGAGGCACGGAGCTGTGGAAGATTGCTGCCGCTCTTCGGACCGCCATCACATGACCTCCGCCCACTACTCATTCTAAGGGATGGTGATTGGTATTACAAAATGCGATTAAAAACCTCTGTTAGTTCAACCAACAGTTTATTGCCAATAACGTTATACAGTTCATTGTTTAGACCATCACCTTCCAGGGATTTATTGACTACTAATGCATCTAAAGCCTGTTTTAGTTCTTCTGCTCTTATAAGTCGTGTCAGCTGCTCTCCCTGTTTCGCTGAACAATTTGGGTTATCCAAATCAGAAAAAAAATTCCTCATAATTTTGACTGTCAGTGTGCATGGGTGCAAAGGTCAACTGAGTATAAGCATTTACAATTTTCCTAATTCCCCGGGGTCCTGTACATAGTTTATGAGCACTGTCCCATAGCACATCCATATGCTTTTGTTTGTGGTTGGAGTTACAAATTTCATACGGGCAGGTATATTCCTTTCTACCTTGTATCGAAAATCTTTGCTGGTTCTGCAAGTTTTGGAATTGTTATAAAAAAGTAAGATATCCAAAGTCCATCAAAACTCATATATTTATTAAACTCTTTTTCTTCACACCCATATACATGAGGTAACAGTTTCATAGCTTAATGTCACACTCTAAAATGGACCAGTTCACTTCTCAAAATTTTCATCCACTTATTAGTAATCTTGCTAGGAAAACCACATCTAATGTATCTTTGGCAATTGTCCTCATGAATAGAAAGCGGCTGCTGTTGCCTATTCTTCTAGAAGGCAGTCTTTTGCCTGAGATGAGAAGCACTGCATAGAGTAAGTAAGTTGAAAAAGAGGCAAAGACACTAAGTTCTATCCCAGAACGTTGTTTAATGACAGCAATGAGCAATTGAGCTCCGTGTATTAATAGGCAACAGCAGCCGCTTTCTATTCATGAGGACAATTGCCAAAGATACATTAGATGTGATTTTCCTAGCAAGATTACTATTAAGTGGATGAACATTTTGAGACGTGAACTGGCCCATTTTAGAGTGTACAAAATCACACATGCCTACACAATGCAAAGCATCATGGGCTGCATATGCAAATCACCACAGAATGTTATGCTGGTTCAACTTAGGGGTAACCCTTGCCTCAGTGTTTGCGCAGAGAGGTTCTTTGTCTTTTAAGTAGTTTTTTATTTTAATGGGTTCACCACAACATAACGCAGACAGACCGTCTTAGGGTAACTGGTTAATTACACTGATGTGTCAAACAGACGAGGCATAATGATGAGTCCTGCTAGGACAAAACACATGTCTATGTCATCTGTTAGCACCCTTTGCAAACTGTGTGAGAGGCCTTTCGGCACCATGCAATTCTGCTTAAAGTTGAACAAGCATAACATTCTGTGGTGATTTGCATATGCAGCCCATGATGCTTTGCATTGTGTGGGCATGTGTGATTTTGTATTTTCTTGAAACTTGGCTTCCCAGCCAAATGCCCTTTGGGGTAACCCTTGCCTCAGTGTTTGCGCACAGAGGTTCTTTGTCTTTTAAGTAGTTTTTCATTTTAGAGTGTGACCAGTGTCAACACTGTTCATATACGATTGGCCTGAGGAAGTGACGTCAATCCACGAAACTGTTGCCTCATGTATATGGGTGTGAAGAAAAAGAGTTTAATAAATATACGAGTTTTGACGGACTTTGGATTATATCTTACTTTTTTATAACATTTTTGAACATTGAAGCATATAAGTAAGACTGTCCAGAATTACACTATATGTAAGGGCATCCTGTATCAACATCAGTAGTAATCTGCAAGTTTTGTGCCTGGGTCTGATAATACGATGTCATTTTTTGTTTAATGACCTGGATTTGATCCCCAAAATGATGGCCTGTAGTATGTGAAACAGACAATAGTTTCTGCAACTGCATCCTATGCTGTAAGCATTGGTCATACTCTCTATTTCTGTTTTCTTATGACACACATTTTAACAAGCTCATCACTTCTAAAATAGTGTCTTCCCACCACGGGGGGTCATTGTGCAATTCATAGACAGATTGTCTAGCTTCAAGAAAGTATTCTGACTCTTGTAAGACCACTGGGGTGTCTAACAAGGAAGAGTTAAATTTCCATGTCCCAGGGCCAAATGTCAACTGAGTGCCTACTGACACCCTCAATACTTTATGGGCTAAAAATTCAAAAACTTGAAGGTCTGCAGCTTGAACTGAAAGTAGGGGGAAATAAAAAAATAATCAATCCGTGCTGCTAGCATCCCTTAAAAAAGGTAGGGGCTGCTAACCCTGATAATCGATTTTAGACATCTGTCAGTTGTGTGTCCTGAACCATTTTTTTTAGAGAAGCCATATCACAAAAAATGTTTTGAGTCTTGGCTGTTTTCCCTCTATCTGCCAGGGACATGCCACAATTAAAATCACCTCCCAGAATTACATTGTGTGCAGACTATAGATATGGTTGGAGAAGCTGAAAGAGAACCACTCTTCCTGCCTTCGTCTGTGCTGCATAATGGTTATTATTCTTTTTTTTTAATTTAGTATACTTTATTGAAAGTCAGATAATGACAGGACATACAGGTATCTACAAATCATCATGAAACATACATATATAGTCCACTATACAATTTACATCTTGAACATTTTACAAATCTACATATAAAATTACAAACTCTACCCCTTCCCCCTCCCCATTTTCCACCAGAGGCAGTAATGGTTACAAGCAGTGCTCTACCTGGTAAAATATCCAACACTTTTCTCAGATAGAGCTGGATACCAAAAAACAATATTGCAACACCTGAACAAGGATCTGGACCCACAGACCAATAGGAGGGCCCTATACGCCATAACCTGGTAACTTCCTTAATATCATGCAGTGTATGTAATCTAGTATCTTGCAACAGGAAGATACCAGAACCTCAAGATCTGAAATGTGATAAAACAGCCTGTTTTTCTTGTGATTCTTCTCACCATTGACTGCAGGAATATAATGTGAGATGCTGCATTGAGGAACGTGAAGGGGTTTATCACTCAAGGGGGTTGCTTAGAAGCATTCCTTGTTATCCTCGTGTGCTTAAGTTTCACTTCAGCTTTCGAGCGTGGTTGTGAAGGGAAAGTAGCTGTGGATTCCATGGGTAGGGGATCCTTCCTATCCAAACTTACATCTGGCAAGGAAGACCAGACAGAGGAGTCATCAGACTCATTGCCAGACATTTCTGGAATATCTGTTAATGCCTCAAACCTATTGACAACAGGGACCCCTGAAGTCTTTTGTACCTTGGAGGAGGGTTTTGACCAATTCTGTCTATACCTATAGGCCTTCCTAGCTGACTCTGGCTCCACTAGGGCCTGGGGTTGGGGAGCATCTTCCCAGGCATATGCTCCCTTACAGTATGAAGAATAACTGTGCTAACCATCACAGGAGCAGCAGGGAGGGGGGTTCAGTAGCCTACTCAGGTTTTCTATCTCTACTGTGTGGACTAAATGGCCTTCATGTACAGTCTGCCCCTGTCTTTGTTGTATGTTGGGAATCGGGGCGGTTGTGCTGGTACAGAGGGTCTACAGCTGGATTGCTGGCCAGGCACTATCATGACTCTCTGTTCTTCACTATTAGCCTGATTCAGGTGATTGTGTACAGCCCAAGGACACATGAGTTAAGAATTACCCTTGGTGTCACAGAAATTACAAAGTTGGTCATTCCTGCAGTGACCACTAGTACGTCTCAGTTCTCCACATATGGTACATTTCAATTTATTACAGAGGCTGCTAATATGTTCTGTTTAACCACGCCTGTAGCATGCTTTAGGCTGCCCCTGGTAAAACAACACACCCCTGTCCCTCCCAATAAAGAAGCTATTAGTAAGGTGCTGGAGACCAGTCTCAGTTACGTGCAAAACAACCCGCACTTTCCATCCCCCAGTCCAAATTTTCATGTCATCAAAAATAGCATTCGGATTTCCTAAAACAGTGCATCTCAGGTTGAGCCATTAAAGGAGGTCAGTGACACTGATCCCTTCATTCCGGAAGAGTATAGTTATTGTTCTGTTGGCCAGTTTAGTCAGTGGTATTACTTCAAAAGGAGACCACTCAAGGGTTACCTTCACATGATGATACAGTTCCCAAAATCTTTGTGATCCGCTGTTCAATTTAAAGCTGACATCAAACATTTGCTTGCCAGACACATGAGTAAGTGCATATATTTTAGCTGGTGTGTATTTCATGGTATCAAATAATAAGGTTTCTGCAATGCACATGCTGTCTGGGAATATATCCAACTCTTCTTTGTAAATTAGTTGTACGGCATTATGCCGTTTAGCAGGGTACACCGTCTCACAAAAAAGGATGCATATGAACGATTCCCCCTCGACTGTTGCTGATCCTTTGAATTTGTGGTGCCTGGGCCAACAGGTTGGTCAGGCCTTGATGTACTACGACCAGAGTTCTCCATGCAAGGTGCTGCTGCCTCAGTTTGTACTGGAGTTACAAGGATGTCTTTAGCTTTAGGCACGACATTAAGTTTTAATTGCTGGTCATGAGTTAGTAATAGTGAGTCAGGTAAATGTAGTGGCGATATTTCAGTGTTAGACAATTCTATGTGACTCATATGTCCAGTATTAACAGTAACATCAACAGGAGCCTTACTGTGACTATCTAAGTCATTGTCACATACCCTAACAGGTGAGGGTCCTGAGACCCACCGGCCATCTTTAGCCATTTCCCAGCCAGCATTCTCTAGCATTGATTCTACTGACCAATCTGAAACAGGTTTATTTGGGGTGGGGGGCTATATCTTAGGCCAGAAGCTGGGGCTTCCGTAATTGCCATTCCCAATGTAGCACCCTGATTTGCCACACTCATAGTCTGGTTTGTGTTGCAGTTGTTCATGTTGCCATTGAATACAAATAAAGAAGCAGGGTTGCCACTTGCCTGAAATGAAAAGGTTGGTTCCATCGGTGTTTGTTCCAAAGTCAAGGTACTCTGTACTGTGGACCTCCCGGCCTACTGCGAAGTACCACCAGCTGTGCCTGTTGTTTGCAGCTGGACCAAAGTCTGAGCACTATCTTGCACCACCACTGTATCACCAACCACATTCTGTGCATCTTTCACTGCTATAGCAGCTCACAACCTCTTTTTCCTTTCCAAGAACCCTTGTTGTTCTCGCAACAATTGTGCCTCAAGATCAGCCTCTTGCAACCCTTTTTCACCTGTTTCAAGCTGTCTTATCTCGGTTGTTTCAGAAATCACATCCGGATCATTCGATACAGTAATGACCCGCTCTACTTACATCTTGGTCTGGATTTCCAGTGCTCCCTCCAACACAGTCAGAGCATCGAAAACAATTTTGGTCTCTGAGTTAGGTAAGGTAGTGGGGTAAACCAACTCCACAGCCACTTTCACATCCTGCTCCTTCAGTAGCTTCATGGAAATGGGTACCCTCTGCTCATAGGAAGCAAGGCCCCCTGCAAGAAGAGAAGGAGAATTTACCCAGTGCCCTGGCCAAATTTCTCCCCATTCACTACAATGACCACCAATAGCTTAATCTGGTTCAAGGTCAGTTGGCATTAATCTGTGCCCCCCTCCCCTGGGTCATGCCTGAAAATAGACAGAATTTGTCTAGTGTACTTACCAGGTCAACAGAAACTAAACTAAAAAAACATACTGACAACACAGTTTCATAAAATCCCATGATACTGACACTGCCCTGGTTAGGCTGCCCACAGGTATCCTGGGTGATATGGACAGGGGGTGCATGACTGGGAACATTTTCATAGATCTCGTGAAGGCATTTGGCCTAGTGAATCATAGCTCCCTATTAGACAATCTCAGAAGATTTCGTCTGGATGACTTATCTTGCAGGTGTTTCACTCATTACTTGACCAACAGGTCCCAGAAAGTGAAATGGAAAAGTATTCGATCTACATTAGGAACTATAAAGACAGCGACCCTCAGGGGTCCATCTTGGGCCCAATGCTATTTTCCTTATTCGTAAATCACCTACCTGGTCATTGAGGAGGGGTACTATATAAGAGCTCAAATGATTTCACCTTCATCAACAAACTCCTCGCTGAGGACTTTCTGATGCCTGAAAGATGGTTCTTGTCAAATAAGCTGATTCTCAATCCCAAAAAGACTAAAGCCATCCTTTTCAGCCCCAGGCAGTGAGGTGCTGACAGGCAACACCTCCTAAACCTGTCCACATGAGGAGGTAACCAGATAGAGGTGGTTGAGGCTACTAAATTTCTAGGGTTTTACCTTGATCAGGAATTCTCTTTCAGAGCACATATTGATTCTCTCACTAAATCCTTACACCAAAAAAATTGGTTTGCTATACTGTCTAGGTAATGACCTCACCAAGAAATCTCATCAAGCTATTGCTAGAAGTACGCTGCTTCCACTCTTACAGTATGGGGCCCCTGCTCGTCACTCTGTGAGAAACACAGAGGTTAACAAACTTAAAGTCCTTTACAACAAACCACCCAGTTCCACCAAGCCACTACTGCAAATCAACCAAGTGGGCTAGTGCTGAGAGAAGGGTAGCTACCCCACAATGAACCAATAATCCACACACTCAGAACTCAAGGCAAAATAACATGTACCCACAGAGATGTACCAGCAAAAATGCATTTATTTAATTCACCAGGGCTCTCAACCCAAACCCCAGCACTTTGGTGTTAGCCTTCATCGGGGGTGTGATTAAAGAAATTACAGCACAGCTTTAAGTAGCCATAAACAATGAGAATCACCTGAAAGCAATAATACTATATACTTAAACATAAAACAGAAAATGGCATCAAAATGAAATTTTTGCCAGCCTAGTGGCGCTGAGGGTTGAGGTGCTGAACACCACACCTCACGCGATGCCAGCGACCTGCATTCGGGAACAGACTTGGGTCAGTGGGGGTTGGCAGCGAGAAGGAGGATTGAGCATCCCAACGGATGCTTCCTCCCTCTGTGGAGGGATACCAGGGGTGCTACCAGCACCCGACATCCTGGGAGTGCCGGTGGAAGTATGGGCTCTCGAGAGCTTGACGGCTCCACTTGGTGGAGTCGGGAAGGGGGACACTGTTAGGTGCTTGGGAGGAGACATGCATCAGCACGTCACTTGTCTGGACATAGGTCCTCACGCCGGCGTTCCATGAGGCTGGGACAGGGACGGGTCCACAGAAAAGTGGAAAAAAACCTCAGCGGTCCTAGATGATGACTGCTCTAAGCCATCCTGCCACCAACTCAAGGGACAGACCCCGCTGTGCAAGGCGCAAAGGAGGAGGGAGCACTCTAGGGGCAGATTCCATGACCAGGGCAGGACGGGTAGGGGCGGCCCAAAGGAGTGGATTGATGAAGGTAGGTAGGAGGGATAAAAAGAAAGTAAAAAAAAAGAAAAAAATGAAATTTTCAAGTAAAATTAATATTACAACTCAATACAGTAATGTTGCTGTCACAGTACCAGACCTGAAAAGTTTAATATTAACATAAAATATCTAAGAAAATACACAATTTAGTAAGGGTCTAAGTCCCAGGGCTGTAAACTGTGAAACTATTTCCTACCAACGGAGAAAATAAAAAGCAAAGCAGTGATCACCCTATATCACAAAGTCAAGGCTGTCAAACAATAATCAAGGAGCCACATGGTATCCATGCTTGCAGAGAGTAAGAAATGCAGAGATGCAAGAGTTAATGACAGGTGGAGGGTGTCTCCTGTAAAAGAGCAAACATAAATGCATGGGAGATCACTGAAAGCTGCAAAAGGTCAGTTGCATCAAATCTCTAAATTACTTAATTTTTTATTTAAGAATGGCTTCAAGTCCCATTGATCATTTAACCCACCAGGCTTAACACTTTTCATTCTAAAGATCCACTCACTTTCTTTCATAAGATGTTGGTTTACCCTATCACCACTGTATTTCATCGGTGGAACCCATTCAATACCCATATATTTCAACCCAATGGGTGAGGAGCTGTGGTGCATGGCAAAGTGTAGACCGACTGGGGTGTCTATTTTAGCATGTAAAATGTTCCTGACGTGCTCCTGCATCCCAGTTTTTAATTGTCTTGTAGTTCTTCCTATATATACTATATTACAGGGGCACCACAAAATGTATACAACAAAAGTTGTGTTGCTGATGATGAGTTGCTTCACCTCAAACTCCTTTGAGGTACCATGTGGATCCCTGATTACTGTTAGGGATCATGAAGTCAATGCTTTCAGAGAGCCCTGGTCAATTAAATAAATACATTTTTGCTGATGGATCTCTGTGGATACGAGATATTTTGCTTTGAGTGCTGTGTGTGTGTGGATCATTTTTCGTTGTGGGGTAGCAACCCTTCTCTCAGCCCCAGCCCACTTGGTTGATTTGCAGAAGCTGCTTGGTGGAACTGTGTCATCCTCTTTGCTGCTGCTGAACGCGGACACTCTAGCAGTGTCTTTGGGCCTAGCCATTTCAACTATAGAAGTGAGGCATTGATTACCACAGGCTCTCTTCATTTTGGTACTGAACTGACAGTCCGTAACTAATTCATGCCCAAGTAAATAACTTTTCCTAAGTTACAGTACACATACTTACCGAATGAAGTTAATATCCACACCATGCAACAGAACACTGAGGTTACTAGTACAGATGCCGGATTCAGCTGGAAAGAAGCTGACATGCTTGTCCACAAATGGAGGAAAGCTCAGGAGACACTGCAGGAAGGGGAGAACACTTCAGGATCGGGTGATGCAAAAAATGCCTTTCTAAAGGTGGAAAGATTATTGAAAAAAGAAATTGATGTGACTTACAACATTACTACTTTAGAGCACTATCTCATGAAGGAACTGCTCCTAAGGGGCTCAGAATTTCCACAATGCCATCGAGTGGCCTTGATGACTTTGAATTTGAAAACGAATGGAATGCAGCAGCATTGCAGTGTTCAAAAATATTTATTGAACTATTAAAGGGGCACTGTCAGCTTTGCTGGTCAACTTTTTATATATGGCTGCAGTGTGCCTCCTGGCACACACGTACAACTGATCGTCCCTAGTATGCCCTTATGCATGTGAAACTTAAAGAATTGTCTTACTTTTGCTTATTTTTTAATTAGAAGTTGGTCTCTCGACCCAACATAAACTTACCTGCACACTGGAAGCATTATCTCGTCGAGACCGTGCAGCTGCTTCAAGCATGTCCCAAAGTGTGACTCTTGGAGATGTGAGGTGGAAAAATTGTAGATCTGCCTTTATTGAACACTTGCTGCTTCATTACAGCCAAAAACAAGCACCAAGAGGGAGTAAATTACTTTTAAAACCAGGACTGAAATCCATCATCATATAATGTATACTCCTGCACATGCACAGGATCTTTACTCATGCAGCGCTTGCACATGTGTGGGATTTGGTCCCTGTTTTTAAATGTTATTACTCCCTCTCAATCTTTCATGTTTTGGCAATTTGAAGCAGCAAGTGTTCAATAAAGGCAACTCTACCAGATGAATCTATTTTTCCACCTCGCATCTCCAAAAGTCACACTTCGGGACCACGGTTGTAGCAGCCACGCGGTCTCAGCGAGATAATGCTTCCATTGTGCAGGTGAGTTTACATCTGTCCAAGCGATCACCTTCTAATTTAAAAATAAGCAAAAGAAAGACAATTCTTTAAGTTCACACATAAGGGCATACTAAAGACGATCAGTTATGTAATGCTAAGCTGCCTTCAGCCAGCATAAAAAATTGACCAGCAAAGCAATAGTGCCCCTTTAAATCAGATACTAAAACATGTTAAAGTCTTACTGCTGATATCAACATTGCCAAAGCAGATGTATTTAAATTAAAAAGCCACCCTGATTATAAAGAGCAAGATGCATTATTAAGGCAAAGACTGGCAAAGTATGAAAATGAAATAATTGATGAAAAACAAAAGAAATTGATTCGGGACCAAGAGTACTTTGATAACGGATGTATTTCAGTTTGGAAGAAATAAAGAGGAAGAAGTAGTAGCAGCCTCACAGTGAGATTCTCCTCTAGAAATCGTAGTGAGAGCCAGGATCCACGTGGTAACACGCCTTTTCTAGAACAGAAGAATACTCTGGGGACCTCAAGCCGAGAAAAAGAAAAAGACACAGAAAGACAAGGAGAGGGGGCCAGGGGAGAAAAAAACAGAACCTCAAAACAAAAGAAATCTGAGAAACAAACTGAGACAACAGTACAGGCATTACAGATGATTCATTTGTCTCAAAGACAATTCACTGATTCTGAGACTTCCATTCTCAAAAGAGGCCTTATATTTGTGCCTACACCGTGCCTAAATGCTTTTCGAGTAAATGTTGAGCTCTTCAAATTTTTCAGGACAACCAAGCTAAAATACTTCTTTAATTAAAAAAAGATCGCCAGTCTGGTGACACTATTGGGGTTCATTGAAGAGTCTGTGACAAATGTGGAGAATCTAGACTTTATGATTAGTGAAATTAGTAACTTGAATTCACTTGACCAGAGAACTGGTGCAGTAGAAACAGGGAGAAATGCTGAGCCTGAAGATGTATTGGGGGTTCTAAATACTCAGGAACTGCAGAACTTACTCCAGCACAGCTATAATGTTGAAGACTCTCAAGAAACTCTTACCATGAACTGTGAGGGTGATATTTGGACTGAAAGAGAATTTTCAAGCCAGATTCAGTCTTTATACTTATAAATAACTCTGCTGTTTCAACATTTGAGAAGATTGTTGAAAGACTGGTAAATGAACTATTAGAGAAGGCAACAAGCCCTAAGCAAAAAAATATGTTATATACTGAATTTGCAGCATTGAGAGACCTTACAGAATGCGATGATTTAATTTTTAAACCAGCAGACAAAGGGGGGAATATTGTGGTCCTTACCAAAGGCCACTATCAGGAGATTGTAATAAAACTATTAGAAGATGAAAATAACTATAAAATGTTACTGAGCAATCCAACTGACACATTTAAAGTGAAATTACATATTTTGTTACATGAGGCTGTAGGGATGGGGGAAATAAGTGAATCTGAATATAAGTACTTGTGGAATGAGTACCCTATCACCCCTAGCATGTATTTACTACCCAAGGTCCACAAGAATTTAACCCCACCTACCCGGAGGTCCCATTATACCTAGTAATGATTCTTTCACTGAAAGGCAAGGTAAATTTGTGGACTTTTTCTCCAAAGATGTGTCACAGGACTTTGCTGTCACATACAGGACTACTGATGTGTTAAGAAAAGTAGAGGAGTTCAGGTGGGAGGAAGGCATGTATTGGCTGTGTGTGGATGTTGAATCCCTGCATATGTGCATTAAGCACACAGACGGGGTTGAAGCATGTAAATATTTCTTAGAAAATAGTTGTGATAGGGAGAATATACCCACTGACATTACTCTCAGTTCATTGGACTTCATTTTAAAGCACAATTATTTTGAATTTAATGGGGTCCATTGCCGACATACATGTGGCACAGCTATGGGGGTATCCATGGCCCCCTCCGATGCCAATCTGTTCCTGGGCAAATGGAAGAAGCACTGATTTTTAACCCGGTACTTAATCCATATTTGCCCAGGATCAGATTCTGGCAACATTTTATTGAAGACATATTGTGCATTTGGCAGGGAAACCCAAAAGAAATTGAAGAGTCTGGGACATAGAAGAACGCAAATAATAAAAATGTATGTTTCCCCTTATGTTTCTATAAGGGGACACAATTTAAAGATGGGGGAGTGGTTCGGGGCAATGTGAGGAAGTATTATTTCACAGAGAGGGTAGTGGATGCATGGAACAGCCTTCCTGAGGAGGTTGTGGGATCTAAAACTGTGGGAGAATTCAAGAATGCATGGGACAGACATAAGGCAATTCTTTGGGGGGGTAGGAAGAAATAGGCTGTTGGTTAACTGGGATCTGCGGCCTATCCTGTAGGTAGGGAAATGGGCAGACAAGATGCGCCAAGCAGTCCTTATCTGCCATCAAAGTCTATGTTTCTATGTATAGAACAGATAAGGATACAATAGATTTCCTGGATATTTCCCTTTCAAAATCGATTGAACAGAATGGCAAGATTAAATCAAAATGCTATAGGAAGGTCACTGTGATTAATTCAGTCCTTAGGACAGAGAATGCCCATCCCCGCAGATTCACCAGTTCGGTGCCCTATGGACAGTTCCTTCACATGAGAAGGAACTGCTCAGATGAAAGCACCTTCTTAGAAGAAGCAGATGAGCTAAAAAACAGATTCATGGCTTGGGGTTATGATGTGGGAGCACTGGATAAGGTTTTATCTAGAGTCCATGCTAAATCCAGAGAAGATTTACTTAGAGTGAAATGTAGGGACCAGAATAGCTCCCCTATCCCATTTGTCACAGAGAACAACAACTGGTCAAGTCAGATTGGCAGAATCATACATAAAAATTGGCCCTGACTACTAGGAATCAAAACAATGGAAAAAGCTGTGGGGGACCAGCCCAGGCTCATGTTTAGCAGAGCTCCAAATTTGAGAGACAAATTGATATGCAGTAGACTACCACCAGAAATATCAAAAGAGAGTGGTACCTGGCTACCGAAGAGACCTGTGGGCTGCCTTAAACACCTCAAATGCAATGTTTGTACTCACTGCAATACTGGCAATAGATTCAAGCACCCTGCTAACCCTTCAAGTGGTGCCCCTGTAATATGGTATATATATATATATATATATAGGAAGGATTACAAGGCAATTGAAAACCAGGATGCAGGAACACGTCAGTGTGGAGGGGTTGTGGGATAATAGATGAACCAGACACGGAACTTCAGGTTCAACACACAATCTCTGTGTGATGTTTATTCCAAATACAAGAAACAAGCTTCTTCAATGCTATATTTCTTCTTCAGTACATCAGTTTGCAGTAACAGACGATGAATATCATTTATCTGTACTTAGCCAGCACCTACTGACACTGATCTGTGATCTAATTTACCAGTTGAGATTTAGCATCCACCCCATGCAGGCCCCATTTGCTGGGTAGTAGGGGCTCAAAAAGAAAAAAGAAAAAAAGCAAGCAATAGACAAAGAATCTCAGTGCAGAATCACCAAAAGAAGGGTTACCCCAAAGGACATTGGCAAAAAATCACATTTCAAAGAACTACAACATCATACATACTTCAATAATGCAATATATCATAGGATATATGCAAATAAACATGACATTTCAGATTGTCTGTTTACAGTGACTTACATGCATTTTAAATACCACAACTAACTTAATTTCTGTAATAGTCACCTAATACTTTTTACCATTATCAAAAACACCTAGTGCCATGGTATTTTCAACATTTACAGGTTTCATAAACATAAGGTATATATTTCAAGGTATTTTATGACTTAGTGCTATTTCATACTAAATCCAACAAAGATAAACACAACCTGTTTTACATACACTTGGAGGTCACCACAATAACCTCCCGATACTAGGACCTGAGAGGGAAAAGGAAAATTAAAGAGGACACTATAGTATAATCAAGACAAGCATTTGTCAATGCCGAATGTTTGCTTACTGGCATTGGCAGTGGTAGTGTAGAAGTTACAGAGCTGCGTAATAGGAATGGCAGTGAAGTATTGAACTGAAGCCAACCCCACCACCACCCTGCAGAGAGTGACAGGCATAGGGGTGTGCATTTGGGTCATCAGGCATGACGGCCATGCCATTTCACCACACCCCACTCTGCAGAGACTGACAAGTGTCACATGTTCCTTGGGGTCTTTGGCCCTTATGCGCACCCCATTTCATTAGGAAATACGGTGAGATGGGTGCAATATAGGAGAATGGGGTGAAGTTTGGGACCGAAGAGTCCAAGGCATACCTCGATGCCTCTCAGTGACTGCAGGGTGTGGAATGGTACGGGCATCACAGGCAAGAATCCCAAGTCACACCCCTGATTCCTGTCATTCTCTATAGGGTTGGGTGATTTAGTTGAAAAGCCTAATACCTCAGGCATTCGTTGGTATTTTAACTCCAAATTTTCAACATGTTTGTTTTGTGACCCCACCTCATGAACAGGGGGAATATCAGGTTGGTAGCCAAAAGCTGCTTATGCACAGTGACTACGGGATTTAGCACCACAGGTGCAAAAATATTCCGAACAGGCTGTAAAAAATGACGGCTGTATTCTGTCATGGGGAGGTGTAAAAATGGCTATGTTGCAAATGTGTAGTAAAAATATTTAAAAAAATGGTGAAGTCACGAGCGTACATAGAAACTGTGCAATGCACACCGTTATATAAGTAGGTTGGGGATATTTTATAGCAGATTGTCAACTCAGGCATTTTGGTGCCTCCGATCATGAACAGTGTCACTGTGATTTTCTTTATCTGTGCCGAACAATGATTTCCGACAGCGACCACGCATCTCTGCACTGAAAGTGTGAAAACACCGCCATGTTGTGAAAAATGGCAGCTGTACTGTTCATAAGGAAGTGTTGAAAAATGCCACTAGTGAAAATCTGGACTGAAAATATTACAAAGTCATGAACTAACGAGGATGCGTGGAAACTGCACAATTCTCACTCATAACACAGTCATTTTATGGACTTTTGTCACCAAATTTCAACATAGCCATTTTAAGACCTCTGCTCATGAACAGTGTAAGTGTGATTTTCTTAATGTGTCCTAAACATTGCTTTCGCACTAACAGCACCATTAATAGCTACATGTGCGATAACACATTTTGGGTGACATATGAAAAACTGCAGCTGTACTGTTCGTAAGGGAAGTTTAACAAAATGGACATGTTGAAAATCTAAATGAAAATATTAAATTTGCAAACTTACGAGCATGCATAGGAACTGTGCATACGCTCGTAAAAGTCATTTCTAGGCATTTTCCACCAATTTTTCAACATAGCCATTTTAAGACCTCTGCTCATGAACAGTGTCACTGTGGTTTTGTTAATGTGTCCCATACATTGAGCTTGCACCGACTGCACCATTATGCTACATGGCGGAAACACGTTTTGGGCAGGATGTGAAAATGACAGCTGTACTGCTCATAAGGAGGTGTGGAAAAATGGCAATGTTGAAATCTGGGTGGAAATATTAAAATTACGCAAACCTACCGAGGCGTGGGAACTGTGCAACGCACACTAAGTAAAACAGTCATTTGGAATTCTGTCACCAAATTTTCAACATTGCCATTTTAAGATCTCTGCTCATGAACAGTGACACTGTGATTTCCTTAATGTGTCCCATACACTGAGTTCGCATGACTGTGCCATTGTGTGCTACATGGGCAGAAACACGTTTTGGGTGAGATGTGAAAAATGACAGCTATACTACTCATAAGAAAGTGTGGAAAAATGGCAATGTTGAAAATCTGGAGTGGAAATATTGAAAATTCGCAAACCTATGAGCGTGCGTAGGAACTGCGCAACGCACGCTCGTAAAACAGTCATTTTTAGGATTTTTTTCACCAAATTTTCAACATAGCCATTTCAAGACCTCTGCTCATGAACAGTGTCACTGTGATTTTCTTAATTTGTCCCGTACATTGACTTCGCACACTGACTGCGCCATTCTGCGCTACAAGGGCGGAAACACATTTTGGGTGAGATGTAAAAAATGACAGCTATACTACTCATAAGATGGTATTGTGAAATGGCAATGTTGAAAATCTGGAGTGAAAATATTGAAATTTCGCGAACTTACGAGCCTGCGTAGGACCTGCACAACGCACACTCGTCAAACAGTCATTTTTTGGAATTTTGGCACCAAATTTTCAACCTGGGGGTTTTGGGCCCCCTTCTCATGAATGATGTCACTGTCATGGTGGTATTCAGTCCAGAAGGGTGATTTCATAGTCACTGCGCAGTCACTGTGCGAAATCACCCTTCGAGGCCAGAAACGCATGCACGACGTGATATCATTCATGAGAAGGGTCCCAAAACTCCATGTTGAAATGTCAAAATTCCAAAAATGCCTGAGATATGCAATAAAGTTGAACCCCTCCTATCTAGCCCATTATACAGCTTACTGGCATTTCCTCAGTTCGTGGTCGGCTTTGAAGTGTGCAGGCGTGTTCCCGGTCCACGAAGATCATCGCGCCGGAGTCCGGAGGTAAGTATGGGGTGAGGGGGTGTGGGGAGGCTGAGTGCGCAGTGGGTGGATGCTGAGGATGTGGGGGGGCTGGGAGGCAGCAGTGGGACAGTTTTGTTTACAGGAAAAAAAAAAGACATCGCTGGACGCTTGCCACGCTGGGGTGGGCTCCCAGCGTGCTCCCTTGAGGCGTTTCAGCCGACGGGGGATTGGGCACCCCATCGCAAAAAACTATTGAGACGCTTGCCACGCTGGGTGGGCTCAGCGGGCACAAGGACATTGGGGGGCGTTAGTCGATGGGGATTGGGCACCCCATCAGCAACATCATTCATTGCCACACTGGGGTGGGCCCCAGCATGGCACCAAATACTGGGAAGGGCGGGGAGATGATGCAGCGCGGCCGGCGGGGATTGGGCACCCGTCGGCTATACGATACATGCAGGGGCGCGCCGTCTGCGGCTGTGGGGAGCTGCTCATGAGCAGCTTCTTATCGCTGCTCATCAAGCGTAGCTCCCTTTCAATCAGAGTACACTGCATTTTGAGCGCGGTCATAGACAGGCCCAAAATGCATTGGCTTACAGGCCGCTACTTGCCAGGACACTGCCTGAATTGGAGAAGGAGGTGACACACCGAAATCTCCGATGAAGGCACTATGTTTCTTACACATGCGTGCAAGCAAACATAAAAAGGAAGGGGGTGCCCATAGGTGGCCAACCTTATGGACTAGAAATTGTAAAGTATAGATTAGGCAAAGAAAATAGAAGAACTGTTGCAACAGATTTAAGAAAGGTCAGTCCTCAAGAGTGGCAGGAGCTCCCTGTCACAGACAGGAACATTTTGAATGCTAAAATAGACACCCCAGTCGGTCTACACTTTGCCGTGCACCACAGCTCCACACCCAATGGGTTGAAATATATGGGTATTGAATGGGTTCCACCAATGAAATATGATGGTGCTAGGGTAAACCAACATCTTATCAGAGAAAGTGAGTGGATCTTTAGATTAAAAAGTGTTAAGCCTGGTGGGTTAAATGATCAATGGGACTTGAAGCCATTCTTAAATAAAAAATTAAGTAATTTAGAGATTTGATGCAACTGACCTTTTGCACCTTTCAGTGACCTCCCATGTGTAACCCCCAGGCCACTTATTTAACTAGTGTGCATACCCTCCATTGCGTGTAATGCTCACCCAAGCTAAATATCTAGAGAAACACTGGTGCCCATACACTGACATACCAATTTACTTTGCTAAAAGGCAGGTGCCACCGTTGGCATTGGGATGTATACCTGGCTCATTTTCTAGAGGAAGAGAGGGGCGGGGTACAGAAACAAACACCTTGAACCCTGTGTAAATAACACAACCCAGGTTCTGGGTGGAAGCAACTAGGCATATGCTTGATCTAACCTGCTGAGGGGGCCCCAGTAAATCCACACAACCAGAAACAATAATCGGAATGTCCATAACAGTGACTGGGATTGTACAGTATAACTTTATTCAACAGATGGCAAGTAAAAGGTGAAGTGGACCCTCAAGAGTTGGTCCAGGCTGGACAATTACAAATTCAAGAAATCTCCTTGCATGCAGTACAGTTCAGGAACAAAACAGAAACATCTTCTTCCCAAATTCCCAAAAGATGGAGTTGTGGACACCGGGCCACACACATACACATCTTTCTCTCTTTCCCACAAGTGTTATTTAGTGAATGTAAGCACACACTCAGAACTGTTCTCAGACATAGGTGCAATATGTGAAACTCAACCACACACCTTAACCTGCAGCTTGGCCACTTGCTCATGTAAAAATCTGGTGCCCTTTACTAGTCAGGAAGCCCTGCCTTATAAGCACCCACCCTTGGTCCCAACCAACAGTCTCTGCTATTCTTCAGGGTTACACCATCAAAATCTCTATCCCCCACTGAAATGATAGAGGTCTCATACTTTACTTGTCACAACACTGGGGTGACACAGGGAAAATAAACTGCACTCACTGAGGTCCACAGTTTAACTTTCTTTACTCGCACTGGTGAGACTAGGGGCACTGACAGATGTGATCCAGCCTTATCTATGGACATATAAACCCCAGACTATCCACTCCCTAAGAACACTTGTGGAGATCTAGTCTCCTTTACAGTACTCACAGAATCTTGTTCAGTCCACGGGGCATGGAACAACCAAAAGAAAAGGAAAGGCACTCTTCTGGGTAGCTGGTCCACACAGTTTATTTCAGGTCCTATACCAAGGCAGCTGAAAACACCACAGAACCTTCAGGAGATTTCCCCTTGAGTCCAAAGAGAACAAGCAGATACTTCCACTTCACAGGGAGTAGAAATTAAGAAATCCTACTATAGTCTTGTCTCCACCACTTCAGATGGAAGCTGGAAATGACTCTTGACTAGGGTGAGAAATTCAAGGGCCCTCTCTCAGAGCCCACTGGCAGCCCTTCTGCCACTCTCACCTCCTCACTCCACAAGTGCCTGAACAACAGTTCAAACTGAGCATTCTAAGCTCCCCAGAGCAGCTATCCACAGAGTGTGGCTTATGTTGCTGCGAGAGTTCTAAATGACCTAATCATTCCACCCTCAGGCTAGCTGAGTAAACAATGATGTCATTATGTAAGGAGCCCCTAATAAACTCCCTACCAGCTGCCTTCCTAACAGTAATACTGATAGGATTCTAGTAACTGCAGGGACTGGGTGGTTACACGTGTATTTCTGTTTGCTATTTTACGGGAGACACCCTCCATCTGTTGCAAACTCTTTCATCTCTGCATATCTTCCTCTCTGCAAGCATGGATACCATGTGACTCCCTGATTACTGTTTGAAAGTCTTGACTTCATGAAATTAGGCTGAACACCTCTTTGCTTTGCATTTCCTCCAATGTTAGGAAATAATTTCAGTTTGCAGCCCTGTCACTTAGACCCTTGCTAAATTGTGTTTCTTTTCTTAGATACTCATTGTTAACATTTAACACTTGAGGTCTGGTACTGTGACAGCAACAATACTGTATTGTTTTGTATTATTAATTTTACTTGCAAATTTCATTTTGATGCCATTCGCTGTTTTATGTTTAAGTATACATTATTATTGCTTTCAGATGATTCTCATTGATAATGGCTACTTAAAGCTGTACTATAATTCCTTTAGCCACACACACCCCTGATGAATGCTAACACCGAAGAACTGGAGTTTAGGTTGAGCCCTGGTCGATTAAATACATGCATTTTTGCTGATACATCTCTGCGGATATGAGTTATTTTGCCTTGAATGCTGTGTGTGTGGATCGTTCGTTCGTTGTAGGGTAACAACCCTTCTCTCAGCACTAGCCTGCTTGGTGGATTTGCAGAAGTTGCTTGG
This sequence comes from Neoceratodus forsteri, assembly GCA_016271365.2. Taxonomy (NCBI): domain Eukaryota; kingdom Metazoa; phylum Chordata; order Ceratodontiformes; family Ceratodontidae; genus Neoceratodus; species Neoceratodus forsteri. The sequence goes on from CM057459.1 coordinate 1,439,271,135, forward strand.
TGGAACTGTGTCATCCTTTTTGCTGCTGTTGAACACAGACACTCTAGCAGTGTCTTTGGGCCTGACCATTTCAACTATAGAAGTGAGGCATTGATTACCACAGGCTCTCTTCATTTTGGTACTGAACTGACAGTCCGTAACTAATTCATGCCCAAGTAAATAACTTGTCCTAAGTTACGGTACACATATACTTACTGAACGAAGTTAGCATCCACACCATGCAACAGAACCCTGAGGTTACTAGTACAGATGCTGGATTCAGCTAGGAAGAGACTGACATGCTTGACGACAAATGGAGGAAAACACGGGAGAGACTGCAGGGAGGGGAGAACACTTCAAGATTGGGTGATGTAAAAAATGCCTTTCTAACATTGGAAAGATTATTGAAAAAAGAAATTGATGTGACTTACAACATTACTACTTTAGAGCAATATCTCATGAAGGAACTGCTCCTAGGGGGCTCAGAATTACCATAGTGCCATTTTGTGGCCTTGATGACTTTGAATTTAAAAATGAATGGCAAGCGGCAGCATTGCAGCGTTCAAAAATATTTATTGAACTACTAATTGTCAGATACTAAAAAATATGAATCTCTTACTGCTGATATCAACATTGCCAAAGCAGATGTATTTAAATTAAAAAGCCACTCTGATTATAAAGAGCAAGATGTATTATTAAGGCAAAGACTGGCAAAGTATGAAAATGACATAATTGATGAAAAACAAAAGAAATTGATTAGGGACAAAGAGGACTTTGATAACGGATGTATTTCAGTTTGGAAGAAACGAAGAGGAAGAAGTAGTAGTAGCCCCACAGTGAGATTCTCCTCTAAAAATCATAGTGAGAGCCAGGATCCACGTGGTAACAAGCCTTTTTTAGAACAGAGGGATACTCTGGGGACCTCAAGCCGATAAAAAGAAAAAGACACAGAAAGACAAGGAGAGGGGGCAGGGGGAGAAAAAACAGAACCTCAAAACAAAAGAAATCTGAGAAACAAACTGATACAACAGAACAGGAATTACAGATAATTCGTTTGTCTCAAAGACAATTCACTGATTCTGAGACTTCCATTCTCAAAAGAGGCCTTTTGTGTGTGCCTACACCACGACTAAATGCTTTTCAAGTAAATGTTGAGCTTTTTAAATTTTTCAGGAAGATCAAGCTAAGATACTTCTTTAATTAAAAAAAGATGGCCAGCCTGGTGACTCTATGGGGTTCACTGAAGAGTCTGTGACAAGTGTGGAGGATCTAGACTTTATAATTAGTGAAATTAGTAACTTGAATTCAGTTGACCAGAGAACTGGTACAGTAGAAACAGAGAGAAATGCTGAGCCTGAAGATTTATTGGAAGTTCTAAATACTCAGGAACTGCAGAACTTACTCCAGCACAGCTATAATGTCGAAGACTCACAAGGAACTCGTACCATGAACTATGAGGGTGATATTTGGACTGAAAGAGAATTTTCAAAACAGATTCAGTCTTTATACTTAAAAATAACTGTAACCCCCCTATAAATGGGGGTTCCTAGAAAAACCCTAAAGCTGCCTAAGTGTTCCCCCTGGTGGTTAAGTGCTCGTGCTAAGCTGCTTTAAATGGCAATGTTGTGAGTGCTTTTAGAGCCTCTGCATACTGTCCCTTTAAGGGCTGCCTGCTTGTGTGATAATTGGTTTGAATGGGGGGGGTTGAGTGTTTCTATGCTCGAGTCCCCCCTGGGAGGCTGGAAATAGCTCCACTCTGCCCTCGCTAAGTATGCAGAAGGGGCTCTGTTAAAAGATGTGACTCAATGCTGGAAAGTAACTTAAATTGATAATGATATTGTAGTTGTGCCAACCTGCTCTTGTTTGCAGCAAGGACTGTTGTGATTATCTCCTCCATATCGGTCCCGAACTGTCGCAGTGGACCAATTAGGACCGGGGCTCTCGGTAGAGCCAGAGGACCAATAGAGGAACTGCTTGTAAGTTTGGAAAGGCATTATGGGCTATGGCGCTTTTTTTTTTCGCACCACTGAGAGCCAGAGTACTTTACTGGCATGTGACGCCAGCCAATAGGATCAGGTAGCGCCCGAACTGTGAGGAGTGCCCCATGCTGCTAGGGGCAGATTTCATTGGGACTGTGAAGGAGAAGGGAGCTCTGAGCTTCTGCGCCGTTGGAGTGTTCGTGCGGGAAGCGCGTGAAAGGCCTGAGGTGGCCATTTCGCTTTGTCAGCGCTCCGGACTAAATCCACTGGCGTGCAGTCGGAGGAGGCTGTGTAGGGACACAGCTACCTACCAGGCTCTACCTGAAGGGGACTGGAGAATCTGCTGAATCGCGCTCAGTCTAACCGGACGTTTGGAGTGGCTGCAACCGCCCAAAGTGGCCGTGAGGTCGTTCGGGTCCTGAAAGCCGCTGCCTGGTATGGTACCCCTCTGTTGTTTGCCATATAAATGTGTGAGGAGGCTTTTGAGCTCAGGCTCAGCCCTGCAAGTGATGAAGGAAGAGTATCTGCTGCAGTCGTGAGTACTGGGTCAGGGTAGCTCCCTGTTAACCTTACAAGCGCGGCCAAAATCTTTTCATTATACTGCTGCCTGCATTAACTGTGCCTTCTGCTCATTCTGATCTGCTCAGGAGATTGCATGCTTACTTGCATCAGGGCCCCAACCTGCTGCCACGAGGGACTAGCCGATAGGGCTTGGGTACCCAGGGACAATAACTAATAGGTTTAGGCCTGTGCACAGAGCCCTAGGTAGACAAGTATAGTGATAAGTCAATCAACTTGATTTTCCCCCTGTCCTTGTTATTCCCCGCTTTAATAAATCAGATTGTTTGTTTTGCAACTGTAACCTGGCTGGATTGTGTTTTACTGAGGATATACTGTACCGTGAAAGTGTGATAACGGTGCCTTACTTTCCAGGGGGCCCCCGGAGTGAGCTTAGAGATACAAGCCATGGGGTAAGTGTACAGGGGAAAAATATTGTCATTACTCCGGGTGAGCCACTAGTGGGACGAAAGGGGAGTTGCAGTAACCCAGAGGGCTGTGACCGAGTTGATCTCGACTGTTGTAACCCCGACCTCTGGGTGGAGGCACCCGTCAACGGATCTGGGCCCCCTCACCCTGCCACAGTTTAGGCAGGCAGGGGTAGTAGCCCTAAGGGTAGCTCCCCTTGGGGGTTACATAACTCTGCTGTTTCAGCATTTGAGAAGATTGTTGAAAGACTGGTAAATGAACTATTAGAGAAGGCAACAAGCCCTAAGCAAAAAAATATGTTATATACAGAATTTGCAGCATTGAGAGACCTTACAGAGTGTGTTGATTTATTTTTTAAACCAGCAGACAAAGAGGGGAATATTGTGGTCCTTACCAAAGGCCACTATCAGGAGATTATAATGAAACTATTTGAAGATGAAAATAACTATAAAAGGTTACTGAGCAATCCAACTGACACATTTAAAGTGGAATTACATATTTTGTTACAAGAGGCTGTGGGGATGGGGGAAATAAGTGAATCTGAATATAAGTACTTATGGAATGAGTACCCTATCACCCCTAGCATGTATATACTACCCAAGGTCCACAAGAATTTGTTAAACCTCCAGGACGTCCCATTATATCTAGTATTGATTCTCTCAGTGAAAGGCTAGGTAAATTTGTGGACTTTTTCTCCAGAGATGTATCACAGGACTTTGCTCTGATATATAGGATACTACTGATGTGTTAGGAAAAGTGAAGGAGTTCAGGTGGGAGGAAGGCATGTATTAGCTGTGTGTGGATGTTGAATCCCTGTATATGTGCAGTAAGCACTCAGACACGGTTGAAGCATGTAAATATTTCTTAGAAAATAGTTGTGATAGGGAGAACATACCCACTGACATTACTCTCAGTTCCTTGGACTTCATTTTAAAGCACAATTATTTTGAATTTAATGGGGTCCATTACCGACATACATGTGGCACAGCTATGGGGGTATCCATGGCCCCCTCCGTGCCAATCTGTTCCTGGGCAAACGGAAAGAAGCATTGATTTTTAACCCGGTACTTAATCCACATTTGCCCAGGATCAGATTTTGGCAACATTTTATTGATGACATATTGTGCATCTGGCAGGGAAACCCAGAAGAAATTGAAGAGTTTGGGACCCGGATGAACACAAATAATAACAAGCATTTGTCAATGCCGAACGTTCGCTTGCAGGTATTTTCAGTGGTGTCTGGCACTTCTGGCACTAAATTCAAACCCCACTGAAATAACTGTGCCTCAAACCTGTTTCTTTAGTTCATGATTCAGCTTTGAAAAGTGAAGACATGTCTGTGGTCAGTGAGCATTACGGTGCTGGACCTTCCAGTGGGTAAGTAAGGGCTTGGGGGGGCTGAATAGATGGGTTGGGGGATAATGGTGCAGCGGAGAATGATGGATGGTTTCTTATTTTGAGATGTGGCCAAAAAATATAAAGGATTCCTGGTCACAATGGAGGAGCATTGGGCACCCCAGTGTCATTGTGAAAGAAGGTGCCCTGCGGCTAATGTAACGGCACAGTTGCTTGCTTGTCACTGTGCACTCTGACTACCCTATGTGCAGGTTTGAAGGTGTACACAGTGAATGCCCCTACTAATCACAGTCCTGCCCTGCACCCCCATTACAGGCCCTGTTCTGTATAGTAACAGTGTCTCACACAACCAACACCAGCAGAAACTTTGAACCCCTGCCTCACCTGTAGGGTGCCCTGCCCTTGCGCTTAACCTCTTTTCTATTTCTGCACAATTGGGGAGGCATCCTGTTCCTCTACAGTCCACTGCAATGGAATATGCAGGTATGGAGGCATGCAGGTTTAAATGCAGTATTAGACCCACCATAAAGGCGACTCAATCTTCCATTCATTTCTGTCACAGGAGACAGGAGAACAAAGTAATGTTAAATGTTATAATTTAGCCTGGGCTATAAAACAGTAAATGCATTGTCAGACTTCAAAATAGTTGAAGATGTTACCTGATGTAGTAGAACTCAGGCACTCCCAGCTTTGACCCAATTAGAAAGCAGCCACTGGACAAATGTGAAGTATTTAAGTCAAAGTAGGAGAAAAAAAACAGAAAATACTGTGGTGGCTTGGTTAACAGTCAGAGGACTGAATACCACACTGTGGTGCACTGCAACTAAATGGAGGCCAGGAATGAAACAGAAAGAGTGAACTGCTCTAGAACAGCACACGCTGCATGGTTCTTTATGTCACTCACTCGTCAAGGCTTTGCTCTCCTTTACTTATTTATTTATTGAAATGTTTCTCGCTGCTCCCATTTGCAACCTGAGTTGGAAGTTTTTGGGAACAAAAGCGGAGACGGACAGAGGGACAGGAGCTACAGACAGCCAGCAGCAGTGAACAGTACTAGCCCCGTAGTGGCAGCACTGAGCTGTACCAAGCACTTTGCCCAGCCCTGAGCATGAGAGAGCAGAGCCCGGGCGTGTTTGTCTCACCTGAATCCGCCTGAAGCCGGAGTGTCCCACTGCCCTGCTGCTTCAGGTAGGGGCCCGATGGGATATGAGAAGGAATCCAGGATGGATGGATGGATGTGTTCTCGGGGAACCGGCTGGGAGGGAGAGATGGAGATGGGAGAAGTGAGGAACTTTACATATAGGCAGGAATTAAAGTACAACCTCTGAGGAGGATGGGGCAAACAAAACTTTCCAAGCATGGAAGTGCCCTACGGTTATTTACCTTTAAATACCTGTTTCATTTACCTTAAAATGCATGCTTACCTATAAATCCTTTAAATTAATGTAACTCTTTAAAAACATTTATTTAAAGAGAGTAAGCCTAATGACTATAAATGTCCCTCAGGTAAGGGCCCTGTATGTTTTATGTGTGCTTGTTTATAAATGTATACAGCATCTGGTTACTTTTCGATGTGACAGTTGAAAAGTTAAAGAAATCCTCAGTTAAGGGCCCTGTATCAGTGGTGTAGCCAGGAATTTCAGATCTGCACACCAAGTGGACTCACTGCCACCCCTGTTCAGGCCAGCTTCCCTTCCTGCAGTGTCCGTTCCTGTTCGTGCTGCCTCACCTGACGTGAAGCATCATTTCCTGTGTTTTATACCAGCACACCACTAGCCATGCTGTCACCAACAGTTCTCAGACTAACAGACTGGATTTATTTACAACATAGCATTATGACAAGCCTCTGTACCACATCAAGGCAGCTAGTCACACAGAGGTTAATTCACACACTACTAGCCATGCTACCACACCACTAGCCACACCATTGACATACCACTAGCCATGCCACTACACCACTAGTCACACCACCAGCAACTGTCAGACTAACAGACTGGCTTTTAGTTATAAGCCTCTACCACATCAAGTTAGCCATCCATTCGCATATCACTAGCCATGCCACCACACAACTTGCCACACCACCAACAGCTGTCAAACTAACAGACTGGCTTTTAGTTACAATATTGCATTGTGACAAGCCTCTGTACCACATCAAGGTAGCCAGTCCCACAGAGGTCCATTCACACCACTAGCCATGCCACCACACCAATAGCCATGCCACCACACCACTAGCCACAACCCCAACAATTGTCAAACTATTGGCTTTTAGTTACAGTTGGTAAAGTAGGCATCGAAAAAGAAATGTGTACTGCTTTCCCTAATTTCTGCATCTAACACATCTTTCCACTAAAAAACAGCGAATGAAATCAGAGGTAAACAGTAAGACAGTCAAGAGCTACACAGTATGGCAGGGCTAAAACCCTTCTAGCAAAAAGGAGATATGGATCTCAAGAAAAATATTGTAACAATTTTACAGTGATTACATTACACTGCTTTATCCTATCTTTGCACCCTTAAAAATAAATACTTTGTTTCATCTCCATATCTCATTGTTGCTAGAAGGGTTTTATCCTTGATATACCCTGTAGCTCTGATTTCATTCGTGTGGCAAGATGTGTGCCAGATGCAGAAACAACTAAAGGAACATTGTAAGCATCTTTTAACAATACACATTTCTTTTTAGATGCCTGCTTCACAGACGCAGGATAGCAGCCAGCCTTTGAAAAGATATACAAAGCTTTAGGAGGCAGTAATACATCAGGGGTTGAAATTAAGTTTTGCAGCCACTAGCCAGCAGGGCTGATGACAGGGAAAATCCATTAGCCCCAAAGACATTTCCACTGGCCCAGGTAGCGTACTTACTGAAATATTATTTACTATCCCAAAAGAAAATCTACCAGCATTTGGCTAGTGGCCTGGTGCCAATTTTGACCCCTGTACATTGCTAGAATTTATATAGAACATAAACAAATCTCTGGTTTTACTGTTGCTGGCTACCTTTTACTGTGGCAAGCATCATGACCCGATCCTGTCTGCATTCTGGTGCCCCATGTACATGAACAATTATTTTAAAAAAAGTGCCTGGCTGACAAACAGGGAATAGCAAAAGATCTGAAGGCCTAAGAGACAGGAATACAGTGTAAGCTTGCTAGGGCAGGGCTGCTAAATAAAGTGACGAACATACTGTACAGCCTGAGGTCACAGGTTCTAGCATTGCCAGTGACACACTGTGTGATGCCAGCTAACCTCAGTAAGCTGTTATCACCAGGGAAGTAAGGGCTGTAACATAGCAAGTTGTAACTGGCTGGCTTGCTGTATAACCCAATCCCTTCTCTTTTATCAAAATTCTGGGGGTAATTTATCATGAGTCCAAGGCATATATTAAAGTTAATGGTCATGTTTCCAATGCCCTCCCATCACACCACAGCACCTGTCAGTGATGCCCTTTATTTGCTTTATATTTGGAACCTCTCACCCAAGCTGTCAGGTCCCATCCAGATTTACAGGACCCCTGTTTAGGCAATAGACATCAAACCTTAGCTCTGCATGCATATAATCTGTTGGTGTCTCTGTGGAACCCAGAGATTTCATTTTCAAGTCTTTGGCAGGTCCTGATTACATTTGGGTCACTCACAGTCTGTAATCTCAACACATCAAAAACTGAAGTACTGTAGATCCATTACACCCTCCAGCATGTACACTGGAAAGCATTTTAAATTTTCTTCAGATCTCCCTGCTCTTAAATATCTGGGAGTGACGAAAGCGGACGATTTGTTCCCGGCCAATATGTCGTGGACATAATATTGCGGCAATAACAGTGACTGGTCAAAATAATGTTGATTATTAAAGTCGTGTCTCTCATATAGTCGCAGTCTATATGTCGCCCTGGGTTTTGTTGCGCTCACACTGTGTTTTAGCCCACAGCTCGGCGACGCAGGTCTAAAGCGGCAACATTTCAGCTCACCAGAATCTGTGGATGACAAAACTGAATTCAAGTACCAGGCAGAAGTTTACACATTGCTTGTTGCTGTTAGAGGACCTCTGCATGAAACGTTAGAAACTGGCAAACTACACAGAGTGAACTACTTCTGAAAATACTGTGTCTGATTTTCATGATGATAATGAGTGTATTGCTCTATTGGTGATTTGTTTCTGGTTATTTAATAACTATGCTAAAATAAATACATTTCCAGTCAGGACTCCCACCTGTGAAAAACACTGCACCCCCCCCCGTGGACTTCCGTCCGCCTCCAGTCCTGACGTTACCTGATTACCACCCACCCACCCAGTGCTCCCTGCCAGGTCTCCCACCTTGGGAAAAAAAAAGCAGGCACTTGTGCCCATCGTGGCCCTCCACCTCCAGTCCTGACTTTACCTGATTACCAGCAGAATAGAAAAATACAATAAATTGGTGTACCCGTTGGTAGCGATAGCAGCAGCAGAGAACAGATTCCTTAGGCTTGCTGAATCTTCAGTTCTCTTGACTTCTGAGCTGAGGTCCCGAGTGCTGACCAGACTGAAGAGGGCAAATCAACATGCTAGCTACCTATGGACTGCACCGAATGACCTATAGTCAGTCTTTCTCACACAGACATGGACGGTACACAGACTGAAGTGGACTGGAGGGACTTCATTCCCACCGACTGGGAAGCCAAGTGAGTCAAGAGAGCGTGGCTGGTGGGCAGCAGCAGCCATACAGCTGCTTTACAGTCGGGGACTAAGTTGGCCCCTCGGATACTTGTCTCGCTCACTCGCACTTGAACACCACAGCACACACCGACACAGGGGTCCTCCATCCGGGGTCGGGATGGGAAATTTTATTTTCTTGCTGTGGGACTCAATCTGACACTGCTTAGTCGACCGCAAGCAATGGCTGAAAGGGGAAACAGTGTGTTTTTTGGTGTTTTTGGCTCAGCTCTGACAATACATCGGACAATACGTCGCCGCTTTAGACCCGCGGCAACATTTGCGGCGACGTTTACTCCAGTGCTCAAATGAACAGGCAACAATTAAACCACAACCAATTGACCGCGGTATTAAATCCGGCAACTAATCGTCCTAGTGCCAGACGTAAATATGCTAAATGCATACAAGTTGCCACCGCTGATTGCAGCGGGCGTTTTCTTAGAACTGAAGACCAGGGCAGCTGAACTGCTGTCATAGACAGCTTGCACATTCATTGGCGGGGTAGGATCGTGCCTGCTACACTGAGCACTGGATTGCACAGGAGGGTCACACACCTCCAAAAAGTCGTACTGTGACAAAACGTTCCTTGCGCATGCGCGCAAGTGAACGTAAAAATGTATGCTTCACGTATAGAACAGATAAGGATACAGTAGATTTCCTGGATATTTCCCTTTCAAAATCTGTTGAACAGAATGGCAAGATTAAATCAAAATGCTATAGGAAGGCCACTGTGATTAATTCAGTCCTTAGGGCTGAGAGTGCCCATCCCTACAGATTCACCAATTCAGTGCCCTATGGACAGTTCCTTCACATGAGGAGGAACTGTTCAGACGAAAGCACCTTCTTAGAAGAAGCAGATGAGCTAAAAAACAGATTCATGGCTAGGGGTTATGATGTAGGAGCACTGGATAAGGTTTTATCTAGAGTCCATGCTAAATCCAGAGAAGATTTACTTAGAGTGAAATGTAGGGACCAGAATAGCTCCCCTATCCCATTTGTCACAGAGAACAACAACTGGTCAAGTCAGATTGGCAGCATCATACATAAGAATTGGCCCAGACTACTAGGAGTCAAAACAATGGAAAAAACTGTGGGGGATCAGCCCAGGACCACATTTAGCAGAGCTCCAAATTTGAGAGACAAATTGATATGCAGTAGACTACCGCCAGAAATATCAAAACAGAGTGGTACCTCGCTACTGAAGAGACCCTTGGGCTGCTTTAAATGCCTTAAATACAATGTTTGTACTCACTGCAATACTGGCAATAGATTCAAGCACTCTGCTAACCCATTAAAGGAGTTTGAGGGGAAACAACTCATCATCAGCAACACAACTTTTGTTGTGTACATTTTGTGGTGCCCCTGTAATATCGTATATATAGGTAGGACTACAAGGCAATTAAAAACCAGGATGCAGGAACACATCAGGAACATTTTAAATGCTAACATAGATACCCCAGTCGGTCTACACTTTGCCCTGCACCACAGCTCCACACCCAATGGGTTGAAATACTGTATAGGGGTATTGAATGTGTTCCACCGATGAAATATGGTGGTGATAGGGTAAACCAACTTCTTATGAGAGAAAGTGAGTGGGTCTTTAGACTGAAAAGTGTTAAGCCCGGTGGGTTAAATGATCAATGGGACTTGAAGCCATTCTTAAGGAAAAAAGGAAGTAATTTAGAGATTTGATGCAACTGACCTTTTGCACCTTTCAGTGACCTTCCATGTGTCACCCCCAGGCCACTTATTTAACTAGTGTGTGCACCCACCATTGCGTGTAATGCTCACCCAAGCTAAATATCTAGAGAAACACTGGTGCCCATACACTAGCATACCAATTTACTTTGCTAAAAGGTAGGTGCCACCGTTGGCATTGGGATGTATATCAGGCTCATTTTCTAGAGGAAGAGATGGGTGGGGGTACAGAAACAAACAACTTGAACCCTGTGTAAATAACACAACCCAGGTTCTGGGTGGAGGCAGCTAGGCATATGCTTGATCTCACCTGCTGAGGGGGCCCCAGTAAATCCACACAACCAGAAGCAATAATCGGAATGTCCATAACAGTGACTGGGATTATGCAGTATGGCTTTATTCAACAGATGGCAAGTAAAAGCTGAAGTGGACCCCCAAGGGTTGGTCCAGGCTGGACATGCAGTACAGTTCAGGAGCAAAACAGAAACATCTTCTTCCCAAATTCCCAAAGATGCAGTTGTGGACACCGGGCCACACACATGCACATCTTTCTCTCTTTCCCATGAGTGTAATTTAGTGAATCTAAGCACACACTCAGAACTCTTCTCGGACATAGGTGCAATATATGAAACTCAGCCACACACCTTAACCTGCAGCTTGGCCACTTGCTCAGGTAAAAATACGGTGCCCTTTACCAACCAGGAAGCCCTGCCTTGTAAGCACCCACCCTTGGCCCCAACCAACAGTCTCTGCCATTCTACAGTGTTACACCATACAAATCTCCATTCCCCACTGAAATGATAGAGGTCTCATACTTTATTTGTCACAACACTGGGACGGCACAGGGAAAATAAACTGCACTCACTGGGGTCCACTGTTTAACTTTCTTCACTCACACTGGTGAGACTAGGGGCACTGACAGATGAGATCCAGCCTTATCTATGGACATAAGCACCTCAGACTATCCACTCCCTAAGAACATTTGTGGAGATCTAGTCTCCTTTACAGTACTCACAGAATCTTGTTGCATCCACAGGGCATGGAACAACCAAAAGAAAAGGAAAGTAACTCTTCTGGGTAGCCAGTCCACGCCGTCTATTTCAGGTCCTACACCAAGGCAGCTGAAAACACCACAGAACCTTCAGAGGATTGCCCCTTGAGTCCACAGAGAACAAACAGATCCTTCCACTTCACAGGGAGTAGAAATCAGAAAATTCTGCTGTAGTCTTGTCTCCACCACTTCAGCTGGAAGCTGGAAATGACACTTGACTAGGGTGAGAAATCCTGGGCCCTCTGTCATAGCCCACTGGCAGTCCTTCTGTCACTCTCACCTCCTGACTCCCCAACTGCCTGAACAACAACTTAAACTGAGCATTCTAAGCTCCCCAGAGCAGCTATCCACAAAGTGTGGCTTATGCTGCTGCGAGAGTTCTAAATGACCTAATCATTCCTCCCTCGGGCTAGCTGAGTAAACAATGATGTCATTATGTAAGGAGCTCTAATGAACTCCCTACCAGCTGCCTTCTTAACAATAATACTGATAGGATTCTAGTAACCTCAGGGACTGGGTGGTTACACATGTATTTCTGTTTGCTCTTTTACAGGAGACACCCTCCACCTGTTGTGGACTCTTTCATCTCTGCAAGCATGGATACCATGTGACTCCCCGATTACTGTTTGAAAGTCTTGACTTCATGAAATTAGGGTGATCACTTCTTTGCTTTGCATTTCCTCCATTGGCAGGAAATAGTTTCTCAGTTTACAGCCCAGTCACTTAGACCCTTGCTAAATTGTGTTTCTTTTCTTAGATACTCTATGTTAACATTTAACACTTGAGGTCTGGTACTGTGACAGCAACAATACTGTATTGTTTTGTATTATTAATTTTACTTGCAAATTTCATTTTGATGCCATTTTCTGTTTTATGTTTAAGTAGACACTATTATTGCTTTCAGATTATTTTCATTGATAATGGCTACTTAAAGCTGTGCTATAATTCCTTTAGCCACACACACCTGATGAAGGCTAACACCGAAGCACTGGGGTTTGGGTTGAGCCCTGGTCATTAAATAAATGCATTTTTGCTGATACATCTCTGTGGATATGAATTATTTTGCCTTGAGTGCTGTGTGTGTGGATTGTTTTTTCCTTTACAACAAAATTGACCAATTCGCCTTGGGCACCCCTGTAAGGATGCATCACTGTAACATCTTCCTCTCTGTCCTTCATGCCAGAATGGAGAGTGTTCAGGTCCACCAAATGTACTCTACTAAAAGTACTCAGAGTCAGATTGAGAGCAGGAGGGAGACCTTTTACCAGCTCAGCACCTTCTATGTGAAACACGCTTCCGGCCTCCCTACAAAATTGCACCTCACTTGGAGGTTTTAAAAAGGCTTCAAGGCATACTGTACCTGCTTGAATGGTGTCTGAGCTTTTGCAATCGCTGACCTGGAGTTGCTGCCACACCTCATTACATCTGGCATTGCATATAGTGGGACTTGGACTTTCCATTGTACTCTTTCTTTGCACTTCTTATAGAATGGGTATCTGACCTGTTGGTTTAATACTGTGTTACTGCCTTGATGTTGTACTATGTTCCAGCCCATGAACTAATCTCCTGTACACTTATGTTTCTAAATATGTAATACTATGCTAGGTATGATAACAGTCGCATATCAATCAATCAATCAATCAAAATCTTTATTTAATCAGGTGAACATCATTGAGCATAGCTCATTTACAAGATGGACCTGAGTGGTCAAGAAGTGCAAGTGTTATTACATTGACAAGGGTAGCATAAACAGTAATACAATGACAGGGGTAACATAAACAGTAATACAATGATATAAGTGCTTATATATAACAATATACATATGTACAAGGCACATTAAAACTTTTAATCTGTGAGACAGAAGGTAATGGGCACATCAGGAGTAATATGTAGATTATAGGACCTAGCAGACATTTTGAGGGTGAATCTTGGGACTGAAACCGGGAGTTTTATCAGCATATAGGAACACGGGGGGGTAGGTAGGGCCGGGGTTTAGGCCTTGTGGAAGCAGTTGCAGAGTTCTGGGAATAGGGTGGTGAATAGTCTTTTGAAGGATATTAAGGGTAGGAGGTTATTTAGCTTCATGGTTTTTTGGAGTGAATTCCAAACAATTGCTAGTGAGTAGCTGATAGCAGCCCTCCCAAACTGGGTGCAGACATTGGGGACCTTAAGAATGATAATTTTGCTGATCCTTAGGTTGTATGGCCTAGAAGTAATTTGAGTAAAACAGTCTGAGATATAGGTAGGTAGCTTGCCTGATAAGGCTTTGAATATCCAAATTGCAGCATTCCTATTTCTTCTGTGTTGTAATGATGTCCAGTTAACTGCCTTATAAAGGAGCAATGATGGGTGCTGAAGGAAGGTCAGTAATGAATCTGATGGACCTGTGGTATAGGATGTCCAGTTTATTTAAGAGGGGGAGTGAACAATGTCCGTACAGAAAGTCAGCATAGTCAATGAGGGATAGGAATGAAGCCTGGATTAATCTTTTTTTGGAGTCTCTGTTGAGGTAGTGCTTTATTCTAAAAAATAAACCAAGCCTTTGTCTCAGTTTCTTTAGTAGCTCCTCAATATGGACAGAATAGTCAAGCTTGTTATCAATCCAGACTCCAAGGTATTTGAAGTTATCAACGAATTCCAGCTTCTCTCCAAGTAAGGTGGTTAGTTGTAGGGTGGTGGATGGTGGGGTAGTGGCAGAGCAACTCTTTGAGGTAAAGAACATAGCTTTTGTTTTTTGGCATTTAGAAGTAGTTTTTATCCAGTAGGTTGTGTTGTAGGATGGAAAATTCAGATTGTAGCAGTTCACAGGCTTTAGATAATGAAGGATTGCTAACATATAATACAGTATCATCAGCAAACAGATGGATGTTGGATTGAGTGAGGTTAGCATCAATATTATTAATATAGATGGCAAAGAGGATGGGGCCAAGAATAGAGCATCGGTACACTCTTAACAGTGGTTTTAAGGTGGATAGGTAGATTCCATTTTTACCAGTTGTGATCTATCTGATAGATAGCACTTGAACCAATTGAGTGAAGAGGAATCCAACCCTAGTGAGCCAAGGAGGTGATTAATGATTCATGATCCACTGTGTCAAATGCTTTGCTCAAATCCAGGAACACAGCACAGGTACTGTTCTTCTTATCCTTAGCAATCTGCCAGTCGTTGTTACTTTGGCTAGGGCCAAATGGTGCTATGCCTTGATCTAAATCCTGATTGTGCTGTATTTAGGAGGTTATTGTTATCCAGGTAGTCCCTTAATTGTGAGTTTACTAACTTTTCGAGCATCTTGGATAGAACTGATAGGATGGAAATGGGCCTGTAATTATTGAGGTCCATGGGATCACCAGATTTGAGTAAAGGAACTACTTGAGCTGTTTTCCAAGTGGAGGGAATGGATCCAGTGGTGAGGAAAGATTGAAGAGATGAGTGAGGGGGCAGATAAGACTTGAGATGCAATCTTGAGGAAGTAGGGGTCCAGGAGTCTGTACCTGCACTTTTGAAGTATCTAAATTGGAGGAGATCTTCCACTTCTTTCAAGGATATTGAGTTGAAGGAGAAGGTTGATGTAGCCTTTTGACCCACGGTGGATTGAAGGTTCAAGGAAGATCTCAGGAGATTTGCAGGTGAAGAGTCAAATGCTAGTCCAGCTGTGGTGAAGTGGTCATTGAAGGTATTTAGGATTTCTTGTTTGTCCGTAATTTCTGTGTTATTTAGTAGCAGTTTGCAGGTTAAGGCAGGAGTAGAGTTTTGGCCCAAGATACCCTTTATAGTTCCCCAGAGCCTGGTTGGGTTATTACAGGAGGCATCCAATTCAGCTCTATAATAGGCAGCTTTGGCAGATCTTATTTGTGTTGTACATGAGTTTCTTGCTTTTCTGAAATTTAGCCAGTCTCTGGAATCCTTAGTTTTTCTTGCCTTTTTCCACAGTTTGTCTCTGGCTAGAGGCTGTTTTAAGATCAGTGGTGAACCAGGGGCAGGACCTTGCTTTAGTTCTGATATTGGTGAATGGTGCATGAATATTGAGAGCATTAGTGATAATGTCCTTTAGGATCTGAGAGCTGTTTCACTGAGGTTGTAAGGTAGAAATCTTGCCAATATATTGTGTTGCTCAGGTCATGGAGGTATCCTGGTATGTTGAACTTCTTTTTTGACCTTTTGAGGACAAATTCAGCAGGGTTGGGTGGTTTGAGTGAAGATCTTATGCCAGCTATGGGACAATGGTCACTTACATCATTTGGTAGTACTCCTGCATGCGTATATAAGTGAGGCTTGTTTACCAACATAATATCCAGGAGTGAGCTGTTGCTAGAATTTTTTAGGTTAACCCTGGTTGGGTCTTTAATTAACTGTGTAAAGCCATAGGTGTCACAAAGGTTACCAATGGAGCAGATGCATTAGATAGCCAGTTTAAATTCAAATCACCAAGGATGATGGTATCTTGGGGCCTAGATTGGTTATTGGCCTAGGTGAGATAGTAATTTGAGGCCTGCTGAGGGGGCCTATAGCAGCCAATCAATTTAAATGAAGACAAGTTAGGAAGGATATTTTGATTGACAAACATTCAAATTCCTTTGGTTCGGATGTGTTGATGAGGCAGGTAGCAGAGATGGTGTCCTTAATGTATATGGCCACCCCACCACCCCTGGAAGGGCGATCTGCTCTGAAGAGCTGATAGTTGGTAAGGTTTACAACACTGTCTTTGGTCGAAGGTCTGAGCCAAGATTCAGAGATGACCAGAAAGTCAGGCAGGGTATGTGCCACATATAATCACTGAGCAGTAATACAGCAGCTGACTATAGAGGGAGGAAATTAGATTGTCTCAGGTCTCCACTCATGTCCTGCAGACCATAACACTGGTGTATGTGTGATAACTGAGTATCATATCATCACTGAACAGTAATATAAACACTGACTCTAGGGAGAGGAATCTAGACGGTCTCAAGTCCCTGACTTCCCACTCAATTCCTACATCTGACAGTATGTAATACAGGGTCTGTTTGAACACCACTGGAGCCTGTGCATTTGCATCAGTGCGCGATGCCTAGATAAACCCCACGAGCTTCGCTCTTGGATTTTATGAGTCATCACACACTTCTGGTGTGCATAAAATCCTCATTATATACACTTTCCCATGACCTATTCTATATATTATTACTGTGTGTTTGATAACTCTGTACCATATAATCACTGAGCAGTAGTACAGCCACTGACAATAGGGGAGGGTACAAGATGGTCACAGGTCCCCACTCACTTTCTATAGTATGTAATACTTGCCTGAGTAACATATAATCACTGAGCAGTAACACAGCCACCGTACAGGGGAGGATACAAGATAGTCACAGGTCCTCACTCACTTTCTACAGTATGTAATACTTGCCTGAGTAACATATAATCACTGAGCAGTAATACAGCCACTGACAATAGGGGAGGGTACAAGATAGTCACAGGTCCCCACTCACTTTCTGCAGTATGTAATACTTCTCTGAGTAACATATAATCACTGAGCAGTAATACAGCTACTGTACAGGGGAGGGCACAACATGGTCACAGGTCCCCACTCACTTTCTACAGTATGTAATACTTCTCTGAGTAACATATAATCACTGAGCAGTAATACAGCCACTGTACAGGGGAGGGCACAACATGGTCACAGGTCCCCACTCACTTTCTACAGTATGTAATACTTCTCTGAGTAACATATAATCACTGAGCAGTAATACAGCCACTGTACAGGGGAGGGCACAAGATAGTCACAGGTCCCCACTCACTTTCTACAGTATGTAATACTTGTCTGAGTAACATATAATCACTGAGCAGTAATATAGCCACTGACTATAGGGGAGGACACAAGATAGTCACAGTTCCCCACTCACTTCCTACAGTATGTAATACTTGCCTGAATAACATATAATCACTGAGCAATAATACTGCCACTGACTATAAGGGAGGGCACAAGATGGTCACAGGTCCCTACTCACTTCCTACAGTATGTAATACTACTGCATATATGATAACTAAGTAACACATAATCATAATCAGTGAGCAAGAATGAACCCACTGACTATTGTGGCAGGGAACAAGATTGTCACAGGTCCCCACCTCACTTCCTACTGTATGTAATACTGCTGCATGTATGATAACTGAGTAACTTGTAATCACCGAGCAGTGATAAAACTTCTGACTTCAAGGGAGGGGACGAGATGGTCTCAGGTTCCCACTCAGTTCCTACTTCCTGCAGTATGCAAAACTATTGTATGTATGATTACTGAGTAACATATGATCACTGAACAGTAATACAACTGACCAGTAGAGGAGGCAACTACAGTGGATGGTCACAGGTCCCGAGTCACCAATTCCTACAGTAAGTAATGCTGCTGTATGTACGATAACTGAATAACATATAATCTCTTAGCAGTAATACAACCACTGACTGGGGGGGACAAGATGGTCTCAGGTCGCCACTCACTTCCTACAGTGACAGTGGGACATCTAGAATCCATCGGTGCCCAGAGCCCTAGGAAGCATGGATTCACAGTGGGTGGATCATGTCAGAAGAATCTGATAGATTTCTGTGACTGGATGATGAAGGCAGTGAATCAGAGGGGGGAGTGGATGTCACCTACCTCGATTTCAGCAAAGCCTTCAACACCATCCCACATAAGAGGCTGGTTAACAAGATGATTAGTCTGGGCATGGGAGACAGGGTGGCAAACTGGGTTAGGAACTGGCTAACGGATATGAGGCAGAGGGTGGTGGTAAATGGGGTACAATCTTGGCAGAGGGGTGTGATCAGCGGGGTACCTCAGGGATCGGTTCTTGGGCCAGGCCTGTTTCATGTCTTCATTAGTGACATTGCAAAGGGGCTGGAAGGAAAGGTCTGCCTGTTTGCAGATGACACCAAGATCTGTAACAGGGTGTGTACTCCAGAAGGGGTGGAGAAGATGAGGAAGGACCTGGGGAAGCTTGAGAAAATGGCTGAGGAGTGGCAACTGAGGTTTATTTCAAAGAAGTGCACAATTATGCACCTGGGGCATAGAAACCCTGAGGAGAGCTACAGGATGGGGGGGGGGGGCAGTTGCTGACAGTCACCAAGGAAGAAAGGAACCTGGGGTTATTATTTCAGATGACCTGAAAATGTCAAAGCAGAGTACAGAGGCAGTACAGAGGGCCTGTGGCATGCTGGGGTGCATAGGCAGGGGTATCACCAGCAGAAGGTGGAAGGTAGTGATGCTGTTGTATAAAACCCTGGTCAGGCCTCACATGGAGTACTGTGTGCAGTTCTGGATGCTGCACCTTCAAAGGGATATTAACAGGCTGGAGACAGTCCAGAGAAGGATGACTAAGATGGTTCAGGGCTTGCACCACAAAACGTACAAGGAGAGATTGAGGGACCTCAATATGTACTCACTGGAGGAGAGGAGACAGCAGGGGGGATGTGATAGAAACTTTCAAGTACTTCAAGGGCATAAACAAGGTGCCGGGGGGGGAATCTTCCAATACAGGAGGAGTACAAGAACGAGAGGGCATGACATGAAGTTGGAAGGTGGCAGGTTAAGAGGGAATGTGAGGAAGTATTTCTTTATGGAGAGGGTGGTAGATGCATGGAAGGATCTGCCACAGCCCACATGAGGTGGTGGGAGCAAGCACTGTGGTTGGGTTTAAACATGCCTGGGACAGTCATAGGGGAACCATAGGGGTAAAGCAGAGGGAGGGTCAGAAACCGTAATCAAGTACAGAGCTTATAGGCAGACTAGACGGACTTAGCAGTCCTTATTTGCAAGCAATATCTATGTTTCTACAGTAAGACAGCTGTATGTATAACTGAGTGACATATAATCACTGAACAGTAACACAACCACTGAATATGGGGGGGGGGGACTAGATGGTCTCAGGTCCCTGACTCACCTACTCACTACCTGCTTCCTATAGTATGTAATACTGCTACTGTATATACGATAACTGAGTAACATTTAATCACTGAGCAGTAATACTACAGATGACTATAATGGCAGGGAACGTGTAACATAACTTTGCTTTGTGGAGGGCAGTTATCCGCAGCGAAGCTTCTGACTTCTCTATTAAGTGTAAGTTCAGCAAATATGTGAAATTGGTGCTGAACTCCACAGAGGATCACATTATAGCAAGGGTCATAGTTCAGATCGCAGTCTTCTTGTACCATGTGACTCCTTGCCTTGTGGTAGTTCAGAGCTTCCTGATCTACAGGGAATCTTGTATTTTACAGGGATTTTGAGCCATCTACAAGGACATTTTTCCCATAGAAGAGCAAGAAATAGAAGAATGAAATACTATCACAGTGTAACCCCCAGGGGCTGCTATCCCAAGGGTTACTACCCCTGCCTGACTTGCCACTAACAGGTTAAGGGGCCTGGATCCAATGGCGGGTGCCTCCACCCAGAGGTCGGGGTTAAGGCAGTCTGATATGACTTGGCCACAGCCCTCTGGATCACTGCAACCCCCCTGTCTTCCCATTAGTGGCCCACACAGGTCGATCACCGTACCCTTGCAATATGCACCTACTCCCGGGCTTGGTTCAATCAGCTGGCTCTGGGAACCCCCTGTAAAGTAAGATGCAATTAGACAATAACCACCTGTACAGTAATTCAACATAGACATACAGATCAGTCAGTATACCTCTGCAAAACACCCAATCTGATTTATTCCAGCGGAGATAACAAGGACTGAGGGAAATCAGGTTAATTAGCTTACCACTCTAATATGTATCTATATATTTGTATCTATCTAGGGCACTGTGCACAGGCCTAACCTATAGTTCACTGTCTCTGGGTACCCAGACAATAGAAGGCTAGCTTCTCGATGCAGCTGGTTGGGGCCCTGATGCTGAAAATAAGCATTTGATTCCTAAGAGGATTAAGTAGAGCCAACAGGCTGAGTTCGTGTAACCAGTAAAGTGGCCAGACAAATCTCACCCTCACGAAGAACACCTGACAGGGAGCTACCCTGATTTAGTACTCACGACTCCAGCAGAACGATCGCTCTCACACCACTCACAGGACCGAGCCTGGGATTCAACCACTTCTCCACACATTTATATGAAGAGCAGAGGGGTACCATACCAGGCAGCTGCTGTATAATCCCGATGTGTTGCACTACAGAACACTGGGCCTAAACTACGCAGCTTCACTTGTCCTGACAGACCGAGCACAATTGAAGCAGATTCTCCAATCCTCGACAGGGTGAGCCTGGTAGGTAGCTGTGCTTTTGCACAGCCTCCTCTGACCGCTGCCTATCGGATTAAGTCCGACACTTGCTGGCATTCGACCCGCCGAAAATGTGGCCTTCCACACGCGCTTCCCACGCGAAAGCTCAACAGCGCAGGAGCCCAGAGCTCCTTCCTCGCTCACAACCACAACGACTCTGCCCCTTGGCACTTTGGGCAAGGACTCTCAGTTCGGGCGCCACCCGATCCCATTGGTGGGCTGCAGATGCCAGTCACTTATTTCGGCCCCCCATTGGTGCAAAAAGGCCCCGTAGTCCAGAACTCCATGTCCCAGAATTACTGACTATATCCCCCTATGGCTAGCCAGCTCCAAAATGAGTCTTGATTCTGATTGACTCAAATGGTCTCCATTTTAGATACCCCCTGGCTCCTATTGGACCCCTCGAACTGTCCTGGTCCAAAATGGAGGGGCACAGCTCACAGAGTCCCAGCTGCAATGAAAGCAGGTTAAACAAATGGCATTTTTACTATTACTCAATAATTACAGGCAAATAGTTACATCTTCCAAGCTGGCTCCCCTTACGCTTTCAGCGATGGCAAAGAGGGGCAGTTACCTTACAGCTCGAGCGGGACTCGAGCAGGGAAACACACAGTCCCCCTCATGAGCAATGATTATGTCGGCAAATAGACAGCTCTTAAAGAGACAGTACGTGGAGGCTCTACAAGCACTCACAGAGCCATTCAAATGGCTTAAACGCCGAACGCCAACTACCACAGGAGACACATAGGCTGCTCCTAGATGACTTTCAAGAACCCCCATGTGTAGGGGGGGTTACACCCTTCCTGGCCTGGAAAGAACTTGGTGTCCGCGTCAAGTAGTTACCCTTAAATAACTTTAAGGTAAAACAGTTTAAACTGACAGACTATCAGACTTTTGGCTAC
Source organism: Neoceratodus forsteri (assembly GCA_016271365.2). NCBI lineage: Eukaryota > Metazoa > Chordata > Ceratodontiformes > Ceratodontidae > Neoceratodus > Neoceratodus forsteri. The sequence continues at coordinate 1,439,293,016 of CM057459.1, forward strand.
ATATATTAATACTGTAATACATAGTTTACTGTTGATTATACAACACTACACATACAGACAACCTTCTTTTTTTATAAATCAGGTCATTACGTCCTGCCATGACACTTGTATAGAGGGAGCCCTTCCCTATCAGCTATGTGTAAGCTAAATGGGTCAAGGACACCATACTCAGAGGGCGATACTAACAGCTGAGAATCATCTCCCAGGGTCAGTTTAGGCAAGGAGCTCGGGGACACGTACACCCCTTTATGGACCACATTCAGAGGCAGATCCACAGGCTGGCCCAGGGACTCATAACTCAACCTCACTACAGGCCGTACTTCTCGGCCAGTCCATCTAGGAGTTACAGGTAAACTCTCTGCGGGTTCTGACACCCTCTCAGCCCCACTGGGATGGGTCGGGGAAACCACTACAGGAGGAGGGGACCCAGAGTCCATAGTACCTTCAGGGCCTAGTTCTACCATTTCTGAGCTCGCAGCATTTGGGTCATTGGGGGAAAGCTCTGGTACTGGCAAGGAACTATCAGGGCACTCAAAATATTCTTCAGGTTCTAGCATATCACTAGCTTTATCCCCCGCATCACTTCCTTCCTCTGAAAAGTCAGATAGCTCAGCCAGGCCAGACAGTTCAGCCAGGCTCAAGGATCCCACTTCTTCGGCTTATATGCCACTTATTGCATCCTCTGAGAGCATTGGCTCCAGAGACAAAGCTGGGGGCTCAGACAGTCCAGGAAGCCCAACTTCGTCCCCAGAGTTAATTAGGGGATTGCCTCTAAACAGTTGGCTCAGTTCATAAGAGGGGTAGTACTCAATATTATTCTCACTGTCCTCAGACACAGACTGTTGATCAACGTCATCAGATAGGGGTGGGGAAAGCCTCTTTAGTTTGATTTCTGAGGAGTCAACCGATCTTGTTTTTTTCTTGGCAACAGCTCTAGTGATAGGCCCGAGGGCATTGGGAGGTTCAGTTTCTATCAGAATTTGTCCTATTGGCAGCAGATGATTTCTGTGTATAGTCTTCACATCTTTTGAATTGTTTTCGGGCCGCACTTTACATACGGGTAAATCTTCCAATTTTCCCAGAACAATATGGGGAAGGTGATGCCATCTGTCAGCAATCTCATGTTTACCATGCAGTCCCAAATTCCTCAATAGCACTCTGTCCCCTTCTCTCAATTCCGTTGCTTTCACCTTTTGATCATACCTTTTTTTATTGGCCAGGTTTCATTTAGCAGCCATGGTCTGGGCTAGTTGGTAGGCATGGCTGAGTTGGGCTTTCAACTTTTGCACATATTGTAAATGATTAGCTGCCTGAACCCCATTGGGAGAAACTCTGAAACAAAACATCTACTGGCAATCTAACTTCCCTTCCAAACATCAGTCTATATGGGAAAACCCAGTGGCATCACTTCTGGTGCAGTTATAGGCATGTACCAAGGCACTGATCTGCTAGCTCCATCTAGGTTTGTCTTTAGGGTGCAGGGTGCCCAACATATCGAGCAAGGTGCGGTTGAACCTTTCAGGTTGGGGATTGCCCTGGGGATGGTACGGGGTGGTTCTTGACTGCCGTACCCCCCAACAAGGATAGCATTTCTTTAATAAGACGGCTTTCAAAATCTCTCCCTTGATTGGAATGAATTCGCTTGGGGGCTCCATAGTGAACAAAGAAATTCTCAAAAAGGGCTTTAGCCACTGTGGTTGCTTTCTGATCCTTAGTGGGGAAAGCCTGGGCATACCGGGTGAAATGATCAGTAACTACCAATATGTTGCTGATGTTCTTCAGATCTGGTTCTAAACTCAGGAAAGCAATGCAAACCAGTTCCACAGGGGCACTAGTAGAGATGTTGACCGGGGCAGCCCTCTGAGGCAGGGCCTTTCTTTGTAAGCATTGGCCACAGGTCCTGATATACTGCTCCATGTCAGCACTCATTTTGGGCCAATAAAATGGAGGCCGCACTAAGTCAAGGGTTCGGTCTATGCCGAGATGTCCCATGTGATTATGGAGGGACCTCAACACCAGTTCTCTAAAAGCAATGGGCAACACCAGTTGTTATTTGACTACTCGCCCCTCTTCACCCATGGTCTCCCTGTACAATAGCCTATTAATCAGTTTCAACTTTGGTCCTTCTTTGTACAACAGCACAGTTCTCAGGTCAGTGGAATGCAATTTTGACACATCTCCCCCTCCCTGCAGAGCTTCCAAGACAGGGTTTATCATGGGATCTTAGGATTAAGCCCGTTGGAGGCTATCATTATTGAACTGGGGCAGCGCACTAGTGTCTAATGCAGAAAAATGACAGTAAGCAGCAAGTAAGCAGTTCTCAGATGGCTCCAAGCAGTCCACCATGCAGTCCACAGCATCAGGAGACACCTGTTCCTCCCTGTCAAATTTTTGGCAAAGGGCTCTTATGTCAGGTTCTGTTAACCAGACCCAATCAACTCAGGACATGGGCCTCCGGGAGAGGGCATCAGCATCTATATGGTTCAGGGCTGCTCTGTATTCAACAGCGTAGTTGTAGGTTGACAACACGGAGAGCCACCTATGGCCAGTGGCATCCAGCTTAGCTGAGGTCTGCACATAGGTCAGGGGATTATTATCAGTTTTCACCAATATCTTAGCTCCATACAAGTAGTCATGAAATTGATCAACAATGGCCCACTTCAGAGCTAGAAACTCTAGTTTGTGCACTGGGTAGTTCTTTTCTGAAGGAGTCAAGCTTAGGCTGACAAAAGCTACAGGTCTTAGACCATTTGGGTGCCCTTGATATAGTACAGCCCCTAACCCTTGCAGACTGGTGTCAGTATGAAGAACATACGGTTTAGCAGGGTCAGCACAGACCAGCGCTGGGGCATGAGTAAGTTGATATATAATGTCATGGAAAGCTTCCTCACAATCAGCAGTCCAGCAGGTGCCAAACACATCATTTGGGCGGAAATAATTTCTTTCAGTCCCAGATTGTACAGTTTTCTTATACTTTTTATGGGTTGGGGGATATCCTTGCGTAAGGTTAAGCAGAGGGTGGATCATCCGAGAGTAGTCTTTGATAAATCGTCTGTAATACCCACAAAACCCCAGGAACTGCTGCTGCTCCTTCAAATTCTTTGGTTGGGGCCAAGTAGTCAAAACTTCTACTTTACTGGGGTCAGTCTCTATGCCTTCAGTAGATACTATGTGCCTCACATATTTTACAGAGGTTTGAAAGAATTGGCACTTATTTATAGATAATTTGAGACCAAAATCTTCCAGTCGATCCAGGACTTTAAACAACCGGCTTTCATGTTCTTCCAAGGAGCTGCCAAACATGATGACATCATCTAGGTAAACCAGGCATTCGAGCAAATTCATGTCCCCCACAGCACTCTCCATCAAACGCTGGAAAGTAGCAGGGGCACCTGAAATTCCTTGGGGCATCCGCATAAACTCGTAGAAGCCTAGAGGGCAAATAAAAAGCAGTCTTTTCTCGATCCTCCGGAGCCATCGGGATCTTGTAGTACCCACTGCAGAGGTCTAATACAGAGAACCATTTACTGCCATTTAGACAGTCCAAGGCATCCTGAATGCGTGGCATAGTATACTGGTCTGGTATGGTCCACCGGTTTAAAGTACGGTAATCCACACACATCCGGATAGCTCCATTCTTTTTTCTCACTACCACAATAGGTGAGGCGTAGGGGCTCCTGGATTCCTGTATCACCCCAGCTGCAAGCATCTCCTGCAGGTGTCACCTTATATCATCTATATCAGCAGGGGCTAGACGTCGAGATCGCTCACGGAAAGGTCACTCATCCTGTAGTCAGATGTGATGCTCAGCCCCTTGCACACATCCTACATCCCATTCCTTCAAGGAGAACACCTGTTCCCTCTGAGCGAGCCTTTCACTGATCCTTTTCTTCCATTCTGCTGGTAGTGGGGAATCACCAAAACCAAACAGCTCGGGGGGGTCACTCGGTCACCTCTCTTGGGCATCTTGTTGTGGGGTAGAACAGCAGTATCGGCGCAGTGCACCATGGCCAGGGTGCAACCCCATCTCACTCAAATCTCTCGATCAGATACATTATGCACTTGAACTATTACTCTCCTGGCAAAGGCATGGGCTCTAGCAGGTAAGATACTGGGTTTAACCAACAACCCCTCTGGCAACTTTCCCTCGCCTGGTGCATCCAGCATCAATATTTTATTCTTCACATCCTTTTTGATCTGGACTTCCCCCTGTAGGACACACTGGGCATTTGGGGCTAGTAGTAAGGGTTCTGGATCCTTCTTCCAAATGACACCCACTGAGCCTTCGGGTTCCATCTGGCTGGCCTTTCTCTGAGTCTCATAGGCCTTCTGAATCAAGGTGGGTATTCTGAGAACTCGCCCAGTCCTAGACATTTGTTTTTCAGAGCACAGCTGTGCTAAGTGACCAAACATGTGAGCAATGGTTCCAATTAACAAGGGCACCCCATCATACAGTCCAGTGGGGGGACACACCAGTGTCAAGGTTTCCACTTGTTCAGCCGCCCCAGCAACAGAAATAGGAAAAGACAACCAGATCCGTATAAACCCAGAATAGAGGTAGGCCTTATCACTCAGTCCCCACACATGTAGTCCATCCAAAGGCTGCAGAGGCACCTCAGACAAGTGCTTCCAATACCAGTCCTGAAACATAATGATCACTAGGGAACCATTGTCCAACACAGCCCAGGTGGGTACTCCATTCACTCTCATGGTGGTCTCCATTAAGGGTCCTACCACATCAGACCATTCGGGGGGGTGGGGCTTTGGCGGTTGCTTGGGCATTGGCCCTGGTCACAAAACTCTTCTGAGGAGGTCCTCCCGGAGGTCTGGTATAAGCCTTGCGATGCCAGGTAACTAGCCTGCTGTTGACCCTCCTTAAATTCTCTGGTAACCAGCACTCAGTCTGAAAATGTCCATCCTCCCCACAATGGTAACAGAACCTAGTATCTCGGGGGTCTTGGTTGGGAGGGAGATATCTCACCTGCCAGGGGGCGTCAGGGGTTCTGGAGGGCTCAGCCCTCAAATCACTTTCTACCCGGGGATCAGAGGAGACAACGTGCACCCCCACTCCTCCTTGGGCCTCTGGGGGCTCAGGAAAGGCATCAGGCCCCTGACTCAGACCCCTCGAGGGGTGGGTCTCATCTGGTTCACTGGACTCAGGGGTCTGGCATAGATTCACAACTCCCACATAGGGTTCCCACTCCTTTTCATCAGTTTCTACTTCTCGAATCTCCCTCATCAATTGACAGTAATCGGGCGGGGCAGCCTGTCAGTCTTGTAACTCGAATTTTAACAATATCACACTGGAAAACCTAGCAGATTTCAGAATATGATCCAGCTGGACCTGGTTCAAGGCTGGGGAAGTTACCCCCCCCCTTTTCGATAAGCTTTTTGCAATGTCCTTTCCACCCTGGTGACAAAGGCTGACAATTTCTCATTCCTCCATCTTTTGGTGGACTTGAACTTCCATAATAAGTCTTCCCCAGTTTCTGTACTCCCAAACAGTCCCTCTAAGGCAGAAAGGTACTCTACTGCAGTGGCTTCAGGGCTAGTAGCCCACAAGAAACGAATGGCTTCCAAAGCTGGGCCCCTCAAGCTCTCCATCAGTCTATTTCATTTCTCCCCCTCAGAGCACTGCCACTCTTGGACTACGGGGCTAGCATAGTCCATCCAAGCCTCCAAATCATCTTCCCTCGAGGGTACAGGCACAGTACCAGAAAAAAGTTTTAGTCTACGACAGGAGTCTAGCTGTATAGGGGGAACAACTAGGGGAGGTGAAGCCAGAATGGAACTCTTGGGGGGCCCGGGAGAGGTACCTGGGGAGGTTTGGGGGGTGGGGTCACTAGAAAGATCCAGCACCTGCAGTAACTCCTGGGTAGTCCTCCCTTCCACAGCTAGCAATTTAAGCAGTTTCTCCTTAAAGCTATTAGTCTTGGGGAACCCCCCTGGGGTGACTGACCCACTCCGAATATGAATGACCCTCCACCCCTGTTGGGCACCTTCCGGGTAGATCACGGGGGGTACCCTCTCGGGGTCTATAACTATACTGCATGAGAGTAGCACCTGCAAGGTCTGGTCGAGTAGATCAACCATGCGCCCCTTCACCTCTACCTTGCCTAGACATTTAACACGCTCCACTGCAGAAACAAGGTCAGCGTTCTTTGTCCCCAGAGGTACATCCAGTAGTAACACAATTTTCTGGGAATCCAACTCTTCGACTTCACCCCACCCCATCAGTTTATGCACCATCGTCTTAACAGGGTCAAACTTAATCTTAGTCATGATATCCCCATCCAGTTTTTCCTTTAGTTTGGCCATGTTGAGGTATTTTGTCTACTCAACCACTAGGGGACACTAATCCCAGTGGTGCCTCCAAGATGTAACCCCCAGGGGCCGCTATCCCAAGGGCTACTACCCCTGCCTGACTTGCCACTAACAGGTTAAGGGGCCTGGATCCGATGGCGGGTGCCTCCATCCAGAGGTTGGGGTTAAGGCAGTCTGATATGACTTGGTCACAGCCCTTTGGGTCACTGCAACCCCCCTTTCTTCCCACTAGTGGCCCACACAGGTAGATCACCGTACCCTTGCAATATGCACTTACCCCCCGGCTTGGTTCAATCAGCTGGCTCTGGGGACCCCCTGTAAAGTAAAATGCAATTAGACAATAACCACCTGTACAGTAATTCAACATAGACACACAGATCAGTCAGTATACCTCTGCAAAACACCCAATTTGATTTATTCCAGCGGAGATAACAAGGACTGAGGGAAATCAGGTTAATTAGCTTACCACTCTAATATATATCTATATATTTGTATCTATCTAGGGCACTGTGCACAGGCCTAACCTATAGTTCACTGTCTCTGGGTACCCAGGCAATAGAAGGCTAGCTTCTCGATGCAGCTGGTTGGGGCCCTGACGCTGAAAATAAGCATTTGATTCCTAAAAGGATTAAGTAGAGCCAACGGGCTCAGTTTGTGTAACCAGTAAAGTGGCCAGACAAATCTCACCCTCACGATGAACACCTGACAGGGAGCTACCCTGATTTAGTACTCACGACTCCAGCAGAACGATCACTCTCACACCACTCACAGGACCGAGCCTGGGATTCAACCACTTCTCCACACATTTATATAAAGAGCAGAGGGGTACCATACCAGGCAACTGCTGTATAATCCCGATGTCTTGCACTACAGAACACTGGGTCCAAACTATGCAGCTTCACTTGTCCTGACAGACCGAGCACGATTGAAGCTGATTCTCCAGTCCTCAACAGGGTGAGCCTGGTAGGTAGCTGTGCTTTTGCACAGCCTCCTCTGACTGCTGTCTAGTGGATTTAGTCTGACACTTGCTGGCGTTTGACCCGCCGAAAATGTGGCCTTCCACACGCGCTTCCCACGGGAAAGCTCAACAGCGCAGGAGCCCAGAGCTCCTTCCTCGCTCACAACCACAATGACTCTGCCCCTTGGCAGTTTGGGCAAGGACTCTCAGTTCGGACGCCACCCAATCCCATTGGTGGGCTGCAGATGCCAGTCACTTATTTCGGCCCCCCATTGGTGCAAAAAGGCGCCGTAGTCCAGAACTCCATGTCCCAGAATTACTGACTATATCCCCCTGTGGCTAGCCAGCTCCAAAATGAGTCTTGATTCTGATTGACTCAAATGGTCTCCATTTTAGATACCCCCTGGCTCCTATTGGACCCCTCGAACTGTCCTGGTCCAAAATGGAGGGGCACAGCTCACAGAGTCCCAGTTGCAATGAAAGCAGGTTAAACAAATGGCATTTTTACTATTACTCTAAATAATTACAGGCAAATAGTTACATCTTCCAAGTGGGCTCCCTGCGCTTTCTGTAATGGCAAAGGGGCAGTTACATACTGCTTTCGGCCAGGGGCTGAAACGAAGCTACAGTCCCCTCATGAGCAATGATTATGTTGGCAAATAGACAGCTCTTAAAGAGACAGTACGTGGAGGCTCTACAAGCACTCACATAGCCATTCAAACGGCTTAAACGTCGAACGCCAACCACCAGGGGGGACACGTAGGCCGCTCCTAGACGACTTTCAAGAACCCCCATGTGTAGGGGGGTTAAACCAGCACATAGGAGCTCTTTTGGGCCTCAGTCTTTTTTTTGCTCCTTTACAATAGTGAACAATAGACTCACATTGATTATACAGAAAATATACAGGAAAATAGAGCAATTTAGCTTCCATGGGAATTAATGTAATCTACAGGAAAACACAGGAAAATCACCCTGGAGTTACAGGAAAAATGTCAAATCAATCTGGGAGGACTGCAGTCCTTGTTAAAGGTCAAGGATTAGCTCCTGAGAGAAAGCTTGCTTTCAGGTCCTGCTTAGCTCGGTGTTTTTTGACATAAAAAAGCAGAGCACTCAGTGAACATTGATTTGTTGCCTAACATATGCAGAAACTGTAGATTGCTTTTTGTCCTGAAAAGTAATTTTCAGAGGCTTTTTTTAATCTTATTTTTGGCACAGTGGCTCAGCTCTGTGTCTGCTGTGCTTTCTGCGGGTAGTGCTTTTAGCCAGTGGGGGAGGGGTGATTGCTAAGTTTGTCACTGTTACTCATAAGAAGAAAAGGCAGTATTTTTGCCTTCTCAAACTAGTCAGACTTTTTGTTGGTGATTTATTTCTACTTGGATAAGAACTTAATTTTTGTAGTGTTCTGCTATATAATTTTATTTTTTTATTTGTGTCCTGTGTGTCTCCTTTTTTTTCTTTTGGAGCAAAATGCCAACACCAGAGTGATCAGAATCAGCATGCCTTGCATGGCAAACATAATAATTTTTTACAGCGTACTGCCAACACCAGAGCAATCCCAGTCAGCATGCTTCTATGCTTAACATGAGAATTTTATTTTAGCGTAATGCCAACATCAGAGTGATCATAATAAGCATGTCTGGCATGTCAAACATGGAAACATTTTTTAAAGCATAATGCCACCACTAGACTATGGTTACCACCTTTTAAGAAGCCCAGAGTGGGACATTTCTTACTGAAACATGATTTTTCACAGGACAGTACCTAACCTCGACTGGTGCAACAGACTTGTTTTCTCTATATAATCAGAATTAAGGCTAAGTGTTGTCGTTTCTTAGTTGCTTCTATTGTTTCTTATCATTTTAAGATATTTTAGTTAAGCTAGTGTAGTTTTCTAGAACATTTAGTGGAAAGTTAGAAAATATTTTTCCTACTGTTAAATCAGGACATTTAGTATTTTTCATGTTTTTTTGCAGGACACAGCTGCCCAAATCAGGACAGTCCTGCGAAAATCAGGACAGGTGGTAACCCTACACTAGACTGAATATAAGAAGCATGCCTGACATGGCGAACAGGAGAAATTTTTCTTTTGGGTATAATGCTGACACCAGATTAGTTATGAGAAGCACACCTGACATGATGAGCGGGAGAATTTTTTTCTTTCAGGGACGAAGCCCAGGCCACACCAGATTAACTACGCAACAGGCGGAGGTGGAGGCAGGGTCTGCCCTTGGCAGTCAGGGAACCAGATCCAGGGCAACCAGCCAGCAGTGCTAGTATCCAGTCCATCTTCTCACTCAGGGCAGATTGACTGGCCTGCAGACTCCAGACCTCCTCCATTACTCTAGCAAGAGGTCTGGCCTCAGCCATTCCGCCAAAGACCTGGGCTTGGGACTGGCCCTTGTCACATTACCCACATTGTGACAGCGATGCTAGCCAATGGACTGCCTCCTCCCCTCACCACCACTGCTTGGACCCAGTGGGGGCACATTGGTGCCACTGCTGGCAGTGCCCCCCCCTTCCACCATAGAAACATAGACTTTGATGGCAGATAAGGACTGAGGTGTCGCCTTTCGGATAAGACGTTAAACCGAGGTCCCATCTGCCTGGATTGGTGGTAGTTCAGGTGGATGTTAAAGATCCCATGGCACTTATCGAAAAGAGCAGGGGAATTTCCCCAGTGTCCTGGCCAAATTTCCCTCGTTCACTAAAAATACCACCAACAGCTTAATCTGGTTCAAAGTCAGTTGGCATTCATCTGTATCCCCCTCCCCCGGGTCGTGCCTGAAAATAGGCAGGAATTGTCTAGTGCACTTACCCGGTCAACAAAAATGAAATAAATAAGACTGGGGTGACGAGTTTAAATGCCCCAGCAATGTTAGAAGCCATACTATTAGTTCAATTGTACTGGGAGCAAGAAAAGCAGTAGGAGAACTGAGGAGCAGCAGATGGAAGAACGGACACAGAGCCAGCTAAAAGAGTGAAGACTTCATGTGGAGTGACAAGTGGAGTGAATCTGCCTACCTGCGGGGAGAGAGAGAAGACATTTCTGCCATGGTCTTGTATTCGTGCTGTAGTCAGTGGCGTTTATCAGCGGGCAGCGAGCACAACACTAGCAATGCAGACAGACAGCAGGTCTAGTGTACGAATCATCTGACTGGAGCCAGGAACCTTGGACTCCAGTTGTGGGGGAGGGGGGCAGCAGTGTGGCAGGTTGGTGTACAAATCTGAAATGCCTGGCTACACCCCTGCTTATGTCCCCACTCATTTCCTACATCCGACAGTATGTAATACTACTGTAGGTACCCTAACTGAGTAACATATAATCACAGTGCAGTGATACAGCAACTGACTAATGAAAGATGGAATTAGATGCAATGTGGCCTCCTTTCACTCCTACAGCAAATGTAATGCAATGTATGACAGATGAGTGTCATATAATCAATCAGCAGTAATGCAGCCACTAACTACAGGGGGCAGGAACTAGGGGGGCAGAAGTTCCCATTCACTCCCTCTTCACAATGAAACACTACGTTTTCTTTTCTTGGCTCATTAGAAACAGTCCACTTAAATAAAATCTACTGTCTCAATACCCTTTATTATTTAAACACTTGAAGCATATCCCCCTCATCTAACTCTCAACTGCCATGGTGCCTGTTCTTATTCCAGCCATTCTGTGTCCCTCACCATCCTGGTCACTCTCCTCTGAAGGTTTTTCAGTTCCATAATGTCCCTTTTGGTGTTATGGTGCCCAGAATGTGAGAGAGTTCTCCAAGTAAGGCATCTGGAACTAAATGCCATGAATAGCCACAAGTCCTTGATTACCCACCCTCTGAATCTCATGCCTGACCAGTACACATACTGCTGGGCACACATACACTCTGTGCCTTCCCTCTGTGTAAGAACATATTGTCCTGAATGCTATTCCTGGAGTGACCTAAGCCAACTTCAATATTCTTAGTAACCCCAACCCTCACACATTCCCAATATCTTCTGTTACTCTCTGACTAATTATCTTTTTTATTATTCAAAACACAAGGCTGATTTTCTATTCTTTTCTGATGGCACTCAGCCAGTGGGATGCCTGGTTTCAGTTCTTCGAGCCCCCTTGGCTTCTTGTAGTGTACATATGTTTTTGCCAATCCTTGTCTTGTTCTTTCCTTTTCAGATGAGGACGGTTTTCAGATTTCTATCTTTTGCTCAGTAAACCACAGCTATTCTGCGGATCCCTGCCAGTGCCCCCTAATTCAGTCCAGTGCATTGAGTTGTTCCTTACCCTGGGCTTGTCTCTGGGAGCACTGCTGTCATATTTTTCCGATGTGCCCTTTACCTTAGTCACGCTACACTGGACTCCAGCTGATGGGAATTCTGGAATTTTATTGGCTGCTGGATGTAGTCCCAAAAAAGTGGTCAGCAGCTGACATGCTTTTGCTCCTGATTCTTATGTCAGAATGAACTAAACAAGAACCTAGTTGTATCTTTTCTTCTTCAGGCCTGGGTCTGGGGACCTCCTTCAGTGTATCTGTTACACCTGTCACCTTCTGAGGAAATTGTCATGTCTGCCTGCCTTCTTTGACATCACCAGCAAATCCCAAACCATTCCGCTTCCCAGGTACACATCTGCCATCATTATTTTATTCATTTTACAATTATTCACCCAGGATAGCTCAGCTGGTATGCAGCATCTCATTTTCAGCAGTGTCCATCTTCTACTCATTTCCTCAGCTGGATGGGCTGGAGCACTGGGAGGTTAAATGATTTGCACAATGTCACACAGTAGAGTATTTAGCTCTAGCAGGATTTGGAGCTATACCGGGTCCCAAGAATCAATAACAACCTCTGACCATTTGGTATCATAGGCTCAGGATCAAGATGATGGTGTAGCCATCCCCTTGAGGGGGAGCCTCCACACAAACCCCTAATATTGCCTGAAATGTTCTATCTTTTTTCCTGGCTGGCATACCAGGACCATGCCCAATAGGAAACTTTTTCCAAACCCAGGCTCAGAAACCATACTGCCACCTCCTGAGTCTGGCAAGTCCTCCCAGCCAGTTGCAGCTGGCATTTCGGGTCAGATCAGAAACCTCAGGACTCGGGGCTCTAAACATTCCCCTCCTTCCACCTTTCATACCATTCCTGCTTGGGACCTTTATACCTATCTGGAACATACCATGTCAGAGCAAGGCCCTGCCAAAGGGAGAATTTGAAGCTACTAAAAGCCCCACATTCGGGGGCAGAGTGTATCTGGGGAAAATAACTGAAAAATTAGTATGCTTGCAGAGTACATTTGTTTACCCCTGTTTATGAAGTAGTGGTAAAGGTATAGACACTGATGGGTCTCAAGTCTGTTCCATCCTTAAATCTCTATATGGTACTAACACTAGAAGCATTGATATATTTGCCCATAGTACAGCATGTACAGGTTCCAGGACTGACACTGCATGTACTGATAGCCTTGTCCGATGTAATATAGAACACAGAAGTGTTGGCAGAAAGGGACCTAATATCTAGTCAGGTTTATTGCCCTCATCACCCCCGATCCCTGCCTCTGCTGCTTTCCTTCATTTAACTATTACGACTTTTTCACAGTTAGAGCCGCGACTGAAAACATTAATGGTTCTTGCACCCATCACCTCTGCTGGTAGGCATTTCCATGTCTCTCTATCTCTTTCCATGTCTCTCTCTCTCTCTCTCTCTCTCTCTCTCTCTCTCTCTCATAAGACTTTTTCACATCCCTCTGGAATCTTCCCCCTGACAGCTTCCACTCATGCTCCAGTGTTCTGGATTCACCAGTCCTGTTGAATACTTCCCTGCACTCTACCTTGTTTATTCCTTTCAGGAACTTATACATCTATTCTTTGTCCCTTCCTCCTTCTGGTTTCCAGCAGATGCATGTTCGGACGGATCTTCCTGTGATCCTCCCTGCTGGCCCTGGATCATTTTGACTACCCTATGCTGTACCATCCCTGGCCTGTCTTTATCTTTTCTTAGGTGTGGGCTCTAGAACTGGACTCAGTATTCCAGATGCGACCTCACTAGAGATCTAGAGGAAGGCAGTATCACCTCCTTCTTCCTGCTGTCAAACCCCCTCTGCTACACCATAGCAATACAGTTGTGTTGCTGTAGGGCTTGTTGTATTGGCTAGGTTGTTTCAGGGAGTCACTTTTGATAACTCCTAGGTCCCCTTCCTCAGTGGGGGTGTCCAGCTTGACCCCTCCCATCTAGCATTCCTACCTGGAGTTCTTGTTCACCATGTGCATCACCTTGCACCTTTTAGTGTTTAATTTCAACTGCCAAATTTTGGACCTCCTCGTTAATCTTTGCAGTTCCCTCTGCAGCTCTCTAACCCCTTCCTTGCTGACCACCCTGCCACAGAGCTTAGTGTAATCTGCAAAAACACACATCTTGCCTTCTATTCCTTTCCCAATATCAGTAAGGAACACATTGAAAAGGACCTGCCCCAGGACTGAACCATGTGACGCCCTACACGTGACCGCCCTCTCCCCTGACTTGACCCCATTTGCCACCACACTCCGCTGTCTCCTCCCCAGCTAGCTTCCAACCCATCCAATTAGATCTTTCACTGTTCTCAGATCCTCTAACTTGTCCAGCAACCTTCTGTGTGACACAGGGTTAAACGCCTTGCTGAAGCTGAAGTAGTGCATATCCACAGCTTGTCCCTTGTCCACTGCCTATGTTACCCCGTCAAAGAATACTATCAGGTTGATCTAACAAGACCTGCCTGCCACAAACCCATACTGCTTACTATCCTAGAGCCCATTTCTCTCCAGGGAGTCCACCAGTAGGTGTGGGTGAGTAATAAATAGTATTTCCCAAATACCATGAATAATACACTATATGTTATTCAGATATGAATGATGAATAACGGTACAATTCATGCCTACTATTCAGGAAATACTTTAAAAAAGGAAAAAAGAAAGAAACAGGCCTCAATCTCTTGTACAGCCCAGTCATTTCAAATACAACCCCGTCCCCCACCCAGTGCTACAAGCCCAATCCACCCTCCTCCTCCAACACCCATAAATTTAGGTTTTAACAAAAAAAAAACTTCCACAATGGGTGACCAGCCTACCTCCATGGCCATCCACCTTCTTGTCTAGCACTTTTCCTTTTTAAAAACAATTTATTTCCACCTACACTCCCACCCTGACACTGGCACCCAACTTCCACCCTCCTCCCCTCAGTACCCACATTTTCTAAACAGATGCCCCCCCAGGTGCGGTGAAGGTGACCAACACAACCCATGCTCCTATATGGTCAACTGTCTACTAATGAATGGAAACATTCCCAAGTTTGCTCACATAGTAAAACAGCTGATCATGTCCAGAGCAAAAGCAGTTATTTAGAATGGCCACCTTCAGCTCATCCTCCTCTATTACCCTGGCCCTCTCTAACAGCCTATTAATTCTGCCTCTTCTCTTCCTTTTTTCACTTATGTATCCAAAGAACTGTTATTCTAGACAAGGTCACATGTGTGATCGAGCAAGATGGTAGCTTAACTCCTTTACTTTGAGTAGTCTCTCTCCGAATCTGCTTCCAGCAGCCAATTAGCAGCAGTGTAAGGACTTCAGAAATCAAAGCCGGCAGAGCGTGGTGAAAGAAGGGGTGATTTTTGACTCTCCAACCAACCCCTCGAAAGAGGCAAAGGGAACTTACGACTTTGCTGTCTGACCCAACTCATCCTGCAGATAAGATGGCCACAGCCTCAGCTTCCTGCGCTGGTCTGGCACCAGATTCTGTCAAGCAAGGTGCTCTCCTTGCAAGAGAGCTGCAAATGTGGAATTCATCCAGCAGACAGTCACAGAGACACAAACTGCCATTTCTGCCTTAACAGGTCAAGTGAGCACAGCAGAGTACAAGATTACAGAGCTGGACACACAGTCCTCAATGATACAGAGACTCCAGGCTGCTGAGGAGCAAACAGACTGGGTAACATGTAATGAAGAGGACTTGGAAGGCTGCGGGTGTTGGAAAAATCTGCATCTCCTTGGGCTGGCCAAGGGTCTTGAAGGTCAAAACCCAGTAGCTTCCCTCTGACAAAAACATCCGGAATGGCTACAGCTGGAAACCTCTGAGTTTTATTTTGAATTAGATAGGGCACAGCGGATCCGATGGGGAAAAACTACCAGCCCAGCAACAATTAAACTGTACCTTCTCATATTTAAGCTCCTCAGATTCCAGGATAATAAGGAGCTTATCCTTTGGAGGGTGAGAAAACTTGGGAATATAACAGTTGATGACACCAATTACCTCACAAGCATCTTGGACAAGAGCAAGCATATGACAAACGGAAGTCTTGGTTAAGCGGTCATGGGATGATTTACTCTCTGTTCTACCCAGCAACTCTCTCAGTCCCTTATAGTGGAAGAAGATTACTGCATACCCTGCTGAGGCTGACTCCTACCTCCAGCAGGCCTTAGGAGGACCATGCACTTCCTGCCTCGACCCCAGCATTCGAGAAAAGCAGATGGAGACTGAGGCATCTGGTGCAGTCAAGAGAGCGCATGAGTATCTGGAGACTACACTGTATGAAACAACTCTTTGGTGTGTTCAGGGAGGAAAGTACAATATGTTTTATTACTCGCAGTTCAATTGGTACTGTTGCCCCCTTCCACCGATCACCACCACAACAGAACACTATTGCCCCCCAGATTCTCATGGTTTTACTGGGTGTGTGCTAGGGTTGGACAAACCAGTCCATCCAAAATCAGACCCCACTACATCTAGTGCTATCCAGTGTATCCAGGCAAATCTGAACTTCACAACTCTGTGTACTGTGTCTGGGTCCATCGTGTAATACACATTGCTGAGCAATTTGCCAGCAAACTGACTTGAGTTTAAAAATGTTTCTGTTTTGTTTGCACTTTTGCTCACTACCCTGACTCCTTGTCCCCCCAAAAGACACAAAACACCACAGAGGGCAAAGGAAGCCATATTGATTGGCAAGTTAACCTGTCCTCTGTGCATCACAGTCATCACTCCTTTCCTACCTTCACCTTTTTTCCTCCTCCTCTTTGGCTCACTCTCATCCTGTACTCCACTCCGCCTCTGCAGTTCTTCAAGTCACCCACCCCTCACTATGCTATCAATCCTGTCCTACTGATACCAGGGGAAGCCTTCCCCATGATCTGCATCTGAATACAGGCAGGCCAGGCAAATATATGCTAGCTAAGACTAAAATCTTACAGCAATCAAAGCATAACAGTAATACAGAGCTGGTATTTTGAATAATACTGAGGAAGCCACTCCCCAGGGACCTGGATCAATCTGGGCAAAGTCACTGGACAGACAAGCCTGGATGGCCTAACAAGGCCCCCCCCAAAATTTTTAATTTTACACATGAATAATACAGGCAAGACCCAAGCTGAAGCTACTGTAGCTTGTTGAATATTTCTGATAAATATTATAGTTTTTCAGCTAACCACACTTTCACACACATCTAAACTTAGAGCTAAGAAAACAGCACCCATCTAAAACACTCTGATTGGTTCTCAGTTAACCACATTCTTGCACCCATCCAAAACACTGTGATTGGTTCTCAGCTAACCACACTCTTGCACCCATCTAAAATATTCTGATTGGTTCTCAGCTAACCACATTCTTGCACCCGTGTAAAATATTCTGATTGGTTCTCAGCTAACCACACACTTGCACCTATCTAAAACACTTTGATTAGTTCTCCGCTAACCACTCCCTTGCACCATCTAAAACACTGTGATTGGTAGTGTAACCCCTAGGTGGCGCTATCCCAAAGGCTACTACCCCTGCCTGCTTGGCTAGTAGCAGGTTAAAGGGCCTGAGTTCTGAAATGGGTGCCTCCACCCGGAGGTCAGGGTTGGTAGTGGTCAAGCTAACCTGGGCACAGCCCTCCAGGACACTGTAACCCCCCCCGTTCCCCTCTAGTGGCCTGAACACTGTACAATAATCACCTTCACAATACCCCTGGTATACCACACAAGTACCCACACTGTTTGCACTTACCACCAGGGCTGGTTCCTCTGGCTCGACCTTGGGGACCCCTGTAAAACAAGGTTAAGCACAGCAAATAGCAACAGTACAGTACATTGAGCACAAACTGGAACCACAGTCAGATTACATGGGGAAAAAGTTAGATCTGATTTATTTAGGGGACTTGAATAAGGGAGGGGCAAAATCAGTTTAATTAGCTTAAAGGTTATATCAATCAAGCAGTTATGCATGCGCTTTGAGTCCCCCCACAAAGTCCACCTTTGGGTACCCAGGTAGAGAAGAGATGGGCTAGCCAGGACAGTTGCCCAGGGTTGCAGCTGGTTGGGGCCCTGTGATGTAAAACACAACATGCACAGTACACAATATTTGTAATCCAGAGCCAGAGGACTCAGTTTGTAAAGGAAACGAAACAACAAGACAATCAGATAACACACTCAGATTAAGCTGTTGTTGTAGGGAGCTACTGTGGTATTTACTCACGATACCCAAGACTGGACACAAGCTGGACAAAAATTGAGACTGCAGGTGGTTGATCTGGAATGCCAGGAGAAGCAGGGCCCACTCAAGTCGCAGAGGCGTCCTTCCTGTTCAAATGTGGACTAGGGGGCTGATCCCCAAGCAGCTCTCTCGTCAGTGGCTTCTCTGTGCAGTGGGTAGTCTGACTGGGCCAGTCTGGCAAAGCCCAGACCACATGGAGACAAGTTCAGAAGCAGTCCGTTTTGGGCTGGATACAGCTTCCAGCAAGCAGAACACAGTTCACATAGTGGGAAAGTAACTCACAACCCACTAGCAGCTCATAGCACATTTACATGTGCGGGAATTCTACTGTACCAAGCAAAGCGCTCCCCGGGCACAATCGCAAAGTCTCTGCACACACCAGGAGCTTAGGGGTAGCTGGAACTCCTGACAGGCTGATCACATTCAGCAAAAATATTCGGTCTTCTTCAGGTTGAGCCTGGCCCACTTCAGTAGATAACTTTAGTCACACAAACTTGGATTTAGTCCAAAATAATTATCTTCTCTCCCTCTCAGGAGCAGCAGGCAGACATGGAGGCCAAACTCTCAGCCTTTTCATAGTTCTCCCATGCGAATCCACTCAGGATTGCTCTCAGAATCACTTCAGCTCCTTCTTGCTCAGCTTCCAGCTTAGTTCTAACTGAAAACTGCAAGCAGCCCTGGACTTCCTCAAGATCCAGAAGCTTTGGTTGGCTGATTTGGCTGTCGGTCAAAGCAAGAGCTCCCCCTTCAGTTGCAAAAAAGGTGCAAAAACTCAAACCACAGTTCCTATAGATTTTGAATTCAGACAGCTCCTGTAGTCCGGCTACCTTTTAGGTCCCGTCCCACCAGAACTGATTGGTCCAATTTGCAGTCTAGGACCAAGATAGTGGAGACAAACAAAACAGTCTTTGTTACAAAGAAAGCAGGTTAGACAAACTACATTATCATTATCATTCTAAATGTTTTTTTAGCAAATAGTTACATCTTTCAACAGAGCTCCCTCTCAGATTACTTAAGATGCAATTAGGCAGCTCTTAAAGAGACAGTACACAGAGGCTATACAAACTCTGGTAATCGCATTTAAACTGCTAAAACGCAGGACACCAGCCTGGCAGTGAGCATTTAGGCAAGCTCCAGGAAGACTTTTTGGGAACCCTCATTTGTAAGGGGGTTACACCCTTCCCTGCCTGGAAAAACTTGGCGTCTGCATCAAGTCTGTACCATCATAACATTGAAAATGCAACATATACAAAATATTTATACCATTAGCATGTTATACAAGTACAATATGATTCATCAACTGGCATAACTTGTCACTTTACCATACATTTCAATGTACTCCACTATATAATTTCCTTTTTGACAATACATTATGCATATTTCACACAGGTAAATTGAGCATTACTATACAGAATCATGTGATAACTTCTTGTACTCTAAACAATGCAAGAGGGGGCCCTTCCCTATCAGCTAACTTGGGGCTGGATGGGGCAGGGGCACCATGGTGAGAGGGCAGGACAAGTAACCTGGAATGGACCATCAAGCTCAATTTGGGCAGTGAGCTCTGAAAGACATAAACACCTTTGTGGACTACATTGAGAAGCAAATCCACTGGCCTCCCAGGGGAATCATAACTGAAGCACACCACTGGCTTGACAGCTCGGCCATTCTTTCTGGGGTGAACAACCATAGTCTACGTACTTTCAGCAATGGTCTTGGAGTTTTCATCACTTGTGAGGGGTGCCTCTGCAAGAAGGGGAATGTCAAAGCTTGGAGCACTGTCAGCCCCTTGCTCTGTAGTCTCTGTTTCTACAACACTTGGCTGATTTTGAAGACACTCTGGCACTGAAGGAGTGTTTTCAGCACTGTCATAGTGTTACTCTGCTTCTGGCATGTCACCAGAAAGACTCATACCATCAGCCTCTCCTTCAGGCAAATCATATAGTTCCACGATACACAAAGACTCAGCATCCTCAGATGTGATACTTTGCACTTCACCTTCAGGGAGCATTGGCTCCAAGGATGATGCCTTCGCGTTAGGCAGTCCAGAAGGCCCAGCTTCATCCCCATAATTCAACATAGGATTTCCATGAAACAACTGACTCGGTTCATATGAGGGGTAATAGGCATTATCACACTCAATGTCATCCGAGTTAGACTGGCAGTCACTATTATTCTGGGCCTGCTGTGGGGGAAGTCTTAAATTGGCAACCACGGGGGCAGGCTGACTCTGTTTCTTTCTTGCAGCAGCACAAGTCACTGGTCCAGGGGAATCAATCTCGGTGGGTTCAGCTTCAACTATAACTTGACCAATAGGTAGCAAGTGGTTACGGTGCGCGGTCTTGACAGCTTTGGAGTTATTCTCTGGGCGAACTTTGTATACTGGCAAATCATCTACCTTTCCAACTATGACATGGGGAAGATGGTGCCATCGATCAGCAATTTTGTGTTTACCATGCAATCCTAAATTTTGCAACAACACACGGTCTCCAGGACTAAGCTCTTGAGCCTTTACTTTTCTTTCATGTCTCTCTTTGTTAGCTAGATTTCTTTTGGCGGCCATTGTCTGGGCCAGTTGATAGGCATGGTTAAATTGAGCTTTCAGTTTTTGTACATATTGCAGGTAATCTTCGGCTCGGACCCCCATGGGGAGAAACTCCAAAACAGACATCAACAGGCAGCTGGGCCTCTCTCCTGAACATGAGGTGGTAGGGAGAGAACCCGGTAGCATCATTCTTCGTGCAATTGTATACGTGTACCAAGGTGCTAATCTGCTGGCTCCATTTATGCTTATCTTTTGGGTGGAGGGTGCCTAGCATGTCCAGCAGGATGCGGTTAAAGCATTCTGGTTGAGGATCCCCCTGTGGGTGATAAGGGGTGGTTCTTGACTTTCGCCCCCCACATAGAAAGCATTTTTGATTAATGACTCTCAAAGTCCGGCCCTGATCAGAGTGAATTCGCCGGGGGGGCACCATAGTGGACAAAGAAATTTTACACTAGCACCTTGGCCACGGTAGATGCTTTCTGATCTTTGGTGGGAAAAGCTTGTGCATACCATGTGAAATGGTGCGTAGCCACTAACACATTGCCAATGTTTCACTGATCAGGCTCTAAACTCAAGAAGTCTATGCAGACTAGTTCCATTGGGGTGCTGGTAGCAATGTTGACAAGTGGGGCAGCCCTCTGAGGCAGGACTTTTCTCTGCAGACAGCGACTACAAGTCCTTACATGGTGCTCAACATCGGTCTCCATCTTGGGCCAATAGAATAGAGATCGTACTAGGTCAAGGGTCCGGTCGATACCAAGGAGGCCCATATGATTTTGGAGGGACCTCAGTACCAAATCTTTGAAGGCTGTGGGTGTAGAAACATAGAAACATAGAATTTGACGGCAAATAAGGACCACTTGGCCCACCCAGTCTGCCCATTTCCCTACCTAATGGATAAGCTGCAGATCCTAGTTAATCAGTAGCCTACTTCTTCCTACCCCAACCCCCTAGAATTGCTTTATGACTGTCCCATGCATGCTTGAATTCCACTACTGTTTTTGACTCCACAACCTCCTCCGGAAGGTTGTTCCATGCATCCACAACCCTCTCTGTGAAAAAATACTTCCTTAAATTACCTCTGAGCCACCGCCCCATCTTCAAATTGGACCCCCTTGTTCTTGCACACCTCTTTTTTTGAAAGATGCTACCCTCTTGGACTTTGTTAATTCCCTTGAGGTACTTGAAAGTTTCTATCGTGTCCCCCTCTCCCTCCTTTCCTAGAGGCTATACATATTAAGCTCCTTTCATCTCTCTTCATAGCATATGTCTTCGGTGCAGACCCTGCACCATTTTAGTTGCTCTCCTCTGGACAGTTTCCATCCTGTCTATGTCTTTGCGGAGATTGGGTGTCCAGAACTGCATGCAGTACTCCAGATGGGGTCTCACCAGCTGTCTGTACAGAAGGATAATAACTTCCTGTTTTCTACTGGTGATGCCTCTCCCTATGAATCCCAGTATCCTCCCAGCCCTCCTTACTGCCCTCTCACATTGCTTGCCCACCTTTAGATCATCTGATATGCCTACCCCTAGGTCCCTTTCCATTTTTGTTGTTGTTAGTATCTCACCCCCCATTGTGTATTCTTCCCCTGGGTTTTTGTTTCCCAGGTGCATTACCTTGCACTTCTTAGCATTGAATCTAAGCTGCCATACATTTGACCATTTCTCTAACCTTGCCAAGTCCCTTCTCGTCCTTTCCACCCCACCTTGTACATCAACTCTATTGCAGATCTTTGTGTCATCTGCAAAGAGACATACTTTTCCTTCCAATCCCTCTACAATGTCGCTTATAAAGACATTGAAGAGGACCGGTCCTAATACTGAACCCTGCGGTACCCCATTAGTAACCCCCCTTTCTTCAGAGTGGACTCCATTTACTATTACTCTCTGTGTCCTTTTCTCCAGCCAATTCTTTACCCAGGCTGTCATCTTGGAACCCACTCCCAGGCTGGCTAACTTGTGTATTAATCTTTTGTGTGGGACTGTGTCAAATGCCTTGCTAAAGTCTAGGTAGGCCATGTCCAAAGCCCCTCCCTGATCTACTACTTTGGTCACCCAGTCAAAGAAATCTATCAGATTCATCTGGCATGACCTTCCCACTGTGAATCCATGCTGTCTTGGGTCCTGTGCCCCTCTGGCCTCTAGATACTCGACAGTTCTTTCCTTCAGAAGTGATTCCATCATTTTCCCTATCACTGAGGTTAAACTAACAGATCTATAGTTTCCTGCTTCTGCCTTGCTCCCACTTTTGTGAGAGGAATCACATCTGCCCTCCTCGGTCCTCGGGTACCACCCCATCCTCCCATGATTTGTTAAGAGGGTAGTCAGTGGTGTCACTAGTTCTACCTTAGTTCTTTTAGAATTCTGGGATGAATCCCATCAGAGCCCCATTGCTTTGTCCATCTTCAGTTTTAGAGTTCTTTCAGAACCCTTTCTTCTGTAAATGGGCTGGTAATAACTTCTGCATCAGAGTGTTTCTATTGTTTGTTTTAGGTACCTCCCTCTCTTCATTTGTAAATACTGAGCAAAATATTTGTTTAGTATCTCTGCCTTTCACAGTCACCCTCTGCCCACCCTCCCTCCCTTTATTAAGCCTCACTATCCCTCCCTTGGTCTTCTTCAAGCCCCCTGATGTACCTATAAAGGTATTGTCCCCCTTCTTAACTGAATTGGCTATCTTTTCCTCAGTTTGGGCCTTTGCTGTTCTGACTGCCTTCCCAGCTTCCTTTGCTTTAACTGATACAGTTCTCTGTCCTGCTCCTTCTGTGATTCCTTGTACATCCTGAATGCTTTCTTTTTCTCTTGAACCTTCACTGCCACTTCCTTTGAGAACCATAGTGGTTTCTTACATTGTTTTGTTTTGTTTATTTGCTTCACACAAAGGCTTATTACCTCTGTGATGGCAGTTTTTATTATTCCCCATTGTTCTTCCACCCCTCTTTCCTGCCCACTTGCTAGTGCATTCCTTAGGCCTTCACCCATTTTGGCAAAGTCAGCCCTCCTAAAGTCCAGTACTTTTGCCTTTGTATGGCTTGACTCTATTGCTGTGTTTATTGTGAACCATACTGTTTAATGGTCGCTAGTTCCCAGATGGCTACTCACTTCTACATCTGTAATCCTCTCTCCATCTCCATTTGAGAGAACCAGGTCTAAGATTGCTCCCTCTCGAGTGGGTTCCAATACTAGTTGTCTAAGGCATGCCCCCTATAGGGCATCTAGAATAACCCCACTCTTCAAAGTGGCCGCTGCAACTGCACTCCAGTTAACATCTGGCATATTCAGATCACCCATCAGCAATATCGCCCCTTTTTCTGCCATTCTAAGTATACTTTCAATCATTTCCTTGTCCATTTCCTCCCCCTGAGAGCGGGGTCTGTATACAACCCCTGTGCGGATTGTGGTGCCATTGCCTGTCTCCAAATTGACCCACAGGACCAATTGCTGCTTGTCTATCTAGCCACTTCGATCTACAGTCTCTCTATACAACAATTGATTAAGCAGCTTCAACCTGGGGCCTTCTTTAAACAACAAAGCGGTTTGCAGAGCAGAGGAATGCAACTTGGGCATATCCTTTCCTGCATGAAGGGTGTCAAGTGCTGGCTGAATCATAGGATCTCAGGATTGAGCCCATTGAATGCTGTTATTGTCAAACTAAGGTAGTGCACTAATATCTAGAGCAGAAAAGTGGCAATACGCTGCCGGTATGCAGGTGTCAGAGGGGCCCAAGCAATCTGCTAAGCAGTCCACTGTGTCCGTAGACATTTGTTCATTTCTATCAAATGTTTGGCACAATGCTCGGATGTCAGGTTCAGACAACCTGACCCAGTCACTCTTGGAAATGGGCCTCTGGGATAGTGCGTCAGCATCAATATGATTCAGGCCCAGTCTGTATTCGACAGCATAATCATATGTTGACAATGCAGAAAGCCGCCGGTGCCCTGTGGCATCTAACTTAGCTGAAGTCTGTACAATAGGTCAACAGATTATTGTCAGTCCTCACCAATATTTTTGCCCCATAGAGGTAATCATGAAACTGGTCAACAATGGCCCATTTTAACGCAAGGAACTCCAACTTGTGCAAAGGGTAGTTTCACTCTGACGGGGTCAAGCTCCTACTGGCGAATACCACTGGTCTCAAACTATCCTCATGGTCTTGATACAGTACAGCTCCTAGACCTTGCAGACTGGCATCAGTCTGCAGCACATAGGGTTTGGTGGGATCAGCATAAGCGAGGATGGGGGCATGAGTGAGCTGGTATATGACTTTGTGGAAAGCTGCTTCACAGTCAGGCATCCAACGGGACCCAAAAAGTTCACCTGGGTGGAAATATGCTTTGTCTGGTTCTTTGACGGACCATTTTTTGTATTTTCGATTGGTAGGAGGGTAACCCTGGGTAAGATTCAAGAGTGGCCAAAATCACTTTAGAATAGTCCTTTATGAACCGGCAGTAGTAGCCACAGAATCCCAGGAAACGTTGTAGTTCTTTCAAATTGTGGGGCTGGGGCCAAGTAGTCAAGGCTTCAACTTTACTAGGATCAGTCTCTATCCCCTCTGTAGACTCTATATGCCCCACATACTTCACAGAGGTTTGGAAAAACTGGCACTTGTCAATGGACAGCTTGAGGCCGAAATCTTCCATTCGGTCTAGTACCGTGAACAGTTGACTCTCATGTTCCTCTAGGGAGCTTCCAAACACAATGACATCATCCAAGTACACCAGGCATTCCAGCAAATCCATTTCTCCCACCGCTCATTCCATCAGTCACTGGAAGGTGGCTGGGGTGCCCAATATCCCCTGTGGCATTCTCAGGAATGCGTAGAACCCCAAAGTACAGATGAAGGCTGTCTTCTCATGGTCCTCAAGAGCCATCGGAATCTGGTAATATCCACTGCGAAGATCCAACATCGAGAACCATTTGCTCCCATTCGAACAATCCAGAGCATCTTGTATACGGGGCCTGGCGTATTGATCAGGGATGGTTCGCCTGTTGAGGGTCCGATAATCTACACACATTCATATTGTTCCATTGTTCTTACACACAACCACAATGGGAGAAGCATATGGGCTCCTGGATTCTTGTATCACACCAGACACGAGCATTTCCTGCAAATGTCTTCTCACATTGTCTATGTCTGCAGGGGCTAGGCGTCAAGACCTCTCTCGAAATGCCAGTTCATCATGCAGGCGTATGTGATGCTACGCACCCTGGACACATCCCTCTACAGTGTCCTTATTGGTACCATGGGGAATATCCAGGATAAGTATAGCATTTTGGGGGTCAATCTCCTGCCCAGTACACCACCCCACTAACTGGTGTACAGCCACTTCTGTTGGGGTAGCCATTTATTTTTAACAGCAATTTGCAAATTTGGCCACTAGAAGACACAAAATCCCAATGTTGAGCCTCCAAAATGTAACCCCTAGGTGGCGCTATCCCAAGATCTACTACCACTGCCTGCTTGGCTAGTAGCAGGTTAAGGGGCCAGAGTTCTGAAACAGGTGCCTCCACCCGGAGGTCAGGGTTGGTAGTGGTCAAGCTAACCTGGGCACAGCCCTCCTGGACACTGTAACCCCCCCCTTTCCCCTCTAGTGGCCTGAACACTGTACAATAATCATTTTCACAATACTCCTGGCACACCACACAAGCACACACACTGTTTGCACTTACCACCAGGGCTGGTTCCTCTGGCTCGACCCTGGGGACCCCCTGTAAAACAAGGTTAGGCACAGCAAATAGCAACAGTACAGTACTTTGAGCACAAACTGGAACCACAGTCAGATTACATGCAGAAAAAGTTAGATCTGATTTATTTAGGGGACTTGAACAAGGGAGGGGCAAAATCAGGTTAATTAGCTTAAAGGTTATATCAATCAAGCAGTTATGCATGCGCTTTGAGTCCCCCCACAAAGTCCACCTCTGGGTACCCAGGTAGAGAAGAAATGGACTAGCCAGGACAGTTGCCCAGGGTTGCAGATGGTTGGGGCCCTGTGATGGAAAACACAACATGCACAGTACACAATATTTGTAATCCAGAGCCAGAGGGCTCAGTTCGTAAAGGAAACGAAACAACAAGACAATGAGATGACACACTCAGATTAAGCTGTTGTTACAGGGAGCTACCCTGGTATTTACTCATGATACCCAAGACTGGACACAGGCTGGATGAAAATCGAGATTGCAGGTGGTTTATCTGGAATGCCAGGAGAAGCAGGGCCCACTCAAGTCACAGAGGCGTCCTTCCTGTTCAAGCGTGGAGCAGGGGGCTGGTCCACAGGCAGGTATCTCATTGATGGCTTCTCTGTGCAGTGGGTAGTCTGGCTGGGCCAGTCTGGCAAAGTCCAGACCACATGGAGACAAGTTCAGAAGCAGTCAGTTTTGGGCTGGATACAGCTTCCAGCAAGCAGAACACAGTTCACACAGTGGGGGGAATTAACTCACAACCCACCAGCAGCTCATAGCACAATTAAATGTTCAGGAATTGTACTGTACCAGGCAAAGCACTCCCCAGGCACAATCGCAGTCTCTGCACACACACCCGGGAGCTTAGGGGTAGCTGGAACTCCTGACAGGCCAATCGCATTCAGCAAAAATATTCGGTCTTCTTCAGGTTGAGCCTGGCCCACTTCAGTAGCTTACTTTAGTCACACAAACTTGGATTTAGTCCAAAATA